>OX411307.1:112312991-113658766 GCA_948150685.1 Rhaphigaster nebulosa | reverse complement strand
GAAAGATCACGTTTACAACGTTTTTGAATAAAGTAGAATTAAGCTCATTTATGAATATAACTTATTTTTGGATTAACTAGTTTCCATAAAGCTTGGTCATGGAATCCATATATTATTAATTTATTTATCCAATAAAGGTTTGGAAATTATATAAAATATATGAGTGGAAACTGAAAATTCCATTTTTTTTTTTTACCAGCATTTCTTGCTAGTTTACCTCTTTGGAATGAACTTGCCCATGATTATTTAATAATTTCTGTTTTATTTTTTCATGATTTTTAAGAGATAGGTTACAAACTGTTGAGTTTAGTTGATTTTCACGAAAACGAATAGCTCGTTTTCTTTGTTTTTCATAACCAAAGTATATCGGTTATTGAATTATTATGGAGAGAGTGGGTTGCCAATGTCATTTTCTGCTGTAAAGAGTTGAATCATCTATATTTTGTTTCTGTTTATTGTATTTCTTTGACTGAGCTTTATGTTAATGTTCTGAAGTTTTGTGTCAAAATCATTTCATCCAGTTTTGTGTTTCTTGTCCCTAATAAATGTTAGGAAAGTGTTGACATATGTGTTTTGTTATTGTGATAGAATTCTCATGTGTAATGCATTATTAGTAAGTAACATTTTAATGAAAAATCGAAGATATTTCAACCCTCATAATGGAAGAAGTTACCAATGGAAGAAAAATTGTCAGTAGGTTTCATCCCTATCATGGTGATAACATTGTTTTGCAAGATAATAATACTGTTGCCTACAGAAAATCAAGTTTTGCTAATGCTTTAACCTTCAGTGAAAAACCATTATTGCCTGGTGAAATATTTTTAGTAGAAATTGAAAAGAATGAGAGAGGATGGAGCGGATATATGAGACTTGGTCTTACCAGAATGAACCCTGATATTATGGCTCATAGTGGTTGGCTACCACGTTATGCACTTCCAGATCTTACTAATTTGTGCACTTCATGGATTTTTGCTATTACCAAGACCAACATATATGAATTTTCTACTGGTTTTTCCCACAGGAATACTTTTGAACCTAAATATTATTTGGGTGATGATACAAATGTTCATACTTCAAGGGGTATTATACCAAGAAGTGCGCTGAGACCAGCACATTTGGATCCATCTCAACAAATTTTACCAACAGATGTAGGCAGTCGAATTGGGGTTGTTTATGTTCCTAAAAGAATAACACCAAATGGTGGTACAGCAGAAATGCATTTTATCATTAATGGTGAAGATCAAGGACCTTGCTCCAAGGATATTCCATATCAAGATGGTCCTTTGTTTGCAGTTGTCGATGTTTATGGTACAACTAAGCAAGTTAAAATCGTTCAACTTTATGGAGGTATTTTATATTTTTGTTTACTCTTTTTTCTTTATTAATATTTGTTTTACTAATTTAAAATATCAGGTTTATAAATTTTTTAAAATATATGTTTATTGAGATGTAATATTATTTGATAAAGAACTGCTGAATTTTAACAGATAGGGTCTCTTTAGAGCTATTTTTTACTTTGGTCTTTTAGTAGTTTAGGAATGTTAGTATATTAATGTATACCGAAAATATACTGGTAAAGAAACTGAGCAAACACTGATTGACAAGACTTGGTGTTGAAGCCACATCAGAAAGTAAATATTTTGTTAAAATTTTTAAAAAATTGTTTTGTTTATAAAAAAATAATTTATTTAATTTCCTCATTGTAATTGTTGCAATCATGTTTCTTTAAAAATAAGGAAGTGATACTTTTGTTGTTAATTTAAATTATTTAGTTTAAATCACTGCTATTTACATACGTAAATGCCTCATATTCAATTCCTACCTGTAAACAACAGGATAATGCTGTTGCTTACGGTTTGTTTATTCCAGCTCTCCCCATTTAGACTTTGTGCTTGTCTTAGCCCAGTTTAAAATGTTTTCCTTGCAGAAGTAATTGAGACCGTTTTGACGAACAATTTTTGTTTCCTTTTATTTCTTTTGCGAAGTTCTCCAGCTAGAATCTGCACTCAACATCATTTTGCCGAATGAAGAGGCACAATAATTTTTTTTTTTCCAGCAATGAGCTGTTCTTTCCTTTATCACGTCACTCACTCTTTACACTAAAGTGCTTGTCGGCCGTCAGTGAGTGCTCACTATTGCTAAAATCATGAAGAATTTTTTGCGCTTTTATTTTCACTTTTTACCTAAGTGAGCTTTTGACTTTAAAAATGCTTTAAATAAAGTTTGTTGATAATTTAATTATCCGCTACTTCAGGCGCTATATTGAACATTTTCTGCACCTTGGATTCTTAGGGACTTTGCTGGCGATATATGTTTTGATGACTTCTAAAATATATATGAAATTCAGCTTGCCCTTGATTCTTTCTACCCCAAAGTGAAATTTGACTGGGGTATGAACCAGCACAATTATTTCTATTTAAGGGTATGTACAAAGAGCTCAAGTCATATTTTGTTGCGTTCAACATTATGTGGGACAAAATGATGGAGCTCGCAATTTTTCCTCTTGCGGCAGGTACCGCATTAAAAAAAACCATTGAGCGCTGTTATTAGAAGCTTGCGCGATTTATGAAATTAACATGAATCCCACCCCTCAAGGGCTAGTAGTGCCTCAAAAAGTGGCTTTCTGAATGAATCACGAACTGTCCGAGCCAGGCTTCCACAAATAAACCTACCTACCTTTAATGGGAATCAAGTAGAATGGCCATTATTCCGTGAGACCTATCGGTCCTTGATACATGAAGAATCTTCTCCTTCTGGTGTAGAAAAATTTGTGTTTTTAGTCTCATGTTTAAAAGGTCCACCGCTTGCTCTAACAAAAATAATCGAACTACAAGAAGCCAATTATGAACAAGCATGGAAACATTTGAATGAAATATATAACGATAAAAGGAGGCTAGCCAGTAATTACCTCAAGACAGTGCAGAAAAATCCAACCCTCACATTATGCCAAGGCACATATTTTACTCTAGCGAGAGGAAGGTTCTATTGAACCTCTCAGATCAGATAACACTTGATTTTTATTAGATAAATTATAAAACTCAATATGACATAATAAAACAAATATTTGAATTACTGTTAACACACTCTGACTTCTAATATTGAAGAAACCATAACCTAGTACAAAAACTTCACAATTTACAACTGGAATGATGTATACAACTTTTGAAATTTAAGAAAGTCTAAGTTTATCTTGTAATTTATGAAGTCTTAGTGTGGGTAATGCTTTGCTGCAAATGCCTGCCTGGTGATTTCCATAATGTAATGGAAACAAAATTCATACATATATTGGTAACGCTCTACAAATAATACTGTTATTTGGCGAGGATATAGGTCCTTCGAGAGGTCCTTATAACAAAAATAGTCGGTTTTGACATTGCTACAGGCTCCGATAGATCCACCGATAGGGTGATGCGTGTGTTTCTAGTCACACATCGAAGAATAATAATATGAAAGCCACTAGACACTGCCACTCATTAAATTTTAACTTGGGGCTGTGGAATGTCCTCAATCTCCATTGACGCGGAGCCCTTCAAGGGCTCCTAGCACAAATCAACGTTTTTAAAATAGATGTCGCTGCCATCCAGGAGGTCCGATGAACTGGAACCCGTACTCTGGAGAAAAGGAACCACACAATTTATTATAGCTTCCACGAGAGGCTCCACATCCAAGGCACTGGCTTTGTTGTTGGAAGGTGCTTCAAACGACTGGTAATAGACTTTAAACCAGTTAGCCCAAGAATCTGTGCCCTACGTATTATGGGTAAATTTAAGAACTACTCGATCCTTAGTGTGTACGCTCCAACTGAAGCAGCGTCGGAAGGTGAGAAGGATGACTTTTATGACCTACTTGAAAGGACTCTTCACCAATGCCCTAATTATGACATAAAAACTGTAGCGGGTGATCTAAATGCAAAAGTAGGACGTGAAAGATGCTATCATCCCACTGTTGGAGCTCATAGTCTATATGAAGAATCTAATGATAACGATCAGAGGCTGGTAAATCTGGCAAATGCCTGTGGTCTTGGGATAGGTGACACTATGTTCCCTCACCCTGATATTCACAAAGGGACCTGAAATTCCCCTGATGGTGATACTGTTAATCAGATCGACCACTTTCTGATAAGTACTCGCAACAAGAGAAATTTGCTTAATGTCCGTGCATTGTGAGAGGGACGAACATCGATTCTGACCACCACCTTATAAGAGCCTGTCTAAGAGACCGCATATCTCTCATCAAAGCACAACCAACTATACAGGTCAAGAGATACAACACCCTGAGGTTAAAGGACGAGGAAGCCAGCTTTCGATACGAGTAGTGCCTGAGTCTAGCTCTAAGAGCAGTAGAAAGCCAGACTAGAGAGAGCATATATGACAAATGGGAGTCAATTGGGAAGGCCATCTCTGAAAAAGGTCGTACAACCCATGGACCATACGCACGAAAACCCCGGAACCCTTGGTTTGATGAAGAATCCACTCGGGCCACTGCCTATAAGATTAAGGTTTACAGAGCTATACTGAAACACCGCGCCTGAGGTTTGACTGACGAGTATCGCCGTAGAAGAAGGTTGGAGAAACACGTCCACCAGAGGAAGAAGAGGCAATGGCGGAGCAAGCAGTTGGAGGATATTGAAGCATTAAGGACAAATAATTATGCCCGGAACTTAAAAATTAATCAGGGTAGAAAACTCTTTAAGCCCTGGCTAACTGCCTGTAGGGCTGAGGATGGGTCACTCCTGAATGATGAGAAGTATTCTGGGCCGATGGCATCAGTACTTCAAGGAGCTTCTGAATGGACTGCAGTATGTGGAACACACATTAGAGAGGCCACCCCCAATTGAGGATCTTCAACCCCCAGATGAAGATGAGATCGTATTAGCGATATCCAAATTGAAAAACAACAAATCAACTGACATGGATGGATTAGCAGCTGAACTCTTCAAGCATGGTGGACCGGAACTTGTTAAGGCTTTGCAGGACCTTTTAATAGAAATATGGTTAAGGGAGGCTATTCTGGCATACTAGTATAAGACCATGATATGCCCTATCCATAAGAAGGAGGACCAGCTAGAATGCACAAATTACAGAGGCATATCGCTGCTCCCAGTAGCTTATAAAATCTGGTCCATAATCCTCTGTGAGCGCCTTCTACCATTTGCAGAACGGAACATCGGGAACTATCAGTGTGCCTTCTGAAAGGGGAAATCAACAGTAGACCAAATGTTTACCCTTCGGCAAATATTAGAGAAAGGTCACGAATATAAGATATCAACACACCACCTAGTTGTTGATTTTAGAAGTGCCTATGATAGTGTTGACCGAACCCAGATCTATGTGGCGATGAGAGAGTTCGGGGTCCCGAGTAAATTGGTGAGAATGTGCCAAGTAACAATGGATCAGATCGAATACTACGTAAGAGTTCAAGCTGGAATCACTGAACCTCTCACATCTGGCAGAGGCCTGCGGCAGGGTAATGCTCTGGCCTGCCTCCTCTTCAATATAGCCCTTGAGAAAGCAGTAAGGGACTCCTCCATACAAACTTCTAGCACCATATTTAATCGTTCTGTTCAGCTGCTCGGTTATGCTGATGATCTGGACGTCATTGGAAAGTCATTCCACGCAGTAAGGGATGCTTTTATTGCCTTAAAGAGAGCTGCAAAACGAATGGGATTGGCTGTTAATGCCTCTAAAACATAGTACATGGCCATGGGGCAGGAGGTGGAACCTGGAGAAGAAGTGCAAATTGGTGAGTATAAGTTTGAGAGGATAAACAAATTTACTTACCTGAGATGTCAAGTTAATGTGCATAATAACCTGTCTGAAGAAATTAAATGCCATGTCTCAAAATCAAACCGAGCATTCTTCGGACTGCGGCACCAACTCAGGAGCAAATTTTTATCTCGAGCAACAAAGGTCCTGTAAAACCTTAATCCGGCCTGTGCTTTCCTATGGCTCGGTGACATGGACAGTGTTTAAGGCAGATGAACGGGCACTTCTAATCCACGAGAGGATACTCCGATGCATCTACGGTGGAATCCTACATGGTCAGGAGTGGCGTTGGAGAACAAATGCAGAGGTCTGCGCCTTGTATCAGGAGCCAGATATTGTGAAGTATGTTCATCTGGGAAGACTGTGATGGGCTGGACACCTAGCCAAGATGGAAGATTGTGCTATTCCCCTGAAAACCCTCTCTGAGGTCATACACGGGACCAGACCCAGAGGACGACCAAGATTGCGTTGGCAGTACAGGGTTGTGCATGACACACGTACACTTCTTGGAGTCTGGAACTGGAGGGTGGCGGCGCTAGACCGGGACACATGGCGAAGACTGATCTGAGAGGCCTAGACTCAGGAATGAGTTTTGAATCGTTGAATAAATGAATGAATGTGCTTCTAGTCTGTTTTCCGTTCAAACAAGTGTCACATGGTCTGAGAATAGGGCAGCAAGATGGATGGCTCATCTTTCTATGGTAATATATAAGAATTAGGAGAGGAAACATAAGTACTCTCTCTGAATTTTAGGTTTACTAAATTCAGATTTCTAACATTATGCACTTTTAAAATTTTGGCACCAAATCTATCCCACAACATTTAACAACAATATTTATAGTTAAAAACTTAAACATTAGGAAAAGATAAATTTTAATTGCCACACCTTTTTTTAATTGATTCCCCTTGTTTAGCAACTTGAATGCCATTGTTTACTTGTCAAATATCATCTAAGTACTGAGCCGTTTCATCTGTAACAAGAGGATTAGTAGAACCAAAATCAACTACAAATGTTATTGAAATAACATTATCGGTTCCATTAGTTGATGCTGACGACATAGCAAAGAAAGTAACAACTCTACCTGTCTCATTGGACATTCTCTAATTATTATAATATTTGTTTTTATTTTTAGGATATTCTGATTTCCTATATCTTTCTTTACACCCAAAACTCCTATATCCAAAATATTGTGTTTTTTATAATCAGTTTTCTTTAAAAACCTCTTAAAATTTCTTCTATTAGCAGCAAAAGTAGATTTGTTTGCATTACTTAAGCTTGTGCAATCAGCCAACAACTTAGCTTCTTCTAAAAGCAATCGATTCTTTAAAAATGTAATATTATTGAATCATGATCCTTATGAAACAAAATGTCAAAAGTCTGAATGACTGATTAAAAACTTTATGACAACGCTGACAACTAAGTTGTCACAATCTCTTCAATATCCATAACTCCTTCCGTAGCTTATCTTCACTAATTAGTCTTTCAAATTCAGTGAAAAAGGAAAGTAAGCTTGGCTCACCTTAATATTTCAATTGACTTAGTTTTTGCTTGAGTCGAACTTGCTCACCAATGCTGCTTATAGAATTTATGTTTATCAGAATGTCCATAATTTTTTTTTATAGTATTTTGACCTCTTATTGTTGTTACTAAGTCTTATAAGAGATGTTTAACAATGATGCCCTGAGCTTTTTCATCTTTCTCAGCTTCAATAAAGGTTTCTGATTTCAACTTGTCCGAAACTTTATTTTTTCTACTAGTAATTAAATGCGATAAAGCCAGTCCAAAAAATTTCTTCCATCGAAAGATTCTACAATCATTGCCAAAGATACCACAGCCATTTTTCTATAAAACCAATTCAACACACTTCAGAACAATGCTTTTGAAAGTTCAAATTGAACACAGAGTTAAAATAGGTCTGTAATCTGATAAAGAAACTAAACAAACACTGATTGACAACAAGACTTGGGTTTTGTTAAACAAATTATAAAGCACGATAAGATATAATAAAACAAATATTAGAATTAAAATTAGAAATAATTAGCATAGACTTCAAATTATGTGTATTAGATTATCTTTACACAAACCTGGTTACTTATGGCTAAGTGACATTGGTAATTAAGATAGTGATTTTACAGTCATGTTGGGTAAAAAACAAGTTTTTCATTACTGATAGGTAGGTAATTTGGACATCATAGGTGTTTAGCGATCATTTAACTTGATAAACTAGCTTTATTTCTTTTGGGCTGTTAGTAATTTCATACATATGATATTTTAATGTATTAACTTAAGACATTAGCTACAAAAGCCAGTTTTAACTATTTGTGTATTGTTGCTAATTTTTTTTATTTGAAAATTTATGAGCCCAAAATTAACACAAAGTTTGGATTGAAACTGATGCATAACTCCTTGACTTCATCAAAACAAACAAAGTATAAAATCTCGATAATTAAAACAAATACTACTAATTTGTGTTGTTATATGTTATTTATCTCTATTTATTTCATTAAAAATGTAATATTGATAATTTATGTCCATGATATAATATGATCTTCTTTTATTTGTTGCCAATTACCTATTATTTGATTCTAGTTGCTACTTTACAAAGTGCTTGCCGTGATGCTATATTGCAAAATATGAGAAAGAAATCTCGCAAATACGTTGCTGCATTACCTCTACCAAAACCTCTGAAAGAGTACCTTCTGTTCAAGGAATAACTGTAAGCTAATTTTTGGTTTCATTATGACAATATTTGTATTTAACATTTAATAAAAAAGGAGAAATATATATCCTCCATTCTTTGTCAACTTTAGCATTTCTCCTCTGTCCAAAATTAGATTTAGCTTAGGGGAATAAAATAAGAACAAAATTATTGCATTTATGATGGAGGAATTCCCATCAGAATAAATGTTTTATCTTATTAGTGCTCTGTCTAATCTGTTACCTATTTGTTGGGGATAACAAAGAAATAAATTAGTCAAGTTAGGATGTGCTCGATTGAAACATATAATTGTGTCTGAATTGGTAAATTTTATTCTGACAAGTTTGAGGTTCATTTGGTTTGAAATAGGATGGTTCCCTCTCCTATTTTTTTTTAAATTTCTCATTGGTATATATCATTAGAAAGGTAATCTGTATCGGAGAAGATTTAACTCCAGGCAGTGAAATGCAAATAATTTAATATTGTTAGGTGAAAATGCTGATACTATTATTATAAATATAAGAAATATAAGAACACTAATAGGTGATGGTTAGATCATGTAAATTTTGATTTTGTTCAGGTTAGATTGAGGGGAAGGGGGGTATTTGTAACATTTAACACTCTTTTATGTTATCAGGATTGAATATTCAGGTTTACTAAGTTTGATTATTAACTTAATATTTGGATCAACGACTAGTATGGTCTTTGCCTACACTATTCTGCGAATGTCAGTTTTGTTTTAAAAACACCTCGCCCACTGATATTTTTTCGTTTGATGCGAGAGGTCTAAATATTCGCCCCCCTTCTTTTGTGCGTTGAGTTTGCTAACATTCACAGTTTAATGTTTACTGCCAGATCAGCTTACTTGAGATTTATTATTTCCAAGTAACGCCTGTAGATGATCATCACTTTTATTTTAATTACCACAATTCTATTATGGCAGGTGTTTAAATCCTAAATGTCAAACATTTTATCCTAGTTGATGAATTTGAATAAGTAGGATTGAAAGCATCATAATGAAACTATTTATATGGCCTTGTTCTTATTACAAGTAGAAATGTTTTTTTGTTTGCTATCTAAAAAATTGTTTGATTCAGGATCAGATTGCTTGCGATTTAAGGATGTAAAGTATGCTTTAATTGAAGATGATTCAGTAATTAAATGTTCAGACTTTAGTTAATTCTTGTGTTAGGTTGAGCTTATAATTTTATGGATTTTATAGGTAATATTGTATTGATAATTATAAACAAAAAACTGAACATGATTTATAATCAATCAATGTCCTTTTACTCCTGAAGTGAGCGTAGGCCTTCAACTTTTATATTTATACATAAAATCCAGCCTTACCATACAATTTGTCGTGCTATTTGTTGAGTTATGTATAATATTATTTTATTTTTTTGAAGCTATTAGATAATTATCCAATATTTTTTCAGGGATTCTATTAATTAAATGCTTATCCCACAGTTGTTTAATTGGATAAGCACCTTGAAAATGATGAAATAAAATTATAGTTCCTTAACTCTGAATATTTTTTTTTTCTTGAATATATTTGAACGTCTGTTATTGTTATTGTATAATGATGAATGGTAATTTTTTTTTCAAAATTAAAATTTTAGTGATTAATTTAAAATTGCATCTGCTTTGTAGTAGAGGAGGTATATGTTTTAGTGTGGAATTAATTCCCATAAAGACGGGGTTAGATGTATATTACCACTCAAATTAGAGCTAGTTAAACGCTCCATAAAGTATTTTATGATAAATATCTTGGAAGTAACAGTTTCCATAGTTTTCGCCCATATAAAGTAACAAAATGGCGATATCTCATTATTTAGAGAAAAAAAATGTGTTTTTTTAAGAAAAAAATTATTTGGGAACTATTAGTTGTACAAATGTCTATTACCACTCAAATTGGAGCAAGTTAAGTGCCTTTTAAACTAGTTTACGATGATTACCTTTGTCGAAAAACAGTTTCCATGATATTTGCCAAAATAAATTCAGAAAATGGTGATTTCTCTAGTTTATTATGATTATCTTCGTAGGAAGAACATTTGTTGAGTCAAAAGCTCGGTGAAATTCAACAAAAACCACAAAAAGGTTCGCTCTTTCTCTTAAAAACTGGTTCTGCTTAATAGCATTCAGAACAAAGATATTGTCCACACAGCTCCTTTTGGTCCTTAACCCTGATTGGCACTTCTGCAGGATTCCACTTTCTTCAGCCCATAGTGTGATTCTTTCTAATAGGATTTGGGTAAAGATTTTCAACGCATAGTTTGCCATACTATCAAGTCCTGGGCTTTTGCCATTTTTAACTTTATTTAGAGCCCTGCTGATTTCCTCAGAAGAAATGTAAACATCTAATAATGGATGCCGGCTGTGGATAAACAAGTGATTGGGGGTCAGCTTAAGTGAAATACTGTTCTGAAAAAATTCTCTCACTCATCCGAGGAAAGACTCGGTATAGATATGCTGCTCATTTTAAATCATGACTTTGTACCTTTTTTTTAAGAGACTATGACTTTGTACCTCACATCTGCCATGGTCATTTTGATGAGGCGTATCAATTTTGGGAGGATTCTGAGCTTACGCAATGCTTCGTAGAGTTTGGACCTCTTGATACTATCATACACGCTCTTGAAATCAATGAAAAGATGATTATTCATTTTGAATTTAGTTGACTTTTGGAGTATCTTTTTTGAATTCCTCTTTTGAATTCCGTATGATACTCTCCTGTTTGTCTTTCTGCAAAAGGAAGTAGCTTTGAATACAATACATTTGATATGACTTTATATGCACATTGGAAGGACAAATTAATCCCTTCGTCCACTGGTTTGGCATATGTTCCTCAGCCCATATATCCAATATTATATCATAAATAGCCTTATGGAGTTGCTCACTTCGATGATTTAAGAGCTCTGCCGGGATTCCATCTTTATCCGGGGCATTGTTATTCCTGAGTTTCAGGATAGCCTCTATGACCTCTTCGTATTCTGGAGTCAATTCCTTCTTCTTCTTAATTACTTGCTGCAAAACTGCCTTGTATAATATCTTCGTTTTCTTCATTCATCAAATTGTTGAAGTGTCGGGCCCATCTTGACAGTTTTTCTGTCTTCTCTGTAGTAAGTGAGCTGTCCTCTCTTTTACAGAGGCCTTCACTCTGGGTCTGAAAGATGCCCTACTGCTGTTTAGTTTCTGTTAAAAGCTTCTAACCTCATTCACGTTTCTGTGCTCCTCTTTTTCCTCCTGTTGATTGCATGCCCATTCTTTCTTCTTCTGACAATGAAGTCTCTTTTCTTGTCTTCCTCTATCCCTTTATTCTTCCGATGCCAATCGTGTGTGTTTCTTCTTCACCATATTTCTTTCTATATGCCTTGCTCTTAGCATCCGTTACCCTGGCGCACTCATCGTCAAACCAACATGGTCTTGTTGCCCGCTCTTCTACCCCCAGCGTATCCTCAGCAGCTCTTCTGACCACCATTGAGCATTTGTTCCATTGTTCCTGAACAGAACTTTCAGGTACATAGCTTGCAAGTAGTTCATCCAATCTTTGCTTGTATGTAAGACTTATCTCCGCTGTGTGGCAATCTTTGGCAATCCGCTGAGTTTGGATGTGGCAATCTTGCTCGGCATCTTGGCTTGCAGTTTTCTTACATTTGAGATTCTAGTTCTAATTCTGGAATCTACTAAGAAGTGATCTGTGTTTTATGTTGGACCCTCTGTAGGATCTTGTACGAATAATATTAGCCTTGTGTCTTCTGCCGGTTTCCATCCAGTGATCTCCAAGTTCCCCTTTTTGAATCCTCTTTGCTGGGAACATAGTACTGCCCACTACCATATCCTTGGGTATGGCAAAGTTAATTAGCAACCATCTGTTCTCATCGATCTCATCATGCAGGCTGTGCTTTCCTATGGTTGGAGTGAGGATTACTTCTTTCCCAATCTTTGCATTAAAATCCCCCCTAGTATGGTTTTAATGTCGCTTTTAGGGCAGCCGTCAAAGGCTCTGTCAAGCGCGTCGTAAAAAGCCTCTGTTTCATCATCGGGCATTACCTCCGTTGGGGCGTGTATAACACTATGCTTGTAGAATTTTCCCTTTAGTCTCAGTACGCATATTCGGGGAGTTATTGGTGTGAATCCAATGACTAGGTCTCTTGTTCTACCTCTTACCACAAAACCAGTTCCAAATGAATGGTATTGTTCATGGCAGCTATAATATATGGTTTGGAAATGCTTTTCAAGTAACCCACTTCCTCTCTGTCTTATTTCCTGGATTGAAGCTAGGTTTATATTGTATTTGTTCAGTCCATTTAGGAGCAACTGAAGTGACTGCAGTCTGTATAATGACAAAACATTCCATTGCCCGAGTTTGAAGTCCTTTTGGCGAATTCCGGGTTGTTTCCTTAAATTCAGTCTGGCTTTATCTCGTTGAGGTCTTATAATAGTTTAATTTAAGGAGATCGAGTTATCAGCCCACTGCCCCCGAGTCAGATGGAGGGGTTGCCTCCTCAGGGCTCCTTGACTCGCTCCCCCATCCAGGACGGCTACCTAGGGAAGGTAGCCCTAGGGTGAGGGTGACTACTGTAAGACCTTGGTCTGTAGTGTGGGAATGGGTGTAGTGTGCTGTAATTAGTGTAAATGTGTGTTGTGTCAGGGTACTATTCCCCCAACCTGGAGGACCTGTGGCTATCTACTGCCCTATGATCGGGTGAGAGGACCGCCACCACCTCTCTACGCCTATGATTAATATAAATTAAACCTATAATTAACTTCAAACTATTGTTACAGACTAACAAAAAAATATTGTCACTATTAATACGTTAGGTTCTTACAGAGCACTTATCTTGATCATGAAAATAAACCAAACTCCCAGAAGCTCTGCCATGTTTATATTTCTTAACAGCCAGGCTATAAACAGTTCCATATGATGACATCCAACTAGGCTTAGCTCTTATTTCAGTTTTTTTTTTTTTTTTTTTTTTTTTCCCGACGGCGCTATGGTCCATGAAGGACCTTGGTCTCCTCAACGATTCTCCTCCACCGAGATCGATCCTCTGCAGCTCTTCTCCACTCCGTCACTCCCAGAAGCCTTAGGTCAGCCTCGACATCCTCCAACCACCGCAGCCTGGGTCTACCTCTTTCTCTTTTACCATTTGGGCGTCCCTCCATTAACTTTCTAGGGAGTCTTTCCTGATCCATCCGCTGGACATGTCCTAACCATCTGATCCTCCCCTTTTTGATACACGAGACCAAATCTTGGTCTTCATATAGGTTTCTGAGTTCTGCGTTTGTTTTACTCCTGTATGTATTCTCGACTTTGGTTGGGCCATATATTTTTCTTAGGATTTTCCTTTCCCACGTATTCAATAATCTCTCCATTTGCTTCGTAAGGGTCCAAGCTTCACTCCCATACGTTACTACCGGTCGGAGGATGGTCTTATACAACCTAACTTTGATCTCTCGGGATACATCTCGATTTAGAAGAATTTCCTTCAGTGACCAATAGCATTTGTTGCCATTTTGGATTCTTGCTTTTATTTCTTCTTCTATTTTATTGTCTTCTCTAACAATTGTGCCTAGATATTTGAATTTTGACACTTTTTCGAACCTGTATCCTCCTATTATCAGAGATCCACCAGTCGTTTTTCTTTTGGATGAAATCATGTACTTAGTTTTGTTTCCGTTTATTTTGAGCCCAATTTTACTTGCTGCCTCTTCACTTTTTTTGTATGCTTCGGAAAGTGCGTCTGGTTTTGTCCCAGTTATCACCAAATCGTCAGCAAACGCGAGGTTTTGTGTCTCTCTGTTATAGATGCAACCATCAGACCTTGTTCGCATTGCCCGAATAATTATTTCTAGCGTCATATTAAACAACACTGGGGATAAGGGATCTCCCTGTTTCACTCCTTTTTGTATCGCGAAGTCAGCGGACAATTCTCCTTGGACTTTGACTACGCCTCTACTGTACTGAAAGGTCGCTGTAATCATCCTTATGAGTTTTGGGGGACAGCATACAGTCCTTAGGTTTTCATTAAGCTGTTGTCTCTTAATGCTGTCATATGCCTGTCTGTAATCTATGAAAAGGTGGTGCAGGTCAACATTCCATTCATAGCATTTTTCCAACATGTTCCTGATGGTGAAGATATGGTCAACCGTCGATCTGCCAGGCCGGAATCCACACTGATAATCACCTATTACTTTTTCTGCCGTTACAATTACTATTTTTAAAAGTAGAATGGCTAGTACCTTGTAGGCAGTGCTCAGTAGTGTTATTCCACGGTAGTTGCTGCAGTCCAGTTTGTCACCCTTTTTATATATGGGTATTATAATGGCTGTATACCATTCTTCAGGTATTTGTTCCTTTTCCCACATTTCCAAGACAAGCTCATATATCTCGCGTATCAATATATCTCCCCCACATTTAAGCATTTCGGTAGTAATACCATCGATTCCTGGTGCTTTGTTATTTTTTAAATTTAAAATAACTTCCTCTACCTCTTCTGGGTCAGGGGGTTCTAGATCTGAATCGACTTCTATACTACCGTGTTCATTAACTATTGGGATGTCTTCGGGATCGGGGTTAAACAGTTCCCTGAAATAGCTTCTCCACCTTTCCATGATTTCCTTTTGTCCTCCCAGGAGTGATCCATCCTTGTCTTTACAGAAACTTACTCGGGGCTGGAAGCCTCTTCTCAATGATTTCATTTTATTGTAGAAGCCTCTGATATTTTTACCCTCGAAATTCTCAATAATTGCCTTTATCTCCTCCTCTTCTTTTTTCCTCTTCTTGTTCCTGCAAAGTTTCTTGGTCGCTTCTCTCATTTGTTTATAACTTTCCACGGTTTGCCTAGTTCTTCTCTGTATCATCTTTAAATAAGCCTTCTTTTTTTCATCTACGGAGACTAGGCATTCTTGGTCAAACCATTGCTGTTTTCTAATTTTCACTTCCTTTCCAATTGTTTCATCAGCAGCCTTTATAATAGGAGACTTGATTTTATCCCACCTATTTTCTATGGTTTCTTCTTTTATTGGGTAGTTTCTCAGATGTTCCTCCACTTTTTCTTTATATTCTTTTTGGATTGCGGGCGTTTTTAGGGCGCTGGTCTTATATTTTTTACTATTACTCTTAGTATTTTTTCCCCTCGTTCTTGTTGCCAGTTTCTGCTTGTATTTCACCCTTACCAAGAAATGATCGCTGGATACGTCTGCCCCTCTGCAACTCCTCACATCTTCGATGTCACTTTGATGCTTATTGTCGATCATGACGTGATCGATTTGATTTTTGGTTTTGCCATCAGGAGATATCCATGTTTGTAGGTGTGGAAGCCGGTGCTGGAATGCGGTGCTTACTATTTTCATATTTTTGCTGGTTGTGAAATCTACTATTCTATAACCATTGTCATTAGTTATTTTGTGATAACTATATTTTCCTACAGACCTTCCCAAGTTCTCTCTTCCAATTTTTCCATTGAAATCTCCTAAGACGATTTTTACATCATATTTGGACATTTTATCACATAACCTTTCTAACTGTGCATAAAATTCTTCCTTTTCTTCATCCGTTTTGTCTTCTGTTAGTGCATGTACACTTATTATAGACATATTGAAGAATCTCCCTTTCAGCCTAATGTAGCAAATCCTTTCATTTATCGTTTCATAACGTAGTATTGCTTGGTTTAGCTGTTTTTTAACCATAAATCCTGTGCCGACAATATTCTTGGTATGTCCACTATTGATAAGAATATATTTGCTTAATTCAACCATAGTAGGCTCCTTCCTCCATCTAATTTCCTGTAATGCTACCACATCTATTCCATACTCTTCCAGACAGTTTTCCAAAACACGCGTCTTTCCCACTTCTAGTAGCCCCCGAACGTTCCAGGTGCCAATTATCAAGTGTTTAGTCCGTTCCATGCCAGATCGTTTGCCGTAAGTCCGTCCGATTCCGAGGCCTTTTTGAGGTTTTTTAGCAATTGGTTTTACACAGGTTGGGTCGCCGGCCCAACTCTGTGCCCCTTTTAGTCGCCTTTTACGACAGGCAGGAGCTCCCCCAGGATTATTCTGACCCGATCCTGGACGGGGACTACTACTTATTTCAGTAGTATATATATATATATATATATATATATATATATATATATATATATATATATATATATATATATATATATATATATATTTTATTTCATAATTTACTGATGTTTTGTTCATAATGTACATAATTATGTTTCATAATTTACTGATCAGCAATTAATATAGCCAGATATATTTACTCTGCCTTTATGTTATTCTCATTGGATAATGTACTCCAAACCAAAGATTGTTTTTCATTTTTCATTCATTCAAGTAAGGGGTATATATTAAAAAATAGTAGGGGGGAGGGGTTGAAAGGATTTTGAGAAGAACCGCTGATTATTGAATAATTTTTATAATTGAAGAGTCCACATAAGAAAGAAGGAATGTCACCCGCAATACATTTTGAGATTTTTATTATTATTATTATTATTATTATTATTTCACGGCGCTACAACCCAGTTACAGGTCTTGGTCTCCTCCAATCGTCACGGTCTTGTGCCGATGCCTTCCAGTTCCTGACTCCAAGGATATTGTAAGCATCTCCTGCCATACCATCTCACCGCCTTAGCTCTGGTCTCCCTCTCCTCCTTGTCCCATGGATTGGCTGTGCCAACAGTATTTTGGGCATTTCTTCATCCACCATCCTGGCGATATGCCCATCATTTCTTAAGCGTCTTAACGTAATTACTGTGACAACATCTGCATCCCCAAAAGTGATGTATAGCTCCTGGTTTGTGCGTCACCTCCAATTTTCTTCAATATTTACACCTCCAAAGATACGGTAGAATACTTTTTTTTTCAAAAATGAGGACCTCCTTTTCAGCACTCTTTGATGTTGTCCAACACTCTGATCCATAAAGAAGTACGGATCACACCAAAATTTTATAGAGGTGGAGCTTGGTCTGCCTTGAAAGGATACGTTTGCTCAGCTGTTTTCCCAGCCCAAAGTAGTATTTATTAGCTGCGGTGATCCTATTTCTTATCTCAATATCGGGGTTACTATCCTGACCACAGATCCCAGGTAAGTAAACTCCGATACTTTTTCAAAGTTATGAGGTCCAATAGTAACCGTCTCACCTGGCATATGAGTCTCTTCTGATACCATGTACTTGGTTTTGGACTCATTAACTTCAAGTCGTCTGCTTGCTTCAGTGCCAGAAAAGCCTCAGTCACGGCCTAAAGAGAGTGTCCCACAATGTCTATATCAACAGCATTGGACTTGGACCAACAGCATTGGACCAACAATTGGACAAGCCTAGTAAACATGTTTCCTTGTCCTATATCTCGTCCACGCAAGCCCGCTTCTCTTATTGCCTTCTCAAGTGCCAGATTAAACAATATACTGGCCAGTGCATTCCCTTGCCATAGTCCCTTTCCTGCATGAAATTCTTCGGACTTTTCACCATTTATCCTAACCGTACATCTCACATCCTTCACAGTAAGCTTTATCAAGTGTATAAGTTTCACAGATACATTTGGAGATTATCAAGGTTTATATGTTTGGAGTTCCTATTTTCTTCAATCTATGAGTATTCTTCAAACGATTCTAACAAGCCGACCACCCATATTTTCAGCTGTTTCTTTTTACTATCTTATTCTACTAAATGATATGAACATATTAATGTTTATAACTCCTTTTCAGAAAAAATTTGACTCTCCCCCTTTCTTCCATGGACTCTTTAATTATTAATGATAGTAAGAGGAAAATTGTTACATTGGATGATCCTTTTTATTTGGTGTATGTTTGTTTCATGGTGCTAAGAATTGTTTTATCAATGATGGATTAGGTACATTTATTTTTGGATGCTAATGGTGTTGGGAAAAGAGGTTTAAAAATTAGTGAAACTAATTTAGTATACCATTTAATGGATATAGAGTCATCAATATTTCTTATGATAAGGAGTTATATAGTTTTATTCTATAGTTAACATAACACTTGGCTAAACTTTATATTTATACTTCATTTTTAATTTTACGGTTTATATCTGAACTGTTACAAATGCAACCATACAAACAGTATAAAATATAAACTGTCATACAATCTCATTATAACCTTTTTTCTTCAATGTAATTCATATCTATGTTAATTCATCTACTCAGCAATTCTCTATAGAATTGTTTTCCTAATAAAAGGAATTGAAATTGGGGAATGGAATTCACTGTGTGAATGGCTTAGCATTATAGGTCTACGCTGGATGAAGATATATATATATATATATTAACTTTGGAACTAACATTAATTATAACTTTAAAGGAAATGAAAAAATATTCACTCAGTGTTACATACATTTATTGAAAATTATTTATCTAAAAATATAAAATAATCGTAAACTTACGAAAAGAGGTCTGGTCAATTTTTATACAAATTAATTATACTAATTAAACCTAAAAAACAACATATACTTTATCAAATAAAAAATCCTTTAAATAAAAATCCTTTAAACACATCACATAACCTTCATAATCCAATTACAATATGTATCACCATATCATCTGCTGCATAGACTAGGCCCTCTAAGTTCTACACACTTAATACAGCACTTAGGCAACATTTCTATACCATGAAAAAAAAATTTCTTTTTTGTTGGAAAAATATTCTTCCACCGCTGCTTGAACCTCTTCGTTGGTGTTAAATCCTTCCATTATTAATGCTATGCAATAAATTAGAATTTGTTAAATATTTATTCAATTTTATTTTGTAATTCTACATTATCACAACCTGTCGATGGTGAGCTCTGAGATTACTGTTATTATTCTATTATTACTTTTAATTTGTAAAATTTTATTATTTTTATTACTTAAATTTATTTTAATAAAATTATGTTTTAGATTAGGTTGAAGAGAATGAGACTAAAGAAAAATAGCATGCTGTTGCTCTTTTTGTTGGAGTTTTGGTTTACTACACTACTCATTAAGTTGTTATTTTAATGTGTTTTAAATGATGACTCAGCCATTGTGATAATAATTCATTAAAATACAGGAGAAGAAAGCATCATTTGGGTGGATTAAGTCATTATTTGTTTCTAATTGAGCTGTTTTCTGAGGTAATGTAAATGGTTATGTGAACCATTTGATGGTTTCTCTCTTGTTCATACTTCAAGGTCACTAGAACTATAAAACCCCCAGTATTATTTATTTTTGTATATTTTTAAATATTAAAAAGTTAATGTATTTTAAAGAAGTGGTAACCAGTGAGGTGAAGTGATTACTATTGTACTATTGTAACCATTGTGTTGGAAAAGATTTTGTAATTTATTATATTTTTTGGCCTCCAAAAAATATTACACCTTTGCATATCAAGTTTGAAGTTAATAGTACTTTATGAGCTGTGTGTTAAAATTTATATATTATGTTAATTATGTTGAAATTATTACATTTAATACTTATTTATTTATCAGGTGCTTTACTACAAAAAAATAAATACTCCTATTTTTGTTCTTACAGCATTGTAATGCATTGTATTGCATCATCAGCTATTGTAATGATTAAATCTGGATAGTTTTTGATAATGTTTATATTTTCATCCATTATCATGTATGGTTAAATGGTAATGGATAACGCTTGCTGTTAATATTTAAGTTATTAAAATGTTACTGGTATTTATTTTCATAGTATGCATTTCTTTATTTCATTAAATTAATAATTTTGTTAACTCTTTTTTTTTTTTATTCATAAGACATTTCAAGAAGAAGAAAACAAAAAAATAAATAAAATTCAGGTTTTATTTTATTCAATCACTGCCTCTTTTAATGGGATTATATTCCAGAACAATAAATCTATGTAAGTATTAGGTATTGTTGATAAATCAATGCAATTAAAAAAATTAATTTACATTTGTGTATGTGATGCATATACACACCCAACAATGTGCTCGCATACACGCAGATGGAGATTCATTTTACATTAGGAAAATAAATGTTGGTGCATGTTAAAATGAATTTATTACTCTCTTTATGTATATGTATATATACTATCACATATATACATAAAGAGAATAATAATTAAGAATAATATATGTATATATATATATATATATATATATATATATATATATATATATATATATATATGTATAATTTATGATGTATCTAATACATCATTAATAAATCTCTTTACAAGTGTAGTTCCATTCCTAGAGTATAGTAGTCTATTTTTCGGTATTATAAATAATAAAAAGTTATGACAATTGTTCTGTAAGAAAAAAAAACAAATTAATTCATTATAAATGCAGAATGTTAGGATTTCAAATTATACCATTGAAAAATTTCATAATTTAATTACAAATAAAAATGATTAAAGCTTGGTCCATTTTATTTCTGGATGTGTCCTGCTTTTTCCTGATTTTTTTTGTTTAGTTTCAGTTCAGCTAGTTAGTTTGATTAATAATACCATATGTATGCAATATATATTTTATAATAAATTCTAGCTTTAACGTGTATAATTTTTTTTGTACAAATGTCATGCTTGTTTTTAAAAATAATATTTTATGTAAGAATTATAAAAGATAATTTAGGGAATCAAATAGTATTTTTAATTCAATTTAACACTTATGATGTTTTTTGTATGCTGTTAATTTCTGATTAATGGCCTGTTTTCTCTATTTTGACAGATTTTAACAAAGTAGTTAAAGTCTTGTTTAATTAATTAATTAAATTTAGTTTTCATTTTACTTTTAATTAATTTACTTGTCATATATTTTAATAATATCAATTTGAGGCTTGATTATGTATTTCAAAAAAGATATTTCCTGGCTGAATTTGTCTCCCTCTGTTTTATGGTATGCTACAAATTATATTTATAAAACCTCCTTTTTTTTATCCTTTGATATTGTAATTTTAAGTGTATGAATTATTAAAGAGTATGAGATGTAAACATGGTTATATTGTTTATAACTCTTATTATATCTGGCAGAATATTTATTTGAAGTTATCTTAATGATAAAATAATGCTTACTCTTAATATATCTTTCATATTGTTTCCGTTCATTACTGTAACTTATTAATTTACTTATGCACCAATGGGTGTTTATCTGGTTATGACCACTTTTTTGTAACACACACACACACACAAACATGTAAGGATATACATGCACTCAAAAATACATACGAGTATATATGTGTGTTTTATATGTATGTATTTATTGGTAAGATATGCATCACATATGGTAGTAGCCTTAAATCGTGGATTCTCTCAAAAATATATTTTTTCCATCTATATCCAGCAGGTAAGGAAGGGTTTCTTTTTGTATAAAAAACATTTGGTACATCATTTGCCCTGGCTTAATTAATGGAACTACATGTGCGAAATGGTATTTGTTAGAAAATATTTATCTAGAACAATAGACTAGTGTTCTTTACATTACTTATTATCTATCCTCGTTTTGCTTAACTTGATTTTGATGATGCAGTTGCAATTTAGATTTTGAGTGCAAAAGGATCAAGATTGACTTATAATTATCAGGATACTTGCATTTGTGTATTAAACTGTTTAAATTGTCAAAAACATAATAATCAGTGACATTTAAGGACAATAAGTAAGCATTTATTAGTTTCATAGATCTGTTTAATATACTGACCATGTTACCATACAGGACTGCTGTCAGGAATTACTTTATGGAGCAGCTATGGATTTCAATTGCTTAACCTGGGATAGCTCAGCACTCTGACTCCTTTTATTTGTCCTCAGGAAAATTATTTTCTCCTTGTATTTTTTTTCTTGGATCATAATGTACTGACCACCTTCCCATAGTATAGTATCGTGTCTACATACGTTAGAGGATAGCAGCTGAGAGATCACATTATTCTGGGCCTTCAAAGGATTGATTAATTGCTTCCATCTCCATTCCATAATGTCAGAAAGAAAAAAAAAAAAAAAATGTGAAGTATCTCATTATAATTGAAAAAGAGGACAATTCACTTGTTTGGAGTGGTGCTGCTAAGCTCTGAAACACCTAGGTCCAATAAGCGACTGGGTTGTTATAGTAAACCTCTCAGTGTTTGTAATCTATCCAGGCAGCTGGTCATTGCTGGCATTATCTGTACACCCACCCCCACTGCGGACAGGCACTAGTGCTCTTACCACATGTAAGACGACCAAGAAGGTACTTTCTTTATTGCTTGTTTGCCACTATTGTTTATTTATCATACCATTCATTGCTCTTAGATTTCCATATTACCTGTCTTATGTAATTACTGAGCTACAATGAGGAGGATCAAAGTAATTACAGAAGACTTTAATCTCCTGCAGTTGTCATTGCTTAGGTGGTCAAGGTATACATAAAAGCTGACTGTGGGTGTGTATGTGTATGTATGAACACTCTTGTTTGTATGTGTATGGATATATAATAATGTACCAAATAGTGGAGCAACAACAATGTTCCTGTTTTATTTTTTAGAAATTTTGATACACTCTTGATTACTTTTTAAAATTGCTATTGATGTGTACGTATTTAAGTGGTTAATAATGGTGAGGAAATGATTGTTAATTTTTTATTTAATGTATGCATATGACTCGATTCTCAACTGTAAAATCATTAATATCAATGTTAAAATTAGGTGGCATCCGCATGATGGTATAGAAGGATCAATCCCTAATGTTAAAATTTGTTCTTCATCACTTATTTTGATAAAGAATAAATTTCTATTACTCTGTACTGCTGAATACACTGATAGCTGGTCATATTATTTACTGTTGATCTCTATGAAGTTCATTTAAATTTCTACAGCTTTTCTTTTTTCATTAGTTATTTAATATGATAGGATGCAAAGTCAGGGAACAAACTGAAATAGAGTTTTTTGATCTCTTTAATAACCATTCAAAGACTATTTTTGAAAAAAAAATTAAAGACAAAAAAAAAAGAAAGAAAGATAAGGCTTTTCTTCTTAGTGTGGTACTAAAATTATGTTTTTAATAAATCATTCTTCAAAGTCCTTTTAGTGAAATTCATATAGTACAATGAAAATAAGACTAACATCTGGTTTATAGTAAATCTTAAATTACTGCTACTCAAATTTTAGGGGTTCTCTCTCTATGTGGCCTTGATTTAAGTACCCTTTTTGTAATAATAGTATTTACAGTTTAGTGAAATTTCCAAAAGTTCCTTTAATATTTATATTTAATAACTAGTATTTTCATTTAGTTATTGAGATGGTATGTTAAATTTAATACTGTTTAATACTTTAATGTATGTTATCTGAAGCTATTATATAAATATAAATGTCTTTCTGTCAATTTTTCACTTATTTACAATATTCCCAAGCTAAATGTTTTTCTCCTCATGATTTTAGTATTATTTATCATTTTGTTTTGTATTGAAGTTCAGTTGTGTGGTTCCAGTCTAGGAATCAAAGTCATTCATTTATTGCTGAATATAGGATCATCTTGTATTCATTATATTAGATATCAATGTAGCTTTAGGGTTCAATATTCCATGTTAGGGATATACTTTGATCAATTTTTTTTTTTAAGAAATGCTTTCTTTATTTCTTATATATAATTGTACATGATATTGATCACGTTACCTCCTCTTTTTTTTCTGTTGATCAGGAATTAGTATTCCCTTTATTATTTTTTTCTCTAGAATAGATTTAATCAAATTGTTCACTAATGTTGCTTTGATGCCATTGAAAATACTTTCAACACGATAGGTAAATGTATTGCAGGAATTAAAGTAGATACATAGTTGGCAACATCAGTAATATCACAGAATCAGTTATGAACATGATCAGGGAACCTTTTTTATTCTCTGTGATTGTGTTAACTTGTTTACGGTAGTTTTCTTGGCTTTTGAATAAGATATATGAAGAATCTGAAGGGTCTTAAAGATTGAGATTCTTTATCTGATTGTTGAGTATTTAAAAGGTTACTACTACAGATCATTTAGGAGACATAATTTGCCATGTTAGCATTGTATACGTCACTGCATAATAATTATTGTATTGATCTAAATCTGATATCGGTATTTATAAATGAAATTCTTAATACACCTATGGACTAAGTTATAAACTTAATTGTTTTTTTTTATAGAATTAGTACACTAGTTACTTTTCATAACTACAGTGATTGTTAATATGAGATTCAGTGGTAATATGTTTATACATAAATATAGTGATAAATTAGAAAAATGAAGTTTGAGCTATATGAAAAATTAAAAGATGAAAGAAGTACCTTCTTGTTTTTAATATTGAAAGCTTTTCTACATTACATGAAGAAGTGTGCTGTAGTGAAAGACGCATAATGAAACTTTGTGATACAATCGACCAATGGTGTTCAAAAAGATATTGCAGGAAAGTTTCAGAAAAATTCTCAGGTAGGAATGCGGTTCTACAAAACAAAATTAAAATTGTAGGAAAAGAATTGTGGTCTCCTGAGTAACACCCATTCGATATTGTTTATTATAAATGTTTCTAGTTTTATAATTTGTAAATAAAATAGATGATTTAATAGCTTATAGATACATTTTTGTATTATGTGATATTTAGTAACGATCACTGTAGTTACTGAAAAGTAACTAGTGTACCTATTCTATAAAAGACCCACTTAATTCATAAATTAAACTGATAATTCTTATTAATGAAATATGTTGTTTCAAGTGATACGAACATTTTACTAGTACATCCCTCTTTAAACAATGGAGCAGAAGTTTATCAAACTTCCAATATTAATCACTCTTTTGATAATCTTTTATAAACTATGTTAAGAATTTTGTTCTTCTAGACAATTGTAGTTGTTCTTCAGTTGACCCCCTCAATCCCTAAGTAGTTGTCTTTGACCTGTTAAACTGTCTGTACTTTAGTCATTGTGAAGACTTAATTTTATACTTCTATTGTCTAAATGATATAGGTATGAACTTGGATTTACTATTTTTTCTCATTTTATTCTTTCATGTTCTGGCATCTAATATATTGTTTATTAAATGTAAGATAAGTTTATCCTTTAGAAAATGAATGGTTACTTTGCAATTCCGTGTTAAAATATTTTATATATTTTTGCTTTCCTTACAATCTTTGATTTCGTAGTACCATACCGGTTGCATGAATGTCGAATATCGGTTGACTTATTTGTTTTACTGTTTTTATTAGTTTCTGCCAGTAATAAATGATCTAGTATATAAATCCTCGGACACAACTAGTGACAAATGTATGGGACACGTGTATGGCTACATACAGGTTTTCCAATGGAAATGGGATACAAGACACAGGCCATGTATCCATACATAGGGTGGGGTGAGGTGATTGTACTTCAAAGAATGATGCATCCTAGGGTTCATTTTATAATAAAATGGTAACATTAATAATGATAGCATTCTATATAATTTTTAATAATATGGCATTCTAGGATTATTTTGTAATAAAATGGTATCAATAATAAAATGACATTCTATATGTTTAATAATATGGCATTCTAGGATTCATTTTTTTTTCTAATTTTAATATTTCGAGAAGATTAATTGCATGAACTATGTCTACCCGAAATTGATTTCTTCTTAAATAAGAATAAGTTAGTGAAATTATTATCACACAAATTAATACGACATAGAGCAATTTTTTGTGGCACGGTGCACCTCCCTGTTACATGCTGACTCAGTAGGTGTGAAAACGAGACATTTGTATCGCGACAGTATTGGCTCGTGTCTCCAGTGTCCCATAAATTGTCGCTAGTAGAGATGGGCAAAAATACTCTGAGTAACGAGTACAGAATATTTTACTCGAATATTCTCACTAGCCGGGAGCCAGTGGCAGATTTAGGTCACCTCTCGAACATACATCTGGGAGTAATTTTATAAAATAGGTAAGTGATGTCTCAACACAAAACTGCGCGTCTGGCTGTCGTAAAGTGTGGCGAACATCCCGAAAATTTAAATTGAAAGCAATTTTTATAGAAATAGAATTTATTTTTTTATATAGATAGCAATTTTAATCTATCATTATAACTTTTTATATATGTGCTAGTATTGGTAATAGTATAGTATTATAATGTATCCCAAATATATTGCTGATTCTCATATTAGGCCAGTCAGTAGAGGGTTTCTACAATGCAAAAGGTGGGGTAGAAGTTTTTATTTTTTTAAATTGAATAAATGGGTACATACACGTAAAACAACAAAAATGCTAACACGGGTGACCTCGCAAGAATTTTTGGCAGCCAAAAAACCTCGAAAGTTTTGGACTTTTTTGGTGTATTCGCCTATAATTCATAAATGGTACATTATATCGAAAAAGTTAATGTATAACAAATTAAAGAGCATTGAATTCTGCGTCGAATGAATACCACGACACAATAATTGGATTAAGTGTTGTGGTCGAAAACCACTGTAAATTTCTAGCACGGAACCGTGCAAATCTGCAAAAATGTCCAAAAAACAAAAAAAAAAAATAGATTTGGCTTAATAACTATTTTTTAATGCAGTTTAGTGAAAAATTCATAATAACCAACTTTGTAGAGGATTAAATACCCGTCAGGATTGATATAAAATATTACTCTTAATAGACGCCACGACATATTGAAATAATTTAAAAGAATGTGGACTGGAAACTGAAAATATCCGTTATTCAAATTAGTATTCCTGAATGTGATATCATCATTAATTCATTATGCATGTGATGTATTCATCTAGTTCATACGTAAATTAATTTTTCGTTATAGACATATTTCCACAACTCTTATAGAGTTTTCATGAATAAATAAATTAATTAAATAAGAGGAATTAACCTAAGAGCTATACATCATAAAGAAAGGGTTATTTGGTAATTATTTAAGGTACAGTTCGAGGGTTTCAATAGTTATAGAAATAGATTGTGAAAACAAGAAAACCTCTGTATCCAGCCGGTACTTAGAAATCTAAAGAAATTATACAATGCCGCGGACGAAAACAATTATGGAGTGCAAAATTTAGGGAATTTACTTTTATTTAATTTAGCATAGGTTAATGTTGCTAAAAAAATGCTTGGTTTTCATGCAGTGAAAGAAAAAACGAAAAAAGGTTAATTTTTTTTATCGTTTTTGTATATTTTTATTTACATATCCAGAAAAAAATTGTGGTAGCAAAGCTGAAATTCGTAATCATTTCCCCAAAAAATATAAATGAGCAAATTTTCAGAAAGTCTTTAAAACTTTCCACTGAGACCCCTTTATGGTCTCCAGTTGATTGAATACATTGAATAAAACAAACTTTTTTAAGGATTCAATATACCTATTACTATTAAAACAAAAGGAACAAAATATCTTTATTGTGATTAATAGATTGAAGTTAAAAACTAGGCAATATTGTACTGAACTAAATTAAGGGAAAAACAAATAATTTGAGAAAAATTAAAAAAAAAAAAATACAAAAACTTTTCCTCTTCAACCACAAAACGTTTCCTGCTAATAAAATATTTCGTCATCATTGACTTGTACATAAATTCAAAATTACAACGAATAACCGTTACCAAATATCAACTGTCAGTAGTCCTGGAAATGAAGAATTTCAAAACCGATCAGATTTTTTATGTTTTGCTTGACGACCGAAAGTTTATTTTATTCAAGAAAATTCCTAAAATTTTCGGTTATTTTTCATTCAATACTCAATATCTTAGAAACTATATACCGCACAAAAAACATTATGTACATTAAATTATTAAGAACAAATTATTAAATCATTAAATTATGTAATTAAAACATTAAAAAGAGTATATGATTGGATGTCTTGGGGTGATGTTCTGCCTCTGTTTGATGCGTCTTTCTGGACGGTTGATGTGAGATGTGCTGTATTTGATCTTCATAGATGTGATTTTAGTGTATGTCCTGATGATGCCTGAATTGGCGAAACGTTGACTGGTTAGTTGCTTGCCGGTATTTTAGAGACTTAAGGCTTTGTGTTTTGGAATCTTCCAATTGTTTAGTATAAATATCTTTTTTAAAGAAGAGTAAATATTTTGTATGAATCCTATAAGAATTTTAATACTTATATACGTGATTGGTTATGATTCAATTTTGCACTAAACTGCTCTAAAAAATAGTTATTAAGTCGAAACCACTGATATATATACTATTTTGGGTTTTTTTGACATCTCAGTAGCTCTTCCGAATACTTCAACATGCTTGACATAAAACTTTCAGGGAATGTAATGCTATTTAATGTTCCAACATTTTGCCTAAAATGCGCTGGAGGCGAGTTACTGAGGAAAAACTGAAAAAAGTGCTTGTTCTTGGTGATCTTTTCATGAGGCCGAAAACGCACTCGGTGTGGGAGGTTGAAAACTTGGATTTTTCATAAGAGAAACAATAGATAACTGAAAATCAAAATTACTCCATCTTTTTCAATCCAAAATGTCTCCACTGGGCTGACAAGAGGAGTGCACGGTGTGTCCGTCGCCAATTTTGATAAAATTTATTTGGATGATTCTATATTGAAAAAAGTAGGCCCATGTCCTTCCGTTTCATCTAATGGGCCTTAGGAGCTGAGAAAATAAAAATAAAACATGCTGAAAATACTTTATTCTATATCTCGTGTTTGGAGAATGATATCGACATGATTTTTTTCAGCTAAACATTTATTGTTTAGAGCACATTAAAGGAAAAATATAAATTTTAAAAAATAAAGGATTTTTGGTCAAATTTAAATTATTAAGTATACTAGCCTCATTGATTTTTTTACAAATTTGGATTCAGCACATCGCTAAACCTTAATGTTGAAAAAATCATCGAAAACAAAAAACATTTTTTTTTTCAGTCCCGAGTGTGCTCAAAATTTTTAAAGCCACAAAATTACGTTTGGGTTTCAAGCTCTGTATCTCCTCTTCAGTTTACCCGAGATCGACGTTCATGGACTTGTTAATAAGAGGGGAATTTCATCTTTCCATTTATATAAAAACCTATTGCATTATCTTAGATGGTCTGGATAAAAAAATGTGATTAACATATAAAAACAAAATGGAAGATTTTTGCGGATAACGTTGGTTCTAAAATACGCAGGAACACCACTGTTAAAGCAAATTACGTAGTGTAAGAACCTTTACCGATGAGCCAAATTTGGTTTGAATTATTCGAAGGGTTCTTGATTTATGAGTAATTATATAAATTATTACAAAAATTTAAAGGTTTATTTTTTTTTACCTTGGGAAAATTTTTAGGACAATTTTTTTTATTTTTAGATTCGCTCGAAAATTTTAATATAGTGGTTTTTCAAAGTGCTAAAACCAAATCTGACGCCAGTTTTGAATAAAAAAATTCTGTTAATATACTTCTCTCCGTAAAGAATATGGTTATCATTGCATATAAGACAATATACCCCTCAGGTCGCTCTAAAATTCAATTATTTCTTTTAAAAAAATTGGATCACTAAAATTGACCATTTCTGGATCATGAATAATGTTTTTATATTACACATAAATATCCAAGGTATGTCCGTGCAAGGCTGTGTTCGTAACCATGTACATATAATATAAAAACATTATTAAAAGTTTTGAAAAGGTGTTCACCGAATATTTGGGATTTTTCCTCATCTGATCTTGACCAGATCTGAGATTCAGTGAGAAGCGGATGATTAAAAGTTTTGAATTTTAGTGGCTTTGCTGTAGTTGTCCATAATGATTTATCGTTAGTAGTTAGGCCCTCTGTAAAGGTCTGGAAATTTTGAACTTTGTATTTTCTGATTTCTATTTTTAATTTGTTGGTCAGTTTTGTATAATGAGTTTTGTCTGATGGATATCTTGTTCTATGCCACTTCGCTCAGTTAATAAAATGCGAATATGATGTGGCAATATATAAGTATGAATGCATATGGATTAATTATATGGATTTTAGAATGAAAACAAAACGCTTTAATTTTGTGCGATTTATCACCAATATCCATGATTTGTTAAGCTTATATTAGGAATACCGGCGTTGGTGACGGATATATTGTTTTACAAATTTGGGACAATATACCTTGTACATATATGCAATTAGGTATAAATTTTCATTTGCCTTGAAAAAAAGTATAAAAAATGGGGTTTTGACTGCTTTTTAGTGGCTTCATCCCGCAGTGCGAGGGTAGCCTTGTATTCATGCAGGAAGTGAAAACAAATTATGCCCTCAGAATCGAAAGTTTCCACTCGCATTTTAAGTTTTAGACATTAAGGAACAAATTTGATCTCGTTTCTGTCTATCTGTAGTAAAATCCGTGTGACGGGCATAAAACCTACTACAGTTTATTAGATTATTAATATCAGATTTTTCATCGTGCAAGCGCATTTTGATTTACGGTTTACTGTTTTCTTTGATATAGGGTCCTTTATTAGGTATTCGAGAGTTCTGATTCCATTCTTTGAATCCGATTTTTATCACTCATGCACATTTCGATTTACTGTTATTTTTGAAGTTTTCTTCGATGTAGAGACCGTTTATTAGATAATCGAGGGTTTTATTGGATTTTAATGTATGTAATAAACACATAGCAATGCACGATACCGATCGATGCAAGTAAAGTATCGATACCTTAGTGGTTGAATGAGTGCCGGTATCGAGACTTTGGCAGTGACGTATTTCCCTAGAAACAGATAAACAGGAATTATGGCAAGGAGCGGCACAACCGGCACTAGGCTTTTTGTTGGGGTGAGGGTCAAGGTTAATTTTGCCGCCTCTTCTTTCACCTCCCTTTCAATAAAAGTCAAATGATTTAGAACAGCACTTTAGGAAATATATTTCGTAACAAATTTCATCTTATTTTTTGACCAACTTCAAGTAAACACTATCAAAAAGCAGAAACAAATATTCTTTACTTAATCTAAAAATACGCAAACAAATCTGTGCCAGGAGGAATTAACAGAATAACTTAGTAATTAATACAATGACAAATGATATACTTTGAAACAATTTAAAACTATTTTGACCTTTATTAGGTCAAAGTAGTTAGTAGCCACATAGTGTTTTGAAATTCTTCCATTTTCCCACACCAGTCGCAAGGAGAAGATTTGATCGATGGTTGATCTGTTAGGCCTAAAACTTCCTTGATAATCTCCCAGCTTACGCTCCACATATGGCAGTAGGCGGTTGTAGAGAGCTATAGAGAAAATTTTGTACGCTGTGTTCAGCAGGCTTATGCTGCTATAGTTCTTGCAGTCCGTCCTATCCCCCTTGTTTTTATAGAGTGGAACGACTGTTGCTTCTGGCCACTCTTTCGGCATCCTCTCTACTTGCCAAATGTGTGAAATTAGTCTATGCATCTCACTAGCTAATGACCCATTTGCCACTTTTAAGAATTCTGCATGTATTCCATCTGGACCAGCCTTATTACTTTTTAACTTTTCCACAATAGCTTCGATATCCTCTTTATCTGGTGGGATATCTTCGTCGCCATCGCCAACACTCGCATAATTTACTGGTCTCGTGGCTTCAACCTCATGATATATATACACATATTAATAGTTAATGTAATTTATATATATATATGTATATATATATATATATATATATATATATATATATATATATATATATATACACATATTAATAGTTAATGTAATTTATTTATATATATATATATATATATATATATATATATATATATATATATATATATATTAATTAAAAGTGCCAAAGTCTAATTAATTTGTGCTTATTTTTAGGATTTTTCGATTTTCTAGGAATATGAAACCCTTTTGTGACAGGAGACACTAAAAAAATAATTTTCTTGATTTTTCCCAAATTATTTTTGCGTGATTAACTAGTAGGACTAGTTGCCGTTGTGTGATGAACCCTCAATAGTCAAAATATAGTTTTTTGATATAAAATATTTGGTGAAAATTTTCGAAATTCACTTCGGAAAGAATGTGACTCGCTTCAAAATACCGAGATTCTAGAAACCTCAGGACAGCAAAAGTTTCAGTTCATTTGGGAATGACCCCAAAATACTTCATTTTCCCATCACTGCAGAACCCATCTTTTTATAATTTTCCATTTTCCCATCAAACTTTTTATAATCTCAGTTTCTTTTTCAATGTTAGGCGATGGGTTATAACCTAAAAGATATTTATTCAACTGTCAATACAAGATACTCGTCTCTCTGGTTGATGTTTGTGCTCCCCCAGAGGCTGTGGTGTGCATTGCCATCTAAAGATGCTATGCACGGACCTTTTCCTTTCTATCAGTTTCTTAAGAGCTGGAGTGGGGGTTGCTTCTTCATACAGGAGGTACACCGACGCCGGCGTAATCTTCTCCCCTTCATTACCCCCAGAGAGGGACCATTGCACTGCTGTCAGATCCCTACAACAGTGATGCCACAAGAGTTTTAGTACCACTACAACAGCTTTAGTCTGTTCCTGAACAGGATGCAGGTCCTGGGCCTTGTTTGCACAGCAATAATGCTGCATCCTGATATGCCAAGTCCCTTTATTCTATCCTTAAATAAGTAAGGTTCTTGTATTAGAATAATATCTATATCCTTACCTTTTACATACTGCTGAAGAACTCCACAGGCCGCAATGCAGTGATGCAGGTTGATCTACAACAGCTTGATATCCATGGTTATTGTGAGCCGGCTCCCGGAGGAACGACCCCCGCCGTGAGACAGAGAACTCCTCCTCTCTCGGTCCCTCCAGGGGTGTGCCCGAATAGAGAGAGCCCCCCGGCCCCAGCCACAGAGCGCCCCTCCGCAGCCGGTCCAGCTTCTACTTCCATGCCACCTGGTACAGAGGCTATGGTCCCCTCCTTCTCTCTCTCTTGGGGGACACTCCGTTCAGCAACCACCTTAGTCCTCCGCGCATCTGACTTCGGTGGTTTCTTCTTTTTCAATACTTTAAGGATTAACTTGGTGATGCCATAATGCTACTATCATGTTCCTCCCTGCCCGGTATTTAATGCTGGTTTCAGGGATTCGAAGAATCCCATAGAAGCCAGTTGGCTCATCTTTAGTGCCCATCAGTGTCCAACTGTCCACATCTTAGGCCTTACCTTTTTGGATCCTGAGTCTCCTCAAAAACAGGTCCTCTGGAATCCGCTCTCCAGGGAAGAATCCACCTACCCTGACAGCCTTTTTGAGGTCATTTGTACTACCAGTGCGGAGTTTTATGCCCCCACTGATGGTAAATTTGCTCACTACACTGGTGACCCAGTTCTTGGTGGTATCATCGTCACAGACGATAATACAGCCCCCGAGGAGGTGACTAAAGCCACTGAACCCCGGGTTCAATCCACCTTCCTCCAGCTGATCTACCGAGCTGATCACCTGGGCCTTAACCTCCTCGCTCTGTCTCTTTGACAGCTGAACAGACGGATATCCACAGGGGATAATCGCCATCAGCAAGGCTCCGGTCGCAAGGGCATAGGAGATCATTTTCTCTCCACTCTTGGATCTTTTCCCCACAGCTGCTGAGGTCCGAGGAGAGGATCTGATCCGCTTAGTGACAGGTCCTTGACCCACGGGGCTATGGTCCCCTACAACCGAGGTTGTGGGTCCCGATACCCCCGGGGTGTTACCGCCCTCCTAAGCTTCATAAATTGCCGACGCTGTACCCCGGAAAATCTGGGTTTGGAGGTTTCAGCCACTTCCGAAGATGCGCTGTCCCTACCAGTGCCCTTTTCACCAGAACCATCAGATATAACTGAGAGTCTGGTTACATCATCCAGGAGTGTCGCAAGCGAACTTCTGGATGTCTCCTCAGCTGGGTCCAAAGGTGGCCCCAGTGAGCTCTCTCCCTCTCTACTATTACCGTCATGCTATCCAAGAGTAATTCAGTGTCAGAGTCCGGGTCATTTGCCAAGGTTGTCCGTCCGTTTTTATCTTTTTTTGGGTTAATTTTTGTTCCCACAAGTATGGGGGTGGAAAAAAGTCGCTGCAGGTACTACCCCCTCTCCCTGCAGAAGGCAATTAATTAAAATGGAGTGCGCCTGGTGCCCCAAGTGGGTCGAGTTTATGTGTGCATTTTTATACACCCTCCCCCATCATTCAGCCTACGGCTCGAGCTCCCTCCACCTCGGCTTGGGTTTCTAGGAGAATCAACACTCCTTCCAATGTTGACAGAAGTGAAGATCCCCTCCTCTGTCGTTCGCGAGTCCCGTCGGACTCCCCGGGGGGCACCACGGGAGGTGACAGTAGGCATTGATAGGGATAAGGAGGACTGGGAAGTCACAAGCATTGAGTAGGGCACTATCGCCTGATCGTTTCGCAGAGAGTTGGGAAGATTCCCGCACCCATCTCCCTCTCTAGCCCTCCCGTTGCCCTACCCATTCTACCCCCCAAACTATCATTTGGTTAGTTTTTTTAAAATAGACTATACGAAAAGCTTGAACAACAAACATAATTATTAAAACAATTTACCTTGAGTGCCAAATCAACTTTCAAATATAAGTCACAAAAAGTTTCATTTAACACGTGTTGAATAATCGGAACGGTCTGAGTAGGGTATTGAACCAATTGGTACAAGAACCTCATGAATGTAGAGGAGATGCAGGGGTATCTCATATTAGGAAAGTACCTCATAATAGGGCACTTTCCCCTACTAAAATTTAAAACCAATACTAATACCTTTCGAGATAAGAAATTGAGATTTTATCGATACAATATTGTGTCTAAATATTAAAGGAAATTATTGATGCCAAATGTCAACATTCGCAACAGGCTAGTGAAAAGTTCAAATTCAACCGAGTTGGAAAAATTTAAATATTTCATTATATAGTTGGGAAAAAATAAAATGTAAAATATAGTTGGGAAATTTTAGTTTTTCTTAAATTAACGAAAATAAATATTCGGGGTAACAGCTGTATGTCGCAAAAACCTTTTTCAAATTTATGGTACAGCTTAGAATTGGGGAGGGGGAGAGGTTGGTAGGGTTCATGTAAATATGATATATCAGTGGTTCTCGAACTTTTTTGTCTGGCGGTACACTGAAATTATTATACAAAACTTACGGAACCTCTATTATTATTTATTTATTTATTTGATAAATTAAATGATGAACCATAAAAGTAAATAAAATCTTGTACGGTGCGCGCATCACTCAACTTTCACTTACTACCCTATATAGAATGATAATAATTATCCATTTTTTAAAATAATTCACTTAAACATCTCATGAATATTTTTAGCAGCATGCTCTTTTTCACTACTTCTCTCACTAAAAGTACTCTATAATAAAATAGTTTCATCTATCCAACTTGACTAGAAATTTAGTTGCTCGTCGTTTTAAATAACATAGTTGTTTAAAATATTGGAGTACGACCATTCTGTTCTCTATATATTTTTGATTTGTCAAGTTGAAAATAAATTTTAAAATTTTCTGTTTAGTCTCCATAGAAATTTAAGTTGAATAAGATAAAACTAGAAATTATTAACTACAACTACCACTTAAGTTTAACCGTTTTTCGTCACTCTCCATTACCTTTTACGACTTTATTTGTTAGATATTAATTTGTTTAAATCTTTAGCTTTCCAACGGTATATTATACATCTATATTAATTCTCTTATTTCCGGAAATTTGTTTTCAACCTGGGAAAATATTTCTCCTCTTTTCTCCTTCAGCTAATTTTCAATTTTTTTCATAGTTTATATTTATCTATTTTTTATTACAATAACAAAAAATGACAGTTAATTATTTCAAACACACAAAATTAAAGGCACTTTAGAGTAAGAAATTTTGAAAATTCGAAATTTGCAAAAAGCCCTGTCAGTTATTTAAATGAGGATAAAACCTAGGTGATATTAAAGATGATTTAATTGTACATTGATTTAACGAGTTTGATTAAAATCGTTAGTCTTTTTCGATAAAATTGCAATCATATGTAAAATCGAGGATACAAAGGGGTACTTCAGGTAACTCGATTTTGGTGAAAAAGTTGTTGTTACATCTCAAATATACCTTAAATACGTAATTTCAATTACGATTTTTGCGATACTTGGCTATTTGAACTCAGGGGACCTTAAAACGTGTATTTCGTTGAAAGCTCGGATTCGAAATTTTTCACGATCGCAATACCTTTCTCTTACTGTATATTTCTTATATAGGTAAGTAAAAGTAGAAGTCGTGGAATTGTAATGAAAATCCAATATTATTTTTTGAATCATTCATTTATTTCAATGCTTTAATTTTTCATTTTAAAAAATCGCGGCACCCTTGTGGCGCTTAGCTAGGTCAACTGGTATCCGAGGCAAACTTTAAGATCCCCCCCGCCCCCCTCCCCCAGGGTCGGAACTATTGGTGGCAAAGGGGACACTTGTCACGAGCGACAGAATTTAGAGGACGGCAAATTTCGAGTGAAAGTTTATGTTTTGATTAAGTAAAAAATATTTGTTTCTGCTTGTTGATAGTTTTGACTTTAATTCAGTCAATAAAACGAGTTAATGCTATGAGATGGTGATATCTATTTAGAGATGATTGGAGGGGAGGCAACATTATGCTTTCCCCATGGCAAAAATCTTAGTCCGGCACGGCCGCCTCCTTCCACAATTCCTGGTTATCTGCATCTAGAGAAATATGATACCGAGATAAGATATCAAGCACTTGAGTAAAATATACGATAACAATGATATTGCAATGAATATTGAATCAGTCTTATCGATACCAAAACTACATGGCATCGAAAGGAAAGCATCAATACTTTAATTGCATCATTCAGTATCTTAAGCCCCTATCTGCTAATTATATAAATTATTTATGATCACTAATTTAAATGTACTCGTATGTTAGACTTAAATCCAATATTAAAAAAAAATCTTTTCGGAGCCTGAAAAGGAAGAAAAAAAATATTAAATATTATTTTTTTTGCATTTTGGCGTCCCTGTTTTAGCGGCGCCCAGAGCGGCTGCCCCCTTCGCCCTTCTCTCGCTACGCCTCTGCTTGTGGCGTACATGCAACACCCTAAGGTGCCGCGGCCCCCACTATGAAAACACTTAAATAAAAACTCTAATGTTCAGGGTTGGTACTAGGATTTTTCCTAGAGGGGCAAGCTTAATTTTGCCGCCCCTTCTTTCACCACCCCCTTCCCAATAACAGTCAACAGTTTTATAACATTGTTTTAGGTTATAGCTATATTTCTAAATAAATATCATTAGCTCATTTTATTGACTGAATTAAGGTCAAAATAATAATAAAAAAAAACCAAACAAATTTTTTTTACTTAACCTAAAAATAAAATTTGGCTCGAAATTTATCCCCCTCTTAATTCTGCCGCCCGCGGCGAGTGACCCTTCGCTCTCCCCTAGTCCCGGCCCTGCTAATATTAAATTGTATATTATTATCACTTAACATAATCTTACGGTAATTGAAAACAAAATTTCTTAAGAGTTAAGAAGAGACAACAAAGGCCTTTCAGGTTTATAGGTTCGGTTGTTAGTCGTGAAATTCAGCAGACATTTAGTCTATTTCACAACTTTGTGTGCATAGTTGATTATAATTATTACAAATATATTTAAAAAAATATATAATCCTTAAAATGTGAAGCATATATGGAAGTGATAAATTTAAATTTTAAAATATCTACAGTGGGTCACTAGCGGATTCAAAGGGGAGAGACTTTGGGGCTTAAGCCCCCCAAAACGAAACATTTGTTTTTAGTTTGCTTCACTTTTGTTTTTATGAATGATCAAAATAATTAAACAATTATAATAAGTTCTCTTTTTGAACGCAGTTTTGATCAGTGAACTTTAAAAATTTCCAGAGGTAGGACTGCCTCTGGTGCTATGAGCTTTCTCTATTCCCAGGTTCCTAGTGTTAGCCTCCCCCTCCCAAAAAAAAATAAAAATTAAATCCTGGATCTGCTATGACAGTGGTTGAAGAAAAATTATTTTTGTTATAGCCTTAAAATGCGTTAACTACAAATACTTTTTACAAAAATCCTTTTTATTTTGGTGTTTCGTCCTAAATTAAGGTCATTCTCGAGTAAAAATTAAAAATTAATCATATTCTGAAAAAAAATCGAATTTAATTAATATAACAATATTCTAATTTTATACTAATAATTTTCATATATAATCGAAAATATTTAGAAAAAATATATATTATAAAAAAATATTCCAACTAGCATACAGAGGGAAGTGCGCCCAAAACGGTTCCCTTTGCCTAAAGTGGACCCTTTAAAATGGTGTAAGTGATGAAGACCAGAGATAGGGGCATAGAATGTGTTTTAATAGTAAGGGAAATATTAAAGGGAGGACTAACGACAGGTTATGATAAGAGAGGGGAAGTTTATAGCCTAAAAGCTGTTAAGTGGTGTTGTTCTGCATTGTTTATGGGTTACAATATCATTCCTGAATGACGGTAAGCGCCTATATTTTATTATGGCTTTATAGATAAGTAGATAATTTGAAAATTATAGATAATTTGATAAAGGTAATTTGAAATTAGTCACCCGTTTTTAACGAGTTGAAAAATGAAGTTATAAGAAAACGTTTTTTTGTATCTAGAAAGTAGACCCTTTTGAATTATAAAGTGGGCCTCTTCTTTCGTCACGATAGGGGAGTTGGAAGTTTTATCTTTCTTATTTTCATAAGTTTTATTGAATGTTTTAAATGAGAATTTAAAGTTATTCATGATTAAAAGCTAAGTATATTTAATGCAGTCCTATGTTTTGTAGATACTGATATGATTAAAAACAGAAATTAAATAAGAGGTAAATAAATGTTCTCACCTAAAGCACAATTTGACACCAGCACAATCTATAAATTAGGGTCCACTTTACGGCTCTAAGGAGGTGAGGGGTCCATTCAAGGCGCAGATTTTTATTACCTTAAAAAACAACAACTCATACTCAACTAGGCAGAAATAAAAATGTTTTAGGATTGTACATTTTTCTTTGTTTAACTAAAATAGAATATCAAAAGTCTATATTGAAAAAATAAAATAATAAATTTATTTTACTAAATTGACATTATTTTGTACTGATGATCTGTTATAGAATTTTCTTTCTATCTTTCTTTTTTATCTATCATATTTATTATTAATATATAATATAATTTTTAAATCTTTGGTGAAACCCCCAAACAGAGTTGACCTCAACACAGGATAATTACACATTAGTGAATCATATACAACTATTTAAAAAAAAAAAAATGAAAATGATGTAAATAAATTTGAAATAAAGAATAATAATAAGATAAATATCATTATATTTAAAAAATAATAAACACTTTAAGCCGAAGAAATAAAATTCTAAAGAAATAAAACAGAAATAAATAAAATTCTGAAGAAATAAAACAGAGTTGACCTCAATACAGGATAATTACGCATTAACGAATCATAGACAACTATTTAAAAAAAAAAAATTAAATAATGAAAATAAAGAATAAAAATCAGATATCATTATATTTAAAAAATAATAAATAATTAATGCCAAAGGAATAAAATTCTATCTGAACATAGATACAGAAAGAAATAAAAAAAATTATCCGGGGAGCAAATATAGGCATATAGGGTAAAGTGCCTTATTATGAGATACTTTTTGTAAAATTGCGCTGTTGATTCGCCAATACAGCATTTACCAAATATTTTTTTGTTTTTTAACTCTATACCTAATAATCTTTTGAAACTTTAAGGAACTTTTTAAAGAATGGTATCGCAAATGTGTTCAGAACAGTATTTTCAAAAAGTTTCTAAAAAAGTTGTTTCGTGAAAGGGTTGCCCTCTATATGAGATAATACATATCCTTTATAAGAGAAAGTGTCTTATGTTTATTTTATTAAAAAAAAAAAATAGGATAAAAATGCTTCCTTACAGTTTTGATTATATATTTGTAATAGTGCTCTCATAAATTTTATAATTAGCAGTTTTAATTATTCTATGTTTTTATTATATATTTAACTTAAACATTTAATCTGGTTGGACCAGTGTGGGTTTTTTTTTACAGACGGGTCATTTTGGAGAGAGACGTCTTTTTGTGAATAATATGAATTGTGCTTTCGTGATTTATTTTAATTTTTGCTTTACTGTAATATCACTCTATTTCTTATAGAATAATTCCTACACGTGTTTTCTCATGAATGGTATAACATAAATATCAATATCATTGTGTTAGGAAGTTATATATATATATATATATATATATATATATATATATAGAGAGAGAGAGAGAGAGAGAGAGAGAGATAGAGGTATATGTTTAAAGTAGTGGGGGTGTACCGTTTGATGTAGTAGCTGGTGGGGATAAAGTGGGCGGAGCTTGTTTGTCTGAAAATAGTGAAGTGGGCGCGGCCATTCGGCCATTGGTCTGGGCGTGGCGGGTGCTTTCTCCAGTCAACCTGCGGGAATGGAGCCAAGTGCAGGTATTACCAAGCTTTACCTATCTCTATATCTCTTTATTTACTTTTACTTTCGAATTAAAATTAATAAAAAATAAAAATAAATTAGAAATCCGACCATTGTACCATTTTTACGGTTTCGAATTTAAATAAGTTTTAAAATTGCTGAATGTATTTACTAGAAGGATATTTTTTTTGGGCCCTTCCGGTATTATTCTTGTATTAAATTTTTTATCAAGTACAAGTTTAAAACTCCTATATCGGCATATCAACACTGTGTCGTGAGTGAATTATTTTAAAAACTCGTCGGAAACACTAAAAAAAAATATACTTTTTTATAACAGTTTTGTGATTTAAAATTCAGTGAATTTTCCACAAAAACTGTTGTATCTGTACCCCCTAATTTCTTTTGGTGATTTTTTATTTAACTTCATACATAAGTTTTGTTTCATTTGAGTTTCATTGAAATTTCAAAAGCTCCATTTTGATGTAAATTATTTCTGGTAGCATATAAAATAAAAAATTTTTCTTAGTAAGGCAATAATTTTTATAATTCTTTTATTTGGCTCATAATTTATATTGAAAAGTGGAAATTGTTTCATAACTAATATAGCAATAAAAAAACATATAAATATCGGAGGTGTGAAAATAAAACGTTACTTAAAAATTGCTACTAATTTTACGATCCTAATGGAACAGTATATAATTAACAGGAGAAAGGGTAGTATATTTACTAGATATTGAAAACTACTTCACACAACAAAATATAAAATGAGTTAATGAAAAAATTTAATTTTGGAATACTTATTTTTATTTAGAGAATTTTTATTTTCATTTTTTTTTTTTAGGAATTTTTTTTCTATTTTCTAATTTTATGAATATTTCGGTAATATATTATTATTAGTAAACTATTATATGTTAATTTAGGAACTTTCCTAGACTTCTAAGATAATGAATAATTTATTTATTTATTCCTAATTTTTGATATATAAATATGCACTAGATAATTACTTAGAAAGGTGTTAAATTATAATAATATGTACCATTTATTCAATTTAAGTTGTTATCTATCTAAAATATAATTAATATTATTTTTACCACTAATATATGATGTAGGTACTAATGAAGTATATTGACCGTAAATATTCATCTATCAATATGTCTAAAATTATTACTTATCTACATATATTTGTAATTCATAATTTAATGAGAAAAAATATTAATTTATTATTTTTCAAGGTTTCCATATTGGAACCAAGAACTGAATTTTTTTTATTTTTTAAATTTCCATCGTTAAAAATGTTAACCAAATCCAAAGGCTTAGTAAGAGCCTAAAGTCATTACAATAGATCCATCTTGGTGCTGAGGATAGGAAAATAATCATTAAAAAAAGAAGAAAAAAATTTAAATGTAATATCCTAAAATTTAACTGCTTAGTTATAATACAGCTCTGTTGTATAATTTTTATCTTGTTTGATATTTTGAAGTTTGAATTAAAGAACAATTTAATTGTTATATGGTTTGAAACAGTTGTTTTCGAATGTCAGTTTTTAAATGTAGTTTATAAAATTGATATCAATAGTTATATTGTAAAGGAAAATTATAAAGATATTGTATTTCAATTTTGGGAATCTATTTGGAAGATAATATAAGATCAAAATAATATTAATTTTTTTCTGAAGCCCCAGCTTTTTCTTAAATTTAATTATTTGGCTATTTTCTTTATTATTGTGATAACTACGTTTCGTAACTTAAACTACAACTTCAGGTACAGTTTACATTTTTTTTATTAACTATCAAGCAGTGTTAGTGATAAAAAATAGTATTATATTAATTTGACAAAATATAATGACATTAAATTTTTAGCAAAAATAAAAAATATAAAAGAAGAGAATAATAATGATTATTATAAGGAACTATATTTTGAATTCAAAGAGATACATATTTTTATATATACATATATATTACTGCCTACCGTGACACTATAATAAGAAATTTAGGTTTCATATATTAAAACATGTCAATAAACATAGGTTTTATGTTCCAACAATTTTCTTTTGTTAATTGAATTTTGTCGATATTTTAAACAGATATTTTTATTTTTCGTTTTTTTAGAACTCTTTTCAATTTACTTTCCAAAATAAGAAGCCAGAAGAATTGACAGAAGAAGTCATTCTTCTTGTGATTATTTTTTGTATATATTATTTACTTGTGAATAAATTAGCTTTGGTACGATGGTTGTAATATTCGTAAGCATCTAAATATGAATATTTAAAAAAAAAATAAAGCACAAAATCCTTATTTTAAGAATCATATACTATGTTGTATAAATCTATCGAATTAATCTTTTGTTTTTTTAACAATGACATGGAAGTTTAGTTTCATAACATTTTAAATGAATTGAATGAACAGTCGTTTAAATTACTTGAGTTTGCTGTTTTACTTTCACTTACCTATATATGAAATAAATATTAAGGAAAAGATTCGCGATCGTAAAAAAAAAAAAATTCGAATCCGAGTTTTCAACGGAAATGCCGGAAGAGAAGTGCCCTGAATCCAAATAGCCAAATTTCGCAAAATGTTATGAGTGTGTGTGTGTGTGTGTCTGTATGTGAACAGCCTATCTCAAAAACGAAATGTTGTACGAAACTGAAATTACGTACGACTTACCGGAAGTACCACTTTATATTAATGATTTTGCACTTTTTAATTTTTTTTTTTTTTCGAAAACGGGTCCAACGATTTTGATTAAACTCGTCATAACGTATCAATGCACAAATTAAATGGTCTTTAATATCAGCTGTGTCTTATCCTCATTGAAATAGTTTTACAGGGTTTAAGTGCCGTATTTACAAATGGCTTCCTCTAAAGCACCTTCAATTTTGTTTATTTGAAACAATTACCCGTCTCTCATTTTTAGTAGTAGTACAAAATTGATAAATATAAACTATGAATGAATTTGATAATTAACTAAAGAAGATGAAAGGGAAGTATTTTCCTAGGTTGAAAACGAATTTTCGGAAATAAGAGCTGTAATATAGGATGTATAACACACCGTTGGAAAGCTAAAAATTTTATAAAAATTAATATCTAACATATAAAATCGTAGAAGTTAAAAGAGAATGACGAAAAACGCAGAAACTTAAGTGGTCGTTGTCAGGGGCGTACTCAGAATTATTTTGCGGAGGGGGTTTTAATTTTTTTAATTGGGAGGAGGGTTAATATGTAGAAGGCAGATCATCACCTAAATGCCTATAATCGACAAATTTGGTGTAAGATTTAAGGATAAAAATGAAAATTGGATAAAAACAATTGTTAAAATTACCAAAAATATTACTCAAAATACAAATCTTATATTTGTGGGTATGAATGTTAAATTTTTTCGTACATTTCGGGGGGTGGGAGGATATATCCCTCTGATTGATTCCCCTCCTGCGTACGCTACTGATTGTTGTGGTTAATAATTTCTATTTTTATATTATTTAATGGAAACTAAATGTTGTAAGTGAAAGTTTTGCGCTCCTCACCAGATTTTTTATTAATTATTTATGCATTGTTTAATATCTCTTTAAGTCATATTTTTGCTATTACCCTTTTATATTACTCAAACCAATTACCTGCATTGCGAATGAAAAGTACCGCAGATTCCACGACCTTGTAAATTAGTCAATATAATACGTGCAAAATGTCTCACATGCAGAGATAAGATTCATTAGGCTACTCAATACCTGGTACAGTAATTTAAGTGCGAATCCTAACAATTCGAAAAGATTATTTTAAATCGACATTTTAGTATTTTTAAATCGAGAGACACTATTACAGATTTTATATATTTTAAATTCCGTTACAAAATGGAATAGTTTAAATTTTTGGCAATAAAATATAAATTGACTTCGATATATAAAAAAATATAAATTAATATTAGTTAAGGCTTTGCCATCTGATCTAAATATTAAATTTGAAATGTATCGATTTACTTTGGATTTTATTATTATTGTTTCAAAATTACAATATCCAACGAGATCTATTCATATTTACAAAATAAACCTAAATATTTAGTAGGTACTACGTGCTAGGGAAGCTATGTGCTTCAGGGTTAACTATATATATATATATATATATATATATATATATATATATATATATATACCATCATAAACAAGAATTTTTGTTTAAAACATCTTATGAAAATTTATATGGTTTTAATTAAAAGTAATAAAATTATATTATGTTTTATTGTTAAATACTTTTATTTCTGTTAAAATTATATTTGTCTTCATTAAAAAAAAAGTGGGTTTGGAACGTATAAGTGTTTGTTTAAGAATACATAATTTTTATTTATAAAATATCAGTGTATAAATATCAATTAATTAATTAAACATTGATTGGTGATTACAACAGAACTTTAATTTTGAAGTGGAAGCATTCGCTTATTTCCTACTCGATTAATGATAAGCCCATTCCGAGATTGACAATGTAAAACCTCCAAGTATTAAAAATCGAAGTTCATCAGCACACGTCAGGTCCAATCAGCAAGTGATTTCAAGACTGGAGTATTTTATTAAAAAAAAAAAACAAGGAAATTTTTCACATCCTTTTATGGAATGACATTTTTATTCTTCCATTTTTTAAAATATATTATTTTAATAACAGTTCAAATCTGGTAAGCCGTTATAAAACGTCTTTCAGGAATTTATTCCCTTTTAGTATCTGAGCTTTTATGAAGAGATAAAAAAAACAAAAAAAAAAAACTTTTATTGGAAGGGTTGTGTTATTGCATTGGAATAAGACTGGGAAATTCCTATTATGAAATACTTGCATAATATAATATACCCCTGTATATCCTCTGCATTCATGATTTACTTAGAATTATTCAACACGTGCTACGAGAAACTTTTTGTGATTTATGTTTGACGGCTGATTTGGCACACAAGATAAATTGTTTCTAAAAATGATATTTACTGCTTACAATCAAATATTCATATAGTCTATTTTTCACTGGCCAATTCTTCTAAACTTTATAATTTTGTGGTATTAACCGATCTTGTAATAGAACAAAAATTTCTGTGCCTAATATGCGATTCCAACAGGATGCCAAATACAATATATATCTCATATTAGGAAAACAATTTGTCGTTTAATTTAAGGGAGGAGTTAAAAAATAGGAAACGCCACCAAGAAGAAGACTAAAAGTACAAAGAAAAATAAATCGAGTGGAGTAAGAAACATTAAAAAAAAATCGAGTGGCAACGAAAATTCTGACGATGGGGAACCTCCTATTCAGGACCCAGACATAACACTTTTTTCTTGGAGGCTTAAAATTTAATTCAATTTTATATCATCATGGAAGTTTTTAATCGTTACGCCTTCATACTTTTCACACCTTTATTTCTGGTGACGTTTCGGGCTTAAATTAAATATAATTCAATTCATATACATTCGTCTTATATATAGTTAAGGAATGTTGTACTTCAATCTTACCTCCTAATTATTTACTCATTAACTTCTTTTTGTTACTTTATTATATGCATTAGTTAACCGTTGCTATATTTTACAATCATTAAATTAATAAATCAATAAGTATGCCTATACCACTATTTTAAAAACTATAATATGATATGAAAAAGACAATACATAAAAAATATAAGTATCGATAACAATAAAAATATGTGAGTTTAATGAACAAAATAAATTTAGCTAATTTTTCATAACACATTTTTAGCTATTTTTTATTTTATTTTAGCTAATTTTTCATAACACATAGTTATATTTATTGATTTAATTATTGTTAAATGAGTGTATCTAATATAGTAAATAGAGTAACAAAAATAAGTTAATGAACAAATAATTAGGGAATAAGATTGAAGTATAATATCAATTAATCATACATAAGATAAATAGTCAGTAATGTAATAGAAGTTAGGCTGAAGTGCATATTGAATTATCAGCGATTTTTAGATGGATAATGATAATGGACAATGCAAACCCGAAACGTCACACATGATGAAATAAAGGCATGAATGAGCAGTATGAAGGTGTAATTATTAAAAACTTTCATAAGATTATAAAATTGAAATAGATACATTAATTTATGTATATTATGTTATGTTTTGCTTGAATAATGAATTTCGTATTCTTGGTTGTTAATTCGAATTAGTTCCTTAAGTTTTAAATGAGATTTCAATTACATTTCTCAAATCCCACTTATGCATTTTTGGGCTCTTGCATTTTACTATCTGAAAATAATTCTGCCATCTTGTTATATTGTAGGTATTGATAAAAAAACAAAAACTAGCAAAAATATCTTATGTTCTCTTATTAAAGGAATGATAATCATATTCTTGTCTCTATAATATTTTTTTATGTTATTGTGATGTACTCTTTATTAAATTGTTTAAATTATATTTTTTTAAATGATTTGAGAATGACGACTAAAATTACAAGTTAGTTTTTATCACTGTGACTTCTTGTTTTAAATTAAATCTAAATCCAACTGAATTTAATTTCGTAGTTCTTACGTATACCTTTCACTGACCTAAGCTGCACGCAAGTACACTTAATCATTTTACTACCGTTTAGAACTCCTCAAGAGTGTGCTGAGCCATCCGGAAGTTGGAGAAGACCGCGATAACCTCGAAAGCTGGGAACCGAACCCTTCACACTACCTTTATGCTGCTGTTGAAGAAAAAAATATGCTCAAGTATTTTCGAGGTATTTTCTTTTGATCTTATGTCAAATAGAATGCTGTGGCATACTGCGATATCTCAAATATTTTTAGCAAAAAGTAGACTCAGTTATGGGACATAAAAAGGAAAGAGACCTACTGTGCATTAAAACATACACGAAGTAGTAAAAATTTATTATCGAATTCTCAAAGGATGAAGAAATATTTGATAAAAAGACATGAACTGAAAACAATAAATGATAGGTACATACTTTTGGATCATTGCCCATTATAATGTCATTTCAAGAAGATGAAACTTTATAAAGACGTTAACTGTTGTTTGTGTTTAGTAGATGAAATTAAGGCTGGACATGTCGCTTGTAAATTTAAGTCCTAGTTTTAAAGAGACTAAGGTTCGAAGTCAGACCATATTTAAAGCTGAATATCGCTTGTGCTAACTTATGGATGTCCAAAGCTTCATTGGAAGACGGAAATTTCTTTAGTGCCTCTAGGATGCCATAATGGTAGTCATAAAAGATTGAGAGAGGTTAAAGCAATAAAAAGCTACCAATTTTTCAAACATTATAATAATGTATTAAATATTTATTGTTTATAATATATGGTGATGGTATTATTCGAACGGATTTCTCATTTCCAACACCAAGACGACATCCTCCTCTTCTGATCCCTGAAGGAAATAATATTTTAATATTAATCAATCTTGAATAATTCAACAATATTCTAATTAATTTTACAGGATGACATTATTATGATTGTTCGACATTTTTAGAAAAATTGGCTTCAATTTTTTTTTCTGATAATTTATTTGTTCTTAACGTTTCAGGATTTTACTCCCATCTTCAGAACTAAAATTAAAATTTACAATGAGTAAAACATATGTTTTAGTCAACACTATTATTATAGTATATTTTATATTTAGCTAAATTAAAGAAATTCATATATTAAAGTTACAATAAAATATAATGTAAAATTAAAAACTAACAATTTGAAAATTCATAAACACGGTTTGAGTCAAAAAAGTCATCACCTTAAGTTATTCTTAAGATTCCCTTTTTCGGATTTCGTGAAATATAGAAGCTCACTATGTGGGGGTCATATACAGACGTCACGATGGGAAGGGTAGGAGGTTGTCACCCCTTCCACTAATTTGAAATTCAAAAAAGTATAGAAAATTTGAGAACATACTTAAAACTGCGAAGATTGTGGTAAAATATTTTACTCAAAGAATCACTAAAATTTCAAATCAATACCAATACCTTTTAAGTTAAGGAATTGTGATTTTATCGATACAATACTGTAATTGAACAGAAATTTTTATTATTGCTGTCAAGCGTCAACAATCGTAACAGGAAAGCGAAAAGTTCAAACACCAAAGAATTGGCAAAATAAAAAAAAAATCATAATATACTTAGGAAAATTAAAATATTAAATATAATTGGAAATCCGGTCAAAAAATTGTTGGAAAATTTTAGATTTTGCCCTTCTCCCCAAATAAATTGTTGTAGCAACGTACCTGATTGCAGACATTGTGGCTGTCGACTAATTTCGCACATTCTTAATCACCATTGAGAGGATACAAATAACAAAATATTTGTTGAATACGCAGGGCCGCCCATAAGGTCTGAATTTCCACCAACTTTCGGGTTTTATCATAATTTTTTTTATATTCATTATATTTAAAGGATTTTCCACTAAGACATTGGGCTTTTCTAATCTAGATCTTGTATGGCCTCCTTCCAGACTATTCTATCCAAGGCCCATTTCTCTCGTAGACCATGTCCCATCAAAGATTCCTCCACTTCATTATTCCAAGTTTTTCTCGCCTTCTTGTTCCATATATTTTTCACGTGTACACACACGTCTCTTGGCCGTCTTCCTTCTGGCATTCTTTATAAATGTCCATACACTTTTTCTCAATCTCTTTTTCTATTTCCGTCTTTTCTCTTATTGTATCATTTTTGACTTTATCCATTCTACATATTCCTGCTGCTCACAGCCAGTGGCCCATTTCCGTGGCCAGAGGTTTCTTCCTTAGATCGTTCTTTATGGTCCAGGTTTATGCTCCGTACGTCATAATGCTCAGTATTATACTTTTATAGGTACAGTGGAGCGTCGATTATCCGAACGTCAGTTATCCGAACGTTCGATTATCGAAACGGTTTTTTTTTATTTGTGTAATTTTAATTAATTTGATCATGTAAATTACTTATTGGTATTGTTAAAATTATTGTTATTTTGAATGAAATTAAACGAAAAATAAAATTATTTTTCCCAGAACGTCTATAAAGGAAGCCATCCTTAATTATTTATCAGAAACTGCTTCGTTAAATAGTATTTGTATACCTAGAACTGTATTCCTAATTAGTTCATTTCATTTGTTTCTGTGAAACCCTTTCCGTTCATTTGGCTGGTTGTAGATAGATTAATTTCAGTTTTAAACCGTTCTTTGTGAGGTCTATACCGCATTGTGATCACTTTTTTTTTTTAAATTAAAACATGCCAACAAAAAGAAAACGAATGGTTCTTACATTAAAAGATAAAATGGAAATTATTACGCGGAAATTATATGTATAATTACTAATTATATATATGTGTGAGTATGTGCGAGTACGTGAATTTCAATTATCCGAACTTTTGATTATCCGAACCACCACTGACAACATTAGTTCGGATAATCGACGCTGTACTGTATTTCTTTTGGTTCTAAGTATAATATTCCTACTCCATAGAGTTGAATTGAGCATTGATATTACCTTTTTCCCATCTGCTATCCTTCTTATTATTTCCATGTCACAGGAACCATCCAATTCAATTATGGATCCAAGGTATTTAAGTGTTGAACTCTTTTCAGATCCTCTCCTGGATTCAGTTCTATGTCATCATATTACTCTTTCAGACACATTTAAAGAAAAATCTTGAACAGGAAGGGAGATGCACTACATCCCTGGAGTAATCCTTTACTAGTTAAGAAAGGCTCAGAAAGGTAAGGTCTTCTTTTAATTTGGCAGATGTTCCCATTATACACTTCTCTTATTATTTCTATCAGGTCGGTATTAATGCCTACATTTTGTAGGGCTTGCCGTAAGAATCTCTGAGGAACGCTATCATACACTTTCTCCAAGTCTACAAATATTAGTTAAATATTCCTGGATACGGCTTGATGCTTCTCCAGCATTTGCCTTATGGTCGATGGTAATCCATATTGATCATCTGAACATTGATCACAATATTTTAAGTATTTAATTAGGGATTTATAAGTTATTTGCCTCTTCTATAATTTTGTTTTTATTGAAAACTAGTTTCAAATGTTATACATTCATCTTCAGTTCTAAAAACACACAAAAATTCAAAAATAAGCCATTCAAAATACAGTTTGAAATACTAATTAATAAATTAGTATTATAAGACAAAATAGACTCTTTCTAAAAAAGCGGAGTATACGAACTAAATTGTAATGATTGTGCAGCTAAATACACGGGAAAAACTGGGATAAAACTTAATCAGAGATTAAAGGAACATAATGTGCATATAATAATAAGACAGAGAAATTCAACTTTGCATTCATTTAAATGAAAAAAAAAAATCATCAAAGACTCGGGAGTTAAATTAATATATCGCGTTGAAAATAGTCTCAAACTGAATATATATGAAGCACTTGAAATAATAAAATCCTTCAAATCCAATCCAGATTTTCGCTCTTAAATTTGTTCCCATCCATAACAGAAATAAATAATTACTCACCGGAATTACTGCAAAAAAACCCGACCCTTAAATCGTACCATTTACCTACAAACACTCCACCTTTTTTCCATTACAGTCATTTCCATTACTAGTTCAGTGCGAGAACAAACCAATGCAACCTATTCTGTTTGATATAATCTACTTAAGCCTTGGTGAGTACCAAAACGTATTTTATTTCTTGTTTTAATTAAATTCATAATTCATAAATGTTTTATAATACTAATTTATATTAAATTTAATTTAATATGTATGATAATACCAAACTGTATTTTGAATTGCTTATTTTTGAATTTTTGTGTGTTTTTAGAACTGAAGATGAATGTAAGACATTTGAAACTAGTTTTCAATAAAAACAAAATTATAGAAGTGGTAAATAATTTATCAATCCCTAATTAGATTGATCTTTCCATACCATCATGCGGACGTCAACTGATTTTAAGTATTTATTTATTTTATTGATTATTTTAAGTAATAATTTATTGCTAACATCGATATTTACAACTTTTGAAATATCCAAAGTCAAATACTCGCCTGGGGTATTAGACACTTAGAGGCCCGAGTTAAAACCTATCGGGGAGGAGGGGGAAGGGATTCGGGGGGCCTGACATAGAAATATGGGCGGCCGTGTAAATACGCCTAGTATATTTAGGAGTGAATGAAACAAAAAAAAAATGAAAAAGCTACGATTCGACTTCTTCTAAAACTACGAATTTTCGTTTGTAATACTAAACATGAACCAAAACCCACCCTCAAAAAAAAAAAAAAAAAAAAAAAAAATAAATACAATCTAGAATTATTTGTAACATACTTGTCATGGCTTTAGTAAATTTTTCATTAATTTTTTTTCAAATATGTCTACACCATCCCATATTTGGTCTTATTTTCATTTAGAAATCCTTTTTATTGAAAAGACCATTTTTACGACAAGTATTAATATGCCGTTACCAAAAATATCCGCATTCTAAGACTTCTTATCTTTCCATTTTCTTCTTTCTGCCATTCTCACTAAACTTTATTAAAACCATTAACCACCCTGTTACGTCTTCTATCCACTGCCTTCTTACGTTTGGTGCAAATTCCAGTATTCTTCATGGCCATTTTCCGCCCATATGAATTTTTAACGTGACTAAGCCTTAAAATCCTGCTATAACTTCTTCAGAAATATCCTGATATGTATATGCGTATGCACGAGTTTGTGTCTATACGTATATTCAGAGAAAAATATAAATAAATCGTAGAACTTTGAAAAAAAACTTATTATTATTTATATTGCAAACTTAAAGTTTAGTGATTCTTACGCTGAAATATATCACTTTCTAAATATTAAGACAGTAATGAAATATGCTGTTTATGTGTGTCGACATTTCGGCTTAAGTTGTAGGCCTTCATCTGTGTCAATTCCTCGTCAGTTGCCGTGAGAATCTTTCTGTAGAATCTCGTGGCAATTGACAAGGAATCCACATCGACGAAGGCCTACAACTTAGGCCGAAATGTCGGCAAATATTAAACAATATTTTTCATTACTGTGTTTGGGGGGGGAGGGGGTTACAAAAATCATATCCTCGATTTCATCAACGGTCAACTATATCTCCATCCATGAATAAATTGACGATAGTGCTTGAATTTTTATAAGCTATCCAGTACCACATTATTTATGTGCAGTGGTACTCTAGGAATTGAACACGAGTATTATATATCCTGTGTTTTCTTCTGCAATCTCAAAGAAGTTGTACTTTTCATAGTAGCTTCTAAAAGTTGTCGCAACACACATACAGCATAATATTTTGAGATGATGAAACTATCTACTTTTCCGCAGACTATAGAGTCTGAAGAATACGAAGCTGCTGATAAAAAAACAAAACAACTCAAGACCTGAACATCAGCATTAGTTATACAAAAACACACATTTCCTATATCAAGTGTGATGTAAAAAATGGCATTAACACCGAATGAAAAAAAGACTGGCCATTGAATTCAAAATGTTGAGAATTATTTAAATTTGTTCCCTTTATTCCAGAAAAAAATATAGTCACACAACTACAAATAAAACACAATTTCTAATTTAGCACGAACAAACTAAGCATTACTTGAAAAAAATTCACTGATTGACTGAAAAATTTGATTACGACCACCTGGTTATACAGAATTTTGTGCATATAATTTACGACTGTACTAACAAGGCAGATTCAAATTTACCAAACATATTTTACTAATCGGATGAAGTTGGCCAATCACGCGTCATGAATTATTTTATAGACACAAAATAAAATTTATAAAGTTTTTTCCAGTATTAGAGTAAAAATGTAATAGTAGTTACACAACCTTTTTTTTGGGAGGGGGGGGGTAAATAATTTATAAAGTTTTTTCCTTCGCAGGAGTATTTCTTTTTAGGGTCAGGAATAAGAATAAAAAGAGTGAAAATTCTCCTAAATCGCGAAAAGACTTGGTTTTCGGAGATTTGTGTAAAGTAAGTGTAAATCGCTCTCCAGCACTTGCAAATTCTTGTTTCGCTGATTCCGGATTATTAAATACAGATCTAATAAGGCCTCATTCGTCAAATTAGTACAGTGTAGAAGCAAATACTAATTGAAACACAACTACATACAAATATTTCGTTGAGTGCATGCCACAAACTATTCTTTGTAACAATTGCGTCGTGTCAATTTGAATAATATAATCATACCCTGATTTTAACGGAACTAGTCGTTGAAGTGATTAGCTTCGTAATTTTAAATCGTTTATATTTCGAAGTATCCAATGTGTAACGGGGTTTAATAATTTTATCTTATGATTTTTTGCCAATCTTTTTGGCTTTATAGCAATCAATATTTTCAGCAACTTCTAGGCAGCTTGACAACGAAGTTCTAAAACCGCCTTACACAAATCTCCCAACCTTATAGGAGGTACAAATAACCTCCGAATTTCGTTGCTTCTCATAATTTATAGCATACCTCAACCTCAAAGCGTCTTCCGGAGTCTGTATCCCGTTGACATGCTTACGATTCGATCGGGAGGGAAAAACAAATTGAGTTAACTACTTAATTAATTTTCGTTCAAAACTGAGTTAGGTGGTGTCAGGAACTTATATGACGAACTGTAGGTACGTTGCAGTCAATAAATTCGTTGAGAAATCGAATCATGCCGTGATTTTATCGAGACTGTCACCAACGTCCACTGCCTCACAGCAGCATTTTTACCGCGTGCTTCATCGAATTCAGATTAGGAATAGGGAGAGAATATGCGCCACGCGTTGGGGTTGAAATACAATTAACAACATTTCATTACCGGTTTATACCACCGAAATGCCAACAACTATTCTCGACCTAGTTTCTGCAGTTTTAAAACGGGAGGTTGCGGAAACACGTTTTGGCAACGTTAAAGTTAACTACGCTGCTCGACCAACAGCCATAGACAAGGGTACCCGAAGGTGATTTCTTCTTAGATGATCCCGATAATTAATAACTTTTAATTTCAATATACGTTTCATGTATACAACATTACGCTCTACATTTTTGTTCCTATCCACTATTATTCTAAAACCTACCAATTTTCAGATATTTGCCTTGAAAAACCATAGATTAATTTTTACTACGCGCTTTAAAATGTTCTAAACTTCAAATGCAGATTACTCGAAACCGTTAAGTACCAGCCAAATTATCAATAGAATACTTTTTATATAGAATTTCAGAAATATTTTTGTTCCTGTTCATTATTCCCGTCCGACCAATAGATTCGGAGTTGAATGAGAAAAGCTAGCATCGTGTCCGTCAGAGGGAGTTTTTTTCGCGAATTAGGGTATGGATTTCGCGATTCATCCTCGAGGCAGGTGGGAGGTCTTTTGATTCTTATTCCTGGCCCTAAAAATAAACACTCCAGAGAAGGGTAAACTTTATAAATTATTTCTTGCAAACGCCCTTTTTTGGTTTAATGTCGGGCGGCTGTAGCTTATAATAATAATTTCATTGTGGTCAGGATATAATTGGAAGATCCCAAACACAAAGCCTCGAGTCTCTAAAATACCGGTAAACAACTAACCAATTTCCCCAATTCACGCATCATCGGGACAGAAAAAATAAGATCACATGCAGACAAAATACATCACATCTCACATGAACAGTCTAAAAACGACACCTAGATATCGTACATCTAAACACATACTCTTATGAAATAGTGTAGCAAAGATCCAGGAAACTTCAGGGGATGAATCTGCACTTTAGGAGCAACAAAAAGTTCATATGGACCATGGTCCGATTCCACACAGAAAAGCAGAAAACTTGAGTTTTGTGTTTTTTTAAGGGTCACTTTTTTGTTGAATAGGAAGCGATCACTAAAAAATTATCCAATTTCACCATCGTATAGTAGACAAATTTCCGTTTAAGAAATATAGTTGGTCCATGGTCCATATGAACTTTTTTGTTGCTTTGAGGGACAAACTCAGCTCCTGAAGTTTCCTGGTTTTTATGCTGGTTACCCAGTATTTTATAGGTAATATATTACGGTTTTTTCTTAGATTCAAGCCTTTTTGTTTGGTATCTTCCAATTATATCGTAACAAATAATTTATATATCTTTTTGAGTTTTAGTTCTTTTATATTAATTCATATTAATCAAATTAATTCATTGTGGTTGTTATATGGATTAATATATTTTTTAATTGTCTATTTTTTTTGGATTTGTTAAATATTTCTTTTGTTGTAGAAATAATTTATGATCTAATTTCCTCATTGTTACATAAATGCTTGTACATAAACCTAGAATGCTTGTTGCATTGGTGTGTATGCTTTTATAGAAACTTCTTCTCTATAGAGCTTGTAATATATTGCAGAAATATCAAAATGATTAGATCAGTTAACGAAATACGAATTTCAGAAAGTCGATTTTTCCAGCTGTGCGTCGACCCTCAGAGTCCCCAATTTTTGAGATTTCTTCACAAATTACTTGTATACCTTCAAGATTTCTAAATGAATTTGGAATGGTCAGTCTTTTAAATAACATCTGATGAGTTTTGTAGAATTTCGAAAATAACTTACGAGAGGAGTGCACGATGTGTTCTTTATCGATTTTGATCAAATTGGTTTTAAGTGATTCGACATGGAAAAAAAGTCGACCCGTATCCTACCGTTTTGTCCAATGGGCTATAGGAGCTGAGAAAAAGGGGTTTGAAGGGTAGACCCTTGACACAATTTTTTGGCCAAACATTTTTATTTTTAGATCCGCTCGAAGATTTGAATATAGGGGTTTTTCAAAGAGCTAAAGCCAAATCTAATTTTATTCAAATCAAAGCGCTAAAACCAGTTTTGAATAAAAAAATTCTGTTAATATACTTTACTCCATAAAAGAATACAGTTTTCATTACATATAAGTCAATTTACAGACCGCTCTAAAATGCAATCATTTCATTTTAAAAAATTGATCATACTATTGGATCACCCTAAAATTTACTATTTCTGGTTTACGGATAATATTTTTATTATTTTTTTTTATATTACTTATAACGGCCTTAAATAGTCAAATTAAATTCAATTTAGTATGGTATACCAAGTAAGGCTGGGTTCGTTACAACACATTAAATATAAACTTTTATTTATGATGAAGTAAATATTAAACTTTTACACCACCGCTATAAACATTATAGGAATAAAATAGTATATTTTATCCTGAATTATAATATTATTCTATATTACATGTAACTCAATAGATCTGTCAGAACGCTCCAAAATTTAATTATTTCATTTTAAAAATTTGGTCTCTGTAATATTTAATGTCAGCTTTTCTTATTTTTTTTTCTACGATACTTTTTATAACGGTGTTGTAAAAGTGTAATATTTACTATTTCTTGATCACAAATAATGTTTTTATATTATAAAATGTACATGGATAAGAATCTACCCTTTAAGGCCGTATTTATCTGTACTATAAAAACATTCGTAATCCAAAAATAGTAAATTTTAGAGTGATCCAATTTTTTAAAACGAAATAATTGAAAAGTTACAGACTAGAATTAAGCAGCACATCAGTAATTGTAAAAAAAAAAACATTACAGCTTTGGCCCATCATAGTATAATTAGTAACCACAGATTTAATTTTGATAATCACAAAATATTAGAAATCGAAAAAAATTCAAAAAATAGAAAAACATCAGAAGCAATACACATTGCTAAAAACACAAATAAGGTAGTTAGTTAATTTCAAAACAGATGCGGCCAATCTAAAAAGCCATTATGCGGACATAATTAACAAACTAAATATGAGATAATTTATGATCTAAAAATTAAACAAAAGGCATATTGATTTTAATATATAGAATATAATAGTAACATTATTTTAAAAGAAAAATAATAGCAAGTGTGAAGAGAATGGGTAGGGAGGCATCTTGACAACAAGGATTAGTACAAGGTTCAATGTTAATGATAGTGCAGTATATGTGATAGAGACAGTAAGGAAAATTACTTCCCAATTAAAAATTTATATTTTTTATATATTATAACCAGCTAGGATTTGACGAAGTATTATACTGACATTAGGGAGAGAATAATGTAAATTAAAGGTAATAATACTATCTTTAATATAGTAACAAAAGATATTGTAAATTAAGTTCAAAATTTTTGGATTTGATTAGTTAATGTTGTATTGTAGAAAACATATAACTTGAAGACGAAGAAGGACTTCGAAACGTCGTTATAAATGTGATTTAAAAAAATATAAGTTATATATTTATGGGAAGTGTACTTTTCACTAATTAATTTATTATATATATATATATATATATATATATATATATATATATATATATATATATATATATAAACTTCCCTATATAGTAGAAATTGTATAATAACGAAATAATAGAATTTTAGAGCGATCTGATGGGTATATTGACTTAAATGTAATGGAAACGGTATTCTTTCACTGAGTGAAGTATATTAACACAGATCTGGTTTTAGCACTTTGAAATACCCCTCTATATTCAAATTTTCGAGTGTTAAAATAAAATTTTTGGATTAAAAATTTTGCCAAGGGTCCTCTACCCTTCAATTTTTTTTTAATGATTTAAATTATCGTTCTTAAATCAGGAGCCCTATGAACGATTCAAATCAAATTTGGAGCATCGGTAAAGATTCTTAAACTACGCTATTTGCTTTAACCATGATGCTAAGTGTTTTAGAACCAAAGTGATATGCAAAAAACCTCAATTTTGCTTTTATTTGGTAATCACATTTTTTTTACACAGACCTTCAAGATAATGCAATATCTGTTTATATTTATGAAAGGAAAAACCTCGCCTCTTTTTAACGAGTCCAAGAACGTCGTTATCGGGTAAACTGAAAACGAGGTATAGAGCTGCAAACTCATACGTAATTTCCTGGCTTATAAATTTTGAACACCCTTGATTTTAGACTTGAAAATGGACTTGTTCGGTCCGAAACGTTGCTGATGTAATCAATAAAGAAGGAAAATAAGTTTGAAAGGTACAATTTTCCCTGAAATTTAGCGTTTTTATAAGATTAAAATAACCTTTCATCACAGTAACCAGAGCTATATACCAAGAAAAAAAAATGGTTATCTGCAAATTACATTGCAATTAGCAATTTTTTTTATCAGCTTGCATTGCTTTGGGTATCGGCTTTTATAGTTTTTATAGTTACACGAATTTATAGTTTCGGTCTGAGGATTGTAAGTCAGTCCTTAGTAGAATTTATTGTAATTTTCTTCGGTACCGTCTAACATTGTTGAGATGTTTTGAAGAATGTTGCGTCCGCCATTTTATACAATAATTTTGATTGATAGGATTGTATTCCTTGGATGATAGAATTGAACCACACAGTTCTATGCCATATTAGCAAAGAATTAGTTTGTTGGGTAAAGATAAATTTGACTTCTGCAGCATAAAAAAAAAAATTGAAAAAAAAAAATTTTCGATTATTTTTTTCAACATTAAGATTTTTTGATATGTTGAATCTGCCAAAATTTTTGGTGTGAAAAAATCTATAAGGCTAGTTTACTTAATAATTTAAACACTTTTAAATTATTATTAATTTTTAAAAAAAATTTTATTTGACCAAAAATCATTTTTTTTTTATTGTTTATATTAAACCAAGTGCTTCTTTTTGTGTCATGATTTGTCATTTCCTAAAGTAGAACTAGCAACTGGAAGGCTGCAGGATGTGTCGTCAATTAGCCTGTTATCAAGGATCAATCATGTTCTTATCAGTTGCTGAGAACTGCTATCGTTTAAGATTGTGAAGGAAGTGTCGTCAGATTTACATAGTCGAGAGATTTCTCTCAAGGCATTTGTCCATGCATTGCTAGATCCATGATTTTAATAAACTTCATACGTACGAAGTATATATGTGTATGTATATATATATATATATATATATATATATATATATATATATATATATATATATATATATGTACATATATATATATATATATATATATATATATATATATATATATATATATATATATATATAAGAGTATATACAAACTTCTGCGTGTGATCTAGTTGATAAAAAAAAATGATTACCTATATAGAAAATAATGTTGTGCACCATTGCAAGACCCGCAGTTTGCCTCAGTTATGCAATAATTATTTACTTTTTCCCTACAATCTGTCACGGGTTCTTTTGATTTTAGTTTACGAACTGCTGAACTTACTTCACGCCCTTCTCTGATAAATTAAGATGTACATTGTTTAGAAGTCTTGAAAGAAATCAATTCGTTGACCATGTCTTATTTGTATAGTATCAGCAACTGACTCACCCAACATCACTGGAATATTAGTTAGATGCTGAAGAGGGGGACAAAGCATCCTCGAAACGTCTAGAAAAAAATATATAGATTAAAACTATTGGGCTTTAATTGTGCCCTTGAGGCAAACTAAAGAAGACAACCTTATGAATATTTTCAGTAATGCTTAGTTTGTCCGTTTTCAAGAAGAAATAGCGCTAGTTTGTAATTTTGTGGTCATATTTTGTTATATTTTCTTTTCAGAAATCAGTGGGATAAATTTTAATAGTGCTCTACAATTCGGAGTTAATGCCCGATTTTTTTTTTTCCATTTCAGTAATAATGTGCTGTTTTACATCACACTTTATTAATGTTGTGTTTATTTTTGCATAATTAATGCTAATGTTCAGTTATTGCTTCTTTTGCTAAATTATCAGCAACTTCATTTCCCGAAATTTTGAAATTCAATTTTAATAAGATTTTTTTTATTCAGTTTTTATATATTTTTTTTTTTTTTAAAGGAAGATGTGAAGATTTTTTTATGAAGAAACCATATGGATGCATTTGAATTACCACTTCCTTTAAGGCTAATCATAAGATTTTTTCAAGCTACAAAGGCCTAAGATGTTTAGTAGTATTGGTTCTGTAAGAAAGTCGTGGTTTCGCGGATCAAGAACCCGAAAATTTATAAGTATTCAAAATAAATAGTTGTCATTGTTGACAAAGTCAGTTTCAAGGCTTTTAAAAGGTGGTAAATACTTGTTGTAAGGAATACACCTTTTGTGAAAGTTCATTAAATCCTCTCAGTTAAATTTTCGTGAGGAGTCAAATGAAACAGCACTTAACAAATTAATTAAAAGTTCACAAATTATACTTTGAGTAATATCATTGTAGCTGATTTAGTTTATATTCATAGCTGATATATATTGGTAGTAGCCAAATGCTTTAGGGCAGCCGAACATATGTATATAAATATATAGTTTTGAAATGTGATTAAGAATTGTGATATCAATAAATAAAAATGGTTTTGTAATACATCAATTCAATTTAAAATTTAATTTTTACATCGATTATTAGAGGTTTATCAATAATTTTGAATTTTTAGTCAAATAATACCAAATTAGAAATTTACTTTTCTAAGAAGCTATAATTTAAGCAACAGTTGACAGCTTCCGCACGTTTCTTCACCACCATCCATTGCTGAACCTGGTGGTACACTCTAAAACTGTGCTGAGTGGCTACAGTGGTTGAGGGTGGTAGTTCTGCTACTTTGGACGAGGCTTTGAACGCTCACATCTTGTAAGATACGAATCTGAGTAGTTTCAAAGAGGGTGCAGTCCTCTCACTTTAATCATATACAAGGGCGTACGCAGGAATTTCTTCATGGGGAGGGCCGGTCCTAGAGAAATATCTAGAGGAATATATCTGAAATAAAGGCAATTTACGTAATTTCACCTTTATTCTAGACAATGTTTGAGTATCGGACGCAAAGTTGAGTATTCTGCGGCTTTTAAGAGCAGAATTCCACTAATTATAATATCACCGATTTCAAGAAATTTTTTTGAATTTGAACGAGAATATGTGTTTTGCAGATTTCTGGAGCAGAATTCAGCTCTTTATAATTTCAACTGTTTTAAGAAAACTTAAAATAAAAATTGGACGAAAATGTTAGTTTTTTCTAGAAAATGCCTATATAATGAAACCAGGAAACGTTCTCTTGCTTGCTCTATGCTATTGTAAGTAACCTTTGATTTTTGAATAACACTCTAAATTGCAGCAAGATCGGGGTTTTTGGAAAGTGTTTTCACAATCATCCATTTGTATTGATCGAACAGGACGAAATTGTCTCACAGCCGCTTATAGCATGTAAGAACGTGATATACTTTTAAAAAGTTTGGTTTTTCACAGCATGCATTGGAGAGTATGGTCAACATTGTCGCTTTCATACCTTTTGTTCCCATATTCTTCAGCATTTCGGGGTGATACCGTCTATTCTTGCGGCATTGCCCATTTTCATGTTATCTATATTATACATTTTATATAATTTTTCTGGTAACAACAATGAAGAGGTAAAGAAGATAAATTTGTTGGACCTCGACTTGTTCAGATAAAACAAAAATTAATATGCATTTTATATGCGTATTACATGAAGTTTAAAATCATGTATGGTCATAAGTAGCGTAATTATGGTCAGTTTTTAAAGAAATCGGATGTGAAGAGCCTTAAATCGTGTTTTTGCCACTTTTTTTTAGAATTTGGCCTCATTTTCAGCGGGCTACAGTGGCTTAAAGGTTGATAGTAGAAGTAGAGAAATATTTTATGGACATTAAGTGTGAAACATTTTGTCTATTTTAATTTGGTAGAGAATGGTCTTGTTTCAATAAAACAATAGTTTCCAAGATGGTGCCTTTGACAATATTGGCCATAGTCATATTGTAGGCTCACTTGAAGCGAGAGGTGTGTCACCGGATCTTAAAAACGTAATATCCGTTCTCCTTTGTACGAATAAAATTAGATTTAGTATCTATGCCCACTCAACTAGCCAAATCATCATTCGCAGGAGCATAAAGGCCATTATTGGATTCCCTGCAAACACCTCCACGGCGATATTGTACGCTCCGAGGAGGTATCGAGGACTAGGATTGATCCGCTGCCAATGGGAGACTCCTTTACAACACTGGTACATTGCCCAGCGACTGTCAAATGTGCCGGATACCCTGTTCCAGGAAAATCGGATTATGAGAGCTCAGCAGTCGCTATGAGAAGCTTCCTTTGAGTCTATTACAGGTGTCAGGGCATTGGTGTTCGTCATTTAAAAGAGACCCCGAAAGCGAACAGAAACACTTTCGAAAAGAAAATACTTTCGGGTTCCGAATGGTCGAATGCCCTGAAACTGAACATTAATTATGCATCCCTGCGTGGAGTCCTAGGTGACAGCGTTAGAGAAGTTGGGCCCCTCTGTCGCAAATACAACAGAGAGCCTGAAACACCAGCACATGTCCAGCAAAATGTCCCAACAACTCTCTCCTCATAACACGCCGTCACTATAAAGTGAAGTACGAAGTGATGAAGCTCCTAAGAGAGAGAGACTTTGCCTGCTTCGACGAGGTCTACTGCATAGATACGGATGGATCCACGCGATTTACTGACATCGTAGCTTTCTCAAAGACAGGTAAGTCAGCAATCATTCTGGATCCTACTTTAAGATACGAAAGTAATGACCTTGACCAGGCAAGTTGAATGGATAGGGAAAAGAAAGAAATTTATGATAAGTGTATCCCTTTCTTTAAGGAAAAGTTCCGTGAGAGCTTCGGAGAAAGAGACTTCAACGTGAGAGACCTTTGGTTTGGAGCCCGCAGAACTGTACCAAGTACAATAAGGAACTTCATGGAGGATCTTTGTGTCGATATTAAGGACGTAGCAAGACTGACCAAAAATATAGTTCTTGACTCCCAGGGAATCATCCATCACCACATGCATGGTATCCAATGAAGTGCAAGACTCATGAAAGGTTAAATGGTTGGACATGTATATTTATTTGTTTTTGTTTTTTTCTATGTTTGTAAATATTTATTGAATGTTCTTTTAATTACATTTTATACTAATGTGCGAAATTTTATTTATTTATTATAAGCATAATTTTTTGTAGATCAGAGAGTTTTTAAATTATACTTATTAATAAATTATTTGATGATGTAATAGGTTTATAAGGGTTAATGTTTAAAGGAAAATTATACGATAACCGCTAAAAAAAAAACAACTGTATATAAATATATATATATATATATATATATATATATATATATATATATATATATATACTTTTATTATATATTACGAATATCTTAATTATTTTCTATTTCTTCTTCAAACAACCGCCCCTGCTGGAAACCCAAAAAAATCCACTTTTCGTCCCTCCCCCAAGAATGTTGACGACGCAGCTTGAGTCGTAACCCCGCTGTGGGTATCCCTGCCCTCTTCAGTGACATATTGAGCACCATTATAAACAATAATGGGTTAAGACTACAGACCTGTCATATTCCTCGAGTGTTCTGAAACTCGTTAGATATATGGTTGTTAGTTCTCATCACATTTCTTTGTTTTTTATACAGACTAAGTATAGTTCTCGTTTGTCCTGGATCGACTTGGATCGACTTCGTCCAGTGCTTTGGCAATGCCAATCCTCTTCACCCTATCGAATGCTTGGGTTAGGTCCACAAAACTGATATAGACCTCTTTGTTCTTTTCCAATACCTTTTCGGAGAGCTGTCTCATGACGAATATTAGGTCCTGAGTGCTTCTTTGGTGTCTAAAACCGTCTTCTAGGGTCCTCTCGATGAATCCCCTTAGCCGCTTCTCCAGGATTTTAGAGTACACCTTGCATGGTACACTGACCAATGAGATGCCTTGATAATTTCAACAGTCCCTGTAGTTTTGTATTGGTATTATAACTGATATCACCCAATCCTTAGGAGCTTCTTCTCCGTACTTGGTATTAGAAACGCTGGAATATTTCCTGACCTTTTGTTTCTATGTTCTTCAGCAATTCGGGGGGGATACCGTCTATTCCTGCTTATTTGCCCATTTTCATGCTATCTATATTTTACATATTATATTATTTTTCTTGTTACTTTTAATTCTTGTTTCTTATACTTTTATTTTTGTTTATATCGATCATTCTGATTTTGTATTACTGATTTATTGATGGGCCTGAGGATGGCGTACATGTTTTGGCCGAAATGTCGCACAGGGTGTTTCGTATATGATATAAGCGCTCCAAACCTTATATTTGATTTATTGTTAATTTAACAAATTAATCATATTTACCGGAACTAGACCAAAGTTCAAACCCGAGAGTATATAGATGTACTAGGTTGTTACAAAATTCTTTGTGCATTAATTCATTGCTGACAATAAAGTCTCCATTTGAATCATTCAGCACTGATGTAAACAATGCATATATCGTTGTTTACTTTGACTAATCCTTTATTAAATTTTATATACCAACTGTCTCTATCTTTCATTCTATTTTATAAATTTTACTGATAATACTGGAAGAAAAAATTCGAGGGCGAAGACAGCTGCTGTGGAAATTTTTGCGGTGAACGATGAAAATGTGGTGCATTGCAATACTGTAATTCTGGGAACAGCCTTCAAGGTAATATTTTGTGTTTGGTGGAATCATGAGGTTTTGCACTTTGATCTGGTTCCAAATGGCAGGGCTACCTACGTTTAGCTATACAGTGAACAACTCGAAAGAGGATTTAGAGTTTTAAAAGAGGAGTCCCCTGCTTTGGCCAATCATATTAAAGTGATGTTTCTGCAAGACAATGCTCCTGTTCATCGTTCACTCTTAATCAAAGAAAGATTCTCAGAAATTGAGAGTGTTAGCATCTTACCCTGCCCTCCTTACAGCCCTGACATTGCACTGTTTGGCTATGGTCTTTTTCGGTCAATGCCACATTGTTTGAAGGGCTAGCATTTTAAAAACAACAGGAATAAGGATCAAATCAGAATGTGAGGAGTTTTCCGCCTTGAAAACCAAGGAAAACCAAATTCAAGTTCTGGTAGAAAGATGGGTTAAAGTAATTGGCAATGTTGGCCTATATTCTGAAGGATAATTTTAATGTGTAGATTTTATACTGAAATTTAAGTAAATCTTATTCTATGCACAAAGACTTTTTTAACAACCTAGTATATAATATATATATATATATATATATATATATATATATATATATATATATATATATGAAATATAACCATATAAGTTACTTTTCAATGCCGATGCAGACGACAATGCAACTTTTGTTTTCATGTAGGCATAAGGGATATTTTTAATAAGCGACATCCTTAATTCAGCAGCAACAATCTCCATGAAAATTTTCAATTTTAATTTCAAATTATTTATGAGCTGTTTTACATGTTAAATAAAAAATCATTTATCAGTCGAGGCTCTGTCCCAGGCATGACTGACTGCTTGCTAAACTACGAGTTGAAGAAATGTTATTATTTATTTAAATTTGGCAACATACAGACTCTTAGTTCACAATTTTGAATTTGGGTCTTTGACCTAGCCGATCGCAAAAAGGTCAAGGCATCCATATGGATATCTTCAGTTTTTTCAAGTAAACAGAGTCGTAGCCTAGGGTATGGCGAAGGAGTCGGCCGCCCCAGGTGTCGCTTAAAGAGGGCGCCAAAATGCCCAAACATAATTTTTAATAATTTATTTGTTCACCTTCTTTTTTAGGCTCCAAAAAGAAAATTTATTTTATTAGATTTAAGTCGAATATACGTTTTAATAAGCAATCATGAAATAATTTATATAATAAGCGGATAGGGATGAAAAATACTGATCGATACAAGTAAAGTATCGATACTTGCCATTCGATGCCACGTAGTTTTGTTATCGATACCATTAATTCAATATTTCCTTCGATACCTTTGTGGTATCGAATATATGATTCAACTGTTTGAATGAGTACCGGCATCGAGACTTTGTTGGTATCGTATTTCCCTAGAAGCTCATAACCTGGAATTTTGGCTGGGGGTGGCGAAACCGGCTTAATTTTTCCGCCTATTATTTCACCTTCTGCAATTAAAGCCAACAGTTTTATAACGGTACTTTAGGTAATGCATTTCGAAATAAATATCATCTCATAACATTAACGCATTCTTTGACTGAATTAAAGACAAATCTATCAAAAAGCTGAAAGAAATATGTATTATTTACTTAATCTAATTATAACCTTTTATTCAAAATTTACTGCTCTCTAAATTCTGTCGCCTAGGACATCTGTCCCCTTTGTCCCCTAGTTCCGACCCTTGGGGCGGCAATGTCGAAGTTCGCCCCGGGCGCCAATTGGCTATGCCTCTGAAAGTAAAAACATAATTTTTTAGAAATTATTGGATTATAAATATTCATTATCATATTATAATTTCTTAACTTCAAAGATGAATAGAATTCAGGAGCATAACATTTAGTTAATACAATCTCATAATAAAAACTTGTGCTTTCTCTACGACGTTTTATGATGGATGCAAAAGATAGCTGAAACAGAAAATGTAAAACCTTTTACTATTCTGAGCCACTGTAACCTTATTTTTGTTTTCAAAATTGAAGGAAAGTCTGCCTGAAGCAGTTGGCATCACTGCCACCTCTTCTCAGATTGCCGCAATTTAAAAAAAAAAAAATATATTAAAGATGAGGTATCTAACTGGACACCATGTCTTGTATAGGATTAATAGTTTTTTAATAGGACCAACATTCCTTTTTTTTAGAACTGGACATTTTTTAATTTGGGTGATTTATTTAAATAAAAAAAAAATTATAACTGTCCCTCGGAGGCTCAAAGATAGACTAAGATTGAAGCCGGTTCATACGGTCCATATAATTATGGGAGTCGGATCCTAGATTTCCTGCAGTCTGAGACCCCCTCGATAATTAATTTATCTGACCCTGCGAAAATGTCCTAAGGCGGATATATTGGCTTAAATGATAAATGTAAGCAATCGATCTGCCTTTTATTTACGTTTTCGGATTTGATCTTTTGTCAAGTTCCGTGAAATATGATTATTTTTTCAAAATAATAAATCAAAAGTATGGTTTTGAGCGCGTATGCCATATACAGGACCCCATTGTGCGTCGCCTTGTAATGATAAAAACATAACTTCTTAAAGTCACTATGATTTCCCGATAAGCTATAATAGAGACATACTAGATACTGTCAACTTTCCATCATCTCTAAAATGATTTTTTTAAATGATAATATTTAAAATGCCTTCATGATCTTATTAGGATCCTAAATCATATGATCGTAAAACAGAAATAAATATTTAAAAAAAAAAGCGATAACAATCAAACTAATTAATTATTTTGTATATATAACGATGAACTTTCGACGATTGTGTCGGAGGGATAAGATTAATTGCCATTCTCGGACTACGATAAGGAGCCCAAGAGTCTGCCAGTTCGAGCTCTTCTGACCCCGCTTCGATAAAGCCACTAAATCAGCTGTAATTACTGAACGCCCACTTACAGCACTTCATCCAAGACTATCTTAATGCCCCAACATAAATTTTAATATTAACATTATCGCCCCAAATTGCCCTCCGGGGGATTTAAACAAGTGGCGCTCCTTCTTTAGAACCTTATGTTACAAGTTTGGCCATTTACGTAACATTTGCGCATTTGAGGACAGAATAATAAAAAAAAAAAATTATCTTCTCTATATCTCAACAATAAATATACCGACAAAGTGTCCGTCCGGTAGATAAAGAGCTGTAAACACTGCCCATTTTAGATATGATAAACTATTGTTTATATCCAAAAAGAATTTGAATCAGAGATCAGTCCATTTTTCTTCTTGACGTGCCAAGTAAACTGATCACCTTCGAGTCAATCCTGAACGAGCGTGAGGTAAAATGTGTAAATATAGTTTATATCAGTGTTGGGAATAACGTAATTTCGATTGTAATTATAATTACTTACAATTACTGTAACTTGGAATTGCAGAAAAATAATTACAATTACTAATAATTGTAGTTATAACTACTTGATAAACCAATGCACCAATTAAAATTACTTTTTGAACAAGAGTAATTGCAATTACCAATTATAATCTTATATGATCGTATTTTTATTTCTACAATTCCAAGTAATTGTAATTGATAAATGCAATTACTTACCGCTGAAATACCACTAAAAAAATATTTCTACAAATGTGCTAAGGGATACTTTATAAGTTTTAATGTACCGAATACAAATTTTTAAAAAAATGGGACAAAATCCAATTTGGAGTAAATTTTACTATGACTTAAATTAGAGATAATTGTATTTACTTAGCATCAAGAAGTCATTTTAATTGTAATTACTTAGCGTCAAGAAGTAATTGTGTCATTGCAATTACTTAGTGTCAAGGAGTAATTGTCACTGTGAACCTCAATTATAATTACATTCATTGAATTGTTTTTTAGAACCACTAATTTTTATGTTTTGGAACATTTGTTTTCTTATTAAAGCTATAGTCCACTTTTGCTCATGTAATTGAAAATGGTTTATATTATAAACCACTCTGGCTTATATTATAAAACATTCAATAATATTTACATTTTGAAAATAATGTGTCGAAAAAAACTGCGCATAAGTGATTAAAATAGTAATAGTAGTAGTAATACAGTAGTACCCTAGCTTATCAGGAACCGCCATAACCGAAACCCGAATTATTCAGAAGGTTTTTATTTTTTTTTTTTGTATTTATAACAATTAATATCTTACCAGTATCATACAGTTTTATTGCAAGCTGTTTTAAATTTCGTAGAACAATGTGAAAAGCCTACTGCTGCCCACATATTACTGATAAAACGGTGGCTAAGCATTGCCTCAAGAAAAATGGTGTAAAACAGGTGCCAAACAAAATTTTCTGATTACATATTTTAAATAAGTTAAATTTAAAAAAAAATTAAAATTACATATATATATAGTGAATGTTAATCACTTACACATGTATTACATACAAATTTATATAAATATTTATATTTCTTTGCCCGTTACTTTAATAAATGCCATTAATATCAAGAATTTTTAATTTACTGATCTACCATCCGTCCGGAACAGCCTTGGACACATTATTCCGGATAAACGGGATGAGTCAACTGTACTTTAAAAAAAAATTATATATAGGGGTTAGGGTTGCTGAGCGGGTTAACGCGCTTACAAAAGTGTACCTACTTACAGGCCCAAAGGCTATGAGTTCGAATCCCGGTCCCGGCATTACATTAATTTAATTAATAATTAATTTAATTCCTCAAGCAATTAATCCCTCTCTCCCTCCGGGTATGTGAGGCCGTTAGCCTGCTGGAGGCAACTCACACAGATCGGGCGTGATGACAGTTATGACACTGCCGACTTGGCCCCAAAGGGACCGGTTATGGAGCTAAGGATAGCCTGCTGCTGCACGTTCGTAGTAGCATGAAGTTGGGTGACCCCCTCCAGGCTGTGCTCCCACAAGCAATAAAAATGTGTAAGAATACCACATTGCGCGGCCAAAGATATCTCCATGATCTACCTATAGTGCCAACAGAAAAAATAAAATAAATATATTTATATACTTATGTTAAATTTCTGTTGTTTTTTTTCAATTTCTTTAGACAACGAAAGTGATTATGAGCCAGTTAATTAAGATCAAATTATTTTCTTAGGCTGTATATTATTAAAAAAATCATAGTAACTACATGTTACTAGTTAATATTACAAAATATATCTACAATTTGAAATTTTTCTGTGTCGGATAAATATATGCAAATGTGTGTGAACAAATATTTGTATCTAATACTATTTATCTCAACAATGTCTGTATTGTGGAGTTATGAGTATTTTTTTTTTATTATTATTATTATTTTTTTTTAATACTCTCTTCTAATGAGTATTTCTAAATCCATAAGTTGCACGTATCTTCAAATTACGGCAACATATGGGGCGCTCCACACTAAAAGAGCGAATCCGCCATGCCATAATTTTTTTATATTTGACGGCTCGTATAATATTATATATTTATGGTATTCTTGATATATTGGTATATATAGTTTATATTATATGATGATCATATCATATGTATTATTTATATACAGTATATTATACGAGCCATTAAATACTAGGTTATTACAAAAGCCCTTGTGCATTAGTAAAGCTTTATTTCAGATTAGATATTTTAAACATTATTGAATACTACCTTTCAAATTAAAGCCCATTTTTTTCAACTACCTTCACCCATCTTTCTGCCAGGAATCGGATTTGTTGTCGGTACCACACCTTTGGTTTTGAGGCAAAGAACTCTTCACATCCAATTTTTACCTCTTCGTAATTATCAAAAATCCGACCTTTTAAAAAATGAGCCATTGATCTAAACAAACCATAATCTGATGGTGCAATATCTGGGCTATGCGCAGGATGAGACAAAACGTTTACTCCTTGCAGTTTTGATGATTTTTCCTTGGCCAAACGAGAACGATGTGCAGGGGCATTGTTGTGTTGCAAAAGGCTTGGTTCCTGTTGACCAAGCGGGGCACTTTGCACTAAAAACTGCATAAACACTGTCTAGCTGTTTGAGTCCACTGTCCGACCATCAGGAACAAACTCAAAATGCAAAACGCCTTCGAATTTCCACCAAACACAAAACATAACTTTTTTCCCAAACCGATCAGCTTCACCTGTTCCTACCAACTGCTTATGTTTTATAGGTTTTTAAAAATATCCACTTTTCGTCATTTTTGAATCTGAATTTTTGAATTTAATTTAATTAATAATTAATTTAATTCTTCAAGCAATTGATCCCCCCGGGTATGTGAGACCCGTCAGCCTACTGGAGGCAACTCACACAGATCGGGCGTAGGAGTGATGACACCATTCCGTGTACCTGAATTGTGGATCGTAGCGTGGTTTTCCAGGATGTCAAATAGGCTCTTGGAGGTTCGATCCATGGACGGTCTGCTTCTGGGAAAGAAATATTCGTCTTCGTGCATCTCCTGACCCATAACAACCATAGTCCTTGGATCTAGACCGATTTGGCACTGTCCTTTAACCCGAGTGAATCAGTGGGAAGGACACTACCGAATTGGTCCCAAAGGGACTGGTTATGGAGCTATGGGTAGTCTGCCACTGCACCATGGAAACCATAGTTCGCAACAACATGAGGTTGGGTGACCGTCTCCATGCTGTGCTCCCTCGGACGATAAAATGTCTGTAAGAGGACCACATCGCGCGGCCAAAGATCTGCATGGTCAATAGTGCCAAAAAAAAAATCGATTAATTAAAATTAGAAAGTAATGCCAAATATATTAATTCTCTACTGACACTATAAGCAAACTTTATTTTTTATATGTAAAAATGGCCTACATATGGCTGCAATATCATTAAAAAAAAATTACGGCAGTTTTGATTAAGCACACCAAAAAACCTCTATTTTGAAAAAAACAACAAAAACAAAAAAATAATTTTTGTTTCAGTTTCAAGAGGGTTCAAAATTTATCAGCCATGAAATTACGTTTGGGTTTGAAGCTCTGTACCTCGCCTTCAGTTTCCCGATAACGACGTTCTTGGACTCGTTAAAAAGAGGGGAAGCCTTTCTTTCCATAAATATAAACAGCTATTACATTATATTGAAGGTCTGTGCAAAATAATGTGATTACCAAATAAAAGCAAAATTGAGGTTTTTTTTGCTTTATCAACATTGGTTCTAAAACACGTAGGAACACCGCAGTTAAAGCAAAACACATAGATTAAGAAGCTTTACCGACGACCCGAATTTGGATTGAATCGATCAAAATGTTCCTGATTTAGGAGCGATGATTTAAATCATAAAATTTGAAGAATAGACAGACCCGTGGCAATATGTTTAGGCTAAAAATGTTTATTTGAATATAAGGGTTTTTTAGAGTGCTAAAGCCAAATCTGACGCCAATTTGAATTAAAAATTCTGTTAATATACTTCGCTCCTTAGAGGAATAGTGTTTTAATTACATATTATTAAATAGAACATTGAGAGTGCTCTAAAATGTAATTATTTCATTTAAAAATTGGATAATTCTAAAATTTACTATTTCTGGATCACAAATAATGTTTTTATATTACAGATTTGTTATTCTATAATTTAATTGATTTTTTTTTTTTAAATGACCACTCTATATTTAGTACTAATTCTGGACCACAAATAATGATTTTATATTGTATTATGTTCATGGTTAAGAGTCCAAAATCTCTTAGTAAATTGAAATTTAATTTGAAAATTTAATGCCGGACTTAAAGTGTTATTAGTAATACAAAAACATTATTTGTGATCCAGAAATAGTAAATATATAATATTAAAGAAAATTGCCACGGGAAGTTGTTTTTTCACAAATAAGTAAATCATAAATGAATTTTAGAGTTATTCAATTATTAAAATTTTTTAAGCGGGTCTACAGTGGTCTTGTTATATCTACACGTATATGGACACTCAGGATGTCATAGTAAATTGAAATTTAATTTGAAAATTTACGGTAGGGTTTAAAGTGTAATAAGTACTACAAAACATCATTTGCGACCCAGAAATAGTAAATTTTAGAGTTATACAATTTTTTAAATGAAATAATTAAATTTTAGAGCAATCTCAAGATTCTATTGAATAGTATGTAATGAAAACAATATTTCTCTACGTAGTGAGGTATATTAACAGATTTTTTTTATTCAAAACTTGCGTCAGATTTGGTTTTGGCACTCTGAAAAACCCCAAATTTCAAATTCAAATTTGAATTTCAAGATTCAAATTTTCGGATGAATCTAAAAATAAAAAAAAATTGTATTAAAGATTTCACCAAGGGTTGTATAGATTTCAATATAAAAAAAAAGATTCAAAGAATTGCCCATAAATCAGGAACTCTTTGAATGATTCAAACCAAATTCGGGTCGTCGGTAAAGGTTCTTAATCTACGCGATTTCCTTTAATATGAACATGAACACGTGGTGTTCCTAAGTGCTTTAGAACCAACGTTATACGCAAAAAAAACTCAATTTTGCTTTTATTTGGTGTGAAAAAATCTGTAAGGCTAGTTTACCCGAAATATAATTTTTTTTTTCAATTTATTTGACCAAAAACAACCATTTTTTAAAGTTTGTATATTTCCTTTAATATACACTGAAAAACAAATGATTTGGTGGAGAAGCTAAGTCGATATAATTTTCCAAACTCGAGATAAAAAATAAAGCATTTTTAGTGTTTTTTTTTTTTTTTCCCCGGCTCCTAGGGCCCATTGGAACGAACGTTGACACAGGTGTCCAATATTTTTGGATGTAGAATCTCTACAAAAAATTTGGTTAGTTTTAGTTATTGAAATCAGTTATCTAGTGACTGTGCCCTTCCCTTTTTAGTTTCATCAAAGACAGCTGAGTAATTTGAGAGAACAAGAGGTCCACAGATTTTGCCATTAAAAAAAAAAAAAAGTATAAATCAAGTGAAAACTCGAAAAAAATATTCTAAACTTATTTCCATACTTTTTTTTACCGTAAGTACTTTAGAAAGTAAAAAGACATAAATTTAATACTTTTAACCTGACAATTTAATGTTTTATTCTACAAGAAATGGGTACTCCTACAAAAGAAGAAAAATTTAGAATATTATACCTACCTATTTATTAAATAAGAAAGTTTCAATAACCAATATTTAAATTTCAATATTTAGATCAATAAAATTGCTGGTCATCAAATTTAATGGGCAACGCTCGTGATGTTAATTGGAGTCTATTTATAATATCTACATAATCAATTAAAACTCTCATATTGCTCTTTAGCATTCCAATGCCTTTATATAACTGTTCATAATTTTGGCCGAATAAAAAATGTTTTTTAACACTTTCATTTTGTTTCCGAAAACCACTGGCTCTTTCTACATGATTTCAGAACAAGTTCAAAAAAGGATTTATTTTATAAATTACTTGATTAACTACTAAAAGTTTACTTTGTATATCGTTGGATCGAAATAAAAATCATAATACGTGGTGTTTTTTATTAAAAAAAACATCGATAATTTGGGTATTTAAAGGCTGAATTTTCTTTAAATTCTTTCTTGTTCAGGTAAGCTGACCATCGCTAGCAAACTAGGCACGGGTCGAACTCAGAAGAACTCAACAGACGATTTAATCTACTCTCCCCATTCCTTGGCAGTAGGTCAAAAATGATGCTCCATTTAAAACTACTCATATACACAGCTATAAAAAAAAAAGAAAGAAAGAAATTAAAAAAAAAAAAAAGAAATATCTAAAAGGGGTCTAAGTTCAAAGGGTCTCTTACTCTCTTACGAAATTATAAATTAATTCCTATTAATGGATATAAAGTGGAAAATAATAATCAGAAATGTTATTTAAATTATTAAAAGTAATTAACTGGGCCATAAGATAGTAACGGATATAAATAATTGTCCTGAAAAACTATATTATGCATGCCTAAACCAACCCATTTTGTTTATTTATAATTCTAAAATTATGTTTATATGCCCTGTTTTCAAGTTTTCAAAGGTATTTGAAAAATCTTATAGCTATGCTAATGCCACAGGTTTTCCATACTATTTTATATGTTACATTTAGATAACATATAATATTGAGTAATATATTTCAAATCCTTTAAAACAATTTAGTTTAATAAACACCAATGCATATATATTTTTAAATAAATTGTTTGTTAATTAAAATTGTTTTAATTTAACTTATTAAAAGCATTCAGAAAGATCAATTTTTAGAAACAAAAATTAACGAGTCTCTAGAAAAATACTATGTGATAAAATATAAATTATATTATAGTAAATTATAAGACTCTTCAGACAAGTTTCTATTATAAAAATAGTATTTCTTCATAATTTTATATGTTTTGTATTATATTTAATTGATATAAACAGATCCAAGATAGACTAGTATATTTCATTGATTTATTTAACAAGTCTTACGATGTTGTTGAGGAAATAGTTGAAATTTGTTGGGATAATGATTACTTTAATTTCATATTCTGCACTTATAATTATTATTAAAATAAACGGCACTTCTTTAGAAAGACTAATAATTAGTAACAATAATTTTTTTCCATTTTGCGGTAGTCCTGTAAAAAATATTTATATTCGTTTCTCATCTTTGGATAATATACGTATTTTAATAGTAAAATTTAAATAATTTATATGTTTTTTTAACAGCTAATTCTCGTAATAATGTTTACTTTATCGATATTATAGATGCTACATGCTCATTTTCAGAATTATATTTTAATAAAAAGAGATATATAATTAATTACAAAATAAAAAGTTCTGTAAATTATTTTCTTATTGAAAGATACTGTTTATAGTCACCGGAAATATTTTAAATTTTCATTAGCAATTTATGGAACATGTTTACTATCTACTTTTAAATGCTATTTTTAAAAATTGTTTTCTTCTGATGATTTCTTCATATTATTTTCATAATTTTAAAATCATTTTCTGAAAAATGTATTATTTATAATTTTAATTTAATGACAACATCTATTTGCTAATACCATATAAATGATTATAATTATTTAATTATTATAACTATTTAATAAGTTGGGCTTAGCCACCGAGATTGTAAATTTCATTTGGTCAAATAGAAAAAAAAAGAATATCGTAAACTGCTATGAGAATGGCGCTATGTAAAAAATAAAAATAAAATAAGACCTGAGAATGCTAAAACCCTAGAAAAAAAATAGAGAAAAGAATGGCTTAGTTCCATTGAAGACAAATTTAAAGATCTCCAAATTTTCAAGTTTGCTTTAACTATTGAAGGTAGGGAAGCTTTGTATTCTTATTCATGCAGAAAATGAAAACAAATTATGCCCTCAGAATCGAAAATTTACACTCGCGTTTTACGTTTTAGACATCTAGGAACGAATTTGGTCTAGCGTCTGTGGGTAGTAAAATCCATGTGACGCGCATTACACCTACAATCCCGTCACCTCGCCCCCCCCCCCCATATATCACCATGTTGTATGCACTACCATATTCATTACTGTATGTTACTGTAGACCTAATTATAGTTTTATATATCAGCAGCTTAGCACTTCTGTAGAGGTATTTGAATCGTAGAGGCTTAGGCATGGCATAAAGACACTTATTGCCAGCAGCAATGTGTGCCTTTATGTCCTACACTTCTCATTATTTCGAGTAATGATACCTCCAAGGTACTTGAAGAACCTATAGGCCTTGGAAGCTGTGCTCGCCTAACTTGACCCCTTTTTCCTTAAAAAAACCACATCTGGTGGTCTTTAAGTATTTAGTGTTTTTGCCCATTCATAACTAGACCCAATTCCTTAGCTACTGTTTCGAACTCTCACTCAGACACACACAAACCAAAAAAACAACACTTTTCAAAGAATTTTCAAGAATCACATCATAGAACTTAAAATAATTGTCCAACAAATCAACTTGCTTGAAGTTAAGAGAACTTAATCAGTTCACATTTTGATGTAACAGGAGTGGTATAGTGTTTCTTTTTTTTTATTAGATATGATTTTTTCTTCCTTTTTTTTTTGCAATTATTTTTTTTTTTCACTTAAGTTGTGACTTTAAGAATTATACCGTAAATAAGTAGAATACTATATACCATCCCGAGATTAAAATTAATGCCGTTGTGGGTTAACTATAACCTTAATCATTGAGTTAAAATGAAATATGAGCAAATTAATAAAAAAGCAAAAATGGAAGTTCGTGTGATTCAACGATGCTCTTCACAATATTCTTGGCAAAACTGTTTTTGATTCACGGCCAAACGGACAATAGGCTCTACAATTTAAGAAATCTAATTAGATCACGACTGTTAATCAACACTAAAACCAATTTCACAACGACTCAATAAAAACTGTGGTCACTATCACGGACATTAACTGGACATGACTGATAAGATAACCTTGAAGTGATAAGTTCATGAAACTCTTTCAGCAAAAAATAAAAAAAATAATGCGAAAAAAAAAGATTAAGTATTTGATATATTGTAATAACTATCCACCAAATTATCCCAAATTAAATCCACCAACATGGCAGATTGACAAAAAATATGTATACATATTTCAATTTTTTTCCATGAGAACATGTGAATTATTCACAATAGATAAACCAGATCTCATTTTTCACCACTTTATTATTAAAGCTGGATAAAACTGCAACTGCTGTACATATTCATGAAATATCACTTAATTTCAATTTTTGTCTTTATATTTAAGGGCTAATGCAAAAAAATATAAATTTATATATAATATAAATACAGATTCGAACATTATTAAATATTTCGGACATGCACATCCTTACTAGATTAGATAACTTCTTAGGTATTCCCACCCCAATTAAAATATTATTCAGCTTCTGGCGGTCAACAAAATTGTAAGCCAGTTTGAAATTGATATAAAGCTGATGAACTATCCCTTTTTATTCTATTACTTTCTCTAATATTTGTCAAAAGAAAAATATTTGATCAATAGTTAAACGGTTTCGTCTTGAGCCACATTTATAGTTCCTGAAAATACCCAGGGCGTCTACTTAACTGCGGCGGACATGTGTGAACTCCTCCATTCTAATCATTAGAAGAATATCACTTTTCCCTGACACAGAAACGTGGAACTTTTACTGCACTAACACGGCACTGATATGTGTAAATGGGTCCTTAGAGTCAATATTTTAAAACATGTTGTAAGGAATGAAATCGGAATTAGTATAATTTAATTAAATTATAATTAATTAAATTAATTCAATTTCCGCTGCTTCATTGGATTTTAATATTCTGATGACTATCGGTTCTTCTACTAACGGTTAAGTACTCTGGTATTTAATGGAGGAGATTGATCATTATTTCCCATACACAAAATACTTACAAAGTTGTTTTTAAATTTATTAAGCATGTGTACCGGATTAGCAAGAATACTGAAATTTCTAGAGATGGGTCGGAATGTAACAACCTGCTACTTTGTCACAGATACCGACAGGTAGCAGGTACGCGAAAATGTGACACCCTGAAAGTAGCTGGTACTTTCAGTTACAGCCTTGAGGAGTAGGAGGAAAAAAATCACCGGGACAATGTTTCAAGCGGCCTAATTTAAATGACAGTTGACATAAAAAATGTATGCAGCCGCAAAGGTTTTAAACAAATACCTATCTGCAAATAAAAAAATAATCTCAATCTACAACAAAATTTATGATTTATTTATGATAAAAGTACGTGTTGTGTAGTCTAATTGATTGACATTTGTGCTGTTTATAGTTTAAATAGGAAATAAAATGTTGGCTGTTGACTCTATGTTAGCAAAAACATGGGATTTTGAATTTATTTTTCAAACTTTTGTAGAAACGCTGATAAGAGTGTCGTTGTAAATAAATAGTTCGTTCTAATCATGTTATTACGAATAATGCATTTAAATAATTATTATGAAATTATTATAAATATTTAGTAATTTTGTAAAAAAAAATTAACATTTTAGCTTTCCTCTTATTCAACCTTAATGTATAACCATTAATTGTTGATTATAAAAAGGCTTCAAATAAGAAAAAAAATGTAAATAAGAGTTTAGAAAATCAAACATTTATTTAATAACATGGAAAATGGCTCATTGTCAGACTGAAGTACAATACTACTGTGCTATTAAAAAAAAACGGGGAGGGGCTGTTGTCCCATTCAGAGAATTCTTATAAAACCAAAAGTCAACAATTGGGTTCAACGCGAACGACTTATTAAGTTATCAGGATTAGGACTACTAATGAAACGGGGGATGATCTTTTGAAATATATTTTTTCTATTAATTGTTATAAATAAAAAAATGGTAACTGTATTATTAATATAATGTGCCAGATATATTGAAAATTGGTTTAATTAATCAAAAGTATTTTACTAAATGCATTCAGTGTCCACAAGAGTGAATACAGATATAGAAATATTATCGTTAGAACATTGAAGAAGAACATTGAATCCATCATTTACATCTAAAAATATATTTTATAAAATATCGTCTATCAACACTTATTTCTATGATATCTTGAAAGAATGTCATGAAGTTGACAAAAAATACCAATTTAAAAAAATCCGATTTACTCACCAGTCTAGTTAGATAGGGTGGTAACCTGCAAGAATAACCCGTCTTGTTTGCCTGAGCAGGCGTAGGAAAGAACGTTAAACACCCCAAAAAACAAAACAAAAAAAAAGTTTGGATCATGTGACAAAAAGTATCAGCTAAAAGTATCAAGTACATCTGTGGAACAGGAATAACTTGTCACTGTTACCACTAGCGGCTCTAGAAATTTCACCTCAGACCTCAGTCGTTACGGCTCAAAACGTTTATGCGATCTGCTAATGCATGTCTTCTACGTTATTTTCGATTCTATAAATTTATATTTCTCTTATTCTGTTTTTAAAGTACTCTTTTTTTTTTTTTTTTTTGAGAAGTTTAGACGTTTTCTTTAAGACACGGAAGTAGGCCATATTGCTTTCGCTGGGATTATTTAGAACTTCTAATTTAGCGAATTTCCTTTTTTTCGCACATTTATTGACAATATTCATAAAAGTATGCTTTTTATTTCCCTTCTGCAAGATATAAATTACCAACCTATTTTATATTATCCTTTATTCCTACCCATAACATGTTAATATATTCGCTATCCACCTCTAAAGATCCCCAAGTAAGCCTTCAAACCTAAACTTGAATTCAATATATTTGTATTGGAAGGTTTTTTTTTTAATTTTTCCAGATTAATTCAAATTAATCTACACTTATCGGAACAAAAATTGTTTTCTTTTCTATTGTATATTGTAATTTTTTGTTTAAGTTTCGCCATTATTAGTTCATGATCTGAACTTCATTCTGCCCTAGGATAAGATTACACCGTTTTGCCATCTATGCAGTATCAAAATTTAATTTCGAATTTTTTAGTTCGGTGATATTTTTTATTATTGGATTTTTCGAGATAGAAAAGTTTATTAGACGGATCCAATTTTAAATTCTTCCAAACTTTCTTTACTGATTTTCGGGTAAATACACTTCTTCGATTTCCACATTTACATTCACATATCCTAATACAATTATGTTCATGCAGTCTCGCGTTAATTCATCGTATATTCGCTCCATTTTATCATAAAATTCGCATTCATCTTCATCATCACTGTCTTCGGTATGAAAATATTTATCAACACGATTTTGAACCTACGCCGCACAGTGGGCCCAATAGCGATTTTAGCCCGAAAAAAAATCCAAATTCTGAATATTTAATACTGAAATGGAAATTGTTCGTATCTAAACTAGACTAGTTAGTGACATTGGACCCCAGATATTATCCTCGATTATTTACACTAATGATTCAATAAGATAAGTCAAAACAAAAACAATTAATCATTGAATTTTCTCTCATTATGTGTTTATTCATCAGTGAGTACAAATTTTCTCCTAAAATGGAAACTACTGAAGTTATATAACTATGAATAAAACAGTTTCGATTGATTGTATATTAAAGTAAATTATAGCGCAAAATCGATTTTAAAAATGGTACAGTAATTTTCGGACACGATTGGATGTCTTGTGGCTGTTATATTTATATTCTAAATGTATTGTCTAATTTTTATTTAAAATAACATAAAACTTGCGAAAACAAACACAGTGTTATTTTTTTTTACAGAGAGTTCGTGAAGTGATTTGACTTAAAAAATAATTGAATTAAAGAGGGTATTGTTAAATAAATGCAAACTGTGTTATGGGTTAACTTCGTCTCGGGTTGATGAACGAAAAATTAAAAAAAATTTGCATAGTGATGTGATAATTATAATAAAACTTTTCTTAATTTTTTCGTTCCTCAACCCAAGACGAAGTTGACACAGATAACGCAATTTGCATTTATTCAACAATATCCTACTATTCAATTATTTTTTAAGTCAAATCATTTCACAAATAGGCCCCAGTACTTCAGTTGACCGAAACTCCCTATAAAATATAACACTGTGTTTGTTTTCGCAAAAGATCTTTGAATTAAAATTAGGCAATACATTTAGAATATAAATATAACAGCCACAAGAAATCCGATCGTGCCAACAATTTCTGTACCTTTTAAAAAATTGATTTTGCGCTATAATTTATTTTAATATACAATCAATCAAAATTGTTTTTTTCATAGTTATATAACTTCAGTAGCTTCCATTTTAGAAAATTTGTACTCACTGGTGAATAAACACATAATAAGAGAAAACTCAAGGATTAATTGTTTTGACTTGTCTTATTGAATCATTAGTGTAAACAATGGAAGCTAATCTATCGGGTCGAATGTGACTAACTAGTTTAGTTTAGATACGAACAATTTCCATTTCAATATGAAATATTCAAAATTAGAATTTTTTCGTACTATAGTCGCTGTTTGGCTCACTGTGTGCCGGTTAGATAAAGCCAACGATATTCTGTGACTAAAAACTGTAGGTCCCTCAATTTGGAAAGAAATCTAGTCAAAATCAGAAACCCCGTACCTTAATAATAATTACGGTTCCCTTCGTAGCAAATGGTGTACTTCTTATCATTTAAGGAACCTCTTGCAGAAACACTACATCAACAATTTATCCCTTTACCTCGTTTGCGATCAATTTTAAACCATCTTCTGTGTCAAGACTTCTAATGTTCCCCGTCCCTATTTCAGCTTATGAATCACCTGAAGCATTCCCCACCCGAAAACCCAAACGGGAGACTAGTTTAGTTCCGGATAAGTGAGCGCTTTACCTCAGAGAGATTCACAACTGTTAGTGTTGTTTAAACTATAAAAATTATGGATAATTTAAAATATATATTTCTCCTTCAAGCGACTACAATTGAAATAGTTGTTTCCAAAACAAAATCTTGAGTCTATCAAATAGCAATAAACAACCAGTCAACATTTAGCCACTTCAGGGATCACCAGGGCTGAAAAATGTAAGATTACATAAATGCAGAACAGAGATAGCACATCTCAAAATTATTTCATAGTCATTGTACAATGTTACTTAATCACGTCCATTAGTATATTAATCTCTCTCTCTCTCTATATATATATATATATATATATATATTTTTTTTTTTTTTTTTTTTTTTCCTATGCAACATTATCAACAGAAATTTTAAGAATACAGAAAAAAGCAATTGTGAAAAAGTTTGTATAATACTAATGATAAATGAATAAGGATCTATATATACCGAGTCGGAGCCGGATTAAGCCATGTACAGGCCCCTGGCAATACAAATTGAGTCCATCCCCCTGACCCCGTTCGGTTCAATACAGGTTTTATAATAATATATCAAATTTAGTAGGTAGGTTAGTTAGGTAACATCTAATTAAATTTTATTTTATGTTGGTACTAATGTAGGTCATTTATTAAAACAAAACTATTCATACACAATGATAATGATGGAAATGAAATGCAATTTATGTAATATTTGCAAATAAAGAATATAAAATAAAGTTTTAACATTGATTTATTTCTCGTTTGACATAACTGTTAAACATCATCATGATCAGTCGGAAAATCGAATTGAAAAATATTCAAATATTAAATCATGCTTTTAAAACATTAAAGTTTCTATAACTAAGATGTCTCTTTATTTTTTTTTATATTAATCTAAATGCCTTTACCACCTATTTTCGTCGATTTTCTCAAAGCACCCTTCTGCGCAATCCATCTATTAAAGTGTTGCACTATTTTCTAAATTTGGAACACTCTAAACATTTCGAAAAAATTAACTCAACTGACAGTCGCAATGACTGAACGGAATGAAAAATAAACAAATAAAGTATAATACAAAAAATATTGTCTATAAGTTAAAGCATCAAACGAGGCAGGAAATCCCATAGTATTCTTATGAATGCGAAACTAACAGCAAGTGCTCAGTGCTGACAACCTAAATAATGAATGCAGAGTTAATTTAGAATGCGTTATGAAATTATATTGAAGCATTGCCGAGAAATGTGGAGGGAGGCAGAGTCAGGAAAGTTGTCTATGTATGCCAGAGTAATTGAGTATGTACGTATTTTGTGAAATTGTTTGTCCTTTAAAAATAAATTTAAAATCTTTGTAAAGCGAATTTATTTATTTTTCACGTGCCATAAGAGGTGCGGGACCCATAGGCAGTTGCCTACTTTGCCAATATGGTTTATCGACACTGCAACGAGTAATTCACCGAGGAAACCAAAAAGCAATGATATGTTTAGATATCAATATCAGCTGTTTTAGATTGCAATAATCAATGGTTGATTATTGCAACCGTGAAACTTTTATGAAGGAATGAAATGGTCCAGGAAACGGTAAAAAAAAAAGTTGATCACAAATAGTAAAAACTATTTATTTATTAGGAACCAAATATATTATTTAATAATAAATAATTTATACTATTTCTGATCTTTTTTTACCGCCTCCCGGACCATCTCATTCCTCCATATAATAAATTTATCTTTTTATCTTTTTATTACATACAGAAATAATAATAAACGAAAAATAAAATTAATTCATAATAAAATATATATAAAAGTTTTTTTATAAATAACATTTATTAAGATAGATGAGAAGGATGAAACTGTTTATGTTGAGCAACAGATGATCTTAATTTGGTTCCTCGATTGTTAATTTTATAATGAGATGCGGTTCCACATCCGAAAGGTTGTTCCTTTTTTTTTTACTTAATGTCTAGATAATTATGGAAAAGTGACTTCATATAAATGTGGAAACCGCAATAAACACCAATAAAGTTCAAGGCCCGGTACATCGCATACGCCCCCCCCCCCTCCCCCTCCCCCTCCAAACTCTTTTCGTACACCTAACGGTAGTCGTATCATACTTTGGAAAATTCTGCTTTAGTACATAGGTGCCATTATAAAAACCTTGATAAACTGCTTTGTACGATTCATCTTCGGGATCCCGAGGGACGCTTCTGTCTCCCGATTTTATGAAGAGTTGAAGTAGCTTTATCCTTCCTACCATCGTAAGTATTTCCTGACATCCTTCCTCTACCAAGTCATCTAATCCCGCCGTCCATCGTACATCTTCGACCTCCTTCAATTCAAATCCTCTGTTCATTCCCGCTATACCCGTTTACGGCCTTCAGACTTATATACAACGGTCCACCGATCCGTACCTTTTGATAGATTTTTTCTTATCCGATCCTTATCCGTATGGAATTTCATTCTTTCTTCCATGAGTCGCTCCAGTACTTTGCCCACTTTCAAATAACGTCTATTCAGTCACTTCCTGATCAATCAGTTCCAAAAGAATTGTAAATAGGTATTCCTTATCTTTTTTAAAATTTGTACCTAATTATGTATTAATATATTTATTAATTGTACTTTTCCAGTTATTATTATCCATTTTCTTCAACTATATTTATTTTTAGCTTATTAATTTAAATCGTTTTTTTTTAAAGGTCTAAAAGTTATGTTGTCATTAAGATTTATTATAATTTCATATTTTTTTATTGTTACTTTATTTACTATTTATTTTATTTTTTTACTCTAAGGCTCCAAAGTTCAACTAATATTGCCTGTAATTTATTCTTAAGGGACGTGACCCGTAGCAAATAAAGAATTTATTATTATTATTAAAATAAACCACCTCAATATAATGAAAAATTTAATTTTTAAGCTGTTTTTGTCTCTATTTGAAACGTTGGGATTTGAGAGTTGGAAATTGAAAGCCATTTGTCTTCTTTTGTTTTTGATATGTTATTTTATTTTATATCTATTTTATTTTATTTGTTTTTCTTTCACTTTTTATATGTGATATGAATGGATTCTTAGAGCCCTAATATGCCTCGAGAGTGGCAGTATTATTTTCGATAAAAACTTTTATTTAAAAAAAATGATGCCTGAAAACTTTGACTTTTTAGTTATTTACTGGTATTTGAGAGACTTAGGTTTTGTTTTTATAATATTCCAATAATATCTTTATATTCTATTCTTTTGTTGAATTTTTACTTTTATTAATTAATTATTTTGTAATTTTTGTGTAAAAGACCAATTATCATAGCATTTTGAATCGTAAATTTAATATAATTTATAGTAGCATTTTAGTATTTCCATATTAAATATAAATTAGAGTTTCAATATCGAAACGCGATATACCGATATATTTACATATCGGAGTTGAAAACCGATATTTTCTATCGATATCTTAACATCCGATGTATCGGTGATATCGATATTTTACAACGATATATTGATATGTTAAACTATTACAGTAGAATGCCTATACTTCATAACGCAATAATTGGTAAGGGTTTTCTGGTCTCTTGAAAATATCCCTTAATTTCGTCCTGCCCCCCTCTATAATTTGTATCTATTTTCGTCTTTCAAGTAATGTTAACGTCTTATGATTCGAATTTTCAAATAAAAAATCTGGTTAACTCTTAATCTTTTAAGAGGAGAGGTGAGTGAGTGAGAGAGGAATCGTTTCTATGAATTTCGGTCGGTTTACCCTTTTTTTTTCTATCCAACTCTCTTTAAAAAAAATTGTAAAAACCTGTAATATTGCTAGCTGCCGACATAGATTGATCTGAAATATTAAATTCGCTCATGATTAGCAAATCCGCGAAAGCAAGGTGTTTTAAAAATAAAAACGTTACCGATAGCCAATCGAGCAAACACAAAAGCATGTACCACAAGCGAAATTTTCAACGAATGGGTACAGACATGGAATAAATAGCAGCGAAAATTTTCAACTATTTACTGATAATTGTACGGCCCACAACAATTTATATATATATATATATATATATATATATATATATATATATATATATATATATATATACCAGGTCGTCCCATAAGTAATGTCGGTTTTAAAAAATCTGTCTGTTTATGCTGACATTACTAATCCTTCCTTTACAATTGAATTATATTTACATATTTTGTTTATTATAGCTTTACGTAATCTTCTATTTAATCATGTTTTTGTTGGAGAAAGTTTTCTGTGCTGAAATTTCAATTAAAATTGATCTGATGGCAAATGATGGTGGACGGTAGAATGTGTCGATCCAAGTTTTTCTGATAATTCTTCAACTGATACAACAGGATTATCTTCAACAGTAGCCTGCAGGAGTTTGTCTTCAAGCTCTATCGGTCAGCCTGCCCGAGACTCGTCTTCAAGTTTGCGGTTTCCCGCTCGAAACTTTTCTAACCATCTCTGTGCACTTGCCCTTCACTAATGACCTTTACTCCATATATTTCTGCAAGTTTCCGATAAGTTGAAGCAGCATTTTCTCCTTTATCGAATTCCCAAAGCATAACATGGCGTAAGTGGTTTTGGGGGGAGATCCATTTTTATTGAAATTTCAGCACAGACTAACTACCTTTCTCTAACAAAAACATGATAAATAGAAGAGTACGTAATGCTATAATAAACAAAATATGTAAACACAATTCAATTGTAAAGGAGGGATTAGTAATATCAACATAAACAGACAGATTTTTCAAAGCCGACATTACTTATGGGATGACTTGAAAACAGTTATCCAGATTCAACCATAAAAAATTTGAGTGCCACTGGTATAAAGTAATATTATATAATAAAGTCTGTCTAAAACTCACGGGTGCAATGCCCAACGTCGCTTATGATAACTTTAATGCTGAAAAATTAAACTAAACTGAGCTAGGCATGATGACAAGCGTCCACACTTCCCGGTTTACTTGTGGAATTCAGAACTTAATCCAAAGCTAATGCCGGCCCCATCAGTTCCACTGGTCAGTGTTCAGTTCTCACTCCGTTCTAAAGCTTGTGCAGTTTTCCAGTCCACACGCTCCATTATACATGCAAGTTTTCCTCGTGCATGGAAACCATCAGGCAAGTTATTTCGCGTGAAGCGCCCTTAGAATCATTCAGCACTTGTAAGTTCAACTTCTTCTGCAGCAATCAAAAGCTAAAACTTCTTTTTTTATCAATGTCTGTCTGTTGCAATTTACTAATTTTATGGCGAACATCGCGGATGGTCGGGGTGCTGCGGAATCTCAAAATCGCTCTGCCACCCAGGAAACTGGATAGGGGCCAAATGAGTTTTTGTTTCTTGGTGGAGGGCTATGGTTTTTTAAACGGGGTCACCTAATGATTTTGACATATGGCGTTAATTTTTTTTTGTTAATCTCTTCAGGGCATTTATCGTTGGCCAACGAAAGTGGTCTTAATATAGGATCCCAACTTGGCTGTATCTACTTGAACCTAGAAGTTCACTGTGACTCAATAGCGTTTGGGGCATCTTTTAGAAGGTTCCTCTTTTTGGTCTGTTACATTTTTGAGACCGAATAAATGAAATTGAATTATTAAACAATAGTTAAGGTATAATATTATACCTTAGATGGCTTGACTTTAAGTTGTGTTAAAGCTCGAAATCAGTAAAAGGTGTTGCTGATAAAAAGAATGATAGTTCATGAATTTTTGCTACTACTAGGTTGTTACAAAAGTCTTTGTGCATAGAATAAGTTTTATTTAAATTTCAGTATAAAATCTACAAATTAAAATTATTATTCAAAATATAGGCAATCGTTCCGAATCAATTTAACCTATCTTTCTATCAGAAGTTGAATTTGGTTTTCCTTGGTTTTCAAGGCGGAAAACTCCTCACATCCTGATTTGACATTCATGTTGTTTTTAAAGTGCCAACCTTTCATAAAAAGATGCCATTGACCGTAAAAGACCCTAGCCAAACAGTACAATGTAAGGGCTCTAACCAAAACTCTACTGTATTACGATACACCACATTTTCACCTTCCACCGCTCATAATTTCCTCAACAGCTGCCTTCGCACTTAATCCTTTTTTCTATTAGTGCCTCAAAAGACCACGAATGACAATTTTTTCTTCCAGCATTATCAGTGAAATTTATAAAATGGAATGAAATGTAGAGACAGTTGGTATACATAATTAAATAAATGATTAGTCAAAGGAAACAACGATATATGCATTGTTTATATCAGTGTTGAATAAGAATTCAAATGGAGACTTTAATGTCCAAAGTGAATTAATGCACAAAGACTTTTTAACTATAATGTTATACATTCGAAACTAGTTTTCAATAAAACAAATTTATAGAAGTGGCAAATAATTTATCAATCTCAAATAATCTATCTACCTATTCCAGTATTATGTCAGATAATTTTCGCCTGTATTAACATAATAGTTAATTATAACTCGATGCATATGTTTCCATTTTAATTATTCTATTAAATTCGAAAATTTGCAATTTTCTATCAAATGTCATAAGATTTCAATTGTAATCATGAGTATATTTAAACATTTTATGTTTATATTCTTGTATTGTAATCATACATGGCTACCGTTCGGGAAAACTTCAATAGCACAATTGTTTTTTGGAGAGCAGTTTAATAAGTTAAATATTACTTATTATGAGATATATTTCATTTCATTATGCATAGTTTTTCCAAAAAATGTTTTTTAATGAATTTTATATACATACTATGAATAATAATAAATACTTTTAAACTGAAATGAACTAAATTTAATCGTTCTCAACTGCTCTAAAAATATAGTTTGTTGGGTTTTCTCGGACACCAGCCATGAATTTTATGTATCGTATGATTAGTTAGTTTAGTTAATTTTACTTTTTTTTTTCAGGTGACCAATATATTGTTGCGAATGAAGACATAGGACATGCTAATTGTGTTGGTAAGTATATGTTTTACAGTAAAATATTTCAACTTTAAGTTTATTTAAATTTTTAATAGCGTATTTAAATTTGGAGGTTGAATAATTAGAAATTATTTTTAATATTGATGAGAATTTTTTATTTTTGTTTCTCTTAACATGTTCGTATATTACATCCTCAAATGATATACATATGTATAATATATATATATATATATATATATATATATATATATATATATATATATATATATATATATATATATATATATATATATATATCATTCAAGTACAGTTACAAAGCATTCACGTTATTGAAATAAACGACTATAATTCACACCGCCACAGATAAGGTTCCTCCTCAATTCGATGAAAAAGATGTTGAACCTATTTATAATTTTTATTTGAATTAAAAATAATTAAAATCAGCTTTGTTTGTGTGTTTTGGAAATCAATAATCAAGTAATCAATAACTGTAAAACATAATTTATTAAAGTTCAATTACCAGATTGTTAATAAAACTAACTACTACAGGTCTATAGGAGCCAGGAACGGAACTAGGGGGTGGCCAGAGGGGACACTCGCCCCGGGCGGCAGTATTAAGAGGGCGGCAAATTTAGGGCGAAATTTTATCTTTAGGTTAAGCAAAAAAATTAGTTTTATTGTTTTGACTATAATTCAGTTAATAAAATGAGTTAAGGTTATGAGATGATTATATTTATTTCTATCTATTATTATCTAAAATACTGTTATTAAACAGTCGACTTTTATTGAGAGGGGATGAAAGGAGTGGCAAAAATCCTAGTTCCGGCCTTGTTATGTCCTATTGTTTGTATTAGAATACACGATATGGAGGGAGTTGTTATTGTTCTATTTCTAACCTAAATCAATTTTTGTAAGTTATATAATACTGTTATATTCTTAATTTTTTTTTCTTTTTTTTTTAGGATCTATTATAGGTATTTAATAGAAATATATTTTTGTATACAGACCCGAAATTTAGAAATTGTGTTCAGATTCATTAAGAGAGGTTAACATTTTTCAGAAGTTAAAATAATATAGCTTGCTCTTCTCGGATTGTTATTCCGAAAAAAAATATTTTTGTTAATTTTCATAAAAATTTTATTTTCAAAAACATACTTACAAAAACACTAATCTACTAGTGCCATTTATTTCTATGAACTTTATGAAATAAACTAAATTAAACTGCTCTCTTGAAAAATTTGAGTTGCTATATTTTGTATACTTGTAAAAATATTTTCAAATAATAATTTGTTGGTAATAAAAAAAATATCAATTAGTAAAGTTAAACTAAAGCTTTTTGGGATAAGCAGTAATTTTGTTCTAATCAATATAGTGATTCCGATGAAACACGTATCGTTCTACTTTGTCCACAATCTGTTATCAAATTTAACTTCTGCCTAAACTTATTCATGTGGGTTGTCTTCGTGTTGATCTTCTGATGAGGAGGGTGTTGTAAAGATGAGCAATGTTGGGGTCGTTCCTGACGTGTGTAAGGTTAGAGGTTTTAAGGTTCCTTTTAGGATTAAAATACCTAAACATTTCGTTGGAAATTGTGCTTTGGAAAACACCCTCAGATTTTTTTTTTTTTAAACATTGATTAGTTCCAAATCTAGTTGCATCATATTAAACCCGGTATCATCCTAAAGCCTTGATTTTATGAGACCGTTTATGTTCATTTTGGGAAGAAACGCGATAAAAAAAAATACTGGAAAAAAAAAGGAAGCAGTTTGATAACATCTCTTTGACGGCTTGATGCCGCTTTCAAACGCTTAATGGTATTCTAGATCATTATCTTAAGGATAATTTAGCAACGTCCAGTGACCACGTCAAGATACCAGTGACACTCCAGTCATAAATGGACCTGACTGTCATGTCGTATATATTTTTTTTTTATCAAAAAAAAAATGCACAAGTATACAATAACATTATGGCCATTTTAAGAATATCTAGTTGTATAACCGAGATCTTGAAATGATACAAAAACCATATTACATTTAGTGGGTGATTGGACGTTTTTGAAATTTAAAGGAAGTATAAAGCACAGACAATCCTATCAAGAACAAACAGCCTTTTTTATTTAATTTTTTTTTTTAGTTAGCCACAGTTGATTAAACCTAACTGCTGCAAAATTTCGATATAACACCCTTTCTCCTTCCAATTCCCTTGTTTGAAGGGAAGAAATCTGCCCCCTTTGTATATAATCCTTTTTTTTTTCTCAATTAATGTCTTATAAATTAACAGTATAAAAAGACCCATCAACTAGGGACAGTGCATCACCATCTCAAATCTCAACACATACTTAGTTGCTCTCTCTAAGCGATGAATCTTTTTTAGCTAGTTGATATGATGTATGATGTCTTACGTCTGCATTTGTGTGATCTTGTCTTTTTCTATTCTGATGATGGCTGAATTTGTTGAACGTTGACTGATTAGTTATTTACAGGTTGTTTTTTTTTTAGAGATTTAAGGCTTTATTTTTGTAATCTTCCAAATATATCTTAACAATTATTTTTGTCTCTTTTTAGAGTTATTTTTCTTGAAAATTAATTTATTTAGGACATTATCAGGAGAGTTCAGAATTTTTGCTAATGGACACCAAGGAATATTCAGTGTTAACGTGGACACCATAGCTATTGTATATTATCACTTCCTCACCGTGGAAATTAGGGATGCTTTGTATTCATGCAGGAAATGAAAAAAAAAAAAAATGAATTGTTCAATTGTCTTCGCAATCGAAAATTTACTCGAGTTTTACGTTTCAGGCATCAAAGAACCGTAGCTTCCATGTCTGTCTGTAGTCAAACCCATGTTACGGGAAAACAACTATTTACGTTAATCTGATTTTGATGAAAGTTTCAGAGATTGTACGGGTCGGCACCTAGATTGCTTTGTTTCTAAATCTTCAAAAGCCCAAAATCAAACATTTGTTGGCTTATTAAGCTATAACTTTTGCCATTCTCTTCAAAACTACAAGGTTTTTAATTTTATATAGCTCAAATATACTTTATTAATCTAAAAATTAAAAAAGAAAAAGGTTTTTCTTTTAAATTCAAAATCGGAAGTTTGAATTAAAAAATATATATATATATATATATATATATATATATATATAATATAAGAATTAACTAACAAAACTTCATGATTGTATCATGTCACCAATTAATGGCTCACGAATGCTGTCGTATATGGTAAATAACTTAAAACAGTAGTATGTATAATGATTTTCAGCAAAGCAAATTTTATTGTTTAAAATATGACATTATGCAGTGTATTTCCACTTTAGTTGTGAACAAATTTTCTATAAAAATACAAGACATTATTTTTTAATACAAGTTTATAATTAATGCAAGCTTCGTTTTTTTTTTTAAAGTTTATGAAAACGAATTTTTAAGTATTTTTGTGTGTGCATATTTCTTTTTGTATAACTGATTTTATACACTGTAGTTATGTACACTGTGTAAAGTTCAGGAATTTAACTTGTCACTTTATTCTTTATAATAGAACCATAGGACCACCATCATAAAATTAGGCCCATAAATTCTTATAACATGTACATGTAGCACATTTTTTTTTTCCAAAATTTCTTTTTTGGGTAAAAAATAATATTTTTCAGAAATTTTTGAACATTTTATGATTGATTTGGTGATGTAATATACCAAATTAAAATCTTGAAATTTTGAAAATAATGGCACTATTTAGAGCTTTATAGGGCAAGTAGTTTTGAGCTATAAGCTTTTGAATGTTGCGAAATGTGTCAAAATACAGTCAATTTTTTTTTTATTAATTATAACCCAAAAAATCAAAATGGGACAAATCTGAATTTTTTTTATCCTATCTGATAGCAGCCCTGCATGTATTAATTATATTAATTCATTGATTTCCGAGACTTTAATAAATCATAACCTAAATTAAGCATTGATGGATAATTTTATTTATAAATAAAGATAAGCTCCTTGGCTTCTATCAAAATCTTCAAAAGAACAAGTTTTGGCATGAAAGGACCTTATCACTTGGTTTATTGGCGAACTTCAGTTTTTAAACCATGGAGGAGAACAAGCCCAAGTTTACATTTTAAAATTAGAGTTTTGCTCTAATTAATAATTAATAGATTATTATTGCATTCACTCACTGTCACAACGGAATTTTTTTCAACAGTAGCCTGCAGAAGTTCGTCGTCTAGCTCTATTGGTCGACCTGTCCGAGGCTCGTCTTCAAGTTTGCGGTTTCCAGCTAGAAACTTTTCAAACCACCTCCGCACTTGCCGTTCACTAAGGCGTTTTCTCCACATATTTCTGCAAGTTTCCAATAAGTTTGAGCAGCATTTTCTCCTGCATCGAACCCCCAAAGCATAACATGGCGTAAGTGGTTTATGGGGAGGTCTATTTTAATTGAAATTTCAGCACAGTCTAACTAACTTTCTCCAATAAAAACATGATAAATAGAAGAGTGCGTTATGCTATAATAAGCAAAATATGTAAACACAATTCAATTCTAAAGGAGGGATTAGTAATATCAACATAAACAGACAGATTTTTAAAAACCGACATTACTTATGGCATGACCTGGTATATATATATATATATATATATATATATATATATATGTGTATGTGTTTTAGTTGCATGTGTGTAGTTCTAGGTTTATTAAAAATAAAAAATACCAATTTATAATTAGAAATTGGTATTTTTTCAAAGCTGTGACGAATTTAATGGGCATCATATCGGTCAGCACTCAAGAGATGTGCGTTCGACTGATTAAAATTTTATTACTCCTCAAAAGGTTATCCCAGAAACTCTAATGAAGAACGTGAATAGAGTAAACAACAGTTTTTATATGCAATTAATCATTTGTTATTAGTTTTTTTAAACAAAACGAACATTAATAAATTATTCTTAGAAGAATATCATAAATCCCTCCAGCTTATTCTAGACTTTAACTTTATCTAGAAACCGGATTTTAATGTCATAGCACATTTTATTCATTTGTATGTAACAACTTTAAAACCGATTATCTATACATTTTAACTTTTCACGATCAATGGAATGATATATTCAAATTTAATATTGCGCGAAATTGGTCTTTTTGGGCTGAACAGCACGATTTTGACTTCTTTTTTTTTTTTCTTAAATTTGCATATTTTGCACTTTTTGAATAAATTAGATGATTTCGACTTTATTAGCATGAAATTGAACGTTTGAACTAAATTATCCATATTACATCGATGTGTCAAGGCAGAAAGAAAGGCGTAAGAGCCAAAAGGAAGACATTGATATTTTTTGTGAAACTGTTGCGTAAGCGATAGCACTTTCATTTACCGCTAGGCTTGAAGCGAAAATAAAATGCTGAAATTTAAAAATCTATTTTGTATTATGCTAGGTGACATAAAAGAACTGTAGCTTACGAATCCTTTTCACTCATCACTTTAACTATATAAATATATTATTATCTTTATAGGTTAAGTTCTGTTTTCATCTAGATTACGGTTAATCATAATTTATTGTATTAGAATTAGGTTTTTTTCTCAATTTTCTACACGCTACACATAGTTTTATTTCTGAGAACATAACTCTAACACAAGGATAGATAAAATTTCCTTGTACTAATGTTATAAATTGAACAAAAAAGACGATTTTTGCATATTTTAGGTATTCCATACATAATTTTACACATTTTTGTGTTCTACTGCACGATATTGCTCATTTTGAGTTATTTGCTGACGAAAATCCGGTCTCTATATATGATATTACTAAATGGAACATCAAACAGACCATTTTTTATTTTTTTTTTTACAATATGGTTTAAATATATAAAAAAACGTAAAAATATTTTTTCATTTGTATATTGGAGGAGGAGGGAGGGGGCACAGCATCGGCTGATAAGTCAGTTTAATATTTTTTGTAGCCCAAGAGTGTTAAATTTATTTTTAACACAAAAATTGTTTGAAATACGTTTTATACAGCATATTCTATAAATAATTTTTCGGGAATGTAAGAATATCCACAGAACTAAATGACTACGCAGTGTCGTTATGATTTAATTGATAAAACAAATATCCAATTCAATTCATTAAATACCTTATGGTTTAAAAAATATTTTTTAACTATATCCGAACACAAACAGTAGGCTTGGCGGGCCTCTGGCCAAGCCTTGCTCAGTGATCTATAGTTGCCATATATCCTCAAGGCTGCCTCACATCGGTCGCCACTTATTTTGGTGGACAAATTTTTAAAAATTGTCCCCACCTTAAATAATGTCCACTCTAAGGGATAATGTCCCGAAGAAAAATGGTCACGGTTGATTTAGACCGCTGTTAAATCTGTCGGGGAATAATTGTGTCTGGATTTAGATGTCCGTTTCTGTCTTGTCTTCTTCCTCGTCTCTATAGGCTTTTCCTTCTTGGTTCGCTGTAATATACTATAATAGTTCAATCCTAGATTATCATAGTTAAGAATGTAATTTTAATTGCAATGAGCTGAAGTTGGATAGATAAATTGTGAACATTTACTTTTCAAATTCAAATGTTTAGGCATAATTAGGAAAAATCTTTTAGATTTTGAGACCCATGGTATTATTATTATATATTATACGATTATTATATATTATATGAAGTTGAAATATATATATATATATATATATATATATATATATATATATATATATATATATATATATATATATATATATATATATATATATTTAAGCCACTGAATTTGGGCACTTACAGTGGCTCCCTTTGGATCAAATGAGCTGAAATGCATGGTTGTTTTCTTGGCACAACAATACCATAGAAGCGGGGATAGATTTTAGTCAAGATTTCGGCCACTATTACGATACTGATTGGCTTTTCGCGGTTTTTAATTACCATCCGTGCTACTAAATAAAAAAAGTATATATAGGGTGATGCGGGGTAAGTGCTTAATTGTCTCGTTAAATCCAAGCCCGAAGGTTTGATAATAAAGTCGAAACTGGTAAGAGATGTCCTTTACGCAGTATAAAGCCTAAACACTAATGTATCAGAAATCAGCACCGAAAGTTCGCTAAAGCGAAGTATAAAGAGTTGTAAAATTATTACTTCCAATCTGTTGATAAAGTTGTGTTCTTCAACTTTTGCTGTACAGCTGTATTGTTGTTAAACTGCCGGTGTTTAGCTGACCATGCGGAATTTTGTTTTTATTAAAATATTCTCTCAAATATGCCAAATAATAGTGTATAAATGTACTTATTTCAAAAGATATTAGGATAAATGCTTAAAAAAAAAATAAAAAAATAGCAATGGCTTGAAATTCCGGTGATCTGCTAGTATCGTGTTTCATTTTGTCTTTGATAAATATGCGTACTTATTTTTTATTTTTGATAGTGGTTGTTATTAAGAAAATATTTCATTTCTATTTATTACTTTTTTTTCGTTTTGTAAAAATATTTGTTCAGATTGGATAAAGTTAAGTGATTTTTTTTTTGTAATATAAAAATTGTATGCTTGCTTCAAAAAAACATTATGTTATACCATTGAATTCTTTCATTATTTGTTTAATTATTATAATTTAGAAAATAATCATTATTAATTTATTTTATTTTTTTGCCGCTACGGCTTTTTTTTGTGATGCTTAAACCTTGCTTAAAAAATAACCGCATGTTTTTTCTTATAAAAAGATATATATATTTTTTTTTTTAACGCGTTTTTAATTTCTTTGGCTTTATTACTGTTGTCAATTTGGTGAATAATATTAGTAGCTTTTCTGTTTCCGCCTGCTTAGAAACTGCTCTTGGTAGGAAAAATCAATTCTTCCAGAAAAGCACTTTGTAATAGTCGTTCTATTTTTCATCTCTTAGACCACAATCTTGAAGGCATTTAGTTGGTTACCAATACTTGGCCTGTCTAACACACGATTTAAGTTGGGTAGAGTTAATTTTAATTCGGCGTCCAACTAGAATTGTTCTAATTTTAGCAATATTTTTAAGGCTCTGGAAAATGTAATCTATTTTTGATTTTACTTGCTTAAAAAATTTTTGAATGAAATTTCATTTTCTTGATACATCATATCTTCGTTGTCAGAAATGTGCTCAGTAATAATACAAACCACATAATCAAACACTGCTGAGTTTTTTCCTGAAATATTTCCTTTGTTCTTCGAATACTGAACAGAGCCCATCTCGGAATTTCTGAAAAACGCACAATGTAAACAGGGCTGCAACTGGCTGCAAAAAAATTACATAAAAAGCGGAAACTTGGCATCACAAATTAAGTAATTATGCAAAAGTTAAAGCGAATACAGGCGGATCTCACAACCAAACCAATAAAATAAAACTTTGAATTTGCTTTAAAAGAAATTCGTTCAATACATTTTCGAAAAGTTTTCAAATTTTTATGACTGTGATTATTATTTTCTCTTACCTCCATAATATTTGTCGAATATTAATTTTTACACCCGTACCCCTGAGAAACCAATTATTAACTGACTGCAAAAATTTTATCTCATTATCGAGTCCTCTATATAAATTCTGTATTTGTTTATAATATTGACGCCTGGAATTTACTGAAGTTGGATTTGAATGAAGAAAACATTTGAGTATAGATAGAAAAAAATTAGTGCCAAGAGCTAAATTTAATATTTTGTTTTTTTACTTTTGGACTTTAATTTACGATTTGCCCCACTGTGCGAGGGCTCGACTGAGACGTGTCCTCTGGAGAGCAGGTGGATGGCTACACTGAGATGCTGACGTCTGCTGTCTACTGCCACTTCGACGATGATCGATCTTAGGGCTTCCAGTATTCTTTGGTAAATAGCTTTCGGAACCTGTCGAAGGAAACGGTGGATGTCCACTACAGCTGAGTTTACGGACCACTAAAAAGCTTACGTTCTTTTTAGTGGTCCGTAAACTCAGCTTGTGATGTCCATGAATGTCAAAAATAATAAATATATACATGTATATATATATATATATATATATATATATATATATATATATATATATATATATATCGGGCGTAGGAGTGATGACCCTAAGCACTCTCGAGAACTGATTAAACACTGACTTTATTTTCCTATCAAGCCTCTATATATAGTATAACTAATGTTTACGTTTATACATTTGGGATTAGCTGTTATATTATACCTGGTCATACCATAACTCCCCCCCTCCAGTTTTTGAACATTTTCTTTTCATAAACTCACATGAATCATATTCTTTACAACGAAACAACAAAACAAACAAAAACAAAAAAAAAAAACAGTATAAATAAAAATGCCTTACATCTATACAGAATAAAAATTATCTACTAGGCTAACTAATTTAACGATCCCTAAAAATAATATATAAAAAAAAAACATCAATAAAAGAAATACAATACTAATAATAAAATAATAAAAAAAAAAAATACACGTTCTGCATTTGAACTAAGCTCTAAACCTGTTCTTACAACAGAGGACTTCATCATTGAGGTTGGTGGGCCTCCCCCACCGGAATTTTTAATTGTTCAATATGAACTGTCCTTTGTTTTCGTGGCTCAGCCACACTCCGAATCGTGACCAAGTTGTGCTCTCTTATTACCGTCACTCGGAACGGCCCTTCGTATCGCAACGGTTCTTTCGTTCGGTTAGACCATATCCGTCGGTAAACAATGACCCCGATGCGAAGATCGTCCATCCTATCCCTGAGACCGACGTTCTCTCGGGCGACCCTCCTACGGTTCTCGTTGATTATACGCCCGTGCGCCTTTTCCCATATTTTTGCGAGGCCCATTCTGTTTACCCGTAGCTGCTCTGCGATGCTCTCATCTACAACCGAACCAGCGTCATCTCTCCGGCGGGCTCTTAGCCCAAATAGGACCTCCAATGGGGCAAACCCCGTCACCATATGGATCGAGTGGTTGTATGCTGCAATTTCTCCGGGCATTGCATCGTCTGCGTCTAGGCCCTTATCTACGTGAAATACCCGTAGGTGATCCCCCAATGTGCTGTGGAGTCTCTCTTTACTACCCCTACTTTTAGGGTAGCCGGAGGTGTTCCAATGCCATTAAATTCCTAAAGCCTTGGTTTCCGCGCGTATCTGGGCATTATCGAATTCCCGCCCTCCGTCCGATGCTATTCTCTCTGGTGTTTCATGGAACTGGACCCAGAGGCGAAGAGCCCCGATAACCGCCTCCGCCGTACGCTCCTGCACTCGATGCGCCGTGGCCGTTTTACTAAAAACGTCCACAACTGTCACCCATTTAAAGCCGCGCCATGTGAAGGTGTCGATCTGTAACTCGCAAATTGGTACGGTCAGCGTTATTGTTTCCTCTTGGCGACCTATAGGGGGGGTCTCGGTCATACTTCGTTTAATGACATATCTCGCAGTCTCCGATTACGCTATCAATAGTCCGCCGCATACCCTGCCAGAAATACCGACGCTTCAGGCCCGCCAAGGTTTCATTCATTCCCCTATGATTTGTCTTACCCTGGTGGTGGCCGACTGTTACCTCCCTCTGTCGTGCCGGATCCCGCACGGTTTCCACCATCAGCGTGCACCGAATGAATGTCCTATCTGCGTCGATTTTTTCCGTCCGTCATAAATGATGGATTTTCTCCAGGAGGTCATCCATATGAACTTGGCACATACCTTCTTCTAGACCCCGCAAGAACTCGTCCATGAGTTTCTGAAATGTTATGGGTGCGTTCTTCAACCCAAAAGGCATACTCATAATGACCCCTTTCAAAGGTGAACGCGGTCTTCCCCTGATCCCTGGGGTGCATCTGAATCTGGTGATACCCTGACTTTAAATCGAGCGTACTAAACATGGTTGCGCCTCCCAGCCGGTCTAAAATATCCTCTAGGCGCGGAATTGGATACTTCTCATCCCTTGTATTGTCGTTCAGCTGCCTAAAGTCTACCACCACTCTATATCGTTCCCTTTTTTCACCCTGCGTTTTTTTTTTTTGTTTTCCTTTTTTGGCTTAAGACTTCCATTGAAGTCCTATACAGCCCTCTCCGTACTTTTCTTTTTCATTACCCATAAGGGGCTGTTAAATGGCGACGTGCTGTTAACTATAATTCCCTGCCGCTTTAGGTTGTCGAGCTCCTCGCGGATATGTTCCCGTAGTTCTTGCGGATATCTTCGTTCTTTCACGTAGGTGACCCTTTCCGTCTTTAACGGAATTCCGTGAAGCGTTTCCCCCGTCACACTCAGCGATTCTCCCTCGTGAAAGAAAATATCTGTATACTCCGTCATTATGTCGCGCTTCCAGTCCCTCTTTTGCGTAATTACCCCGACACGATTCCCCTCTCTTTTCGCGTTCCATTTAAGCTTATGCTTTTTCCTCCCTACCCGAATTATCCATTGTCCCGCGGAATTTCGGATATTCGCTCCTAGTCTCTCCAGCAGGTCGCAACCGATAATTCCCCCATATTCCCGGGGCATGTACTCTACGACGTGGACCATGGCCACTCCTCTCTCGCCTCCCCATTTCCTTAACCCTATCTCCACTTCCCCCTCTATTTTACAAGGACCGCTCAGTGCTACCAATTTACATGTACATGCCCTTACCTCCGGTGTCCTCTTTCCTGTACAAAATGTTTTAATCATATTCCTCCCTATTAGTGTACATGAACTTCCCGTATCAACCAAGCATTTACACCCTCTCACCACCTCAATAATAGGCAACCCCTCACACTCGTTCACTATGTTGTTTATTCTGCTGTGGTTGCCTCTCCTCTCACACCATCCTCATTCTTGGCTTCGCTCTCTTCTTGCCTCTGCTACTCTTCGTCCTTCTCTCCATCGCCTGCCCCTTACTCCCGCTTCTTTCTTGTTCTCTGGTTCGCTCACCTCCGTCTCCGAAGCAGATGTCTCTGATGACCTAGGTGACTCCAAGCTTGGTCTACTTCTCCGCCACACTCGCTGAGCATTAATCTCCATGGGCTCCCCCACGGTCCGTTTCTCTACGCCGCATATAGGGACACTGTCTCGCGATATGTCCTTCGTTCTGGCACTCAAAGCAACGGGTACGCGGGCACTGAGCTACTAAGTGCCCTGTCTGGCCACATCCGTGACATTTTCTATCTTCTCTTCTCCAATTTCTTCTCTCCGGGCCTTGCCTTTTCTCCCTCGGTGGTCTCCTCTCTCTCCTGCTGAATTCCGCCTCTCTCTTTCCTCCCATGTCTCGACTAGGTCGGTTTCTGTCCCCTTCTGATCTTCGGTAGGGCACTCTATTCCACCCTGGCTCCTGATCTTCCTATCTTGCTTCTTCGTCTCGGGCGCTCGCGTCAACCATTTCTTGAGCACATTCCAAAAAGGTTCTCTCTCTCGGTAACCCTTCCCTCTTACCAGTGTCACGGACTAGCTGAACCTTCAGAATCGTCGATAGGAATGCCACCCTACCTTCCACTTCAGCTGTGTTTAGGGTCTCCCTCATCTTTTCCGTAATTTTATTGAACCGAGCTAGTAATGTCCCGGCATATTGTCCATTATTCTGATAGGGTTTCTTTGTCTCCCTAAACATCTGGAGGATGTCCTCCTCGGGCGCCCGTCTACCTCCGCCGAATGCTTTCTTCAAACGGTCTTTCACGACCACCCACGCCGTGTCTTCGTCCGCTTGGATCATGTTCAATATACTTCTTTTAATACGACATACCATGGCCGCTCGGAGTGCGTCTGCGTCCATGGCATCTACTAGGTCCTCCGCCATCTTGGCCTCTATCCGTGCCATAATCCTGTCACCTCCTTTTAAGAAATGGTTCAACTCACCTATTTCTCCGTTGAACCTTTCTAGATCAGAGACGGCTTTTCTTAAGTCTTGGGACGTCGCCGTCTTTATTTTCGTCCTCTCTAAAGCATTTGCCTCGGCTGCCGCTAGATTTGCATGGGCCGGTACCAACGTTTCTGACGGTAATGGTGGCATCTCCGGGACAATCAATGTGGCTGGTCGTAAGATTTCCCCGCGCCCGGTCTCTTCATGCATGTTGTCAGGTTAGAGAGAAAAAAAAATAAAAAGAGAGAAAAGATAAAAAAAAAAAAAATTATTTTCCTGTACCTGTTTATCTAAAGGCCCCGGGTTTCGGCACCACTTATGGTCTTCTCGGCACAAAAGACAAAAAAAAAAAGGAAAAAGGGTAGAATAAGCACTCTCGAGAACTGATTAAACACTGACTTTATTTTCCTATCAAGCCTCTATATATAGTATTACTAATGTTTACGTTTATACATTTGGGATTAGCAGTTATATTATACCTGGTCATACCATAACTTATATATATATATATATATATATATATATATATATATATATATATATATTTATTAATAAAAAATAATAATATTTATTCTGGGATTCCTAGCCACTCAAGAATGAATGTAAAAATCAAGTTACAATTGTCTAGCCGCATTTTACCAGTAGTTTATATATATGTATACACACATATAACATATAAACTACTAGCACCAATAAACTACTACCATACAACTAGCACACATATAAACTACTGGTCAAAAGTATCCCATCACTTGGAATTATCATTAAAAAAGTCATTTTGAAAAGTTGAATGGAATATTTTAGTTTGGTATTATCACAAGAAAAGAATATCAGTATAATAATAAAATGAAACAAAAATATTGTAATAATAAAACAGTAAATAATGAAAAAATGAAAAAAAAATGACTATTTTCTTGCCCAACTTATTTTACATGAAAACAAAATTTACCAGTTAAATGTAAGAGTAGTTCAGTAACAGCATTTAGTGACTCTTCTTCTAGCTCTTGCTTCATTCAGTGGTCGAGGTATTGAAAACATTTGATTTCTTAGAGATTCTTGGGGTATGTTGTCCCTCTCTTCTCTTAGGGCTATCTCGATTTCTTGGAGAGTCCTCGGTAGAACCTGTCAGTTTCTCACACATCTTATCCCATCATATCTAAGAGATGCTCTATTGGGTTGAGGTCTGGACTTCATGGGCACGCTAATTCCAGCTTCGTTAAGGCATTCGAACAATGCGAGGCTTCGCATTATCGTGGAGTAACATAAAATGATCCCCAATGAATGGTGTAAATGGTATCACATATTGTTGAAGGATGTCTTCCAATATACCTGATGGCATTTATAGTGCATCTATCAGCAATGGGTAAACTCTGTACGGGTCTCATTACAAATTCCACACCATATCATCACTAAGCCTCCATGATAATTCACGCTAGGAGACACATTGTACAAGGGATATCTTTCATCTGGTCTTCTCCACACTCTCACCCTTCCATCACGTTAGTTTAAACTGAATCTTGACTCATTTGTTAACAATGAACGGGACAAGTCTTCATTTGTCTAATCAATGTGTTCCCGGGTAAACTGAAGTCTTTAAACTATAGGTACTCTAGAGAGAAGTGGATCTGTTGCCGGTCTTCTAGCATCCATATTAACTTCATTTAACTTCCTTTTAACCATTCTTCAAGAAATATTGATACCACGGACTCCTTCAATTAAATTTCTCTCTTCATTGGCATAGCGTGGACCTATGGAAACCTGGCTACTTTTTTTTTCGAATAACTCGAAAACTATACATTTCCCGGAATATTCCAGATGCTCATTTGAAATATAATTGTTCTACAAGCTAAACTTAAAAAAAAATAGATACTTCAAACAATTTTCGTATAGGACTTTTCACCCCATAGCGGTAAGGAAATTCATATGCGTGGACACACCAGATATTTTTTTTATATGACATTCGGATACAACTAATCTATTTAAACTAGTTAAAAACCACATGAACAAATGTTAAATTTAAAATTATTCCCATTACCATCAAAGGCTTGAATCACGCCATGTTTTGTTAGTCCCTAAAAAATGTTTTACAATATTCTTATAGTAATTCAGCTGTCACACTGTTATCAATATAGATAATTCATCTCTTATCGCATCCCATTTTAATTATATGCTACATTTAATTGTTGATTCATCTCTATAAACGATTAAATTTTACCGCAAGGAACTGTTATATAACATAAAGATAATACAATTCATGTTTTAAGACAAATTAATCCTTCGGTCTCTTTAGTTGATAGATCGATTCGATAACAATTTATAAAATATTATCATTTTTATCGATCCTTGGAGATGTGAAACATTGTAAGCCACCTGTTTACTATAATAAACATTGACTCATTTTATTATGCTATATTTCGCTAAGTACTCCAAGTCAGAGGGATTATATTTTCCTCAGAGCTACTTTAGTTCAGTACTTAATGAATACTACACTTCAGGCACGAAAATTTTGATGACATTTCTTCTGCGAATGACCTTTCCAAAGAGAATGACAACATACCAAGGTGTGTCAATCTTTTAATCGGCCTGAGTTAGATAGAAAATCCCAAAAGCTTAGGTCTGCAATACAATAATCCCAATATACATGAAGGGTAAGAACCTAAACGATTTGAAAGTTACTGGCAAATAAGCCTTCTTTCTCTAGCTTTTAAAAGTATACTTATATTTTTGAAAGAAGTTTAAATCGGTCCTTAAATATGAAATATTAATAACCTTACAGCAAATAATGTAGATTTAATACAGGCAATGAGATGATAAAGTGATGCGAAAGGAACCACGTAGATTAACGGCAATCATTTCCTTTTGATACAGGAGTCTAGCAAGCTGACAGCCTTAGTCCTCTCATGCATATTTATCTTTCTTATGGACAAAGGACTGTAATCGCAGGTCGCCAGTATGAAAATGGAACTTGTTTACGATTCCAGTATATTAACATTCGATATAGTCCCTAAGGAAAAGGAGTCTGATGGAATGCATCAATCATAAACACTACATGAAGCAAGATTCATGATCTCTCCCAGAATAAAGTAGAATATGTTTAGCTGTTCTGCAACGGGGAGATGCATGGAGGTAGTAAAAAATAGGACCCTAAGATTTCGTGAGAAATATTGATTAGGAAACCGTTGGCAAACGTAGGACTTGGATAGGGAAGGACGTTAAAAAAGAAAAAAGAAAAGGCGAACGTGAAATAGGTCGGATATGAACTTGTGACGATTGCCCCTTACGCCTAGATCAGTGTAATGCTCAGAAATATAGGTGATGTTTGACAAACATGTCAGCGAAAACACTTGGTTAAATAAAATATTTACGCAGAAAAACGAGGATAGACTGCGCTAGAAAAAGGTTCCGTTTATGAACCCTGGAGAAGAGAAAATTCAAAGGATTCATGCCATAGGTGGCGGCGAACGCACAAGCAGCGTATATACCAATACGCACAGCGTAACATAAGTTACTGAAACCGGTGTGCTTTGCCGAAGTGTGATAAAGGAAAAGAAAAATAATTCGGACAATGACTTTAAATATTTGATTTGTCTTCGCTAACAATAAATCACGAAATCTGTCTACCTTGAGACAGTTTATTTATTTATATATTTTTTAAGCAGTTATAACTCATTTAAATGTCAGCACAGTTAATGGAAATGTTCCAGCTTCTAAATTTATAAAATTATTATGAAGCCAATGTTAGAGCCTTTTCAAACCTAGCTTGGATCTTTTCAGGTATTTCTAAATAGATTAAGTATCAAGTTTCCCATCAGGGCGGAGAGATTGGATGGGTCTGTCGAAAGGCGAACCACAAATCTTTTAGGGTGACCCAATAGTCTGGTAGCTCTTTTTGATCTATACATTTTAAAATGTTATGCCGCGGTTTTTTTTTCGGTGTGAGGGCCAGAGTTGTTTCGCGGGTAATTTGAAAAGAGGATAATTTGGAACTCGAAGTATAAAAAAATGGTAATAATATTAAAGTATAAATTTATTGTATTTTAAAGAAAACCTAATTAAATTTAAAAAATAAATATTAGAATGAATACTTAGGGTTCGGCTTTACTGGAACCGATGACGTATACGAAGACCATTCACATATTGAAAATGTTAGGTCATATGATTTCATTTAAGTAGTTATCAGCTAATATTTATTTTCTCTTTATGTTTATTTTTTTACAAAATGTGTTGTTGGTTTTTATCGAAGTAACGCCCCTGATTTCAAGTACAGAAGTACAAATTTATGTCATATACATAGGCGTGCGCACGAGGGGTGCCATAAGTGCCCAGGCACCTCCTAATGTAATAGAATTATCCCTTATAAAACAGTAGATGAAAGCAAAGTTTAAAGATATTAACTTTAAAAAAAAAAAAAAAAGGTTGCTTAGAACTAACTTCAACTTCAACTAAAACTTTTTTGTAGCCGAAGAGCGTTACATTTTTGGTTTAATTTTAACACAAAAATTGTTTAAAATACGTTTTAGATAGCGTGTTCTTTAAGCGGAATTTCCAGGGGAATTTCCTCCGCACGACTGGGGAGTATGGAAGGACTCCCCGGTACTATAGTTTGTGCACTTCCTAATAAAGTGCGTACGCCAATGGTCGTACAACATACAAATTTATATATTGCGTTTGAAACGATTTAGGAATACAGCTTGGAATTATTTTTAAAAAAATTTCATTTTTCTAAAATGAAAAGTTCGCTCATTCGTTAACTCAAGGCAGGAGATTAATATTAGAAAATTCGCCCCTTGTTCTAAAAATTAAACTTAATCACGTATTAAGATTCAAGTATCCTCATGAAGAATAGAGTCAATATAAGAGAATCAAGATAAATCACAGGAAAGCGTTAACATCGAAAATCTATCACATGCTGCCCTCCGGTATCTTTGAATAGTGCACCTCTAGATACTGAAGAGCAGATCTGTTACCTTGGACTTCATCACGACATGCAACTCAGATAGACCTAAAGTAGACCAAATAGATAAGATATTCTTCACGACAAACGCTATGATCTCCCAATACGCTACAAAATGCTCATCCATATAATTATTGCCAGGTCCATTTGTATTAACGGTATTGAAATTTGAAAAGCAAACCAACAAACTCCTCCCTATTCAATCATTCCAATCCGAAATCCTTCGAAACATGCTTGATGTCCATTAATACCTCAAATAAACCAGCCCACCTTAACACTTAAATCACTCTACTCAAACAATGACCATAACATTATATGCTTAAAAGTTTTAGAGAAAAAAGATATCCGTCATCACGCAAACGCTTCTGCCTTACAATGTCGGATAATCCCTAAGATATTTTTCTTATGCAAAGTAATCCTTTACTGTACATAAGTGCAAGAAAAGTTTATTTACAAGATGTACATACTCCATGGAAAATAGCATAATATACGGTGGAAGTATAGTTGGCGGTAGATATAATTGTATGAGAAGCTTGGTTGGGTTGTGCAGTCAGTGAAGAGAAACACACAAATAAGAAGACTTATTTAATTGTGTGCCGACGTTTCAGCCAAAGTCTTAGGCCACCATCAGGACCTATACAGGCGTAGTGTCTAGCATCAAGGTCTACCTACGCACCAGTGTAATGATACACAGAAATGCTTTCCAGCATACCCGTTTATGTACTGAGCCCCAATGCGTCGCATCGGTTGCATTGGCCTTATTTACGCAATTGCAAATGACTGTCCAACATATCGTCGGAGTGTTGGTACACCTCACGAATGTTCAAACCTATTGATTCATCTACAGCTCATTTATATTCTGTTCCATGGGCGCGGCAGTAAATTTTAATAATAAAAATAAATAAATAAAATTTATAGTTGATCGACATTCAACTATTTCCAATTTATATCATTACTGTAGTTCTTAGCCTAAAACTCTATCCGAATAATAGATGGAGGCCTTTTGTATGATGCCATTCGATGAATACCCTTTTTTTTTTTCCATTTCAGAATAAAAAATTGACCGTCAAACGATTACTGTATTTCATTTATCTCATCTTAATGACTTTCAATAATTAAAATTTCTCTTTTAATTAAGATGCCTCTTGTTTTAGTAATTTTATCAGAAAAAAACTAAAGCAAATATTTCATTGTTCATAATTTTAATTGAACTGATTAATGAAGTTATCGAATCACAGTCTGCATATTTTCACACGTTTAAATTCCGACCAGTGGCGTAGCCAGAGGGGGAATCCAGGGGGTCTGGACCCCCCCCCCCCCGAAATTACAAAATACTTTTACTTATTCTTATCTGTAAACAAAAATTGAATACACCTATTTGAATGTTATTTTATAAATAATATACCTAGACATAGGAAGTATTATACATAGAGATAAAGAAATAATTTTTAAAAAAAGTTTAATTTGTTTTTTAATATAGAGAAATTAATAACTGCGCCACTGTGATTTAAATCAGAAGCGTGAAGGATTTTTTTTTTCATGGGCCTTTAGAATTGTTTTACTTTATTAATATATGTAAATGAAGACTTATTTTATTAGTGAAAATATAAATATTTATGTTTAATCCAAGGTCCTTCAGTGAAAAGAGATTATTTCAAAATGAATAAATTTATTATAGAATTTATGTTTTATTAATTTTTTACGTATAAATATAAAGTTTAAAAATATCCTTTTGTCATAAAATAAAAAAATAAAAGATATAATTTATTTCAAACAAAAAAAAAGCGTTACCTCTTAATACTTTTTATAAATGTTTCTTAATTGCGTAATTAAAATAAACATTAAAATTATCAGTTTGTTATGAATAAAAACGTTTTATTGTTAGAAAAAGGTCTACAAATATAAATACCCTAAAGGATAAAAAAACAAACAATCTTTTCGGTTAATCCTGTTTTCGGATATGGCAGAGTTGGATAAGCGTAGCCCTACTCTGGCCCCAGCTCGGCTATCTGAATACTTAACCGGAAAACTCCGAATCCTTCTTCTGCAATGTTTTTTTGCTATATTGCGATGCACATTGTATTGGTAGACGAATTTTATGATGCCCGCTTCGTTATTCAACACTCTATGGAATTCCAAATTTAAATTCGAGGAATGGTTAACATCTACCTGCTTCTCTAAAATAAATAATTTTCAAATTAATCAATCTTTATCAACCTATATCATAAATAATAATAATGGATAGACCCAGGGCCGGAACTAGGGGGAGGGCAAAGAAGTATTTGCCCAGAATTTGGAGGGCGACAAAGTTCGTGTAAAGTTTAATTTTTAGATTAAGTAAAAAATATTTTTTTCTGCTTTATGATTGTGTTAAACTTAATCCAGTCAATAAAATAGGTTCATGCTATGAGATTATATTTATTTCGAAATATAGTACCTAAAATAATATATAAAACTGTTTATTTTTATTGGAGGAGGAGAGGAATGAAAGAAGGGGCGGCAAAATTAAGCTTGCCCCCCTGGCAAACATCCTAGTCCCGCCCCTGGATAGCTCTTGAAAAGCTTCCATGAGCCGAACTGAGACCCCTGAAGAAGTGCTGAGAAGAACCTAATTACCCGGGCATTATCAGCCCCAGGACTATCTGTCCTCAATGATAGACCGATTCCTCGAAACGTACCAATTAGCTCACAGTATCTTCGATTCATCTTGTTTGGGATGTGTCACTTTTTGAGATAGGGGATCCTTCAGTACGGGAGTCAAAGGTCGATACACTACCGCTTGACAACAGAGGAAAATTGAAAATAAATCAGAAATGGGGTGACTAAATCTAACGAATTTTAGTTATTACCCTATCTGAAACACCCTCCGGCATATTTTGCAACTATAGTATCAAAATGTGTAGAGTAATTTTAATATTCCTTTGATTGGGTCCATACAAGAAGACACGATGTTCTCATCATTTCCATAAAATGAGTTACTAACAAATAAGCCAAACCAACTCGCAAAATTCTATTGTGTTTATTATTTTTTTCTATAATTAATTTTTTCTTTAATTAATTAATTAAATATATCCCTTATCTGATTTAAGAAAGTAAAATTAGGTTTTAGATTTCTCGTCATATTTGTTGTGCTTTTTTCATTCTTTAAGAAGTATTGTTTCTATGTGCAGTTCATGAAGCACTTCTGAGTGACGATTTTAGCGAAACAGTTCACTATTGTACTTTATACTTGAATTAATACTTGAGCAAAATACTTTTTCATTCGAGTTCTCTGATAGACGGTAACAAAAATTAATATTAGCCAACCATTTTCATGACTGAATTAGTAGCTGTTTATTTTAACAGAAATGAATTTAGAAATAATTATGTAAGTCCCTTTCAATCTGTACAATAAACTAATTTAAGTATCAATAGGACCTGTTTGTAAAAAAAAAACACAATTTCGGGTTTGTTATTTACCCATCAAATAAATATATTTCGAAGCTAAATGTACAAGCTAATCTCGATTTCAGCCACATTTGAAGCCAGTTGAACGGTTTCCTTCTCAATGTTTTTTTATGTTACATCGTCTTGTCCACTCGATTTCTTCTGCCCGCCATCAAAATAACACCACCGAACAGGGTGCCAATCCCTATATGAGTCAGTAAAAATCTGCTTTTTTAAAATAAATAAATAATGATTTTAAAAAATCCAAAAACAAAACCTTAAGTCTCCCAAATGCCAGTACATAATTAACCGGTCAACCAGCACATCAATGCAGAGTATAAATAGCACATCTTACATCAATAGTACAGAAAAGACCCATCAACTAGCAATTATGTGATCTTGTCTATTTCTGTCCTGATGATGCCAGAATTGGCGAAACGTTGACTGGTTAGTTATTTACCGGTATCTGAGAGGCTTAAAGCTTTGTTTATAGAACCATCCGATTATATCCTGAAATATTTGTTAGGAACATTTTTAAGTATGTTTCAGATCCTGAACCGCAATTTCATTTTGTCAAAAATAAGTATTTTCAATTTTTTAAAACAACAAAAATGCATAATTTTCAGCCAATACGGACAGTGGAAACCGGTTGAAGGGGTCCCTGGTTGTAGAGATATTACGTCAGTGTTCAAATAAGATTTTGAATAACAAACCGAGATAATTGTTTTTTTATATTGTATTATCATGACATTGAGTAAGTGATATGTCAAAAAAATCGAAAAGTTGATGACCCCGATGCCTTAAAAGGGGTTTGGAAATTAGAACATAAACGAAAAAAAAAAGTCCAAAACAGATCTGACCTCACTTCTATTTGCGTTTGTGCACATGACGCACAAAATTAATTCAGATAAATTATATATTTAATATCTCAAAAGTACAAAAGTATATTGAAGAAAAGGAAAAGCAAGGTAAATAAATTATTAAGAATTTATTTGAGATTCGCCATTCACAACAGATATTTTTTAATATTGGGCGAATATTATTTTTGGTGGTTTAATTTTTAAAATGAAGATATAAATATATAAACTTTTAAATAGTTAGAGTATATATGAATGACTACAAATTAATAACCTCGAATTACTCCAGCCGAAGTTTATTTCAGACCTGTTAAGGTTTCATCAATTTAGGCTTCTTAAGAACCAAAAATTGCTTTTAATTCATTTTATCAAATCAATGAAATTAATTTGTCAGTTGTTGCTTTCTATGTAACATAAATGTCAAATGTTAACTTAAAACCAAAAATATCATAATTGAAGCGTGGAGATACAAAAGTGGGGTAAATCCATTTTTCGTTATTTATTATATTATTTTAATGTTTTCCACACTTTTTAGCGTTCTTTTTAAGATAGGTGACATGCTTAAGCCCTCAAAATGTACTATATCCAATCTAATTTTACTTTCAAAATTTGGTTTGAGTTTCAGAAGGCGGTATTTCAAATTACGAAGAGTTATGGGCTTTCTGAAAAAATTTAAAGTTTGGATTTCTCCCCTTTTGCATTTTCACGTCTCAACTCGTTGTTAAGTTCCGAATTTAACCTTGCGAAGATCAATGGAGATTAATGATCAATTGTCTGATTAGTCGTAACAATAAATATTGAAAATAGGCCAAACAATTTATTCAAATGTTAAATAGAACCAATATTTCAATTATTTATATATTTTTAAAATTGTTATCAACAATAGAAACCACTAAATGTTGATGGATTCAAATTAAAAACAAAAAGAAACTTATCAGCCGTGGGATTTTTTAGTCAGCGTTAGGAACTTATCTAGTTATATTGATTGCAGAAACTAAAAAATTAATATTATATATTGATGGTTGACCGTATGGTAAATCACGAAGGAGATGCTCCGGGTGGTGGCCAAGAATAGCATGTAAGATAGTGGGAACTATTTAATAAATCCTGACGTTTCGACCACATTGTAGGTCTTCACCAGAGCTAAAAAGAAAGATAAATATGAACACAAAAAAATTCAAAATACAAGAGATTCGTTAAATCTATATTCTTTCATTAATGAGTTAAATTTCTCAAATATCCCCCATATTTCAGGTAGCATGTTTTTCGGGCATTGGATCTTGATTTGTGGCTAAGAACAATTGCGGGAAATTTTGCATAACCTCTAGTGAAGATGTTCGATTGTTGTCAAGCTGTAGTATTGTAAAAATAAATCATTTATCTGTAGGGGAAGGTGCCCAAATATCGTCCTCCAAAGCCGAATTCGAAATTTCATTTATTAAACTAAAGTTTAGCATTCCTAAAAAAATTATACAAACATCTCTGTTCTATAGTAACAAATGTTGGTATCATTATTTGGCAGAACTAAATAATCCTTCCTCTGACTAAACAAAACCAATACTTACCAAAGTGTTAGGATTTTATTAGATTGGCGCTAAATTAAATTCACAATTCCCAATTTATTGGATTTAATTTATTAAACTAAAGTTTAGCATTCCTAAAAAATTTATACAAACAGCTCTGTTCTATAACAACAAATGTTGGTATCATTATTAGGCAGAACTAAATAATCCTTCCTCTGACTAAACAAAAACAATACTTACCAGTGTTAGGATTTTAAAAGAGTAGCGTTAAATTAAATTCATAATTCCCAATTTATTGGAATTCAGGGGCATTTAAATAAAGGCGAATAACTCTCAAAACGAAATTTATTTACATTAAACTACTTAAAACGTTTTGATTATTGAACTAAAAAATGTGACACTTCATTATAGGTTAGAATTAAATTTTTAATTGAAAATAAGATGGAGAAAAATAAAGTAAATGAGTACGAATTTCACAATACTTATAATCACAAAGTCCTAAATCCGTCCGTAGGACGACGGGGCGAGTTGAAAATCTTGAGGGGGACGAATTTAGGACTCGACCTATGAAAACAATGGCAGCTCTCCCTACCTTAACGAGTAAACGTACGGGAAATTTGAACATGAAAACCATGCTCTAGTCTACGAATAGTAATGAGAAAATAAAAGATGCCTCCTCTTGATGCACCAGAATAGGGTTCGAACAAAACTGTAACCAGCTTTTCCTCGTTCTATAACTGAAAAATACTGTACCAAAGCACAAACCATCACAACTATTTTACTATCAATACCCAACTTGGTAGTTCTGAAGTATTTCAAGATTTTTTCAGAAGGTAGTAGCTATATCAAAGCTAGATAACAGAGGGGAAGGGGGAGGGGGGGAGAGGCGAATATAGGCGACAGGACAGTTTTCGGGAACCTTACTGTATTAAAACAGATAGTCGAACCATGCCCTTTCCCACAGTCAGATGTTGATTTTACCCCGCTGATGTAGGTCTGTGCTTAGGGATAGCAAACAGACATCGATGCAGTTGGAACCTCGATATTTTTATACCGATGCATCGGTCAAATCGATGTTTCACTTTCAACGTTTTTAATTATCGAAGTTTTTTGTTAGATTTTAGCATCCGAGTTTTAAAATAAAAATATTTTTAGAATCTATAAAATTTGTGTATATTTGTCCAACAGCGAGTTCCTTGAGGGAATAAGAAATAAAAGGAATATTAAAAAAAAAAAAAATAATAGTTGTAACATTTTACTTCCTCACTAACAAAGGTAAGGAAACTTTGTATTCATGCAGAAAATGAAGACAAATTTCAATGTTATCAAATTCCATCCACTGCTTTCGCTTACGCATTTTCAAATGCATTTTCCTTGGCACACCTATATTTCGAAAACGGCTCCTTAGATTTGGCTCAAAATTGAAGAAAAGTTGAGGATCAGTGTAAGAATGGTCCAGTAACATTTTTACTAAATTACATCTGCTGCTTTCGCTTACAAATGCGCAAAGGTATTTTCTTCGACAAACCTATATTTCGAAAATGTTTTTTTCCGATTTGGTTCTAAATTGGAGAAAAACTAAGGATTAGTACTAAAATGGCCCAGTATCAATTTTGTCAAATTCCATTCACTACTTTCGCTTAAGCATGAACAAGGGTATTTCGAATGGCGCACTTAAATTTCAAAAACGACTGGTCCCGTAGATTTTATCCTCAAAAGTCAAATCATTGACCTTGAAATATATGTAATTATGCAACCAACAAAAATGGTGAGGAATCTATACTGACCTACTTGGCAACGTTTTTATCCTACCATACCACCTTTAGGAAATGAGAGTATTTATGCATTTGCATTTTCCATGCCCTTAGGAATTAAAATTGTGAGCATATATTACAATTTTATTGCATGAGTAAACAAATTATGAGTAAACGTAAATTACAATTTTCTATAAATTTAATAATAACGCAATGTATTAAAAAAACGAATACAGTAAGAAAGATAAATTAAAAACAATTATTACAGTGAATTTCTAGGTGATTTCCGTTTTCAAGAAATATTCAATGAAGAGGGATTGGAAGCTTGGAAGTGTTTTTTAAGTGTAGTGAAAGGATTTCTGGGTAACTATAAAAACCTTGTAAATGAACTCTTCAAAGCATATGAAGTACTAGGGTGTCGCATGTCCTGAAAAATGATTTTTTTTTTCTGCCATTAGATTTTTCCCAAAATTAGTTGTGCATTAAGCAACGAATAAGGAGAGAGGTTTTACCAGAACTTCAGGACGATGACAACAATATACCAGATACCCTGGAACCCATCTATGACGGGCGACTACTGCTGGTTTTAAAAAAGAGATGGGGTTGGTACAGAATACAAGAGGAAAAATTGAAAGTTTTTGTTGTTGTATGACATCTCATGTAATATATTTTTTATTCCCATAATTCTCAGTAATGTCTTCCATAACACTTCAATGCTGCCAAATTAATTTCTTCTCATTTATTTTTTTTTTTTTTTTGAAAACGGAAATTACCAAGAAACTTCCTTATTTAAGGTCCAGTATATATCAGTAATCCTCAGTGATGTCTTTGTATAGATTTGACACGTTTTACATGTTTATATTAAATAAATATCAGATTTTAAAAATATATTGTATCCTTTTTTTCTGTACCATCCACCATCTGTAATACATGTTACAGTAATTAGCTTATTATTTTCGGAATACAAAATAATTTATATTCTCATCAATATAACTCATGTCAATATAAAAAATCATGTCAACCTGTGTAATTGAGGTATTATTTATGAGGAATTATCGATGTTGTGCACCGGGAATTGTTAAAACGGAAAGACAATCGTTCGTGGCTGACCATAGCCAGCTTGAGAATTATTATTAAAATACCGAGAAGGTTTGACTCGGCTCCCACTAATCAGGACCCCAGGCCAAATTGGTTCCCACCTAAATTGTTGCTAATAAACATCCTGGCAATACCTTTGTTCGGGTTCGCAGCCACTATTAGCGTCCCTTTTTTTTAATAAATTAGGGTATATAAAGTTAATTTCGGCGTTTTTTCTAAATAGAAAAACTTCCCTTAGAATTCTATTAGAAAAACTAAATTAAATTTGTCATATTCGATAGTGTATGTTAGGAGAGAATTCATAATCGCAAACTTTGCCTCATTGGCTGTCACGTGGTAATAATTCGCAAAAAAATCAATTTGAATTGTGATTTCTTATTTCTAATTTAAAAATAATATTTGAAAACAGGAGGTATTGTTATTTGTAAAAAAAAAAAAAAGTCACAATTATTCTTATGGACTTATATTTTATTATTGTAGGGGAATTAATAATTAAAATAAGGCAGATATTATCCAGATCCGCAATATCCGAAACCCGGATTATCCGGTACTTTTGTTTGTATTAACAGTAAAATTATATGAAATCATACTACATAATTAATATTTTTCAAATTGTGTAGGAAGCTGTTATAATCTTATTTCCGAAAATCTGTATCTTTATTATTCAATACTAATACGTTGTTAGCGTTTCGGGGTATTAGTCTCCATCTTCAGAACTTAAATCAAAATTTTTTAATAACAATCATTACATTAAAATTTTAATATATTACAATTACTATATTACAATTAGTTTTTGATGTTTTAGAGTTGTTTTTTTTCGATATAAATTATCTTGCAATTCAAACAGTCCAATCTATGTATTGTGTTTTATTTGTCTAAATTGTTAATTTTCTCTTTCGTATTCGTGGCATGATGTTTATTATGATTATATAGACCAAATTTTAAGTCATTATGGTCATATATTTTAAATATTTTCTTAATGTTTTCATGTCCATACCACGAATATTAAAGATAAATTTAACAATATTAAATTTATTTAAAAAAAAAAGTAACGTATATCAGTAAAAACTGTGAATAAGTCGACTCATGACGAAAATGAGTTATGTCCATCACTGGCTCTTAAAAGTTCATTTAAACATCGTGCATAAATGGCTAAATCAAAAACGAATGTGGAAGGGAGATATCGCTAATTACAAGATTTCTAAAATCTATAGATAAAGTCTCACGTTATTTTAAATTTGTAACTGTCGTACTGAAAAGTTATAATTTTCGGCTTGCGAACTGTTAACAGTTTTTATAGTTATAGATTGGACAAAAATTATTGTTAAAAATTATACCAAAAATAATACTTATAATACAAACTTTATTTTTTTCGTGCATTTCGGGGAGGGAGGGAGATATATCCTCCAATCCTCCCCAATTTAATAAAAAAATTAAATATACACTGGCCCACAAAAAACCGGTGCACCTATCTGTTTTAAAGCTCAATAATGGGAATAATTAGTACCCTGGGCTAAAAATTTGTAGTTATTACATGAATAGAATAATATACCTTCAATTACACCCAACAGTCCTCTAAAGGATTAGCGATAAGCGTCTGTTAGACTTCAAGTTGGTTGAACTGTGATAATTCAGGAGAGCACATTTATCCATTTTTCTTATAATTGTTTTGTTTTTGGTATTTTTTATGGTTCAAGATCCTTCGGAGTCTCCGGTGCGCTGGTGTTAACAATGGTTCAGTGGCTGTCCTCCTCGAATGTAGCCCACCGACTGAAAGCCGTTTTCACACAAACATCGACTTGGAGGGCCGTCGCAGGGGTTGAGTGGTCTGAACAGCTCGTTGATGGTGGTTCCTGAAGGCCTGGATCACCACAAAACGGTCGTCAGCAGGGTTTGTTTCTCTAGACCGTCCAGAAACTGGCCTCCTCGTATATAGCTTAGTCTACCTGTATCTTTGTATGGCGCTTCGTACAGTTGTTCTAGGAAGAGCCAACACACTGCTGCGTAAAGCTCGCTTCGACCATCTTCGACTGCAACCAAAATTCTGACCACTATTTCCCAATAAATAACCATGATTTGATGTTATAAAATGTTAAACCATAAAAAAAAAAAGGACAAAAACAAAACAATAAAAGTGCAAAAACTTATGGAAAAACGAAGAAAAATGGAGAGATGTGTTCTCATGAATTATCACAGTTCAACTAACATGAAGTCTTACAGGGCCTTATCGCTAATTCATTAGAGCACTGTTGTGTGTAATTGAAGGTATATTATTCTATTCATGTAATAACAACAAGTTTTTACGTTAGGGCACTGATTATATCCATTACTGACCTTTAAAACATAAAAATCTAGGTGCGCCGGTTTTTCTGCGGGCTAATGTATATTTGGTATATATTTACTAACATTGGTAATCTGTCTAGCAGGCCATGATGGCGGAGACACAAAGATTAGAAACGTTGCACCATTCAATGTCCTCTCGCCGAGAACTATCCTCGAGCCCAACGCTACCTCACCGTCGGCGGTAGACAGCTTCTCATCATGTAAGTAAATTTAAAAATTAATTTACTGAATTATTTTTAAAATATAAATCGTAAAAGACAATAGCTATTCGTTATTTCAATTATTTTTTGAGACTGGTTTTAATTCCTCAACTACTTCAAATCTTGAAGGAATTTTGTTATCTGTAAAATATATATATATATATATATATATATATATATATATATATATATATATATATATATATATATATATATATCTTACTTAATTTGGATTTTTTAGTGTCCCTTAGAGTCTAAAAATGTAATTTAAAAAAAATAAAAATATGTTCCGTCCTTGTCTACTTTTAAGTATCCCTTGTTCTACTTTACTAATAAACCATTTTGAAAAAAAAAAAAAACGGTTTATCACGCTCATCATTGCTTAACATTTGGATTGATTCTTAGCAAAACTATATACGTAGACAGATATAGATAAATAAAGTTTTGGAATAAATTTTAAATGAAAAATTTAAACAAAAAGGATGACAAACGACTCCTCTCAGAAAGCATCTAAATACAATTAGAATCCCTTCCCGTCAATCAAAAAATTGATAAACAAAACCTATTCCCAAACTTTAAATTTATTAAAACAACAATAACTTATTATTATCCGTTCCCATATCCCACCATGTACTTTCATCTCCATTATCAATACTAATATCTGGTTAACTTTTAATTTCTTTTATTGTATTTTTATTTCCTATTCATTATATATATTTTTTTTTTATTATTTTTTTTTTGTCAACTCCCTTGTAAATTAAGACTCCATTAAACCTCTCCAATCCTTTCTCTTAACACCAGAATCTCGATTTTATTTATTTATATACATAACCCACCCAACATTTAAATAAATAGGTTAAACCAATCCTTCATATCAATAGTTTTTACCATAACTTAAATATTATTCTAGATTTTTAACTTATTATTATTCTAGGATTATTCTATTATGTTATTTTATTATTAGGCTGTTGCTATTTCGCCAATTTTATTTATTTAGATGCAAATTTTCGGCCTACAAGCCATCCTCAGGCATCTCTGTAAAAGGACTAAAAAAGTTTCACCTGTGATGATTTTAAAAACTGTTTAGGCCTTTTAGAGAGATGCCTGAGGATGGCTTGTTGGCCTAAAATTTTATTTGCATCTAAATAAATAAAATTGGTGAAATTGCAACAGCCTGCATTTATATTTATTATCATTCTTACACTTAAACATTAAATATCTGCACTGTTCACCAATTACTGAGTTAATTATAAGAAATTTGTCATTGCATTGCTATTTTACTAATGCGATTTTATAATAGCATATAATAAATTTCAATTTATAAAACAATTATATAATAATCCGCTCAAATATATATATACATTATGTTGTTTTTTTCACGTGTAGGTAAAATATGTTAATATGTAAGTAAAATGTTAAAAAATCTAAATTAATTTTATATTTTGTTTTGAATACCGATTTCTAGTTCGTTAGATTTAAAGTTTTTCTACATCTCCTATAAGTTTTAAACCGTCCCAATTCGCTATTTTTTTTTTTTTTTTACGTTTAGTTACGGATCTTATCGTTTAATAATAGGTTCGAATTCAAAAACAATTGGTGCTATTAATGAATATACTGTCTAAACATAATGCATTGCCCTTATCATAACCCCCACAACAAAATATAATAATTAAGCTAAATAAAATTTGAATTTAGACTCCTTGGTTGTAAACCGAAGGCATCCTGTCCTTCAGTACTCCTTAATAATATCCCGCTTACCAATGTTGAAATGTTCCACTACTTAAGATTTCATCTGGACAAGAGACTGATGGAGGCGGGACCCTCTTACAAGACTGAAACGACAAAAAAGTGCTCGTTCCCGACTACTTTAACAACTAGACGAACGCTCTAAACTCCCAATTAATTATAATAAGGTCAAATGTTATACATGTTATACAACTATGTCGCAAATAACATCATACATAATGTCCCATGTTTTGTTGATTCAGATATAGATTACCTATCATCGGTAGTCACTGCGCAAGTCACTGTTATGTTTTGTTTATCAGATAGAACATTTAGTAAATCCCAATAATTTTTTTATTTTTTTAAATTTACTTTTTATAAATGGCCGATACATTGATAAACGTTTACCAATGCAGAAGAGAGGCGTGTTGCATATTAGATGGTTCATTGAAGGAGTTGATAAGTTCTCTATCCTTGTATAAAGTGAGGACCTGAACCATCAATGGGGTAAGGGAAAAACCTTTCGACTGAGCGTGATTCTAATCACATCACCTCGTTATAGAACCTTTATGGGCAATGGACTGCTAAGCGGAACCTCTTCTCAAAAGTAAATATTCGAAGATTTACTAAGTTTAAATATTGAAAACCTAAAAAAAAAAATTAAAAAAAAAAAAAGAGCTGCTAAGTAGCACCTGACATTGAAGACTCGAATTATTATTTATTATCAATGATTCTTATTGTTATTCTTAATTGATATGATATGATTCTTCTTAATTAAGTTATTAATTTTCTTAGAGTAATTGAAAGAAGAGAGACAAATTAACATTTCAAATAGAAAGCTATTATCGATATTAGTTCGCAGGTAGGGACTATTTCTCTGCCGGAAGCGTAGTAACTGTAAAAGAAAAAAAAAATTGACAGTTGACAAATGAGTGAAGCGCTGTCACGCTGACTGCCCCAACCATTTCGTCTTATTAACTGTTGGCAGCCTTAAAAATATTCCCTTATAAACCAATCGGCTTTGACTTTGACGGAAGGAGGGCAGGTAGTTCTTTCATCGCTCTGTCGTCAAACTTATCTAGTTGAAACTTTTAAATTTACGATAGTAATTTTATATTTGAATAAAAAACAACCTTACACAACAGGTAAATAAAATATACAATACTTCATATTATACAATCATATTTTCTGAAAAAAATTTGTGCGGGCATCACACAACTTTCACTTACCACCTTATTTGAAATGAATTTTAAAAGTTTCTATTTAGTTTCCATGAGAATTTCCTCAAGTTTCCATAGAAACATTTAGTTTCCAGTAAATAATATAAAAGTAGAAATTATTAACTACAACGATCATTTAAGATTATGCGTTTTCGTCACTTTATATTTACCTTCTACGACTTTATATGTTAGATAATATTTTTCCTAAAATATTTAGCTTTCCAACGGCATGTTATACATCTATATTTCTACTCTTATTTCCGGAAAATTATTTTCAGCGCAGGAAAATATTACTCATTTTTTTCTCCTTTAGTTAATTATAAAATTCTCTCATATTTTATATGTATTAATTTCTTATTACTACTAACAATGAGATACAGTTAATTATTTCAAAAATAAACAAAATTAAATAAGGTTTAGAGGAAGCCATTTTGAAAATTCGACATTTAAGTCCTGTCAGACACTTTTTTGGAGATCTATTCTTGAGCTTTTTCTGAGAATCACCTATTATTCCTTTCTTCAAATCTTTTCTGGAAAACGAAATCAAATGATTAAATCTTATTTTTTCCCAGACCAGCTATTCTTTTCTATTTAAAAATTACGCATTTAGACCGTTTTCTCCTGAACAGTACACAATATTCAATACTTCTTTCTTAGAGTTACAATATTGCGCCAAAATCACAAAAAAATAAGAAATGGAGTTATATTGTTTTTCCTCTGAACCTCTCATATATTATTGGAGATTAGTCAATGGTCAACATAAAGATGAAACAATTGTTTTTTTTTTTCTTTTAGAGCCTGATAAAAATAAAATAAAAACCAAGACTTTTTTTTATTTTATTATATTTAAAATTGATTGATCCCTACAATTTACAATCTCCAAAACAGGACTGATAGTTTAATTGCTATAAAAGTTAACTTTAACAGTAAAACGAAAATAATTAACGTTTGAAATAAAAAAAAATTGTTATTTTATGCGATAATTCAAATCCTGTTACTTAAAATAGCAATCATGACTTGGACGCCACGATAGTATCCTTTAAAAATTATAAATATTAATTAGATAAATCCGCGAAAACCTGAAGTATTTAACTCGTTATATTAACCAGGAGCTGTGAAGCAAAATCCAACACAAATTCAAGTACTCATATTATAAGTTTTTATATTTATTTTTTTTTTTTGTTCGATTATAATATTACAGCACTTATTAATGACCTAAAGCATGTGCGAAAGGGAGTAACAAACGACATTTTTATCCATTCCGGATCGTATCCGACCCGCAGCTTGTGGTTACACATTTACTAAACTATCAATTATTAAATTTATATTCTAACGTGAAGTAAATCATTATTTAAAATAAATAGCATCATAGGTTTGATTTTTGACTTGTATTTTTTTATTATTGGATTCAATGCAATATTTTAGCATGTTATGATATTAGAAAGATTTATTTAGAAAAGGGGGAAAAAAGGAAAAGAATGCATCAGAGTGGTAAAGGGGAATATGATTTAATCATGAAGGGGTTCGAAAAAGAAAAGGAGGCAGTGGGCAAGAGCAATTTAGACCTGAATAATTGTTACATTCAATTTATGAAATTGGTGTAGTTTTCATATAAATTATTTATTGGCAGTGTTACACAATTCAATATAAAAGAAGCTTCTTTAATTGTAATTTTTTGACATATATATACTGTATATTAATACGTCTTCATTATTTATTTGTATTTCTTAAAGGTGGATGATTAGTATGCTGTTGTATTATATAATGATATATATGGTAGATATAGACCCAATGCATATAGGCCGTATTAATTGGCTCTGTGTCCGTTCGCCACTTTGTTAATTCATGATATGTTTTATTACACTACATTTTATTTTATACTGAAAGAACCTGATCAGACGGGATCAGTGTAGTATTATTGTTTCAGTGGAGCTTTACATGGCGTCAGGGCCGGAACTAAGGGGGAGAGAGCAAAGGGGAGCTTGCCCGGGCGGTAGAATTTAGAGGGCGACAAATTTCACCAAATTCGGCAAATACTGTTATAAAACTGCTGTCCTTTATTGGGAGGGGATGGATTGTGAAAGGATGGGCGGCAAAATTAAGCTTGCCCCAAGGCAAAAATCCTATTTCCGGAACTGCATGGCGGTAAATACAATTTTAGTTTATTTCCCTTTACTTAGTTGCAAATAATAGTTTATTTGTGATGCCCTTTAATATTTGTAACATGGTAAAAAAAAAAAAAATTATAAGTTTCTATTAGGATTTGTGAACAGAGAAGTTATTTGAGTTAGTCACGCACAGGCAGGCTGGGGCGGCAATTTTCGGGTAGCGGAAAATTTTGAATAAAATTATATTGTTAGATTCAAACGAATTTATAAGTATAAAAAACAGCACAATTAAGCGCACATAAAAATAAAAATTATCTCCACTCTAGTTTTTAGCCATATAACTACATATATAAAAGACAGGGGATAGGAGTTGATGGAGAGGACAGTATTATCGGTTATGCCTGTGGGCAGCATTACAACAAATCCGCTCCTGAGTACGGCTTATTGTTTTCGATGAGGCATAGTGGATATTATAGGTGTGCCTAATGTGCAGTGGCGTACGCAGGGGGAGAATCAGAATAATATATCACCTCCGAAATTTTTGAAAAAATATTATTTTCATGTAAATTTAGTATTTTCAGTAATAATGTTTGATCCAATTTTCATTCTTATCCTCAAAACTTATGCCCTATTTGGCGATTATTGACTCTTAATGAATTACTAGCCTTCTCATTAAATCCCTTTCCCGAAAAAAAATCGGTATCACCCGAAAAAAAAATTGAATTCCCTCCCGTGAAGAAATTCTGCGTACGCGCCTGATAATGTGTCCGTTAAAATGTTAAAATGAAACATTTTTTTTTATATTCACTATGGGCATGTCTGGAGATTTTCTTAGGACCAAAAAATTTCGTCCACGATAAGATTACTCCCTTATCGTCGAGTTACTCAGATTTTATCTCATTTTTGTAATAATAAAAATTTGTCTTGAGGGCCATATTCAGAAGACTTTCAGCCCCGATAGCATCTGTGCAACTGAAATATATGGAAGTTAACACCGCCATGAAGGGGAAGAACATCTGCACGGCGCGAGTCACACGCTTTTTGTGAAACCCCTAAACATTGGAGGAATGCCCTCAACAGATCACAACACAGATGCCTTCCAAAGCGTAGATTTTACGAGCGCTTCTTTGAATGTATGACACACGTCTACTTTATGGGGTAGTGCTGTCGGCAGCACGGTAAGAAAGAAAATGGTTTCCGAAATCTCAACTGCATATCTGTTGATGCTGACGTTTCATTCCGTTTTTATTTAGGTCTCTTTTACTTAAATCAAATACTCGCTAAGTCTAATAAAAACATTCAGTTTTCATTAAATAAAATAAAAGTAGAAATTATTAGGTACAATAATCACTTACGTTTATGCGTTTTTAGTCACTATTTTTTAACTTCTACGATTTTATACGTTAGATATTAATTTTTCTACAATCTTTAACTTTCCAACGGTATATTATACATTAATATTTCTACTCTTATTTCAGGAAATTTGTTATCTACCTGAGAAAATGTTTCTCCTTTTTTCTTCTATAGTCAATCATCAAATTCTTCAATAGTTAATTTTTATCCAGTTTTTATTACTACTAACAATAGCAGACAGCTAACTCTTTCAAATAATGAAAATTAAAGGTATTTTAGAGGAGGCCATTTTGAAAATTTGGCAATTGAGCCCTGTCATGCTATTTCATTGAGCACAAGACCTAGCTGATATTAAGGAATATTTAATTATAAATGCATCGATAACGAGTCTTTACGCATTGTAAAAATGTGTAAAATCGATTATACAGGGTGCTCAGCATAAGAACAAGGAAACTTCAGGGACTAATTCCGTACCTCCGTGTTGTTAAGAGGGACAAAAAAGTTCATATAAACCACGGTCCGAATCCACACAGAAAAGCAGGAAATTTGTGTTTTTTTTTTTTTTAAGTGTCACATTTTTTGTGTAATAGTTAGCGATCACTCAAAAACTATTCAAGGTAATTAAGTTGCAATTGCATCAGCGTAAAGTAGACAAAATTACCTTTAAGCCTCATAGTTTGGCTTAACTAAAACCATTTAAGGGCGCTTTCGGAGGGACTAATTGAGAAAAGTATTATTTCATTTTTAAAATCACACTTTACTTTTGAATGTTTTTCTCAGTCCCCTTCTAGGCTGCAGATACCCCATTTTTAGGAAAACATCTCGATTTATAGTGCTTTAATTTCGTATTAATGAAGTTGGATTTTTTTTTTTTTGGGGGGGGGTCTAGAATTGGCGCCTGATTTGCTAAAAAGTGTGACTTTTTTTTATCTTTCTATAAAGATATTTTTATTCTAAGTATGTTTTGTATTATTATTGTTAGTGCAGTGGTAAAATAATTATTTTCTTTTAAATATTTCAGCATTATTCGTTTTAATTTGTCAATGTTTATTTTATTTTTAAAGCCAGTTTCATTTCGTATTTAATTTCAGAATTGTTTTGGTCAATTTACAGAAATTTTGTTAGGTCAAGTTTTGTTTTATTTCACAAAGAAGCTTTTTATTCTGGATTTCCGTGAGATTTTATTTACTAAAAACAAATTCAAATAATTAAATTTCATTCTCAAAGCACTTCTTTGTCGAGGAAACCTAAATTCCATAACACACTTCTTAGAAAATCAGGTGTAAATTCTAGACCATTCCAAAAAGAAACATCAACTTCATTTATTCGAAATTAAAGCTTAATAAATGAAGAAATATTCCTGAAAGTGGGGCATGTGTAGCCTAGCAGGGAGATGAGGAAAATATTCACAAGTAATATGTGATATTAAAAATAAAATTAAACTTTTCACTATCTGTCCATCCAAAAGCCCCATTACAATGGATTCAGTTAAGCCAAACTATATTTCTTAAAGAAAATTTTGTCTACTTTAGGATGATGCGATTGGGACCCTTGAATAGTCACTAGGTTTTTGCTCGCTTCCTTTTGAGCAAAAAACGTGATTTACATTAAAAGCACAAAATAAATTTCCTGTTTTTCTGTGTGGAATCGGACCATGGTCCATATGGAATTATTTTTTGCTTTTGAGGTGCGGAATAAGCCCTAAAAGTTTCCTAGTTTTTATGCTGTATACCCTGTATAAAGTGGCACTTTCGGATTTTGGCGAAAAAGTTGCTGTCACAACTTTACAATGTTTATGCTAGACTTACCACATACAGAGACGTAGACAATTTCCCGAGACTTGGTTATTTGGAATCAGGATACCTTAAAACGTATATTTCCGTTGAAAACATGGATTCGAAATTCTTCCCCTTCGCAATACCCTTCCCTTACTATATACTTCATATATAGGTGAGTGAAAGAAAAATAATATAGTACAGTTTTATTAATGAAATTGAATTTACAACTATGTGTTTATTGTTGAAAATAATCTATTTTTCAAGTTTATATTGAAGCTTTCAGCATCTATTTAAACGTAGGACATACCAACGTTAATTTCATTTCTAGGTATATTCATTTCTCTCAAAGCAATTTAATATAAATGCTTTCTTCACCAAGGGAATACGATATGTTTGAAAGAGAAAACTTTTAAATCCATGATTTAGATATTTATTTTTTGTTATATTCTTATAATAATGTTATAATCCTATAATAATAATTTTTGAAATGAAAATAAATAATTTATGTTAATATTAATTAATTAAAATGTACACATTATTACAGTATTAGGGAATTATGTGAAGTAGTTCTTTTTGCCCCGCTTGAAGGAGGTAAAATATTTTTGGGACCGTGGTGACAATTAAGAACGTCTGAAAAAAAAAAAAAAATAATGACCTTCGGAATCTTGTTTCTACCAGCTAGGGGTTGTTTAATGAGGCCTTTAAAATGCTCAAGTCTTTAGGTACAACCAATCTGACGAATGTCGGGAATCGGATATCACATTATTATAAGTTTTAATCTGTACCATGGAGGGGAGTGGGGGGTGCCTCACTCCCTCTTCTCCCCAAGATCCGTCAATTCCCCCCCAAAAAAATTACAATACAAAGGCTATGTAATGGTGAAAATTAAAATGCATGTTCTAGCTAAAGCTCGGATTCTCGTGCAATTGCACTCGGTTGCTTGAAATCGATCGGGGACAAGTTATTTTCTTGAATTAATGCATCCGGATTAGCATATGCAAGTTTTATTTTGCACGAAATTGTACATTTTAAACATTGTTGGGTAAATAGCACGTTTTATGTTTCAAAGTTAAATTGCACATTTAGCTGTAATTAAAAAACATACTTGTCAATTTCATGAAAATATAAACATTGAACCAAAATTCTGGAACTGAAACTGAAAATTGATGTTTGTTTTGCTCTTTTTAGATTCGTAGAAAGCCAGTTAGTCCTTACCAATCCATTAACTTCCTTTTATGTTCTACAGTGCTACACTCAGTCAATAGTTGGCAAATTAATTATGCATACACACAGTTTTTCGGATAAAAATATGTTCAATAAGTTTTGAAAATAAATTAATTACTGGATATGATAACAAACAACATCCCGCATAAATTTTTAAGAGTGAAGGGAATTAAAAATCCGTACAACCTAATTAAAAACAAATATCGGAAATTGGTCGAGCAAAAAAAATATTCATGCTGCAAAAGTTGTGATATTAACTAGTTATCTGCTCATGGTTTTCATCTAATTAATTATATCTTATTTAAATATAAACCCAAAATGGAAAAAATGATCAGAATTGAAAGACAATCCACCAAAATGGATCGTAAATCCAGAGTTAAGTTCTACGGCAAAGATGAATGATTCAACTTTTTCGACAAGGATTGAGGTATCGATACATCGGCTGAAATATGGGATTGTCTCACTTACGATATGTTATTAAAAAATTTATCAGTTGGCAATAAAAACACTTAGGCAGAAAATGCGTTGCCATAGTGTGTGAATAACGTATGATCGTGCGAAAAGTAGCGAAAAATACCCTAATACGAGCTCGTGAGGTTTTCACATCTTATATAGCAATACTCCAACCTGCCTAATTTATAATAAAAAAAATAGTAATTTATGAAAGAAAACAAAATATGTAGATTTTGTTGTTTTTTTAAGCATAAACGACGTAAATGGCAGAATTTTATTTTTCGTTGCACATTTTTGCACGTTTTGGCATTTTTATTGCACGTTTTACAATTTTTTTACTGCACAAAATCCGTGATCTAGTTATGACTATTCTTTTGGAAATTTTTGTCAGAAAAATTTGTTTACGGATACATAGCTTTAAAAAGAAAGTAATGCATACAATTTATAAATGTGCAATTAGAAATATGAGATACGAACCCTGAAGATGAAGGAAATGGCCACGAAACGACTTAATGTAAAAGGCTTAATAAAATTATATGGAAGAATTTAATTCACTATTACCTTTAAGGTTTTCATTTTTTTAATCTGAAAACTAGTCAAGACTTCATTTTTTGACCCATGCTCATAGGAACTTTTTTGTTCAACGTTAAAATTGCTGCAAAACCACCAATGGTATGCCTTTTTTGGAGGAGGACACCCTGTATAGTGTATTTTTTTAATGTTTTTTTTTCTCTATTGCAAAATTAAAACCTAAAATGTTTGGATTCGAATCCCACTTGACCCCGGATAAATTTTTCAATTTTCTTTGCAGTTTTTCCATAACCGACATCGTTGACCGTGGTTTGGATTCCACTTATTACAGTATGTTTTCTGTCTTCGTTGGCCTCGACTGCGAAACATTAAGAAGTTAAATCAAATATAAAGCCTTAGAACGAATTTTTTTTTTTTTAGCCCCTCTGAAGACAATTTCTTGATCCGTCCCTGATCTATACATATCTTAATAGTATTCGCCTATGAATGATGCTTTAGTAACTTAAATACACGACTGTTAACCAGTCGCAACTGACTGGTGAAGCCCATATTAACCCTCGCAGTACAAATTTATGGGCTTAACCAGTAATTCCAATAACAATCTATTTATTATCTATAGATTATAGATAAATATTTATAAATTACTAGATAAATATTACCTAATTACTATTTATTATCTATTTTTTTTTAAATACTTTGCTATACCATTTTTTTTCTTATTCATATGTCTCCATTAATACGATTTTGTCAAAATTTAACCATATGAATACTACTTGCCGTAGGTGAAATCAAGGAGAAGATGGGAGGAAAAATGGAAAGAAAAATTATTATTCTTGTATATTGTTTTTCTTAGCGCTAATGGCCTAATACTTAGGCCGAAACGTATGCACACATTAAAAAAGTATGTTACTTTTTTGCTGTGTGATTCTTTTCTGACAACGCCCCCAAACATCTCCTTCATTTATTTAGCAGTTTGTTTTCGTTTTATTCGTTCTGTAACATTATTTATTTAATAAATGGTTTTGTTACTTTATGCATGTGCCCTCAGGTTCATAATATTAAATGATGAGCACGGAAAACAAATTCACCTCTTTTTTTCACCAATGAATGACTCCTCCAGGAATGTACGGAGGAAAAATATTTTTCGTCCCCAAGTATAACTCTTCATCTTTACAATTAAAAATTTATTTTATAATTGATAATACACCAGTATTATCGGGTTAAGCTTATGAATTCAGGAACATTGGTATCACAATTTATTGGGGGAGGGAGGCACAATCTAAAATTTCCCTACAATTTTCTTACCAGATTTCCGAATTATATTAAATATTTTAATTTTCCAACTTCTTACGAATTTGAACTTTTCACTTACCTGTTGCGAGTTTTAACACTTGAAAACAATTTTCTATTTCTAACACACAACATTGTATCGATAAAATCCCAATTTTTTAACTTAAAAGTGATTTGTATTGGTTTTAAATTGAAGTAACTCTTTGAGTAATGTGCTTTACCAAAATTTTCACAATTTTATTGTTAAAGTAGGTTCTTAAATCAAAACTTGCCCAACTTTTTGGATTTTCTAATTATTGGAGAGGGGGTTACACGCATAACTATCCCCAAGGTACCTACGGAACACTCCGCTATTATATATTGTGGAAAATCTTTGGGAGTAGTAAAGTTATTTAGCTTCGCCATCTTAAAATTACATTGGTCTTGTAAGTTCTACTTTAATCAATTATATATTCAATTTATTTCTGGACGGCATGGAGAATAACAAAATTTAAGGTTCAGCTTAAGCACAATTTTTTAACAGATGATTATCTTCAATATCATTTTTTTTTAGTTATCGTTGAACCTCAGCAATTATCTTTTTCTTTATAATTTTTTTTTTAATTCGTGCTTACGTATTTCTGATCTGTATTATCATCAGTTTCTGATAATCATAAATTTATTCTTATCTATAATTTATCCGAAACTTAATCCTTCGGTTATTATCGATAATAGCTTATTTTTTTTGTTGCTATCTTATCGTTCCCCAAATCATCGCTAAAAGGTTTATTATTTTTAACCTGATATTACATCATCCATAATTAAATTACTACTCGATGAACAATACCAGATAAAATAAATAAAATGATGGGAGAGAAATACCTTGTTCTGTAATTGTGTGGACAGAAGAAGTTAACTGAGTGTGTCATCGGGCTGAGAAACGAGTTTTGGGTTTAATGCTGACAACACAAAAGCGATTGTCATAGGCTCGAGTGACCACTTAAACACCATACCTTACGTTTCGATCCTATTTCTATATTACGATTTGATAAAATTCTTTGTAAAATTCCAAAATCTGAGAGACATTCTAATTAAAACCTTTTCACTTTAATTTTAACTGTAACCTCCTTAATTTTCCTCCTGTGAGATTATTGTTGTACTGAGTATGGAAGTATCTTCGGGGATCTCGAAGCCAAACTAAAACATATAATGATCATCTTACTCGTTTCCAAAAGGTATGCGGTTGAGAGAGAAGCGCTGGGATCCCTCTCTGCAAGTGGGAGGACAAGTTTGGTTCAGAGTTCCCCAGGTTGAATTTTAATATTGTACATAAGTACTCCTGTTTTTAAGATGTTTATTTTATTTAGCTTTAACTTTAATTTTCTTTATTGTTTTCTTGTTTATTTATTTTATTATTTAGATTTTCTGTAAATACGGTATGGATGAACTCCTATATCAATATTACTGATTGTACTCAATTGAGACATGTAATCAACAAAAAATGTATACTTTTCGAGTTATGCGCAAATAAAATATTCTTTCCGTCATAACATTTCCTTCTATCTTCAGGATTTTAGCTGTTTGTTTGCTTGCTTAAAGGTTTTTTAGGTTATTTCTTAAAGATCAATTAGTAATTTCCTTGAATAAAAGGTCTTACCAATGGCCAGTTATTTGTGATGTCATCAAAATAATGTTTTGATGGAAAGTTATTTCATTTAAATTAACCGGTTTTTTTTCCCGGATTTCCCCAAAACCGGTTAATTGCATCGGCATTTGTTTCACAAAAACCGACACCCAAGTGTACATTAGTTTATTTTTATTTTTTGGTATTTTTTTTTGTTAGGGAATTAAATTATCTTTCAAATATGCGTACGTACTATCAGCGAAAAATGTATAATTTTAGAGTTATGCGCAAATAAAATATTATTTCCGTCATAACTTTTTCCTTCTATTTCTCGGGGATGTAATAGTTAAAGGATGGATAGTTAAAGGGTTTTAGGAAAAGATTTTAGGCAAGTTGCATTAAAATCTTCCGTGGCGTTTTGGCACTACATTCTAGGTAAGAATTGGTTTTTGGGCTTTGCCCATTTCTTATATTGAAACATATTTTAGAGGTACATTTGGGTATAAGTTTAATTGGGTTTCTTTTTATTGTTAGGCTTTTTCGTTCTAATTATTTTTAGTATGATTGAGTGACAGATCTTTGCATTATACTATTTCTTATATTTTTATTAAGCATATTGAGCTGATATGAAGAGTACCGAAAAATATAAAATAAAATTAGTAGAAATGAAGTTCGAATATGTTTTTTTATTTTATTATTATTTAAATATACCTAATTAAATCGATATATTTAAATATAAACCTACATTCAGGTTGAAGAAAGCAATATTTCCTTTGGAACTTATTTGTCTCCAATTTTTAAAACAAATGTGTGTTAGGTCACATTTTTATTCCATATGATTCATTTGTTATTTCAGCTTAAAATAAAGCCATTTTTAAGTTTCGCATCTGAAAACATAATTTCAAATTCAGCATAATACAAAAACATTAATCAATATCCAGTTTGACTATAGGAAATTTTAATATCTTACACAGAATTTTTTTCAATACAATAAATTTTAATTTGAATTATTTTGGAAAAAGTTCTATAAATAAAAATTGAAACTTGCATACGCTTTTTTAGTTCAACTCGTTTATAATTTGAATCGATTTAAACAAAATAAGATAAATAATCATTAAAGTGATTGAAAAGTTGACTTAGTAATAACAGACCAAGGTTTTTTTATTTTAATTTTTTTTCTAAGTATCGTAAATTTTATTATTATACTAAAAAAAATGTTGGGTATAAAGGATATTAAAACTCAAATTATGTTTCCAGAGGTGAATCTTGAAAATGGTTTTATTTTAAGCCTAAAAGGAATAACATAATTACGATGTGACAAAATTCGCAATTTATCTAAACCTGGAAACCAACAGGCGTTCTAGAAACATTTTTTTTTCTTCAACATATAAATCGATAAATTTAAATATTAAAAAAACATCAATAAATTCTCCAAAAAAAATTAAATGATTACAGTAATTTCAAACTTTTTAGTCCCTTTCACATTTTTTTTTTTAATAGAAGTTTTATGGCTACAATATAACTGTTTCATTAATAAGGATCCTATAAATTTTATCAAAAATTATTTCAGTAAAAAGATACTATATTTTGAAACGAAGCCTTAAAAAGTTTTGAAAAAACAAACAATGTTTTTGTAATATTATTACATATTGTAATATCGCAAAAAAATTACTAGAATCTATCTGATTTAAAGATTTTTAATACGTTTCATCTTATTGTAGAAATGATTTGATCTTCGAGTTCAGAGAAAGAAGTTACAAAAATGCATTAAAAAAAAATCTTCTACTTAGTTAAAGAAGACTATTTTAGTGAATTTAAATAAATAAAATAAAAATATAAGCTAAATATCAACAAATTTAAAGATAACTATTATAAACAATTACATACAAAAGCAAAATAATTCTGCCTTAGCATAGATAGAGAAAGAAAAAAATGAAAAAATAAATATATAGGGACTCTCTTATAAGTATAAACAGGGTGTCCCAGCGCACACGGATCACACCCTGTAAATTCCGGATTATTTAAAATAATCATGTTACTTCAAAAGTTTTCTAAAAAAAATTTACTCAGAGAAATTTGTAACTTTGTATAAAAACCGCCTTTTTGCGATTATCATCTCGCGGCACATCGGATAAAAAAAGTAGCACATATCAATTTGACATAAAATTTCATTTCCTATCGGAATCTGTAAAAATAAATACCCTATCCCATTTGAAATTCCAGAGTTAGGTGCGCTGTTATGGAGGCGGTAATGTCACAAAAAGATACTTCGTAATTCATAACAAAGACCCATCGAGTTTCGTCCCGTTGTCCCAAATACTCTGGAATCTACAGGGGGTAGTCCATGCCCGCTGGGACTCCCTGTATATATTTACAGGAAGAAAATATTCTTTTGTATAATACGGGCATTTTCTGTCTTTCTGCAAAATGGATCTTGAAATCCCACGGAAGGATATTGCTTAAACATTTAGATTTGGGGTTTTTGGGCCACAGAAATCGATTGGCGTAATTCTTTACCCAAGAAAACTCTTATTTAACGAAAAAAAAGCAAAAAAAAAACTGACCGTTAGGAGAAAACGTGGATGAAAAAAAGCGAAACGTGTGTCATTGAACCACAATAAGGAATCGCAATAATTTATTCCAGTCAAATCTCGTTCAAAGAAATATTTTTCTTAATATACAATTCGTCATTATTGTTTTATATTTAATGATAATTAATCTTTTTAATTAATAATAAGTAAAATCATTGTAAAGTTCATGATTGTACAACATATACCTATTGTATTTTTTTTCATCCACGTTAACTAATTTAATAAAATAATTTCCGAGCATGGCTGGGTCCTCCGGTATAAGTGTAACAATCCGGTAGATTATATTGCCTTTAATCATTCTACATTAAATGGCATCGGTCTTAAGACAACTCGAGACAATATTGGGAATGCGAATCCAAAATCTATTAGAATTGTAAAGCTTGTGGGCGGCGTTAGCCATGATACTGAAGTTCTCCCTCTCTGGGGGAAATGGACGCGAGGGTATATTGTTCGAATTTTCTATTATCGCTTATCCAAGACAAGAGGCGGGTAGTGAAAATGCGACGAGGAGGTAGGACACTAACTAGAGCAACGTGTGTTGTGGCTAATGAAGGCCTAGGAAGCGGTCCCTTTGAGCTGCTAATTATAACATGTAGACGGAGTCGGAGATTTATGTGAGCTGTCGTCGAATTAGTCCTCCTTCCGGCCCCATCTGCCACGCAGTCCACTCTCCTTTTTATATTAGCCACAGAAAACTCGGGGCTTTTACCAAGGCGCCGCCCTTAGACCCCTATTATGTCGCTTTTATGGCATTTCATTTATTGGCGCTTTTCTCTTCCTCCCTAATTACGATAATGAACTTATCAATGGGTAATAATATGTCTAGTTAATATGATTGTATTTTTCAAAACAATTCGTAATTTTATTTATGACTATGATCCTACATTTTCTCAATATTATAACACTCCTAAGAGGTAAAGTTTGATATGTAACATTAATAAATATTCATGCTGAACCTAGACTTTTATTTTGGTACGACATACTGAGGCCTATTGTATTTACTCTTAAAACTCAAGACTTTTAACAAGGCGCCGCCCTTAATCTCCTCTTTTGTCGTTTTTATAACACTTTGCATATTGACACTTTTCTATTTTCTAATAATTAAGTTATTAATGGCTGATAAGAAGTTTTGTTAATATGAATATATTTTTTAAAACTATTCATAATAATATTAATGACATGTTCCTAAATTTCCCCAATATAATAACATTACTAGAAGGTAAAGTTTGACATATTGCAATGGTAAATATTCAAGTTACGCTAGACTTTATTATTGTGTCACACACTGAATGATATTGTGTTTGAACAAGATACTCTGGTTTCTACCAAAGCACTATCCTTAGCCCCTTCTTATGTCGCTTTTATAATAGTTTATACACTGAATTTTTTTCACATTTCTATTCATTACGATAATTAAGGTTTTAACGGCTGATGGGAAGTCTACTACAGTAGAACCCCGTTTATCCGGATCCGCCCGGATTATCCGGAATATTTTGTTTTTTTGGTAGTTACTTCTTTTATGCTTAGATCTTATAATAATGAAAAGATTTTATTCAAGATGAACTGATACGAAATTATGTTAACAGACGAATAACATTATGCTATTACGAAACATAATGTTAACAGAAATTAGTAATTTTAATCAGTTAATAAAAGATGCCTTTATAAAAAATAATTAGCATAAAAAATAAGATGACAAGCGTCAAACAACAATTTCTGATTTTTATGTTAAGTAAATTAAATGTTAACAACTTTTCAAATTACTTGTAATCACTTAAATATGTATTAATTACCTATGTAAATACTTTTTTTTTTGCACATTACTTTAATAAATGACATTAATTTAAGGATTTTTTTATTTACGCATTAAGCCATTTCTTATCCCGAATTTCGCGTTATCCGGAATAACACTGCCCACATTATTCCGAATAAATGTGCTTCTACTGTATATATGAGAATAGTTATTTTTCAAAACCTATCTTAATTATATTAATGATTATGACGCTATATTTTACAAGTATGGCATGTAGCATTGATGAATATTCAAGTAAAACAAGATTTTATTACAGTGCCAAACACTGACATAGTATGTTTACACTGAAAACTCGTATGCTGTTGCTCTAAGTGCCTTTTATGATACTTTATATTTATTGTTTTTTTCAATATTCTGTTCTTTATTCATCTTTTTCTATTGTTTATTGTTCTTTAGTTGTGGATCAAATAATGCAGCATAAAAAACAACAAAAAGAAAAACGGTTTTTAAGCCTTTAAACGAAAATATGTATGTATGTACGGGGTTTGGAGGATAAGGACCAGGAGATTTCAGGAAACAATTCTGCACCTTAGGAACAAAAAAGTTGGTATGAATCATGGTCCGATTCCACATAGAAAAGCAAGAAATTTAACTTTTGGGTATTTTTAAGTGAATAATCTTGTTTGTTAAATAGGAAGAGATCACTCAAAAACTTTTCAAGATAATTAAGTTCCCATTGCACAATCGTAAAGTACACAAAATTCTCCCTAAGAAATATAGTTTGGTTCGACTAAATGCATTGTAAGGGGACTTTCGGAGGGACTAATAGCGAAAAGTTTTATATGTTTTTGAAAATCCCACTTGTCTTGTGAGTGCTTTCCTAAGCCTCTCTCTGGGTTAGAGATACCTCTCACTTTACTTGTGAATGTTTTTCTCAGCCCCCTTCTGGGCTATAGATAACTCACTTTCAAGAAAACTTCTCTTTTTGTTAAGCTTTAATTTCGTATATATGAAACTGGAGTTTCTTTTGGGATTAGTCTGATTTGCCAAAAATTGTAGTATGGAATTTAGGTTTCCCTGACAAAGAAGTGTTTTGAAAATAAAATTTATTAAATTCACTTTGTTTCAAGTCAATAATATAACACGGTAATACAGAATAAAAACCTTCTTATGACATAAAACTAAACTTTCCATACTACACTAAGGTGCCTATTTTAGACTAATCCCAAAAGGAACCTCAATTTCATTTATACGAAATTGAAGCTTAACAGAAAGAGAAGTTTTCTTGAAAGTGGAATATCTGTAACCTATAAAGTTGCTGAGGAAAGCATTCACAAGTAACACTTTTTGGAAAATCAGGTGCCAATTCTAGACCAATCCCAAAAGAAACTCAACTTCGTTTATACGAAATCAAAGCTCAATAAAAGGAGAAGTTTTCTTGAAAGTGAGTTATCTATAGCCCAGAAGGGGGCTGAGAAAAACATTCACAAGTAAAGTGGGATTTGAAAAATGAAATAAAACTTTTCGCTTTTAGTCCCTCGGAAAGCCCCCTTAGATCTTCGAATGAATTTAGTTGATCCAAACTATATTTCCTTAAAAACAACTTTGTCTTATTTACGACGGTGCAATTGGAACCTAATTATCTTGAATAGTTTTTAAGTAATCGCTCACTATTCCTCAAAAAATGTGACTTACTTAAAAAAACATAAAACCTAAATTTCATACTTTTCTGTGTGGAATCAGACCACGGTTCATTAAACTTTTTTGTTGCTCTTGAGGTGCGAAATCAGCTCCTGAAGTTTCCTGGTTCTTATCCTGTACACATTGTATATGAAACAAATTTTACAGTTGACCTTCAGATATTATCTTATGCGTATAATACTATAATTCAACATTTTACCCGTCCTTTAATTATATAAAATTTTACAGCATCTTCTATTAGTTAATTATGCATCTTCTTTTTTTTCCTACACACGCCCACGCGCGCACACACACACTCACACACACACACACACACACACACACACACACACACACACACAGGAACGCACGCACGCACACACACACATATGTATATATAAATTATGTGAGCTTAGATAATTGTATATAAGTTTATCTTTTTTCCATAACTTTATTCTAATATTTCCATGCAGAAAAAAAATCAAGCATATTTTGCAATGTTGAGTAATTTTTGTTTTTCTTTTATACTTTCTCATCATTTTTTTTATTATTTATACCGTACCCGTTGTTTAATTATATACAATTTTTATAGCATCTTCTATTAGTTAATTATACTACATCTTATACTACATCTCTCTCTCTCTCTCTCTCTCTATATATATATATATATATATATATATATATATATATATATATATATATATATATTATATTATACACGATATATATAGTGTATGTAATGGCTTAATATTAGCATTCTGAGAGAACTTAACCTCTAAATAAATTAATATAAATAAACACAAAATAAAACGAGATTTTCGACTGGCACTGAAAGGATAATAAAATATTTCTGGAAATTTTGAACAATAATTTTTTATCCAAACTTAAAACTTGCTCCCAATTTGGCGATTATTGCTTTCTTCTTATCTAATCCCCCCCCCTGCCCTAAAAAAATTTAAATCTCCACGAAAAATATCTCTGCGTACGCACCTATATGCTGCAACAGAAAAGCACAAATTCTAGACCATTCTCACCCCGGTTGACGGTTCCTACTGAACACGAAATAGGAATTGAATCTCCAATGGATCGAATCATCACTATATAGATGTATATTTGTCTAACGATTTTTTTTTTTTTTTTTTTTAGTAACTCTAAATTGGTATCGGAAAAACTATCTGTATTAAAAATAAAACTTCTAAATGTTCAACAATTCTTTTTTTATAATTAACCTAAATCTTGTTTTCTTCTCGCCAGGAATGACAGTCAACTTACATTACACGGACCAAGGCTTAATCAAAATTTTGAAAGTTCATTACCAAAAACTAATTTTCAAATGATTTAATCATAGAATTAGAAAATAACGAACGCTCAGAAAACATTGTAAATCTTCAATTTTGAATGAGCGCATATTTCCTATGATTTCTCGGACCCAGGACATAGAATTTGAAACAAAAATTATTTCCGGATTGAACCATCATTATTTCTAATATATTTATTTTGTTCGAAGAAGCCTTTTTTTTTTTTCAATTGCTGATGTTAATTATTTTATTATTATTTTGGCTGCTTTATTAGCCGACATTATCGAGTTTTCATTTTACACAGATATTAATTTCTATACATAATCTGTTACTGCCTACCGCGTGACCAAGATTTCGACATTCGGTGTATTTTCTTAAAAGCGTCCTGATAAGGGATGACGAAACATCATTACCGAAATTGATGTGAATTGAGATAAACAGCATTTCGACTTGTCTGCTGCTTGCTGTGACTGAGATCTTGCTCTAAACATAGCCAATGATGTCACTTGAGCAAGCGATCAAATGGACACTTGCTGAGTCAAAACGAAATTAAATTTACTATATGGTAGTATCACATGAAATTTTAATGTTTTGAGGTAAAAGTAACAAAATATAAATAGGATATAATATAACTTTAATATAGCTGAGGGATATCTCAAAAAACATCCACATGGTTCGTGGTAAGGAAGGGTTTCCCATCCCTCAGTTTAATTATAAAATAATTTGACTAATCAATAAAAATATACTCCTGGGCTTCTACGATTCTTCCTACGAACAGGATTTAAAGAGGTTGATGGCCAATAGGTTTTACGCCTTGATCTCCAAATTACTAACTGACTAACTAACAAACAGGGTTTTAATTCTCTCTTAAAAAAAAAGTACAGAGTGCTAATGGATAGAAGTTCCTGGAAGGCATTTAGCATAGCATCACCGTATTAACACTCTGAGCTTTAAAAAAAATATGAACAACATCCAGGAGACAACTGATCGGATGCTGATTTAAAAAATTAATCTTTTTAGTCTTTGAAATTTTAAATGTTCAATGTCACCAAAACAAAATTACTTTAAGACATCATTTAATAACTTCTATCATTTTATCAACGTATTACTTCGTATTTTTACAATTTACATCAGAATATGCGCATTATCAATGATAGTTTTAAAATAAGATGTCCTTGCAGGAACGTAGGTACAACAATTTATTGGGGAGGTTCAAAAATTTCCCAACAATAATTTTCTTTTCTATCGATAAAATGCCCAATTTATTAACTTTTAAGGTTTTGGTATTGGCTTCAAATTTTAGTAACTCTTTGAGTAAAATCTTTTACCACAATTTTCGCAGTTTGAAATCTCGAATTTCCCAACCTTCTGGGTTTTCAGATTATTGGGAGGAATGATATCTCCCCATAGATCTAGAAAGTTAAAATCTCCCTCAATGTAAATTGGTATCCTTTGACCCGTCATTTAAGCTCGGCTCTCTTGCCATAAATAAGCTCCAAATCCAAATGGCAGCTTAAGTATCCAAATCATTCCTAAGTACTGTTAATTGATTATAAAGTCAACGTGTTTTTTTTTTTTTTACTTTCAGTTACCTATATATGATATATATAATAAGTGAAAATATTGCAATCGTGAAAAATTTCGAATCTGAGATTTCAAATAACCAAGTTTCGCAAAATGGTCTGCGTGTGTTTGTGTGTGTGTGTGTGTGTGTGTGTGCAAGGCAAGTCTGTACCTGGGATTTTAATGTGTTACTGGCCATGGTATGCCGAAGCCCCCAAATTAAGTTATTTAAGGTAGCAACAGTCCACGGTTTCTTGGAATAATGAGCATCTAACTCGAGTTAAAAACTTTCGCCCTGAGAAGTCATTTTTATACTGAAGTAGAATTAACAAACAGACAAATGGACAAAATAAAAGTATTACAGTTGTGTTTTTATCTTGTTTGACCAACTGACTAAACAGTGGCCAAAGTTTAATCAAACGTGCTTGATTAAGTGTCTAGTCTTTTGAGCAAACTTCTAGTCATATAATCAAATCTTCTGGTTTTTGCCATCTGGCTAGTCATTTGATTAAATAACCAAACTTGACTATGTATTATATTACATAATTAGACATAGAGAAATCTATTTCGATTGAATGAAGTGAGATTTCAATAACTTTTTTCCTTCTGCTTACCTTATCACTTCTACTTTTGTTAGTTAAAGGGGTAGAAACACAGGATAGATTTGTACTTTCTCACACAGTCTAATAGAGCAATCGATTAAAACCTGAACAAGTTCTAAAGTGAAGTTCCGAAACTCTATAAAAAAAACCTTGGAATTACCTTCGATCAATACTTAACCTGGAGTAACCATATTTCCCAGATCAATCTCAGTCCTCTAACAGATCCTAAGATTCCGTGATTCATTTCTCCGAAGTACCCGTCATATTCTAGTATTAGTGTATGGAGTGCTTTTCGGTGTGAAAGAAATGAGGCTAAAAAGATTAATGAATTGTTCCATAAAAATCATTCTGTTTTCCTAGACGCCCTCACATATCTCTTCTTATTCCAACCCTTAAGAACCAAAATAAACATCCTATATTCTTCACGTCTTAACCCTGCATTCTTCTGAAAACCTCTTAAATACAAGATCTCAGCCTACCGATTTTTACATCCATTCTCATAGAAGTGTTTCCTTTGAAAAGTTCTTAACCATTGGTGCAACCTCGTTTTGGAATTCCTTACCCATGTCGATTCGTAAAGCTTCCTCCCTAACCTAATTTAAACACCATTTATTTCTCCATCTCCTCGATATTCAATTTTTCAAATACATGTAAACAATGATTTTTTATTAGCGTTTGTATACATATGTATATATGTAGCCATTGGCAAATTTTATATTTTTATTTTATTTATATAATTATTCATTGTTTCTCTTTTAATTTAAAATTTAATTAAGTTCCAATAATGCAGCCGAATGCTCCTTGAATTCCTGTGGAATCGAATTCGATTGAATTAGTGAGATTTTGATTTATTTCTCTCCCCTGTTTACCTTATGACACCTCATTTTTTTTTAGTATAAGGAGGGAAAAATGATAAAGGTATGCTTGTAAGTTTTAAATGTTCTTGGAAAATACTAGTATTTTTTACTTTTATTATTACAGTTCGTTTTTGAAGAATCACTTCCCTCCATTTTCATTCTGTAGAGATCTACTGCCGGGTTTAAAGTTCGTTGTTTGAAATACAACATCCGGTCATGAGAATCGCCCTTTTCTATAAATAAAAGAGCGGAAATAATCATCGGAACTGTTATTTGTGAACAGAGGACCATCCATCAAGCTAAAGCTAATCACAGGGGACATGGGGCGAGACGATTTTTGGAACCAAAGCATGACCCGAATATTCCATTTAGCTGGCTCAAAAAAGAGGTGCACCTCGGAGTCCACCAAAATGGACGGATACAAATAGCAACCAAGAAGTAGTATTTCTGAACTATATAACGATTATTCAGAATAGCCGGATATCTGTTGGGAGATGATTTTCAAAGATAACTCTTGAGGTTGCATTTTAGATATCACATTTAAAATAGCCCTCCGAAACTACAGAAATCTTCCCTTGTGTCTTGTTCAATGATTCGCAAGAGCACCCCTGTTTTATTGGCTTTAGAAAAATAATAATATTTAAACTTTTTAAAATGATTTTTAATGTTTTTTAACTTATGATATATTTTTTTTATGGATACTTTGATATGCGGTACATAATGCAAGTTTTAATAAATAAACTTAATGTTAGCTAATATTTAATAATATTTAATATAATATTTAATATTGAAGCTAGCTATATTTTTTGTTCGACTTCAGAACGCTATTCTGGTGCATGAAGGAAAGATATTTTTTATTTTATCATTACTATTCGTAGACATTTACCGGAGACACGCACGTTTACTCATTAACGTAGGGAAAGCTATCATTCATAGGTCGGGTCATAAATTCTTCCCCCTCAAGGTTTTTCAGCTCGTCCAGGGGATACGGGAGGAACACGGATTTTGGTGATTACAAGGATTCTGAAATTCATTCCCATTTGTTTATGCTATTTTCCCCTTCTAATTTCAAATCAAAAATTTAATTCTAATCTACGATTACAACGTATTGTCACATTTTTTAATAAAATAAACAATAACTTAATTTTTTAAGTATTTTTATGTAAATAAATTTCTTTTGGTGGAGTTGCTTGACTTCAAATAAATTGTGAATTTAATTGGAGGACGAAATTAGGGCCACTCTTTTAAAATCCTAACACATTATTATTTTTGTTTACTTATTGGGAAAGAATATTTAGTTCTGCCCAATAACGATACCAATATCTGCTGGTATAGAAAAAATCTGATATTGTATTAATTTTCGGGGAAATTTGCCTTTTGTTTAATATTTGAAATTTCAAATTTGGCTTAGAGGGACGATATTCGGGCGCCTTCCCTTATCGTAAAATGTGTAATTTTTTTATCTGAGATTTTTTATTATCCTCAGATAAAAAATTTACGCTATTAACAGTACTACATTTTTTTTTGGGGGGGGAGGGAGGAGATAAAAATACTTGAAATGAAAGTAACTCAATATTTACATTTTATTACATGGGCCCCTTGGCTTCTGACCCCCTCAATTATCCTCATGATTGTCATCACTATGTACATAAATGATGTAAACGTGAAACAGATTAACATTTTATTACTGATCAAAAGGTTATCCCGAAAATTCTAATGAATAAGAATGGGCTCATTAAACAGATTTTATACGGCTCAATAAAGATATCTAATCTGAGCAAAATTATTTTATATTTTTTCTCGTTATAATTAACCATAATTCTTAGAAGAATGTAATAAATCCATTCCAAGAATTACCACTAAAATACAAACCCAAAAATATGTTTTTTTTTTTTTTGTACACTTCAAATAAGATTTATAATGAAACTAAACTTTTTAATAGTCATTTTTTAAATTATTAGACAGTTAAAAGTGGAAATTATTTCCATTTTTATCTATAGAGTTGACTCCACTTCATAAGAACACCTCGGGATAAACCAATTAGTCCAAATAAAACAAATGTCCCAATATAGCCAAGATGAAAGAAAAATCTTTGTAGTTTTTTACTTTTGCTTGTCTATAAATGTTATTAGGTTTGTTAAAAAAAAAAAAAAAAAAACTCTCTGTGGCATTTTATTCTTAAAATAACATTTATGTGCAATCAAAATAAATAAATAACTTTTTATTTATTTTATTTTTACACAAATTAAATAATAATTGCGGATTTATGATTATAATTATTATTATTACAGGATTCATACATTGATATGAATATATGAATAAAAAATTGGGTATTTAAGAATGCATTAATAAAATATAAAGACATGAATAAATGTATTTTTTATGTTTGTGAATTGGAGCATAAATAAATAAATTCCGTTTTTTACTAAATGTAAATTTACCTTTTACATTTCTTTTCTTTAATTTCTTTATTCTTAAATACGTCAATTGGTGCAATAGACTGCTGATTTACATCTAAATATCATCAATTGTAAATATGTAGTTACTAAACTGTTTCTATTACCAATAATTTCTAAGTAACTAAAATTAATTTCTTAATATTAGATAGTATACATTTTTTTTTTTTTTTTTTATGAAATATGTGCTTGCCTCGATGGCCATTTTTTTTCCTGAAAAATATAATAAGGTAATGTGGGGTAAATGCGCTCTAGATTTTACAAAGCTTGACTTTAAACAACTGTAAAATCTTTATTTTTAAGCTATTTTTTTCTTCTTTTTTTTTTCAAATGCTCCTGAGACGATTATATTTTAAATATTACATTCAAGCCCACGTTTCTATCACGTCAATTTTTATCAGATTAAGAATTCAATTTAGTAGTCCCTAGTTGCCCCTACCTTAAGGGGTAAGTGCGTACGAGGTATCTCGAAGACTCATTATTCAAGCAGTAGTGGTTGTGGGCCAATTGAAAAATATTTTGTTTCCAGAGGAATAGCTAAATGTAATAATCGAAAAAAGTTAAAACTTGTTTGAGATCCACTTGATATTTTATCAAGTTCTTTTTTCTTATATAAAGAAAAAACTGCAGTACCATATAAATTCAAAACATGTTAAAGTCTGTAGTTATAGGTGTAAAATATGGAACTTTTTATTAAAATTGAAATAATGGCAATGCATGTCTAAGAAGAAAGAAAAATTATGGGAATTCCGTTTGAGATAGAATAAAATCCAAATAATTATTGGCAGAAGTGAGATCTCTAAATTGTAAGGGGTGGCAAGGGCGAAAGTACTAGGTGGGAAGGTGGCAAATCGATTTTTTTTCATTTATACATACCTAATTTAAAAAAAAGGTTGTCATCTACTTCCCAATTCAACGATACTGCAACCGTTGGAAAGCTGAATTTCTGATCTCTAGCCCATACCAATAACTTTTAGATTTTATGCCTTTATAAGGGGAACATAGTAGTGTAAAACAAAAACCCTAAAATATTTTATTTTATTAGTTTATATGGACCTGAACCACTCCCAAGTTTCGTGTGAATTGGTGGAATCATGCTGAAGCTATCGTAATTTTTTTTATTTTCGAACAAAAATCGAAGTAGAAAATATTGAGCAAACAATTTTATTTTTCCAATGCTAGGAAAACTCCTATTTAGGTTTTTTTTGAGGTGTGAATAACGAATATCAGGTTGAGACACCGATTTTGAGGTAAAAAATTCAATAACGATAGAAAATTGGTAATTTTATGGTTTTTAATTACGAATGTATTTATATAACTTTTAATTTTGAATTTAATTATTTGTAATCATGATGGATAGTTATAATTGTATTTATTTAACTTATTTGTATAGAAAATTAAATTGTTTATTTAAAAAATTCAAAAACAAAAAGTGTTCTTATGATGATTTATTTTCTAGAGCTGTTAATCATGCGCTTTAAATTATGAAGACATTTAAAAAACATTGAAGACAATTAAAAAAACAATTTTAAAAAACATTATTAATAATTAATTTGATTCATTTATTTTTATACAATTAAATAATAATAATTATTATTTAATTGTATAAATTGCCTAGTAGTAAATCCGGGCCTGGTTATAATTGAAATGGAAAAGGTGGCAATTGATTTGGGAAATGTTACAATTCATTTAGAAATGCTATAGAAAAAGATCTAAATGCGAAAAAGCACTTCATCGGGGCTAATACTTCTTTTGTACTCCGAATTTCACAAAGGGCCGAGAAGGATTTGATTCAGAATTAGAATAATCAATGATAAAGTAAGTATTTATCAGATTGGCGTTGTCTCCACTCATCCGTGGAAGCACTAAGCGATATTAGGTACCTAGCGGCTGAGAAGTGATATTTCAAAGGCATACAAATTCTAAGGGCTGTCCATGTGATTTGTCCCAGTGACAGGTGGAGTACAATAGAGGAACCGCTCACACAAAACTGATGCCAGCAATAAATAAGAGCTTCCCTCAGTGTGTATAGATATATATATAAACATATACACATATATACAGTGGTCCAGCACAGGGCCCCTCCCTCCAGATTAGAACGTCGGCGACTCTTATATTTGTGCAGCTTAAATGGTGCAGCCACCTTTTTGGCTCCTGTCCCAGCCTCTTTGATCTAAACGTCACCCTTTAACAAATTGCCTTCCTCCTCTTATTTATTTATTAACAGTGTTTCACTAAATCAAGATGCCATCGGTTTCCCTTTCCCTCATTCAACTATCCTACAGATAAATGTATAAATATTTAGCCAGTACATAATAACATGTGTAATGTTGGCAGGAGCTTGAGCCTGTCGTATAAATCTTTTACAGGATTTCAGAAACATACGGTTGTGTTATTGTGTGGACAAGCGGCTATGAACATGGTGACACTGTCAACAATATTTCTTGCTTTTTAATTGTTTCGGTGACTTCTTTATCGATGTTTCAGAACGACATCCTTACAAAGAGTACCATGTGTTCAGACAAAGCGATTCTTCAAAGCTTCGTCAATGAATGCTGTTACATTGACAAGGTCACTTTTATAATATTTCTTTAATGTCATAGCACTTATATACAACCCTACCCCTACCCCCACTAAATGGGGTAGCACATACTACAACATTTATTTAAATTAAATGGGGGTAAAACTATCGAATAGGGGCTCTTGTATACGTCTGGACGCACAACACATAAAACCAGGGCCGGAACTACGATTTTTGCCAGTGGAGCAAGCTTAATTTTGCCCGTCCCTTCTTTCACTCCTCCCCTCCCCCTCTTCCAATAACAGTCAACAGTCTAATATCAGTATTTTAGTAAATATATTTTGAAATAAATATCATCATCTCATAACATTAAGCAAGTGTCCCCTTTGCCCCCCCCCCCCCCTCCCTAGTTCCGGTCATATAAATGGCAAGACGGGCTCCACACTGCTATTTTTTGAAAACGCGCTTTTTTGGAATAGAACTTCGGTAATACTCCAGTTTCGCAACCCCAACATGATTGGTCGCGTAAAGTTTTTGGGACGGTCTGTATGTCGAATGCCGAGTCTACCCGACTTAAGGTTAATCTTCGATATCGAAATCCAAAATTCAATCAATTCAACCTTGTATTATTATTTAATATAGTTTATCTATATTAACAATTTATGATAACATTTTTGGTATTTCTTATAATTATTTTACTTAATTTATAGGTTGTAAATGATTTATACCTAGTTTAAGAACTTACATAATTTATGATAAGGCATTTATTTATTCAAAAATGAGATCTTCATTTATGGATTCTAGTTTAGGAGAATATATAATTTCAGACACTTTACCTATTTCAGTAAATTATCAAATTTTAATGCCAAAAATAAAGAGGAATAAAATGAAAACTAATTAAAATATATTTACGAATACAGTGTCACTCCTTCAAGTTTTCTTCCTTTGTTATAAGCTTGCGATATTTGTTATTATTTTTTTAGTTTTTATTGCAAAAAATTTTATTGCAAAAAATATTAACAAAAAATGTTTTGTTTTTTTTGGATAATGATTTTATTGGACTATTTGAACGAAGATGTAGTAAATAATGTAAGATGACATCCACAAACAACACGCAGAGGACAAGCTATAAAGCAATCATTTATTTAAAAATATTTTGCATAAAAATTTTATTGAACTTGAAAAAATGATAATTATGTTAAAAATATATGTAAAAACTGTATATATATATTTTAGTGCACACAACAACTTCCCTTTAACATTTATTAATTTATATTTTTATTCCGTCATCCGACGTTCTTCCGAACGTCTTCCGAAGTCTTCATGGTATTATTTTTTCTCTACAATTTTACAATACAGGACAACACTATATATATTTTTAAATGTGATTTACATTTTAGTTAATTAATTCATGAAAAATATAATTTATTACCTTAAAATTGCTATTATTGCTTATATTTAATCGATGGAAGCAGACATTATATAATATATGTACAAACATTATTAAGTTGTAATAATACAAATTATGAAAGAAAAAAGATTTGTTTGCTCTAGATTTTTTTAAATTGCTATTTTCAATTCCATTTTCTTTTCAGTTGTTTTCTTTCAGCGGCTATAATTTCCAATTGTGACCTCGTGAAGTCTTCTTCGACAATTTTCTTCATTAAAAAAATCACCAATTGTATTAATTAATAAACTGGAAACAAGAAGGTTGCCGAAAATTGCAATAGTACCGTTACATCTTTTCCTTAATCACACATTAACTTTCCTTTAGCATAAGTTTTTTTTTCACTTTGTTTAACTTTTAACGCTTTTTCCGCCATTTTTTAAAAGAAGACAAAGGAACGTCTCTGCGATTAAATTGGCTTAAAGAATGCCTTTATCATTCAGGCTCATTAAAGGCTTCCTTTTCGAAGGAACGTTCAAGGGGAAATAAAGGAATGTCTGCATATCATCTTAAGTCTAGTCTAGCAAGGACTAGGATAATTTTTTTCCTTTTTCTTTTTTTATTTACTACAATTTCTAGGAGTATGAAAACAAATTTATAAGAATTGTAATTTTATTGTAACCACTGAATAAAACTATTCAAAGCTTGAAGGATCGCATCGCTCCGAGGAGGAGGAGACATTGACGACGTCCTAAAAAGAAGGATACCGAGGCCAAGAGAGATAAAGAAAAAAGGAGCATGAGACCTTTGAAAAATATGCGGTGGAGTGACCGGCTGGGGCGTTATAGCCCACGTTCTCGAAAGGTGCTGACCAGTGAAATGTCACCATCCATTCTCCGTTGTGGAGTCGTCGCAGTCTATCACCTCGCTACTGGGTCAACAGGACATCAACAACACTCTTTTGCGCATAAGTCGGATTCCTTCGCTAAGCAGGCATACAGCACAGCATTAACAATTGATATTTTACACTGACTGAGAGTAGTTTTAAAAATCTTCCTGCTATTTGAGAATTATTTATGGTACGGAAACAACCAAAAATTAGAAAAAAAAAATGTACGCATGTTAACGTTAACGTAGCTATGAACGTTTCGCCAGTTCAGGCATCATCAGAACCGAAAAAGATAAGATCACATAAATGCAGACCAAAGACATCACATCTCACCTCAACAGTCCAACTAAATAGAGAAGATTAGTGTGATATGAATCCTAATAAGAGGTGCAAAAATTAGATAAGAAATGATTTATTGAAGTACGCAATTTTAAGCACACTAATATTGAGTTCGGATGGTTGTGCTCTTGTATCCAAGAAGGGGACAGAAGAATGAAAGTTAATATCAAGAATAAAGGGAGGTTTTAGTTTTTACTTCACCTTAATTCGAAAATGGTTTTACAACCCTGTTTGTGAATTCTCTGATTGATAAAATGCTGTTGAATACTGCAAAAGATTTGAATGAAGCAAAAATCATATTTTGAAAAAATTGAGGGTTACATCTTTACACGCTAGATAAGCATTTACTTTTTTTTAAATATCAATTATTTCTGCTAAAAATATATAACTTTCTAAAGTGTTTAGTAAATATTTTAAAATTGTTACATATATTTTATATATAATATTATATATTATATAACTTATATAAATTATATAATAATAGTAATAATCAAGTTTTATCCTCAATTTTAAAAATTGAAAAAACAGTGGTCATGATTCTTCGAAAATGATAAAAACTGGTCATGATTCTTTAACTTCCAAACGGAACACTCTAGAACCTTCAAAATTTGTACATATACCACTCTTCCATTGTAAATTCAACCTGTCAGTACAAATATTAATAATTTAAAAGGAATGTATTAAAACCAAAACAAAAAATAAATAACAGTAATGTTTGTCTGCCAAACACAAACGAGGTGAAAAACTCCCATTTCCTACGCATTTGAATATATTTATATAATATAAATATATTACATATTTACAGAACAGAAATATATTACATATTTACAGAACAGAAATATGTTACATATTTACAGAACAGAAATATATTTTATATATTTAATAATATAAGTATGTTAAATTTGTATATAATATACAATATACAAATTTATTTATATTGCATAAATATACAACAATAAAGAAACTGTTGATTTCGATCTACAAAATTAAAGAAAAAAAAAGCAGAACTTATTAAAATAATTTGTTTAAATATGAAAAAAAATTATAAATAAAAACAAAATTCCCCCATAATTTGAATTAATTTCATAAACTACACGTAAATTACATATGTAATGGATTGGAGATATTACATTCATAAATACTAATTTGAATAGTGGGTGATATTTTTAATTTCCATTCTACTTTCTCTAAAATTGTTATTTCAATATTTCTTCTAGTCGATTTAGAGTAACTACAAATATTTTATATGAACATTGTTGGAAATTTAACACTATACAAGGTTGGTCATAAACCATTTTGCACTAAAATTAGTTATCAAGTCGAAACCACTGAAATATCTACTTTTTTGTTTGTTTTTTTTTGTTGTTGGCATTTTTTCAGATATTCACGGCACCGTTTCTCAGTAGCGCTTCCGAATATTCCGGCATGTTTAATATAAAACTTTTTAGAACATTTTAGGCATCTGCAACATTTTGCCGAATATGCATGGTAAGCGAGTTATTGATGGAAAACATGCTTGTTCTTAGTGGGGTTTTCAAGATGGCGGAAAACGCACAATGTGTGGGAGGTTGAATACTTGGATTTCTTATGAGAGGGGCAATACATACATGAAAATCAAAATTCCTCCATCTTTTCCAATCAAAAATGATATCTTCACTGGGCCGAGTAGGGAAATATTTACAAACATGTTTTATAGTACTTCATTTGGCTTGTTCAAAAGTCCGCAGATTCACATAGCTAAATATTGTTTTGATCGCTCATCCACATCCTTACTGGCATATTCTTGTTAATTTAAAAGAGACGTGTAGGGACAAAAAACTGTAGATCGAATTAAAGTCATAATTTAAATGGTTTTAAACTTTTCTGATTTTATTGCGATTTCTCATCAATTTCCATAATTTGTTAAGCTTATTTTAGGAATACAGGCGTTGGTGATGGATATATATATTTTTTTTTTTAAATTTGGATAAAGGACATATGCCTTGAACATATAAGTATTAAGGTGTAAATTTTCATTTGTCTAGAAAAAAGTATAAAGTTTTTTTTTACCGCTTTTTTGGTGTTTCGTCCCACTGTGCGGTGTCCCGTAGGCAGTCCGCACACGAGTCGTTGCTCTCATGCGATGCGTGAGAGGTACGTTATTGAATCAAGGTGGGAAAAAAACGATTTTCGTTTCACGTCCGCACACTGTCGTCAAGCTCTCGTCAATATTCGGGTTTTAAAATCCACGTCTACTTGAAATATATAATACTAATTATCCTCAACATAGGATTGAACAAAACTTTTTGACATTTCCATTTTAAGTGCATTAGCGCTAGTAGCATCTATTTTTCTACTATTTTTTATCTACTAATACTAAAAGAATAATAATAAATAAAATAAAGGAAATAAAAATTTTGTAATATCAGTCGTAAAATAATTGAAATGAAAAAAATTGTAATTTCAGTCATTAAATAATTTTGACCTGGGTAAACAGCCCTCGGATAACTGCCTCAACTTTTGCTCAATGCGGTTTCTTGACAGACTAAAATTTATTTAGATAAACTTCTTAATATAAAAATTATAAATTCAGAAAACAAATATTTGATAAAACCATTATTTCATCATTCATAAAATAACTTATTTCGTGAAATAATCATTCAACATGTATATTCAAGTAAAATTATGAAAAAAAATGACTTCAAAATAATTCGCCCAGGCCATTAATAAGATTTAATTTCAAATATTATTTCAAATAAATTTTGCCCAGGTCTAGGACATTGGACCCTTTCAAAAAACCCTTAAAAAAATCAGGCGGGCCTGAGCCGAAGGTGGCAGCCCCACCACGGGACTAGGGTACGGAGGGTCAGTGGCTCCATAACCCGAAATAAAATCACTACGAAACTTCATAAATTAGCCTCGGATTCAAATAGTCTTAATAGGAAACAACACGGCAATCGTCTAAGGCCCAATTTAGGATTCTGGAACATTTTAACACTCTATCGACCAGGAGCACTAAATGTGCTCTTAGAACAGACTGATAAATACAAACTGGACATTACTACCATTCAGGAAATTAGATGTACTGGAAAAGGGATCCTCAAAAAGAAGAACCACACAGTGTACTACAGCTACAATGAAAGGGAACACACATTTGGATTTTCCCCCACAAACTCATTCATAAAGCCACATGGGCCTCACCCGACCGAATCACTGTGAACCAAATAGACCACATTGTGATTGACAGAAGGCATATTAGATCTCTCAAAAATGTCCGTGTATACCGTGGGACGAACGTGGACTCCGATAACTATTTAAGCATCGCTTATATCTTTGGTCGAATCAATATCTCAAAACCAAGAACTGAAATAAGGAAGAAATACAACAGGGATAAGCTCATAGACCCTGGGGAGAGGATGAGATACCTTACCGCACTGGATTAAAAACTAGGATCATCTGACTATGAAGAGGACGAGTCGGCGATCAATAAAGAAAGATCCACTCAGCAATAGCCGACATTGCAGATAATATCCTAGGAGCAGAGGATAGAAAACCTAAATAACCCTGGTTTGACGAGGAGTACTCACAGGCCACTGACGCCAAAAATATGGCCTATAGTGCTCTAATAGCGAGACTGACTAGGTCGACAGTTGAAGAGTACAGAGGAAAGAGATGTACGGAAAAGCGACTCCATAAAAATAAGAAATGAATCTGGAAAAGAAAAGGGCCAGAAACAGCCGAATTGTTTAAAGTAAAAGGTGAGTGGGTTTTCGACCATACCACTTTGAAAGGTGTCTCCTATCTTGGATCCCAGGTAATGTGCACCAACACCATCGAAACGGAAACAAGAAGGATATTGTCTGCAAACTACTGTTACTTTGGGATGAGGCAACATCTAGCAAGCAGGGTAATGACTAGAAAGATGAAAATTATTTTGTACAAAACCTTAATTCGCCCAGTCCTTACATATGGAGCGGAAATCTGGACAATGACTAAGGATGCATACCTAGATCTGCTCATATTTGAACGAGAAATATTTGGACCCTTGCTTTTTGGTAGAAGATGGAGACGGAGGACCAATGAACAAATCTATGACCTCTTTGGTGGGCCTGATGTCGTCACGGTAATAAAACGATCCCGACTGAGATGAGCTGGACAATGCGGCCAGGATGGGCGAAAAGAAGATCCCGAAGAGTCTACTGACGGAGGACATACACGGGCGTAGGAGAGTCGGGCGACCGAGACTTCGGTGGATCGACTGTGTGGGTGGAGACGCGAGGAGCTTAGGAGTCCACAACTGGATTGCAGCCGCACTGAACAGAGACTCCGTTTTTTCTATTGTAGAGTCACGATTTATAGCACCATTAATGGAAGTTTACGTGAGCAAAATCACTATTTCTAAGTGTCGAAAAAAATGGAACAGTGGAGCGGAGTGATCGTTATTGGGGCCCTTGAAATAGTCTTCACTCCAAATACTCCAACTGTTACTATTCAGTGTTCCATGTTCCATTTGGAGTAATCGTCAGTGACCGCCTTTAGAAATTTTAAATCCATTAAAAATGTTTATTTACTTTTAATTAATAGCCCTAATCTGGCAACACATGGTTGATCGAGCCGGCACGTAAATTCCACACACGATCAGTTTTATTTGAAAATCGAGGCTCGGTCAAGCATGCATGATTTGAATTCAATAAATCATCAAGAGACTTGTTAAATCATAATGCTTGAAAAAATTACCCCACACACGGTCAAGTATGCTTGAACAGAATGATTGCTCAAGCATACTTTTCAAGCATGCTTGACCATATGTGGGCATCTTTAGATATAAAATAAATTCGTCTCTAAAAGATGAAAAGAATAATTAGGTTGGCAAAATAGATTCAGATTAGGGAAGTGATGGCGATCCTCTTATGTAAAACTGATGTACACAAGTGTCCACTGACTTGGCACCTACACAGAAGAAATCAACGAAATAAGTCCAAGGGTATTATTGTTTCAGGAATAAGTTTCATGTTAAAAAAATAATGTGTATATATATATCAGAAACGTTAAGATTGGGAATTAAATTGCCAAGATCAAAGAACGTCTAGATTTAATGTTTAATTCAAATGGAGAGAATGGAATAATATGCCGGATATAAAATTTACGATATTTCGGTTCAGGTTTATGTGGTGTAATTCGATATAGGATTTCATATTTGTGCCAGTATTATTGCAAAAAGGTTTGTTTCATAGAAACCTCTGTTTGCCGTTGATGTTTTTTTTTTAAATACATGGACCCTGCACGGACACGGGTATAAGCTGGTATATGTATGCTTCTAATTAGATTATAAAAATAAGTTAACAACATATCTGTATATTTTTCGTTCCACATACTTTAGAAAAAAAAAAAAAAAAAAAAAAAGCGTTAAAGGAATATAGAAGTATAGGGTACAGTGTAACGGAATGATTTCAAAACTAAATTATTTATTAAAATTTCATTTATTGGTGTATATAAAGTACGAGAATAGCAATTTGCCCTACAAACAAAAAACCTTTGCGATAACATTAATAATAATAATTTCTCGAAACGGAGATATTCCTATTCTCACTCTTACGATTTAACGTCTTGCGACTTTTTTTGGTGGGGGTACCCAAGCCTAGAACAACCCAAGCCCTCAACAACGCATTCGGGACGAGATTAAAGCAATACCAGTCAGTATGCAGTACCAGAGGTATGCAGTACTTCGGTATGCAAAACTTCAAGGTACGACTCTAATAAAAAAATTTCACATTTTTACTCTCTGGAGGGTATTTGGCGAACGTAGTGTTTAGAAATATTTTTTTTTTTTGTATTAGATACGAATTGGCTATTCTTCTACTTTGTATTTATACATGAAAAATTAAAACAAATTTAGTTCTTTAATAAATTAAATAATTTTGAAATGATCCCGTTTCACTGACGGGCCCTGTACATCCGATATTTTAGTTATGAAAATGAAACTAGCGCCTAACTCAAGATTGAATATTAAGTTAGTTAAACAAAAAATAAGCGGGTAAGAATTTTATAATTTGTTCACTTAATAAGCCGTGCAGGTAGATTTTTACTCCTCAATAACCAAAATCCCTCATGTATTTTTTTCAAAAAATGTGATATTATTCCAACAGTTTCAGGTTAAATTAGGAGCGAAATGTATTTTCCGGCCCTCTCTCACTTTTATAGTTCTTCCTCGTCATTTTACGCAATGACAGAAAATAAAAAAGAGGAAAAATCTCACCTACAAATTCTGCAACTCTGAGCAATTGCTGTTTTTCAATTACATTTTAAATTTGTATTAAATACTTATTTTAAAAGGAAAGAATAATTGAAAAACTGGAACATAATGTTGAGAAATGCACAAAGCGTTAAAACTATCCTGTTCATTCTTCATTCTTGAATTTAAATAATCTGTGATTTTTCTATCTCAAGATTAGTTGTTTAAGCAAGGATGCTCATACACAGATATTTCCAACAAAATAAGCTCTCTATTCGTAGAAAAAAAATGTGAATTATTTGACTGTTGGTGAACTTTCATTCACAATTAGAATCAGTGGTAGAAGTTATACCTTAGGCTAGTATTCCAAAGAGCAGTTACGCCAACTAGCAGTAACTAGTGTTCCAAATGAAGGTTTCGCTATACACCAAAGAAAGTCATATTTGACAATTTTTGCCAGTAGTGAATACCAGTCATAATTTAATAAAGTAGCAACTGCAAAACACGAAAAAAAATGATAACATTGATTGGACTAACAATTCTTTTCCTTTTGATTGTCATTACCTTACGATATCTTAACACTGTGAAAAGATGAATTCCCAGTTTATAACCACGGAATAATTTACATTTTATTTGTATCAGGGGCAATCCCAATTTGCAGATCTCATGCTAGATAAGTATGGTACTTTATATTTCTTTCATATAAAATGGTTCTATTGTCAATCTTAGCTGCTTAAAACACTATGATCAAAAGTATACTTAATTATTTATTTTTTTAATATTGAGAGTCCGTTATTAAGCTAAGTTGAAACACATGAACCCAAATTAATGAATAAATAATGACAGCTTTAATTTCTGTTTCAGTTACGTCCAGCTGTACTCAGCCGTATGGAGAAATGAATCAACTAGGTGGTGTGTTCGTCAACGGTCGCCCGCTTCCCAACTCCATGAGGTTAAGAATAGTAGAGCTCGCTCAACTTGGAATAAGACCATGTGACATATCCAGGCAGTTACGTGTATCTCACGGATGCGTTTCCAAAATTTTGGCAAGATTCAACGAAACAGGTTCTATCCTTCCAGGAGCTATAGGGGGATCAAAACCAAGAGTCACAACGCCAAAGGTAGTTGCGTATATAAGAGAGTTAAAACTGAAGGATCCTGGAATATTCGCATGGGAAATCCGAGACAGATTGCTCTCTGATGGTGTCTGTGACAAATTCAATGTGCCATCAGTCAGTTCCATCAGTCGCATTCTCAGGAATAAGACCGGAAGTAATACGCCGCTTTACTACTATCCTGGACAGACCTCCCAGAAGTGGCCTCGACCAGCTCACAATGTGTCTGACATACTTAATTCGACAGACGTTACCCAACATGCCCACAATTATAGTTGTTACATGTATCAGCATTGGCCACCATCCCAGTAGTACTGGCAGTCAAAGGTTTTCTATAAATGACCTATACTTACAAGTGTTCTTATAAATTCAGAATGACTTATTAATAAGTAAGACTGAGTTTATCGACACAAGGTCTAGGTATACCTTGTATAGTAAAGCATGTAATATAAACAAATGTATATTTCAAGTGATTAAATATAATATATTAGAGATTATGATTACATGAAGGATTAGTAAATGTTAATCTATATCAGTGCCATTTTTTTTATGTTTAGGCTAGTTAATGTTAAAGTCAACTAATCACTTAAATGTTCAGCGACTTAAAAATATAGCATTTTGGAGAAATTAGTTGCGCAAATGAAAAAATATAAATAAATAAAAACTTCTTTTTATAGTTAATTATTTAATTTGATGTTTAAGACAGTACAAATATGGTTTAAAAGATTAATTCAGTTTCAATTCTAAATGTAATTTCTTTTCAAAGCCTTAAAAAGCAAATGACAATTCTGTAATTATTAAACTTTGGCAGCTGAAGGACTCCTTTACGGTAACATAAAATTATGGCATTTAATTTACTTTTATTTTTATATTTCTAACAACAATTATAACTTACTTCTAAAATAATTATTATTTCTAAAGTTACAACAAAATAATAATAATTTGTGAAAATAATCAGAATTTTGGCCTCATTAAGAGGGAAGCCTTAAACAATTATTTTCCTCAGACATTGTCATATATAATTTCAATGATAGGCAAACAAAAAATAATATAAAAGTAACTTCATTGAAAAGGATTAATGTATTCTTTTTTTTATTATTATTATTTTAAAAAGCAAAATCAAAAACACTGGTTGTTATTCATAAATGTCATTATACGATGAATTAATAATATATTGGACAAATAATATACTAGGATAAAACATTTAAGTCATTCCAATGTTGGCCAGATTTCCATAATGATGGATTTTTAAAATAAATGGATTAATTTTAGAGTTCAAAATAAGATAGGGAAATTTACTGTTTTCATCTTTATAAAATAGCACTAAAATAAATAAAGTGATTACAGAATTGTCTTTTCAGGCAACATTTTCCTACCAGAATATTTCTGTTTATGGTTGGTTATTATTAAATATATTAAACATTACATCATAATTGTGACCAAAATTATTTATGGAACAAATAATAAGAAATTTCGATAAAGAGATGTCTAGTTGAATAGCATTTTGAAATACTTTCCAATTCTGATGTTGCTTCAATAAAATTAATGCAGGTAACAGTGTCATTATACATCGGCTGTGATTTATTTTAAGAAAACATAAATAAATAAAATATGCTAGCAAAAAGACAACATAAAAGAAGCCATTTGCAGTGAATATTAAAAAATAAATTAACATGGATCTAGTTATTATAAAATTAATTATGAAATTTTCAATAGCATAATTAGTTTTAATGGTAAAATAGCAGACATGAATACTATACTACTTGATTTCATAAATATTAAGCATGAATACTTACTTTTCAATGTATATAAAAGGCTTAAGTGCAATCTGTGATTTAATTTTTACCTGTTTATGCAGATGTTTTCATAACAAGATTTGAATTCATTATTTTAATTTATGAAATTTGTACAAAAAAAAAGAGAATATGTGAAGTGAGAATGTGCAAGTATGAGAGACGATAAGCTAGTCAATTATGCCAATAGCCTAGTTTCATTTTATGTAATCAATAATAAATATAGTTAAGAGCTTATAAGTTGAGAACTTATGATGTATGTTTTTAAGTTATTATTATTATTTTTTTTTTAATTCTGACTGATCAATAAAGCTGTATGAAATATGAATTTTTTGTAAATCCCTTTTATATTACTTGTGAACTTCTGAATGGTAAAATACTAAAACCAAAGAATTTAAAAAGTTTGTCAAAAAAGTGCTCATTACAGACTACTTCAAAATCGCCTAGTTTATATAAATATATGCACGACAACCAAAACAAACCAGTACAACTAAATATAAAATAAGATTTTTGGTGATTATCATTAATAAATTTTGAAAAAGAGATTAATTAGGAATATATTTATGAGAATAATTATATACCTTACAGTCAAGAGAAAAATTGAATGAAATACTTGAACAGAATGCATTTTAAAATTTAATCCATATACTGGCCACCACCAAAATACTAATATAATGCATTATCTTATTTTTATTTGTATAAACAAAGACGACAATTTCTTTGTAGCAAAAATATTAAAATTTGTTTATATGTGAACAAAATAAATCATAGTTCTCAATAACTGTCATAAAAATAAATAAATAAAATTAGTGGGGCAGATTAATTTTAGTGTATAAGATATTGAATCATACGATTATTCAACATACAGTCAAATATGACAGAAAAATCATTGCTTGATAGAAAAATCTTAATCAACGTTAATAGAATAATTAATCAATCTAATTTGAAACCAAAAATGTAGATATATTAACTAATTAAATAGTACTTTAAATTGTTGAAATACCATTTAAACAGAACATCTAAATGAAAACTACACAATGGAACAGAAACAACCAATAATTTAGGAACTTACTATTAGGATCTCATTCCTTCATAAAGTTCTATGGTTCAATCAATTTAATTTTTTACTATGATTTTAGTCAACTTTTATTAGATGTATAATAAACTTTTTATTAAAACAGTTTCACTTATTACTTTGTTTTTTATACATAAAAAAACTTCACTTTTTAATAACTTCTGAATAATAATCAACGCAAATTATTGCAAATAGTTAAAAACATTTTATCAGTAAGTTTTAATAAACTTTCAAATAAAAAAATAATCTGTTTCAAAAGGTGTTGCTACCTCAGAAAACAACAAAATTATTATTGCTATACCTGTTTTTAAAATTTTACATGCTTCATATAAATGATTAACTTCAATATAAATAAATTTGTTGGGTAATGATAACTTCTGTACTATTATTTAGAATAATTTGAGGTACAACTTTACATCAGGGGCGCGTTATCACTTGTTCCTTCCGAGATCACCTGAAGGTCGCCAGACTAGCACACTCTAGTGCCATTTGTTCTAACCAACCGCATTGTATTCTATTGTAACATTCATAATCATTGAAACTATTACTGCATTAATTATATATTATTTAAAATTGTTAGTGTTGTCGACTTCCGGTGATCTGGGCAAATGTTTGTGATAATTTAAAGAAGTAATATTTTAAATTACGGTAAGGACCGTAATTGACTGAAAAGGAACTTTTGGGATTTGTTCATCTCTTGAGCGACCGTAGCGAGCAGAAGTCGACAGCTGTGATCTAATTAAAGCAGTAATAATTGAAATTACGGTAAGGCCCCGACCTCAACTGAAAAGGATCAGTTGGTGTTTTGTTTAGTTCTTTGGCAAACGTAATGATCGGAAGTCGACAGCGCTAGTAATTTTAAATAATATCTAATTAAAGCAGAAACAAGTTTAATAATTCCAATGAATACGAATGTTACAATTGAATGCAAAGCAGTTAGTTAGCACAAATGACGCTAGAGTGTGCTAGTCCGGCAATCTTCGGGTGATATCAGAATAAACAAGTGATAACGCGCCCCAAGTGTAAAGTTGTACCTAATTTGATACTTAATTGGAAGCAATGCTAATTTGTAATGAGTCTTATTAGCATCTTTTATGAAATGTAAAACACCTAATAAAGTTCCTTAAGAACTTATATCATTAAAAGTTTTTGATAAAAGTTCTGTTAATATAAGTTCTAGCCAAAACTTTTTTTTATAAAAGTTCTGTTAACAGAAGTTCCTCCTAGAGCATTTTAAATATAAGTTCTCACATACTTATGGGGCAAAGCTTGAGAGAGATTTTTGAGAAGTGTGGGAAACCTCAGGAGACAGCAGTATTGTTGAAAAAATTAAAAAAATCTTTTTAAAAAAAACATAGATATAAATAAAATTTGAAATAAAAGAACAAATATAAAAACAATTACCTTTTTATTTAATATTTAATTTTAAAAGAAAAATTGGTTTAATTTTAATTAAATCACCAACAGAATGTTTATTTAAACATTTTAAGATAAGAAAACCTTTCAAGACACAATTCCATAAGTATTTTGCACATTTAATCAGGAGCTTTAATAATGAGAACTTTTATTACAATCTCACTAAAAAACTCTAACGAGAACTTTTTTAATATATTACTTGTATATAAAGGTTCTTAAAGAACTTTTATCATAAAAGTTCTTATGGTAAAGTGCACAAAGAACTTTTACTATGTACGTTCTGACTAAAAAGTTCTTGTAAGAACTTATAATAAAAGTTCTAGCATAAAAGTTCTTGCATGAAATGTTTCAAAAAAGTTCCTAAGAAAAAGTTTAATTTAGAACAAGAATTTTTTAAAATAAAAGTGCTATTATTTTGGAGCCCTGCGAAATAGTATCTGCTGGAGTTGCGGTGGAGTGTTGCTTTATCTAGAGTAGTACCAGATTAAATAAAGCCATGGCATCTGAATAATCACACATAATAATTTCATCACACATTATTATGTAATTTAAATTAATTTAAAAAATGATTTTGCTTAATCCGAAATAGGTATGTCCAATCATCCAATAATTCTGGATAATCCAATCATTTTGGATAATCAGGACTCCACTGCAGTTCATTTAAAAATGAAAATATTGCATTACAGTGAATTGTTTGCAAAACAAAATTTTATTTTTTTTAATTTATCTTCAATCTTTCATGATTTTTTTTTTTTTTTAATGATGTAATGAATTTTTTAATGCATGAGTAAATATCTAATAAAACAAGCCTTTCACAAGAAATTAAAAGCAACATTTGGATTCAAACAACTCAAAAGAGGAATATTTAAATTTATATGTCACTTCACCGAAAAACCTTAGGAGAATTTCTGTAATATTATTTTTACATAAATTCATCATATTTTTCTACTGGCAAAAAGTGAGTGTCCTAAAATTTGTAGGATTTTAATATTGTTCCAATAAATACTTACGTTTTATTTGCATATCCTGTACATATCTTGTATAGTAGTATAGCTTACACTTTCAAAAATACTATTTTTCTAAATTTATTAGTATTCGAGTGAATGATATAATTAACGATATGTTTAAGAAAAATAAAAACAATGTGTCTTTATTATTTATAAAGTACATAAATCAACCAATGGATCTTATCAAGATTTTCTAAACCAGTCTTAATAAATACAATCATGAAATGATGTAGAAAACTAATTAAAAAAAAAATTAAAGAATAAATCATATAAAATAAAAATAAAAAAACACAAATACAAATTGAACTGATCTAACAATAAATTACTGTTTTAACAAACAAGCCTACTGCACCAGATATCTAATTACAGAAAATGCAAAATACTTCAAGAAAATTAATAACATTTAAAAACCCATTATTTATTAACTTTACAATAATTTCTTAATCCATTATTATCATGATTTTTAAAATTATAAGATAAAATTTATTAATATATAACAAAATATACACATATATTCTCAATCAGTGACGTCAACAACATATAATTATGCTTATATTAATATTAATCTATAAATTGTGACGCCCAAGCATGTAATAAAAATATTTAAACTCATGTTTCAGACTAGAAATACAAAAAATATATTTCAATTAGAAATTTTGCCTTTTTAAAATTTAATAATAATATCATGACTTCTTTAATACTTCTTTTTTTTTTTTGTATTTTTTGGTTCATTTTTTTACAAATAACTATTTCTGTTTTTTTAATATTTTATAAGTATCTTTGGTAAAAACATAACTTAATGCTGAAGTTACAGTAGTGGCAGCTGTTAAGTACCTAGAAAAACAGAAGAGATAAATCTATATTGTAATAGATGAAACAAATACTATAAATAACATTACTTTATTAAAATTAAAAATAAATAGATACATAATAATTTTTATTGAATGAATGTTACATATTTTCATAATTTACTAAGATTACTATGTACACTTTAATAATAAATCACAACACAATGTAAATAATAAATATAATTTATAGTTTTGAACAATAGTTCCAACTGAAAAAAACAAAAAAAAAAACATAAACCAAAATAAAAAAAATAAATAAAAACAGAGATTAAGTCACTAATTTCTTATATAAATATAAAAATTCAGCCAGCGTATGTTTGTGATCTCAAAACTCGAAAAGTAGTCAGTCGATTTTGATGCGGTTTTCAGTATCATATAGAGAATTTCTTCAGGAAGGTTTATATGCAATAGAATTTTTGAAATGCTCCTCCCTCCCCCCCTTAAGGGGAGAAATTGGGAAAACTATAAACAAATAGATAATTTTGTAATCATATTCATGATAACTTAAAACACGTTCAGCCCCATGATAATTTTGATATTTTTTCGGTGGGACCATCGTTTTTTTTATTCATATATTTTGTAATTATTACATAACAGTCATTAATTTTCAAGAAAAAATATATGTACCCTTTTTTTAAGAACTATCTATATTTCCTTACATAATTAGGCAACATTTTGGACAATCATTATCCATTTTCAAGCCTTTTTTTCATACATCGACAATTAAATTGTTTAAAAATTAGTTAATTTATAATCAACCACTTAGATTACTATATAATATATACTTGTTATTTTATCATATCATTAGCATATTACCTTACAAAATTGTTTGTATATTTATTAAAAAATTAAAACATCTAAAATATTATAACAAAATATTAGGAGAAAATAACCAATCATAAACAAATAAATAAGTCTTACTTGTTTATTATTATTAAAAATAGGGTATATATTTTTTCTTGAAAATTAATGACTGTTATAAAATTAATCTTATAATCCTTGAAAATAAAGATTTATTTGAAATAATTATTACTTTTAGATATCCTATAAATAATTTTAATTTATTTTATTTAACTTTTTTCATTCCAAAAAACCGCACTGGTCCCTTGGAAAAGGATTTTTTTTCAATTCGTAAAAATGAAACTTAAACTAATTGGAAAACACACATAAAGTGCTTTAGCAGTATAACTAAGTGTTTTACATATTTTTACTTCTAAAATTCAGTTGAAAATACAATACCCAGGACAAATAAAATGATGCTAGGTAATCTGTCGCGTCAGATAAAATAAGGGATTCCCCTTCCTAGCCTTCTAACATAACTTAATGATTAAAGACCGGATTTGTATGCAAATGCATATTTTTTCTGATACGTTTTTCAGTGAAAATGATTGAAAATCTTTACAAGTCAATACATTTGGCGCAGATATATTAAATTTTATAATGCATAATTTTGCATATTTGATGGGTTATTGCATATTTGGCTAAAAATTTTCTTTAAATAATTTTTCTGACAATTAAAATAGAAAAAAAATTATAAACTAGAAAATAAACGAATTTCTGGTACATTGTTATTTAATGTATCAATTATAAGATGAATAAACACCATCTACGATTAATAAAAATAGTGCACTATAGAATTAGTCTAGATTACTAGAAAAATAGTTATCGTAGTAAAGATTAAGCTCATAAACAACTAATTCAAGTTGGAGTAGTGATCACAACCACACAGAAGGTATACCTGTAGTTAAAAATAATTTAAATTATTTAATTGCATTTCAAAACAAACAAAAATTAAAAGATCAAATATGTACGGTTATGTATTTGTTTAGAAAATAATATTTAGCATCGTAATTTTGATAATTTTTCTAGAGATCTTACATCTGAGTACTTTCTTTAACAAAGTAAAAAATATTCTCTTGCCCTTCTTTGGAATTTCAAATTCTATTCTGGTCAGTAAGTGTGTTGCTTCCATTGTGCATATTATGTTAAATTAACTACGCTATAATTTTCTCACATAAACCTAAATGTCCAAAGCAGGAGCATTATTTAGTTCCATGTTAAATAGTTGGAGCCCTTTGAATTAAACACGGAGATGTTTTTTTTATAAAAAAGATTTTTTGCAATTTGTGCAATAAAAATGTACCATATGAAAGAAATTTTCAAGGCCCGTAAAGGCAGGTACATTTATGAACTATTTTTGGAATTTCATACAATAATTTGAGATCGGAATGTAACATTATTTTATTGTTTACAATAGGGTTGCTTGTGACTTCAGGGAATTTTCTTACAGTTGGAGACCATTCTCAGAACTGTTTACCAAATTTGTTCAAATCCAAAGATACTTTCAATGAATTAATTTATTTTATATTAGTTGCATCTGGTACTCTCTTATTTAATTTTGTAAAATCTCCATTTGCAAAAAAAAAAAAATAATAATAATAAAAAGTATTTTACCATTATTTGAATTTTTAAGAATTGTTTAGCTATAAAAAAATTCTATTTAAAATTTTATGAATAAAATTTGTTTTTCAATTTACTTGTGTCTTGTTTTATTTATATTGCTAATTAAAATTCTTAAGCAAAGCAATTTAGACTGATTAGAGCCTTAGGTTGATTTTTTGGACATTTCAGACATTTATCAAGCATATTTTTCAGCATATTTCTTCAGGTTTCACTGCATATTACTGCATATTTGAGAACTTTTTACTGCATATTATATGGCATATTTTGATCTTTTTTGCTGCATATAAATCCGGCTCAAATGAGTACCACCAACAAGACTGTCTTGCTGATCTCCACCAAAAGGGTTCATGTGCATGTACTTGGTCTTTGTTTCATTTATAGCGAGTCCCATTCTTGCAATCTCTCTTTGTAGGCCGAGAAAAGCATCCCTTGTCACTCCAAAAGTGCGCTCAATCACATCGACATTGTCTGCAAAGTCTAGGATCATAGCTGACCTGTTAAACGCTGTCCCTCCAATCTGAATATTACATCTCCGCAGTACACACTCTAGCATAAAGTTAAAAAGAAGACATGCCAGTTAGTCTTCCTGTCTGAGTCCCTTGTGTGTGCAAAATTCCTCTGTTGTAACCTACTTGAACTCATACACAGCACTTATTCGCTTCATTGTCATGCAGGCCAGATAAATATGTTTCAGTGGGATCCCCAACATTTCCTCATAGAGCTCCTCTCTTGAAATGCTGTCATAAGCGGCCTTGAAATCCTAAAATAGGTGGTGGGTGCTGATCCTGAATTCCCTCACCTTCTCTAGTAAGATTCTGTGAGAGAACATCTGATCGGACGTTGACTTCCCTTTCATGAATCCAGCAACCTATTTCTCTTTAAGGGAAGGGTAGAAGTCTCTCTAATAGAATTCTTGAGCAGATCTTGTTGGTGCTCAAAAGCAGCAATATTCAATGGTAGTTAGAGCATTCCAGGAATCTCCCTTTTTTATATAGGGCATACAGGCGTTTCTCGAACTTATGTCAGGTTCCGTTCCTTGTGAATTGACTTAAGTCTAATTCGACTCAAGTTGAGTCCTGTTCGACAAAAATGTTTATGGTTATTATTAAGGAAGCTTTCCTTGTCCATCAGCAAGCTACCATGTTGGTCTCTGCACTCACACACTTGGTGTTTAAAAGATTTTTGGTTGTAGTTAGCGAGTTGTTAGAATTTCCTTAAATCATTTTCCCGTCTGCTCTCCTCAGTGTGAACTAGCTGCTCTCAGTGTAATTTCCTTTTCTTCTGCCAATGGAATTTATTACCAATTCTTTTTTTATTTTTCTCTTTACTCTTAGACAGTAAGAAAGCCAAAAGACCGGTCTTTTAAAATTATGAAAAAATAAAACATTTTACACTTATTAGTTTACCACAAATTTTCCTGATTTTTATTATCATAGTTTAAGATAAGTAATAAAAATTCTAAAATTGAAAATTAGCACAAAACAAGAAAACAAGTTAATCTTGGTTCAATAGGTGGACAACAGGTCCCTAGTGCAATTTAACAGGTACCAGTCATTTTCACAGGTAATAGTTAAAGTAGCCATGAACATAATATTATAATATTATACACATATAATAATATTATAATATACACATATAATATTAGGGACTTGAATAAGTTCTCGCTGTTTCCCGACAGATGGTGTTATCTTAGTCTTTTTGCATCAGGCAATACTATAGCCAACTTTATCCTGAAGCTCCACCATTAGACTCGAAATCACAGTATATGTTATTCCGGCGAAGTGTAAACAACATACTTTTTCATAGCGTTAAACATGTCTAATTTCGTGCCAAAAAAAGAGTATTTGCGGGGAATTTTACTGCATTCCTTTTTTTAAAAAAAAATTGCATCTGAAGCACATAGAATTCTTGTGGAGACTTACGGCGACCATGCTCTGTCGGAAACAACATGCAGAGATTGTTTTAGACGCTTTAAAAATAATGATTACTCATTACTCGCATATTACGCATTACTCGATGAAGACCCAAGTCGGACGCAAAATGAACTTGCAGAATCATTAGGAGTTGATCACACAACAGTTTCCAAACGTTTAAAAGCATTAGGAATGATTCAAAAGCAAGGAAATTGGGTGCCGTACGAAAGCCGGTAGACGTCGAACGGCGTTTTTTCACATGTGAACAGCTGCTCCAACGACAGAAAAGGAAAGGTTTTTTGCATCGTATCGTGACTGGCGATGAAAAGTGGATACACTACGATAACCCGAAGCGTAAAAAATCGTGGGGTAAGCCCGGCCATGCATCAACATCGACGCCAAAGCCGAATATCCATGGTTCCAAGCTTATGCTCTGTATTTGGTGGGATCAGCTGGGTGTAGTGTATTATGAGCTCCTCAAACCCAACGAAACCATCACGGGAGATCGCTATCGACTACAATTAATGCGTTTGAGCCGAGCATTGAAGGAAAAACGGCCTCAATACGAGGAAAGACACGACAAAGTAATTTTGCAGCATGCCAAGGCTCGGCCAGATGTTGCAAAACCGGTCAAAACCTACTTGGAAACGCTCAAATGGGAAGTCCTACCCCACCCGCCGTATTCACCGGACATTGCTCCTTCCGATTACCACTTGTTCCGATGGATGACTCATGGCCTGGCTGAGCAGCACTTCCAATCTTATGAAGATGCCAAAAAATGGATCGATAGTTGGAAAACTTCAAAAGATGAGTCGTTCTTTCGACATGGTATTCGTATGCTGCCAGAAAGATGGGAGAAAGTAGTGGTTAGCGATGGATAATACTTTCAATGACATGTTCTTTACTAATTTTTTTAAATAAAGTATTTATTTTCACGAAAAAACAGCGAGAACTTATTCAAGTCCCTAATATTATACACATAATGAACATAATATTAGATTATATAATATATAATCATTTTCTATTAAATAAAAAATTCTTCACATTACTTTTTAAGTATAGCAAAAGTCATAACATCAGTTTGAACAAAAAAAATCTAATATGAAGTATACATTTTAAAATTAAACTGTAAAACCAGTTATTTTGATAACTAAAGAGGTTTTAGAGGTAATATCATTTAAATAATTAACTATTAAAGTTGTTCATGCACACAATATATTCTTCAAGATAGAATTGAAAATTTATTTGTTAAAATAAATACATTTATTAAAATAAAATAAATAGCGATGCTAATTTTGATACTGACCACAGATAGTCGAGATGGGGATGGCCCATAAATCCAAATACTGGTGACATCAATCCAATGCCAACAGCACCTAACTGGACAGTGGTATTAAACTTACTAATCCCAGTAGGAGCAAGTTTAGCAGTAGCATGAGTAGCATCAAAATAGCGAGCAAGTGTTTTCTTTAAAACAAATATACATACTTAATGAGCTTTCTAACAAAACTACAATATATTCATTCAAAAATACATTAAACAAATAATTACGTATTATACAAAAAAGTCTTTGAAGATTAAATTCTATTATTTTACGTCTATATTTATTTATTTGTATGTGTATGTGTATATATATATATATATATATATATATATATATATATATATATATAATGTGTATATTTATATATATATATATATATATATATATATATATATATATATATATATATATATATATATATATATATATATATAAACAAAAAAGCTCTATTTTACGAACCATAAAACAGTTTTCCAGTGTTAAAAATTAAACCAATAACTAATAATGAGCTCTCTTAATGAAGGGATATGAATAAAACTGTAAAAAGATACAGCATGATTTGAATCAAATAACAAATAAATTTTAAATAATAAAACTATTAGAAAGAACTTAAATGTTTTTTCATCCATCCATTTAAATTTAGCATGCAACAATTTAATCATTTATGTTTTAGATGAAATTCATTAAAACATAAACTCTCTGAATGAGTTGGCTGAAGATGAAAGAAATTTATAAACTTACAGGAGGCGGAAGTGACTTGTAGCGTATATAGAAGCCCGCAGAAGCTAAGGCAACATCTCTACTTAAAATCAGTCCAGTAAGGAACACTGAAAAAATGTTCTAAAAAATATAGACTGAAAATATGTTCTCAAACATATACACAGATAATCGGAGTTGGGCATATTTGTATTCGTAAATACGAATATAAACTTATTCACTGATATCGTCCCTATAAATATTAATACGAATATATTAGTATTAAAAAAATCAATAGGAATATAGATAATTGTATTTACAAGTGTGATTACGAATACAGGCATATTCACAGGCGTGAATACGAAAATTCGGAACCCTAAGGGTAAAATTCCTACCCTGCAAACAAAGGGATCCCACAGATATAGTCGATCAGCTGTAGTTCAATATTAGTTTAGTTTAATTTTTAAGTGAATTGGCATACTTCTGCGGTAAATTCCGGCATGGTGTAATTTGTCCGCGTAGATTACGAATATCATAATCCAGAAATTGAAATCGATAGCTTTAATATGCTTAAAGCTGAAATAAACTGTAAAAAAAAAGATTTTAAAAAATTACATTCCAAGCTAACACTAACGATAAGGAGACTTCGGGGCGTCAAATCTGTGAAATGTTCGGTATTTCAAGAAAAGCCAGCTGTAAACGGGTTTTCTTGTTTCTATAAATATGCATTCTATCGAAAAAAGTTTCAAAAAAATGTTGTTTCACTTAAAATTAGCCACCAGAAAAGTTCGGTTACATTTTAAGCTAAAACTAACAGTAAGGGACCTACGGAGCGTCAAAACTGAAATTTTCGGAATTTCAAGAAAAACCTGTTGTAGCCGGTTTTCTTGTTTCTAGAAATATGCATTTTATCAAAAAAAGTTTCAAAAAAATGTTGTTTCACTTAAAATTAGCCACCAGAAAAGTTCGGTTACATTTTAAGCTAAAACTAACAGTAAGGGACCTACGGTGCCTTTGAAATTTTCTGAATTTTAAGAAAATCCTGAACAATTTTTGTTTGAACCTTTTTTTGATAAAATGCATATTTCATGAAATAAGAAAAAAAAATTAAGTCTTTTTTTACAGTTTATTTTGGCTTAAACCTTAATAAAGCTACCGATTTCGATTTCCAGATAATGGTGTTCGTAATCTACGCAAGAAAATGACATCATGCCAGACTTTACCGCAAAAGTGAGCCGATTCATTTAAAAATTAGGGTCTAGCTGATAGTCTGTATACCTGAGGGATCGCTTTACATGATAGGAATTTTACCCTCAAGGTACTGAATTACGTATTCACGTCTGTGAATAGGCATGTAATCCTAATCACACTTACGATTATCTATATTCATACTCAATGTAGTATCTATATAAGACTATCTATACTTAAATACAAATATATTCGTATTTATATTCATAAGGACCATATCTGTAAATACATTTATATTCGTATTTACGATTACAAATACGCCCAACTCTGCGGATAATACAATTTTTTTGTTTAAACTAAAACTACAGGCGTTTGGATTTGATATTAATATAAGAATGGTATGCAACAAATATCTTATAAGGTTAAATCCATTGAATTAAAAATATTAGATTGAAGGGACAGAGAATGAACAATTAATAAATAGGAAATAAATGATCTATCAACAAGAAGGTGGTAGGTGGAGGCTTAAATAGGAAGCTAAGATAACTTCAAAAAGATATAACTGATGCAAAATATAAATTTATCATTTTTAATTTATTATCATGTTTTTTTAAAAAAGTGTCTAATACACTTACCAAGAAACTAGCATAGTTAAATGCGTGAAAAATAAAACTTGTCATAATACAGTGGAATCTCGCTTAACGAGTACTCTCTTAGTGAGTTTTTCACATAACGAGCAAAATAAATCATAAAAAAATGGTTCCCTCAATGAGCAACATTTCTCATAACAAGTAACATGGAAAGAAGTCCCCTTTCATGAACTCACTTGTGTGCATGCACTGGAACTTTTCTCACCAGTGCATCCCTCTATGTTTAGTACTCGTCACGCTAGTATTTTAGTGCCATTTGGAATTACATTATATTTTACATTAATTTATGTATATGGGAAAAACTGTTTCAATTAATGAATATTTCACATTATGAGTAAGATTCTGGAACCAATTATGCTTGTTATGCAAGGTCCCACTGTATTCATATTCAATCATCTAACTTATGAGGTAGTCATCCAACTTCACACAATTGTAAAATAAATGTTTATTATTCACTAAATAAAATAAATAAATGGTTTTGCGAGAAAAAAGATCACCATAATGATATTTAATGATTTCATATTTTAATTTGTTTTATTTCCAATGGAAAAATTAGTATTATCTTTCCCATAATCATAAAACTTTGTCTGATATTCAGATAGTCCTAACATATGCGTCAAACGACAGGGAATAAACATAAGCAGATGAAAATAGGCATCATATCATTGAAAAAACTATTAATTTAAAAAAAATCAGACCAGTTAGGGAGGGCTATAAATAGAAAAGTAGGTAAAATTCAGAAATAGAAAGAATCTATGATAATACTGACTCAAATTAAGAACATCGAGATTAAAAAAAAAAAAAAAGACCTTGATCTGAGAATTTCATAAGAAATGGCGGGTCAGGCAACCAAACATGAAATTCGCAGGCTGGGTTTCAACGGCTACACTGATCCTTGCAGGAGACCAAAACTGAACAAAAGCTATATAATATTAGATCATACCAACTGGCAAAGGCTTTTTGAGAGGCCCAGTCTTGATGATAGGATGTTGAGCATGTATATGTTATGTTGGACTAATTGATTCCAAAAACTATTTTAACACATATCATCGAATATTTCTGTCATAAAGCACTAATTTGAACAAAGAAATTTTTGATAATTGAATCTTTGGCTAATTTGGCTATTAATGTGTTGATTTGATATAAACAACACCTTATGCAAAAATATAATATTGGGACACTTCATATATAATAAAATCAACACATACTATTTATATTGTTACAGATTTCATACATATATATATATATATATATATATATATATATATATATATATATATATATATATATATATATATATATATATAAAATATATATATATATATATAAAATATATATATATACATATATATTGAATTGTCCGGAAAATAATGCAAAATTTCATGTTTTCTTTATATTAATCCTCTGTATAACAAACTATTTACGTTTGATGGATTATTCTTTTGTATGGGTATCAACATTTATTAATCCTCTTCCAAACAATAATGTTTTTAATTTTCTATCCACTGCAGCATTTCACTAATTGGAAATAATTCAGTCTTTAGTAAGATGTCAAAGCGTGATTTTCGCATAATTTCGTTAAACGAGTTTAAACTCGGTCAAAATGGGGCTCAAACAGCCCAAAACATTAATGAAGTCTGGGGTGATGACAGTGTGAGTGAGTGCACTGTTCAATGATGGTTTTAAACATTTTGAGAGGGAGACTTCAATCTTGAAGACAAAGGTGGTCGTGGAAGAACTTTTTCCCTTGATGACGATGTTCTGCGAACTTTGTCGAAGAAAATTGCAGAACAACTGTTCAAAAATTTGCTGAGGAACTCTCAGTTAGCAAATCGATCATTGCTGACCACCTCAACGCAATTGTAAAGATAAAAAAGCTTGAAACTTGGATTCCTCATGCATTAAACGACTGCCAAAAAAATCTTTGTTATTAAGTTTTCGCTGCACTTTTTTGCCGAAATAGAAACGAACCTTTTTCAGGCCAGAATTGTTACATATGATGAAAATTGAATTCTCTAAGACAACTCTAAACATTCTGGACAGTGGCTCGACAAAGGAGAAACAGCACATTTTTCAAAGCCCCCAACTCATCAAAAAAAAAAAAGGTGATGGTCTGTTTGGTGGGCTTTATTTGGGCTGATTCACTACAGCTTCTTGGATCAAAACGATCAATGCTTAAAGGTATTGCTCTCAAATTGATGTAATGAACCAGAAATTGACATTAATGAAGCCATCCTTGCTTAATCAGAAAGGTCCTATTCTCTTAAATGAACACTCACCCTCATGTCTCACGTGTGATGTCACGAAAATTGTTGGAGCTTGGTTACGAGACACTGTCTCACCCGCCCAACTCTCCAGATCTCTAGCCTACTGACTAAAATTTTTTTTAGACATCTGGGCCACTTTTTAAAAGGTAGACATTTTATTGATTAAAATGCGTTAGAAAATGCATTTTCAGAATTTGTTAATAATCACGATTCAAAATTCTATTCAGCGGTAATGGAAAAGTTGCCAACACATTGGCAGAAATTTATTGAGAGAGATAGAGTGTATTTTGATTAATAAAAATAGTTTTGTAACAATTATTTTATTTTAAAACCAAAAACCTGCATTAATTTCCAGACAGCCCAATTTATATATATATATATATATATATATATATATATATATATATATATGACGAAAACAGACACGATACAGAATCCAAATAGCATACCATAGTCATTAGAAGAAGTGAAGGAAATCATATTCGCATTAAAGAAATGAAAAAAAATCTTAAAAAACAAAACAAGAATGTTATACAAGTCAATCAAGACTAGGATTAGAGGATAAATGGCACCAAATAGGTTCATAGCAACAAAGCAGCTGGGGAAGATGGAGTAATAGCAGAAAGGGGGAAATGCACAGAAGAAAGTTATATAGCCAAAGTGACAGAAGTAATGCGGGAGATATGGGAATGGGAAGAGATGACGGAGGATTGGAAAACAGCTCTAATACACCCATTCCATAAGAAAGGTTTAAAAACAGATATCAAAAAATTATAGAGGAATATCACAATTACCAGTAACATACAAGTTTTTCTCAAAAGCTCTATTAAATAGATTAGAACCCCAAATCGACAACCAAATAGGAGAATATCAAGGAGGATTTAGAAAAGAGAGGTCATCTCCAGAGCAGATCCTGAGTCTGAAGCTGATCTTCAGAAACTATATGGCAAGGCCAAGGGAGATTTATGTCTCCTTTATGGACTTCCTAAAAGCATATGACTCAGTAGATAGAGAGACTCTGTTTAGAGTGCTGAGAGAATATGGCGCAGACCAGAAGATGATAAATCTGATCAAACTGATTTTGACCGGAAATTACTCCAAAGTCAAGTTTAGGAGCGAAATCAGCAGGCCATTTGAAATAAAAACAGGACTAAGACAAGGGAACGGGTTGTCTCCCATCCTGTTCAACATAGTATTGTACAAAATCATGAAGACATTCTGGGAGACTAATAGGAGGATGGGGTGGAAGTGAAGTACCTAGCCTTTGCAGATGACCTGGCATTACAAGTAGAGAGTGAACAAGAGGCGATTGATCAGATCAATGAGCTGAAAGAGATAGCAGATTAGAACCGGGTTGAAGATATCGTTTAAGGAGACAGAGATGATGACCAACAATAAGGAAATAGGGGAAAGGATTAAAACCAAGCATGGAATAATCAGAACAGTGAAACAGTTTTGGGGAGAAATGATGAACTGCAATCTAGGCGATGGACAGGCGACAAAAAGTCGAGAAATAAAGCTAGACAGACTGAAATGTTCAGTAAAAAAACATATACAATAAGAAGAGCCTCTCTAGAAAGGCTAAAGTCAGACACTCTGAGACTGTATTAAAACCTGTGGTACTGTATGGAATGGAAACAGTGGGTTTTACCAGCAAAGAGAGACTGCTGAGAATAGAGAGAAATATGTTGAGGTGTATCCATGGGCCAAGGAAAGTGGGAGAAGAGTACAGGCCAAAAAAGAACAAAGAGCTGCACGAAGCCATTGAAGACTTAGAGACCTCAATGAGGAAAAGGAGGTTGAAATTTTACAGCCACATGAAGAGGATAGAGTGAACAAGTAGATCTTTGACAGGATGATGAAACTTAAAAACATCAAAGGATACCCCGAGCAGATAAAGGAAGAAATAGAGAAACTGGGGATCAGAGAAGAGACAGAGAGAAATTTAGAGGGATGATAGATGGAAAGAAGGTCCTTGCGGAGGAGAAGAGGAAAAGAGGGGAAGGAAGGAGGTGGACAGAGGAATGTAGAAGGGAAACGGGGGAAAAGATGAAGAGGGTGTGAGCTGAAAGAAAAATGAAAGCCAAGAACTGGTATACGTGTGGTCCTTAGCTGACCTTAATCGCGATAGATATGGATAAATAAATATATATAAACAAAACAAAAAAACTCTATTTTACGAACATAAGGAACAGTACAGCTGGTTCTTACTTCGAAGATTTAATTTATAATAGAGTATTTTATCCAACAAAAAATTACAGAAGCTAAAAATTATTAATTATTCATTTAAGTTATAAAAGGACTTTGAATATCAAAAATATAAATGAATTATTGATGATCTTTTTATATCTAATTTTTATTTGGATTATTTTAAAATGCATACATACCTGGCATCAAATCCACACAAGTTAGTGTAACACAGAGAGTAGATATTAATATCTTATCAGCCATTGGATCTAAAAATGAACCTAATTTAGAGGCTTGAGATGCAAAATTCCTGGCAATTAAACCATCTAACTGAAAATAAATTCAAAACATTTAAAAAACTCAAAGATTCTACTTTAATAAGCCCAAATCAAAGTTAAAAAAATAAAATTCAAATGAAATATTAAATAAAAAGAAACCGTATAGAAGAAAAATATATATTATTTTAATTGATATCAACAGTATTGAATACTTTTGGAAAATTAGCTTGATCTACCCTATACATAAAAAGGGAGATAAACTGATCTGCGAAAATTATAGAGGAATATCGCTTTTAGGAGTTACTTACAAAATATTCTTCAACATATTGAATCTTAGGTTAAACAATTTTGCCGAGAATGTTTTGCAAGAATACCAATGCGGATTCCACAGTAGAAGGGGAACGATGGATCAGATCATCAAAATGAGGCAAATAATGGAAAAATGTTGGGAGTATAAAACTGATCATATACTGTTTATAGACAACCATTCAATAGTGTAAATAGAAATAACATGATACGTGCTTTACGAGATTCTAATGTTCCAAGTAAGCTAATACGCTTGATACAGGTATCTATGGATGGCAGTAATGCTAAAGTGTATATCAATGACACCCTCAGTCACAGCTTTCCAGTCACTGCTGGAGTTAGACAAGGAGACGCACTATCTGATACGCTATTTAATCTTGCACTACATAGTGTCATTAGGAAATTAAACTTCAACAGGGATACATTGCATTCATCCACACAAATATGTGCATTCGCTAACGATATCTGTTTAGTGGCAAGGAATAAACAATCTCTTATTATGTATTTAAACTATTAAAAGCTGAAGGTGAAGTAGTTGGCTTAGAAGTGAATGAAAGCAAAACAAAGTATGCATGTATGTTCAGAAAGTGATTCAAGAACTAGAGATCTGTGCATCGAGGGTTTCTCCTTTGAATGTCAAATCATTCACATATCTTGGCACCGAGCTTAACTCCAAAAATGAAATATTATCAGAAGTGAAAAAACAGATTATGGCAGGTAACCGAGCCTACTTCGCGAACTTAAAACTCTTCCGGTCATCACTATTGTCACGAACAACAAAAATAAATCTGTACAAAACATTAGTAAGACCAGTTGTGACATATTCGGCAGAAAAATGGACCCTTAGCACCTTCACAATAAATGCTTTGAAAATTTCCGAAAGAATCTATTGTCTCTCTGTATTGTATTGAAAGTGATATTATCACTTTATACGAGCGAAAAGAATTGAGTGGTTAGGTCACGTTGCACGAATGGACGACTCCAGAATACAAAAAAGGACTCTGCTTGGAACTATGTAAGGCACCAGGATGAGAGGAAGACCTCAGAAACGTTGGATTCAAGATGTGGAAAAAGACCTAGCAGTTCTCGGTGTGAGGAACTGCAAGACGAGAGCGCTGTGCAGAGTTGACTGGAATAATGTTATTAGGGAAGCCAAGGCCCACCTCGGGCAGTAGAGCTATGTAGTTAAGTTAAGTTAAGTATTAAATAATTATTCTACTGTTACATATCACAAAGAAGATAACTTATTTTGAATTATATAAGCTTCAAAAGAAAAGCAAAGGCAGTAACGTATATTAAAAGGGAATTAATTTGATTTTTAATAAATTGGTATAAATATTTAGTGGTAGCAATGTAATTGTTTAACAAACATAAAAATAAATTTCAAATTATAAATCAAACACTAGAAAGTAATTTAAAAAACATTTTATTAAAGGGCAAAAAATTTGCTAATTTTTCTGTTTTGTAAATATATAGCGAATATAACTAAGAAAATACATAAAAACCAACCAAAAAAAATCACAATATTTTAAAGAAAATAATAAAATTAAAATAAAGAAACAGAAATAAATCAAAAAAAGGACAAACTATCTTCAAAACAATATAATAGAACTTATTACAAAAAGTCATATATAGCAGGATTAACGGATAAAATTTTAAAAAAATTTCAAAACATACGATCTGATAGAAATAGGTTTAGGAATGTATAGTCATAACAAGTTATATAAATATATGAGTGATATGAAAGATGAAATAAAACCATTAGATAAAAAAATATTATATATAAAATAGATTATCTGGATTGCCAAGGGATATACTTTGGTGAGACTTCTAAAAAATTAAAAACCAGAGTAGCACAACATAAATCTAATTGTAATAATGTAAAGAATATCAATACAACCGCAACTAGCTTTACATAGTGTAAAAATGAGACATAAATTTGATTTTGAAAACCCTAAAATACTGGATTACGCACACATAACGAATAATAGAAAATTACTATAAGCCATCCATACTACCAAAAACAACAAAACCATAGTTAATTATAAAATATATATTATAAAACAGATGCTAAACATTTAGGTACACATTATGCAGACATTATTAACAAAAATAAAATTAAACAAGCATAATAAAACTAATAGTCATATATTTAAATTAACAAAAGAATAAATTGTATTTATTTATTTTTTATTTTAGTTTTATTTTCTAAATATGCATATATAAGAAAAATCATTTAATAGCTTTAAATAGAAAAACTAATTAAAAATCAAAATAACAAACAATTATGACTAATATAGAGATAAATATAGAGTGAGTACAAAGGTTAAAAAGGAATATATTTCAGCTAATGTTAGTCAGTAGCTTTTAGACTCTCAGCAATATGTAAAAAAATAAATGGAGACACTTTAATTATGGACAATGGGAAAGGAATAAATAGTAGAGGTATTGTTAAATTATAGATAACATTAAACAATTAATATGACTTATGCTTTTGTTTAATTGGAAAATGTGTAAATTATGAAATGTTGATAGATGTAATAATTGTTAATTTTAGTGGAGAAAGTTCTGATGATGAGGAAATATTTCCCCGAAACGTTAAAGGAATAAAAAGTAAATTACAACTGGAAGTTATATTTTGCCCTTGAATAAAATAATTACAGGAACTTCCTAAGTAATTAAAAGAAAGAAGACAAATTTAAAAAACATAATAATTAGTGATTATAATATATTGGACCCTCACTGTGATGAGGTTCAAGGCGCATGAAAGACTGATTTGTCATGACGTAGAGTTTCTCTTCAACTATATGATTTCCATTTCTTACGTTCTGCTATAGCCTAACAGGAGAAGGAATAGGAACTAAAAAAGTGAAAACACTATACTACAAATGAAAAGAATTGAAATACCGACTGTTCATTTAAAATTAAGGTTATATTCTTTATTCTTTCCCTTCTCCTTGGCTGCCATGATATTTTATCATTAAAAACGTGCACATTTGAACTGATTGGGCGAAATTTCATTTTTATAACTATCATTGTCTATAAACTTATATTTCTTCAATGTTTTTTTTTTCTCTAAATTGTATAAATTTGTGGTATGACAAGCCCACCTGAGAGCTTTGAGAAAGCGAGGATGGTGAGGGAAGGTATGGCCAGCTTTAGTCAATTACTTGCGTCCAAGGTTGCCGTTTTTAACTTCAGCTGTCTCATTTAATTCTTAATAGTGTCTAGTGAATGTTGTACTAAAGCAGGATTGATTATTAAAAAATATGTTAAGTGCTACAAAGCACTAAATAAATAAGTCCCAATTGCGTGAAATGCTTCTGAGTGTTCAAAATTAAGACCAAATAAGTAATTTGTATTATAGTATATGATGGTCAGACATCAGAAGAAAACAACTCTCATGTTTGGGTCTTCAGATGGGTTCTTCTTGAGAGAATTCATGGCACAAGTTGAAAATTAGAGATTTAAGTAAAGGGCATGGAATGATAGAAGTCTTAATAAAGTAGGTGAATTAAAATGAAAATAACAAACAAGGCAAAGGGATAAAACTAATATATTGGAATGTAACTAAACAGTGGTTGGCTTAAGTATTTTCATTGAGCAGGTTCAAAGGCATGCTTATGCTGATAACATCTACATCATTCACCAATCCATCCACATGTAATGCAAGCATTTCTAGATAAAAATACAGTACATAAGTGATAAATTATCAGTTACCATATTTCAGAAACATTGGTTCAAAATGGTGTCTATGTCAATTACACCATTTGTCTACAAATAAATACTTATCAATTACAGAGTACAGAGATGATCAAGTTAAACATGAATTCTATGGTAAAATGGAGATGACAAATGATAAACTACCCCAACACTATTAACTTACTTTCATTTTTATGTTTCCAAATTCTTTTCAATGGGAAAATTAATTTCAGTAACAAAAATGAAGTTACCTTTTTTTCTGCCAAAGACACAATGAAATGTAATATATTGATATGAACACATAGGTAAGCAAGTTTTGTGATATGTAATTAATTCTCAAGTGTTGTTTTTATTAAAGTTAGTGTACTGAGAAGAAGGAATAATTTTTTTATTTATTCTACTAAGTGAAATAATAACATCACAGGATGTAATACTTACCAAATCAGTTAAACCAGCAAGTAACATAATAATAAAAGCAGTATTAAATTCTTCATTGTATATCAAATAACCTAAATACGGTGATGCAATAATACGGGCACAACAAAGAACATTAGGTATTGTCCATATATTCTCTTTCTACAAAAAATAAAAGGGATTATCATAAAATAAATATGGTATGCCAGGGAAAAACTGAATCATTGCAAAATCTTTTATTTTATAATTAAATGCATTGAAGATGCTCAACAATTTTCAACCTACATTTTCTGTCTTAATAAATTTATAAATCATATTTTGGGTAATATATTTTTTAAAAATCTTTACACCTAGTTTTATAATAATTATTCTTTTAACAATAGATTCGATTTCATTACAGGTTGAATACACACATAAATAGTACACAGATTCACATACAAATATTCATTCCTTGTCTAGAAAATTAAAGTACCTCCACTATAGCTTCCATCTTTTCTTTAATTGAAGACCTGGCAGCGCCTATATTTGCCAAGATTATTTTACCTCTTTTTGTGATTTCTTGACGTGTAAACAGTTTCCCATTAGATTTATTATTATTATAAAATTTTTCTTTAGAAGGCTTTCTTTTAGAAGTTGTTTTTCGATTATCCAAGGTAAGTAATGAAATGCTTGTTTTCGGTAAAGGAATTAAACGGAGAAGAGATTTGGAGGCACAAGTAGTCCTTCCAAAATTTAAAGAACAAAAGTACATATTAGTTCCAATAAATGGTGACATTTTTATTTCAAATAAAGTTAAGAGTCACATGTATGTAAAAGATCCACTATCACTCTGGTAACAGAAAGATAAATTTCTTTTTAAATATGGTGCTGAAAAATAAAAAAAAAAACCATTAATTGTTTTAAACATACAGTTTATACATAGAAGACTATGATAATGCATTAACCTTGATTGAATTAACATTAAACTTTAAAATTAATGTAGAAATCTACATAATTATTTCTATCGGTATTGCAGGTGTGCAAATATTTAATTAATAAAATATCAATACTTTCTTCAATTTAGTTCTTTAAGTGCAAATTGTACCTACAACAATAAAATATTTCAATTCAAAACAAATCACAATATAAAATGCAGGTCTGCATGATTTCCACAATCCAGACAATAAAATACATACTAAACACTTTCATGATTGGATAGATAAAAATATAAATCCTTGAATCTTTCCCAACAAATTTTCATAAAGGCATTTATAATGCCAATCTTATAATTTTCCATGCATTACAATTTTTCATATCAATTATAAATTACAGAGCAACTTTATATTTAATTCTCACTTCTATCCAAAAACCTAATAGATTGTCTATGTTATATTATATTTACCATACAAAAAATAAGATACCATTAAGAATATTTCATAATTATACTGAAAACTCAATATTTTCATACATATTTAATTTCTATCTAAAAATAAAAAAACAGAAAACAAATTCATATTGTGAGCATCAGAGATCTAATAAAAGGTTATGCAAACAATCAAAATCAAATAGTGACAATAACCTTCAGAAATAAAATATAAAATTAAAACTAATAAATAATAAAGGAGTCAATAAACAATATTCCATAGTGCATACCAAAAATCAGGAGGTATTAGGCTAGTTTATCTATCCAACAGAAGCATCATGGAAAAACTTTGCCATGTCTGTAAAACTAATAAATCACAGTATATTTAAAATTGAAAATAAAACCGAAATGAATGGGTATTCAATAAATTAGTATTCAATCAAGGAGTTTCATGGTGAGAAGAAAACAAAAATAGACTAAAATAATTTCACAAGTGATTACAGAATTGTAAGAAACGAAAACTCACACATTTTTTTAGTCCAAAAAATATAAGTCGAAGAAAAAATTTTAAAATTCAAAAAAACAAAACAAATCTCAATTTTAAAACAAGGCGCCGTTCTTGAGCAAAACAGTCAATGTTATCCTTACCAGCTAAGAGTTAACATACATTGCATTTAATATAAAGTAATCGATGAATTAAGTATATGGATTTTATATTCAGCTATTACTTCCTTGCGTGAATGTAACGTTAAATAATTAAAACATTGTTATTTAAAAAAAAAAACGTTTCAAAAGAAAAAAAAAGAACTTTATTATGGGACTAGGTCCCTTAAGAATAACACAATCGAACAAATAAAAAAGAAACTATATCTGGCCATAAGACTACAAAATAAAGATCAATTAATGTTAACAATATTTTTAATAAATTAATGAGCAAACACTACAAATTCTTGTCTTAAAAAATATAATTAATGTGAACAAAAAGAAAAAAGAAAAGAAAAAGAGAGAAAATGAAAAATACAAAAATAATGGGTTGACTAGCAAAGTTGAAGCTAGCCCATTAAAAACTATTATTTATTTCTGATCTAGATATTAATCTTAAATTAAAATTTCGTAATTTTAGAGCATCATTTTGGAATGAAAGAAGGTGTTGGAAAAAGAGGGATTTGAATGAAGATAGAGAAGAAGCATGGCGGATATTAGAAGGAAAGGAATTCCAGAGGGTAGAGGTGCTGGCGAGAAAGGAACGTTTGAATGCTTTGGTTCTATGGGAAGGGGTATAGAGGTCAGAAAGGCGCGATCTTGTTTTGTTTGTGCGGACCGAGGATTTAGTTAGTTATTATTTATATTATTACATATAATATAATTTTATATTGTATTTTAATGTTTTAAAGGCCAATTCGAGGCACCCTTTGGGTCGAGGCCCGTGGTATTTGCCACCTTTGCATCTGCTCTTTACGCCTCTACCATGTCGATTTCATTTTCCTAAATCGAGATATAAAATAAAGCAGTTTTAGTGAATTTTATTTTTATTTTTTTTGAACTCCTAAAGCCCATTGGACGAAACGACTGAACAAGTATCGATTCGTATTCATTTTGCAGTCGATCAAATTCATTTTGTACAATCACAAAAATAAATTGATTGAAATCGACAACGGACACACCGCGCACTCCGCTTGTTAGTCAGATATTTTTGACTTTGCTTTTCTCTTCAGAACTTTTACTAGGTCGGAGAGAAATAATAAGGGAAGAAAATAATTAGGAAAGTCCCGACCTCAACTGAAAAGGATCCGTTAGAGTTTTGTTTATCTTTTGAGCGAACGGAAGTCGACAGCACTAATAATTTTAAATAATAACTATTTAAAACAGTAATAATTTCAATGAATACGAATTTTACGATCGGACACAAAGCAGTTAGTGAGTACAAATGGTGCTAGAGAGCTGTAGTGCGGCGATCGTTACTGATAGGACGGCTGAATTCTAAAATTGTGCCCCTACCTATCTAGAAGCCACGCCCAGCAGTAGCTCTGCGAAACAAGGACCTCAAAATCCAATCTCATCAACCTTATATTATTATTTAATGTTGTTTCTCTAAATTAACAATTTATGTTAAAATGTTTGGTGTTTCTTATAACTATTTTACGAAATTTGTAAGTTGTAAATGATTTATAACTGGTTTTAGAACTTTTGTAATTTATGATAAAGCATTTATTTATTCTAAAATGAGATCTTCATTCATTTCATTATATATATTCAGGCCCTTTACCTATTTTAATAAATTATTAAAGTTTAATGCTAACAAATTGAGAGGAATAAAATGAAAGATAATTAAAATATATTTATGAGTACTAAAAGAATTAAAACAAAAAAAAGATAACCCACAACAAATATAACTAGGCTGAGTTATAGTAAATAAATAAATTCGAATCATAAACCATAATCTCCTAATTTCAATAAAATAGCTTATGTAATTATAAATCAAAAATGTAAGAGCAAATATAGTATAAACAAGTAAATAATAACCAGCTGAAATTCGTTCAGGCTGATATCCACGCCCAAAGATTTTAAAAAAAGCTGGAATCTGTCAAAATAAAAATAAAAATTAAATATATAATAACAAAGAAAGTGATCGTCAATGGCCGCCTCAACAGACTCAGTTTTTAAAGTACAGACCGTGTTAAAAACGTTAGCAGACCTGTCAATAAGTTACGCCTCTAGAGTCTGGGTGAAGGAGATTCTCAAGGCGAAGGTAGCCGATTCCACCCGAATCCTCCTTTCTTTTCTCTCGTTGCTTTTTTTGCGTGATTTTACCGCTCTTACACTGAGTCGTCGTAAGGTTTTATATTATATTTCTATTATTAATAATATTTTAAATTTAGAAAGAAAACAAACTTTTTTGAAGTTCGAAGTTGCGATACTGATTGTGATTTAATTTTGTTAGATTCTAATTTATAAGATAGTAAATAGATAATTTTATGGATTTTAATCATGAATATAATCATTATAGATAATAATAATTGCATTTATTTAACTTATTTTTATAAAAAATTAAATTGTTAAAAATAAGTTTGTGGAACTAATTATTAAACTTTGTGTCAATCATGAACTTTATATTATTAAGATCAGTTGAAAAAAATTAAAATTCATAAGAGCGGCAAAATTACGCAGAAAAAGCAATGAGAGAAAATAAAGGAGGATTCAGGTGGAATCGGCTATCTTCGCCTAGGGAATCTCCTTTCCCCAGACTCTAGTGGCTACACCCACCAGTAGCTCTCTGGTACTTTTAACGATTTTTGATTTAAATATCGAAGATTAACTTTATTCAGGGCAGTCACGGCATTCGATGTACAGACCGTGCAAAAAACAATAGCCGGCCTGTCAAGAGGCCACGCCCACCAAGTAGCTCTGCGGAACTTATAGCTTTTTTTTATTCTTGACCGCCACCCGGACTATCTCCTGCATTATAGTTCTCTATAACTTTCTTTCCACCATATTTTGACTGTTGTGCTTCCTGTTATCCTTCTTCTTTGGATTGTTTTGATTTCGAGGTGCTATGTTCAAACTTGACAAGTAGATATTTTATAGCATTTCTAAGAATATTCTTCGTTTAAAAGCTTATCTTGAGTCCAAGTTCTGTTCTGCTTGATGTTTCTATGTGTACACCGTGAATGAAAATCTTTGGTGCATAATAAACTTGTTTATTGAAAAAAAGACAAAATAACAAAAACAGGTAACTTGTGTATTCATGATAGTGATTATATCAGTGTGATAATTGATGTATAATTTAATTTATTTAGTTCAGCTAGATTTAGAAATAAGCTTACTTCAATGTTATGCTTATGATATGAAATATACTGTGAATTTTACAAGTTGTTGCATTGTATTGACCATATAATTTTAGTAAATTGATTACTTGATGGCTTCAAGTTATGGTTACCTAAATTTCTGAATATTGTTATTTAAATAAACTATGCCAAAATTTAATTAGTGATTGTGAATTTAAACTTTATGCTGGAATAGATTATTTATTAATCTCAATATATAATGTATAATTTTATATGACTTGCCCTTCTTTGTTTCTAATACTTGCTATAGACCTGACTCCATCTAAGAGGTTGATAATGCTATCATGATATATTGTTTGTTTGGTTAAATGTTACTGGTCTATCCATGAAGAATCTGTAAGCTAGCATTGAGCAAATCTGTACCATCCAGTAATCCAGAGTTTTCATATAAATCTTCAGCCTGAATGCTGCAAATTATACATTGGAAGCTCCATTATCTATTGTCTTGGAGAAAGGGGAGGGATCCTCAGAAATTCTGCGATATTATAAGTTTTTTATTTCATTAATTAAAAGGTCAATAAAGTCAAAATGTGTTTTTTTTGCAATTTTACTTTCATCTTTTTGCAGTTACGTCAATTTTTGTATGTATAAATTTGCTATTAAAGTGGTTATCGGAATAACTGATCATAAAAAATTGGGAATTCATTATTTTTTTGTGAGATTTGTTTATTGTAACACTTACACTTAGAAAACCCTATGACGTTTACTCTTTTAAAACTTCAACATTATCCCTTCTTATTTACCTTTCAGTATAAAAGTAGGAATTGCCCTCAGTCCCCATTTCCTTTCATTGTATGTTCACTTAACTTCCTTTTATTGTAGACTTTTTTTTTTGCATTAAACATTTTTTAAAATTATATTATTAAAAACTGCCCATATAGCATCTTATAGCAATAGAGCTTGCAACAGCTGTTCCTGCTTTGGAAGGAGGTTATACTAAGAAAAATATGGCACCATAGAAATGGATTTTCAAAGTGTGATAAGTCAGGCTTGGAAAGGCTACCAAAAATGTGGTTCCTTCGAATACTCACCTCGTGGAAAGCTTTGAAAGTTTGGAACATCTCTTAAAGACCTCTATTTATCTTCCCGAAGTGGATACAATTATTTAAAAATGTATCGAATGCTAGCTGATATTTTCTCACAAGCCACAATTGCAAAGGAATAAGGAATATTAAAATGGTGGAATGGTCTCATATGATTAGGATATTCTGGAGGTCTGGATAAAACATTATGAAAGGCAATTTAGGAATGAATTTCTGAATCCTTTGAACAATTAAAATGTACATTGGAATGAGACAGAGTTTGATAAAGTTATAGAGGAGGAGGAAATCGAACAAGCTATTGAAAGGACTAGGCAAAACTAGTCAGGTCCCTCCTTAGTCTACAAACTGTGTATGTCCATTTTAGAAAGTTGATTAAGACCTATAGTCGACCACCAAATCATAGAGGGCAAGCTGGCTTCAGACAAGGAAAACAAACTCAAGATCGTATATTCTTCTTAAGAAATGTCTTACAGAAATCCTGGAATCAAGGTAGGACTATGCACTCCGCCTTCCTCAACCTGAAAGCAGCATTTGACGATATATGGGAGGTGTTCAGATTTAAGAATGTTCCATAGAGCTTGATGGATGCTATAATGTTTATTTACCAAGACCTAAAAGGAATCGTTGGGATGAATATAATATGCCAGAGTCTGAGTATTTTAACATAGCAAGGGGGTTATCAAACAAGGTGACAGTTTAAATCCTTTGCTATTTATTCTGTATATGAATGAAATAGCAGAAATATGCATAAGATGAACTGAGAGGACATTCCTGGGACGAAGAAACCTCCTGCCTGTGGTGATCCAGCTTCTTCTTTATGTAGATAATATTATTTTCATTGCGAACTCCACTGAAAAGTTGCAGCAAGCTGTGACTGAATGATATGAAGAGATTTATAGATAAGGTATGCTGATCATCATGGATAAGAGCAAATTCCTGCTAGCAGGAAAGGTGCAGGAAGGGATTCATATATACTGTAATGGAGGAGATTTGGAAGCTGTCATGGACTTCACTTACATTATGGAACAGTTATGGACAGGACTTGGCAAGTATACTTAGAAATTTCAAACAGAATAATTTAAGCAAACTTAGTTTACTACCAGATTTGTCATACTGCGATTGAGAAGCGAAAAATAAGCAAGAATGTGATGCTCCATATCTTCTATTCGGTATACCTGCCTATACTCTTATGTAGTCCTGGAAATAGGATAATAACAGTAATGCAGGACAGCAGAGTCATAAAATGAAATTTCTCTGAAGGATTGTGGTGAAAACAAGAAGAGATTTTATCCGCAATGAGACGATTAGGGAGTAACTCATGGTCACCTCGATGAAGGAGTTCCTGGCTTCCCACCAATTAAAATGGTTTGGCTATATAATTAGAATGGAAGACCATAAGGACGCCCAAGGATACCATCCATACCTGGAGTATGCCGGGTGCTTATGTAGAAAAAGAGGCTAAGATATCATATAAACTTGGAACCTAGCTAGGACCGAGGAAGTGCTGCAGTTGTGGCTAAATGCTCCCTTGTGCTGATAGGCACTAACAGGGTGTTGCAAAAAAAGAAGAAGATTTTATAATAATAATAAACTCTTTATTAATTCTGGGGCAAGTCCCTTTAGAATAACAATTACAGGCAGTGATAGGTGGGCTTCATAGCCTTAGAGTAGATGGAAAAGGAAAGCATGAGTTAACAGATAACAAAAATAAAAAAGCCAATAAATAAATAGAAGTGAAAATTATAAGTCATAAATGCGGTAACATTTAACAAATGAAATTGGTATTGTTGACTGGTGTCCTTTAAATAAAAAACATACCATCTTCTAATATTAATGAAACATAATAAAAATTAAGAATGAGGTAAGAATAATTAACAATGTACAAAATCTATTAGAGCATATTTACAAATTTTGATTGAAGTGAAAGAAACTGTATTTAAAATTCTTTTGGAACTGGATGGACAAGAAGTGATTGAATAAGCGGGATTTGAAGGTGGGAAGGGTATTGGAGCAACAGATGGAAGAAGGAATTGAATTCAATTAGGATGAGGATCTGTTAAGAAAAGATCTGTCGAAAGCTGCGGATCGATGAGCCGCTGTATATAAATCTGAAGGCCGAGAACGGGTATGGCGGGAGTGGATAGAAGATTTGAATTGAAGGAGGCCAAAGATGTATGATGGACAGCAGGGTTGGATAACTTGGTAGAGAAAGGATGCTAGGAAGTACTTACGACGATCGGAAGGGTAAAGCCTCTTCAACTCTTCATAGAATAGGGAGACAGAGACGTCCATCGGGACCCCGAAGATGAATCGCACAAAGCAATTTATCAAATGTTTTATTTTCGCCTCGAAATCCCCAGAGACGCCCTCATACACCGTACAACAGTAGCCAAAGTGGGGGAGATTGTATCTGAAAATAAGTTATATGAAAGTTGAAGTGCAGTTCTTGCCCTTTCTAAAATATGTACCTAACTTTATATTCTGGGGGTCAGGAACTTGTGGATAGCAAAGTATTAGTGTGCAACAAAGTCCTGGCTCATGAACACAATCCTTAATTCCAACTCTCATAATTAATCCTATAAGAATGTTTTTGTTCCTACTATTTATGTCAATGTTTACTTTAACTAATCCTTTAATTCTTTGTGACATGAGTTGGCTTTATGAGGTCATATACATTGTTGAAACACACGTGCAATGTCAGAAGAAAAAATTCTGTGATTCGCGATCTTTTGAGACATTCCTGGATAAAAGGTTTAAGTGCAAAGGCAGCTGCCGAAGAAATATGTGCCTTAGAAGGAGAGTCAATTATCCATCGAAATATGCCGCACTTTGGTTCAGGTATTTCAACAATGGGAATATGAGCCTTGTAGATGAACCAAGATCAGGTCCCCCATCGGTCTGTGATGATGAAGTTTTTCTTGAAAGTGTGAACCCACATGCAACTACTCATGATTTATCAGCCGTATTAGGGGCTTCTAATGCCACAGTGGCTCGTTATCTTAAAAGCCTGGGGGTACAGAATTTAAGACCAAGGTCCAACCCACATGACTTGACAGTGACCCAAGCCCAGCAGCAAATTGATATATTCAAAATCCGAAAGATAACAGGTTCTGGAAAAAAATGATCACAAGTGACAAAAAGTGGATATTTTTAAAAAACTCTACCAAACATAAACAGTAGGTACAGCTAGGTGAAGCTGCACAACCGGAGGTTCGCCAATATCATTTTGGGAAAAAAGTGATGCTTTGTGTTTGGTGGAATTTCGAATGCGTTTTGCATTTTGAGCTTGTTCCTGAATGGTCAGGCAGTGGACTCAAACCTTTACTGTTAACAGCTATGCAGTTTTGAGTGCAAAGTACACCGCGTTGGTCAACAGTTCAACATCCAACACGACAATGCCCCTGCACATCATTCTTGTTGTACAAGGAAAAATTATCAGAACTTCAAGGAGTAAACGTTTTGCCTCATCCTACGTACAGCTCAGATGTTGCACCATCTGATTATGGTGTGTTTAGATCAATGGATAATTTTTTAAAAGATCGGATCTTTTATAATTATGAGGACGTAAAAATTGGATGTGAATAGTTCTTTGCCTCAAAGACAAAGCAGTGGTACCGGTATCAAATTCAATTACTGGAAGAAAAATGGGTGAAACAGTTGAAAACAATGGACTTTACTTTGAAGAGTAGTATTCACTAATATTTAAAATATGTAATCTGAAATGGAGAAAGAAATGAAGCTAGAATGAAAGTGATACTTAGAAGAACGAGAGCCACAACAGAGGACTATGAAAGAAAAAGGGCGAAAGCAAAAAAGCTTTGTAGAGAAAAAAAGAGGGCTAAAGAGAGAGAGAAACTTGAGAAGATACAGCAGGAATTCGATATAAAGATATAAAGTAGGAAGTTTTACTGGGGGGTTAAAGATATTAAGACACGATATGCACCAAGGCCCACATTTTATAAGGATGAAGATGGAAACTTGTTGGGAGATAACAAGGACGTTTTGGACAGGTGGGTTAGGTATTTCCAGAACTTGCTGAATGTAAATAGGATAGAAGGTGGTAGTGGTGCGAAAGAGCAGCCAGAAGAATGGAGCGAGGAGGGAGATGATGAGGAGGAAGTGCCACCAGATCAGGAGGAAATAACGGATATAATCGCATCACTGAAAAAGCACTAGAAGATTTTGAAGCGACGGCAGTAAGCAAGAGCCTAAGAATTAATGAAAATAAGATGGAATATATGAGGATGTCAAGGACACTACTAGGTAGAGAAGAAGAAGTGCAAATCAATGGGCACTTCAAGCACTGCAAGAGCTTCAAATATCTAGGATCTCTAGTAACAGAAGAAAACGATATAAGTACAGAGATCAAAGCCAGAATAGCAGCTGGTAGCAAATGCCTTTTTGCGCTAAATAAAATGCTTAAATTCCGAGAATTGTCTCGATCTGTAAAAACCACCAGCTATAAGAGTATAATAAGACCGGTGGCGAGGGCTGGGTTTTGACTAAGGAGAGTGAGATGATCTTGAAGGTTAGGGAAAGAAAGATCCTCAGAAAGATATTCGGCCCAGTAAATGAGCATGGTCATTAGAGAATTAGGAAAAATAGCGAGCTCGAACAACTCTTTGGTGAGCCTAATATTGTGGCCATTATCAAAGAAGGAAGACTTCGCTGACTAGGCCATGTGCAAAGGATGCCGGATGAGAGGCTACCAAAGAAGATGATGAATGGCTGGCCAGGCGGAAAGAGATTGAGAGGAAGACCGAGGCTGAGGTGGTTGGATGACGTGGAGGACGATCTGAGGTGGCTGGGAGTGAGAGGATGACGGAAGAAAGGCAGGAATGGCCATCAATTCTGCATGAGGCCAAGGCCCAACTAGGGTTATAGTGCCATTTAGTTAGTTAATCTGAAATAAAGCTATACTAATGCACAAGAACTTTTGTAACAACCTAGTATATATATATATATATATATATATATATATATATATATATATACACACACACATCCCTTGTGTATGTGGGTTATATATACATGTGAATCAGTAAGGAATTGAAATAAATAAGTTCATTTTGCTGAATATGTTAATTTATCCGATTCCCTACCATTCCGGTATAGGTAAAATGAGACTTTAATTTGTGAATAACTCAAAATCCTGTCATGTAATTTTTTTTGTGCCCATGGAGACTTTTGCTCAGAGTGACAAAACTAGCTCCCTGCAAAGTTTCAAAGCATTTGGTAAAAACCACTTTTACTATAAAATAGTGTGGGGTCTTTTATAATGTGCTATTTTGATCATGCTTTATTTGGTTTTTATTTTTAAAACCTTTTTGTTTTTTTATTCTTGCTATCCTTTTATTTAATTTTTTAAATATGCTATATATTGAATATTGAGAATAATCCTATACGTTTTATTAGAAATGCAATAGGATCAACTTTCAGTTTGAAAATTTTAGTAATCATTATATTTGCATTTGTTGGAAGTACATAACTATAAAAGTGGTAGTTAAATAATTATATTATTAGATGCAAAACTTTAATAACTCAACAAATATATTATAACTGAAATTTTTGACTCTTTTCTATTTAATATTTGTAATCCATTTTTAACTGGTGAAAAAAAAAGTAGAGAGGATATAAACCCTTGATTTGGTTCCTAATTGAAGAACATAAACAATTAATTGAGCATTTTGTAAAATAGTGATAAATGGTTCAACTTGCAGGACTGGTGATACACACACAGTATATCTGTCAATCCAGTAAGAACAATGCCCTATACTATTACAGTGAATCTATTATAACATTATTATATAAAAATCATCAATAAAGCGTTATTGCATTGACAAGAATGACTGGCAGTAATGCCAGTTGAGTAAAAAAATTGGATGAACCTTAAAAAAAAAATTGTATTAACCTTTTTGCCAAATACTTGCCCCCTTTTGAGATATTTTATAATTTTTTTATTAATGTTTTTCTTTTCTGAATGCAGTTTAGAACCCTGTGCTGGATCATTGTCTTATAATTATAACTATAATCTGCCTTTCCCTTTCCTTGTTTCTGAATAGAATTGTAATAAAAATTGTTGTAGATCAAATTATGTCTACAATTTACTTATAATTACCACTGCTTATTTATTCAGTAACCTATAAGTTTATTGAAACAGTTTGTAGGATCAAAATTGTTGTTATAAATACTGCATTTTTTTCTATAATTTTTGATCAATATACACTGTATCTGAAGATAAGACAATTTCCCAAAACATTATTTTAAAATACAATGCCTTCTTTTTAAAAAATGGAAGCTCCAGCTGTATTTGAATAATTTTAACATTATGATCTTCCTTAATAACTTTATTGTAATAATATAAGCATATGCACTATTTTTTTAAAAAATATTTATTGACAGATAATTATTGTTTTGACTCTTATTTAATCAACTGATATGGTTTCTGCTTATTTAATTTAGAATCTTATTTAGCTATTTAATGAGAATATTGAGATTGATGTAATGGAATTTATTTCATAGATATATAATTTTTCATTTGTTCCAGCATGGATGTTGAAATTCCTCCAGAAACAACCACAGACTTCCTTATTCGTGTTGGCTTATATATAGGTGCTATTTTTCAGCTTACCTGTATTTTTGCTATAATAATTCTACCTGACAAGAAAAATGATTCTATGCAGAAGAAGGTATATGCATATGTTTATCAGTGTGTATAATATATATTTTTAGGTGTAAATATTTATATCCCCCCTCTCCAAGAGGAGAATGTGCTCTAAGAAAAACAGATTTGCACAAGCTGGACGCACATTTCCCAGGCTGTATTTACTAACAGATTTTTGCCAATTTTGGATCATGTATATGTAAATATAATTGGAATAAGCAGTAAATGATTGTTTTTAATATAATTAGATATTGTTTACATGGATGCTGTAGATTGATTATTAAGGGAAGCAAAAAACGCAATCATTGCTTAAAATAGTACTAAGGGCTTCTTTTTGTTTTAAATGTACCATTCCTCATAGCTAATTAGAGCTGTGTTGAAATCCCACTCCATGCCAGTAAAACTGAATGAAATCCCAGCGAGCTTTTAAAAATGTTGCCTCTCGATAAACCTCGCACCTTCACACAATATCTACATTTTTACTCTTTAATGGTATACTCTTGGGTCAATACTAACAAACTAAAATTAAAACATAGATAAATCCATTGTTAACGGCTCCAGTTCTCTACTCTAACCTAGGGATGTTGAAAAAATACCCATATATCGATATTTATTTTTTTAAATATATCGATATTTTTGTCCAATATATTTCTTTCGATAAATCGTAATATCGATATTAAAATTTGAGTATCGAAAAAATTCTACAAGGAGGGCAGGTTCAAGAAAAAAAAGTCTACAAGATTATAATAAAGAATCATAAAAACTTCTGTTGTGGTGTGCTCTAGGAATGGGATGTTGAAAGCAAAATATCGTTATTGATATTTATATCAGTTAACAATATTGATATCTTGATAATATGAACATAAATAAATCAACATTTAAAAGTATCGTTAATATTTTTATAAAATTAAAAAAAAAAGTCTAAACGAATTGAAGAAAGATTGGGAAATAACCTGTTTCTTGATATTTAAATCCTTCTCAAAATGAACTTAATAAAAACAATATCTTAATTGTGTTGGCACAGAAATATCGATATTATAAAAATAATATCATAAGGTGTTTTTACACCTTTGCCAAACCTAGGCAAGTCAAACGCCAAGCCAAACGGTAAACTTGTAAAGGGGGTTCACAGAATCTTAGCAAATCAACCTATCCACACGCTACTATTCCGGCTATTCCGACTTTTTTCAGCTATTAATTTTGGTTTAAAATAGTTTTATTTTATAAAGAAGCGATTAAAAATATAAAATAAAAACATATAAATATATGTTATATAAAAACATATATATATATATATATATATATATATATATATATATATATATATATATTATATTTATATAATTATATAAATACACCAATATGTGGATGCAACACTATCGCTGATGTGGTGCTTCCCGCAAGAACCGATCGAACTCAAACACAGAGAAACCAATATAAGCCAAGAAAAATTACCCCCTTTATACATTTGCTTTGCTTAGGCTTGGCATATTTGTAAAGACACCTTTAATTGTATTGGCACAGGAATATCAATATTATATAAACAATATCTTAATTATATCGATACAGAAATATCGATAATATAAAAATAATATATAATTAATATTGTCCCAGAAATATCAATATTATAAAAACAATATTTTAATTTTAACGGCACAGAATTATCGATATTATAAAAACAACATCTTCATTATAACGGCACAGAAATATCGATATTATAAAAACAAAAATATACATTTTTTTTCTTCAATATTTCAAATTACTATTTCGATATGTTCAAAAACTATTGATACGATAAACAATATATCGACATTTTTTTTCGATATTCACATCGCTACTCAATCCCCACCTTGAAATCTCGTAATTTCCAATTGATTATTTTTTCATAAAATTTCACTCATCTGTAATAAATATTAGAATTATTCTTGGTCAGACCACATCATGGAAACACTATATATTTTATCTTAACATCTCCTCTGGTCAATCTACCAATCTCTTTTATCATAGCTGTCTTTTGGCCAGTTTTGACTTTTGTTTGTTCAATTTTGTTATTTTTAAGGGATCTAGTCCCAGAATAAAGTTGTTTTTTTTCTATCTATCTACCTAGCCTTGTTTCATCTCTGATTATTTCCGCATTTTGATTATGGGAATGTAATGTCAGGCAGGTATCCTAGATTCAGTGGGTGCTTTAATGAAGAGACAATTAAAATGGTTCCCTGTGATTTGTTCTTGGTATTCTCTGAACTATCTGTATCTCACAACGTTTCATCAAGTTGAAACAATTATTTCTATCCTTTAATCAACAATACTTTCTTAGATCCTTTTTCTACAATCACTCTCCTCAAAATCTCCTTCCTATATTGTCACTCCTAAATTCATCAGTGAGCTTCCGGAGCATCCAATCCCACCCTTATGGCCTTTACTCCCTGCTGCATAGCAATTTCCAAATGACCCTTTATAGCCCGTGCCCCCAATGTTTGGAACTCCCTCTCTACGTGATACGCCTTTCTCCTATGTTTTACCGTTTTTAAGTCTCATTTCCTCTTTTTCCTGTAAATTTCAATGCTCATAAAAGGAGATGAAAAATAAACAACTTAATACATTGGAACTTCCCTTACCGGACACTTCTAACAACCGGACATTTTTCATAAGCAGACAGTTTTATTTTCCCCGGCGTCACACCATTTACTTGATATTGTTTTCAACTTCTATTAGCGGGACCTTCTAATAAACAGACATGCACAGATTTAGTCATTTTTGTTTCGATATTTTCAAGTTCAACTCCCTTTTTATTTCTTTATGCTGTTTTAGATTTTAGTCATGTGTGTATTTTAAAAACTTTTTTTTCTCATAAGCAGACACTTCTAGTAAGCAAACAAATTATATTTCCCTAGTGATGTCCGTTCAAGAGAAATTCCATAATTATACTATAATTATCTGTTTTTATATTTCATTTCAAATGCTATTTTTTGTCATTTTATTTTTCTCAACTTTTATATTATTTAAAACTTAATTTTTTTATTTTGTTGTATGATCCTGGCAGCAAAATTATCATATTTATGTTAATTTTTAAAATTCTCAGAAGGCAACTGCCCCAAAATAAAGATGATTTCTTCATAAATAATAGTACTAAATATTTGTTTCTTTTAAGCAATACATATTTATTTTTTAACTGCTTAAATATATTTCATAAGTAATGTATATAAAGTAGGTATGCTTGCAATAATATGAAATTTAAGAAGAAATGAATGCACAGTTAAAAGGTGGAAATTATTGTTACCATTCCATTATAGAATCACATTCTGTCTAAAAATTAGAAAGTTGGAATCCTTCTCAAAATGACCTCTGAAATTATTGGATGAGGTAGTCTGGTTGTCATCAGGTGGTCATCCATAGGGTAACCGCATGCCTAATAAATCAGAGATCTACAAAATGTAAAATCATACGTTTTGTTGGTATAGTGTTATTATTAGTCAACTATATTTTTTTAAAACACTTAATTTCAAATAGTTGTTGACTTCACACTTATTATTATTATAACACGCTTCACGATAATAAGATGGTAAGGGAAAGTTGTGTGATGTTCGTTCTGCACCAATTTTTTTATTTCTAAGAAATTCGATATTATCATGCTATTTTTTATCAGTCAGGTGCTGTTCAATTGTAGATTTTGTATTTTCAGCCTTGTTAAGAATTGTTTTACTGATGTCTAATGCACTTAAAGATTTCTATGATTTTTATTTAATCATCTGAAATATCTATCTCTTATGATTATAATTACAGTTTTTAATGCTGCTTATAAAAAATATAATAAAAATATGTATAAAAAATAACCACAGATAAAAATATTATTTACTTTTAATGAATAATATTTTTGGATATTTAATTTTCTAATAATGTATTTGGGTTTATTAATCTTCTATGTATTAATGATTAGTTAATCAATAGTTCATTTAAAGGAAAAAAATATTAATTATTATTCTTATTTTGTAGAATCATGCAGACATTTCTGATCAAGAACATTGGGACTCCTCTCCAGCAAATCCTCCGCGAAGTTTCCAACATAAAACAAGAAAGCAAGATAAGAAAAAACGCCGATGATGTTATGATATAAAGTGATAATAACCTGCTAGCCCATGATAATGCTCTCTACCAGTTATCTCCCAAGATGTCTGAAAAAAAATGCCCTATAACCTTCTTACAGAGAGCAGTAGTGGAGTACTACCACTTGTGGGCTTTTTTCTCAACACGCCATTTTCATTTAATACATCACATATTAGATAATATTAATACATCACTTGAAGCATGTTAACTTGTACTTCGTAAAATATGTTTATCAATTTCAATAGAAAAGTTAAAGTATTATGCTAGAGAATATTTTATAAAATAAATAAAGTAGTTGTTAGGCGTACATCCACGCACATAAATCTATATTAATTTATTTAAAAATTTGTTCGGCATGAAACATTGATTGCTTCAGAAATCCTTGTTTGATTTTTGAGTTATTTGGTAATGTTCCTGCTGGTGTGGATGAAATTCATTTGGTTATTTCAACAAAGTCAAGTTATCTGTAGGCTACCAACCTATTCTAGCTAGAGTAGAAATTTCGAGATTAATTCTGTGATTTTGAATTGTTTAACCCTTTGACGCTTATGCTGAAATCAATGAGGGATGCCAAAAACAAATTTTTTTTAGTGCTTAATTTAATAAATCTTTAGGAATTTGATAAAGATTTTATACTTAAAGAATGAAATGATGCTGTATTTTGACAAATTTTCATTACAAATAGTTGGTGTCTATAGCAGCCATTTATAGTTCACTTTGATTTCTCTGATAGACAAAAGACGATTATAGACATCCAATATTTGTTATGGAACTAAGAAGAAAGTTATAAACTATAAAATTTATATAAACTATTAATTTATATGTGCATATTTGTTATTATAAATATGTAGAGTGTATATTTACGTCATTTGCTTCTACACCCCTGAAAACTGGATGTCTATCGATGTCATTTACATAAATGGATTAAATGGCAAAATAAAATCTAAAAACAATTTCGTAAGGTGATATTTGTGATTCTATGTTAAATTATTAATTTTAATTTAATTTACAATTAAGTGCATTTTTTAGTATGGCAAAAATTCTTTTGAATAAGTTATAATTTCATCATTGTAATTGTTTGCATGCATTTATAATTGGTTTATTTTTCATTTCCATAAAGAGAAAGATTTATTGGTTGGTTTCCACTGTCTGGCAATTTTTCAATTATTGTTATGCTTGGCTAAAAGTTTTCTACTCAAATTTTGTTGCAACCAATTATTAACATACATACTTATTTTGCCTAATGATGGAGATATTGTTGACTGTAGATTTAATCAAGAAAAAGATGGTTGGGGTTGTGGTCAAGAAAAAAAAACAACATAGTCAGTACACATTAAAGCAGTATTATACTTACCATATTTTTCTTTCTTGACCGCACCCCTAACTATCTCTTTCATTATTTATCCTTTATTTATACTACCAAATTTAAATTAATGATGATTTAATACTTAAGCTATTACTTTGATTGTGTTTTTTGTGATTTGTTTTTCAAAATAAGTTTTGTTGAATTTTAAGTTTGTTGTATTGATGTAAGAGCTGCTGTGACAGAATTGGAATTTAATTCATTTGCTTTCTGTTTTTATTTTTGAAAAAATGCTTTTTTTAATATTTAATAAAGAATTTTTTTTTTTATAAAGCAATAAAATCATGTTAATAAGTAGATTGTTGTAGTCCCTTTTTTAGGAGTCTAGTCAATAATGGTTTTCTTCAAACTCGGTTTCAACACTCTGCTTTGGTTGTTGTAGGTTATTGCTCCTGTTGAGGTAGGGTAGTAGGCAGTACCAGAAGATCTTGAGATGTTTAAATAAGATTGTGCAGGTTGAGGAGAGGTCTATAAAGGATAATCAATAGTGTCGAAGGGCCGATCCTTCAAAGAACTAACGATCGGTGGACTACGGGTATGAGCCTTAAGACACTGGAGGATGGATATTACTAACGGAGGGTATGTGCCTCCTGAATTAGTGGGTGATAGATATACCAATCAGGGGATGAACCCTCTGTCCTTGGTATATAGGAGTACAAGCGGGCAGATGAGCACTCTGACCGTATATGGAATAATTTAGTAAGGACTCAAGGCGAGGGATAAGCCTGGGCACATAGAGAAAAACGTAATAAAGGTTAGAGTGAAAATAAGTAGTCTAGTTACAAAACCTAAATTATTGACTGAAAAGTTCAGATCCACTAATAGAGGACTATCTCTTGCTTTCTCCTTAGGATAAGGAAGGTGTTGAAAAGAAATAAGAAGCTAAATGAAGAAATTAATGATAGGCAGATGTATTGATCTACTAGTAGACTCAGCTCGGGATAGACTGAGAGGAGAACTTATTTCAGATGGCCTGAAAAATAGTTGTATTTTATATGATGGTCGATTTCATAGTTGCTATATCTAGCAGTGGGCATGAGAACCAGCAGTAGAAGAGAAGAGACTGTCCTTAGGCTACAGTCCAAAAAATGGATTTCTTGTGGGATCGTGTTTAATGTGCACTAGCTTATTCTTTATATTATCAAAACTTTTAGATAAGAAGTTCTTCAGTTATTTGATTGGTAGTCAACTTCTCAAATGTGTCCCTTTTGGCTTTATTGAGATTCCATCGTGGAAAGTGTACAATTATATAAATACATTTAAAATTTATTTGGTCCCGAACATGTTCTAAAAAAAACTTTACTAGGCTCGCTTTCCAATACATTACGATCGTAAATTTTCAAACTTGAATTTCAAATCTTGCGTAACCTTTTAAGCTAATAAAAACGTTTTCAAAAGGAACTAAATGCGGCATCATAACTCTCAATGTTACTTGGTTTGAAATTGTTAACGATCTTTCCTAGACTATATACTATGACGGAAAAAAACCCACATCTAAACTGACATTCACTTATTGAGGTACCTACCCCCTCCAACTGCTGTGTTGCCTTGTTCACTAGCCCACCATTTTGCCCAATCGTTTCGCTCGTGATAGATATTTCGGACGAAATTTTTTTAATTATTTCAAACTTTTCCCTCAATAAATCAACTATAGACTAGGGGCGCGTTATCACTTGTTCATTCCGAGGTCACCCGAACGTTGCCGGACTAGCACACTCTAGCGTCATTTGTGCTTACTAACTGCTTTGTATTCAATTGTAACATTCGTAATCATTGGAATTATTAAAATTGTTCCTGCTTTACTTAGATATTATTTAAAATTACTAGTGTTGTCGACTTCTGGTGATCTGGGCAAATTTTTGTAATAATTTAAAGGCGTAATATTTTAAATTACGGTTAGGACCCGACCTCAACTGAAAAGAATCCGTTGATGTTTTGTTTAGTTCTTGGGAGAACGTAATGAGCGGAAGTCGACAGCACTAGTAATTTTAAATAATATCTAATTAAAGCAGGAACAATTTTAATAATTCCAATGAATACGAATGTTACAATTGAATGCAAAGCAGATAGTTAGCACAAATGACGCTAGAGAGTGCTAGTCCGGCAATGTTCGGGTGACCTCGGAATGAACAAGTGATAACGCGCCCCTAATCTATAGTTGTACCGTTTATATTACGTACAAACAGTTTTTTCTATAGGTAATTACGAAGTTAAGCACCATAATTTTTTCTATTGAAACTTTTTAGTATCAATGAAATTGCTGAAAATTCAAATAACGTATTCCGGAGTGTTACGCTCGTGTGTTTCTCAAGAATTCTAATCGTTTTATAATTTTAATTTTTCATGTTATTTAAACAAATTATACCTTAAAATGTCCATTGCATTGAAACGGATAGGATATCGCCTAAATGGTTTAAAAATACAGACTATCCACTCTGCAACACCTTAAGAGTTCAGGACGTCACAGTGGCAATTTATTTGAGAATGACCCAACTACCAAGAAAAATTATACAAAAATGAATAACCTACTTAAAACTAATGATGAAATTCAAATCAATATAAGGTTGTTTATCTTTCAGCGCATGCCCGAGAAATAGAATAATGAAGTACTCAGAATTTCGTTAATATTGACCTATATATAAATATAAAGTGAAAAATACAAAATACTTCTTGCAGCCGAGTCAAAGGAAGCAAATTACTGACTTCATAAATTCATTAACAAATAAAAGAGGGAATAATACTTCTTAATCTATTTTCATCCTTAATCTATTACATTTTATCTTTTGCATACTGTTTCATGTGGTTTTTATTTTTTCACAGAAACAATTATTTACGCTTTTACTGTTGGAATTTTCTATTTTACAGTTACCAACCATACGATGTTTGAATTACATTACTTGATTAATAAACCATTTCCTCAACGTAAAAGCTCTTAATCTAGTAAACGGGATAAAATACATCTCGAGATCTATAGATTTTTTGAGACTTGTACTTATCCTTAATTTTATACCTATCATTATCCCTCACTTTACTGTTTTCTGGTTAATTAATCCCTCATGTTATTTTTGAAGACCAGAGTCTCTGTTCAGGAACATGTTGCCAGGATTCTCAAGAGATCACTATCCGACCAATTGAGGCTCTGAAAATTAAAGTGATAATCCTGCAATTTAGGGAGAAACAAAATACTTGCGAGAAAGTGTGAATGACAGACTTAAACAACAGAAGCTGTGGTGTGGGAAATGAAGGACGACCGTTGCTTTCAAGTACACGATCATTACTTTCTCTCTTAATAGAATACCATCCCTTATGACTCGTATCGTTCCCTCGACTTAAATGATTAATTTACTAGCTGATGTTGGTGAAGTGCTGAGTCGGTATAGAAAGAAACACCTGAAGGGAATATTACATTCTTTACTTAACTGTACGGCTTGTTGTCTATTGGCTGATGAATGTATATGACATTGCAATATATAGCAATAATATCGAAACAAAACATGATATGCTTGAATAATTTGGTCGTCGATTGATATTAAGATCTCTTAACCATTCTTTAAAGTGTGGACAGTTAAAACTACCGATATCCAACATTTGATTAACTGAGGTGTTATCATTTTTCGATGAACGTATGATTATGAGATTAGATTATACATAATTGTAGTACCTGATTTCATTCCCAAACAGAACATGAGACTATAGCCTCAGCCAGCAATATTAGAAAATTCAGTTATAACTGTGATGTTTTAAAAGAGGCAGGGGAATTTACTTTTGTGCTGACGTCATAATATGAGGTAAAATCTACTTCTGATCTGGTTACTAGGTCATAGCTTCTGAAAAATGTAACCTCTCGTTATTAGTTAAAACAGATTCAAATTCAACTGTGTTTTATGTCGTTCTGTTAATTTTTATTTTATTCTCATCATTTAACATGATTTCGATAAGAAACGTTGCATTTAAATGCAAACATGTATCATTTCTTACAGTATGTGTTTCGTTTTATCATTGTGAGTTCTAGTTTATTATATTTTGATTTGTTTTATTTGATTACATTTCTGATTAGATGGCTGTCAACAAACAATTGCACACTAGTTCAATGAAATGTCTGCCTCTTGTCCCGATTGTAGTGGAAAATACTGGGAGAGGAGAAAGATCTTATGATATATACTCCAGATTGTTAAAGGAGAGGATTATTTGTGTCATGGGTTCAGTAAGTACTAAATTTGAATTTTTTTCACCCCTAAGTCTTATTTGAAACAGAGCGTTGTTTTTATACTAAATACTATATTTGATTTCTTATCTTTGAGCAATAATGTGTCTGGGCTTTAATCTTTATAAATGTTACTTATTAAGTATAACTTATTTTTTCAACTATCATTTGAAGTAAATGATGAACAAATATGCTATAACTTTTCAAAATTAATTAGTGTATGCAATATGTATAAAAGTGTATGGGATCTCTTTGTTGGCCCATATTTCCATATTCTGTTCCTATTATAAGGTTTATAATTTTCTGTCTTAATTTTGAACTCGTCTGAAATTACCTACAACAGTTCATACCAGTAAGCATTACGATCATTTATGAAATTCATTGACTCGTTAGAAATTCCTGAATCTTTACAGGCATATATATGTATGTAGATCTTTTGTTTATTGATGTTATATTGTAAATTTAATTGTTTTTATAAGCAACTATAAACACAAAAACTTGATAGGATACACAGTTAAATGTATGTACATAATATTGCTATAATACTGTTAACCTATTTTTTTCTATAAACTTTGTCTTATTTGGATTTAAATTTAAATATACTAAATGGTAGACCATATATTCAAGTTATAACCTGACACCATAAACTGATTTTTATTTATGCAAATATGGTTCCTGACCTCAGCTGAATAGGATCCGTTGGGGGTTTGTTTATTTATTGAGCGAGTGTAGCAAGTGGAAGTTGACAGTTGTGGTATAATTAAAGCAGTTATTATTATAGTGTGGGTTAGGGATTGATAAATTATTTGCCACTTCTATAAATAAAGGTTTTCTTGAAAACTAGTTTAGAATGTTATACATTCATCCTCCAGTAATCATCCGCATGATGGTATAGAAGGATCAATCTAATTAGGGATTGATAAATTATTTGCCACTTCTCACTGGCATTACTGGAAAACCCCGGACCCTTAAACCATTAACCTATGAACATTCTACCTACCTTTCGTTCATTGTTAGTTCAATGTGAGAAGAAACCTGTACAAACTTTTCTGTTTGATATAATCCATTTAAACCTTGGTGAGTACCAACATGTATTTGATTTCTTGTCTTAATTAGTTTCATAATTCGTATATGTTTTGTAATACTGATTTTATATTAAACTAATATAATATGTATAATAATACCAAACTATATTTTGAATTGCTTATTTTTGAATTTTTTGTGTGTTTTTAGAACTGAGGATGGATGTATAACATTCGAAACTATTTTTCAATAAAACAAATTTATAGAAGTGGCAAATAATTTATCAATCCCTAATTAGATTGATCCTTCTATACCATCATGCTGATGTCAACTGAATAGTGTAGGTTATAACTCACAAAAATGGTTAACCATTTAGTACATAAGTACCTGAATTTAATATTTAGATTTTATGAAAGAGCAATATACAAAATGAAAACAGGAAAAGCGCCAGGAAGGGATGGCATAGTCGCTGAATTAATAAAGAATGGCGGCCTTGAGTTGGTGCGGTTTTTGCAAGTCCTTTTTCAGAGAGCCTGGGACGAAAAAAGGATTCCAACGGATTGGGAATATAATATTATTATACCAATTCAGAAGAAAGGATGTCAGGCAGAATGCTCTAACTACAGACCCATATGCCTCTCACCAGTTGTGTACAAGCTATATACATCCATATTGGAGGGTCGCTTAAGACCACTAGTTGAGCACCTAATAGGAGAAGAGCAAGGTGGGTTCAGACCCGGGCGCCAAACCCATGACCATATTTTCTCACTAAGAAATATCTCACAGAAATCCTGGAACTTGGATAAAAATATGTACCTGGCTTTCCTTGACCTCAAATCTGCCTTTGACTCGGTTCCACGAGATGAAATATGGGAAGCTCTCAGAGCGAAGAATGTTCCCAGAAACCTGACAGAGGCGATTAAATCTATATATCAAGAACTCAAAGGAATAGTCAGGCTGAACGGGCTAGAATCAAATTATTTCAATATTGCAAAGGGGGTCAAACAAGGAGACAGCCTAAGCCCTTTGCTGTTCCTGTTGTTCATGGATGAAGTGGCATCCATTTGTAAGAGAAGAACGGACAGGACTTTTCTGGGACGTAGGAATCTTAATCCTGTAGTGATGCAGCTTCTCCTCTACGCTGATGACGTGGTATTGATTACGGACTCTGTGGAAAAGTTGCAGATGGCAGTTATGGAATGGTCTGAAGAGCTCGAACGAAAAGGAATGCTTATAAATACCAACAAAAGTAAGATCCTACAAGTAGGAAGAAAGAAGGAAGATATCCACGTATACTGTAATGGAGAAAAATTAGAATTCGCAATGAAAGGATTCGTCAGGAACTGCAGATAGCCCCACTGAAAGAGCTCCTAGAAACTCGTCAGTTAAAGTGGTTCGGCCATGTTATCAGGATGGACGACCACAGAGATCCTCTAAAGACCATGGAATATGTCCCAGATGGCAGAAGACCTAGGGGTCGCCCTAGGATGTCCTATCTCGACTACATTGAACGACTCTGGTAAGGGGGAAGGACCTCCGACAGGCGAGGAACCTAGCTAGACATAGGGAAGAATGGAATTCCTGGCTGAATGCTCCTCTACGCTGAAAGGCACTAAAGAGGGAATCTAAAGAAGAAGAAGAAGAAGAAGAAGAAGATTGTATGAAGAAAGTTAGAATACCTTTCTTCCTTTGTGTAAGGAATCAGTGGAGTCAATATAACTCATAATTTGTGCTGTGCCAGCATATGCAAATTCCTAGATACATAGGTGTCATGAAATATTTATTTTTCCTCATTAAACAATTGTAAATTTTTGTCAGATCACTGATGAGATGTCTTCGCTTGTGGTTGCTCAACTTCTGTTCTTGCAGTCTGAAAGTTCCAAGAAGCCAGTACACATGTATATCAATAGGTAATGTATTGATTGATTGATTTTTTTTTTTTTTCTGGAGAATTATTTAGGAGTAAGATTGTTTTAGAGGTTGGTCCAGGAAGTTGGTCTCACATGCTTTCTTCTGAGTGATTCTATTTCCATCAGATGAGCTTAAATTAATTTTCTGTCCGAACCATGTAATAAATCTTAGCCTTCCAACTCTTATTAAAATAAAGTAACAACTTCTAGATAGCCTGGGGCTTAGTGCAATGAGTCCATGAGCTGTTTTGTGCCTGTTTTTGTATACCAATGAATTTAAGCAGGTTAGACCAGCTGCTTGTCCCAAAAAAGGTTGTTTTAGAAAAAATATTTGCCTTTAAATTTATTTATATATTTTATTATATTATTCACTTAATTTTCTTTATCACATATTGGTATAAAATATCAATATAAATGACTCTATAACTATTATTGCTTATGCCTGAAACTAAAGAAAAAAACTCATATTAATAATTAATATTTTTACGTCAGTTTTTTATTTTGTTTTATATATAACAAATTATCACTCAGGCTCATGAGGATCATTGCTAATTGATTAATGAAGTAATTGTCTTGCCTAGAAAATTGAAATCAAAGGATATGTATGAATGATGTATTATGATTATGATGATGATTTGGGTTGCTTAATGGGTACTCTGCATACAATTTATTTTCTGTTAAATCACCTGTGGATTGACTCCTAGAGTGATTCCTGCCTCTATAAAGTGGATAGCTGCACCTTCATTGGGTTGAACTATTAATTTGGCAGTTGAGCATGGATGCTGACATCATCTGCATGTATAACCATCTAGAAACAGTACATCCTTGCCAACTGCTTAACCCAATACCCTTCATTGGTTGTTATGGTGCAGATTTATTTATTTTATGATTATATATGGTTGATTACCTCTTCACACCTACTACCGATGGCAATTGTTTCCATCAGCATTGCTCCTTTCATAGGAAAGTTGAGTTATGATTTTTCAATTTAATATTCAGCTTATAAAGCTACTACATCATAATTAACAATTAGTATAGAGGATGTGATGGCAAATATTTTGAAGGAAACATTCTCGAATCAAGAAGCAGAGCTGGTTCAAATCTGACTCTATAAGTATGGAATATTTAATTCTAAAATAAAGTTTTATATAATAATCTACAAACAAATTAAATTTAATTTAATATATATTTTTATCACAATTGCAATTAATTGAATGCTTATTTTTAATTATTTTAGTAATTTAAAAGATATAAATCATAATTTATGCTTCATGTAAGTATGAAAGCATTTCCCTTGGTCTAATATCAAAAATGCATTTAAAAAATGCTTTCTTGTCAATGTATTGCATGAAGAAATAGATGAATTATTAAAAAATGATTTAAAAATACTCCATTCTGACACAACTATTGTTAATTTACCTAGTCCTGGAGGAAGTGTTACGGCTGGCCTAGGAATATATGATACAATGCAGTACATATCTCCTCCAATCGCTACTTGGTGCGTAGGGCAGGCATGCAGTATGGCAAGTCTGCTTTTGGCGGCTGGCTCTCATAACATGAGGCATTCATTGCCGAATGCCCGAATAATGATTCACCAACCGTCAGGAGGAGTTAGAGTAAGTAGTATTTTTCCAAGTTTTTTTATTATTATATATTTTATCTAGTAATAATTCAGTATGTTATTTAAGAACCATTGATGACAAATAGATGGAAAACTGTCTAACAGACTCTAAAAAGTTACATTTTTTGGATTAATATTAATAAAAGATATATTAATGCAATATGCTTTTATTAAATAACAAAATATGCTCCTTGGCTTCCAAGAATTTTTTTAATGAACAAATTCTTTAATTCCTTTCCCTTAAATGCTCAGAGTCTGATAGAAAATGAAGTCCTAGAAGGCATATTGTATTGTATCATCGATTTTAGATCCTAAATGACTTGAAGAAAGCTGTAATTTGACCCCTACATAAATAGAGGGAGCCGACTGAGTGCAACAATGATGGACGCTTTTCTCTTGTTTGTATCTACATAATCTTATCTATTATCTTTTTTGAGAAGTTAGTGCCCATTTCACAGACCCTTAGATCATCATTACTGGGCTTAGAAGAGGCCACTTAACAGTTGATCAGATCATCTTAATGAGAATAATTCTCTAATAGGATCCTGAGAATGTACTTCTCACATCATTTCTACATTTATTTTTAATCAAGGTAGGATAGTGCTAACATAAAGGAGCTGTTTTATTTAGAAATTCCCAGGAAGTTGGTTCCCCAATGTTTGTTTTAGATTCTTTATATTAAGCTTTTTCAAGTTCAATTTATATAGGAGAGAGTTATCGTTGACCGTAGATGTATATCTTAAGGGAGAAGTTGGTCAAGGGGTGCGGTCAAAAACTTGATATATTATTAGCTAGCAAAACTACCATGCCATTTGTGGTTAATCATTTTTCAAGCACAAATAGTTTTCTTTTACATCATCCTTTTCTATAAGCCTAGTATTAAATCGTTTGTTTTTATTTAAAATTTGACTTTAGTAGAATTAGAATCAGTTTATTGTAAATATGTTTAAATTTACTTCTCTGTTTGTTCAACCTAAATAAAGTACCTTTTTTTTTATTATTGTTTTAGGGTCAAGCTACTGATATAATGATCCAAGCTGAAGAGATTAGTAACCTTAAAAGGCAAATCAACAGACTGTATTCACATCATACTGGTCAGCCTATTGAAGTTATTGGTGAGTTCAAATATATAATAATCTAAATTACATTGTGATAGATACAATAGGACATTGATTATTATTATTTTAAGCATAATAATTTTAAGCATTGAATAATTATTTTAAGCATTGGTTGATTGAAACATTACTTACATAAACATTAAGCTTAATAAAACAGACATCCTAACCTACCTGTGATCAAGTGATGTCAGTTATATTGTAAAAGTAAGTTATTTTGCACCTTTTTTTTTGGAAATATGATTTTCCTCCTCCTTTCATACTTGCAAATTTTTTTTACTGGTTCCTAATAACTCAAGATAGTTTTAACACGACTGCTGTCTTTGGGGACTGAAGTGTATATTTTATATTCTGTGAGGGAAGATGTTTTCAAGAATTTGGTACAACTTTACAATGCAGCCATCTTATTAGTAGCTGTCGCCGTACTACCGCTCTCTAGCACCATTTGCACTAACTAACTGCTTTCTATTCAATTGTAAAATTTGTATTCATTGGAATTATTAAAATGTTTACTCCTTTAATTAGATATTATTTAAAATAATTAGTATTGTCGACTTCTGGTCGCTATGCTTGCTCAAGGCAAAATCCCAACGGATCCTTTTCATTTGAGGTCAGGGCCTTACCATCATTTGAATTACTTTAATTAGGTCACAGATGTCGACTTAAGCTCACTCAAGAGATATACTAACCCCCAATGGATTCTTTTCATTGAGTCGTAATTTAAATTATTACTGCTTTAAGTACAACTTCCCCAGACCATCGGAAGTCGAAACACTAATAATTTTACATAATATCTAATTAAACGAGTAATAATTTTAATAATTCCAATGAATATGTTTTTAACAATTGAATAGAAAGCAGTTACGTTATAGCACAAATGGCGCTAGTGTGGAGTGGTAGTGCAGCGACTGCTATTGATAAGGCCACTGCATTATAAATTTGTTCCTAGAATTTTACTCCTTGTGAGATCAGTATACCTTTATTAATAATGATCAAATGATTTACATCAGGTGCGGTTCCAGTCCTTGTGACCGATAGCGAATGGTAACATAAACCACTTTTTTCACTACCGCAACGTATTAAGAATAGAATTTCATCCTTAAAAGAATTTTTATTACTTTTTACACTTCATTTTTTCAATTAATAAATAGTTCAATGTAATATAGGGATGGGTTACTATTGAAATGAAAAAAGTTACTATTGAAATGGAAATGATTACAACTGAATTGGAAAAGGTGACAATTGATTTGGAAAGGGTTACAATTGAAATGGAAAAGGGTAGAATTGATGTGGAAATTCTATAAACCAAAAATTCTTTGGTGTTTTGGTAAAGGGGTACAAGTCTTTTTTTTTCTTTGCGACTGGATTCAAGTTATATTTTGCTTCTTTGTAATGAAATTTATATTTGAGAAAAAGGGCACAAGTCAAAGAAACAGTGTTTACATGGAATATGGACACTGTTTCATTGACTTATATCCTTTTTCTTAAATAAAAATTGATTATAAATAAACAAAATATACTTAAACTCATTGATGCAAAAAAAATGACTTGTACCCTTTTACCCAAACACCAAAGAATTAAGAAGACAAAGCAAAAACACTTAAAGCAACTTAAATTAACTAATACTTTTGAGAAACATAACGTAAATTAGCTAAATATATATCGATAAACAAAATATTTTTTTAAATAAAGCATCGTTTATTACACACATGTGTACATAGTTCTTCTAATGATTTATATTTTCTGTCCCCTCAATAGGGTAGGTATCCCTATAACGTGGGTGGTTTCATTTCCCCTTGACGTATGTTATAGCGAGGATCCGTTGTAATGAGTTTGAAAAAAAAAAAAAAAAAAAAATATATATATATATATATATATATATATATATATATATATATATATATATATATATATATATATAGGTATTAAAAGTCAGTTTAAGTAGGTAGGTAAAATTCTAATCTCAACTTCTATTCAACTTAATCATCCAGTTCCTTTACTCTATAAAGTCCATGCCGGTTAATTAGTTAGGGCTCTTCGATAGAGCCTTTCACATCAGTCCTTGACTTAATGATCTTTTTGGAAGGACTGATGATTATTATCTTCCTTCCATATGGCTAATGTATTTCTCCACGCTTCTTTAAGGCGTCTAAAGACACTCTTGTCAAGTGGCTGTGTGAAATATGTTGAGTTAAATGGAAAGCAAATAAATGCAATATTTTTCTTTTGGCATTAAGAAGTTTGACTGAAATGTGCATGGACATATTATCACATAGCACAACTTTTCTTCCTTCCAATTTGTTTAGCCTTAGGATTAGAAGAATTGCACTCCATTCAAGCGAGACTATTCAAACCATCCATTTGAACTAAAACTGTATCTGGCACCTGAAGGGCCGTTTTCCATCCAGGTGGTCTGTAGACTAGACCAGATGTATCTTGGTGGCCTTTTAAACAGGGTAATGGTGGTGACAACTCGCCACTAGTAATGCTGGCAAGCATAAGCAAAATGTTTATATATTTTTTAAAATTATAACCTTTATTCTGCTGTGAGACCGCTGAATTTCTAAAGCTTTTGGAAGAAGCATTATATTCCTCCCTTCAACCTGCAATTTGTCATAATGTAAACTGTTCAGATCGATCAATTTCAGCAGAATCTTGTTCCTACAGTTATACTCCCTCTTAATTTAGGCTGGATACAATATCTTAAAACACTAATGATGTTTGAAGCATTTATGATTTCATCATGTTTGATATAGAAGTTATTCAGTTTATGATAAAATATTTTGTATTCTATTACTATTATTCTTTCTTTACTAGTGTGTTTTGATACTTCAGTATGTTGAAACAAGAACCCTGTTTTATTATTCCTTTCAATGTGGTAATTGATATAAGTTTCTGTTTATCATAAGTTCTTTTGTTTATTTATAGAACAAAATATGGAAAGAGATAAATTCATGTCACCCGTTGATGCTAAGAAGTTTGGCATTATAGATATGGTTCTTAATTCTAATGAAGGTGAGGGAGAAGCCGAAGGTGCTGTAAAAACATAATTTATTGATAGTTCTAAAACAAATTGTGTTGAAAATGTTTTGTTATGTTTATCTAAGTTATTTCTATTTGTACAGTAGACTCCCTATAATTCACTTAAAAATAATTTTATATATTTACAGAAAATATAAATGAAATTGGATAATGTATAATTTGGCTGCAATCTTTATAATAAAGATTTAAATTGCACTTAAACTATCAACAAATTGTATTTTACTATGAAAAAATAATTTGTTGCTTGTTTAAAAAAAAATATTGTTAAATATTTTTTGTCACTTTTATCTAAGTCATTTATTTCTATTTTGTACAGTAGACTCTCCATGATTAACTTGAAAATAATTAATGTTGTGTAATGAAATGTGTATATTGGCAGAAAACAATAAAAATAAAATTGGGTGGCCCATAACTGGGTATTAATCAGCACACTAAATATTAAATAACTACTTAATGTGTTGTAAACTGGTACTTGAATGTTTAAAATAATGGTTTCTTCTGAAATCTATTCAGAATGAATGTTCATTGTACTGTCCCTTACTTGCCTTTTTAATAGTTAGCTAAAATTAGTTATTTAAAAAATACTAATTTATTTTTATTATTGCCAACCAGTGGAACCTCTCCTGGCTGTCTCCCCTATCCCTTTCTTCCAACGCTAGCATGGGGGAAAACCATCAATACAATATTCTCTCTAAATGATTGCATTACATATGTATATATATATATATAGTTGACTGATAAATATTTGTTGTTATTTTTTTCAATTATTTATAAGTAATTTCTATTTTATATTGCCCATTTTTCATTGTTTTGATGGCAAAGTAATATCTTTTTGTTTATAAATCACCAATTTTTTATATATATGCATATTGCATCATTACTTATAATGTATGTTACAATTAACTTATTTTTGTATGTAACAATAAATGTTTTTTTTTTAATGTTACACAAATTTTAGATTTTTGCATTTTTAATGTTTTCTATCATTTATATTGCATTTTCTTCACTTTTAATATTTGCATAAGGCTTTCCTGGCCCTAGACATTTGGAACCTTTGGTTTCCTCATAATCCCCATCCCACCTCAAATGCGAAATGGAAAGATTTAAGAAAAAATTGGATATCATGGATATGCAATCTGTTTCTAACTTGAATAAAATTAATTAATCTAAAAACTTATTTTACATAGAAAGTGGTATATATTATAGTTATGCATATATAGTTATCTATATGTTATATGTATAGTTATGGTTATATTTTATCAGAATAAACTTATATTTAAAGTTTTTAAAAATTGATAACTTCAAATTAATCTAAAAAACGATATTAATTTCAAAATTGTCAACGAGTGGTACCCCTCTCTCTCTCTAGGATGGTGCAAGGGATAGACATGAATATAGTATTCTCTGTAAATTATATGTATATTTGACAATATTAAATATTTTTATATATTTAATTTTAATTTAATATTTTTTCAAGCATAAATGGTGCCTATTTTTGGCTTATTAAATAGTTAAGTATTGTGTATATATATATATATATATATATATATATATATATATATATATATATATAGATATATAGATATACATACATACATATACATACGTATACAAATTTTCAATAATTTATATAATTACTTTTGATTAGTGACATGATTAATGTTAGGTTTTTGTATTTTTAATATCTTTACTGACATTAATGCCGTATATTTTTCACTTTTTAAGTAAAAAGTAATCTTAAACTGTTTCTACTTGTGGACAATTATTTACAATATTTTTGTATATCACCGTCCCCAGAATTATGGAGAGTCTTCTGTATTTGCATGTATAATATATTTTTCATAATTTTATTTTAGTTATTTTTTTTTTTTTTTATATAAATATCTATAAGTGGCATTAAAACCATAAATTTTCATTGAATTTGTGATATGATTCTTGTAATGTAAATTAATTATAATTAGTTAGATTTGTAACAATAAATGAAGTTTTATATTTTGTAAATCCGATTTGATTTGTTACAGCCTAAACTCTTATATATAATATAATTATATTATTTTTATGTACTTTTTTTCATTAGTAATTTTATTTCATTCTATTTTTCTTGATTAGTAAAAAAAAATTGTGATAGTTTTTTCCTTGGTTTGTTACTTCATATTCTGTTAAATAATGGAGTGTTTCAGTGATTCTAAGAGTAAAAAAAAAAAAATATGGCCTCACTTTATATAAACTCCTGTTAAAAATTTAATGTTTCAAGTAATTTAATTTTAATTTTTAAGTTTTTTAGTTTTCCAATTCTTACAATTCTATTGAAGCTTCTTTTGTACATATTAGATACACAAATTGGTGCCTAAGTTCAGCAGTTGTATTGATACATTGCACACTGATGGCATGATACTACCTGAAAACTTAATAATAACTAAGCATGAGAACTGGAACTGAAGATTTTTTATAGTGATATTCATAAATCTACCTACTTCACAGCAATTACATTTTAATAAGAATATAAACATATATATATATATATATATATATATATATATATATATATATATATATAAAATCGCTCATCTGGAAGAAGAGTGACTAATATAAAAAAAAAATTATTTGCTTGGATAAACCTTCAGTGACTTATGTTTCTTTGAGCATAAATGTCAATTTTTTATTTTAAATATTTACCGCAATAAAATGTTATTGTTAGTTTAGCTATTAGGAGTTCACTAGTCAAACATAATGGCTTCCTTCATATGGTGATTTGAAATTAACTTTATAAAGACTATCTTGAAAAAGATAATAATAAATTATTTTTAATGTTTTAATAATATTATTCTTAAGCCAGTTAGATGACCAAAAAGCATCAATATTTTGCTTCTGTGTGAATAATTAAAAATATCATTCTTTATCTTCAAAATATTATTTTGTAACTTAACCCTCCAAGGAGGGACATGTCCATATGATCACAGCAGGCGTCCTCGTTCTAGAAGGACACTCTTCCCTTCCACCCTTTTTTTATTCACTTTTAACTGTGTAGCCTTTCTTAAAGAGATGTCAGTGTTGACTTGTGACTGAAAGCGTGACGATTGAAGCACCTTTTATGTCAGATGAAGTCTTAGCTTGGCCCTATTTTGAAAATAGATTTGCACTCATGAAAAGTGTTATAATTTTAGTAATAATATTTTTTGATAGATGAGATTATAAACTTATACCATATATAGTTGTATATTACTCTGGTAGGAGTTTCATCAGAAAAGAGTTATCCCAAATAATTTTACATGGCCGTCATCACGAGCGTATGTGATCATATGGACATGCCCATCCTTTCCCACTACAAAATTTTCAAATTGTAAATGCTACAAAAATGTCATTGCATATTACAAATAAATAAATAGGCATGAATAATCATTTTTAACTGTTTTTTTCTTATAAAGTCATAAAATTATTCACTTAGAACCTCGTGGCTATTGTGATTTTTATTTTTTCTCGGAATATTTCTTTTTATTAGTAAGATTTAAAAGTATTATGAATTTAATTCATTTACTCAACATCTACCTTTCTCAAATTCCATAGAAGCAGAGTTCCATAGAAAATAATTATAAGTTTGTCTAAAATATGCCAAGAGTGAACATTGTATAAATAAAAAAAAAATATATATATATATTTTTAATAATTTGTAGTAATTATGTAAGTTAATATAAAGTATAGCTATTATTAAAAACGTGTTTATTTAACAAAACTTCCTTTTATCATCAAACAATTTATCATGGGAAAGGACAAGCATGATCGTATGATCATGGCCAATTATGAGCAAACTATTAATGGGCCCAATAATGCCTATTAGGGGAGTCTGATTTTTTAAAAACAATTTTACTGTATTTCAGCATGAAATTAATATGTCTAATAATGAAGAAAATTATACGAAATCTCATTTTTTTTATAAAAAAATATTTGCTCGTCCTTGGAGGGTTAACACATTCAATAAAATATTTTGAGTTGATTTTTTCTCAAATTAAATTTTTTGTTAAGTAAAAAAAGCTTCTTTTTTTTCAAAAATGTGTCTTTATTATACATAAACTCTAAAGAAGCTTTTACTGTTTTTAAAATTAAAAACTGCTTCAATTTGATTAACGATTAAATGACCAAAAAAATGAAGATTCATTTTTTAAAAAAATAAAAAAGGTAAGTTGTTGATGTTTTATCAGTGAGTTGAGGGACTGCCATAAACCTAAATAACCAGTCATCAAATGCTTCTATAAAATTCCACTTTTTCGAATTGTGGTACTCTTCTAAATATATATATAATATATATATATATATATACATATATATATATATATATATATATATATATATATATATATATATATATATATATATATATATATATATATATAGTTAGGTATAACAGATTCAGCCTCATTCTAAAGATGCTGACAAATATTTTCTTACCTATAAATGTCGTGGGAATGAGGAAGTGTCTCTCTTTCTCCCTGTCGCTGTTCCCGTCCGTATTATCTTAGATAGTTAATTCTAGATTATTAGCCAATGCAGTCAGTAGTGTCATTTCCATTATCACTGTTTGTACTTCATAATAAATCTTTTTAAAAACCCTTTTGAGACTACGACTTATTTAACTGGCGCCCAAATAGGGACTTGAGGGCTTTATTTGAAGATATTTGTAACTCTGCGGAGCTTAGAGTCAATACTGGCATCAAGCAGCATAACTACTTCCCCAAGTCTTGAGGAAGATTGCCACTGAGTATTCAAGAATATCAAGCATTTTCCACGACAACGAGATCTAAGCAGACTTTCCAGTCATATCTGAAGTCAGGAAAACAACGAGTCAATTGAGGAATCGAGAGGTCAAGGATTTCTTCACTGAAGACAACATTGTAATGGTAATTATAAGTTTATTTTAATTTTTTTTTATCTATGTCATTACAAGACAGACTTAACCAACTTAGAAAATTAAATTCAAAATTTACCCCAGAACATATTGATCAATTATAAGAAAACGATACGATGGCTTTAGAAATTAAAGATCACGATTTTAAACTCATTCCGGAATACGATGGTAACCCATTACAATTAGTAGACTTTGTAAGAAATACTAAGTTCATCTATGATTTATATTGTAAAGATTATCCAAATAAAGATATTAATCACACAAAACTAGTCTTAACGGTATTAACTAAATTAAGAGGCAAAGCTAAAATCGCGACCTATGATAAAGAATTAACAGAAATAAATGATATTTTAGACTTCCTTAAAAGATAATTTCAAGATACGCGGACAAGAGAGCAACTTATCGCAGAAATTCTTAATTTACGATCACAACATAATGAAAATCCAAATGATTATCTAGAACGTCTTGGTCAGCGCCGTTGTGACCTTTTCGCACGCGTATATGCAAATATGAATATCACTGAAAAAAAATCAGAAATGGAAAGGTTTGATAAACAAATTTCTCATCACGCAATTCATAATTTACATCCGGCATTAATAGATTTTATCTATCATATAAAATTCGAAACTATTGAAGATATTGACGAAATATTAAGAAACAACGCGGCAAACATTGTTCAAATACTTTATGGAAATGAAAAATTATCATCATCAGCAACCGCAGTATTCAAATTATAAAGGAAAAAAATTTGATCCTAATTATAAAAAGAAATTTGAGAAACCAAGATACAACCACGATACGAGAAACCAAGATATGAATAACCTTGATACGAGAAACCATATCAAAATCAATATAATTATCAAAAAAAATATGAAAATAATTATCAAACCTATTTACAACCAACAATGGGACCCGCAATCCCAACATAAATTCATTAATAAACCCCCATCCGGTGATTGGGAAAATAATCAACAACAAAATCGTTAACAAACCCCTGTTGAAAAGAATGATTCTAATACAGTATCGATGAGAACAGTGTCAGATAGAGTTCATCACATTGAAAATAAAAAATATGAACAAATAAGAATACTAACAGAAAGATTAAATGCGTTAGAAGCGAAACAGAATCATTTTTTAGAACCAGGTCCGAGCAACAACAAACCACCAGACAAAATATAGAAGTTCATGAATTAAAATTAAATGATGCAAATAATGCCTTAGCAGAATTAATCGATAATAAAAGCAATACATGTTTAATTGATACAAGAGCTATAAAAAAAAATATTCATCCGGATTATGTTCCAAAAGATTCAAGGATTGCTCTTGAAAACTTTGCGATAAAAACTCCTACAGGTCGCGCAGAAGGTTCACAAAGTATGATAATAAACCTGCTTCCACTGATAGGAATTAATCAAGAAGTAAAATTTCTAGTTTTCCCATTTAGTAAGCGATTTAACTTACTCTTAGGATTCGAAAGTATGAAAGCTCTACGTATACAAATTGACTTAGATAAAGAGGAATTAATATTTCGAGAAAAGAAATATAAATTAGAGAATAATTTATTTTATATTGAAGAAAAAAATGAAATAAAAAGTTTATTAAGACATGAATATATAAAACCCGAAATAAAAGAAAAATTAATAAATGTCAAAGTCAAAACAGGGATATTATAAAAACATATGAAGAAAAATTAAAAGCAACTGGATTACTAAAACATAAAATAATAACTACCAATGAAAACCCAAATTACACAAGGAATTATAGGTACCCAGAGCAATTTAAAAATCAAATACACGAAGAAGTAGAAAAACTATTACACGGAAATATTAGACCAAGTAAGTCGCATAACTCTCCGCTATGGATTGCTTTAAAAAAAATGGACGCAACAGGTTTAAAAAAAGTAAGAATGGTAATAGACTACCGGTTTAAATGTTTAAATGTAGAGAAACATCAAATTATTATATCCCGAGGAAAAGATAAATTAGAATTCACGAAACCATTCAAGAAACATAGGTATATCGTAAATTGTACTGAAAAGGAAAAATTAAATGATTATTTGTCACAAATATTAACACCACGAACAACTTATGGAATATACTGCTCATCAAAAACACCATTAATAAACAATGTATTAAACGAATATTTTATAGAAATACAGGAAATTATAGAATCAGCATATCCCACAGTAAAATTAAAAAGATATTTTTTGTTTTGCAAAGATATTGAGAATATAAAAGAGCAAGAAGAGCCTGTAGAAAACTATCATATAGGGAAGACACAACATAGAGGAATAAACGAATCTTATGAAAAATTAAAAAGACAATATTATTCCCAAACATGAGAGATAAAACTAAGCGAATACTCAACCAATGTCCTACATGCAGAACAACAAAATATGATCGAAAACCGATCAAAACCAAATTTGAACAAACTCCTACACCAGAAAGACCATTCCAGGGAATTATGATAGATGTTTTAAAATACGAAAGTAAAATAATTTTTACAGCAATCGATACTTTCTCCAAACGCCTATTCGCACAAGTAATAACAACTATAATAAGTATAAGTATTAAGGAGTATCAAGTAATAACAACTATAATAAGTATAAGTATAAAGGAGTATTTACTCTATTATCCAACCCAAATACAAATAACGCTAGATCAAGGAACAGAAATGAAAAATAAATTAGTCCAACAATTTTGTGAGAAAAATAATATTTTATTACACTATATGTCAAGTTATCATTCTAACTCATTAGGAGTTTTGAACAAAGCACATGCTACTCTGGCAGAGATACTACGAATAATATCAAATGAAAGGAAGAACTATCTATTTGAACAGAAACTAAAACTAGCTATTACAGCATTCAATAATACATTAAACAGTACTTTAAAATTGACACCGAATGAAATAACATTTGGAAATATATCGAATCCACAAGAAAAAGATATTGATCTAACAGAAATGCACTTACAAAAATTTGAAAATTATACATGATATTATACATTCTAAAATAATGACAGAAAAAAAAAGAGAACGGAAAAGTTAAATAAAAATAGAGAAGAACCACCAATACTAAACAATACGGAATATCTTAAAAATACGCAATCAAGAATTAAAAACCGTAATAAATTTAGAAAAGTTAACGTAGTTGTAAAAGGTAAAAGAACATTAAATACACACGTTGATAATATAAAAAGACCATTTCTGGCAAACTGCTTTTCTAAGACAGGTGGGGGTTCCAGAAACCACATTTACTCAATTTAATGATCTAATTTAATCTCTATTTGCATCGGTTCCAGAAGGGAGCCGATCAATCAAACTATATTTTAACATAAAAGGCTAGAGACCGCAGACCCCCCTGCTATGGTCAATTAGCTTGGGATATTATAAATACCATTGAAGAACCTTTCCAAGGGTGTCGTGTTCACCATTTCACTTAATCAACTAGATGATGGCATGCAGGGTAAATAGAATGGTAGATTGTGTTACAGATCTTACTTTATTGACGTTACGATATTCATTAAACTATTGGCTTATTAATTTCTAATCTCTATTACTATCATTATAAAAATCTACAGACTGTAACATATGTATTTGAGAATACTGGGAGAACTCTTGCTTATTTAAAATATTATCCTGTTGCCACATAATATTATACATTGATGTACACAATGAATCAAAGGACTTGCACTTATCTCATTGTTGATCTATGGTCTAGGTCTCTCTCTCCGGTCTCGATGTGCTGCTCAACTGTACCCTCTGCGAACCTCTGTCTTCTGGCTTCTCTCAAGAACTACACTACTCTACATTTTCCCTAGAACTCCTCACTTCAACTCCCGACTCGAACTCTCTCGAACTATCTTTCTCCCGGCCTCTTATACCGTTTCCCCTACTTCTTCTTGAACAGATGAATTTTGTTCCCCACTCTCTTTTTGGGACATCCTATTGGCTGTCGCTGTAAGAATATTTTCAAAGGACTTGTAATTTTGGGCGGCAGATTTTATTACACCCTGTCGACCTAGCCTATCTCTAGGTTTATGGTGCTCTTACTTTCGCTTATCTTAAGCGGCCTATTGGCGGTCTTGAACAGCACCCTCCAGGTACAACGGCTGACCTTGTAAATATTCCTTTGTCCGAAAAAGAAACTGGTTAATGTTGATATTACTGAACCGGGTGGCATCTCTTTAATTTATTCCTTATTTAATTAATATTATGAATATTAATTATTTCCTTCAATCCCAGTATCCTCAATACATAACAATATATATATATATATATATATATATATATATATATATATATATATATATATATATATATATACATATATATACCGATTTGATCTCTAAAAAAGAACAATTTTACTAAGCATTTAAAAACAATTATAAATTAATTTTTTACTTAAAAAAGAAAATCTATTTATAAAGCTATTATTACAATTAAGAATTAAAATATCAATCTCAACAAATCAACTCTACTCATTTGAAAACATAAAAAATAAAAACATCTATTCTTAAGGTTATAACATGGTTATATACAATTTTAAAATTAAGAGAAAATTAACTTTTACGCCTCCCTCCCCCCCCCCTCAAAATAGTAGGAGCTTACTACTATAAACGAAATTGGCGTGTGAGCGTTGCCATCCATAATTGATATAAATTTGTTGAAGACACCTGATGTATTACCTTAAATGGTCCTGAGCGTAAAAGATCCATTTTTTTTCGGTTTTAACAACTGCCTGTTTCAACCAACACCAAATCGCCAACTTGAAAATCGTATTCTTCCTTCTTCTGGTCTATTCTGTTATTTATTTAACAAATTTAATTTAATCTCAAAAAAATCATTTAAAAAACGATGGGTTCTTAAATTTTGAAATGCCCGATTTCTATTTGCTTCTATATCTGGTGTTGTACAGTTATACTCTTCAGTGCATTCCGTAGCTGTATTGGATCATGGGCTACTCACTAACGTGGTTTATTTACGTTACTAACGATCACGTGGTTACTAACTAATCTTACAACGGACGCGGTTGACTAATGTTTGGTTTAAGCGTTCATTAAAACCATTTGAGAAAGGACAATCCACCACTGTGAGAATAAACATAATATTAAATTGGCGAAGAAAAGTTTTAAAAGCCTTCGAATTGATTCCTATGTATTGATCTTCGAGGGGAATTTTTACATAATTTTTTTTCCAAAATAGGACGTAAGAATTGGATGAGGTCATTTGTTATCTGACCTGTAGAAGAGTAGGTATATGCAAATCGTGTGAAGAAATCCACCAAAAGATGAAGATAATGTTTGGGCAATCGATTTCCTGCAATAGTATCCAGAGACGTAATCTTATAAGGCTCCGTTGCTGTTCCTGATTGAGACAAAAGACCAATTTCTCGTGCTATTCTAGATTTTTCCGTTTTGCGAGTTTCTCATTGGTCGCAGAATTCCCTTATGAGTTTGCCCATATTCCTGAAGTATAGATAGGTCGTATCTTGGCTGCCATGTGATCTACTCCAATGTGTCCACAGTACGTGTGAATTTTCTTTATTAATGAAAACCTAAAATCTTTAAAAAATTAAATCGCCTTTTTTATATGGCGGTTTGTCGTAAGTGATTGCGTTCTGATTGTCAGCTTGGTTACGCTTCAACTCCTCAATTGTGACTAAGTTTACTATTTGAACTAAGGTAATGTGGGGTAAGTGCGCACTAGATTTTACTAAGTTCGACTTTAAATGACGGTAAAATCTTTATTTTTGAAGCTAGATTTTCCTCTTTTTTTTTTTTTTTTTAAATTGTTCCTTGGACGATAATGCTTAAATATTAAATTTATGCCCACGTTTCAACCACGTCCATTTTGATGATATTGATAAATCAATTGAGTAGTACTTAGTACGCCTTAAGAAGGAAGTGCGTATAAGGTATTTGGAAAGCTCATTATTTAAGCAGTAGCAGTTGTGAGGAATTGCAAAATTGAGAGAAGTGCAAAATAGTTCGTTTTCGGAGGATTTTTATACTGATGTAATCTTCGAAAATGGTTAAAACTTGTATGAGAATCACATTTTATAATCTTCAGTGGCAGTTATGAAAAGAGTTGTGAAATATAATTGAATAACTATATTGAAAAAAAAGGATTTTGATTTCAATACTCTATGATCCAGTTGTCACGACAAAATATGATATTAGGAGTAAGTTTACACCACACATAGTTGTCCCACTGCAGAGATCTATCCCTACTGTCATGTTTTGCCGGAGCAAAACTCACTAGCACTTAAAAACTAGAAAAAGGGAGTGTGCTTAGGACCACACGCTCGTTTCTTTCAGTAGGTAACTAGTTTCCAAGAGATTTCTTCATGTTCCGTGACAACATTAAAACTGTCAATATCACTAGATAAAGCATTGGAAATCGAAAGTTTCGACCTTTTAAGCGGAAAAACCACTTAACTTATATCTATTCTCCTGCTGCAGACTTGTTGATCTCTCAAATGAGGAGGAAAACCAGTATTTTACACTCAATTTTAACACTTAAAACAAGTAATAAAAATGTTTAATTGGATTGGAAACCAAATTGGGTTTAACTTATATTACCGAAACATATGGTTTCTGTATTTAATTTAAATACAATTTTTGATGTTAGCTTACTATGACCTTCAAGTAAAGTACCCTTTTCGGCTCACCAATTTTAACCAAAATCTAGTAAATGCATTCATATCGATATAAAAGTTCTGTTCATCAAATTTTAGTTGTTTTACATTATATTTTAATATCATTTTTGATGAAAGTATAATATGACCTTCAAGTAAAGTACCACTTCCGGTCTGCCAATGTTAACCAAAATGTATCATATTATTTATATTAATATGCAAGTCTTATAGTCCTACTTTGAAAAGTTTCGCATAATATTTTAATATAATTTTTGATGAAAATCAATAATGACCTTGAAGTAAAGAACCACTTCTGGTAGTCATGTAGTGACTAAAAATGGAGGTTCACAACTAGATTTTCAACAATTTTAAATACAAAATTTTAACTTTCTACGTCTAACCATTTTTGAGTTATGCGAGATACGCAAGTACGAACGTATGTACAGACGTCACGACCAAACTAGTCTAAATGGATTCAGTGATGGTCAAAATGGATATTTCAGTTGAAATCTGAAAACCGAAAATTTTCGCGATTATAATATTTCCTTTACTTCGTACAAGGAAGTAAAAATCTAGAGAGCTGCTATTTAAAATTATTTTTATTTTGCTTACTTATTGAATATTTTGATCACTTTATGAAAAAATAAAACATCAAATAAATGGCGGGATTTACTGTGCCCGTAGTTGCGCATCGCGTATCCCGACAGATCTTCTTCTTAGAATATCTCCGGAAATAGTTATCCGATTTTGAAGGTTGACGTTTCATTCGATTAAGTATTAACTCCTTTAGTTTTTAAAGTGGCCGTATTTTAAAAAACATAAGTCGCGCGAGCGATGCCAACGGATAACTTTTAGAAAATCCGATTTTCCCTCTCTATTGCCGTTCTTGAATTCATAGCTTCTCAAAGAATTAAGATATAATTTTCTATGGTATATCGTTTTAAAGAGGATTAATCAGGCTCCATTTTGGCTTACTTACAATTTACCTAGTCGTTTTAGTTTGCGAAAACAATTAATCCAAAGTTTCACAGAGGTGATTTCCGAATTCGTATTAAAATATTTGAAAAAGTGAAAGTGCTAGACCTATACCATGAATGAACGAAATGTAGCAGGGTTCTTCCTGTTTAAAACGGTATGTCTATAACAATCGTAGCTCGTTCCGTCAAAGACTTATAAGGAAAAGAACGGACTAAGAAGTCAAAAGTCGTCGTCCGAGTGTCCTAAGGTCTGCGCACTGCGCCGCGTGGTCCCCACTCCTGTTATTATTGCATTGTCATCCACTCCTAAGATAAGTTCAAAATTTTAAGTTTCTAGCTCATCGGGAAGACAATAAACAGATGAGAAATTGTCGGCTGGATTTAGGTAGGGTACGGTATGGTGTTGACGCTGACGGTACATGACGCAAGTTTGCTTTTTTTACCCCATCCCAAAAGTGCCCAACGGGCCAAAAGAAGTTTACACTTCAAAAACAGTCAAGGAGAAATGCAAATCACAAAGTATTCTGAAGATAAATTGCTCTTTTCTTTCCTTGTGCTGGAGTGAATTTCTTGAAAAAGTGTGCCACTGGGTGCAATTCGCCATTATCTTGAGTCATTTTTAAAATTGCTCCAACACCAAGAGTACTAGCATCAGTAAAAAGAAACTTTGTCCTTTGTGGATCAAAAATCGACAAAATTGGGATTCGGCACAAGTATTCCTTTATGTTTTTAATGATTTTATCACATTCATTTGTCCATCGAAATTCAATATTATTCCGTAGATGCTTATGAATTGGTTCAAGAATTCTTGTTTAATCGGGCATGTATTTATGATACAAATTTATTTTCCATAAAAATTGGCGTACATTTTTTTATTCTGAGGTTTAGGAAAGTCTTTGATTGATTTCAGGTTGTCATGATAAAGTCTGACTGTACTATTTCCTGTTACATGATCCAAATATTTTGCTGAGGATTATACCATATATATATATATATATATATATATATATATATATATATATATATATATATATATATATATATATATATATTTAACGAATCTCATATAAATACGTATAATAACAATTTTACTATTAAATCGTAATTCCAATAACCGAAATAAAATTATGAAAGGACACGGTGCTGTCAATTTAAACAGAATATGATGGTAAGGGATAGTATCTTATCTAGCCGGAAAATTTATATTTTTATTAAAAGTTTATTGCCATGAAGTGGGCAGATTTATTTATGTCTGTTTATAGAAGTCTTCAGTTCTTGTTCCCGTGCTTAGTAATTATGTTATGACAATTAATTTAATTTTGATCTAAATGCCTGCATGATATAAAGTTCACTTTAAGCATTACCTTAGATGATATCTTATTATTTTAAGAATGGAAGGTGAGCTGCCAACTTTGGTTGTTGGCAAATATTCAGTTTACCCCAAAAACCACCTCATTACCGGATATAAACGTCTTAATGGACTGACGTGTTTTTCTTGAAGCGAACTTTGGAATGTTTTCTAGACGCAATAGAAAGTATCATATAAATGATCCATTTATCAAACAGCTTGATTTTGTTGTTTATAATATTTCGAGGTGGTGCTGAAATTCTTATTTTTCTGCTGATATTTTTAACGATGAAATAAATCTTTTCATTTCTATAATGCATTTCAAATGAAATTTCCACATTGACGACTATGTAAGTGACTTTGAAACTGATTTTTTTCAAGTGTTTGAAAATTTGTAAATGCGATGCTCTTAAGCCTTGCCTGAGGCCTGTGGCTTGGTCTGAAGTTTGTCAGACCTCACGCCACGGCGCGCCGTGAGAACGCAGACTCGTTATTACTCGGGATGGCTCGGCCAGTCTCGTGTATTATCGGTATATCAAAGGCTCAGGGCTCAATGTAAGACAAGCCCCAGTACGGCTCGAGTACACGTTCCCACAATCTGTTGTGGTTTGTGCAAGTTCATTCAGTTTTTTGAACGTTTTCAGTGTGTGATTACGTTACCTAATTAATTTTTAAATTAACTAATTAATAATAATTACGTTTCACTTTTATTCAGTGTTCCCATCCACCAGCCCATTTTGCTAGCCTTCCTTTTTTCTTCTTCGAGAAATCGCCACTCAACAGTACTTAAGCTGCTAGGGTACACGCTAATTCCTCATCATTACTGTCTGAATTCATTTTTCGACATCTATAAACACTTTGACGTATGAACACTTTGGTGGCTGTACTTCGATTAGTGACTGATCAAAATCGCCAAGCCAGTAGCCTTTCCGCGCCATGGGAACGGAATACGACAGGCCACAACAGACCTCAAGTCTGTGATTACGCTCGTCAAGCCACAGACCGTGGTAACAAGGCTTCAAGCCGCGTCTACACTGGTCACACAGAATTGCACCAAACCAAAATAAGTGTAAAAGTGACAAATAAGACAGAGTGTGTTTAAATGTTGATTAAAAGTGAAAAAATGCCTGATATAAAATAAAATACACAATAGCGGTAGAAATATAAAATAATAAATTAAATAATACATTAATTAAATACTGAATCTAACGCACTGAAATTAATTATTCAGAGTAGTTAATCAACTGTATTGAGCTAGGATATTAATCAGTCTTTTGAAGACAGAAGTAAAAAAAATAGGTGAATTAAAAAAATAGCAGATATAAAAACAGTAAGAAAAAAATGATCAGCATCCAAACTAATCGTAACTTTTACCTTGTTAGATTGTTGAAATTTATTTTCTTCATTAATTTGATCATTAAATGCATATATTTTAAACTGTTTTTTTCAACTGGCCACTTAAAACTTTGGATCATTATATTTCTAATTAGGTCTGATTTTAATTATCATTTATTATACGTTTCTTGTGTATTAAAAATCATTTCCATCAGTCCTAAGTTGTATTTCTATCCATTCTAATCTAGTATTTTTAGTTGTTTTTTTTCGTCAATTAATACAATAAGTATGTGAAGTCATCTAAAGAGATTAATATTATTATGTTTTAGTGTAGATATTGATCATGAGGTATAATATATTGATCAGCTTGAAGAACAACGAATTCCTCAGCCTGATTGTCAAAATTCTCTAAATTAAATTAAATTTAGCTTTGACTTTTACCCCGGGATTATATTTTATTATTTCCCCTCTAATTCTCGATCTTACGATGTTCTTGGTAGACAGTCTCATTAGAAATCCAACCGCCTGATTTATCCCTTGGCTCGTTTCATGGACTCATTTCAGCGCTGAGTGGACCAAGGAAGCGTCTGTCAGGCTGATTAATATTTTTAACATCTCCTGTTATCCCTTTGAAGAAGATAGGACTAGGGTGTGAAGAAGATAGGACTAGTTTCCTACTTTTTTTTCATTGTTTGTATTATTTTCCAAGTTTATCATTCCTCCTCGGCCTCTCTTTAGAATCTAACATTCCCCCTCCTTCTCCCCCAAGTTATCCTGGTCCTACCATTTTCAACTTCTCGTTTTTAATTATTATTTTTTAAAAGTTTTTGATCTTTATCAAAAATATAGTTTATCATATCACAGTATCAATATATACTATTAAAAAACCAACCGCACCATTTGAAAAGGCATTATATTTCCTATAGCTATAGTTACATCGTTTTTATTTATAAGGGTATTTTAATTTGATTGTCAGCTACTCAAACTTCAAAATCTGAAAAAGTGACTTCTTTTTTTTCTGCCTCACCAGTTTAGTGAAATATTAACGAAAATTAATTTTTAAGATAAGGAAAAAAAAAAATAAGCATGCTAATGAGTATCTATGGGTAGGTGCATTTGTAAAATAAATAAATAAGAAAAGTAAAACTTTTTTGTTTAATGAAAAAAATAAATCCTGCTAATAAAACTGATAAAAAAATTTCGTAATTTGTAAAATATGATGGGTGCATAAAACCGAGGCATTTTAAATTAAATGTACCCTGTATGTATGTTATTTATATATTTGTTTTTTTTTTTAAATAGAACAAATACATTTTAAAATAAATGAGATCTGTTCTGACGAAAGTTACTCATTCAACTAAAGTTCGATTGATGGTAAATGAATTAAAAATCAACAGGGGATTAATGGAAACCTTTGCTAAGAATTTGTTATGGGATTACGTTATTCTATCTCATTGCCAGTTTTGAGAATTATTGAATACATTTTTACTCGAATAATTTATTCAATAATTTGTTGGTCATGTATGATTTTTCCAATATGCAAGTTACTGATTTATTTTTCATTATTCATTACTTATTATTCGTTATCTTTGTCAAATTAAACAATGAATAATCAATCATTTTTTTTTTTTTTTTTTTCTGAATCTATATTATATTTAATTTCTGAGTGAGAGTCAACCAGTGGTGTTGGCTTCAGGTGTTTTGGAACATTTGCAAGATTTAAATATGGCATAAATTAATTACTACAAAGGAAAAATGAAACAAAATAAATTATTGAATAAATATATTTTATTCAATAAATATTTGTATTGAATGATTTATTTTATAGTTAAATAATGAATTAAATAACATTAATCGGTTTATTTTTTAATAAATTAATTTTTATTTTAAAGACTAAAATAAAAATAAATTTATATTCATTATTTGAATATATTTTACTCTACTGCGTTCTATCTGCTACAGATTATAATTGTTATATATAATAGGACTGCTTTCAGTTATTTTTTTTTCTCCAGCCAGTTACTCTTATAATTAAAATTTATTTTTCAAACAGAATAAAAATAATGTGAAGTAATTAAAAATAATCTTTTTTTTTTACTAAAATATTTTAATTTATGCGTTTATCCCCAAATATTCTAATTTAAAATGGATTTGTATAGTTCTAAATGCTCTAATTCAGTTAAATTTGTATTAAGTTATATTGATTGATGTTATATAAAATTATATTGGAAAGCAATTAGCCTAGTTTTATAAGCGAAGTACCGAAGAATAAGAATTTTTAAAGAAATTTCAATTTACTCTACTTCACCTGGTCAAAAAGATAAGGACTTGTAAAAAGGCTAAAAAGAAATAATAACCTGTTTAAAAACCTTCATTATTGCAGAAAACCCACAATTACCTAATTAGAAACTAGCACACGAATATCCGTAATATTGTGAAATGTTGAATAACAATGAGATATCGTTTAGGCTATTTGAAAATAATTATCTTATAAGATAAATAGTAATCTTATAATTATTTTAATTAAGTAATTATCTTATAATTAATATATCTCGGTAACTTAGCAGTCCAGGAAGCGAAGGTCAAAACGCAAAAGGTCGGGTTGTTCTGATTTTTTGATATGTTGTTTGGATGTAGATCGATATTAAACATTTAAATTTGAGACCTTAAATTTTAAACCGAAAGTTTATTTTATTCAAGAAAACCCCTAAAATTTACGTAATTTCTCACTTCATGCTGAATATCTTGGAACCCATAACCGGGCAAAAACGTTATTAACACATTTTTTAAAATAGAGTAAATTTGCATTAATATGAGCCCTATTAGACTTCTGCACGTTTAACAGTACTAAAGAGACTTTTTTCAAAAATTAGCAATTTCTTTTTTCGAAAAACGAGAAATCATCATTTTACGACTTTATTTTGGCTAATATCGTGGAAACTGGTATTCCTATGAAGAAGATTAATATCAACTACTTTTAAGTAAATTTAACTAGAATTTTTTTTTAGCACTAATAGACGTCTTAATCGGTTTATTTTTTAATGAATGATTAATAAATTAATTTTTATTTTAAAGACTAAAATAAAAATAAATTTATATTCATTATCTATTATTCGTTATTTGAATATATTTTACTCTACTGCGTTCTATCTGCTACAGATTATAATTATTATATATAATAGAACTGCTTTCAGTTATTTTTTTTTCTCTCCAGCCAGTTACTGTTATAATTAAAATTTATTTTCAAACAGAATAAAAATAATGTGAGGTAATTAAAAAAAATCTTTTTTTACTAAAATATTTTAATTTATGCATTTATCCCCAAATATGCTAATTTAAAATGGATTTGTATAGTTCTAAATGCTCTAATTCAGTTAAATTTATATTACATTTATATTTGTATTAGTTTACCTGTATTCGAGAGAAGTTTTTCAAAAATTAGCAATTTTTTTTTTTCGAAAAACGAGAAATCATCATTTTGCGACTTTATTTTGGCTAATATCGTGGAAACTGGTATTCCTATGAAGCAGATTAATATCAACTACTTTTAAGTAAATTTAACTAGAATTTTTTTTAGCACTAATAGACGTCTTAATCGGTTTATTTTTTAATGAATGATAAATAAATTAATTTTTATTTTAAAGACTAAAATAAAAATAAATTTATATTCATTATCTATTATTCGTTATTTGAATATATTTTACTCTACTGCGTTCTATCTGCTACAGATTATAATTATTATATATAATAGGACTGCTTTCAGTTATTTTTTTTTCTCTCCAGCCAGTTACTGTTATAATTAAAATTTATTTTTCAAACAGAATAAAAATAATGTGAGCTAATTAAAAAAAATCTTTTTTTACTAAAATATTTTAATTTATGCATTTATCCCCAAATATGCTAATTTAAAATGGCTTTGTATAGTTCTAAATGCTCTAATTAAGTTAAACTTATATTACATTTATATTTGTATTCGTTTAACAGTATTCGAGAGAAGTTTTTCAAAAATTAGTAATTTTTTTTTTCGAAAAACGAGAAATCATCATTTTGCGACTTTATTTTGGCTAATATCGTGGAAACTGGTATTACTATGAAGAAGATTAGTATCAACTACTTTGAAGTAAATTTAACTAGATTTTTTTTAGCACTAATAGACGTCTAAATGTCTAATAGCCTCTGAGATATCAAACATTTCTCAAGATTACTCATTTTCGACGCATGTAGCATAATGTCGTAATCCTGTAAAAATATGTTTTATGCTGCTCTGGAGTGATAGAAATACGTAATATTAATCGCATTTCACTAACTGAATTGATAATCACCCCTTGTTTACTTGTTAAGTTTTGTCTTATGTTACCATTTACTAGTTTGAAGATATGTCTTAAAAAGCGATTTATTTTAATCAAATATAATAAAATTTAACAAAACTTATTGAAGCTAAGAACATTTCAATAATACTATAATTTTTTTATTTTATTATTATTATTATTTCCTAGTAATATTTCTTCAACCACACTTCCCCACTCTATTATGTCCACTTTTTCACACACACCCTCACTTCCTTACTGTTGAAAATTGGAATATTTTGATTTTTCTTCCGTTGTAGAAACAATTACGATGGGATATTTTTACAGCAGTATATAAGGTGCAATAAAAAATTAAATAAAATTATAATGCTATCTGAAGTAATTCTTACCATAAACGAATATAGATAGAGACAGAATGACTTTACTTTATTTGATTCAATCAGAGCAAGCTGCGAGCGGAAAAACTATGAACTATAAACTAAAACTAAAACTAACCTCTCAAAGATACCATGAGTAAGGGGGATGCATGATAGCGTTTCGGATATTGTAAAGATATTTGTGTTGCCATCCTGTTTTACTGATGGGCCCATGTTATATGTATGAGAGGACTTAGGATGCCATGATGTATGATCATCCTGATTTGTTTATCACGCAGTATATCAGGCATTTAACCGAAATGGTCTGAAATTGAAGACGCCTTAAGACGAACATAAGCTTCATGGCAGACACGATATAATAGCTCGAGTTTTTCATTTGAAAGTTTAAAAAAATGACGCATGTTTTGACTGAAGGTTCTATTTTCAGTCCAAGTATGTGTTACGTGCTCTCGGTGGAGTGGCAGATGCGAAGCTGCCTCACGCACACACAATACACCCCACCATTATTATATGCATTATAGTTATCCTTATCATAAACGTTTACAAATTAAAAAGAAATGGCAAAAATGAAATATTCGCGTGCGAAGCCGCGGGCAACAGCTAGTTATTCATAAATATTTTCAAATAGTTATATTTCAAAAAATATCTGGTGCGCCCATTCACACGCCTTTCCTTATCGCTTTGGTTTAGAGTCTAGACAATTAGAATATCTTTCAAATGAGCATCTGGAATGTTCCGGGAGATGTAACTTTTTTGAGTTATCAAATAGCTAAACAAACGCGAACCGGTTTCCATAGGAATATTTGTAGAATACTTTATAAAATATATCTACCAAGTTCAGCAAAGAAATTAATATCAGAATAATGGCGGGCAAAAGTCTCAACTGTTCTCTAAAGTAACGAAATTAAAATTTTATTCATCTCTTATAAGACCAGTAATCACCTATGGAGCGGAAACTTGGCGTTTGTCCCGTAATGATTGCTGTAAACTGAGTGTTCGAAAAAAACGGTATCAAAGTAAGTAGTCTAAGATGGCCAAGATAGTAGGATAAGAAGCACCTAAATAGTCTAAAAAGTTCAATAAGCTATTAAAGTTGGCCCCTTTGGTGGATTTTTCACTAATATCTCGAAAACAATGTGCCGTACGAAAAAATTAGTCATATCCAAAATTAAAACTAGTAATATTTCCTTTAAGAATTTTAACATTTATTTTCTTTGTATCTGTTATATTTTTCGAGATATTCGCAAATCGACAATTTTACTGAAAATTGATTTTCGCCTTTTGTTTTTTGTCACTTGTCTTTTGTATTCCTGAGCTTTTCTAGTCCTAGCTTTTCTTGGTCGATTACAAAGGTTCATTATTGAAAATAATAAACAAAAAAGGAAGATTGTGAATTTTCATTGGCTCTTGTTGACTTTTAATAATCTTCCAAATTTTAAAATATATTAGAATGATTTTGAATGACTCGAATCGATTAGAACTTTCCGATCTCATCGAACGGGAAGGCAATATATATATCTTGAAATCCCATCTCCGACTTTAAATTTGTCAATAACTTATAAAATCGAGAATCTAATATTATTCTCTAAAGTCCTTATGTACAATAAACTCCAATATTTAGGACGATCTAAGTAATCCTGTTAATGTCGAATAGTTGAAACGAAGGGTTCTATATACACCAACAGATGGCCAACATCAAGCCCGGACGCTTTGTTGTAAGAATTTTAACCAATATACACAGTCTTTTTATATCCGTTCATTTCACTAGGCTTAAGATGTTAAAATAAAATCAACAGACGTCCCGTAGGACAACCGCGAATTTGATTTAATCCCGTATTGAATAATGCAAAGAAAATTATATACGTGCTTCATATAGCTTTGAATCTATTTATTATGTGGTGACAGAAGATCACTATTTCATCTTTGACAGATAAACGAGTCCATATTTTTAAAGTCAATTATTTAAATATGTATCTAATATAGTTTACTATATGTACTATATATTTACTATATGTATCTAATATATTAATAAAAAATAATGACTTATTATTCATTAAAAAAAGCTTAAATTGGGGGTCTAATAATGACATTATATACACTATTGTTCGTATAATTAGGAGTTATGTGGGTAATGCAGTATGGAGTACGTCTGAGGCAAATAATTTATTTATTTGTCTTTTATTTATTAATCTTTTATGTCAGCCTTGGATCAACTCTAGAGACGGAACAGCTCCCTGAGCCACATCCACCCTCTGTAAAGTGGATACCTGGGTGAGTATAAACTGGCCCTCCATTGGGCTGGGCATGGATACTAACATCAACTCCATGTATTGACCTTTGACCAAGAAACAGTATTTCCTTACCAATTAATGAACCCAAAACCCTCCATGGGTTGTAGTGCTACAGGCTTATTTATTCAGATTATTGTATACAGTTAAAAAAAGAATTAGAAAAAAAATATTGTCTTGAGCCCTGCAATATTAAATCTAATGACTTTACCATAAAATAGCCCTTAAAAAAAAACAGTACCCTGATGACCCATTTGCTTTAGACCTTATTCCTTCCAAATTTTATCAGAACCTTACTCATCATCCTAATTCTTTTACACAATCTCTATCTAGCTCTAATCATTCCTACAATTCTCCTCGAAGATCGACAGTGGCCTCGAGAGCTTTTGTAGATATGTTGTTCAGGCAATGGCCAGACTCTTTACTCAAGTTCTGAGGGTCTGCAGTTATAAAGCCATCGCTCAGACTCCACTGGCTTCCAATACGAGAGAGAAGCGCTGAAATCTACTGAAGTCTTGCATTTCTCCCCACAAGTTGGGTGACAAGCTTGATTCTCTGACAAATTACTATAAGCTAAAAAGTACCCATTACCAACTGACAGAACATGGCCCTAGCGGACACTATCTTAAAAGATTTGGACTAAGGACTAATGACAAATGTGAATATGATCAACAGACAGTACAGGACTTCAAACATCTGTTCTAAGAATGTAGGCTGCTAGAACCAGACGAGCAAAGCTAATTTGACAAACGGCCATAGATGGTCTGTTCTGGCCTGTGCCTCAACAAATCCTGTACAAAAAGTACAAACATCTTGTACTTTTAGCTAAAAGAGTGACATCCTTTTTATCCTTGTGATCACTAATCACTCTTGTTGGTTCTATTTATACCATACTTATATTATTTCTAATTATTTAATCATATTTTTTGTCATTTTCTTTTCTTTTTTTCATTTATTTTTTCAAAATATTAAATTAGAAATTATCTCTAAAATTTTATTTTATTTTTTTCTTCTTTGTATTATTGTCTATTATTATCGTTCTACATTTTATATACATAAATACCATTAATTGTATTATTAAAATTTTTATTATATGTTTAATTTATATTTTTAATTAATTAATATTTTATGATAAACATCAATATTTTAATATTAATTATGTCACTATCATGCATAAATATCAATAAGTTCTTACAAGGCCATATGCTCTCAGAGTATGGAGCATGTGTGTTAAATCAATATACAGCTCTCTCACAGGGTTATTGTGAAAAAAAAAGAAGCTTGATTCGGAGTTCCCTAGGCTGTGTGTAAATATTGTACACTAACTGGCTCGGCAATGCTGATTTAAGAATATACAGATATATATATATATATATATATATATATATATATATATATATATATATATAAACACAATTGAAAGTTTGATGAAAATTATTGTATGTATAAATGTAATATTAAAAAATCAAATTAATTGAAGTTCAAAATAGAATTAGTACACTCGCGCAAAAGATCTTGTAATCAGCAAAAATGTATACTTTTCGATTTATGCGCAAATGAAATATAGAAATGATTTTTGGCTTTTGCGCAGCCGCTATAGCGATATCGGTAAATTTTTTTATTGCAAAACGATCTAGGAACTATTAAGATAATATAGTTAAAATTTGGTAAAGATTGGTTCTGTAGTTTTCGGCGGTTAGACCTTACAAACTTATAACGGGCTGTCCATTTATATAATAGTATGATAAATGTGACTTAAGAAGTATTGTAACCTTTTCTAAATCAATTGTTACCTTATCCATTCCAATTGTAACTTTTTCCATTTTAATTGTAACCCTTTCCAAATCCATTGTCGCCTCTTCCATTTCAATTGTAGCCCAGCCGAACATGAATTATTCTATTTTATTATTAAAAAATAATCATTTAAATTACAATAATGATTTTTGAAATAATTTTGGCATATTCTTCCGACATTTTTTTCGTTTATCAGACAATAAATATTAAGCTATAATTTCAAGTAATCTGAGAAAGGAGTTTTTTTATTTTTAACATTCATTTTATTTTTAATTTCATTTTCATTTAATTTCATTTAATTTTTTTTTTGGAGTGGAAGGGAGAGGGTTGCATTTCATCGATTTGGTGATCGTTCATTAGGTTTTCGAAGTTGGTACGATATAAAAAAACTTCAATACCCACGGATAATCGAAATGCATATGGCCGATCGAAAATCCGATAGTAAATTCCAAAATAGCGCCCTAGAAAAATTTATAAACGATACCTATACCGAAGAATTTTGAAAGCTAATAATTAATTAAGTTTTCTATTACTATAGATTTTTATTTCTGTTTTATACAGGAATCGTTTGTTCAGTTTTCGAGGGTTCTGATTCCATTTTTTAATTTGATTTTCGAATGAACGATGAACAAAGCAATGAAATTCTCCACAGCGACACTCCAAAAAAAAAATTATAATAAATTTTAAAAAATAACTAAACATTTAAAATTAAACTACTCGAAATCAGCAGTCAATATAATTTATTTATTAAACGAAAAGAATGTAGGAAGAATATGCCAAAATTATTTCAAAAGTCATAATTGTAATTTAAATAATTATTTTTCAATAATTGAATTAATTCATGTCCGGTTGGGTTACAATTGAAATGGAAAAAGTTACAGTTGAATGGAACAGGTTACAATTGATTTGGAAAGGGTTACAATTGAAATGCAAAAAGTTACAATTGAAATGCAAAAGGTGACAATTGATTTGGAATAGCTTACAATTGACTTGGGAATGCTTTATATTTTATTTTAATTTTAATTGTTTTTTTTTCGATTTATTTGTTTTTCTATTATTTAATTTATTTATATATTCTGAAAGTATGGTCCGAATAAACTCTTTTATCACTAGTGAAAGACTTCATTTTTTAGTCTTGGTGGTTTTCAGGGTCAATTTCGAAGATTTTAATAATTAATAGTCTAAGAGAGCCTACTATATATTTCAAAAATTAAGTTATTACTAACTCACTAATTGATAAATTTGTTTATAAATATGTGATTAATGTCGCTCCCCTAACTAACAATACATGTGAAATCAAATAATAACCTTTTGATGACATAATAATAATTAGTTGTTCTCTAAAAAACACAAAAGTTTTTTGGAACCATTTCTTTCGGTCTAATATTATCCAACAATATTCGTTTCAAAAGTGAGATCATAATAACCGATGACTAATGTTGTTTTGAACATATACGCCACTTTTGTAGGTATGAATGTAATTATTAACCGTGTATATTTATCCTGTTACGCGATGTTAAGGAATGCTGCCAAAACGATTTTTTAAAAATTTACCCTTCACGGGAAAGATTTCAAGATGCAACCTATTCAATCTATTTTTTAACTTATAAATTTGAATGATATATTGAAGTTTGGTTACTTTATATTAGATTGAAAAGACTAGAAGATTTTTGGCCGCTTACGACTTCTCCAATTCTCACTAAAAACCAGTTAACGAATTCATCAAGAGTTGAGTGCTAAGAATGTACTTTTATCTATAATAAAGTGTAATAATGACTGTTACATTGTGACTTCAAACTACCTCTTACGATCTACTGGCATCTGCCCAGTGGCGTTGCCAGAGGGAGGGTTCAGAGGGTCCGGGTCCCTCCCGAAATTACCAAATACTGTTACTCATTCTTATCTGTAAACAAAAATTGTATGAACCTATTTGAATTTTATTTTTTATTTTAGAGAGGGCCCCCTTACATTCACGGTTGGGGTGGGTTTCTTTAAAGTAGATCCTTGGATGGACCCCCCTCCTGTCTCTCCCCCGAAACGAAATCCTGGTTACGCTACTACATCTGCCGTTCCGTTTCCGGCCTGTCCTCGTTCCCCTACTTCAAGCAGGCTAAGAATTGTCCGCCGTGTATGTCTATGCCTGCACTCTGTATACCCATCACCCGCACTTCCTTAGTCCTGTCAGTCCGTATCTAACCTTGAAGGAATCTTTGCGTTTTAGCAATGTTCAAGATCGAATACCGTGCGGTTATTAAATTCTTGTGTAAAGAGGGCCTTACTCCTGTGCAAATAAAAGAGCGAGATGTTGTGTATGGGGAGTTCTCCCCCTCGTATTCCACTGTAAAAGAATGGACAAAATTAGGATGAGAAAGTCTGGATGACGTCCCCATTGGAAGCTGTCATTTCTGAAACAATCCAACTTGTGGAAGCTGAATTGCTGTGTGATCGGAGGCTAAGACCAAAGAAATATCAGCAAGGTTGGGGATTTCAAAAACAAGGATTCTGAGGATGATTAAAGAACATTTGCATACGAGCAAGGTGAATGCAAGATAGGTTCCTGCTATAGGATCCTGCAAGATAGGCTGCTCAAAAAGAGGAACGTGTTCGCTGCTGCAAAGACTGTTTACCTGGGTATAATGCCGACCCAAAAAATTTCTTGGATTCAGTTGTAACTTGGGATGAGACAATGGTTCTATAGATACATAGATAGAAAAGAATTTTATTCTGGGACTAGGTTCTTAAGGGTTCTTTAAGAATAACACAATTGAACAAATAAAACAGAAACAATATCTGGCCATAAGGCTACAAAATACAAATCAGTTAATGTTTACAATATTTTCAGTAAAATAAATAAGCAAATAAAATAAATTCTGGTCTCGAAAATTATAATTAATGTAAACAAAAAAAAAAGAAAAGAAAAAGAGAGTAAATGAAAAATACAAAAATAATGAGTTGATTAGCAAAGTTGTAGTTTGTGCATAGTATTATTAACTTCTGATCCAGATGTTAATCCTAAACTGAAATTTCGCATCAAAGAAAGAAGGTGTTGGAAAAGGGATTTGAATGATGATAGAGAAGAAGCATGGCGGATATTAGAAGGTAAGGAATTCCAGAGGGTACTTCACCGCTTACGAGTGCAGAGTTGTTCGGCTTCTTCGACAATGCCCCTGTCCACACAGCATTGATTTCCAAGGCCGCTGTGAAGGACTGCGGATTCCAAGGAACCTCCCATCCACTCTACTGCCCAGACGTGGCCCCTAGCGACTTCTATCTCTTTTTAAGGCTACAATCTGATCTTCGTGGGAGGAGATTTAACACCAACCAAAAGGTCCAAGCAGGGGTGGAAGAACATTTTTTCATAGTATAGGAATGTTGCCTATTAATCATTTAATTTTTATTATTCTTCAATTTTTTTACGATATTAAAATTAGTATAATAAATTGCAATAATAAAATTTTGATTTAAAAAGAATATTTTTTAAATATATTTGAGTATACCTGTACATATATAAAACTCTCGTATATCCTAAATTTATATTCCAGAAATGCGTGGGTTACCCCGAACTCCTGCCAAAGCATTGCACATGGGTGTCGTCTGTATTAGACATTAGATTCTTTGAAGTAGCCATACCGTTCTGGGAATTCGAAGAAAGAAAATTTTAATATTTCAGATAACTCCATTTTTATCAATGGTACTATTTGTTGAAATATATTTGCAGCGTTTTAAGATATTTAACCACTTTCGTATAAGTTACGTAAATTTTGAAAAATAAAAACTTGACATTTGAAAAGTTCTGTAAATAACAGAATGATTTTTTAAAAGTATTTTAGTTGCTAATTTATTTTTTCTAATTGAATTACATAATTTAGTTTCTCAGAGTCACGTTCAACGTCAAAAAAACCTTTATTCCAAATTCCATTTATAGTGATTGAATTTAAACAAAATTATTGAAAGATATTTCAAAACGTCTTAATATTCGGGTCGGAAAATAGTTTTAATATTTTGGGAGCCGGGGAGCAAAATAATTGGCTTATTAACTTCTGATTTTTGGTGCATAAATATTAAAATTAAATAACATGAAATCTAAAAAAACAAATACCACCACGCAAAAGAAAGAAAATACACCCAAATAATTCTTAATAGTTACAGTAATATAAATTAATCTAGAAAAAATATGGGCGATATTTTACCACTGTAGTAATAACTTATATTATTATAATGGTGTAGAAATTGTTGATCGTAGATGTAAATAGGATTGCAGTATAAGAATAAAATAAACCGATAACTTATAAATACTTATATTTGGGATAAAAAATAATTGTATACTTTTATTTTGAAAAAAAAATCTTGTTCTAACCTTAACTTTTCCTTATGAAAATTTTTGAAACAGTTAATGAAATAATTTTTATGTTTGATCTTTTACTCTAAGTTCTTACAAGAGAATTTAGTTCAGAACTTTTATAGCTAAACTCCTTTCGAGAACTTTATCTCAAAAACTTTCATAATTAAAGCTCTTCCAAAAACTTTTTGGCCAGGACTTTTATATACAAGTTCTATGTTATAAAAGTTTTCACAGGTATTCTAATCTTTAAATGTTATATCTTTCAATAAACATTCTGTAAGTGATTTTATTAAAATTAAAGAATTTTTCTATTGAAGGTAAAAATGTAATGTTAAATCAAAATTGTAGTTGTCTTTAAATGTTGTGTTCTTTTATTTAAAATGTTATTTATACCTATGGTTTTTTTTTTATTGTTTATTTGTGTTTGTGTGCTCTTTTGACTAAGTTCATACTAATTAAAAGATTTTCTAATTTATTTAACAATAGTTTTGTCTTCCTCCCCCCTGAAATCCTCATCAACCTTTGCCGCATAAGTATGTGAAAACTTATATTTGAGAATTTACGATTTTCCTAAATTTTTTTTTTGATGGTTGTATGCACAAATTATACGAAAACAAATTTATTTTATGAAATATCATATTTCATATACGTGAAACAAGTATTTTACTGGTAAAGAATAAATATGCATCTATGGAAGACAAATTGGGGATAGTTTCTCAAGCCATAGTCCAGTACCAGTATTTTATTGTGTAATACAATAATTATAAATATTAACAATTTGGTAATATCAAAACAAAAAGTAAGTTATTTTAAAAGGTGTTATAAAATTGGGTTTTTACGCAATTTACAATATAAAATTCAGTTAAACGGAATAAATTTATTAAATTAAACTTAAAAATTCTCTTTTCTAAATTATATTATATACCTATTTATTAATGCACTATGTTAGCACATTTCTTGTTATATAGAGACACCAGAAAAAAACAAAATATAATGGCACCTGGCACCTACAATTCATAAAATAACCCTACATAACATTAATAGGTCTAAAATATAATATTTTTTTCCGTAATATTCAATGAAATAAACAAAATAACATAGATGCCTACTTATTTTTCAATCCGTACCATTGTGAGCCAGCCTGTTCCGCTAAATTTGTGGAATAAATAGTTTACCTCAAAAGAGCTTAAATTTTCTTTGTAAACGCCTAACATTAGTTTGATATCAGATACTAAATCATAAAATGCAATTTCGCGAATTTAACTTGTCGGGCCCGACTCTATTCGAAAGATTTTTGTCAAAAAATTATAGCTTTTGGGATGTGTAGCAACTTTTAATAGATTTTAAAAAGATGAAACAGGTAGCTTCTATTTTGTTAAAAAAAAAAAAAAAAAATAGTCCTATATTTATGTTATTACTTTATGTATGTACAGACTATCAAATAAACAAGTTTCGCATAGATTGTAGGAATATACATAACATACTTAAAGTGTGCAGCTCGTGTCTCTGTGTTTCTTGGCAAAGATTGAATCTGGAACCATGACCTTGGTCTCTTGTTCTATTATTAAGAGGACCAACCTAGTTAGCAATATTTGAAAAAAATTCAAATCGTTATCCTCTGATGCGGAGTGATAAATTTAGACAGTGAACCAGTTAAGACTCATTTCCGATATATATATATATATATATATATATATATATATATATATATATATATATATAATGTATGTATGTATGCATGATATACAATTAAATATACAATTAAAACATTGAACGTACTTCCTTAAACATTTGTTATTTTCCTTTATTTTTCCTTACGCACTCAATAGAAATGGTGAGGAAGCTATACAGTGTTTTTTGAAACAATGTGATATATGTCAATTTTTTAGCTTAAGAATCCCTTTTTTAAAACTGATTATTCATAGAACAAGGAAGCAGACTCTTTTTAGTCGAAATAATATATGACAAAAAAATGATTCTTTCGCTAAAAATAAAAATACACGTAGAATCAGTCTACTGACTAGAGTGACCATCAAAAGAGAAAAAAGAACAACTGAAAATTGGCAAATCAGTCCGAAACCTTGTTGGCTGATATTTATCGAATAAAATAATAAAATTTAAAAGGCTCTATAAATTAATTCCTGAAATCAAGAATCACAATAAATAATAAGTGGTGTGCCAAGGTCTTTGAGCGCCCGGGCGGTTCATTTCATTTTCACTTTATTTACGAACTCAGTCCTAACTAAAAATGGGAATAATTTTTTTTTTGTAACCCTCTGTTAACATTGAATTTATGGCAAAGCAATATTTTCACATTACATTTTATTTTTTTTTAAATTATTTATTCTTTTAAATTTTACATTAAAAAATGCAAAATATATTACAAATAACAGTAATCTACATCGTAAAATTATACATTACGAAATCATGAAATGTTATACACAAAGATAATGTTTGATATAAACTTTCAATTTTAGTAACGTAATTTCTTTTTATTTTTATTCTCCACTTTTCCTTCCATGGTTCCCCTCGCCCCACCTTGGTCCGCCATTTTAAATAATAATACCCTATTGACAAAAATAAAAGTTTAAACTCATTTATTTTACATAATACCTTCATTATCGTTCATGGACTCACAAAATGACAAGCATTAACAAAAAATACTAAGAACAATTATATTCGTTCGTTTCTTTTGAACCCATGTATCAAATCCTCACGTATTGGTATTTCATCATTTTGATTTTATTTGGTTGTACCGCATGCATTTTTATTGTTGATTGAAAGTATATTCAACATGAATGAGTGAAATTACAATTTATAAGTTTTACAGTTTATTTCCGTATCAAATTTTATTTTAATAAACGTTCAATTTTTTTTTAACTGTCTGCACTTGAAAATAACGTTATTAAATAATTTATTTATTTTTTATTTTAAACAGCTTCTAATTTTTTTTCTTAAGGCGAAGCAGTACAGTATGTCATCCAGAATTACGCGGTAGCACTTGTGGTTTTATATATTATATCATTAGTAATATACATGTATTTACAAATAATTGAATTAGTTATCTTATAACTAATGATAATAAAAATATTGTATTGAACATTTGTTTCCTACTAACCTCTTTCTTTTTTTTTTTATTGGTTTTTATTGAATAATAATATTTTGTATTATTATAATACTTTGCATTCTGCCGCGCTCAAGGGAAATGAGTATTAGGGCTGAATCACCCATTCAAACCATATTTATACACACTACAGAAAAATAAACAAAAATAATAAAAGTAAATAAAATAAAATAATGATAAAAAAAAGTAAAATAAGATATGTGCATTACAAGTAAAAATAAATAGATAAATAACAAAATAAGTAAGCAACAAAGATAAAGAAAATTTAAATTAATTTAAAACAAAAGTAATCGTCTTGAACACATTCATTCCTATGTACAATATTTACATTCTGTCCTAATGAAGTCCGAACCATGCTTTGCCCTCCACATGTGGGTAGTAAAGCAGGACTCAGCCGCAGACGCTCAGGACTTGAGTGGAGAATCTGGCCATGGCCAGGACTCCATTAGCTTATTTACAAAAGTTTGGGCTGGATAGGGATTGTGCTAAAGGATTAGGATGATAAGTAAGATTCTGGTGAAAGTTTGAATGGAATAAGGTCAAGAACCATGGGCATACCCAGAGGTGGGGGCAGAGGGCCCCCCCCCAAAAGTTATCGAAATCTATAAAAATAATTAAAATATAAGAGAAAAAAATAAATTTAAGTTTAAGAAAAAAAAAAGGCTAGAGACTATTTTTTACTTCCATGTACGTACTTAATTTTCAAATTAATTAATTTATGTACTTTGCATTAGTTTTTAGTTGATCGACATTAATCTGTCGCAGTAACGTCTACGTTATTGTCAATCATGTGACCATTTTGTATCTATTTTGTCTATGATGTGATGCATACTAAACGATGATAAACCACAACAACGAGGAAAGACATTATACTACTTTGTTAATTGGTAACTGTCGCCTATTCTGGATCCTTCTGGATATCTGTATAAGATGGATGCGGTTAGTAGGATCACCAAAAGTGCTCAATGGCTCCGACTCTGACCGCTTCTCACTTCTGCTATTGCATAATTAAGAATCCACCATCATCAAACTACCTAAGGAAAAATAGTTGGCCAATGAGAACAACAAGAGGCGCCTCATCACACATCTTTACGATTCATTTGAGAATCGGAGCACTTAACTGAAAGTTGCCGAAAAAATGCTGATTGAAGCATCATGGGACATTTGACCTTATGATTATAATAGGAGATGTCGATCTCCTCATTCTTCACAATGGTTTAGTTTCTTATGCTACTAACATCTACATCCATAAGAGTAGCATAGGTGAAGATGGCAATTGCTATTACTCAAACTCTTTTTTCAGTCATCTACTCGCTCAACACTAACCAGGGATAGTACTTTTTGTTCATGCGTTCATGAAACTACTTCGGCTCCTTTTGGTTATGGTAAAACCGAGTTGACTAACATATTAAACGAAAATTTCCAACTTGAAACCACTTGGAACTGATTGAACTTTACCTGCATCCGGACTCAAGTAAGGAGGTCACAACAAATGCTAGGGAGATGTTCTACGGTTTAATTATGTGTAAAAAAGACCTCTTGGAAAAATTCGAAACTTCATCTGAGAAATCTACCATGAAAAACGTTGAAAAAAAGCACATTATTTGGGGGAAGTGGTGGAAATATGGTACCCTGCCGAGATCATGGAACTCCTTGATATCTTAGAGGTATGTGGTAATGAATTAAAAGTATCTGTCGTAATCTGTAGGTAAGGAGCGCTAATGTGCAGGGCAGGTTTGTGGTTGCTGTCGTGGGGTGGTTCATGTTGAAAAGTTCAATTATTATTTTTTTTATCGATTCTTTAAAACTTTTAGAAGATAAGTTCAAACTGTTAATTTTGCTGTTATAAAAAAAAAAAAAAAAAAAAAAAAAAAAAAAAATGGAATGATGCTCTGTATCGATTCAAAGGGATGTATTGTAGAGATTTTCATTCTTGAATATGTTCTTATACCTATCAATTTTTTTAGAGTGCATATCAAATCCAAGGTGTCAATGTTTGATATATGGTACCCAACGGGTGCTGGTAATATGGATCTGGGTTCCACTGCCTCCCTCTCCAAAACAGCTTCAAGAATCACTCTTGAAAAGCAAAAATAAAAAAGCTGGGTGAGAAGCTTCAACCAATGATGATGTGGAGGAAGCTGCTACATCTAGTGGTATCACAGGTTGAATAGAAGGAAGGAGAAGAATATGAAATGAAAGAGGGTTCACATAACAAAATTAATTTTTGACTTGAAACCCTTGTTCTATCTTGATTTTCCTAGCAAAATTATTTTTAATGATATTTTAAAGAACACTAGTGGTTCCATATTACTCGCACCTCAAGTCAGAGGCACCAATTTGACTTTTTTAATAAAATTGAATTTTGCTCATATGGTATTGAAAGATCGTAAATTGAACATTGGTAGTATATAGGACTAATATAAAGTTAGTAGTTACCACATGAGATAATACAGCTTTTTGAAACTTCTAGCATTGGTCAGTAAAAAAAAGAAGTTCCACATCGTCCCCACCATGTAAAACTATCGAATGTGAAAAATGCTAGGCGAGGCCACGTATTACGGCAAAGCCATGAAAACCCAACCCCCAAAAGACACAACGAGTCAACACTTGAGGATTAAGAATTGAAGACTGCATTCAATGCGTGCCTCAGCTAGTGTGTTTCAAAATGATGGACATGAAAACCGCATTTTTTCACATTCGATAGTTGGACATGTAGGAACATGAGAGATGTTACCACCTCTTCCTATTTATTTTTTAAAAATTGTTTTATATTAGTAAATCCTCAGAATTTCGTGTGAAAAGCTGTTTTGAAAATAATGCGTAAGTTTATAACAGTTTAACTAACAATAAATTACAATAACCAAGCCCTGTACCTATCAATTTTATGAAGTGGGATTGGGCGAAATTAAGTGCTTACGGCTGTTTTCGATTTCATTTTGTTTCTATACGAATATGGTTACAGTTCCAGCTAGTACGCACCAGCCCTATGTTTAGTTTTTTCACTAGTGTCCAAATTCATAAATGGAAGTTGACTTAAAGGCAAAAGCAGCCGAATTGGTAGGTGCCTTAAGTTGAAGGAAGAATTTCTTTTTGAAATTGAAAGTTTCATTCACCATGCGCTGGCAATAGAGAGAGGTTTGAAAGATGCCGCTGCATCATCCACATTAAGTTTAATTTATAGACATAAAGTAGAAGAGGTATATCCCAATCTTACTACAGCATAAAGAACATTCCTTACCACCCCAGTTTCATCTGGGGGCAGAAGTTTCAGCTAGCTGAAACCGATCAAATGTAATTTGAGGAGCACGATTGCTCAGCAACGGTTAACAAATCTAAGTATAATCCTTAAAGGACAGACGAGCTGCTTTCATAAACTATGAGCAGATCATAAACATTTTTGCTGCAAAAAAAAAAAAAAAGATCGGAAAGTGAAATTTTATTGTTATTATTTGTGCATGTTCATCATTTGAATATTTTATTTTTTTGTCATGATAATGTCATGATATGATATTTATTTCGAAATTTATTACATAAAATTCAATTATAAAACAGTTGAACTTTTTATTGGGGAGGGGAATGAAAGAAGGGGCGGAAAAATTAAGCTTGCCCCTCCCCTAGAAAAAATCCTAGATCCAGCCCTGTGCGCACACTAGGATTTTATTTCATTCCAACGTGCATCCCTCCATTTCCACACAATGGGTTGTTCTTATCACCTTCTCAAGGACTAAGTTGAACGTATCCCCTTGTCTCAGACCTGTTTTAACTTCAAAGACTACAGATACTTCTGTTTATATCAGGACTCTGCATTTAGGATCACTTCTACACGCCTTGGTAAATCTCACCAACTCCGGGAACACCCGAGAATTTCTGGGAACCAACTAGGTCATGATCTTCCAAAAGCAGTTTCTCTCCTTGGAATCATAGGCTGCTTTATAGACCAAGGCGTGCACATCCTGATCTACTTCTCATCATTTTTCGAATGCCTGTTCTAGGATCTGATCTAACGTGCTCTTTCCTCTTTCAAATCCTCCTTGATGATCACCTATCATAGTAGGGGTATAGCCGGTTTAGCAGGATGTTAGTCATTATCTTATAGGTAACTGGGAGAAGTTCTATGCCTCTATAATTATGTATCTGCCAAGTATTTACAGTTATTTTCACTTCTATTATGCAATGCAATTGGGGTTGTTGGATGAAGCTTATAAATGAATAAATAAATTATCACACTCATCCACACTTTAGGATGGGGCAGATTAGGCTTGTGTTACAAGCCTCTGGTATCCTTTCCTCCTCCCATATTTACTAGATTAGTTGTATTAGCTTGGCTTTTAGAAGTTCTCCATCTTTGAACAGCTCTTTCTTCTTTTTTGCCTGTCAATAGCTATCACCACATCCAGAATATCCGGTTTTTCAATCCATTGTGGGTAGAGGCCTCTGGCGTGGTCCATGTCTTCTTCGTTCGAGGGTCTCCCTTGTTTGAGAAGCTGTTAGAAATCTTTTTTCTGTATCTTTTCTTCGGATGGCGTCAGTTTGTAATATTCCTCGCATTTGATTATTTCTCGCTTTATATCCTATTCCTTCCTATTCTAATGCCGGCGTGTAATTCCCGTATTATTCCAACCTGCCTGTCGTCTTCAATAGCTTCCCTTCTTTGAGGAATTCTCTTTTTGTCGCAATTATCATTCTATTTGTCTTTTTCCTGGCGGCTGTGTAATTGTCCAGCTCTGCTCCATCATTAGGTGTAAATAATAAACAAAAATTTTAAAAATACAAATTTTTAGTGAACATTCAGACAAATTGTTCACAAAATTTCATTCAGAAACACGAAAAATACAGAATATATCAATGTTACTTTTTAAATTTTTTAAGAGTTTCTTTTGGCATAATGTTGTTTATAGTCCATTTTTTGATGTATTATATTCAAAAGCATGCCGACGCAACATTAAATATTTTACACTATTTTTTTTTCAATTTCGACCGTCACCCTGACTATCCATTGGTGATTTTGAAATATTGTATTTATTTATTTTTATCTGTAATTTTATCGGCATGGAAATTGTATATAAATACTAATTTGTATGATGTGTAAATCAGTGCAATTTATTAGCCACTCCCAATTTAACCGTTTTGTATTTTGTATTAAAAATGGAATAAAACAAAAAATTATTTTAGTGTTCATTTTAGATACATATCGATCACTTCGAATTTTTTTCCTTCTTGATATTCTTGTTAAAACGCGATTTCCTTTCAATGGAAGGAACACATCGTTCAAGTTTTCTTAATATAATATTTTAAAATGTTAATTATTTTTGTTATATATTTTTCATCTCGTTTGCGAGTTTATTTGAATGTGAGCCTTTTTATCCCGTTCTAATTTATCTCTTTTGTTTTTAATTTGTTGAGAAAGCTATTTTCACTTCCGTAGTTTCTTTTTCGAACAGTAAATAATATTTCGAATAAAGAACACTTATTTAACGGTTCTGTTAACTCCACTTTCGATACCGCTATGAAATTGTGATCAGGCATTCCCTATGACTCGCCGAATAAAAGGAACGCTTGAATCGGCGGCGAAATATCTCCCCAAGAGGGCGGGGAGTGGGTGCTTCTTATTTTAGACAAGTAACTGAAAGTTGGCCACTGGAGCCTAAATTATGAAAGAGCCCAAGATATTTCTGGACGAGGGAAGGTATATATACCAGGCAGCGCTGGCTGAGGCCACATTATAACACAGTCGGTGAAGAGGACTACACCTACACACCAACATGTCACTGGAAAGAGCTATCAGAGCCAAGGTACCACTCACAGCCTCTAACACTGCATTCGATTAACATGTTTCCAATAACAACAATCGATATTTTAACGATAGCACACATCAAAAGCAAATAATATTACCTACTGATAACAAATTTAAAAAAATAAATACTAAATTTAAATATTATTCGTAAATTGGATTTATTTAAAAAAAATAAATTTAATTTTGAATATATTGCTTATAAAATTGGATTTATTTTAAATAATAAATTTAATTTTGAATGTATTGTTAATAAAATTGAATAGTTTTTAATTCAAATATTTATTTTTTATTTCTAAATTTCTAATTTATAGAATTCATTAAAAAACAACAAAAAAACATACATGATACAATAAAAACAATTTATTCTTAACACTTTAAATTTTAAGATGAATTTGTAAATCCCTAGAAATGATAGCTTGAGAATCTATTTCAGATTTTTCATTTAATTTTCATTGATTTAATGAAAAATATGAATTACTCTTTACAATACGAATCATATTTTAATATTAGTAACAATTGTCAATTTATCAAATTAATAAATTTTACTTCTGATACGTTACTTTTACTTTTTTTAAATGTTCGACTTTGTTGATAAAAAATAAAAACTGTAAACGTTAAAAACTTACAAATAAACGAAATATTCTGTTCAAATTTTGCTCTAAATTATCGCGGATGTTTGCTTGATTTGAATTACAATTCATATTTTAACAAATATCATTCATAATTTTAATCATATAGAATATACACCTAATTTTCTATATTCTACTTATAATTTTATACTATTTGAGACGAACTCAATATTTAAAACTTAATTAATCTAACAGGCATTTAATAATTTTGATTTCCATATTATCTAATAAATTTTACTGTTATTGTTAATATTATAACTTCTTTTTTTTTTTCGAATTAACGAACTGAAATATCAAGGATTCAAGAAATTTCCCGAGATACTAATATCATTTTTTGAGGAAACAACAGTTTACAATTTTCAGCTTTCTGATTTCCATTACAATTTATTAGGAAATATAGTTATCATATTTTAATATAGTTAATGTATAATTTTAGTGCCATTTTATATTGCAATATTTATGGATTTTCTTTTTCGAAAGAATAACCTGCAATTTTTTTTTGCCGGTAAAGGATATAGTTTTACGAAATCCATAATTTTATAGATCATTTAATGTAATTTAAAAAAAAACTATATTCATAATTGCATTGAATTAATATCAGATTTGCCTTGATGTAAACTACAAAAGCATTTTAATAAGTTTTTTATTTAATTACTTTTAATAATACATATATTTAAAAATTAAACATTTACAGAATTATTTATTATTATGATTTTAATCCTCAAAGCTCCTTCGTCATATAAAACATACACTGCTATTAAAAAATTGAGGAATACTTATATGAGGTATAAAGTGGTATTTATATAATAAATAAATGAAAATAAGAACAATATCATTTAATTAAACAATATTATTTAATTAAAAAAATCAAAATTTTAACAAGATATGTATTAGTAATTGTAAAAAAAAAAGGAAAGAAAAATAAATAATGTTTATAGTAATAACTGAATAAATCTATCATACATAACAGCAAAAATTTCACTGACATCTACAACACAATCTGTATGAAGTGTTTATAAATTGTGCAGACGATGTTTGCAATCCTATTATTTTTACTTTTAAATATATAATATTTTAGGTTTAAATACTTTTTAATAAAAAAAAGTACATAAAGTAATTGCCAAAAAGGAAGCACCTGTTAAATGGTTTTAAATGATGTGACAATGTTATATTTTTAACTAATAAATATGTTGGAATTTGGGGTCTGATTGCTATATTATTAAGTTAAATGTTTTATAACTGTGGAAGTTTGTTACAAAAGTAACTGCATCGAAAATCTTTGAAAAAAATCTTGGAAAATTTTATCATTCGTAGGGTACTACGTTTTATAGTTGGCAGGGTATTGTACTTTCTGGCTTGAGTTATCTTAAAATTAAATATTTTTCTAATAGCCTTTAGAAACAAGTACTCATTTTACAAGTTTACATTACATTTGTACATCCATTAATTTAAGTTAATGGACAATGGTGGTTTGAATGTTTCTATTATTCTTGTATTTCTGGTTTTCTATTCCTTGTGCCGAAAACCTGAAGGTTACCATAGTTTTCTTTTTATTTCAGGACCTTTTATAATTTTATATTTCTTAAAAACCCTGAGATGACACCTGCTAGGCATAGCTCACATCTGCATCGTGTCACTCCCAACTAATTACCCGGAATATGTCCTTCCACTGGCGCGGTTATTATTTGCGACATAGTCACTTGTAGAGCAATTAAATACCTGAGCCAAGAGTTTCGTCTCAGCCTGGCCAAATATTCGTCATAAGAATATTAATAGTTCAGATATGTTTCGAAATTCCTTGTATACCAAATCTGGGAGTAATTCCAAAGGAAACATTAGCGAAGTGTTTTGGCACTCCATTCCCTACCGTTTGGTTTGGGGACAGGTGTAAAAACGGGACACTGTTTTTTTTTTCCCCTCTCTAATGACCTGCAAAAAAAAGTTGTTATGCTGGGTCACAGTGAAGGATTTAAAAAAAAAAATTAAACATTTTTTGAAATGGAAAACGTAGAAATGAAGCCTATTACCAAACTGTTTAACTATGGTCAATAAAATATTACCTTTAAGAGAATGTTTTTTTAACTCAACATAATCAATTTTCTTGACTTTTCCGATAGATGTTCTCAAGATACTTTAAAGACTTAAAGATTTTTTTATTGAAATAATATTAAAATCTACTTGATTAAATAAAAGTAATATAAATAATACTATTACACTATTCAAGATAAAATGTTAAAAATTGATTTTTTTTTTTTTTAAATAAATATATATACTTGACAATTTATGCTTCCGTGGTTTTCCATGTATATTCCGTGCCCTAAAAGTAACATTATAAGAAAGTTATTAAAAGTAGCTTGCACATTTTTTTATATTCTCAAACTTTAATTTTCGTTTGTCAAAATCAAGCAAGGTTTTAAACAAATAATATTGTTGAAATAAGGGCTTTGAAAAAGTCATTTCTATTCTTGTAATTTTTCCTATCTTATTCTGTGCCCGTAATGTTTTGGCGTGATTGAGTTCCCTCGGGTGCTCCTCCATTGTTAATTAAAAATCACCAAAACTTATTGCTATTATATTGGTTTTATCATGTCATTCATTTTTTCTAAAACCATTTTTAAAATAAAAATTACACGATCAAAATTTTATTGAATTTTTTTTTTAATTAACATTTTTTTTTAACTCTTCGAAAATGCGATAAACTGTGACTGTCTTGTTGCATCCAACCTGAATTATAAGTAAAATTAAACAGTCTACTTACAGCATGATAAATGCACATGTATATGTATATATATATATATATATATATATATATATATATATATATATATATTTAAAATCAGATTCGACCTTAAGATGCATTGGTTTGAAAGAATTTTCTTCAATCTTTGAAAAAAAAAGAGAACACGAGAACTGATAGATTTCAGTCAGGCTAGTTTTTTAATCGTTTTTTAATAAAGGGTTTAACCCTTTGATTGGCTAAATTTACTCCCATTGATGGTCCGAATTTAAACAGTTTATTTGCGGATCTATCCGCGCTTCTAATTATAGCCTTATTTGAACGTGAATGGATTCCTAATTCTATATGGGATTTATTTATGCGACCGGAGCAAATAGTCATAAATATATGCTCATAAAACATTCTAATTCACTCGGGATTTGGCAAGGATCCCTTGAGGACTTATTTTGAAATGAAGAAACATAGAAAGTTTTCAGCTGGAGTCGAATTTAATTAGTTGTCGGACAATTATGCTATTGTGCGGTACAATTTTTCATTTTGAGTAATAAGTGTGCTCAAAGTGATGTACAGAATTTTGCTGGCATTTTCAAAGTATTTTCAGGTCTGGTATTACTGAAAAGGAAGAAACAAGTCTCAAGGGTTTTCAGTTCCAGTTTGGAACTAATTTGAATTGGGAACGAGTTTATAATGGAACAATAAACATTCTTGCTGAAATTCATTAAGCCTCTAAGAATTTTTCCTTAAGCGGCCTACACACCTCACATGGGAACATCGGTTCGTGGCTTTCTACACACTATACGAACAAAGGAAAACTTACGAATCGTTGTTCGTCAGCTCGACACTCATGGGAACTTGGTTCGCCGAGCCATTGTTGGCGAACCGATGTTCCAATGTGAGTAGGCCGCTTTAGAGGGAAGATTTGGAGTAGGGACCACTCAGCCTCGTATAGCAAAATGAATATTTGGAATCAGTAGAATTAGTAATTTCATCTAAACACTGTAAATATATATGTATTTTTTTCATTTTTTTAAACATATTTGTATATTTTTGTATTTTTTTTATATCATATTTTTCAATTGTTTATATATGTTCGTATATACAGGGTGATTAATTGACGCTGATCGTCCCCGTAAAGATGGGACTGGAAACGCTTCAGTATGGAGCTAAGGGGCAAAAAAAAAACACACGTTTACTAGCATTGTTGCAGAAATAATAACGATTATATTGGTATTAAAGTCTCCAGTTATTAACAAAAATCTGTAGAATTAACACATCTTTATTCTTGACGTCTCGACCTGTGTATGGCTCATTATTAAAAAACCGATTAAAATGTTTACATTATTTTTTCTTGCAGTGGGTCATTTATAGATAAATATAATTATTCCCATATAGCCCACAATACACGGTCAATATCATATTGTCAATATCGAATTTCGCTATTATATTGACCGTCTGAGGGGTATATTGTAGCAATAATATTGACACGTGCGGTATATACAATCCGTCAAATAATGGCTCAATAATATTGACTCAATAATACTGGCCGTGTAATGTGGGCTTTAGATTTACTGCTCTCAAAAGGGCAGCATACTCCAATGTTGCAAAAATACAAAATTAAAAAAAAAAAACACAATACTGCAATATTTATTAATCTTTTATCACATAAATGAAAACCGTTACCTCATTATTCATGATTCATTAGTCTGGTCACGCTACTACTACTAATAATATATGTGATTTAAATCTTTTATTAGGTTGTTAATTTTTTTTTTTAATTGCTTGTATAATAGTCCTTTTCTTTTTTGTAAGGATCATTGAAGTGGCATGTGATCTTTTGTTTTTAATAATAAAAAATATGAAAAGAAGTGATCGATTTTTTTTTTATCATAATAAGGATGGGAATAAGAACAAAAGTTTGAAAATGGCATGGCCAACAATCAAATGACCGAAACGCCACATGGTGTATTTTTTTATGATGTAATTACATACGATTTGTTAGGATTTTATTAATAAAATTGTTTTAGAGATTTATTATTAAAATTGTTTTTTGGATTTATAGTGTTCATTTTTTAATCTGTGATTAATTATTATAAATAATAGTATAGTTAAAAATTATTGCAATAGGAAACATTTCTTCATAATATAATACGCCCTAATCCCTCATGTTTGGGAAATGTTTCTTATATATTACTACAATAGGAACATTTAGAAATAATGGATATTAGCTGGTTTTATATTTATATAGAAGTTTTATACTTTTTTTTTTAATATTTTGAATTTAATCCGCTCTAGATACACCTGCTACATTTTAGCTTGCAATGGTTGCAATATAAGAAAATTATTTCAAATTGAAATTTCGCAAATTTTGAAATGACCGGATATGCTTCAACTAGGCATTGCATAAGTTAATGTGGACTGAACTGAAAAATTCTTATGAGCAACTTAGACTGAGTACAAACCTTTGAATATAGGTTGATAAATTGTAAGAGGATTGAGTTAAAAAATTATATAGTTGTGAAAATGGTTCAATTTGTAGTGAAAGTATGCTTAAGGTCGAGATAATATCCAAGGTATTTTATAATAGGTTTCTATTTTAAGAATTTAAAATGAATTAATTATCGAATTAATTAATTCATTATTCTGAATATTTATAATTGGGCCACCCATATTTATAATTGTGAGTAAAATCAGAGATTCTTAGAGATATATTTTGCAAGGATGTCAATCTTTTGATAGATTCAATTTTAAAAACATAAGAAATATTATAATCACTAAGCGGTTAATATTAAATATAATTTTATATATTTAATAGTTAAAAATTATTTAACTATTAAATATATTTAAAATATTAATATTTGGATAAAAAAGTTGAGTACAATTTTCAGTATAATATTATAAAAGCTGTTTGAACGAAACTCCCTCCTTAAAAATATTCTATAACGACCGAGTTTTGCTAGATGTTCCGATAAGACCCCGAGGGGTCGAGAGTCTGTGACAGATGACGGGTCTATATTTATAATCAGAGGTGTGGGCGCCTCTGCAACTCTAGCCAAATTCCCCACTTAAGTATCTTAATCTTTGGTATCTTTATCTAAAGCAGGTCGGATTAGCAACATTTAACGATAATGAACAACTCGTTAAGCCTTTTAACAGAACTAAAAAAACAACGGAGACCGTTTTCGTACGGATCATTTAAGCGGGAAGTTTTATTTTTAAAGACATATTGTTATGCAAGGTGATCTGGCCATGATCACGAACAACTGCCAGGCCCCCCCCCCAAACTATTGAGGCTGGGTGTGCCCCAGGAGGATCCCCGACCCCAGGATCGATCGGTTCATGACTGATATAACGGAATAAATAATTATCTGCCACAACCGGGCTCAGGTGTTAAGAGGTTTGAAGCATGTTGTCTTAGGCAGTCTGACTAAATGAATTAAAACGAAATAAAGAAAACAACATTTTACTATAGTCTATTGTTGGATAACCTAATTAATTTTACTAGGATGGTTGATTTTTATGAATGATTAGGAAATATGAAGTTTCCATCTGCTTTCATGCATTTTATTATTTCTTGACATTTTCGTATTTCAATCTCTTCCTCAGAACTGCAATCACAGTTTATTGAATTGAGAGCACTTTTTACTTTCAATGTCATATTTATTTTCCATAGTTGACGTTTCGGTGAAACCGTCCCTATCTCCAAACCCTTCAACCTATAATTAAAACACCCTCCTGTAATCATTTATACCATAAATTTCCTTAATATAATTATAATTTTCATTCAAATTTTTCATTTTCATTTTCATAACTTTCGGCTCAAGTCGGGTGAGCATTAAGTCATTTTAATTATGCCTTTTTCTCTTACTTCTCTTAACATTTTTATCCGAACTTTATTCGCTACATTAAAATGCCAACAAACATGTTGTAACTTTAAATATGAAGCATGCATCTTTTTTTAAGTAATTACAATTCTCGGATTCAGGCGTTTTGTCCAAACAATATTGTTAGAACTTTATTATTATCCTTCTTTTTTTTTTTTTTTTTAGGGTAATTACCTATTTTAACTTCGTGTCGACTTATTTTGTTTCACAAAAAAAGAAAAAGAAGACAAAATTGGCAAAATTAATTTTAAATGGTCCTTTCTAATTTAAGTTTTAAACGAGATTAATTTATTAACGATAGTAAATCTAACGCTCTTTCCAGTGATGCAACAAACGCAATCGGATTTGTTTTGGCCTCATTATATCTTACATTATAAAGCAGCTTAATGAAAAATTGAGTGAAACTAAATAAAAAGCTTCATTAAGGCATTAAAGAAGTTTTTAATGATAAAATCCATAGATCGGCAAGCATTATGTCCTATAGTATAATATTGATATAAATCCAATGATCAGCTAACCTATTTTTTTTTTTGAAATACCTGAGCCGTCACTCACACTCTTGTAGTATTTCGGGAGCTGTCCCCGGACTTGTACTCGATCACTGACTGAGGCATTTGGCAAAGAACATCATGTTGCGGTAAACCTGATCTAGGTTCAAACAACTTACTGATTCTATTTTTTTTTTTTTAATTTTTGTTTAGCATGTTTTTGGAATCGGGTTACAAATAGGAAGGTATTGCAATATTATATACGTGTATAAAAGTAATATAAAATATTCCATGTGAATCGATGAAGTTGGTAAATGGAATTTCGTACAATGATAATATATTTTTAAATACGAAAAATTATTAAATAATTACATTTTTTAATACAATTTTAAAATAACTGTAAACAAAAAAAAGTAATTTCAGCCTATTAAAATAAATTTAAGATTGAATTGTACTATAACGGCGCAATTGATCGACCCAACCCGCAATACAGTTGAGATTTTACAAATAGCATTTAAAGCCAACCTTCACGGTCCTATCATACATCTAGGACTATACTACATATCGGACTACCGTTGGACTATGAATGGGTGTGAAAGACTACATAAAGCGTATAGGATGTTTGTAGCCTTCTCCGATCGTCCTACAAGCATTCCTTCATCCTAACATCCTACCGCGTTCAATCGTCCTACAAACCCCTCTTGTTTGGTACTACGTCATTAATTGTTTTCAAAATTTGTTTGCTATTGGTCAACGATTGCCAGGTTGGGATTTTTCTCCCTAGATTGTTTTTTTTTTTTACTCTCTGGGTTTTTTTTTTTTTTTTATGGTTAGTGTTTTTTTTTTTTTTTTTTTGTATCTATTACTAAATGCTTTCATAATTTTTATCTAATTAGAAATTAATGATTAGAAAAAAAATGGTTTGAAAACATCTTCAGTTTTTTTTTCTTTTTTTGTTATTGCTTTATTTTACACGTAGTTTCCAAACATATAAATAAGCTAATGAAAAAATCTCAGCCAAAATCCCTTATTATAACATCGCTGTGATGTTCTATTGTTGGGAATGAATTAAAATATTAAATAAATAATTTGATTTAACCTGAATGGCGACAATTTTTAACTTTTAATTTTGGATACTGTTTTTGTTAATTAAATGTTCATCTCTAATTTATCTTCTTTTGTGTTGTTTCATATTTGCGTGTAATCATTAATTTGAACCGATCTTTCAACTAGTATAACTAATTAAAGTTGTATTGAATTAAAGTGATATGAAAATTTATATACCTTGTAAATAAAAATGTATAACACAAATGCAAACCTTTAGTTAATATTTTATCATTTATCATTATCTCATACTAGAGGGATGATTTTGTTATCCGTTCTTAAATAGTTATTTATAATCTTTCCTATCCATTTCATTTAACATTTTCAAATCACTATAATTTATTCGCTTAGTGAACATTTTTTTCTGTGTCCTTTTTTTCCAATAACGCCATAGCAAGAGAAATTGCCGACATTTTACTATTTTTTAAAACATTGATTAGCGATGAGTGCAGGTTAAAATAGCTGATCGAATCCCTTGTAGGACCGTGAGTGGACGAATGAATCCAATTGTGGTCCTACTAAGTTGGACCGTGAATGGGTAGCTTAAGGAGCTGTACGAATTCATGTTTATCTTCTGAATATTAAACAATTTGTGGACAGGAGAAAATATATAAATATAAATATATATATATATATATATATATATATATATATATATATATATATATATATTTATATTTATATATTTTCTCCTGTCCACAAATTGTGTAATATTCAGAAGATAAACATCAAATGATGTTTGAAGCTTTTTAAAACAAATTATATTAAAGATGAGGAAAAATATGAATCGTTTTTAATAAAATCATAGCTCTTCAATGATAAAAAAAAATTATACTTGGTATTATAAAGACGATAGAATGATTTTTAAAATTAATGATATGAAACTATGAATTCAGAGCAAATAACTGATACCTAGATTGCCTGAGTCATTCCTTTTACTTAGAGGCGGATATTTATTGCAGAGCCGCCTTTTATAAAAAAAGATATTTGTTATGATTTAATTATATAATCGATAAACGATAAAAAGACACTTATGTATGATTTTTATGAATCATTTTTTGGTATTTAGAAAATATAATTATTGAGTATCTGAAGTATCTAATCGCTTAAACTAATTCTATAATATATATATATATAACAATTTTAAATGCATTCGGCGAATGAGAATTACACAAATAAGTCGAATTAAAAAAACAAACTAAAAATGTCATCTGATTTGGAATATTAAATCCAAACAATTTAAAAAACAAAAACGTTTTATTAAACATTTTCTTCAGATATGAATAAATTTATTCAATGTATTCAATATTCTTAAAATTTCAATTTGTTTTTAATACTTCATGTAGTCATAATTCTTTGTGATCAATGATCCGAATTTTCATGAAATTTGGTTGAAAAAAAGATATCTCTTTTTTATTGGAAGAAACAATCTCGCTCTTGTTTTTTCTTTATATATATATATATATATATATATATATATATATATATATATATATATATATATATATATATATATATATATATATAAAGAAGAAGACTGTATAAAAACCGGTTAATGTTTTTGTGTTAGTAAATATGTGGAATATCAAAATTTTCAAATCATTAAATATCCAAATCATAAATTATCCAAGCAACTAAGAATATTTTCAGTGGGTGTCCATATATTTTTTTTTTTCTTAAGAGATTACATAAATAATTCAAAAATAAACGTTGAGATTTCGTTTATTATTTAAATACCATTAAATCAGCTGGAATGTACGATTTAAATCCTCCAACTGGTTTCCGTCCTCTTGGAAGATTCATTGATGTTTATTTCCAAACAGATTGAAGTAAAATGATCGGATGTTGGCAGAGAATCGGCTATTAAACTGTTTTGTGAGCGTATTTCCGTCTGTATACAAATGGCTGTTGATAAATATCCTAAAATAACACTGAAACCGTACAACGCTCTTTTTGTAAACTGAGTTAGAAAATTGGTCATTTTAAATTTAACAATTGTATTATTACAATATTACAAATATAATTTAAAGTTAATCTTTTTATTTATATAGTTGAAACTTATAACCTTATATAAATTTCAATAATAAAACGTTTAAAAATAAAAGTCAAGAAGTTCGTAATCTACTGGTCACTCCAATATCTGTTGTAAACCAAAAGGTTACGGGTCTTATTTACTTTTCGATATTCCTTTGATTAGTGTCATCATTTTGATCGAGTATGATCAAAGACCGATCTCGTGGTTGTTATTTTGTTCTATGAAGATATAGATTTTTCATGAAGATTGTGCAACGAAACTTTTGTTATTATTGAAAATAACTAAATTTAATATTTCCTATAAAACTAGTCTTAAAAAGATGCTGTTTATTGAGAAATTCTCATATTTTTATGCGTTTTCTTAGATTTTTCATAGGTTTCTTCTCGCACTTAACTAACAATGCGCATTGTTAGTTCAATGCGAGAAGAAACCAGTACAAACTTATCTCTTTGATATAACCCATTTAAACCTTGAACTGAGGATGAATGTATAACATTCGAAACTAGTTTTCAATAAAACAAATTTATAGAAGTGGCAAATAATTTATCAATCCCTAATTAGATTGATCCTTCTATACCATCATGCGGATGTCAACAAATTTTACAGTACCTTAAATCTATCAAACTGAAGGCAAAAATGTTTATTATTGATGAAAAATGTCCATAAAGTATGTCATTATTTTTTCATTATTTAAATATTTTTTAAAACATATTTTTCCTGAGTTGAGTTAAAACTCTACCACTACAACCCGTGAAGGGTCTTGGGCTCAGTACTTGGTAAGGACCATACTGTTTCAAGGCCAACGGTTGTGTAAGGAGGTGATTTGGCCGAGATCACGCTCAACCGCCAGGTTTTCCCCCAATTAAGGGTACCCACTTTATAGAGGCTGGGTGAGCCCCAGGAGGGTCCCCCGTTCCCACAGGGTCGATCTGAGTTGAGTTATCCCATATTAAATAATACTAAAATATTGAGGAGAAAAAATAAATTTCGCAGAGACAAATATGTTTTTTAAATAAAAAAGTAATTCCAGAAAATTACGGTGTCATGCAACTGAAGTGGTATTTAATATTTTTATTTCTTTTTAAAACTGATTATTGCAAAAGATTGAAATTTTGCAATTTGAAGGTTATTATAAACATTAACTTCAAATATTTAAACGAAATCAAACAGGTAGTTTTTGAGAAATAAACTTTTTTAAAATATATAAACGAATATGCGAATATAGCTTAACTTCGTTCTATTCCAAAATTGTCTTTTTAAATTTTTATATGCCATTTATTTCTGTATTGTAAATGTTAAATGTTTAAGAATGGATATTGTTCAACAAAAAAAAAATAATAAAAATAAAGCAATACCTTATTAATTAAAAAAAAGAAATATAACACTGAGGAACATAGGACTCAGGTATTTCAGCTTGAATTTCATTAAGTTCAGGTTCTTATAGAAATTAATTATTATAATAAGTAGAATACTAAATAAAAAGGTGCATTGAGTTAATAACGAAAACGTTGGTAGAGAAATATTTTAAATTAATTATTTATAACTCAAATTCGTTGTATAATTTTTATTCTATAATTATAACAAAGACTGCTCAATTGCTCCACTATGGATTTTTGAGGGGCCATTGATTTTCAGCTTTAAAATATTTTCAAACACTTATTGGAACTTTGGCAAAGAGATATATTTATATTGTATATAAATTTCATCTGCCGTTTTGTTCAGTCCTTGGGGATTGATTGGTTGGTTTGGGTTTTGGCTATTCTTGTTGCTGGGTTTACAATCTATCCGAAGCTGATTTGGCAAATTTCCCGAAGGAAGTTCGCGTCATGGAATTTTCACCGGTCAAGACTATATCAACAGTATCTAAATTTAGTATAGGACGTTGAATGTGCCTGGATATGTTATCGTGAAAGGAATCGGAAAATCCAATCTTTTCGGAAAAGGAAAAATGCTTCTATAGAAAGAAAACAAAAGTTAAAGGAACTACTGTAGTTAGTTTTTTTTTTATTTTATTTAAATTTATGTTTGATTCGACAATACGATAAGAAGACACGTGGAGCAAGAATCGAACTGCTTATCAAGGCACAATCAATTAAAATTTATGGTACTCCAATGATTCTTCCATAAATGGTCACGGAGCCATATTCTTTTTAGGAGTCTCGGAGATAGGAGTAGAATATTTAGTTCTTCTATTATTTGCATGTAAAGCAGATCACTACAAAATGATTCACTAATTTCGTTGATATCCACTCTTGGAGGTCGATCCAGAAAACATAGTTACGAATGACGTTGGCGAATTGTCCCATCTCGAACATTTTAAAATGGTACTTTGGTAGCTGATTTGGGTATTTGTCTGCTATTAAATTCATCGAAGAAAAATAGGCATGATGGTACTCAAAATAAATACTCTGATAGGCTGGATAAAAAGAGAAAAATCAATTCTTGGAAGAATGAGATATAAATTTGACAGAATGACGTTGAAGTTTAAATACCTGTGGAACATTATCTCCAATAAGTGAAGAAGAAGTGAAAGCCAGAAATAGTAACAGGTACTATTCGTCATTGAAAGATACCTTCCAAGAGCATAAACTTGTCTAAAATCGTAAAGAAACAAGTATAATAGACTGGACCTTTGGACCATTGTGACATATCAAAGTGGTCCATGTTTCACTGAGTTGAAAAAGTGAAAGAATGTTAATACATGAGAAAGAAAATTCTTACGAAAGATATATCAATCAGGAATTATATCAGTCGCCTTATATTCCGCCAAACGTTTAGAAAGAAAGGAATGAATTGGCAGGAAGAGATGGAAGTGGTTTTGAGAACTATTAGTGTCTGGAGATGAAGGGATAGAATAAGTGTCAAGTGATAGAATGAGGATCGTAAAATTTAAGAAGCGTAAAAGAGTCATCCACGGAATAAACTGCTATCGAAGAAGCAGAATTTCCAAGTTCGTTTATGGTTGAAGCTTGTTTCAGTTAGTTAAATCTGTCTTGACCATACAGAGAAATACGCTTAACATGGAATTCTAAGTTAATTTAAGGCTAAAACCAAGTAATTTTCCCATTATTGGTTAGAATCATCATAGCATAAGTGTTTGATATATATATAAATGATTAATTATTCTACAAACAGTATAGGTCGTGGAGCAAGTGGAAAATAGTTCGTTTCCAGAGAAAAATTTCACTGATGTAATCTTCGAAAAAATTTATAAGTTTTATGAGATTCATATTTTACAATCTTCGGTGACTGTCAAGAAAATGGGATGTAGAATACAATAACTGGAAAATAATTTTATTTTTTCTTCTTTGTTACAACAATCCACTGCTGAATCTAGACCTCATCCAGCAGCTTCCGCCAGTAGGCTCTATCTTGTGCTGGAGCTGTCCAGTTCCGTATTTTAAGAAGCAGTCTAGCATCTGCTGCTACTCCATCTAGCCATCTTGCTGTTGGCCTTCCCGCTATGTGTGTCCGATGTAGGACCTCTGTCATGAGTTTCTGGGGGATCTCAGTGTCTTCTATCCCGCCCAACAAAGTCTTCCAAGCTTTACCAACTTTACCATGCCCATACTTTGATACAGCTTATGGAGCTCCTTGTTGGTGCATCTTCGCCAAGCGCCCCTCTCACGGATACGGGACGTAAATCCTCTTCTGTATCCTCCTTTCAAATATACGAAGCCGATTCTTATCTGCAACTAGATAATAACGTAGACCACTATTCTGTCAAACTCTTATGGCAGTGGCACCATTATTGGTATAATGGTAGCTTAAGCGTAAGAACGTTTAATGAAGGCTATATCGAACGATATTTCGCAAAAATGCAACATATACCGTTATTCGGCCGAACCCTTCCATCGAATAAATGTATTGACAACTCATGATACTATACCTTAGTTGCTGATAGTTTCGTTGCTGATTTGTGATAAATCAGTGTTTAGAATTCATGCTCCATAAAGGGCAGCTCGTACCAGTAGAGGGTTTGGGTTTAACGAGGCGGTTACGGACTTATCCCACATTACCTTATTAATAGATAATTATACGTGCGAAATTGGAAAAAATAAAAGCATACATATACTAAGTTTTTATTAATTTATTTAGAGTGAAAAAAATATACACAATATATATATATATATATATATATATATATATATATACTCATATGTAAAAATGTTCGAAATCGACAATTAGTATGTAATGTATTTAATTTTTATTCAGTAATAGGAATTCTTGATAACTTACACATACCTTCTGATTCAGTTTTAACCCTATCGATGGTGGGAACATAGATATAATATTATTTATTTGTCTTTGTATTAAAACGAAAAAAGTATATGTTATTTGATTTTTAGTGAAAGAATATTTTTCTGAGAAACGTTCCCAGTGCCCCAATTCAGAAGCGAGTCACGACCCAGTTTCTATTTAGATCTCTTACCATTCTCTAAGCTTACCCGTATCCATTTCCCGTTTCCCCAATTTAAATCTTCTATTTATTTATCCGCGAATACTCCTCTCAAAACTCACTGCATATTTTAAATGGGAGTGCGCGTATGTTCTCAAAATAGGGTAGATCAGCACATGGCATTACTGAAATTGGCATTATGAATTTTTTTTTTAAATTGATTTTTTTGAAAGACTAAAAAACAAGATATAAAAAAAATGTTAATATAATTATTGTAATCGCGACGACTGGGTAAAGTTATTAAGGGCTTAATAACGAACGAATATAATAAACGACGGGTAAACGTCTGAAGAGTAGACCGCGGCGTAAGTGGGATGATTGTGTTAAGTCTGATCCTGCGGAGCGGACTTTTTACGGTGGTCGGTCGATATGCACCAGTATATCTATCAAATAGAAGATTTTTATAGTTTTTGAAGAGATGGAAGATGACATTGAAAAGTGGGAGAACAGGGAACGTTCTGGACTTGGGATGAATTTCAAAAGGATTCAGTAAAATTAATAAAGGATCATCCCAACGATCCACATTTCATCAGAACCTTACTCAACATCATAATCAACAGCACAATTCCTATCTGGTTCCACTCATCCCTATAGTTCTTCACGAAAGCCCCGAAACCTATTGTAAATTTTTGTACTGGAATTCTGGCTATGGTCAGATTCTTCAATCAAGTCCTCAGCGTCTGGACTATACCACCTTACCGCAGTCTTCTATGGCTTTCAATGCCAGTGATGCGGTTAAGAGAGAAGATCTGGAATCTTCTGGATTCCTGTTTTTCTCTCTAAGAGTGGGGAAAAAGCATGGGCCGGAGTTCCCCAGGCTGAGTTAAAATATTGTACTTATTTATTTTACATTCATTTTAGTTTTTTTAATTTATTTTTTCTGTTTATTTATTTTGCTATCATTTAATTTATTTATATTTTCTGTAAATATGGTGTGAATGAATTATTTTATTACCACTACTGCCGTTAACCATAACATTTAATAAAAACTAATAGACAATAAAAATAGTTTCTCTCTAAAAAAAAATCAAGGATCAGTCATATAAAATAGTTTTTGAGCAGGATTTTCTTTTTAAATCTTTATTCAGTTTATACTGGTTGGAATTAATTATTCCATTAAAATAATTATCTCTTTTAGCCTAAATATACTAAAATTTTCGTGTTATACGAGTACTTAGATTAGATAGATAAAAAAACTTTCTTGAAAATAAATTTACATCCTCTCTATTAACACAAACAAACAAAAATCCCTGACAAGCCTTTATTGGCATGGTATAAAACAGCATGCCTAGTATTGCCTTATTCATACACAATTATTATACAATCAGCAACAAACGAAAAAAAAAATATAGATCACAATCATCCTTTCGTTAATAATTTCTAAATGAAATACATCATAAATTGAATAAACAACAAAATAAAACCAATTTAAGTTTAATCTACTTGTTTTTATAATTTTGATTTACATACAGCAGAAGAATATTGTGTATTATATTCCCGAATCAATAACATTCTGTACTCATAAGTAGACATGTGCTATTTCTGCATGTAACATACTATTCTAGTCATTACCATTCAATAAGTCTATGAGTTCATTACGGTTTAGTAATTTTTTTCTTAACTCTATACTTTGTAAAATAGCGACGTAGTAATATAAATCCTAAATTCTATTTAAATTATTGAGGGTACACAATCTTTGTTGCTCACTCATCATTACACTGTAGTTGAGACAAACTAATTGTCCTCGCAACCTAAAAATAACCTTACTAAAATTCATTATATTCACTTGTGATATGTAATGTTTGTCACCTAAGTCAGTATTTAAATCCTTATGAAGCCCATGAAAATTAGACACTCTGGTTTTCTTCATCAAATCCGCCTTAAAATTATTTTTTAATTCAGTCAAAATCCGTGCAAGTATTTTATTACTTGCTTATTCTGGAATGGAATATTTATTCTGTTTCTGAGTTCAGAGTTTTCTTTGTGGCAAAATATTTTCTTTTTAATTACTACAGGAGACAAAATTTTGGGCAGTCTTGACTCCTGTAATGAAAGCACCCTTATTACATTTTGCAAATGTATATATGAACTATGAAAGAATATTGGATTAAAATTACTGAAGACTAAGACGAGGACTTTCATTTGCTTTGACAGATCGCCGGGAAGAGGGACCCCGAGCAGGAGCGTGAGGCCCAGGCCTGGATTGAGGAGATTCTTGGCGAAAAGTTCCCCGCCCACGTAAGCTACGAAGACCATATCAAGGATGGTCAAGTCTTGTGCCGCCTCATGAACAAGCTCACCCCTGGCTGCATCCCCAAGATCAACGCCTCCGGTGGACAGTTCAAGATGATGGAAAACATCAATAAGTACGTTTCAATCATTATAATTACAGTAAACATTTGTGTATCCTTCCTACTTCCAACTCTGAACGATTAGATATGTTTCGAAAATTGTAACAGCGGAAGACACAAAATGTTGGTCCAAAATTGACTGAAAGAGTACACTTTAAATAATTTTTATTTTATTATTGGAAGATAAAGCCTTGAGTGTCTCAAACAGCAGTAAAAACTAACCAGTCAACGCTTCGCAAATTAAGCCATCATCATGACTGAAAAACACAAAGTCACATTAATGCAAACCAGTGATAGTACATCTCACTTCAACTGTTAGACTTATAATATATATTACTATTAATACCAATAAAGGATATACTGTAGAGTATACGAGTATGTTGAACTATTTACGAGTGAGGAACTATCTGTATTTATAAAGTTTGTTCAAAGAACATGCAAATTCTTGTATTCATTAATGTGATTTTGCACGTCGACTGGTTGGTTATTTTCCGCTATTTGAGTGATTCAACCAAGGCTTTGATTTGAATTTTTCCAATTATAACCTAATCATGTTTCTTTTTTCTTATATGAGAGTTTGCTCTTAGTAGGAAAATAATATTAATTGAAATTTACAACTCTATTTAAAATGCATTTAGTAAGTTTGCTGATAAGGATTGAAATATCATGAAGATGAATTGTGGAGAAACTGCTCTTTGGTTCTATCCTATAAATGCAAAATTAAATAAAAGATTAATTTAATAAAATCTCGGAGTAAAGCCAATTTGTCATAATTTAAATTATATTTATGGGCCATTCTCAAATAAACTGTTGCTTTAGAAACCTGGAAAAACAAAACAAAACAGAAAAAACAACAGAATATTCACGTTCATGGAAAGTGGCCTTGGCCTCTATATAAGTTTATATCAGTGTCAAAGAGTGCAAAATCTGACTTGGTTTGCGAGTTTTACGATTTTCTTGGTACTTTAAAAAATGGAAAACCCTTTGAAGTCACGATTTTCCTAAGTTTTTTTGCGCAATTACATAGTAGGACTAGGTTGCCGTTGTGCTATGGACCCCCTAGTAATCAAAATATACTTTTTCGATAAAAGATATTTAGTGAGAATTTTCGAAATTCACTTTAGACAGAGTGTAACTCAAGCGAACTTTTTACAAGAAATTGTCTTACAAACTTTTTATTTTTAAACGTTTTTAAACATTAAATATCTCAAAATGTAAACTTTAAGACTAACAGAATGCTAATTGAGGGGTTTAAAAAAAATAAATACCGAAAAAAAAAGAAAATGCCCAGCTTCTAGAAACCTCAGGACATCCAAAGTGAAAATTTATTTGAGAATGGCCCTTATATATTGGGTGAAATAGTTCGATCATGTAAAAAACAAATAAAATAAAAGATTCTGTGTTAAAAATAATTATTATTATTCTGTTAATAGGATAGACCAATATTAATGTTTTTCCACACCAAGACAAAACTTTATAATTAATTTTTGCTTTAAATATTAAAAAATAAATACATAAATAGAATAAGGGGGAGCAGATTATAATTACTAGAGAGATGAGAGATGGGTCGAAAATACGGCATTTTAATGTGGATGGAAGCAAGGAAAAACCTGCTTCAAACGAAAAATATAAGTACCGTGAAATGAGGATATCTTTGGGGGATCTCCAAGACTGCTTTAGGATGGAAATGAAACTACGGGAAATAATCTATAACCTAATTTATATTTAACCAAATCGGAATTAATCTTATTTTTTCTGCCCACAGCTTCTTGAAGGCTATGACAGAATACGGTGTCCCAGACGTGGACCTGTTCCAGACCGTTGACCTCTACGAAAAGAAGGACATCGGCCAGGTGACGACAGCCCTGTTCGGTCTTGGAAGGCAGACCTACCGCCACCCAGAATGGCCCGGCCCATACCTAGGACCCAAGCCAGCTGATGAGTGCAAGAGGGACTTCACCGAAGAGCAGCTGAAGGCCGGACAGACCATCATCGGCCTCCAGGCAGGATCCAACAAGGGAGCCACCCAGGCTGGACAGAACATGGGCGCCTCTCGCAAAATCCTCATCGGAAAGTAAATCCGAAACCACCACCAGACTGAAAACAAAATACATAGAAATGATATAAAAATGATTCATATATTTTTGACACTGTAATATTGATAAATACACGATATTTTCTTTTTGATTATATGCTTGATTCGAAATTCCTTTAAATATGTCCTATTTTGAATTAAGAATTATTATCAAGGTTACGTGCTACACAAGGCACAATTCACATCAGTTATTTTATGGCAGTGCTTTGCAAACTTTTCTCAACTTCGATTTACTTAAACCATTCTCAGTTCTCCGCGTTACACGACAATCAAAAATAAAAGAAACGTGTGATAATTTTTCATTTTTATTAAAATCGAAAAACATTTTTTTATTAAAAACTCATATTGCTATGTAAATATAAAATGGGAGACGTTGAATAGATTAATCGGTTATGATATCCGTACCCGAAAGCTGCATTATCCGATGGAATTACAATTCCATTGTCCCTCAGGCCCACAATCCCAGAAATTCCTCTGGAATATGAAGCTTCTGACGGTTTTTGGGCATTAGGTGAAGTAATATTTCCAATTTATTATCATTGCTTCGTATTAATAGTATATATTCCTAGAATTCCTGTTATAGCAATGTAATATGTTGATCCTGGTTGGTTGTTAAGTACATTCCTCATGAACCTTGAGCTAACTCCGGCTGCAGATTTCATGTTTCTGTATGAATGCGTTTGTTTGAGTAAGTTATTGATTTCCTTTAGGGGCTCGAATGTGTTAGTGCTCTTTCTGAGTTTGGCCATCCAATTATTAAATTTGAGTAGCTATGCAATTTTTATATACTATCTGTAATTTTGACATCGGTGTCATCTGCTATTTTAGAAATCAACTCAATTTTTGTTTTGTTTTTTAATATCTTACGTAATAGTGAAAACAGAAGTTTCCGGAAATTTGTTGGAATGTGCTTGATGGTTTTAATAACTTCTCCTAATTATGTAATTCGTGGGCCTTTAATATAAAATTCATCTCTATGTAAACTTCACCATATGACTTCTTTGCAGAATTTCAAGACTAACTTTACTGCCTGTAATGAGCAATAAATATTTGAAGTTAAGGGCAGTTGGGAGCGTCTACCTCTTAAGGTAGACTTTCGCTGGTACTGCCCGCGGTTGCGGTCGGCAAAGTTTGCAGGCAATTTACTACTACTTTGGCTGAATAGGTAGGGAAATATTTCGCTGGCACTGCCCGGCAGTCTAGTTATGACGTCATACCTATACTGCTGCGTCCCTGACAGTTCCAGGAGTCCCTCAGGCGCGACGGTTCCCGCTGATCATTTGAAACAATGTTATTTAACAAAAAGTGATTTAGTTATTATGCCGACGAACGTCTAGTAGTTTTTAAATCAGTTTCAGGTTCTTTATGACCATAAACATAAGGACTACAGAAATTCAATAGTGAAAAATAATGTGTGGAAAAACATATTTTATTTTTATTTTAACACATTATTATTATTATTATTGTATTAATAAACAATAAAGAAACCGAGACAGACGAACTCTGTTCATTGCCTAAAATACATAACAAATATCCAGTTGTACATAACATAACATATATAGTTGCTTAAATATAAATACTTGTAAATAAACGTATTCATTTATCTATAATTTGTATGTATCTAAATAACATATAATTTTAAAGGTTTTAAGGATATATAGTTATAACGATATGGTATGATTATAAATATAGGAGAGGTTATAACGTTATAGGTTATGCAAGGGTGGGCCGCTGCGGTGGGCAGTTTCAGCGAAATATAGAAGCAGTAACAGTTAGCGGCTACGATTGGCAAACTTTGCCAGTCGCAACCGCGGGCAGTACCAGCGAAAGTCTACCTTTAGATGGTTGACGGCTCCTCGAACAGGACCTGATGGTACGGAATTTTCAAGCAATTTACTTCTCTCTCTCGGCATAGTCCCATAAGCTTACTGAAGCTTGCTTAAACTGACCAGTTGTAAGATAAATGACCCTAAACCCTGTGTTCTGACAGATATTGTAAATTAGTGTTTTTAAAACGATAAAGTGATCATCTCGAAGTTTGGCCCATCAATCTGTACTGAGTTCGAAGGGAAATATAGGCCTTTGACGGCCTGCCGACCCTGATCTGCCATAATCCATGGACCTTGACCGATTCGTCTCTAACCTCTTCCCCTTATCTATGAATGTATGTTGGCAGGAAGAATAATGCCGAACTGGAATCAAAGGAACCGATTATCAAACTTTGCAGAACCCTGACTCTGCACCATAAAAATCATGTTATATATATATATATATATATATATATATATATATATATATATATATATATATATATATATATACCATGGTGTCCAGGAATCCTAAGAGAATTATTTTTTAGTTGGCTATACCATTCTAATATTCTGCCAATCCATCTGGATTTTTAGTCTCTTAAGTGGTTTCTTGCTTAAATGTTTTCTATTCACGATGATAGAGACCCCCTTGTGGACAGCATCAAGCTACATGCTTCGCCCATCATAACCTTAATTTCATATTGTGAAATAATGACTGACAAATTTCCTTAAGAAATTCGTAATTTTTCTCTCTCCATTTATAATCTAATATATCCAATTACTGTAAAGTAAATGAGCTCCGGATCTAGAAAATGATTTAACATTCTAAATCCAAAATATAAGTAAATAAATACCTGCCAAGAACGTAATTATGTAGTTTCCTTGAATAAAAATATTTCCAGTATTATTGGCCACTATTTAAGACCTAAAAACAATAATGGTTTTAATGAATCTTTTATTCGAATGATATAAGCATGTTCGAATTTTACAAAAATAGAATTCTTTCTCAATATAAATTCTAACTGACTTTTTTAAAAGTCAAATTGAATTTCTCGGTAATTGTATACATTTAAAGTACCCAATTAATTACAAATAAAATTATTGCAGCCACCAATTATAGGCCATGTTAAAATATCGTGCAATGTGCTTAATAAATTATCACTGGCAACGATAATTTTTCTAGTATACTACATGATGCATTTAGTGACTGGTAAACAAATTAAGTTATGCCAGTTAATAAATTTAATAACACAATATTAATTGTCACTATTATGACAGTTTATTAAAGGACATAATATGTTTAAGGTATCGTTAGAGCGGTAATAAAACGTGTTAGTAGTAGTTTTCAAAATTAAAACGAAATAAAATAGATTCTTTAAAAAACATTTCTGTCTATATAGATACATTTGGCATCAAAGATTTGAAAACAATGATCTGTACTATGATCTATCTCCGGACTAATGCCAGGTAAACATTTTTTTATGATTGAGATGACCCGTGAAGCGTCTATCAAACCATGCTTCCAATCTGATAAAGCCCTCTAATGCTGCACTACAAGAAAATTTACTATGCCAAGCCAAGATTTAAAGAAGGTTTATGTTTTTATTTGGGCTGGAAATATAATAGAAAAACGCTATAAGCAAAAAATCTATGTTAAAATTGGGAATCCTCGCCAGAATTTTTTTTATTTTTCTAATGATCGGACCAAAAATAGTCAGTGATCTAGCAAGGTCCATGCGATGACTGGTGAGTCAAGAATAGCTCTTTTTAATGTGTCATATCCAAATTGATGTAAGAGCCTGCGGGGAAGATTGCCAAAATCCCCCGTGCTACCGCTTTGCTATTGTTAGGGTCTGGAAATTATTAGGTTAGGCATCTTTAGTAACATTAATGGACTTATCTAAAATAGTGTATCCATAAAAGAAAAGGGGAAAAAATAGCCTGTTCGGTGAATTTAGGAATCCGTACTAACCGCTGGAACGGGAGAAAACAATCGGTTTGGTTTGTAATTTTATTTTAGAAAACCGGTTAGTTTGAAATCAGCCGGCTTCTTCGTCGGCTATTTATGGAAAAATAAAGTGAAAATAAGAAAAATAACCGGAAAAGTCCAGGAAGGTTATATACTCTGTATTATGCTAGTCCATTATCCATAATATATTCAAGCCTGTAAGTATTTATTGTAGGTATGGGATATTAAATAAACAAAAACAAAGGTAAGGTGTGCACAAAAAACTGATGATCGGTGTCGGATTTATACATACTCCAATTTCTATATATGGCTCTATTTTCTGGTTCTTGTTTGTTATATATTTTTTAGGGACCCAGGTCTCATCAGTTTGTACCACCATCGCAATAGCTGCCGCATAACATCTATAACGCAGCGTCAGAATGCTACTATTTCTATAGGCAAAGATTAAGCACTACTTCATCTGCTTATCAGTCAGACGCAACTCCAGTCGGCCCCACTAGCTCCGAGAGGCCCTGATCAGACAAGGCTCTCGCTACATCAGAAAACATAACTTTCGCTATAATCAGCTCACCAACCTCATTATCCTGGACGGAGGCGGCTCGGCACAAACGAAGAAGCTGAAGCAAGTCACACGGGACCTCCAGGCCCCATCTTTCAGATGAGCTACTGTTCTGTAAAATATGAGATCTGACTCTCTTGTCAATTAATCTCATCAATTAAGTTAAGCAATCAAAATAAAGTACTAACATATTAACATTATTGTCCCTTCAGGGATAAAATCTGATGAGAAAATAAATTTCATAATTGAAATGAGATGGCGTAATTTCTTTCACGTTCACAAATATTCACATTAACTTTTTTTTTGTTGGCATACAAGATGTATGGCCATATGGCATGTATCGGGCCATTATTTTACACTCGGAAAATCAGACGTAGGAGGTGTTCTACACAATGGTACAGGAATTGCAAGGGGTGGGAGGAGGATCAATCCAGTAAGTAGTCCTGAGTTCTTTTTGTCATCCCAAGTAGTAGTGGAATAAACAGCAACTTTTTGGTTAATTTTTCCCTGTTAAATAGAGGTTCAAAATCACCCTTTTCAATCAAAACTTCACATATCCAAATGAATATTGCGTATAGTATTTTTTTTTACTTTTTCATTCAAAAGTTGATATTTCCACAGCTCTCTCCTGGCTACTTAATGCTCTTTTCTTTCAAAACTTCACATATACAAAAATAAGTGGTTTACCCATATTTTCCTTTGCAGTTCTCTTAAAATCCTTAGAGTTAGTGTAATTATTAGTGGTTTGATTTATCATTCTGTCTCGAACAGAAAGGTAACACTGCCATTCGTTAGCACTCAACTATTCTCGAGTGATAAGACGAAACTCACATATATTCATAAAATTTCAGTTGTTGGTTACATATATCACATTTTTTTTTATATTTTACTATTGGTGCTTATATTCATTTAAACACACAAATATATATATATATATATATATACGTATTTATTAATTTAGTTGGCACTACAATTTTCAAATTTTCCGACTATTCATTCGTTTTTTCTCTTATCACTCTAGAACAGATGAATTGAATCTACCGGTTCAAATGGTTTACCGACTTTTTAGAAGTAGGCTAATAGAAAAAAAAAGAAAAGCAAGTTAAATTTTTTTCCGACCTTTCATTCGCTTTTCCTCTTATATCTCGTGAACGGTTGAATTGATTTCCGCTTTTCAAACGATTTTCCGACTATTAAAAGGTTAGTTAAAAGGAAGAACGAGTTTGAAAATTTTCCGCCTTTCCTGTTGTATCTCGTGAACAGATGAATGGATTTTCGCTGTTCAAACGATTATCCGACTATTTTGAGTTAGGCTAAAAGTAAAACGAGTATGAAAATTATCCGACTTTTCATCTTATGTCTCGTGAATGGATTTTCGTAGTTCAAACAATTTTCTGACTACTTGGAGGTATATAAGGAGGAAAAACGAATGAAAAGTCGAAAAAAATTTCACATTCGTTTTATTTTAATCCAGTCTCTAAATTGTTGGAAAATTGTTTGAACCCCGCGAAAATCCATTCATCTGTTCACGAGATACAAGAGGAAAGTCGGAAAAATTTTACATTCAATTTACATTTAGTCCATCTCTAAATAGTCAAAAAACTGTTTGAACCTCAAAAATCCATTTACACGTAAAACGAGATATAGGAAAGGACGAATGAAACGTCGGTAAAAGTTCACACTCGTTTTTGTTTTAGCATACCTCTAAAAAGTCGGTAAATCGTTCACAGAATATAAGAGGAAAAGCAAATGAAACCTACTTTCATACCGTTCTTTATTTAAGCTCAATTGGTTGAAATATAGAAATAAAAATAAGACAACATAAAATGCTTAGATGTTTAAGTTTTTCCTTTTCTTTCAAAAATCAACGTATACGCCCTTTTCAATCAAAAGTTAATATACTCAACATAGTTAACTAGGTAACTCAAAGTGAACTAAAAATAATATTATGGAAATGTGTGTCATTTTTATTACTTCAGAGACTAACAATATGGAACAACCACCGTTTCGAAAAAATGAATACAGTTCGTACTATACTTTTTTTTTTATTTCCTGAGAATTATCGTAATGTGGATATATTAACTTTTGATAGAAAACTCCTCAAGTACAAGTGGAAAGATTCGTTTTTATAGGTTACAGGTCACTTATCGTCATTAGGTAATAATAATTTTATTCAATTTTTTCTAATTTACTGTTTTTATATATAACTATATTAAATGATATAGTGGTTCAACATTTCATAGTGCAAGTCATAGGTGCACTTGTACTTGTGCTTTTGTAGTTTATTATGAAATAGTGGGTACCTATAAAGTAAACTGCAAGTGTCCCAATGAATTACTACGCGTATGACTTACACTGTGCAATGCTGAAACACGATAACACGATAACTATCAAAATAGTTATATTTAAAAAAAAAAATTAATAAAATTATTATTATCTAATGACAATAACTAACCTGTAACCTTAGTTGTAGTGCTTTTTTCACTCGCACTTTATTATGAAATAGGGTCTAGAACTCGCCGTGATTTGAAGCGGAATGTTATTATATTTTAATTACCTAGCATTAGTTAATATTACAAAACAATATATTTAGGCATTGATAAATTATTTGCCACTTCTATAAATTTGTTTTATTGAAAACTAGTTTCGAATGTTATACATTCATCCTCAGTTCTAAGAACACACAAAAAAATTCAAAAATAAGCAATTCAAAACATAGTTGGTATTATTATACATATTAAATTAGATTAATATAAATCAGTATTATAAAACATTTATGAATTATGAATTTAATTAAGACAAGAAATCAAATACATGTTGGTACTCACCAAGGTTTAAATGGATTATATCAAACAGAATAGTTTGTACTGTTTTCTTCTCGCATTGTACTAACAATGAACGAGAAGTAGGCAGGATGTTTTTAGGTAAACGGTATAAGGGTCAGGGTTTTCCCAGTAATGCCAGTGAGTAATTATTTTTTCTGTTATTGATGGGAATAAATTTATGATTGGACTATTGGATATATTTATTTGGTCATTTAAGCAAAAATCTGGATTGGATTTGAAGGATTTTATTATTTCAAGTGCTTCATATATATTTAATTTGAGACTGTTTTCAACGTGATGTATTAATTTAACTCCTGAGTCTTTGAATTTATGATTATTTTCATTTAAATGAATTGCAAAGTTGGAATTATCTGTCTTATTATTATATGCACGTATATGTTCCTTTAATCTCTGATTTAGCGATCTTCTAGTTTTTTTCGTGTATTAGGCTGCACAATCATTACAATTTAGTTCGTATACTCCGCTTTTTTGGAAAGGGTCAATTTTGTCTTTAGGAAAAGAGAAATATGAGGATAAGGTTTTTTCTATTTTAAATGCAGGGTTTAATCCAAGTTTTTTCAATTCATTTCCGACTTTGGTGGATATAGCGCCATAATATGGAATCAAAACATTATGTTTCGGGATGGGCCTATCTTCGGGGATTGTTGAATAGATATCATTAATTGTCTTTTTTTGTATTTGTTTTTTTAAAATATGATTGATAGTGGTTTTATTATACCCGTTATTTTTTGCTATGGAATATATTATTTCAATTTCTTTATTATAGTTCTTTTTATTTAATGGTATGTTCAAAAGACGGTAAATCATGCTATTAAAGGCTGCGAGTTTATGTGCTATCGGTCTCCTAGCACCATTGTTTATAACGACATCCGTGTGGGTGGGTTTCCGGTAAATTCCAAATTCACGATGTTTGTTTTTTACTGAGATTTCTAAATCTAAAAAGTTTATGGATTTGTTTTTTTCCAGTTCTGCTGTGAATTTAATTGAGGGATGAATTTCGTTTATTTCCTTTAAAAAATTATTTATTTGTCTAGCCGTACCAGACAATAGGCATATAATGTCATCTACATACCGATAACAATATATGATATGTTGAGCTAGTTGAGAATTATTTGGGTCAAGAATTTTTGTTTTAATTTGTCCATAAATAAATCTGCCAGGAGGGGTGAAAGAGGGGAGCCCATCGGTAAGCCTTCTTCCTGTTTGAAGAATTTTCCATCAAATTGAAAATAATTATATTTTATACAACTAGACCTCAAATTGTAATGATCTAGTTTTTCTAGCGGTGCTAGATTCGATCGGAAGATTAACTGTTCTAAAATTTCTATTGTTTCTAGTGGTAGGATACTTGTGAAAAGATTTGTGACGTCGAATGATATTAATTTCGCGTTATCCGGAATTACTATGTTCTTAATTTTGTTGACTAACGCTATAGAGTTTCTTACCGTTTGGTTTGGGGAAAATGAGATTCTGGTTTTGAACAAATTGTTCAAGTAATGGGAAAGTTTATAGATCGGGCTATTAATATAAGTAACGATTGGTCTTATGGGGATTTCCGGTTTGTGTATTTTTGGTAGGCCATATAGTCGGGAAGGTAGCGGATTCATCTCAATGACAGTGTATTTTTTATTATCCGGTATCAATATGCTGTTTTTTATTAACTCTCGGACTTTGGTGGCAAATTTATTCACGGGATTTTTGACATTAGGAAAACCGTTTTTGTTTATGAAATCATAAACTTTCTGTCTATAGTTATCTCTTTCTAGAATTATTGTCGTATTTCCTTTATCTGCTTTTATGATTACGAGATTATTTTCGCGTATTTTTCTGACAATACACGTGCTGTTTTATGTTCTGCTATGGCGCATACGGATTTGGAAATAGAGTCGTTATTATATTTTACTAGACCGGTTTCGATGTGAACCGCAAGATTTTCAAACATTTTTGAGTTTACAGGTGAATTTATCGAGTGTTTTAGGCCTTCATTAAGAAGGTTGTTTTCAGTTTCCGATAAGGTGGTGCTAGAGAGATTTAGAACACGTTGGAAAAATTGGTTTTGACTTTGGGAATTGTTTGACGAACCAGAACAACTGATATTTAAATTGACATAGTTTAACCGTAATTTTGTAAGTTTCTTTTATAGAGTTTCATGTTTTTTCAACATGAGGTTTTGGATCCGGGTTCGAATTTGTTTATCGATAGAGTCAAATCCAAGTGGGTGGAGGATAAAAGCTAATTTAGAATGCAGGATATAAAGGTATAATTTTATACTGTCCTTAACTGAGTATCAATGATTGATTTTTAGTCTCACCCATTGTCTTCTTGCATGGTGGATGGCTCTTGATGCTGCTCTTGTTTGAACTCCTATCATCATATTTCTCTTCTTCTAAAGACAAAATAGACCCTTTCCACAAAAGCGGAGTATACGAACTTAATTGTAATGATTGTGCAGCCAAATACACGGGAAAAACTGGAAGATCGCTAAATCAGAAATTCAAGGAACATATACGTGCATATAATAATAAGACAGATAATTCCAACTTTGCAATTCATTTAAATGAAAATAATCATAAATTCAAAGACTCAGGAGTTAAATTAATACATCACGTTGAAAACAGTCTCAAATTAAATATATATGAAGCACTTGAAATAATAAAATCCTTCAAACCCAATCCAGATTTTTGCTTAAATGACCAAATAAATATCTCCAATAGTACAATCTTAAATTTATTCCCATCAATAACAGAAAAAACAAATACTCACTGGCATTACTGGGAAAACCCTGACCCTTAAACCGTTTACCTAAAAACATCCTGCCTACTTCTCGTTCATTGTTAGTACAATGCGAGAAGAAACCAGTACAAACTATTCTGTTTGATATAATCCATTTAAACCTTGGTGAGTACCAACATGTATTTGATTTCTTGTCTTAATTAAATTCATAATTCATAAATGTTTTATAATACTGATTTATATTAATCTAATTTAATATGTATAATAATACCAACTATGTTTTGAATTGCTTATTTTTGAATTTTTTTGTGTGTTCTTAGAACTGAGGATGAATGTATAACATTCGAAACTAGTTTTCAATAAAACAAATTTATAGAAGTGGCAAATAATTTATCAATCCCTAAATATATTGTTCTGTAATATTAACTAATCCTAGGCAATTAAAATATAATATAACATTCTAATTATATAACATCAATCTAATTAGGGATTGATAAATTATTATCAATCCCTAATTAGACTGATCCTTCTATACCATCATGCTGATGTCAACTGAGAACAATATATTGGAGTGTTGGGCGGATGTGATGCCAGGCGATTACCAAACGGCGTTGCCCGTAACAGATAAGAATTCAAGATATGTCGAGAGTTGTACCGGAACATGATAATAGCATTACATTCTATAATATCTAATAATATTGCATTATTGCGTTGGACAGATGGGATGACGTACTATGCAAAAAGCAGTTTCCTAATCGGAAATCGGAATGCGGCTGTCCAGAAAAGAGAAGTTTGACAAAAGGTCAAGACGAAGGCAAAGACCCGAAGGGAGTTATTCCGAAAGATAATAAGAACATAGGTTTGCGTAATTATATTTAACATAGCATTGCTACATTGGGCGCATTGTATGGAAGACAATGCAAACAGAATTTTGCAAATCTGAAATTGGAACGCAGTTCTCAAACACAGAAAATAATGCAAAAAGGTATAAAAAGAAGCCAGAACTGGCGAAAGTTCAAGTAAAACTATTACTTATTATTACTACAAAATAAAACTTTCTCTTTCTTCGTCGAGTCCCAACTACCGCCGTTGCAGAGTTAGGGTTCCCTTACTGGGCCTGAACCAAAGATCTCTTTCTCCTGCAAATTCTCGTCTCCTTCTCCAGTCCATTCCTCTGGTTACAAAGGCTTATTTTATGCCTTCCTCCCATGGCCTTCCTCTTGGTCTGCGACTATCTACCTGTGTCTCATAGGTTTTTCTGGTCATCCTTCTGTCATCCATTCTGCTGGCATATCCGTACCAACGGAGTTGATTCTCCTCAATCACTATTTTTACAGGTTCGTTACTTTGAGGTTCGTCCTTATTGCATTATTGCTTATTGGATCGTGCCTTGTTTTACCATCAATTCTCCGAAGGAATTTCATCTCGGAACTCTGTAGTAGACTCCTGTGCTTTGTCGTAATGGTCCAAGATTCACTGAAATATGTCAGTATCAGGATGAATGTGTTTTTGTAGATAACCACCATTGTTCCTTTTGATACCTCTCTCTTTAATAATATCTCCGTAATAATTTTCCATTTATACGGACTATACGCAAGTTATGATCCAGGAGCTTCCCAATACTCATTACTTTAGTTTTTTCTTCGTTTATCTGCAAGTTTATTTTTTCCAGCTCCTCTTTTAGGATCAATATTTTATTTTGAAGATCTCGGCCTTCCTTCCCAAGTATCACCAGACCATCATCATAAGCCATTAACTAGTCTCAGATTTCGGTATCAAAGGTGAAATCCTCTCATTTTAGGTTTGGCTTTCTTTAGAGCTGAGTACAGGAGAACAATAAACAGAAGAGAGCTGATACAACAGCCTTGCCGGATGCCAGTGATTGTTTCGAATTCTGTAGAGGTGTAGTTGGCTGTCCTAACAACGTTTCTACATCTTTTGTAAAGGCTTTCAATAGCCATCCTGAGTCCCGTGTCCACTCCTAGCTCCTCCAGGATTCTAGCTAAATCTTCCTTTCTCGCTTGGTCGAAGGCTTTAGTCAAATCCACAAAACAGCAACTTACCTCTTTCACCTTCTCGATCATTTTTTCGGAGATTTGCCTCATAGTGGAGATAAGTTCCTGAGTGCTTCTCTGGTTACAAAATAAATATTGCTCCTGATCTAAGATAAATCTTAGCCTTATTTCTAGGATCCATGTGTATATTTTGCATGGGCCACTTAGTTAAGAAATTCCTTGGTGGTTTTCACACTTAGGGAATAATAATTAGTAAATCGGGACAATGGTGGAAACTTTCCTATCTTTTGGAATCATTTTTTCCTTCCAGATAAAGTTTATAAGATAGAGAAGAATTTTTCCTCCATGTTCTCCCACGTATCTGAGCATTTCTGGTATCTGGCTCTTGTATACATATGAATTCTTTTATGTGGTTTGAGAGTGTTTTCCAAGATAAGATCGTTATTTAAGTCCAAGTTCAAGATCCTTTCTCCGTTACAATTTATGATGTCTTCTCCGTACGGAGTTTTTGAACATCTCCATACCGATTGTTCCTTGCCAGTCGGTTACATTTCTTCCCACTCTGCCATTCAAATCTCCTACTACAATGGGTGTTCCCTCCGAGTTGTCCATCTTGTTTTACACAGCTTCGAAGAATATATCTTTATCGACTAGGCTGACATCTTCATTTGGACCATAGGTTATTATTAGCCACCTTTGGTGGAAAATACAGCCGACTCCTCCCGCTGCTCTCTCATGTGTGGTCACTCCTGAGTATAATATGATTTGGTCCTCAATCATTTTCTCGTCTTGGCATTTCCGTTTTGTTTCAGTGATGGTAAGTATATCTACCTAGGCCCTTTTCATATTTCTGATCCGTTCAGGTTCTTACCTATCTTCTAACGTTCCATGTTCCTAATCTTAAAAACTTTTTTCACGCCTTGTCGGGTTCCATAAACTCCGCCTACTGCAGTGTTTAGGCATTGCAGTTGCCGGTCCCAAGCCCGGATAAAGGAGGAGGGATTTCTCCCTGCAACCTGAGGGCAATACTCGAGAATTGCTATCTTAGAAAGTAGGAAACCCAGACCAACAAGGATCTGAAGCAGGGAGAAGGGGGAATGCAGTCTTTCACAAGTGGCAGCCCCACAACTGTGCTAGGATCCTGAAGGCTAATACCTATCTGACCTGAATCGTTACAGTTACAAGTACAGCAAAAAACAGAGCCGGGCAGATTTTGTGGAACCCGACGAAATAAAACTATTACTTAATATTGTGTAGTTGCGTTCGACGGATGAGTTAATATACGATTCCAAAACCATTTTTATGTATTCAAAAATCGGAACGTTACTTCTCAGAATACGAAAAGTCACAAAGGAGGTCACGAAATCGCAGCGTGTCACAGCGGAACTTCCAATAGAATTACTTTATAATATACACAGCCGGTTAAAAGTTTATGACAACCTGTTATTTATACTAGTTAATATGATTTAATCACTAAAAACCTTAATTACACTTAAGATAGGTACACTATTAATACAGAATACCTTATAATAACTAGTATTAACAATTAATTGTATTAATCAGTTGTAAGCAAAACTATTAAAACGTCATAAATAAGAAGAACCTTATACTATTTAAGTAATATTGATAATCACAACGTTCTAATAATTCATGAGAATAAAAAATGAGTTGCCTGAAGTTATATTAACATTTAGGAACATTTCCTAGGTGAAATTAAGTTATGTTTTTGTCCGTAGTTTCGTTTAATGTTCTTTTAGACCCTAAAGTTAAAAAAGTTTCAATTCTGAGGCTTATTTTTGTTTTTTCCTATGAAAATGGGTAAAACAAAAGAATTTTCCATTGAGCTGCGTAGTTCTTCTTCTTCTTCGATCTTCTCATTCAAATGGCTAAGTCAGGGAATGACAGAATAAAGTCGGCGGTACTTCTGAGATCCTCCAGGTCGCCGTACAGCTTGGTCACCAAGACAATAGGTTGAGGCCACCTCTGCCTTCGTTGCTCCTCCATAATTATGCATGACTGTAGAATATGCTCTGTAGTCTGTCCCCCTCTTCCACATTCACACAAAGGAGCTGGGCGAATTTTAAATTTTTTGTGGAGGTGCGAGTTAAGCCGATTATGGCCAGTTCTGAGACGGAAAATTAAAACCCGTTCTTTTCTGGAAAGCAAGTAGTAAAGATCCTGGGGTTTGAAGTCTGGATGTTGATTGTTCCACCTCTGCTGAATTGATGCATTATTTATAGTTTTAACTTCCTCCAAACGAGGTATGGAGATGATTTGAGGAAGTTTGGAACCTTCCTTGGCAAGTTTATCAGCCATCTCGTTTCCTCGTATTCCACAGTGTCCAGGAATCCACTGCAGGGTGACTTTTTCATATATAGTTGTAAGGCGTTCCAACTCAGAGGCAAGCAATATCAGCCCCGCTTTCCATTTGGACTTCAGGTTTAAAAGGACTGCTGCTGCATCGGTCAGAAAAACAATTTTTGATTTCGTGCTCCTCTTGAGGTCTATTAGAATTCTCGTGGCCTCCAGTAACGAATCTTGCTCGGCTCTGTAGTATGTAGAGCTGAAACCCGTAGTAATCGCCTTCTCAAGTACATGACCATTTGGAAATTCCATGTGAATGCCTCCGCCTCCATTTCTAATAACATTTTCGGCTGAACCATCCGTATAGATTCTGATCTACAAATTTTTTGGGTAGGTTGAGTTCACATATTCGAGTGCTCGAGCTCTAATTTCCAATTGACCCTGGTCGCTTTTCTTTCTAATCTCTGGAATATGATGAATAACGTTGGGGATAGAACTCCACCTTGGGGAACCCCATTTTTTATAAGTTCGACTCGGCTCTTTATTCCCCTAGAATGTACTCTGGCCTTTCGCGTTTTCAGTAAATTGTGAAGCCATGTCAGTGCCTTGCCTGTTATTCCCATGTTGCTATCTTAAGGACCAGACCTTCTATCCAAACTCGGTCAAATGCTTTTTCCATATCTATCCAAATAGCAAGGGTATGCTCCTGATTTTGGAATCCATCCTCAATTTCCTGAGTTATATATGCAACCTGATCTTCAGTGGACCTGTAATTCCTGAATCCTGCTTGCTCAGGAGCTATCAGATTGTTCTTTTCCAGGTACCAAGTAAGTCGTTTATTGACAATTCTCTCCATAAGCTTGCTCAGGCAGCTTAATAGAGTAATAGGCCTGAAACTGGAGAGCTCATGCTTTGGTTTTCCTGTTTTGAGAATGGGAATCACGGCTCCTTCCTTCCAGATCTGAGGGATTTTGCCCTCATTCCAGCTGTGGTGAAAAGCCTTAGGAGTCTCTTTTTTGCTTTTACTCCTAGGTTTATTATCATTTCATTCATTATACCATCTACCCCTGGAGAACTTTTAGTTTTCAGAGAGTCGATGGCATTATCAAGCTCGGATTGAGTGAAGGGGGTATCGTGATGATTCTGGGTATTCTTAGAAAATTTAAGATGGCGTTTCAGCTGTCTGTGAACAGTTTTCTTTGCTTGTCGATCTATCTGAATCTCACAAGTCTTACTATAGTGTTTTATAAGCATGTTTACAGCTGCTTTTCCTGTCAGAAGTTTCCCTTCGCTTTCAAGGGTAAGATGGTCATACTTTGTATGGTCATCAGCTAATGATTTGGCTAGTTTCCATAGCTTATTGCCATCTAAATTCAGATCTTATATTTTTTCTTTCTATGTTTTCTTTTTGTTTGATTTATCTCTCTTTTTAGCTTGGCTGTGACTTCTTTCAACTTGATGCAAGTGTCTTCTCCAGGGTTTGTTTCTGCATTGGTTCTTACATACGCCAATTCCCTCTCTATGGCCCCAATTTCTTCAGTCCAAAAGGGTTTATAATCCTTCCGTGCTCCTCTTGGAATACTCTCTCCAGCAGCCCGAAGAAGTGCCACTGTGAATTACTTTGCGGATTGGTTGACCTTTTTCGATTTTGCATTTATTGTTGCAGTGTATATGTCCGTTAATTTTCCGTATTTGTCCCATTGAGCTTTTTTGAAATTCCACCTGGGGAGCGGTATTACTTCGTGTGGTGAGGCTGCAATATCCACTCCATTCTGATCGGTCTAGGGTCACTATCCCCTAGCTGATTCAAAACTTCCCTTTGAGCAACGGTTGCCAGATTGTTCGTGGCGAAGACTAGATCCGGTGTGGAGGTTGTTTTCCATGTTCTGGAGTAGAATGTTGGAGGGTCGGAAGATTGATTGAGCAGTATCAACGAGCATTCAGTCTGCCATGCTTCAAGTTCCTCTTCTCTGGGGTATTGATCATATCCCCATGAAGGGGAGTGGGAGTTAAAGTTGCCGATCACTAAGCCGTCACAATCAGGAACTCTCATGTTATTGAGGGAGAGCAGTTTGTCATTAGGACAGTAGTAATTACAAATTTCTATTTATCTATTCCCAATTTGTAGGAGTATCCCTTCCATTTCTGCTTCATCATTTATGTAAATTCTTTGTGAAGAGATACATCTTGCTGGGATAGAATTTCTAACCAATGTGATAATTCCGCCTCTAGATCGATGCGCTCGGTCTTTCCTGAAGACCTGATAGCCGCGTATACTGAAGCGCAGTTTGGGGTTCAAATGAGTCCTGAATACATGCTATATCAATGGATTCTTCATGCAGTCGTTTGGCAAACGGTATTTTTTTATTAATAATACCTTCTACATTCCATTATAGTATTCGCAAGGGTTTTGTTGATGGTTTTGGATGGCCAGTAGTATTCCTCCTAGTCCCAGCCCTGACTCCTCGACGGGGGAGGTTACCACCGGTAGCAAGAAAGCGCCCCTTCCGATTGGGGCCAGATGCTCTACTTGCCCGGCGGGATTACGCAAGAGAGACACCTTGTTCACAGCGTCTATGTTCACAGAGCCATATTGGGAAGGATTGCGTGGCAACTTGTTTTCCTAATCATCATGAAAGATGTTTGGATACTATTTTGCGCCTTTCGGCCAGTTACCTCCGACTTCAGCGGCATTTTTAAGAGTTTGTTCCCTCGCAGTTCTTCAGCTTAGCCTGATGATGTCTGGACAGGGACCCATCCAGCTAATACCGCTTTCGGCTCCATGCCAGTACTGGTGATTGCTGCTGCCCACCACCAGGAATGTTTATTGACTTTCCAGTCTAGATCCGCCGTGTTTAGTCAAGAGCAGGGCCACCTCGAGCAGGATGCGGCTCTTCACCGCGCACTTATAGTGGACTTATAGCGTCCTCGAGAACTCAGCCTAGCTTCATAGTTCTCTCAGCTACTTCCCTGAGGCTGGATGAGGACCAGTGTACAGGTCAACCCTGTGCAAAGGTACTATCTCTCCCCAACCTCTTGACCCGTGCGTTGTTCTATTCACACACTACACAAACAAAAGAAATCTGAGCGCCAAATTGCCACGCAACTAAAAATATCAATAGTGGCGTGCAAAACACCATCGCTCGCTAAGAATACCACGATAAAGCTTGAACAGGAAGATCAAGAATAACATCTACCCAAGTTGATAAATTAATTATTTTAAAATGCAAGAGGAATAGAAGACTATCTGCCCCTCAGATTCGAACTGAAGTAAACACCGTCATCAAAAAATCGGTAGCTTCACCTAAAATTGCTAGAGTAAAACGAAGACTCAGGTAGACCCACTTAATAGGATGTTGGTTCGCTAAAACTACTTCCACGACCTACTAATGAGAAGAAGGGGTATCAGTGGCGCATTCTCATAAGGATTTAACAGTGAAAGACGGGCGAAAAGTACTTTGGACAGACGAATCAAAGTTTCTAGCGTTTGGATCTGGTCGCCGGATTATGGTTAGTCACACACCATCGGAAAAAATGTATTCCTTTTATTATTTTTTTAACACTTGTGAAATGCTGCAATGATATTGTCTATTGCAATTGGATTAAACTTATTCTATTCTTGAACTTAAATTGAACTTAGGGCATATTCATATTGTGGTCTTTGTGAACTTTCGAATCTACCCGTTTGTACCTCTTACTCTCATTATGGGAAGGTACTTGCATTGTTATTATATTTCAAAATTTCAAAATTTTCAAATTGTTTTTTCTTAGTTTCTTTTTTAGATCTTAGTTTTGTACGTTTTTTTTTTTGTTTTATAATTAATTATTGCAAAGACTGTAAAGTTATTTAATATAGGTACTTAAGAATATATAAATAATTTATTAGCGTTACAAATTTATCTTGTGGAGTATATAATCTAATCAATGTTTTATCTAGTCAGGAAATAAATATGGCAAAATCCACTATTTTTCCATTGTCCTAACACTCTTAGGATTTATTTTATGAATGGAAGGAAGCTCACAGTTGTCGATCATCAAATTATATTGTTAACTACCTATCTTTCATTTGTTTAAACCATCATGGCCTGTCCACATTTTGAAAAATTCAAAACAGATTATGGTTTAGAGAATTATGAAACAATTTATTGCTCATTTATTCTCCCCTCAGTATTGGCTGACCCTTCTTATCATCAGGTGAGATGTTTATTTTTCAAAGGTACTACTTATGAAATGGATCACTTAAATGCTAGTGATGTATGTTTTAACCAAAGATTTATTTTCATATAAAAATGTGCTAATTTTTCACTATTAAAAAAAAAATTAACTATGTTTAAAAAAAATAATTTGACACTTTTATAAACGTTAGAGCTTTGAAGGATTCTAAATTTTTTATATCATTAAAATGAATTATTAAAAATTATGTTGAACTTTGACTTATTTTTTCTTAAGCAAAAGTATTAAATTTAAACAATGATAAATTTAAAATGATTAAAGATCATATTTTAATAATAACGAAATGGACCGGCAACATCCGCGTTATTAATATTTAAGCTATTCTCAACTAATATCCATTGACGAAATGGGGTCCTACGGTTTGGTATACTCAACTACTTCCAGCGCCTGCTTTACAAGGTGAAGAAGGGCTCCATTCTCTCAATGTAATAATAGTATGTAAGAGGGTGAATGGTCCATGAGTTGAATATTAATAGAGCAACTCACTGAAATATGAGTTCAGGTGGGACTTGATTTTTTTTTTTAATTTTGCCACAAATACTTCAAATATTTTTGTTAATTTTTTGGTACAAATACACTCTTGGAGTGTTAACCAATGAAAAATCATTAAGTTCAGTTATGGGGAGGTATCATTGACCATAGATGTAATCAAGAATAAATTGATTGGGAGTGTGCAGTAAAGAAAGTTTAAGTACATTACTTTTTGTATGATTTAAGTTGTGTCAAGGTTTGCTTCCTTTTTTTCTTTGTTTTTCCTTCAATTTCTTTGTTATATTTCTTCACCTTCAATCTCAATAATAACTTTTTAAAAAAGAAGGTTGCAACTTTTGTTTCCCTTTCTTTGAAGATAGTTTTTGGCAGTTGTTTGTGAAATAAATAAATTGTTGTTTTATGTTGATGTTTCTTATGTACTATTCTTCCAGATGAACCTCCCCTTAAAAACCCAACATAGATTTAATTGTTTATCAAATATCTGGAATCAAATAATTACATGAAAATTTGTCAAATTAAATTGTGACCCTTCCTAATTTATAAATGGCTTTGATTTCTCTATTCATATCTTGAAACCTGGACTTTTTTGTGGTCAATGTCTTTTGGATATTGTCATTCACAAGTACTACCGCTTCGAATTTTTTGACTATCCCTTTTTTTAGATCATTCACCATGATATCCAGTTTGTTGTGGATGATCTTATGGTCTCTTATTACTTTTTTATCTGAGTATAACTGGACGTCAAAATGCTTAGAGACTGGTACTTTTAACAAGGAATCTCACTTTCAATCAGACCCATACATCTTTCCAATATCTTAATGGGGAATTACAGCTATGTTATTATGCTGACTGAGGTTTTCTGAATCATCTAACCCAGTGTAGTTTGAAGCTAAGTGATGCATTGACTCTGGAGTTTGCTTAAAGAATCAACAGTTTTCAGAGATATGCATCCGAAATATTTGCCTTTTATGTTCATTTTAGTGAGTGGCCTTGTATATTTATTATATTATTATGGTCCTACATAACTATAACGAATCCTTCCGCCTCAGGAAAGAGATATTCATTAACAAACCATTTTATAGATATTTCTAAATTAATTTTCCCCCATAAAACTGCATTTTGATAATGTGGTTTACTCATCTTTTGTAGTTCATTTTGTAATCTAATGTAGTAACCTTACAGTAGAGCTGTTTTGTAATATTTTTAAAAAAATATAATATTTTTTTATTAAATATTTTTACCTATTATAAAATTGGATGAATTATTAGATATCTAATACAATAGAATCCCGATAATTCGTACGGTCAAGGGGCCGAGAGCTAAACATGAATTATCGAGATTTCCAGTAATCAGGAGTAAAAAATAAAAAATACAAAATAAAAAAAATTGTATTGATATGTATGTACATACAAACAATATTCTTAGCACATTAATATGCAAGAGCAAAAGCTCAAAATGAGACATCAAAAATTGTTAGGACATAAATGGAAAACTCCAAACAAGAAGACAAGAGTCTCAAGAAGAACTGAGAATAAATCACCTGTAATTTATAGTTAGCACAAAAAACATTAAAATATCACATTTGAAAAAAATTGGTTTTCTTTTGGTCTAATCCTTGAAGATGGGTCTTGTTGATAGCTTGTTCAGAGCAGAAAATACATTAACACCAACATCTGATTTTGCAAAGAAATGAGGCACGTTGTAGATGTACGAAAGTCATCTTTTCATTTCGAAAGTCATTCTTAACATTTTTATGTTTTCAAAATACCTTGGTTTTGCCTTTCATGAGCTATTTTAATTTGTCAGATCCATCCATGAAGACGGTAACAATATGGTTTCACACTTTTTACTTCTTGTTTTTAAAGACGGAATAGAAAAAAAAAAAGAGGTAAACCTACCAAAACTCATAAAAACGATCCTCTAAAAAATATTACGAATTAACCAGATTTTTTATTTGGAAATTTTATTAGACATTTGCATTACTTGGAATAGGAAAATAAATAGGTATTATCGAGGGTACCAGATTGCATAATTTTTATACAAATTAAAGGGAGATTTTCAAGGAACCATTGAATCCGTACGGAATTATCAGGATATACGAATTACCAGGCTACAAATTATCGAGATTCTACTGTAATAATTAATTAATAAATAAGTGAAGTCTAACAAATATGATTGTATGCATTACAATAGCGCTATGTGAAATTTTTAATCCTCCTTATTTATGGTTTTATTCAATACTCATACACCACAAAAACACCAACGTTTCGGGGTTTTGCTCAACCTTCAGGATTTACCTACAATACAATTAAAATACAAAATAATTACGGGCATCATAATTATTCAGATTTATAAGTTTACTTTTCATGACCAAACCACTATTTACATTTCTATTTATGTAGCTAATCAGATATCCTAATTATACTGAGTGGATTAATCTTTAGTTGTAATATAAACTTATATCCCAAATTGTATACATGCATAATAATTTTATTATGTTAATAAAATTATAAATTGGTTTATTAAAATGTAGTTACCTCAATAATTTTTTTAGGCATGTGCATCCTGTTTTGACTGCGAAAATTACAATAACGAAAGATTAATGGCTTGTTTGAATTGTATTTATTTTGGTTGTTATGAGAAGCATTTCTCAGTTCATGGATCTAACAAAACACATAATATTTGTAAGTTTCCTTCATGTATTAATTGATTATATTTAAATATTTTGTATGAATTCAGTGTATAAAAATACTTATATCAAAATATTTGTACTTTCATGCTTAAAACATGTCACATTAATTCCTTAGGGTCAAATCTAGTAATGTCTTTAGGTTTAATTATTGCCCGTTGTAAATATTGTAGCTTTTGAAAGGCAAAAGGCAATACTGTTCTGCTTTTTCTTCTTCCTCAAGGCACAGACGGCAAGTGGAATCTTCCATTATTTTCATATTTTTGAGATAATATCTTAGTGGACAATGGCCCATGAGGAGACCCATTATCGTTCTCAACTCATTCTTTGCCAAGTTTAGATAGAATTTTGTCTTTTCCTTTGACACTTTAATGAAGAGTTTGGATTGTTTCATGCCAGGTTTGGAATTCCAGTATGTTTCCTTCTTCTGTGTTTCCCAGGTATCGATTTCTCTCCTGATTAAGCTAGTGCTACAATATGGCTCAGAGCCAATTAGCATAGTTTCCGAGCCCTTCCGTGCTAGGCCATCAGCTGTCTCATTACCTTCTATTCCTTCGTGTCCCGGAGTCTACATTAAGGTGAGTTTATTGCCCTTACCTAATTCCTTTAGGATATTGAGGAAATTCCAGACTAGCCATGATGTAATTGTATAAGAGTTCAGAGCTTTTAGTGCCGCCTGGCTATCTGATATAATATATATATTTTTTCCCTTTGGACTCATTGAGATTTTCTTGTGCTGCTATTTCTTTTGCATGTATTTCAGTTTGGAAGACCGCAGGGTATGATCCCATGGCAATGGTTCATTTGCATTTCACTCCAAATATCCCTGCCCCTGGTTTTCCTTCCTTAACTGAATCATTAATATACCAAACAATGGTCCCATTTCCAAATTTGGGTCCTCCTTCTTTCCATGTTCCCCTGTATGGGATAAGTACTTAGAATTTCTTATTGAAATCTAGTTTCCTGGGCAAATGATCACTTAATGAGCTAATCCACGCCTTTCGCTTCAACTCATTTAGTATTTTCATATGCCCTTGATAGTCTCCTGGCTTGTAGTTCCAGGTATAGGTTGACTGAGCAACAGCCGAGCTGAATGGGCGTGGCCATTTGGAGGGGAAGGTTGGAGAGGTCAGTTATTGTACCCTCTCTCCTCAACCTTTTAATTCCCTGTCTAGTTCCAGTCCAACCTATTAATTTATATTTTAATTATTAGAGTAATGTCTCGTAAATAAAGAAAGTAAACTATATTACATTTTGGTATTTTATTTAAATGAGTTAAATATATGCTTACTTACATAATGTTATTTCATATTTTTACAGAATATAGAATTTATACATATATGATATTAATTACAAAATTTTGAATTCTCGATATATAAAATGAATTTTAATCTTGATAATAAAGTTATCAGAATGCGAAATATAATTCCAAAAAAATACAAATTGGTTGTTTGTTTGACATTTTCAAAACAAGACAATTTTCAGGTAATTTAGAATAAATGAATATTCACTGAACAATCAATCGTATATTGCAATATATGGAATTTAAAAAAAAATGACAATATTTATTTACAATATTTGCATTTTTAACTAAATAAATAAATGTTATGCATTAATTGCATAAACATACTCCTGAATTGATTCAAAATTACATACTTATATCGTATTTATATACATAGTCGACAAATATAAAATTTACTATTAAAATATGTTTAACCTAAACTAAACTAATTTTTAACAAAATAAAATATTTTTAGCACAACCTATTCATCACTCAACTCTTCTGATGTTGTTGAGTCTCCTAATGTAACAATTATTCTGTCCATTGCTTCATCTATTAACCCATCATTTTTTATATAATCTTCTTCAATCTTCATGACATGAGCACAGCATGCAATCCATTGTTCAGTTGTATATTCTGGAAATTTTTTTTTTCTTCCATGTTATTGGAAATGCATTCCGTTGCCGCTTTACCCTTAATATGACCCCACACTAATTCTATTGGGTTTAGGTCAGGATGGTAAGGTGGAAGTCTTACAACGGAGTGTCCATTCTCATTAAAAATGTCATCGATTTCGTACTGTTTTTGAATCGGCACTGATTTTATAATTTCTAAAAGCTCAGCTTTTTTCATGGCTTCTGTGAATGGCACACCTTTCCTTATTAGCCACCCTTGCATATCAGACTTTAAAGTCACGCTATTCGGTCTTCTGTCTTTTTGTGTGCTATGATAGGCAGCATTGTCCATAACTACTAATGAAGGGTGAGGTAAATTAGGTACTAATTTTGTTCTTACCCATTTGCTAAAATTTTCTTTATTCATGTCTCCATGGTAATCCCCTGTACGTTGGTCAGACTTGAAAATCAGTAGGGCGTTCTGGATGAAGTCCATTTCTCCACCTGCATGGATTATAATAAGCCTCTTCCCTTTGGAAACAGAAGAAAGGCAGCCACTTTCCTCAGGAGATTGCCAACACTTAGGGTTCATATGGGTGGAGTGCAGGTATGTTTCGTCTAGGTACACAATGGGACGCTGACTATTTCTGGCCTGTACAATTGAGCTCAGGTAACGGATTCTTAAAGCCATTATCTCAGGCTTCTCAATCAACAATTTTCTGTTGCTTTGGCAAGTTTTCCATTGGAATCCTAATTCTAATAACTTGCAGCGAAGGGCTTCTCTTCCACAATTTACTAATCCATCTTCTTGTAAACGGCTTAGTAGTTTTTTAACAGTTGGTACTTCATGTTTTTCTGTATAAAAATTGTGGACCAGTCTCCTCAACACGCCTTCGTTAAAATTGTCAAATTCTATTTTATTATACCCCCCCCCCCCATGCTTCTTCTTCGGAGTTTAAAATTTCGGTTTTACATAGCCTTCTGCTATTGATTGTTTTCCTTCTCGAACAACTTGTTGGACTGTCCATAATGAAACACCTGTTGCTAAAGCAGTGGATTTTGCAACGTTATATTTTAAATTTTCCTTTTTCTTATTTTCACTTAAATAGGCATGAACGTTGTGTATAATTTTCCTTGCCTGACTTCTCAAAGCCCGTTGTGGCTTAGTTGCCTTTGAAGTAGATGGTGTGGAATCCATTAAATAAATAAAAGTAGTAAAGCTAATTAAAGTGAGAACTATATAAACAATTAACTATAGAACCTATAAACACTAACTAATTAATTAATTCACTAAAAATTCTAAACACTAATTGTTAAAACTATAATCAACTACTATTAACTCTTATACGATAAAACTAACATAAACTCTAGCGATATATTAACTAAAGAATTAACCAACAATACTATGCATATAAAATAACAAAATTCTAATTAAAACTATGAAATAAAACTAAAACAAGAATACAAAAGAGATGTTCACGTTATAAGCAGTGAATAGAGAATGGTTTTGGAAGAGGTAGAGGGGAGAAGCTCACCTCCCCGCTAAACCGAGTTGCGCAGTAAGGAGCTTGTCTCTTGCTTGGGTGACCTATACATTGTAGTCTAAGAGCACTTGTTAAAGCCTCTTTTTGAATCCAAATGTGTAATGGAGTTATGTTCAGCAGTACCTCCATGGCTGCCATGGGAAAGGTTCTAATTGCTCCTGTAATTCCCAGGCAAGCCATCCTCTGAACTTTCTCCAGCTTCATTTGTATGGCTTTCTCCTTTGTTTTTGGCCATCAGATTACTGATGCATGTCGAATGACCCTATTATATAACCATTCTAGCATTTTGGGTTTAATACCCCATTTTTTTTCATATAAGCTTTTATATATCCATAATGAAGCATTTGCTTTTCCTATGATTCTGTGTATTTGTGAATCCAATGTGAGTTTTTTATCTAGGATAACTCCTAGATACTTGACCTAACCTCATTTGTTTTCTTAATATATTTCCCTTCCAGCATAAGTGGTTCTAAATTATGAATACTTTTCCTGGTAAAGAGTACAATAGTGGTTTTGCTTTCGTTGGTGTTTAGTACTTGTTCCTGACACCATATCCAAGCCAGTTTTAGAGCTTTTTCTATTCTTTCTATTAATATGATTTCATGCTTGCTTCTTATAATTATCGTTAGGTCATCCGCATATCCAATTATTTCAAAACCTTCATTGGTTAGTTTGTTAAGAAGACTGTCAGCTACAATAGAGGTGATAAAACACTCCCCTGTGGACATCCTTTTGTTGCTTTTTTTTTTTACTTTTGTCTCTCCCATCTTAGCTGTAATGCTTCTATTTATTAACATTTGTTTAATCCAAGAGATAGTGGCTTGACTAGCTCCTACTCTCTTGGTAGCTTTTTCTATAGTTTCATATGAAGTATTACCAAAAACACCCTCTAAGTCCATAAATGCACACATTGCCGTATCTTTATTCTCAATATAGTTTTCCATCTTTTTAATGAGACAGTGTAATGCTGAGATAGTCGATTTCTCTGCCTAATAGGCAAATTGATATGGATGTAATGGTGAGTTCCTAGTTATTATGTCTCTTAGATATACATCCATAACGTTTTCCATTGTCTTAAGTATTACTGAAGAGAGACTTATAGGTCTGTTTGCCTTTGGATTATCCCTGGGCATTTCAATTTTTGGAATAAATTCCACTTTGGTCTCTCTCCATAGTGTTGGGATATATCCCATTGTGTAACTAACCCTGAATAGCCTCCTCTGGGCTGGAACTAGCTTTTTTTGCCTGTGTATCAGATGGGCAGGTATTATTCCATCTCCCCCAGGCGTTTTGTAGGGCTTAAATGTATTTATCGTCCATAGGATTTTGTTTGGAGTAAAAATTTTGTTAGCTTCATTTCGAGCCCATTTATTTATCTGAGGATCATTCCTGTCTCTTGTAAGACTGTTCTCTTCTTTCTCAAAAATACATCGAGGAAAGTGAGTTTTCAATAAAACCCTCAGCGTTTCCTCTAGATTCTCAGTGTAGGTTTTGTCTGGTTTACAAAGTGAACCAGGGCCATTGTTTTGATCTTTTGAGAGGACTTTAAAAATCCGCACTGTGCAAGGCAAATCCTCTATTCCTTCACAGAATTCTTTCCATGTCCTCCTTTTTGATTTCCTGATTTCCTTATTATATTCTGTTAAGGCCTGTTTATATTCATTCAATTTACCTTGACTCTTTGCTCTTTTGAAGAGTTTTCTTACTCTTTTCCTGAGGTTTTATTCCTAAAGGATATACTTTTTGGTATTTCTAATCCTAATAGGGCAGCTTTCTTCATATGGCCTGTGGACAGCATTATGTACCTCAGTCACTGCATCTTCTAGAGAACCTGTTTCTTCGATTGGGTTTTTATCAACCCCTAGGTCTATGGTTAGTAATTCTTGGTATAGTTCCCAATCTGTGAGTTTAGGTATTCTTGCCCTTATTATTATTTTCCTGCCTACCTCTATGTTAAATTTGATCTGTTGACATGCCAGTTGCTATTGCAATCTTTTGTGGTTGGTTTGGCTAAGGTTATGTCGAATACCTCTTGCCTATTTTTTATGATAAATTTAGGTTTATTTCCTATATTAGATATATCTACATTATTAATCTAAAAGTTCCTCTCCTATTTTGTTTGTGTCCGTTCTTCCCCATATTTTATTATGGGTATTTACATCACATCCAAGGATATACTGCAACTAGGTCTTGTGAAGTAAATTCTGTAATCACAAAAAATTTAATATTATTATTTATTATAATAGCCGCTCTTGGTCTATTAACATCTCTGCAGTAGATGAGCTGACTTAACTTAGTTGCGAATCCTTTAATCTTACCTCTAACTGTCCAGAGTTCCTGAAGTAGCCCTATATCCATATTATCGTTGGTGAATCTTCTTGCTAATAAGGCTGATGCGCCTTTCGCATGATTTAGATTACTTGTAATCAACCTTCTTTTTTTTTTACTTACTTAGAGGCTCCTTCTTGTCGGAGAGTACGTCTTTTTTTCTCCTCCCTTTTCCATATGCTCGGTTTCTTTTAGGAGGTTTTGGTGAAACCATAGCTGGGTCGCTGGGACCGACTGAGGACCCGGTTGGCTCAGTCTTCCCTTGAACTTCATTCCTAGCTTCAGTTGATTTTTTCCTCACCTACTACTTTAAAACCAGCCTCCCTTATGCCAAAGAAGATGTCCCTTGTATTTTAAGGGCCTCAAGAGCCTGTTTTTCAATGCCAATCACCAACTGAGTGAGTTTAGGGCTATTATCTCTTTTGAGCACCCTCCATGTACTCACATTCATTGACATTCTGTTTATTTATAATGTTGAGAATTTCCTCATCACTATAACTTGTAGGAGGGAGATATATTATCATTACCTTTCTTTGAGAAAATTCATCCCCTTTTAAGGCCTTGAGCTTAGCTCTCTCCCATGGACTTAATTTTTTTGTTTTCAATGACCCACTGAGCAGTATCCTCGTTAAAGCAGGTCAGTTGAAGCCATCCATTCTTCCAGGTTGACCCTTGGAATTGTGGACAGACTATAGGATTGCTCTTGAGGATCAGGTTGGTGATTTCCAACTGTTTGGAGTTAAACTGCTCCTCTCCGAAACCACCATCAGAGTAGGTATCTGGAAAGATATCCACCCTGAAACCCTCCCGAGCCCTCCGGTTGAATATGACAGGGGGAGAAACTCCTTCTCTAGCTGGTTATCCCCCGGGTGGCCCAAAGGAAACCTTGGTACACTTGGATTTCCTTCCGGTTCCACTGCTAGGAGTGGTTTCGTTGGATCGGACTCTTTTAGGTTCTTTCTCCAATAAACTTTCATGACTGTACATTGGATCAAGGCTTTTGGTTATTGCCTCTTCCTCGGAGTAACCATTCCTTCTCAGCCAGAAATATCTTTTCCTCCGAGACCTACCCATCTTGATGGTTGGGCCTACATCCTTACCATCCTCTCTGGTTTCAGGAATGTTAGTTGGAGATGGAATTACCCTTCTCTCCTCAGGTTCTGATCGCGATTCCTCCCCCACAGGGAAATCTTCTATAATAGTGGATTCTTCAATGACTAAGCTTTGAATCAGTGCCTCCGAATAGTCCTGACTCGCAATTGGGGAAAACCCCTGCTTCTTGTCCTTCTCATCTACAGTAGAATAATTATCTTTCTCCATTCACACGATTAGCTAGGGATAAATGGTCACCTGTGACAGAGTCCTCATAGTTTGACTGTTCACTCACAGCCGTTCATCTAAAGCCTATGCTATTCCACCTGGATTGGGGGATGTTTATCAATCCACCGTGGTTAGTTTTAGCAGGATTGCCTCGAGCAGGGTGCGACTCTTCACTGTGCACAGACGGTCTTGGTTGTAGTGTCCTTAAAACCTCTGCAAAGGTTTCATAAGTCTCTCAGCTACTCGTCCCTTGACTCCAAGTCCTTACTAAAAGAACTTTCACATTATTTTTTTTGTCTGTTTATCTGCCTTTCAAATCAAATGTAAGCTTTCCCATTTCAAATATAAACCTATCCAAATCAAATATAACCCTTTCCATTTCCAATGTGATTCCTTTCATTTCAAATATTACCCTTTCCAATTCAAATGTAACCCTTTCCATTTTAAATTTAACCTTTACCATTTCAAATTTAAACCATTCCAACTTAAATTAATTCGGAAATGTCATATTTCAGTTCATTATTTCTTCAATAACAGTTATTTTAATTTCTAGATTTATTATTGTTTTAATGTGTGTTGAAGTTTTGGCCTACTATATAGGACTTCTACAGGCCTATAGAAACAAGATAGGAGTAGTATAAGAATGAAGTGATAGTAAATAAATAAATATAACAAAAATACACAAACACCAAAAGTACAAGAGTAAACGTTATATGAAAGAAATCAGGAGTTTATATATGACACTATTAACTTGAATACATATATGAAAAATATATATGCATATAAAAAAAAAAATTGAAATTAAAATCACAAATAATTTTATTTGACATGGTAAAAGGTATGAGGAAGGAGTGGGGCTAGGGCTAATATGAATGAAAACAGAAAGTTGTGTCTAATAAAAACAACTATATAAATGTGTTAGAGAGGTACAATGAATTATGAATATGAAAGGAAATACTATAAAGTCAAACAAAATATTGTTATATGATATAAATAATAATAACTAAAAGTGAAAAAAGGGACATATACGAAAAGTGTATCTCTTTCCCATAAGATAAATTCTGCAAGACATTCAGAGAGAGACTTCACCATGAAGAGCCTTTGATTTGGACCTCTCAGAACTACACTGAACAGCACAAGGAGCTTCATGGAAGACCTGGGTGTTGACATAAGAGATGTTGCAATGTTGGCCAAAAATATAATTCTAGACTCCCCGGGCATTACCCACCATCACCTTCAATGGTAACTAAGTAGACACATGTTTATTATTATTATTTATTTTTTTGTTTCTTTAGCCTATTTTCAATTGAAGTTAACTAATTAAATAATGTAGCAGTTTATTTTATAGTAATATTTATTTGTTTTATTTTCTTTTATATTCTATTTTAAAGTGTGCTAATTGCATGCTTTTTTGTTTTCATTGAATGCAATAAAACTTTGCATACAGATTATGCATTGGTATTATTGTATAGTTTGATATTAAGACGCATTAGAAATATGTATATATTTAATTATATTTTCTACATATTTATACTTATCCTATGGGATTGATTAGTATGCTGAATTATATAGCAATCTAATGTATTTGGGAAGCATTTCTTGATGGAAAAGGTTACATTTGACTTGGAAATGTTATGTGATCAGATTTACTAATAAAACAAAATAAAAGATTAGTAACTATAACAAAGATATTTTCGATTTTATTTTTGTATCTTCGTAGTTGCCAAAATATAAAGTACAGAAATAACTTAACATCGAGAAATGAGTAATAAAGATAAAAATATGTATTTAAATATTCTATTACTGTACATGTTGAATTTGAACTTTAAAACTAAATTTGTTTATCTACAAATAAAAAGCAAATATCTTTCTTTTTAATTTATTTTTTATTTTATATATTCTTTATTTCCAGATCGGCTTGGAGAAGTCTTACATGGGTCTTTTTAAAATTAAAATTTTTTGTTTAAAATCTTATGTAATTGTTAATCTATAGGTCTATAATAAAATGCATTTAAAATGTAATGTAAAAACACTTTAAATGCTAAATATGTGGCAATATTAATATTAAAATGTACATATAGATAAAATAGCATAGCTTATAGTATTAATTAAAGCATACACTTTTTTTTTTTTTTTTTTTTTTTTTTTTTTTTTTTTTTTTTTTTTTTTTTTTTTTTTTTTTTAGTTGTTGATATTGCCAGTGGCAACATATTTTGCAATATGTGTCATGATTTTACTTACGATAGTGACGTGGATGACATAATGAAGAAAAATGAAAAATTCAGTTGGAAACCTACAGAGGATGAATGCGAGTTATTCAAAGAGCATAGTAAGAGAGTGAAAGTTGATCCATCTACCTCAATAGGTATTTCTCAAATGTTTATTAACAACAATTCTTCTATGATGTTTAGTAATAGTAGCAACACTACTAAAAATTTGTTTTTATGTTTATGCAATCTATTAATTACATTTCTAGATAAGAAGTGTTATCTCTTTTGTCAACCCGTTTGTCAAAAGAGCCAATTTCGAGTACAGTTCTTCTGAAAATAGGATTTGAAAATTTTCATTGTAGCCCTCCCTCCATTCTGTTTTGTTTCTCATACATATTTAAACTAAGAATTCAGTTCATTATTGTCTTTTGTATTATTAAATCCTAATTTATTTTTCACTTTATTTTATTGTAAATCAACTAAGTGTGTTTTCTGATAGTTTTGTATGATACATAAAATGAAAAGTGGTGATATGTTTGGTAAAATTAAGTAAGCAGTAATCTAATCTATTAAACAACCATTTTTTTCGCTTTAGATTAATATATATATAAATCATTGATATCAAGAATTTTTTGTATACTAATCATACATTTCTTATTTCGAATTTCATGTTATTTGGAATACCTCTGGCCACATTATTCCTGTTTATTGATGATAGCCCCATCTTTACTGATTGCTCCTAAACATCTATGAATAAATATTTTTTGTATTTACCTAGTCTTTTACCCCACTGAGTATCCAGATTGCAGCTGAATTCAGGAAAAACTAAGGGTTTCCTCTTTGTTGACAACCCTCTCCTTGTTATCATTTTTTTTTCTTAATGAATTTTCATATTTTATCACCTATAAGTCCATCCTTACTCAATTTAAAAGACTTTATGATTCTCTACCTCTAAATATCTGCCAGTTCCTTGTTTACTCCCTTAGTCCGTGTACCCAGAATTTAACAAAGATTACCTGTTTCATGGGAAACTATCAGTTTAGTTTGGAAATAAGATTAAAGTGATTATGAATTACATTTATGATTTATTTCTGTTAAACCCTGAAATTCTCATATTTCTGCTGGTATACTGATTTAAGTATTACATGAATCAAAAAAGCCCATCTCATGTTAAACAATGGTGACCTTCATTAAAAATTTCTCTTTTACTATTATAATGTTTATTATTAAAAATATTCCATTATAATCATTTTAATGGTGTGATTATTAAATAGGTATGAAGGGAATCATTAATCTTGGAAACACTTGTTTCATGAGTTGTATTGTTCAGGCATTCTTACATACCCCAATGTTGAGAGATTACTTCTTTGCTGATAGGCACAAGTGCTTTGCAAAGAAATATACGGAATGTCTGTTCTGCCTCTTTTCAAGAATTTATCAAAGGGTTAGTAAAGCTGGTTAATTTCATTAATATAGTTGATTCATTATGTTAATATATTTTTATCATTCTTATAAAATATATGGGTGTGTGCATGTGCGTGTTGGTTTTTGTTTTTTTACTTTCAAAATGTTACTAAACATTGTATAAAACATATATTTTTTAGTATTACGCTGATAATGATCCTACAACACTTAGCTTGCATGAAATATTATACCTTGTTTGGAAACATGATATGAATTTGTTTGGTAACAACCAAAAAGATGCTCATGAGTTTTTCATATCTACTAGAAATTTGCTCCATCAAGTTTCATCACCACATAGTCATTCTCAAGAGCCATGCAATTGTATCATCGACTCCATATTTCAAGGAAATTTACAATCAGACCTTGTTTGTCAAAACTGTTTGTAAGTAAACATTTCCTGTTAATCCATGTTTTAAATTTGTACAAATTTATCCATATTTTGTGGCTGAATGGTTTTTTTTTTACCAATTCCTTAATATTTTTTTTTATTACACATACTTGCAGGTGTATCACTCGTGTTACCTCTTTTCCTAATAAATTTTAGCAAAGTGATGCTTTGGTTTTTATTTAATTATTATTTTAATGAGTTGAATCACTGAAAAGATATTTTACCATATTATTATTGTGTCCCACATTAACTCCAACCCCTATTGTCTTATTACCTCATGCTAAGAGTATATTAAAAATTTGTTTTATTTTTACCCAAGTTAATTAATAGTTAGTATTTATTTCTGTATTGTTTTTTTTTTTTTGCACTAGATAGGCTAAAGTGTAAAATGAATTAAGTATATTGGCGATTTTGAAACTAAGAGCCATTTAGGCCACCTAAATTTTCTAAAAATTTAAGTTGGCTAAATTTAAAAAAAACAATGTGTGTTTAGATGGACTCCCTAATCATGAAAAAGTATACAGTCACTGCAATTCAGACCAGATTTTCCCATTTTTAAATTTACATTTCATGTATCCATGGAGGTTACATCACTTCTTCCCTTCTCATTCTTTGTTCCCTTGAGGAAAGTTGGTCTGTAGTCTTGATAATTTTTTTTCTTTTAAACCATCTTCTGATTCTTTGTAGTTTTTATAAAGCTCAGGATCAGCCTTTATTTCAGCTCTTCGCCTCTTCCCCTGAGAAAGATTTTTAACCTGGTGCTATGAGATTGTGTTTCTGCAAAAAAAAAAAAAAAAATATATATATATATATATATATATATATATATATATATATATATATATATATATATATGATAGTGACATTACAATACATTGATATCAATTCAAACCCAAATTTTTGTTTGAACAACAGATGAATGTAACTTTTATGAAAAACATAATAATAAAATATATATATATATATATATAAATGTCACGGGAATTACATGCTTTCTGACACGGATATTATATTCACCAACTAAAGTCTGTATTACAGACAGTGGCACATTTATGCACCAGCGGACTTGGCACTTGCCTGGGAAGGTAATTTTTGGGGAATGGGGAAATTATATTTTTAGATTCAAACAAATTTTGAAGTATAAAAAACAACTCAATTAAACACACATAAATATAAAATAGGTGATGGGAAATGGAGGGATGGAGAGAGAACATAGGAGATAGGAGTGGCTGGAGGGGGTAGCATTACAACAAATTCCTCCTAAATATAGAAATGATAAAAATTAATAACCTGGTCCCACAATTATGTTTTATATAGGCCTTTATACATATCAATACTAGGTGATTTTGAAGGTTGTAAAAAGGAAAACAAAGATGATTTCTTACCTGGTTATTACCATTTGAATATTACGGTACTGAGTATGCATCTTCAATGGTGGCGGATCGCAATCCGAGAGGACAGTTGAGTACAAAGGAAGGTTTACTAGATCGAGGAATGGTGTTTTGACTGGATGTTGGTATTCACTTCATCACAAAATTCTATTCTCTCACTCATGCTCCTTGTACTTTTAAAATTGGCCACGGGAGTTACAATCAAATTGCAGAAGTATATATAAGATGCATAAATTTTAATCACAAAATTTGTGTAACTTTTACTTTCTATCAAGATCCAACTTTCAGGAGGAAAAACGTTTTTTACATCTAGGTCCATTCATTTATTTCCTATAATGAAAAGTATTGAAAAATTGAAAGTGAGGCAGCCTCATAGGTTTCAATTTTCAGGTTTGACATTTTTTTTCTATGATAAACAACTAAACACTACCATTTTTTTCAAGATAATCTAATGCAGAAGAATACTGTTAATAGAATTAATTAGTTAATTAAAAAATGCACTGAAAGAAAATATTTTAAAGTTACATGTCGGAGACAGCCACATGCCCATAGTTTCAGAATCGCACAAATACTTTTTCTAGGTCTGTTAAATTTATCAAAATTTCAACCAATAAATGGATAGTGAAAAGAAAGATCTTTCTAATTTAAAATTTATTGACAATTACATCACTAATTTAATGGTTAAAATTATAGTCTTCCATTTAGAAATATTTATCATATAATATTATCAAAATTTATTTTTCTTAAAGGTTTAGCTTGATCAAATTTGGTTTTAGTAAATAAAATTTTAAATGTTACCTATTTCACTAAAATTTCTGAAGTTTACTTTGCGTGTTAATGTGGAGCAATAATTAACATTTTATAAGTTATGTATATCATTAAGTTTTAGTGTATTGTTTCTTAAAAAAATGTTTTTATTTTTCAGGAATGTTTCTACAAAGATAGATCCTCTATGGGAAATTTCATTGGATATCCCTGAACCCCCATCAGAAGGAGGTCTTTTAGAGTGCTTAAATCACTTTACTAGACAAGAACCTCTAGGATCAACTGCAAAAATAAATTGTGATTCTTGTAATAGCTACCAAGAAGCAATGAAACAGCTTACCTTTAAATTATTGCCTCTCATTATAGTTATACAGTTGAAGGTATTATTTTTATTAATGAAGAAAAAGTTATATTAAAACGTTTAGCCAATGAATCGTATTTAACTTCAGTGTTATCTTATGATATATAGGATGGAGGGTAGCGGGGTAGCTCAGTGGGTTAGGCACTGCGCTACTAATCTCAAGGTCCTGGGTTCGAGACCGGCTGAGGCAGATAATTATTTATTCTGTATTCAGTCGCGGATCGACCCTGTGGGATCGGGGGACCCTCCTGGGGCTCACCCAGCCTCTATAAAGTGGGTACCCTTAATTGGGGGAAAACCTGGCGGTTGAGCGTGATCTCGGCCAAATCACCTCCTTGCACAACCGTTGGCTTTGAAACAGTACGGTCCTTACCCAAGTACTGAGCCCAAGACCCTTCACGGGTTGTAGTGGTACAGGTTATCTTATGATAGGGTGTTTTAAAGTATAAATAATTTTTGTTTTAGATCTCTAAAATTATATTTGAATTTGTTTGCATCTGCTACTACATTTAGTACTCAGTAAATGTACTAAGTTAATACGCAGTGGAAACATTTTTTTGTTTCTTAAACTAACCAGAAACTCATTTCAAGATAAGAAACTTTATTTTTTCACATATGGCATAGCTTACCTAAATGCATTCTAACCTTAACTTCAGTATTATCTTATGATCGGGTGTTTTAAAGTATAAGTAATTTTCGGAAAATACATTCTAACCTTCTCCAGCTAGTACAGTTATATATATTTCAAATTTGATGCAGTTAGGATTGATAGTAATATAATAGCACTTGCACACCCCTAATTCTTAAATTAGCCTCAATTGAAACTTAGCTATGAATTTACAATTATCAGTTAGTAAAAAATAAAAATAAAACATTCTAAATCCAACAGTTCTTTTACAATGTAGTGGCTTTGTTTCTCTCTTTATGCTGCTATGATTCATAATCCTTGTGATGCTATATTACTTAAGATATGTTACTGAATTTTCGTTTTATTCTCAAGGTGTAGATCCTTTCATTTATGAGGTCGTATTCCAAAATGAATTTTTTGGGTTTTTCATTATCATAAATCCTCAACCTAGAACATTTCCTATGACCTTTTAATAATCCCCACCAGTACTCTGCCTCCATCTTTATTATTATCATATTAATTTGCTCAACAGTCCTTAAAGGACCTGGATAATTATTTACTTGTAAAATATTGAATGATATCATTTACTGCTATAATGATGTTAATTTTAACAATACTTTTTTGCTTTTATAATATTAATTTCTTTGTTTTTATGCTAAATGTAATCCCATCTAAATTGTTCATTCTTATTAAACCTGAATGAATTACTTTGTGATTTATAAATATATTTATGTATTAAAATTAAAAGTTATTTAAATAAAGTTAAGTTGATTTAGATAAAGTTCCTTTCAGATTTTTTGTATTTATTTTTTGCAGAGATTTGAGCATGTCAAATTTAAGTACCAAAAAAAATGCACGTACGTACCTTTCCCAATTGATTTAGATATGTCTCCATTTTTAACTGGTAGACGAAACGAGAAGAAAACCCCTGTCCTAAGTAATGATCTTGGTGATAATAGGTATGTCATGATATTATGTTAACATTCTTAATTTCTAATGTTTTAATACAAAATTATTTTTACCATCTTTGTTCATGGATTAAATAAATTCATTTAAACTCTGAGGAAAAATTAAATCATTCCATTGAAGTCCTTATTGTAAAAACAGGTATCAGATTAGTTTTTTTCTATCATTGTTTTCCATGTATTATAGTTGTTTTAATTACAAATAAAAAAAAAAATTAAGAAATACAACTTTACATTTGGAATCAATGTTAATTCTTATTTCAGTTTATCTGGTTTGTATATATATTTTTAAATTTGTTTAACGTTATATTCTTTTTAGAACATTGATACTATTGAAAAGAAAAAACATTTTGAAATTTCTTGTTTCGAAACTTATTTGATTTAATAATGTATAAAGACTTGAAAGATAGACATTGTTAAAGGGACTTTGACATCTTCTGAAACTGCTACAACAGTAAATGATTGATTTAGATATTTGAGAGTGTTGTGAGGATGAGTTTAGGGATGTATTAATCTGGTTTGAACTCCAGACTGGTCCTCTACTGAAAAGAAAGCACAGAGTAACCTGACTCCAATTGAGAAAATGTAAATTTGACTGTGGCTGATTGAGTAATGTTTTTTTCTTCTATGGACTTCTAGTTTGTCCTGAATTTAGGCCTCTTCATTGAGTCCCTACCAGGTGGCTTAATTTTTCACCACTGCTCTCCATGTCCATCAGGGTTCTGTCATCCTGATTGACACAGTCATTATAAAGTTTGGGATGTCTTTCTCTTATTATTTGGTTGAGGGTTCCATCAAACAGATTTCTTGGTACTTTATTCTTTTTCCCTTTGGGCCACATGTGTAATACCTCCTCAATCTTCCCCAACATTATGTTTTGAATAATGTCAGCTTTCTCCTAAAATCTCGACTAGTTAGCCATTATTCTATTTACTTTTCTACTAACCCATTATAATAAGAACAAGTATCCTCCTAAGGATCTTTCTTTAAAAAATATTTCATTCATTTTCTTTTTCCTTTGTTAGGGTCTATGCTTCTGAGGCTTAAGTGGGTACAAGGCAAATTAAGATCTTGTACTGCAACATATTCAATTGCCTTGTAAGGTACTGGCTGCTAAGATGCTTGCTTAACCCGAAGTGTGATTATTGACCTCAAGTGAAGTATAACTATTAAGTTTATTACCAGATCCATTTTCAGAGCAGGTGGCACAAGATCTGAAAATATTTTATCTGATCTCTTGAGGGATCTGTTAATATTTTTGTTCATATAGATATAGTATCAATTCCCTATATCTTGCGTGATCATTTCCAGCATAAGGTTGAAAAGTATGCTAGACTGTGTATCTCCTCTTCTATACTCTTTATCCTCAGGTAAGAGATCTGTCTGGACTTTTTCAGTACATTTGACATCTTCCATCATTATCTTTATAAGGGTATAGTAAGTTTGTTATATACTAAGAAGATAAATTAGGACTGAAAACCTTTGCTTTCAACACTCAAAGAGTAGGAGAACACCTTGAAAGAATTGTAAAATATTCTTTCAAGCTGCAATATAATGACTCTTAAATTTGTTGCAAAGTATAAAAGCTGAACCTTTTTAAATATCAGGAAACATTTTTCTTTATCACCTCCCACTAAAAAAAAAAATAAAAAGATAATTGAATTGAAATGATGAACTAACTTCACATTGTAGTTTAAATTTATTTGTCAGTAATTTCATTTTCATTTATGGTTCACATTCTTTCAATTTAGCTCATAAGTTTTTTTATTATATGAATTAATCAAATGCACACACATTGAAAAACAATAAATATTGGGTTCAGGTATTTCTAAAATTCTAAATGATAAAATATCAATTGTAACAATTAAGACTATAGTTTTAGGTTTACATTAGACTTATTTTTCTATAACTTAGATTCATTTATATTTATGTATTGTAAAAGTGTTTTTGTTTTTTGTATAGGTACTCATTGTATGCTGTTGTAGTACACAAAGGTACGCTAAGTGGAGGTCATTATATTGCATACATTCGGAGAACTAACAATAAATGGTTTAATTGTAATGACTTATCAGTGATTCCGGTTAAAACTGAAGAAGTATTAGCTAGTGAAGGGTATTGTTACAATTTACAGTATTAGTTTCATATAAGCTTAAAATTAATGTTATTTTAATTTTAAATTACTTATCTTGCTTAGTATGAAATTGGTTTCAAACACCTTCCTGGTTTCGATAGTGTATAGTTGAAGTAACTGGAAGCTAGAGGAGGAGTGGAAAATAAATGTGTAAACCTACTTGAAGTTTCAGTTTTTAACGTTATGTGGGCAGTTGAACAGTGCACTCTAACTGTAGAACCTTATTACCAAAACTAACCACCTATCAATAATCCTGCACTTGGTTACCAAATTCTTTCCACCAAGCAGTTCCATAAATCGATTACATGAAAGGAAAATAAACTTAAGTGAGGCATGATGTGTTGGAAAAGGAAGTAATTGTTTGAACGCCTGAAAGTATCGGAATCCATCATTTAATTTTTCAGATGCCTAAGCTGTCTCCTTACACAAAAATGTTCTCATTTTGACTCTCATTGCACTTTACTGAGAATTCTTCTTTGAAGGCCTCATCTGCATCTTTATAAAATTGTTTAAAAAAAAAAAAAAATAATAAAACTATTAGAATTTAATAGTGTTCAATACTGTACTGCATAATGCAAATGTTTCCTTCTGAAATAAAAAAAAAAAACATTTCCAAAGTTTCAGAGTTTGTGAAAAAAACTTTTTTGTTATTAGTTTGAAAATAATTCAAGAGTTGTCTACTAAAAGTTTCCAGATAATGGTTGCGTCAAACATTAGAATTATTGAACCTTACTTTTTTAATAGAAAAAAATGGCTGTTACAATCGCTTTAAAGTGTCCTAGCTCTTGAAAAGCTTGATCTGAAGAATATTAGTTTTCAGCAGGACAATAAAAAGCCCATTTTTATTTAGGGTTTAAAGCTCTTACCAACTCCAATTAAGGCAAATAATGCAGGTTACCAACCTATTCTAGCCAGAGTGGGAGGGTCGAGGTTCATTCAATGAGTTTGTCACAAAATAAATTTCAACTTGACCAGGCAAGATTTGAACCGGCACCACTTCAGACTCAAGATTGCTAAGGTGATTCCTGAACAATCGGCCATCGCGGCCTCATCATCATATAGCATATGCATCAATGCAGGATTTGACCTTGTCTTAATAAGAGGTGATTTCCTTGACTTACATGTTTCCTAGTCTACCATAATCAAACTTCCAAGAGTATCTAAGATTTATTAGATAATTGAATTCAATGGAAATCAATTCTTTGTATCTCAATTTATTTATTTTTCCACCTTCAAAACAATGAGGGGAGTTTTGCTACATCCATTTCAACATATTGTATGCTCATTGGCTTATTCCCCCTCTTCTGTAGCTCTTGCATGCCGTTATTCTAAAATGAAGAATGACTTCTGAAGGTTACAAATCTGAAGGCTTAGCCTAGGTCCCACAATAGGGCTTTCTGGGGGCTGATATCTTTTCACACCCTCTGGGCCTGCAGTAGTTATTCGGAAGACTTATTAAATTTGTTCCCTAATACTTAAATATAGGCTTAAATTCATTGTTACCCTTTCTTACAATGAAAATTAATTAAAATAAAACAAATTACATTTTGAAGCCTGAGTAAGTGGTCATGAAAATATGGTGGCAACCAACAGTATTAAATAAGATTTAATAAAAAGAGCGTAAATAGAAAATAGCTGAATAATTAAAGGGATCTCGCTCTCAACATTAAATAGTCCAGCCTTATTGTTCTATTTAGGAACTATCCCATTTTTCTTTAATAGCACTATAACCTGTGAAGGGTCCTATCTTCCTCCAACAGCAACCGCCACCCCTAATCTGTGCCACTGCCGGATAGTTTCACGGGATAGTTTCTCTTGCGTCATTGGCCACACATTCTGCCCACCGCAGTTTTGGTCTTCCAATTCTGCGATAACTAAAAAGGGGCTCGGTCAGAATCTTTCTTGGTGGTAAATCGTCAGCCATTCTGGTGAGAGGTCCTGCCCATCTGAGTTTTCTTAGCTTGATGAAACGGGAGATATCCTGCTCATGATATAAATCATACAGCTCCCAATTGCTTCTTCGCCTCTATTTATTGTTTTCAAACACACCTCCATATATTCGGCGCAACACTTTCTGTTTAGATATAAGAAGGTAATACTATCCCTTAGTCTTTTTAATTTTTACTTTCAGATTTTGTTTGTTTCCTTTGTCAAGAGACCTTCTCTACTGTGATTAATATATATATATATATTTATATTCTTCCAAATAAATGTATTAATCTTAATTTCATCTGAAACTATTATTTTCCATAGATAAACTTTTTTATTTTTGTTGCAGGTATTTACTCTTCTACCACAAAACTGTTCTTCCATATGAATAATAGGTGCTTTTTAGTGAAGGACGAACTGAAATTTCAGAAATACTCATATAACTAGTTGTTAATTGCAATGATATTTATTCTGTGATAAACATAATTAAATAGTTTTTATTATAAAATGATTAAAATGCCTTTTTTGAAGTTATTTTAGTTTTGTTTTAATATTAAATGTTGAGAAATTATAGTTTTCATTTCATTTAAAATTTTGATTCATGGTATATTTTTTTGTTGACTTTATGACATGCATGATGTAATTATAATTTTTTTTTCATGTCAGTTCGCTTGTGAAGCTTCTAGAATTAATTGACTACCATTCTTCTTTTAAGCAAATGATATATTTTTTAAGGAGATGTAATAAATTATAAAGAAATCACACTTTATGAAATAATCATTTACTAGAAAATAATTGGAAGATTACAAACACTAAGCTTTAAGTCTCTAAAATACCGGTAAATAACAAACCAATCAACATTTTGCCAATGCAGGGATCATCAGGACGTACACCAAAAAGTCGCATCTATGAAGATCAAATACAACACATCTCACATCAACTGTCCAGAAAGACGCATCAACCTGTACTGCACATCACTCCATGACATCCAATCACATACTGAAGACAAAGGGAGATAACATGACATCACCATTATGTCAGCTGTTATTATGTTACCTCCCTTTGCCTTCAGTGATTGTATGTCTTGGAGTGATGTGCTGTCCTGGTTGATGTGTCTTTCTGGACAGTTGATGTGAGATGTGCTGTATTTGATCTTCATAGATGCAATTTTTTGGTGTATGTCCTGATGATACCTGAATTGGCAAAATGTTGATTGGTTTGTTATTTACTGGTATTAAAGAGATTTAAGGCTTTGTGTTTGTAATCTTTCTATTGTTTTCTAGCAATTATTTTATGTCTATGTTTGAGTTTTTGCTCTTTTATATTCATATTTATTCAAGATATTTTATTATTTTTTAAATGTATTAATTCAATAAATTCAATCCTACCTACCCTACTATGACCTACTGTGACACTTCACTGTTTTATAATTTGTTGTTCATTATAATTGTGATTACTTCATCAATTCTGGTATTTTCCATCAAACTATCCCATGATTCATATATTTAAAAAATTCAAACAGTTATTCAAACAAATTGCTCTTTTTTATCAAATATTAAAAACACATTAATTATGATTCTAAGTTTGTGAAAATGATTCCAACTACCTAGAAATTTTATTATTTTTCAATAATATGGTTATAGTTATCCATTTTCATTATGGATAACTATAACGTGTTGAAGTAAAGTAAAATGATGCAGTAATTTCAATTATAGTGAACAACAAATTATAATACAGTGAAGTGTCATAGATATGTAGGGTAGGTAGGATAGAGTTTAATGAATTAATACATTTAAAAAGTAATCAAATATCTTAAATAATTATGAATATAAATGAGCAAAAACTCAAACATAGACATAAAATAATTGCTAGAAAACAATAGAAAGATTACAAATACAAAGCCTTAAGTCTCTAAAATACCAGTAAATAACAAACCAATAAACATTTTGCTAATTCAGGCATCATCAGGACATACATCAAATAATCTTTCATTAATCCATTCATTATTGTAAAATAATAATAGTGTTTTAAATCAGTGTAATTTAAAAAAAAAAAAAAATACTTTGCCCTAACTTACTCTTATTATTGATTTCTTGGATGAACTACAAGTCATGTCTTTGTATAAGTTTAAATTTAGTTATTGGAACTCAGCGATACAACCTATTTTTACAACGTAAGACTTTTTTCAATAACTTATCTTTCTCAAAACATGAACACATTATGGTATTCTATTATTTGAAGAAAAAGAGTTATTTTCTCTTTTTAATTATCTTCTTAAAAGGCATTTTGATCTTTATTTGATAATTTAATACCAAAGCCTTAGTGATATTATGATAAATTTCTTCCTTCAATATTTGTTTTTTTCCAGATACAATATTGATAAACTTAGTTATTTAAAGCATGTGCCACTAGTTTAATTTGTAAAAATTCATTCACTAGAAAAAGTAGTTTTACTATGTTAACTATTTATTTAGTAAGACCTAATGAAAGAGTCTCTTTTTCTCTCTCTCTCTCCTCTCTCACACATACAAACACACGCGCGGACGTGCACACACTTTTTTTTTTTTATTGTTCTAACCCAAAAAGATTGTTATTGAATGCTAGCGTGCCAATTAAAATATAACTTTTCCCTCAACAAAGTTCCTATACCTTATTTTATTGTGAATTGAATTAATCATGAGGTTTTATTATTCCTCCATTTATATTATGTCGACGTGTTTTGTCTGTAATTAAGAAAAACAAATTATATTTTTACACTAGTAATTTTTTAATGTACTATTTAAATAAATATTTTATTGATTATAGTGTTTTTATTAATCTATAGATACTAAAAAACAATAATAATTAGGATATTATGCTTATATTGTTGGTGCTTTATCTATAAGAAGTTCATACAATCATGGGTATGTCTTTACTTATTATGTTTAATGCATGCTTATATCATCTGGAACAGAGAGTATTGCATCTCATTGAGAATCTGCTGCGAACTAAAAAAAAAAAAATATTGCTTTTGCATTAATTTTGTTTTCATGCTTCTTTGATCCATACTGAAAACTTCCACTCTATGAAGTGTTTTAAAGTGAGTGTTGAGACCGAACTCTGGGACAAAGTGGCAGCTTCAGGTATGCTAATTTTGCCAATAGCCTTGGGTGCTTGATCTTACAATGATTTTACTATGAACTGGAAGAATTGGAGATCATAGATTATGCAAAAAAAATTGTCCAAACAGTAAACTAACTAACTCCCCGACGCTGCAGGCCAGCATGACCCTTGGTCTCCTGAGTTATTCTTCTCCACTTCTCTCTGTCCTGTGCTTCCATCTTCCAGTTGTGGACTCTTAGCTTCCTTGCGTCTTTCTCCACTTCATCCTACCACCTGCTTCTCGCTCTTCCCCTTTTGCTGTTTCCACTAAAGTGCGCTTCTAGTATTTTCTTCTGCACCCTTTCATTCTCCATTCTGACCATGTGTCCTGCCCATCTCAGCCTTCTTGCCTTGATACAATTAATAATGCTATTATTCTCTAATATAGTCTCGATTTCACTGTTGCTCTTAATTTTTCAATCACCATTAACTTTTGTAGCACCGTAAATACTTCTTATTATCTTTCTTTCAAACACTTTTAGTTTACTGCAATCCTCTTGTGACAAACGCTAGATTTCCGCTCCATAGTTGACTACTGGTCTAATTAGAGTTTTATATAGCTTAAATTTTGTAACTTTTGATAAAAACTGAGACTTGAGAAGTTTTAGTAGGCTCTATTACCAGCCATTGTCCTGTTGTTGACTTCTTGGCTGATTAAATTTTTATTATTTAGGGCAGAACTAAGATACACAAATTTGGGTAAATTTTAAAACTTAAAATTCCTTATTTTCTACTTACTGCTGAGGATAATTTAAGGTATTTTGTTTTCCTTTTGTTGACCACAAGCCCTACTTTTTTGCCATTTTCGTGTATTAGTTCAAAGGCCTCTCTAAGTGCCTTTTCACATCTGGCAGCAATCACTAGGTCATCAGCATAGGCAAAAATTTGCCATGTCTTATAAACAGTAGTGCCTCTTTTAGCTGCATCATACAGAGCTATGTTGGATAGCTCTGCCGACAAGGCGTCTCCTTGACAAACTCCCGATTGCACCTTAAATGATTCACCAACTTTATTTCCAAAAACAACTTTGGATGATGCATTTTCCATAGTCATGCGTATTAAATTAATTAATTTATGTGGCACCCCATTTTCCACTAGTACTTTTAACAAAGTCGATCTCTTGATGCTATCAAATACCTGCTTGCAGTCAACAAATAATAAATGCAGACAATATCATATTCATAGCATTTTTCCGTCATTTGTCTTACCACAAAAATTTAATCTGTTGTACCTCTGCCAGCTCTAAAACCACAATGGTAATCATCTAAAATTTCCTCAGCATATTTTTGCAGCCTTTTCAATATTAAACTAGGGAGTAGTTTATACAGGACTCCCAGTAAGGTTAATCCTCTGTAATTTGTGCACTGATCCTTACTGCCTTTTTTAAGAATAGGGCATATTAATCTGATCTTCCAGTCATCTGGCATCTTTTCCTCTCTCCATATGTCACAGAACAACTCATGTATTAGCGCCTTCATATTACTGCTACAGCGTTTAGTTAATTCTGCTACTATCCTTTCCTTACCAGAGGCTTTACAATTCTTCATATCCTACTACTACTATTCATATCCTACTATATGATGACAGACTCAATATCCTCTCTGTCAGGTTCATCAATCAATAGTTGTGGTTGCCATACTTGACATTCCTCCTTATCCTCAGAAATCTCTTTCTCTAATCCAGCAATCAGCCAGCAGTTCTGAGAAGTGAACAAACCACTATCAATCATATTTTAAAAAAAGAAATACAAAAAAAGACAATTAACGATATGTATTCAACAACCCCCGAAGATAGGCCCATCTCGAAACATTATGTTTTGATTCCATATTATGGCCCTATATGCACCAAAGTCGGAAATGAATTGAAAAACTAGAATTAAACCCTGCATATAAAATAGAAAAAAACCCATCCTCATATTTCTCTTCTCCTAAATACAAAATAGACCCTTTCCAAAAAAGCGAAGTATACAAACTAAATTGTAATGATTGTGCAGCGAAATACCCGGGAAAAACTGGCAGATCGCTAAATCAGAGATGAAAGGAACATATACATGCATATAATAATAAGACAGATAATTGCAACTTAGCAATTCATTTAAATGAAAAAAATCATAAATTCATCAAAGACTCAGGAGTTAAATTAATACATCGCGTTGAAAACAGCCTCTAATTAAATATATATGAAGCACTTGTAATAATAAAATCCTTCAATTATAATCCAGATTTTTGATTAAATGACCAAATAAATATCTCCAATAGTCCAATCTTAAATTTATTCCCATCTATAACAGAAAAACCAATTACTCACTGGCATTACTGGAAAAACCCTGACCCTTAAACCGTTTACCTATAAACATCCTACCTACCTTTCGTTCATTGTTAGTTCAATGCAAGAAGAAACCAGTACAAACTTTTCTGTTTGATATAATCCATTTAAACCTTGGTGAGTACCAACATGTATTTAATTTCTTGTCTTAATTAAATTCATAATTCATAAATGTTTTATAATACTGATTTATATTAATCTAATTTAATATGTATAATAATACCAAACTATATTTTGAATTGCTTATTTTTGAATTTTTTGTGTCTTTTTAGAACTGAGGATGAATATATAACATTCAAAACTAGTTTTGAATAAAACAGATTTATAGAAGTGGCAAATAATTTTAATTAGATTGATCCTTCTATACCATCATGCCGATGTCAACTGGTTCTGAGAAGTGTTCCGTCCACCTGCTCATCACATCTATCTCTCTATCCAAAGCATCTCCTGTTTTACTTTTGCAATTATTCAGCTTTGGCTGATACTCTTTTCTGAACCAATTTATTTCCTTATAAAATTTCCAGCTCTAGTGCCCACTGTTTAGCATTTCTATGCTTTCAAGCCTCTTACTAATCATTTTTCTCTTTTCCTCTACAGATTTTCGTAGCTTTTCTCCTTCTTGCACTGTAAATCTCCTGATTTTGCCTTTTAAATCTCTGTAGCATCTTCTGTCTGGCTTGATTTTTCGCTTGAATGGCTTTCGCACATTTTTCGTTGTGTCATTCCTCATTTATTCCAGCTGTAGCCTCCCCAATGTCTCCCCTGCTGTCCTGCTTATTACTTCCTCTACAACCTTACATTTCTTCTCAATTGTCATACTTTCCCTGTTTTCCTCCTCTGTTTGGTACCTCCATCTCCCTACCCAAAAACTCTTGAAAGTTCTTAAGTTCATTCTCCACCTTTAGCTGGCAAACAGTAAAAAAACAATAATTGATAACAGTTTTATCTAATTAAGTTTCTTAGCAAGTAGTGTTCAAGCGCAGTAGTTAGTCGCTTAAACCTTAGTTTGAAATATATTTTTTCATGGAAGCAGAAATTTAATCTGGTGATTTATTCTTTCTTCAAATCTATAGATCAGATTTAAAGCTTGTGCTTTAGCCTTCAAATGTTAAGATACTTTAGTGAAATCTTCATTCCATTGCATTGAATAGTATTCATAGCAACTCTATTCATAAGTAAGGCTAGAATTTGTAGCTTCTCAAGTTGTATTTATAACTAATTATAAGCATTCCAACATGATAAGTAAATTATTGAGAAACCACCTGTGTAAAGACTGCCTTGGAAGTGTCTCATGAGTGATTTCTATCAGTAACTGTTTGCGAATGCGATAAAAATTAATAATAGGGGGATTTTTAAAAAATAAAAATAAATCATGTTACGATTTTTGAACACAAGAGTGCTTTTTACCAGTATATTATTATATTTTTAGGAGATAAAATATTTTTTCTAATAAAATCAAAATCACATAACTGATTTTTGGTAACATAGGAGGTTTCACGGTGGCAATAACGATATGTCACTGGAAGTCTAAAATTCCATGGCCAAAGTATATTCCTAGTCTGAATGTAGTCTATAAAACCTTATTCCTATCATGAAAATAATTTTACTGATATGCGTTAAAACAAATAAAATTCATTGTTATTTTTTATTCGATATGATAGCTAGTCAATTCTCAAAAACTCAAATTTCAAAAAGGATAAGAAATGATAGGTTTGTAATTAAATGAGAACACCAGTATATGAATCATAGTATATATTCAATAAACAATAATTTGTTTAATTGAGGTTATATTTTTATTTGAGGAACAAAGCCTTTTAAATAAGAAGAATTTAGGACACAGAAGTAAAAAATAAATGTATTTTCATAGTTGAAGATTTTAATTTCCGTTGACTTATCATACAATGCATACTGTGTAAATAAGAAATACTTAAAGAATTCCCTAATAAAATAAATATATTTTACAACACCACAAAGAAATGATGGACCATTAATTGTTACAAACTAATCAGAAATATAGTGCAGTTCCTATTGAATTAACATATAATGGGAAATTTCATAATATATATATATTTTACCGTAAACAATTTAAGAAAGATTAGAATTTGAGTTTGAAGAATCAGCATGAATGTTTAGATATCAAATCTCAATAATAATAGTAAATCTCAATAAATCACAAGGTTTTTAGTTTATTGATAAACGTTCATGCAGTGTTTAAAAATAAACATAAATGACAAATCAAATCTTTTTTTCTTTGGGCATACAAAAAAAAGGAACGGTTTTAATATTAAATACAGATATATTAATATTTATTATGAGTTCCTTTTTAAATTACCAATAGATATCTTAAATACTCAAAGTTATAAAATAAAATAAATAATTTAATGAAGTATGACTAATTTTATACATAATAAAAAGTACCAAATTATCACAGATTTAGAATTAGTTTTCAAAGTACAGCGAACTCTCTCTTATCTGGTCTTCTGTTGTCAGATATACCTTATCCAACCTTTCCAAAGAAGAAAATTCATAAATATATTTAATTTTATAGAACAAAATATTTTTCATGTCAATTAATAAATAGCATAAAATTTATTTAAAAAGTCTTTTCTTTTCAGAGTTTTATATATATATATATATATATATATATATATATATATATATATATATATATATATATATATATATATATATAATCATTTTTTTTTAATATTAGATATTTCTTAATAATTAAATATAAAAAACACATTGGATATTTTTAAATTTTATCAATGATGTGCGTCTTATTTCTTTGCATACCAACAATTTGCTTTAGCTGTTGTTAAGATATATGTTTATTTCTGGTTTATCTTTATTGATTGGTTTCCTTAGTCTATCATCATATTGGTCCAGGCTAGAAAGGATAAGGGAGAGTCTACTGTAATTTCATCTAAAAATTGTTAACAAACAAGCCCTTACTTTTAAAATAAACAGTAAAATATGATGTATAAAACTCTCTTTAAAGAGATGTTTATCTAAACTAAAATAACATAAATAAATGCCACACTTAACATAAATATTATTTTGGTAAATAAAGTAAACATATATATTGATGAATAAACACCCTTTAATATCATCAAATCTTCGTAGGATCATTCAAATTTTAAAACATGCCTTAATTTTTATCAGAGCAGGACTGACAACAAAGGTTTTTATAATACGAGTAATTACAGAGTCTAGCTTGCACGACTGCTTTTTGACAATATTTGTGTTTATCCTTGCAGTCAATGTCTGGAAAAGCAAACAAAAAAATAGTAACTAATTAAAATATAAAAATATATATATATATATATATATATATATATATATATATATATATATATATATATATATTTGATATGTATTAAAAATATATTTATTGAATTTTGAACAGTAGGCATTGGAGTTCACAAGTTTTATATTGCATCCTCAATACTTGATTAAAAATTATCAATATTCATCATAAACTATTTACAAAATACTTTGTGTTAGACACTAGATGCTAGTTAAATTTTAAAATCTTCATAATTATAATCTTTCTAATGGTTTAAATGAATTTTAAGGCAAAACAATGTTTTAGATCAATTTATGAAGTCTAAATTTGATGTAATTTGGAACTAAATTATCAAGAAAAATAAATAGCTAAAAATTTACTTCAGCTTTAATAAACTTGAGTTCTTTTTGTAAATCATCGTTGAAAACACAAACAAATTTATGAGATATCAATAAAGACGTGCTTATAAATTAATAACTAAACTAAACAACAAACACATGCCGATGGCTGACACTATACAGAGTAGGGGAATCACTATAGAGCCAGCCACCGTGGTGAGGAAGGTATTACCTCCTACTGGTGCAGGTGAGAAACGCCTCTTCGGTGGGCTCGATACTGATGAGGTAGGCTTGAGCCAGACAACTTGACAGCTGGTCAGGAGGCTTTTGAGGAGGTATCCCCTCCACCTTAGTTGTGAGAGGGAAACAAGACAGCTTGTCATAGAATTTGCACCCGTAAATGAACGCCTATGGGAGATTTCAACGAAAAAATTGGAAAAGAAGAAGTCTACCAACGCACTGTTGGACTACACAGCTTCCATAATGAAAGTATAGAAAACGGGAGAAGCCTAAAAAACTTTGCTGCATCTCCAAGCCTTGTTGTTGGAAGCACACTTTCCCAGTAAACGGATTCATAAGGCTACCTGGAGATCTCCAAATGGGCTTACTTTCAACCAAATTGACCACTTACTCCTTAGTGCATGCCACAGATTGAACTGGATGAGTGTAAGGACCTATAGAAGTGCTCAGACCACTGTTTAGTCATCACAAGGATCTCCAATACAAGGAATAGGAGATCAAAGAGACCTAAGAAGTGGGACATTGCTAAACTAAAAGACCTAGACATCCGAACTTTCTTTCAACATAACCCGAAATCCAATCTTACTCTAAAGTACATGAGGCACTTATTCATATTGACGACAGCAATGCACAAAGCATGTGGGATTGCTTAGAACAGGCTGTAACAAGTGCTGCTGAGGAAACAATTAGAATTAATTGGCATAATATAAGATCGCCATGGTTTAGTTATGAGTGTAGAAGAACTACTGAAGAAAAAAATGAGGCTTATAGAGCTATAGAGAAAAAAACAGCGACAGAAGAAGCGGCTTCACAAGCAGAAGAAGAGGGGATACGAGAATAAGGAGCTGGAAGAAATTGAATCACACAGGAAAGCTAATGAAACCTGGGCATTTTTCTAAAAGGTAAATAAGGGGAGGGCACCTTTCAAACCTAGGCTTCAATCTTGCAAGAAGGAGGATGGCACTCTTTTTACAAATGAAGATGGCATATTGGACCGATGTGCTTAACACTTTAAGATACTCCTCAATGAAGAGCACCCAATTCTAGTAGAAGGAAAGAATGTTCAAGGATCAAGGAAAGAGTGTGAAGAAATGGAGCCACAGGACTTTGAGGAGTTTGGATATGCTCTCAGAAGAATGAAGAGCAATAAGGCTCCAGGAGACGACGGATTGCAGGCTGAGCTCTTCTAATATGGTGGTGAAGACCTTAACAAAGCCATGTATGACCTGGTTCTCATAATCTGGCTAGAAGAGAAGAGCCCACGGCAATGGAGTAATGCTGTAATTTGCCCAGTACATAAAAAAGGGAAACATCTTGAGTGTGCAAACTATCATAGCATATCACTGCTGTCATGTGCCCAAAAAATAATCTCCAACATCTTCAACAGACTCACACTATTTGCTAAGCGTAAAATAGGCAGATACCAGCCAGGCTTTCGACAAGGCAGATCTACCACAGATCAAATTTTCACTGTTCACACAATCTTCGAAAAGTGTCATGAATACAAATTACCCATCCATCACCTCTTCGTCGATTTTAAGTGCACATCAGGCGACACAAACTCTATGAAGCAATAGAGGAGTTTAGGATGCCTTTAAAGCTTATTCAACTGGTTAAAATGACCACGGAAGTTGTGTGAGGCCAAGTTCGTGTTCAGTCGGATTGCTCATCGGAATTTCCTTCTGACTAGGGACTAAGGCAAGGTGATGCGTTGGGCTGCCTACTCTTCAATTTGGCCTTTAAAAAGTTGCCCAAGACTCAGGCATCCAAACGACAGAAACGGTTTTCTCTAGATTGGTCCAGTTGCTTGGTTATGTGAATGATTTAGACATCATAGCAAGATCCTTTGCGGCTCTAAAGAGAGCCTTCCTCGATCTGCAGCGAGCTGCACAGTCAATGGGTCTCATAGTCAATGACAGAAAAAATATAGGTTCACTGGAGTTGGTGGAGGATCGAGGGAGCGGAGAGTGACTTGCACATTTGAGAGGGTCACGGAATTTACTTACCTGGGAGCACAAGTTAATTCTAAAAATGATATCTCAGCAGAAATTATGCATAGAATATTAGCTGCAAATAAATGCTATTTAGGCCTCTTTAAATATATATATGGAGCAGGTTCATCACGAGGCAAACAAAGTCCCAACTATACAATAAGACCAGTTTAATAAGACTATTTTAATAAGACCAGTCCTTACATATGGATCACAGAATTAGACTCTGTCAAGTGCGATGAGAAGGACCTCCTTATATTCGAGTGGAAGCTCTTAAGAAGGATATTTGACCCTATTAGAGATGGAGAGGTCTGGAGAAAATAGAAAAATCAGGAACTGTATGATCTATTTGCCATTTTTGATGTGGTAAGAGTTATTAAGATCGGGAGGCTGAGCTGAGCAGGTTATGCGGCAAGGTTGAGAGAAACAGGGATTCCAAAGAAAATTTTTAACGAAATGCTGCATCGCAATAGGAGAGCTGGACGATCAAAGCTGCAGTGGATGGATGGGTTGGCGGTCGATGTGAGGAACCTTTTTGGAACCCTAACGTATTGAGAATCAAGAGATGATTGAGGAGCCCAAGACCCACCACGGGTCATAGCACCACAGAAGTAAGAAGTAAAGTAAACACCAAACAGAAAAAAAAAAGTTATGAAACTGAAATGTTAAAATGGCAAAATGACAACAACAGTAAGCAAATCACTACGGATATAACACATCCAAGCCAAGTGCATGGTTAACAATAATTACGGCACAACTGATATTTACACGGAGTTCAAAGTAAACTTTGAATTATTCTATTTACGGTGCTGTACTCCAAAATATTGTCTTTAATAAATTTATGGAGTTGTTAAAACTTATTTGTAATAAGAATAAATTCCGTAACTTAGAAGGTTTTTTTTTATCAAGAAAAAAATGGGACATTTTTGGAAACCAACGGGACATCTTGAAAAGCCTTAAATAAGGAACTGTCCTGTTCAAAATGGGACTAATGGCCACTTTATTAATAATACTTTCAAGAAGAATGGTGTATGTATGTATCTCTTCTGTATTTTTCTATTTTAAATCAGTAAGTTTTTAATTACAGTCTAGCAAGTTATTTACTTTTTATTCTGTTATTAACTTACTTACATTCATGACCTAAAGCAATTTGGCAAATGAGTTATTGCATATTGTTTTAACGCCGTTATGTAATCCATTTGATACTATAATTATTACACAATTATAGTAATTGAGAAGATTCAATATAATATATAAATGGAGCTGGTGAGCTCATGGCATTTGGAAACAGGACAATATATTTTTCTCTTCAAGCTGAATGTGCAGCAAGTTTGGGCTACGTCTTTATTCTGCACCAATTTTTACTGAATCTTTAATTTGATATAGAGTTAAGGAGAGAGATATAGAAAAACATATTTCTTATTCTCTCATCACTGCTAAAGTAAGTTGCTCATTTAAATGGAGGGAAACTGTAAATAGGATTATTGTAAATTCAAAATCATTATTAATTTTCTTGAAATAAATGTAACTTATTCAATAATAATTTATTGTATAATTTCACTACCATATATGAGGCTAACCAATGATAACAGTTTTTTTTTTACCTTTGATGAAAGCAGTACACAAATGTGTGTTACAGGTCTGTGATTTAGGAGGCTTTTCATTTTCAAGGCATAAAGTACTTTCTAAATTTTTCTTCACACAATAGACCTTCCTATACTGCACACCACCTCCACAACTTTTTGAACACTAAAATTTTTTTTAAATGTGATTAATATTAGTTATGTGTAAAAATTAAAAGTTCTTTAGTAATATAGACCAAAATATTCATTACTCCTTTAATAATCAAGAAATCACATTTTTTATAGAATATTATTCTAAATTGAACTACAACTTTTATTTCAATCAAGTTGCTTTATCACAAACATTATTTTCACTAACAATAATGATGTATGAGATAACAATTGATTACCAGTCTTTTATTCATTTATTATTTTTTCCTATACCTAAGAGCCTATTATAGTAAGGGTAATAAATAATTTATATAGATATTGAAAAAAGCAATACAATACCAATAAATATATTTACTGTGGAATTGGTTGACAAATCAATCCACACATAGTTACGCATAAATTATTGTGATCAATAAAAATGCCATATTTAAATAGTTATTATTATATTTTAAAACAGATTATATTTAAGATATAAATTTATGATTATAATAAAATGAAATACATAATATGTAACTTCATTATTATTTTAAAAAATTAATATTTTTTATTGAAAATTAGATACTTGCGTACTTCATAGTCGATCATATGTTGAGGTTATAACCTGAAACCATAAACTGATTCATATTTATTAGAATTTAGGCCTCGACCTCAATTGAAAAGGATCCATTGACGGCTTGTTTATATCTTGAGCGAGTGTAGCGAGTGGAAGTCGACAGTTGTGATCCAATTAAAGCAGTAATAATAATAGTGTAGGTTATAACTCACAACAATGGGTGACTGTTAAATACATAAGTACTAAAAATTATAAGTATTGTTAATCATAATTAATCTTACTGTGCTCCATTCTGTTGTATACCAAGTTGCAGAACATTCAGGAAGCTTGCATCTTTGAATTGAAACTGGTTTTTGCTCAGATTTGCAGTTAAGTTCAGGAAAACTTACAAACTCATTTTGGACTTTTCCTAAACACACTACATCCCGCTTTTGATTTCCCTCATCACAAACACCACTACACTAAAATTATTAAAAGCAGAATCATATAATTGTATTTCTATTTACATTTAAATGTTTCTGCATAGCTAGAACTGATCAAAGTTGCTAGAATGAACTTATGATAAACCAAGCAAGTGCAGAAATATGCAATCATGTGATAATCACAAATTAATATAATTAACATACACTATCTGTATTGTACATCATATTTATTATTTATATTGTTTATATCATATTTATTGTTTCTATTGTGTATATCATATTTATTATTTCTTTAAATAAATCCAATTTTATAACTTTTTAAAACTCTAAAATATTTAATCTCAAAATTTAAATTTTGCAAACTACCATCTGCCATGGTCCTGTGAACCATTGTCCAGGACAACTTTCATCACTTCTGCATGTTCGATATATTTTTGGTTGTTCAGCATTATTACATTCCTTGTCTCCAAAGCAAATAACATTTTGCCTTTGCCTCCCACTTCCACATCTTTCACTACACTAAAAATTAATAATGAAAAAAAAAAATTAAATCAGCAGAAATCAAAATATAAAAATTAAAATATGACAAAGCACTCCTTCATTTCTGTTTGGCATCTACTGCCCCAGAAGATTTTCATTCTAAAGGTAATTCTGACATCCGATTTCTATATTTATTTTAAAGCTCAGGAAAGGAACTTATAACAAGGAATTTAAATTTGTAATTTAGGAAAATATATATAGATAAAAAGTGAATTATATAGCTTTGGAACCATTATAATCAATTCAACTTTAACAGTTATTATAAAAACAAAATTTAATATAAAACTCTTTATTTGTAGTTAAAACATTTTTCTGATTTTATCATATGCAATTAGCGGCATTAACAATACATATATATCACAATGAATATCTATCAAAAGTTATGTGGCTGAGATAAACAATTGAGGTACGGGTTTGATTTCATATACCCTTAAAAAATTATTTATGTAGGGAATGAACCTGTAAAAGGTCTAAAATTACTTATCAGGATAATTTAATAGGTACTTAGATAAAAATACATTGATCTGCTTTAGAAAATGGACATCAATATTTAGAATCTGACATGAATAGCTATTCACCAATTATCAACAAGGTGGCACTCAATTGATTGGTCTTGTTCCTATCTAAGGGATGTTGAGCCACAGAAATATTTTATTTAGATATACATACATATTTATTTATTGATGGTTGGATCTCTACTTTGCTTGCCTTTGTGCTCCACTGTGATGTTAACCACGTTCCTTGTGTTGGGCAAACAGAGTAACAAGGTTCTTTGGAAGGGGGTACATCATCTGGATGGCACAAAGCTGTTCTGCAAGTCACTGTTCTAGTTCTGAATCCTTCTCCACATGATGAAGAACACTGTGAACATGGTGGATAACTTATAGTAGGCATAGTAGCAATCGGTTGAATAACAATTATCCAAAACTGGATATATTTTAACATATTAATCTTTTTACTATTCAGTTACAAATTTTGAGAGTCATGTAGAAAAATAAGTGGATTTCCATGATTATAAATAATTATATTGTAATAATTATAAATAATAATACCATTTATTATTATAAATTAAAATTGCTTAAGAGGCAAAATATAATAGATCCCTCACCTCTTTCTGCAATTAGTTTATTAGTTATAAAACTAATTGAAGAAATATATGGCTATTTTAATTTATAACAAAAAACAATGATGAAAAATAGTAAAAAAAGCTTGTTATTTATACACCCGTTTTTGTGAGAAAAGACTTTGATTTTCATATCTCCATCATTCCAATATGTCATGTGTGGAAGAAACTTTATTGCCACCTTCATCTTTTAGATTTCTGATTTACTTACCATTGACTTTTATTAGGCCTGAGATCTTAGTAATTCCTGCTTTCCTTAAGATTATTCCATTTAAGATTCACTTTTCAATTTTTTTCTTCAAGAAAAGCAGAATGTTGGGCTCTAATTAATGGCTATGTAAGCGTTCAGTTGGGGCTGACGATCTCTTAATATCTGCTATCAGAAGCAAATTATTCAGGCCTATTTCCATTCTGCTCATTACTTTAACATGCATTATTGATTAATTTTATACAGTGTACAGTATCCTCAATCATAACTAAAATAATCTATTACTCTGTTCCTGTCTTGGCAAGAGAAGGTTACTTTGTCTATTGTTATGGTAGTGAAGAAAATTTTTACATACAGCACATAACTGATAATGAATATAAGAATAAATATAAAGGTTTTTTTTAAAGAATAGCCGTCCTTTTAAAAGTTGGCAATAACATTGTAGAAGTTATATAGTCCATGGCAATCAGGTAAATATCTTATCTGTAAAATGATAAGAATACCAAACAGTATTATTACCGATTCATTAAAAGAATTATATACACAAGTCATACCTTTGACCACTGTCCAACATCCCATGTTTTAGTTGTAGTTACTGCATCACAGGGTTTTAAATGGCATTTCTGAACTGTTGAAGGGGGTGAGATTGAGCAAGCTTTACCATGTACAATTATTGGGTATCCAGAAGAAGTTAACTGTTTGCATGTCACTTCTCTTACGTGTACTCCTTCTCCACAAGTCACTGAACATGGACTCCATTCTGAAGGCATCCATCTTTAATAAAAAAAAAAAACTGAATGTTCATTAAGCCAAGTATTAAATCATTATCATATTACTGTTAGTTACTGAAATAACTAAATTAATTCCTGCTACAAGGTCAGTTCACCAAGTTTCTTTTAAAAAATCTAGATGGAGTATCAGATTTTATGTCCAGTTTAATACATGAATACAGATTTTCTCTAAATATCATTTACAAAGTCAAGCTATAAACTTTGGATTGTCAACCTGGAACTTACCAGATCCTTTTGGAATTCTTAATGTAGACAATGTTTATTAGATTTTTGTCAAGTAATGAATAGGATTTTGCTGTACCAGTTAGAGCTTGGTAAGCATGCCATTATATTATTTAAAAAGAGTCTACTGATTGAAAATTTTCTGGTTTCCAACATCATTTTTGACATATGAATACAAATTATAAATTAAAAGCAAGAAACAATTACAAATGGTTTCATCGAGCTATTAGGAATTTCAAGAATTCACTTATTTGGCAATGGATAATAATAATAATAATATTTTTATTCATGAAACTTACATTACAAAATTTGTTTTTATTATATAATTATATATTTCAAGCTATGAGCTTTTATACGTACTACCTCTGGTTTTATAATAGTTCTTAAGTTTATCCTCTACAATAATTAAATACATGAGGATAAAAAAATAACAAAAAAAACCTCTAATAACAAAAAAACCTCTACTTGGCAATGGATTATGCAAAGTATAATGAGATTTGCACTAATGCATACAAAATATTTCTTCTGCCTAGGCATTTTATACATTGCCTGAACATTTTAGGCAAAGTATGAAATTGAATAAAATTTACACTGTATTTCATACTTTTCCTTGACATTGTGTACAATATCTAGGCATTTCATATAATTCCAGTTGTTCATCCGGCAAAGTATGAAATGAAAGTGGTTTGAATAAATATTTTTTTATTTTATGAATACAAATTTATGTATTTTATGACAAAAGAACTAAGAATGTTATTTCTAAGACTTGCATGTTTGAAACTACTTTTTATAGCAAGCTTGAGATTTGTGATTTGTACATTTATACTTTTAGTTTGACACAGCGTTGTAGTTGTCCGCTTCCTGATGATTTAATTGTGCTGTAGGAGCAGTTAGAAGTCCAGTTTCTCAATCAGAAATGTCTTCAACTCAAATCAAGCTCTTCTGGCACACCTTGAACTAAGATATTGAATAAAACTTTTTTAAAACTTCATCAGTAGTGCCAGATTTGTAAAAACTATTACATGTTACACTCATGACCACTAGTTCCTTGAGTCTCCTTGTTCTTTATCGACATCAAGTATAGGAAAACCAACAATCATTCTTCAGACGGTAGGAGAACCTTTTTTCGGAATCACTTTTCATTTGTTTTGTTTGAAAATCCAAGCAAGATTTTTAACTCTTCATTTCCTCAATAATACTTTTCTCTTTGAAACATAAAGGGCTTAATACTTTTTTTCTCACAATCTTCATTCTCCACAAAGTGACTGTCCTTTTGCAGTATGATAATAAAATGTTAATAAACTCTGAGCCGACTGGTAGACGTCTGAGGGGTAGACTGAAACCTGGGTGGGAGGATCATGTTGAGGCTGATCTTGAAAATTTGGGTTATGACGGTCGTCGGTGGACAGAGGCAAGTATACAGGGGTTGGTGGTATCATCAACAAAACCTTCAACTTTGCTAAACCTTTTATTATTATATATGTATATATTTTTTTTTTGGTGTAATAATTTTAATTTTGAGAACCCCAGTCAATGTCACTTTTAAGCTGATCAAATAAGTTATAATAACAAAAGGAGTAATGAATACACAATATATACTGGAATCACTTTCTAGTCTGCATGCACTTGAAATTTTACTTGAATACAACTAATTAATTCATATTCTTGGAAAACCAACACTTACTCAGGAAGACACGGCTTATTAGTAGAATTACATCTATAATCTTCCTGTACAGGCTTTTTCAAAGTAGAACATTGTTTTTCAGGGACAATCATTTCAGTGGAATGATGCACACAAACTGCGGTTTCATAAGTGGCTGAAAACAAAAACAAAATTACATTTAAGACTGATTATTTCGGTCTTAAATAAAGTTTTTTGATCAACTAACTTATACCAGGTGCTTTTATGAAAAACAGAAGAAACTCTTAAATAATACTTTCATTTATATCATTAGGATAAAGAATAGAAATTATGGACTTAGGTGTTTTAATATCTTAATTAAAATTGTGTTCCAAAGAAAATGGAGCCATCATACATTAGCCTAAATGAAGTAGAGAATAGAATCTGGTTTGTCTCACTGCAATTCTAAAAACTCTAATTGTTTTAATAGTCTTGTTTGTTATTTTGTCAACATGTGTTTTGTTTCAGCAAAGAGGATATAGATACATTCTAGGTTTAAATTGCTTTCTATTATGATTGATCCAATATTTCAGCAAATGTGAATTATAATACTTCATGCATCAAGAAAAACGACATAAGATATTACTATCTCCACAAGATTTGTGGCATGTTTTCCAGATATAATGCTTATGCCAATGACGCCTTCTGTTCATGCTCGCATCTTCATTCGCAATTGTATTATTTCTATCATGGTTAACTCTGAAACATAAAAACTTGTAAGATTTATATAATTACATTTAAATGCTTAACTTTAAATTCAAGTAAAATAAAGTTGTTAAAGTTATGCATTATTTTATTAAAAACTAAGTAATAGATTGATATCTTGTCTTCATTTAAAAAAAACACATTGGAGGTGTTGCAATACAATCAGATACAACTTTACTTCTTATTTACACATCAAATATCGATTCTAATAAATATACAAATAAATAGTGCGAAATGGGCTAAAAAAAATATTAAAAATTTCAAGAATACAGTATACTTTCCCTTAATGCCATACTGGGGCTAAACTGATGCCAGAAGAAGGGAAACATCTGATAATAAAACTTATAGATTAATTAGACAACAAGAGCATCAAAAGTTTTTTTGAATTAAACTAAGGAATAATCCAGGCACAATTGGGATCTCAAGTATTATTATGCCCTATAAGTGAAAAAATATAAGTGATTCCATTTTGGATGAAATTATGTTATCATAATAAGTAGCAATTCTGACTATCCAAAAACTTTTTTATTATTCAATGTTCACTCCGTTTCGGGAATGTATCCCCATCTTCAGGATAATTTTCTAAAAATTAACAATGAAATAAGATACACATTATATCAACTAATTAACATTAACTATCACATATTATATATAAACTAACATACAATAATATCCATATATAACCATTATACATAAATACATTAACAATTCATTAATAAATAAATTACCTGTTTAACTAGTATAATATTATCTACAGAGTACTGTATTTGTCATATTGTTTCACAGGGAGTCATTAGCTCATACTTGTTTCAATTGCTAAGAGATAATCTTATTAGACTATGCACTCTTAAGATCACTTTTATAATCAAAATGGCCACCAAACAAACAACAATATTCCACACATTAGGTCTAAAATATACTAATTAATTTATTAAAAAAATTTTAATCACTCTATTGTAATCAATTATCTATATTATTTAATTTTACTATTAAATGTAAATTGTAAATTTTTTCGCAATCTACACAGTCTATTCGGTAAATAACATTTTGCTTGTCTAATTGGTCTATGGTATCTTTCATATTACTAATGTAATATTCTAATTTTTATTATTGTATAAACCTAGTCCTAAATTAAAACGGTCGTATTCTTTAAAAATCTTTTTTATGTCATCAGTCAATCCAGGAACATATGCTGATTTGTGAAAGATAAAGATAAATATAATACAAGATGAAAATTAAACTAAATCAAATAATTAATATTGTGCATACTTACTATAAATATATACCTGATAACTTAAATAAGATAATTTTTATTTAACTTCATAAATGAATTTAATGATAATAGTGCAGTTGTCATCAAAATAAAATAGATAAAAAGTGGAATAGAAATATTAAATTTCCTAAAATTAATAAATTAGAAATTCCCAAAATATTGAGTACTGATACTAACAATAATAGTACATCTGTCAGAGAAAATAATATAATCTGATAAAAAGAAAAAAAAAATGAATTCCCCTCTAAATATACAAATAAATAAAGATTTGAAACTTTTTAAACAATTTTTAAAATCAAACAGAGATATTACTGTGATTAAATCAGACAAAACTAAAAAACTAGCTATCATGTACAAAAATGACTATGATGATAAAATGGAAAATCTTCTTAATGATAACAACACATATAGGATTATAAGAAATAACCCCATGATAGAACTTACCGACAAAATTAATAAATGTGCCAAAAAAATAAATAAATTGGGTTAAATATAGATAAACATATTAAAAATAAATTACTAGCCTCAAATTGTACCATACTTAGAATTCAAGGTCTTATTAAACTGCATTAAGAAAATAATAGTTAAGATCAATTATACATAATATTAACAATCCTTGTGAAGCTATATCCAAATTATTACATCCGGCATTATATAATTTAAATAATAATAATAATTATGATGTTAAAAATGCAATAGAAATGAAAGAAATTTGAAATAAAATTGATTTAAACAATGATGGTCATGAAATTATAAGTCTTGATGTTCAATCACTTTTTACAAACATTACTAGATGAATGCTTGAAAATCCCAGAAGATAATTGGGAAGAGATAAAAAATTATACAATCATTAATGACAAAAAAACTTTTACAAAAGGAGTAAAATTATGCACAAAATATAATTATTTTAAATACAATAACAATTTTTACTAACAATTGTATGGATTGCCAATGTGGAGTGTAATGTCAGTCAATTTGAGTGGAATATACCTAAACAAACTCCTATCCACGCAAAAAAATATATAGATGATTTGTTTTTAATAGTTAGAAAAAAATCAATATAATGAAATTTTGGTTATAATAATAGAATTAAATTCACTATAGAAAAAGCGGTAAGTAATAAACTCATGTTCCTGGATATAGAAGTTTCTATAGTTAATAACAAATGGATGAAAAAATGGACGAAAAAAGATGTTTTTAGCAATAGATTATTAATTTTTTTTTCTAACCATCCCAAAATACAGATAGTCAATACGGAAATTTTTTTTATTAATATATGTATCAAGCTAATGGATAAAATTTTTATGAAAACCATAAAAACAGAAGTATATAATATATTAGAGGAAAATTTCTATCCGATGAAAATTATCAATAAATAATGGTACAATGAAATCAATAAAAATCACCAGAAAATAATGATAGTATAGATAACAACCCACAAGGAAAGCATATAATAAACACTGTAAATAAAACTGAAAAATCAGTAAAAACAAAAAAGAAATTAATAACCCAATTCTTCAAAGATAATACAAATGTAGATAATAATATTAATGAATGTAAGAAAAAAAATAAAAATAATGATATAAAGACATTTCACAAATCAGCATATGTTCCTGGATTGACTGATGACATAAAAAAGATTTTTAAAGAATACGACCGTTTTAATTTAGGACTAGGTTTATACAATAATAAAAATTAGAATATTACATTAGTAATATGAAAGATACCATAGACCGATTAGACAAGCAAAATGTTATTTACCGAATAGACTGTGTAGATTGCGAAAAAATTTACATTGGTGAAACTTCAAAAAAACTAAAAACAAAAATTTCACAACATATTTCCAATTGTAAAAATGCTAAAAATATTAATGCAACGGCTCTTACCAGTCATAGCATTAGGCTGCAACACAAATTCAAATTTGAAGATCCTAAAATATTATATATTGAGAAAGGAACAAGAAATAGAAAAATATTAGAATCAATATATATCATTAAAAACAATAAAATATCAGTTAATTGAGAAAACAATGACAAATTTTAGAAAATTATCCTGAAGATGGGGAAACATCTCCGAAATGTAGATGTTGTTATGGACAAGTGGAGTGAACATTGAATAGTAAAAAATTTTTTGGATAGTCAGACTTGCTACTTATTATGATTCATTATAAGTCTTCCTAGAGTGTTTTAAAATAATAAGACAAATTATGTTAATATTTTTTAAATATATATATATATATATATTCAAAATCCAAATAAATTTATCCATATGAGTTTCAGATTACACTGGAATTTTTTTGGATGAGTTCGCTTGGAGGTTTAATAACTGCAGGGTTATGAGATTCATTAAAGTAATTTGCTTGATTAAAATATGTTGGTATTATTTTAGTAATTTAACTTTTTCAGAGTCGGTCTCCTCTGTTATTTGTTTGATATTCATGGATAAGCAAACTTTTCCTCTTGAATGAATGAAAGTTGACAGTTGTCCAAATGCCATGACAAAATTTTATACTAAAGTCATATAGTTTGTTTTATTGTAAAATTAATTCAATAAAGCTATGATAATCTGTTGTAATATGAATTTTCCACCTTTATATGAGCTTGTATACCATATCATGCCAGATATGAGAAAGTTTACTGTATTGGTATTAATATACATTGATAGAAATTTATTATATGAATTATTTGTTTAAAATAAATTATTTGCTTCTATATTGAAATCATCTCCTGTAAAACTACGCTTAAATCAAAGAATTAAGATACTAGAGAATAAAATGTTTTTTATACAATACCTGTGTTGAATAAAAGAATTTTTAGACATTAAAGCAGCATCATTAGTTAAATCTGAAAAGGCAATATTTTCAATTAATATCTAAATTAAAGTTAAAATATATATATATATATATATATATATATATATATATATATATATATATATATATATATATATATATATATTTGGTTGGTATATATGTAGTTGGTGAAATTCCAATTTAAACAAGATAATAAACAACATAAATAAAAACATAAGGTAACCTAACCTAAATTGCTTAACCTAAATAAAAACATTGGTCTTTATAACATTTTATTTGTAATAAAATATGAATATATTCATTTCATTAATTGTATTTTCGTTTAGATCTTTCTAGATAAGCACACGTATGAAACTAATATCTTATTAATAAAAATCCTCATTTATAGTCAGTATGGCACAATGACTAGCCATTGATTCCATCATATCTTAGCTAAATTGAGCAGTAAGGGAACATCATAAATTATTCACCCTTAAATTGTTTTTATTAATAATAATCATCATAAACTATTTCATTATGTTAACATTACCTTCACTGTATCACCAACATGGCAGGTTTTGGTGAATGAAAGAGGAATGGAAGTTACAATGGTTGTTGTTGGTTTTTTGAGTAGATGTGAATATACTTGTGTTTTTGAACGTGTGTTGACTTCTAGCAATTCCATTGATTAAGTGGATAGAAAACATAGTGCAGTAATTTTAAAACCTTAAGTGAACTTGTCAGTATTTATTATATCATCTGCTGAAGTATGTAACATTCAATAACCAGCTTCTGTGCGACCTTCATTCAGATCCTTTCTCTGTCAGCTCAGATATGAATAAATGGACAGAAGGGTACATTTTTTTTCTGTTGGCAGCAGAGATTACTTCTGTTATAAAGGATACTTCTTCATACTTCAGGATAGGAAGCTGTTGAGGTATTACGTCTGATGCCAAATGAATATCACACTTATGTATAATGATAAGGCAGAGATCTTTAACAAATATTTTCTATCTACAAAGAATATTTTATAAGAAATAAATACGTTTTTACAGACCAAAAAAACGGAGAATAAGTCAGTAAAGGAAATTTCATATTCAGGTATGGAGGTTGAGCAAACATTCGGAATTTAGAGAAATGGTTAGGTCTGGAGTTATGTTTTCAAATCCTCTTCAGAGAAGGTTATATTAGGACAATTTTATGTTTCATATATGGAGGATAAGTAAGATTGTATCAATCAAATAAAGTGGAGAAACAGACAGGGAAACTTAACTTGAGCATTGAAATGGAAAAAGTAATTTTGGATAAGATGCGTTTTAATGCTAGGGAAGAGGAGAGAGTCAGGTTCATGCCTTATTGAGGGAAAACGATACTGTAGTTTTGGCAAGAACAATTATTTTGCTAATTATAAATTCTTCTAGTGCAGTAATATTGGTAGCCATAGCCTGCACGAGGAGCACTCTGATAATGGATTTTGACTGGTTAATTTTGCAAAAAGCCACAACAGGGGAACAGTTTTTAGTCACAAGAATATACATAAAGGTACATGGTGATGGTCTTTATGCTCAATCAAATAGATCTTGTCATCATTGACAAAAGACACAGTTCAGATCTACTGGATGTCAAATAGCACTGTAGCACAGATAACGACCATTTTCTTCTTGTCCCATGGCAGAGAACAGGAGTCTCACATTCTAGAAATGAAGAAGGAACTAAAGCTGCCAGGTATAATATTCATATATTAAAAGATGAGGAAGTGAAGAGGATTTTTGAATCCAGAACTAATGAGATTATAAATACGCCAGTTGATAATGACATTGACAGGGAAATAGGCTCAAACAAATTGAAATATTGGCAGCTGATGAAACTATTGGATTAAGGCAGAATAACATAAGGAATGAATGGTTTGATGAAGAATATAAACATATCACTAGATGAGACAATGAAGCCTATAAATAAATGATACAGAATAAACAGATTAAAGTGGCTACTAAGAACTATAGGAAAGCAAGAAGAGAGGAAAATAAAACACAGAGTTAAGAGGAGGCTGCATATGAGGGAACAGATGAAGCTGATTGAGAATTATAAAATCAAGAACCTGAGCAGAGAAATGTACAGAAAAGTGAATAACACCAGGCAAGGCTTTACACCATGAACAAGCACTTGTAGAAGTAAAACTGGTGAAATAGTGAATGAAAACCAAGGTATACTGAATAGATGGTCAGAGCATTTTTTCAAGCTGCTGGGCTCGCAGGGAAATCTAACAAATCTAAATGGTGTATTGGAGGAGCTAGGGACTGGTGATAATGGCGAAGATATAGCACCATCTAATGTAGAGGCATAGGAAGCTATAGAGGAGCTAAAAAGTAATAAAGGAGACAGAATTCTTTATGAACTCCTTAAAAACGCTGGTGGAAACTACACCAAAGAGCTGACACACCTATTTGGTAAAATATAGGATAAAGAGAAAATGTCCGAGGAATGAGAGGGGGCTTAATATGTCTGAGCCATAAAAAAGGGGATACACTAAAATGTGAGAACTACTGAGGAATATCCTTTCTGAACACAGCCAATAAACTCCTCTTCAATGTAACATTTGCAAGATTACTTCCCTACGCTGAGAATATTATTGGAGAATACCAATACTGCTTCAACATTCCCATAAAGCTGATATTAAGTGACAATGTCTAGATCAATCTGCAGAATTGAGTACAGTCAATGACTGTACAAGTACAATCACATCTGTCAGATACTGTAAAAACAGGGAATGGCTTAAAGCAGGGCGATACATTGGCGTGTCTATTCATTCAGACCCTAGAAAAAGTGATTTGCGACTGGCCTACAAGTTGGGGGACACTTATTTAACAAGCAGGTCCAGGTCCAGGCCTACATGGATGATATTGATCTGATTATATGAACAGTCGCTAGCCTGAAGGAGGCATTTATGGCCCTAGGGTCTTCTGCCAGAAACATGGGCTTTGTCATTAACACTAACAAAACTAAGTATATGGATGCCAGAAACGACTGGAGATGCCCACACCTCCAAATAGGAGACTATCTGTCTGTAGAGCAGTGCAGCATTTTGAGTATTTAGGGGTCTGTATAAATGTCAATAACAGTTCCTCTAAGGAGATCAAAAGAAATATCCAGGTGGCAAACAAGAGCTACTATAGTCTTGTCAAGTACTTTAGGATGTATGTATGTTCTAATTCTTCTAGACAAAAAGATTCAATGAAAAGGAACTTCATCTTGTGGGCAAAAAAATAAAAAATTGTTAAAAAGAGAATCAAAAGATAAGTCAAGGAGCTGATATAACATTAAAAGTGTAGAATACAGAAGATATTAAGGAACTACTGATGGCTAAATCAAGCGTAACAGTCTGAAAAATAAAGTTGATAATCGACACAAGCTCATCAGTTAAAATCATAATCTGCTATCAGTAATTTGATTAGCAAAATTATAAGCTTAGAAAAACCACTATTGAATTCTTTGAGTACGTATTAACACACAAAGTAAGAAACTAGAGGACAATTCAAACCAAGCATTATCTTTAAAAATAGTTGTATGTCTCAATGATTAATGATGGTGACTCATTCAGTTAAGTCATTCACTTGAGAAGCCCTTATAGATTACTTCATTGCAGAAAAACTAGGTATTGTGAAGTTGGTTTTGAAATTGTAGGAAAGTATGGTTGATTCTATTTAAAGGTTTTTCCCTTCAAATTTTGTATGAGGTGGGAAAGTTGCACCATACATTGAGGTTTCAAATATGAATATAGGTACAAATGTACTCTCAGCAGCAATTAGTTATCACAGTATTACAAGGCATTTCCAGTTATATTTGGAAATGGAAATAAAACAACTGCTTGCTGCAGATTTTATTGAGAAAGCAAATGGTTAATACCATAAGTCTTTCTAGTATTATTAGTACCGAAACCATTTAGGGAAGATTTCTGACAATGTGTTGATAGGTGACATTCGACAAACTATTACATTAAAGATATCAGGGAGTAGATTAAGCAATAAATAAGTAAATATCGATATTAAATTATCTTGAGCCAACAGATAAATAAAAATCAACAGGTTCAGTTTTGGTAAATAAAAACAAAAAATTAATCAAAAAATCCGCTATAACTAAAATGAGCTTTCATAATAGCACCTACAAATCTTTTTTAAAAAAATGGAGAAAATCAGAAAAAGGTATAATTGTTTAGATTCATGAAACACAATACTCCTAATACCATGAGATATTTTACAAAGTAAATGTGTTATAACATACTATTAATGAGACTGTAATGCGTCACATAGAATTGATTGTAACTAAAAGTTAAAAAGATAATTCTTTAATTTATTCATACTCAATATTCATTAAAATTAGAAAAAATGAAAATAAAATTCTTACCGTCGATGTTTGGCGATGAAAAATTTGCTGTAGGAGTATCATACTCATATGTGATACCACCATTCACTTCATATGCCAAGAGCTAAAAATCAAATAGTACTTCTCTATAACTAGGTTTATAAAGAAATAAACATGAATAAATTTAATTCTCTAAATAGACACACTTTTCACCTTTTGAAGTTGATAAATCAAGGTGAATGTTTAAGAAATAAATGTAGGGCAATTGCAATAAAATAGAAAAATCTTCTCCAGAACAATAAAATGAGGTAGTTTTTCAGGCCATGATAGATTGATGTTTGTTGATTTAGTCAACAATAAACATTGTTGATCATTCTTTAAGAAAAAGCCATTTCATTTCTTTAATCAAACTGATAGAATAATAATAAATAACTTATTGTAGGGAGTTTTTGTTGACCGTATATGTATATTTATATTAACCGTATATATACTTCTCCCTTTAAATAACTTAGTTTACATAATTAATGGAATTTAAGTTTTTATCTATTGTTTTAAATTGCTTTGAATGTTTTAGTAATAAAATTTTTGTTCAGAGACATGCTGAAGTAATTTCATACTCTTTTAAATTTTCTTTTTATTTAATGGTCATATTATGTGTATCTACCTTTGTTTAGGTTTTTGAAGAGTTGGTTGTTGATGTGTGTTCAAAATATTGATTGCAAAATTGTTTTTAAGCTTTACCATTACTTCTTAATTATATTAAAATAGGAAATTAATTATACCATTAACTGGATTGGTTGATTAAGAGGGCCTGGTGAGTAAACATATTCCTTCACTGAACCAGCACCATCTTGGTTTTGGTGGTATGTGAAGAAGGTTCCACAATCTATGAAATTTCCAGGCTGATCCACAATCCAGTTTCCATTAATGATGTAAGAACCATCATTTTTCATAAGCACTGAAAAATTACAAAAAGCTCTTTTAGTTAATTTAATTAAACCAATTAAGTAGATAATCTATAACATAAGAAGCTTTTCTTAAAATGGTGATATATTGGGTTCTAAGTCTTCAGCTAGCAGCCGCTGAGTAAAGACATTACCTTCCTATCTACCTATTTGTGTCAATTGTCATAAAGTTGTTCATTAGTGTTAGTGTTAACGTTAAAAATAAAATAAAAACAGACAAATAGCAAAAATTAATAAAACTCTTAAGAAGAATGACCCTTGGGACAATTCAACCACAAAGAATTCAGCTGACCCATCTACTGCATCTTTACAAAAAAGAAAAAGAGATGAGTCCACCCAATACAACATTCCTATTAAAAACAGTTATTCAATTTTCTCTGACGAGGAATAGTAAGATGATAACCAAGAAGAAACAAAATCAAATTTCCCCCAGTAGTAGTAAATGCATCATTCCTTGACCATAAAGAAATTCTAAATCAATTAAAATCTGAAATAAAAGAAATAAATATTAAATACTGTGGAAATAAATCAATCTTTTACGTGTATAATGGTGAGGATAAAATATTAAAGATATGCAGAGGAGACATGAAGCAGCCCGTAGACACTTTAGACGTACAAGACTAGCAGATGGCTACCAAGCGTTTAGAGTACTCCGCAATTCGACACAGGCAACTATTAGACGAGCAATCCAACTACTATCACAAAGCCCTTTCCTCTACTCCTGATTCTAAATCAAAATGGCAACTACTTTACAAACTCTCTCTTTGTGAATCCTTTTCCCAGCTTCACCCGATGAATTAAATTCATACTTTTTATCAACCTCCTCTAACACTTCTTCAACCCCTTTTTCCTTCTTTTCCTTGGCACCATCATTCAACTCCGATAATTTTTATTTTTCCTACTTCTCTCCTACTGACCTTATTTCCTCCTTAATGAAATCTCACTCCACTGAAACTCCACCGGACATGATGGAAACCCATTAAATTGTTAAAATCATGCCTTCCTGAAATCCTACTAGTCCTCCTTTTCATTTATAATTTTTCCCTCCAAAATTCAGTATTTCCTACTTCTTGGAAAAAAGCCTTAGTCCATGCTATTAACAAAACCTCCAACCCTATTTATCCTTATATATATTAGAAACCAGCAACTTCAATTAAACCTGCAGAGCAAAAAATCTACAAGCCAAAAACCAACGATTTCTCCATCTCTACCACAACCAGATTCCAAATGGCTTCAAAATACATATTCAGAACAAACGTAACCTCAAACCCTAATGAGCCTTCAATATTAGAATGTTCTAAAGAACTTAAAAAACTTTTTTAGTTTATTTAATTTAAGTAAAATAATAAGCAATGGAGATAATGGAGATGAATAAAATAAAATCAGCAGATGATAGTATGTATAAAATACTTATTGCCATTGAAGGCTTATTATCACTTATTGATTAATGGACAATAGTTCTAAAACATTTAAAAAAATATTTTTTATTATATGATATATTTTATTAACTTTTTTAAATTTTATGGTGTTTCAATATTTCACAATGAGTCATATACATAGTAAGTCATAGGTCTACTTGCACTTGTACTTTTGTACTTTATTATGAAATAGGGCCGTGGTCCTCAAAGCGATCAGAGGCTATAGCCGTTGTTCAATGAACACGAATCGAGGAACAGGGGACTTTTTGTCAGTCTGCAGGCATGTAGGACCACACAATTTCTTAATAGATCATTATCAGCTCTGACTTGCTGATGTTTGCAGTTATTCCTGTAAACACTTTGATGTTTGTAGGATCAGCAGATTTAGAATCAGCCACTCGATGTGCACTTCTTCAGACTTTGCAAGACATTCGTCCATTTCATAACTGATTTGGTGATTTCTGAATTGAATGTCAACATTTGGCATCGTGACTGGTTCCTGTTGTTGTAGGCTTTTACAATCTTCCAGTTGAGTTTGCTTCAGTTCAGGAACATGATTCGATAATCGTTTCACAAGTCAGGATTTCTGTACGAGGAAATCGGAATATGTATTGCTCCATATTACTTCTACTTCGACAGGATCGTGAATGACAAGTGCTTCAAGTGTGATTCAATTGTTTTTGTCAAGTGTGCCCACTGTGAGTAGAGTATCTGCATTTAGTCATGCATTGTTCTTGGAATTACACATTGACTGCAGATTCTATCACTAGTTATCCAATTCAAAAATAACAATTTCCATCTGATTTTCCCTCAAAAAGCTTATTGTCTTCTATGGTTACAAGGTAAGAGTATTCACCATAAAAAATGATTCTAACATGTTTAAAAGAAACTTTTAGAACATCTAATCATGGCCATCATCTCTAGAATTCTTTTAGAATTCTAATCATGGCCATCACTATCGAATGCGATAGGTCTCAGTCTGCAACTCAATTTGCCCAAACATAATGAAAACCTTAATTTTCACGCATACATAAACATTCTAATAATAAAGTAAACAAATTTTTATTTCTTTATTTTTTAAAAACATTTTTAAAGGCTCACCTAGATGATTTGATGTTAATCTATGTTGACTGACTGAAATGTTGCGGGCAGAACTTGGTATAGTGGCTATATAGTTATATCCATATTTTAAGTGTGGTTGAGTGTAGATGCCCCTGGTCCGATGGTAGCTAACATTCTTTCCATGACAATTAGTCTGGGTGTATCCTAATACATTGTTGCATCCAGCTTCCTAAAATTAATACACAATTAATTTTGTAAATGGTTTTGTTTCTTTTCAATTCAAATAATTTTGTTAAGACTTTAATTTTTGTCATAAAATCATTAAAAAATGTATCTAACATTTAATTTTTAAAATATTATGCTATTATATTTCAAAATTAAGAAATAGGTTGGAATAAAACCATTCAAGATAAATCAGTCAAATTTAAAAAAAAAAAACAAAAAAAAATCTTTGACATTTATACTAATAACAGAATAAAGATATTGTTCAGAAATATAATAGTGTAATTATTATGGATAATAAAATATTCAGCTCAGTAAATAGTTTATGTAAAATACTAATTTTAGAGATTAAAGATAAGCTTTGCTTTTTACTGAAATTTTAAAGGTAACTTTCCTATAAATGATTTACAAAATCATTGTCTTTATATTAAACTATAAACATTAATTTTACTAGAATAAATTGTTTTATTTATTTATTTTTTTGTTATTATGGAAGAATCTTCTTTTAAAAATAAATTTAATTATGGTATGAAATCAATTTTCTTCCTTTTTATATTATGTTTTATTAAAAATAATCATCACATTTTTACACTAACATCTTTATCAACGTTTCGGAGAATTCCCCCATCCTCAGGACAACCCATTCTAAAAATTATAAAACATTATATTTTCACCTTATAAATAACCAAAAAACTCTTAACAAATTAACCAAAAACTATACATGATAATCATTCAAATATAAAATTGTTATATTTAAACATCCTGAATTATTTACAATATTTAATGTTTTTTAAATATAAATTACTCACTATTGTCTTATTTTTTCACTCTTTTAGTCACATTATCGAAACAATTTTATTTTATATTGTCTTATAATAGTCACTATTTAAAAAAAAAAAACTTAATAAAAAGAGTGTAAAAACTTCCTTTACTATCATTGTAACATATTACTATCCTTGTTATATGAAAACATAACCCCCTTAAATTTAAACATTAATGAAGATTTAACATAACTTAAAGAATTCATGAAAAAAAATAAAGATATAAAAATTATAAAATCTGATAAAACCAAAAAATTAATAATAATGTATGAGAATGAATATAAAGAAAAAATGAAAACATTATTAGATGACAAATTAACCTATAAAAAACTAAGAATGGACTCTTCAAAAAAATAGTTTAAAAAATCAATACATTTGCAACAAAACTGTTTAAAAAAGGAAATATAGATAAAAAAAGTTCAAGAAACAGATTTTACACTGCTAAGGATATTAAAAATTCATATGATTTGAAAGTATTTTTAGATAATATTAAATTTCAAGATAAAGAGCTAGAGTTTATAAGCCTAGATGTAAAATATTTATTCACCAATGTACCAATAGAGGAGGTTATAAAACTAATCGATAGTAATTGGGACTACATTAAAAATAACATCACAATTAAAAGAAAAAAAATATTTATTGAAGATATAAATTTATACATTAAAAATAGTTTATTGAAGACTAATCCTTACGGACTTTTAGTAAGATTTTTTTAAATAGATGCCGACGAAATTCCTGCAAAATTTATTAGCTTGCTTATTTGAAAATGGCTGAATGAAACTAATTTTTTTTTTTGATTCCACAATTTCATTATAATAGAATAGCCAATAACTATTTTTGATGACAAAATTTAACTGATTAATTGGATTTTTAATTTTTCTTTCGCAAACTATAACATTAAAAAAAAAAGTCGATTACAGCCATGGCAGATCATCTATTTATTTAGGATACAACAAAAATGTTTCAATTTTTGATCGTTTACATACCCTAAAAAGTAAAATAAAGTTGATTCGAGGTCATGTGATTTGCCGCAAAATCAATTGGGGAGTTTGGTTACCTGGGAGTACATAGTGGAGGGGATGCACGGCTGAGGCAGTGGTGAGACAGTGGTCTGTTTTTGAAGAAATCTGCACAAAATTTATTTTATCGATTTCATTGTTTTAGCTCCCATATTATTTCAAAATATAATCTATCTAATTAAATTTTATTATCGGTAATCGTACACAGATTACTCAAAGTTTAAGATGAAGCCATGGCTCCAGTATCCAATGATATTATCATTATTTATCATCAAAAACAATTTCAATCTGGTAAAGTTATGTATGACAAAAGCGAAATAAACTATCTGTAGTGAAAATTAATTAATTCGAAATAACATTTTAAATTATTTAATCAAGTGATTATTTCAATAATAAATAAACTAAGAATGTATATAGCTATTAAGTAACGTACTTAATAAATGTTAAGATATTCTAGTTATATACTTCAAGAAATTACATTGACCTTTTAAAAGACAAGTATTGGAAGGAAATTTAATAAACTTTACCTGCGGTTCGATTTTGATAAATAAATTAATTTGGAAACTGGGACATTAACTAATTATTGATTTAGGAGTTGCCGTAAGCTGTGGTACAGTTAACATCAGCAGAGTTTTTTGATGATCCAATGTCTTGTTTAACTTGAAATTTTTTATACAAAAAGAGAAAAAGAAACAGCTAGAATACAAAATTTTGAAAAAAATGTATTGAGCAGTTTTCATTAATAATCTTGTATAATTTAGTGTGAAAATTGGATTGTCGGGAATAATAATTTGTAAAAAGTGCTTAGAGCGGACTTGCACTGATTATCTCTTTATAATATTACAACTATCTTCAAAAATATTCTAATTTGATTTATATTCCTTTTGTATATCAAGCTTCAACTTTTATTAGGAGTGAACGGTAAAGAAGTTGAAAGTGATGGAAATAATTATTTAAAAAACCACGAGGATTTACAAATTGTTCGTCAGGATTTGCATGAGAAGTATTTTGAGATTCATCCTTAAAATTAATTTTGTCCTAAAAGGATAAATAATTAAAATGTTATTATTTTTTTTTTTTAAATTCTATTAGTGCTACCCCAATTAGTTTTAAACCTAAAAAAAATGAAAAATCATTAATTATGTATTACTAATTATTTTAATAACTAAATCCTACTCATATTTAAATATTGATATACAACTAGTAGGCATATTCAATCTTAGTGAATATTTAAAAAAAATTGTATTTAACAAAAATCCTGTATTTCATATAAAACTTTATATAAAACACAATGAAAATTGTGGATGAAGGCACATGAAATATTGTTTGTTTGTATTTTAATTATATAACAATTTATTTCTTATAAAACTAATATAAACTATACATACATCAATACATACAATAACAATATACAATGAAAATCGCTATTCCTAGATCCAATGTTTTTTACGAAATTACTGAAATCCTTCGGTATGATAAAGCATTGTTTCTCATAAAAATCATTCAAAATTAACATACACTAATATATGAAAAATACAATAAAAATCGTTTTTCTTATTCTGAATATTTCGTCACTTCAGAGCAGAACCATCTTATCTCAAAATTTGGCTTTTTCAGATTTTTATCATTTCAGATTGTTCAGACTAATGCGGATTTGATGCAGAAGTAGCCTATCAGAAGATGTAGCACTGTCTCATATGACTCTACATCCAACAATATTGGACTAGTGCCCCAGTGTTTGTACCAATTGGCCCTAGGAACCCAGAAAAAAAAATATGAAAGTTTTAAAAGTATGTATCACAAAATGATATGCCTTTCAACACTATAATCACAAGTAATAAATATATACTTACTGTGTTGTTTTGTTTAACAGATCCGGTTTTATACTTTTGACTGGCAGACGCAATCTGATTGAAGATTTTGTTGAAAATATATTATTTTCACTCATTCTTCTAACAAAATAAAAAACACACCAACACGAGATAGGAACTGTTTGATTACAAAAATACTAGAAAAATTTAGTATATATGGCGACCAGGAAGAGATAGATGGGGTGCTACCCCTTCCAATAATTGAAAATTCCAAAAAGTTGGGAAATTTAAGAATTGAGAACCTACTTCAAACAGCGAAAATAGTAGACAAAAATTTTCCTCAGAGTTACTAAAAATTAAAACCAATACCAATACATTTTTATAATGATTCAGGTGAAGAAATGTTTAATTTGATTAAGAATAATGGACTGTATTTTACTTCACCAACTTTGTTTTATTATTTTACAAAGTTTCGACAATATATGCCACCCACAGGTACATTATATGTTGGAACTGTAAGTTTTCTATTGTATGGATTTATGCATAAGTTTTGTGTAAGGTTGAAACATTTATCGATACAATATGGTGTTTGAATAGAAAAATAAAAATGAATACTTAGAATTAATGGAACAGCTTAATGGGCAAAATAACAGAATAGAATTTATTTTAGAAAAATCAATAAAAAACAAAATTAGATATTTATATTGTAATAGATAATTAAAATAAAAAAATCTCTGCAAAATGGATAGAAAAACCAATCACTAGTAATAGATTACTCAATTATTATTCGAATCATCAGTTCACACAAAAGATTAATACAATAAAAAAAATAATAGTTCGAGTGCATAAATTAACAGATATTGAATATATAAAACTATAAAAACAGCAATATATAATATTCCAGATGAAAATTTATACCCTAAAAAGTTAATTAATAAAATATGGTATGGATATGACAAGAAGAAACAAAATAAGAAAATTAACAAAAATGATACTAAATTTAGAAATAATATACAAAAATATAATAATTATGATAATATAAAATATAAAGATAGGAAAAAACAACAACAAAAAACTTACTGATTTTTACACAGATGAAAATAAAAAATATAACAAAACAGGGGATAAAAATGAAACAGTAAATACGATGAATGGAAGTAAATACGATGAATGAAAGTACAGGACAATTAGTGAATTATTGCAAAATGAACTATATACCAAGTTTAACTGAGAAAATAAACAAAACACCAATTTTGTATGAACATCAAAACATTAAGCTGGGAATGTATAGCAAGAACAAACTAAACAATTTTCTATCTAATACAAAAGACAGAATTGATAGAATGGAGAGAAAAAATGTTGTGCCTAGGATAGAATATGAAAATTGTGATAAGGCATATGCTGGCAAACTGGTGAGAAATTGGAAACTAGAATCACTCAACAAAAAAGTAATAGCAAGAATAATAAAAATGTTAATATTACCACCCTGGCACAGCATAGTATGCAACCACAATTTTGTTTTTTAAATGTGAAAATATTGGATATAGTAAAATCAACGAAGTTCTTCTTTCATATGCTTACAAAGCACTCTCAAATATCCTCTTCGAGAGACTGGTGCCCCATGCGAACAGAGAGATCAGGAAGTTTCAGGCAGGGTTAAAAAGGGGAAGATCCACTATGGATCAGCTATTTACACTGAAATTGATGTTGGAAAAATGTAAGGAGAAAAAATGGGTTGTAACCCATCATCTCTTTGTCGATTTTAAATCTGCCTATGGCAGTGTTGCCCGACTGTAGCTTTACCAGGCCCTAAAAGAGATGAACATTCCGAAGAAATTAGGGAGACTGGTGAAGATGACAACGATGAGTTCAAAATGTGTGGTGCGTGTGGGAGTTGATCTTTCTGACCTCTTTGTCATAAATTGCCGTGTTAGGCAGGGAGATGCTTTGGCCTGCCTCCTTTTTAATTTTGCAGGGGAGAAAGCTGTAAGAATGTCTGGAATCCAACTCCAATCAACCCTGTTTAACAGCACAGTTCCGCTGCTGGAATACGCTAATGATTTTGACATTGCTGCCAGATTGGAATGCGTCCTGCAGAATCATTCCTGACCCTGGAAGATGCTGCCAAGGATCTTGACCTAGTTGTTAATGAGGCCAAGACGAAGTACATGTGGATTGGAGGAGCCGAACTAGGAGGAAATCAACGATCAAAATCACATATCTCAGGAGATAAACAGGAGGATTGCAGTGGCTAACCGTTGCTACTTTGACCTTGCCAAGCATCTTAGAAGCAGACTTCTCTCTAACCAGACCAAGATCAAGCTCTATAAGACCCTAGTCTGCCCAATTGTCACTTATGGTTCAGAAGCCTGGACGTTCATGAGGGAGGAAGAGTCGAGGCTTCTTGACTTTGAAAGGAGCGTTCTCAGACGAATTTTCAGTCCTGTTAGACAGAACTCTGGAGAAGAAGGAAGAATGCTGAACTGACAAGACTCTACAACAATGTTGACATAGTTAAGTTCGTGAAGGTCAGGAGACTTCGATGGGCAGGACACATGGAAAGGATGGCTACCAACCAGATCCCGAAAATGATCCTTACAGAAGAGCTCTATGGAAAATGGCGAGTTGGACGACCGAATGTGCGATGGATGGACTCGGTCTCTGCGGACGCTGGGCCTTTCTTGGAGTCCGAAACTGAAGAGGTGCAGAAAATCAGAAAATGACCGCACAAACTGGCGGAGACTTTTGAAGGAGGCCCAGTCTCGGTGACGGAACGTCGTGCCACTAATAATGAAAATCAACAAAAAATAGAAAAATAGTTGAGGCTATTTATGTTACAAAAAATATAAATGAAACAGTAAATTATATGATGGATACAAAAAATCTTAGCTACCACTATGCAGATATAATAAATAGACTTAATAAAATATAATAAAAATTCAGATTATAATTATTTATTTAAAAAAAAAAATACATAAATTAAATAATATGTTATTTCTAAACACATATATAAAAATCTTGTATAAAGATTTTTTGAAACAATATCTTAGAGAGGTGTGGAAGAGAGGGGATAAAGTAATAACAATAGAGATTATAACAAAGTCTAATTCCATGAAATGCTATATTGTAAAGGAAGTTAGTACACTCTTTTTATTGTTTTTTCTTTCTTTTTTAAATAGTGACTATTATAAGATAATATAAATTAAATTTTATAGATAATGTGACTAAAAGAGTGGAAAAATAAGACAATAGTGAGTAATTTATATTTAAAAAAAAATTAAATATTGTAAATAATTAAAGATGCTAAAATATAACAATTTTATATTTGAATGATTATTATGTATAGTTTTTGGTTAATTTGTTTGAGTTTTTTGGTTATTTATAACATGAAAATATAATGTTCTATAATTTTTAGAATGGGTTGTCCTGAGGATGGGGAAATTCTCCGAAACGTTGAGAAAGATGCTTGTGTAAAAATATGATAATCATTTTTAATAAAACATAATATAAAAAGGAAGAAAATTGAGTTCATATCCATAGTTAAATTTATTCTTTTATTTAGTGGAATCGGTTTTTGTTCTACTCGTATACATTGGTAATAAAATTAAAAAAAGGAAAACAATTAAACAAATATTTTTATTTAATCATTTAGAACGTTAGTGATAATTCAATAGCAATTCCCAGTTTCATTTGAATTGAAACTGAAAAATATAAGGAAATTGAATTTTCTACCTTAATTATTTTTTTTTAATTTACAGAAATTTACAACTGTATAAGAATATGAAAAAGTAAATGTGATAATAAGTACATAAAATTTGACAATGACGTGAGAAGGCACTACCCATTGGTAGCAGTTCGATGACTTCTATGTTAGGAGGTCCAGCGGCCATCTTCTTTGAAGACCCATCGTGGGATTAGTAGCATGCAAGGCTATGAACTAGTGAGTATGGAGTTTTTAATGGAAGAATAAGTATCTATTTTGGACCAATTCAGCAATGTATGGGACGTAAAGGGCATCATGAATAATTTTATTCGTGCAATGATAAGGAGGATCTAGACCCCTTGGAGGATTATCGGGGATAGTTTGAGATGAAAGGTTATGCATTAGTGGAATAGTGTGGGAAAGGAGTTTGTAATTAAAAGAGGTATATCTATTTTGGGCTAAGTCTGCAACAAAGGGAATATTGAGGACTTTATGGATAATTTTATTTGTAACATAGTAAGGAGCATTAAGGATTATTCGAAGGATTTTGGATTGTAAGGATTGGATACGGAAAGAGTTTGATAGCTTCGTGGAGTCCCAAAACTCAATCCCATATGTCCAAATAGGCCTGATAATGGTAATGTAAATGAGATTTTTATAGTAAATTGGAAGTTTAGATGGTTTGTCAAGTAAGTGTTGTAGTAAACGGTATCTATGATTAGTTTCTTGTTGTTTCAGTCTTGTATGAGGATTCCATGTAAGGGGCTTACCAAAATGGAGTCGTAGTTAGCGAATCTGTTCAACAGGAATAAGTGGAACATTATTAAACGATACAGTAGGACAGGAAGTAGTGGGTTTTTGAGGAAGGTTAAAAGTAATCTGTTGGGATTTATTTTAATTCTCCAATTCTGACACCATTCTTCAATGGTAGGCCGGGTTTGGGATGCAACAGTTGGATCATTATTCACAGATAACACAAATGTATCATCAGCATATGCAGTGAGGACAGTACTAGGATGGGCTGGGATATCACCTGTGTAAACCATGTAAAGAATAGGACCTAGGATACTACCTTGAGGGACACCAGCGGACTGAGAAAAGAGGGGAGAATAAGCACAGTTGTGATTTACTTTAAAGGTTCTCTCAGTTAGTTAGGAACAAATTAAAATATAATATGCAGGGGAGAAGAATGGGCGGAGTTTGTAAAACAGTACCTTAATTTTAAATTAAAAGAAATAAAATGGCACATGCATTGAATAAAATTTAAAATATCCAATGTATATGTTCATCAACAGAAACACGGATAAATTTAAGTAATTCGTGTTTTTCATAGAGAATTGGAGTGCTGAAAAAAAGATATTTTAGAAATTATCAGAAACAGAAAAAAAAAATCATATACTCTCAAACAATGGGTTTTATTAAAATAATAGTGATAAAATAATGTTAAAAAAAATTAGCATGGAAATTTAAATTTATTCAACAAGTAAATATGATATTATTAGTATATAATACGGCCCTGCCTAGTGAAGGAACCAACCACCTACTGATATAACTCAAGATATAAATAATATCTACTTTTTGTATTTTAACATTAGCTATTTAAGTTTTCAAAGCCTTCAAGTCTACTAGAAATGATGATGGCAGAACAGTTGGAGAATTTTTTAATCCTCCAATTAGTCCTTGTAAACTACTTAATCCTTACCATATAATCTGCATAGATTATTTCTTGAGTCAGCCCAACTCAGGTAAGTATTTTGTGGGAATTATGCAATTTAATCGTAAATGGCAGACCATGTTGCTTCTGTATAATAATTACATTTGTTTTATTTATTTTCAGTATTAAGGCTAATTTTTGTGATCAAGGTAATCAAATTAGTCGATACTTTTCTAAAATTACCATATGTAATCAAATTAATTAGGCCTTCTCTATGCTCTTTAACTAACCATTGAATTTATTATAACAAATTTAAAAGAAATAGTGTTGTTTCTATCCACAATAAGTTATTCATCAGTTAAAACAATGGTGTTTCTGAAACTGGTATTGCTTCTTTGAATCGCTTTTTATTCATTAGACTGCAATTCTATTGACTAGATAATGTGGTAGGAATATTTTTAAAATTTGAAACCAAATAGTTAATCACATTTACATATTTAGGAAATTAAATTTGTTTTTAACATTATTTTAGCAAAAACTATTAGATTTGTTGAAAGATTACTGTCAGTGGTAATATGGTTGAAAGTATATTATATATCCTTTCAAATTTCTTGAAAAACTGCAATTAATCCAAAATTGCTAAAATGAATAATATTCTATTACAGTAGATTCCTGCTTATCTGTGATATCCAGAATGCATAAAAGAAAAACTGCAATATTAATTAAACTGGTATATTGGGTAAAAATTAAAATACAATTCAAAAATTAATCTATAGGCCATATTTATATTAATATATGTTGTAGTTAAATTTATTAGACCAATTTATTATAATTTCAAATAAAAATTTCTTTAGATACAGGATCATTTATGTATCGCTCAGTTTGAATTCATTTAAGTAACAATCATTCAATTTTAGTAGTAGTCACGAAGTTAGTTTTTTTTTTTTTTTTGACAAAACTTTGTGTTTTATCAGTAGCACAGTCTCTCCAATTTTTCAATATCCAATGCTGTAGCCGTTACTGCTGGTTGATCCGGAGAGCTGGTTAAGTGGGAATCGACAGTATTTGATATTGTAACTAAGAGTTCTTTATACTTTTAATTTTAGTTCTTAAAAAAAAAAAAAATTGTAAGGTTTCTATCCATTAACATGATTTAACAATGATATTATAGTCCTGATGAGGTCAGAATATATGGAATGTCGACTGATCAGTAATTAACAGTGACTTGAGAGATTTGAGACTTTTTTGGAGAATCTTCGTAAAATAAACTAATTTATTTTAATTTTTTAAAATTTTAAATTGCAATTTATGATATGAGTGTTAAAGTTTATCTTAGAGATCTTCATACCCTTATCTCATGAGTATAGATAGGCAATCATCATTTTATAAAAAAATATAATTAATCTCACTAAATTGCTTTTGTTGCACATTCAATTTTCCAAAAATCAGACATTAAATATTGTATAAATATACTGGTTATCAAATAAATCAATAGTTTACTCAATGCTATGTACTAAAATTCCAATTAAAGCTAAGTTATCATAAGAAGGTGCATGAAAATTTGAAAAATTGTATTAACTTAGAGTTTACTGTTATTTTAAATATTTAAATTATTTACAATTAAAATAATAACAGCTATTATAGATTGAAACTTTTCTAGATAAGCAACATTTTGAGTATAACTGATAACATTGAAATAAGTTTAAGAAAATCAACAATTGATATGTGGTGGAGAGAGTATGCCTACACCCTGATAGTGTGCCATGGCAGAACTCAGATATAGGACATCGCTTTGCCACTAGTATAGGTACTACTATATGTTTCATTATATTTCTTGTTATTATTAGCCCAATTTATTCATTTAATTATGATAAAAAAAAATAATAAAATGAAATAAACCTGTACCACTACAACCCATCAAGGGTCTTGGATTCAGTAGTTGGTAGGACATAATTTTTCTTAACCAACGGTTATACAAGGAGATGTGTTCAGCATTAATGATCAAATACCAGGTTTATCCCCCTAACCCTATGAAGGGGCAGGTACCCACTTTATACAGACTGGGTGTGCCCCAAGAAGGTCTTCTGACCCCAGATTTAATCCATGGCTGATATAACATTTAAGCCAAAATAAATTTTCTGCCACAGCCGGACTTAGTATAGACTTAGTATAGTTCCTGGAGTTCAGCGTCTTATCCACTGAACTACCTTACTTCCATGGCTATAAAAAATAATAAAACAATATTTAAAGTCATGACCCACAATATAGAAAAACTAACTTTGGTTGTGATATAGTGTAATTCCCAATTCTCTTGAGAAAAGACTTATTAAATTGATTAAATTATCTGTTATTAAACTCCATCATTTGTAGCCGTAATATAAATATTATTGTAACTTTGATTTAAACAGATAGAAACTGAAGTTTACTGTTTTGTTTTATTAAGATATATTTAAACCTAAATAATATTCATATACATTTTCCAACTTCCATTGTGGGAAAATTAATGAGAGGTGGAAGTAATAATGTTGTATGTAGTGTTAGACGTAAGAAAGAATTAAGTACTATTAAAACGAAAAATCATCAATTTTAATACTTACTAATATGATGAATACTGTCATTATAAAAGCCGTAGACATTCTCAATCCAAAGGTCGTAATCATTGTTACATTCCTGCAACAAATCCCAATTTTACCAATTCCCTACCAACTCTGATTTTTTAAATACTTTAAATTTTTAAGATAGGAAAGACAGGAAAAGAAAAAGATAAAGAAAGTAACAGATTTAAACTAGTTGAAGTCATTAAATAATTTAAATATTTAAAAATATATGATTGGAGTTGTACTTTTTTAGCAGTTTTTATTTATTTTTGTATGAAATTTCAATAATAAAGAAAATGAGCAACATAAGCATTGCTTTCATAATTGATCAAAAGAAAATGAATTTGGCTAAGAAAAGGAAAATCAGAGATGCTTAATTATTATTTTATTTGCTCAAATAATAAACTTATTCTGAAGTAGAAGGAAACAGGGTGACAAGTAACAGCAAATTAAATTAAAAATGACAAAAAAAAAAAAAGAGGATTAAAATAAAAAATTCAATTCTACAAAACAGATGAGACCAATGGTAAGCAGAACCAAAAGCTTTAAAAAATCTAAATGGAACAATATACAATAAAATTCAACAAAGCTACAAAACTTTTTGGGAGAAAACTTTACCAACAATACAACTATCTGTAATGAATAAAAAATTAGTGATAAAACAGCGTTTTGAGTTTATAAAAAAAAGATTCATGATTGCAATACTTTCTCTTATTATATGTTTCATATATAGGTAAGTGAAAGTAAAAATTTAAAAAGAAAAATGTTGTAAAACTATTGCTAAATTTTCTAAATTAGAGGGTAAAATTAGAGCAGGTAAACCTGTATAGAAACTTGAGAAAGAAGATATCTAATGAGAGATCATATTTCAGGAGTAGATGACAACTCTATGTCAATACAAAAAAAACATGCTGCTGACAACGAATAAGGGAATAAACAAATAAAAGCACCGCAGTTTTGCCAGAGAGGGGAAAAAGGTCTTGAACGTCGAGTATTTTCAAAATAATGAGGGAATAAGGAAAAACTTTTACTTTCAGTCCAAAAGTGGGGAGGGAAATCATTATTTAGGTTATAATTATAGCTCTAATAATGTATTAACAAATTCTATGTATTACGTTTTTGCTCGACTTTATCAAAAATGCGTAACTTTCGATAATTAATCACTATCCAAACGTACTCTTCCCTGCTCGTTAGTGTTTAACATTGTGCTATGACCACTAGCATTTCAGTCCTGTATTAACTTTTGTGCCGTGCTGCACGAATGATTAATCAATTATTAATAAGTATTACTAAAATTATTATAATCAATATTAAAGACAGTATTGAATAAATAAATACATCTAATTATGGCTAATTGTATTAATTTAAAACATAAATCCTACAATAAATTAATCAGTACGGCAACAGACCGTGGAAAATCTTGCTTAGCGATGCCTGATTCTTGGCCTCAAGGTAATTCAACTACCTTATACCTATCTTCTGACTTATGTAGCACTGTGTGATAGGACTCAAAAAGAGCCTATTAAACCAATATTCTCACAAAGACAAAGACCATCATTTTTGTGCCTGGCAAAAATCTTAAGTGTCACTCCGCTTGATATTATCAATAACATGGATATAATGATTCCCTTTTTCTTTAATTCTTTCTTTATACTTGTACAATATGTAATCCTTAAGCTAAATGCCAATAGCAACACCACAGTTTATGAAGAAGATACCAAAATCTTTGTATGGAACTGTGCGCGTCACAGTTTCACCGGCGAGAAGTTTGGCAGTTGTGGGCACATAGGAAGTTGCACGTGAGGTTGCGGGGAGAAGGAGCACTGTCGATGTCACAATGCCGATCCTTGAGAGTTGGTGGAAGTTATGTTTTTTGCTTTTTGTGCACTGTGGGTGTTGTGCATAAAAATCGTGGAACATATTCTTGTTACTGATAAAGTGTAAAATTAAAATATTATCCTACTTCTAGCTGTCTTATTTCATTTTTTTTTTCCGGATTTTATTTAACAGAAAACTTTAATCATGGCCTAGCATACCCATCTTATGCTAGGTGGGTATGCTAATTAAAACAAGAAGAATGGATTTGATTTTAAAATAAATTTATCAAGCTTGAACTATAATAATTTATATTACAATAAGTAAAAAATGTTTGATTTTGTTCTTTTAGGATTTTAACAACTTTATGATTAAATTTTCTTTTAATGCACGTTTGTTTCCTTTTACAAAATTTTAAAAGTAAGCCTACAAATTTTCTGGAGCAGCATCCCCACTAATTTTATTTACGAGCCGCCACTGAACATAAATAAAAAAAAAAATGATTATTTATAAATAGATAAATGAGGTCATCAAAATCTTTGCTTTCTTAAAAGTGTCAAAATATAATTATAGAGAAAATAAACTATAATTTCAAGCTTTTTTTATAAATTAAAAGAAAAAAAATATGTCAATCTAGTTAGATTTGAGAATAACAGTAAAAATGCAATACCAATTACAAAGAATTATATGCTTGAAAAATCATATTCTGTATCTGTTAAAAAAAAAAAAAAAAGAACGATTACAACAGCCGTTAATTATTAACCCAAACTTTAAAATTTTATAAATTAAAAATGTATTCGATCAGAAATGGTATATCTTCCGATACATCATATATCTTTCGAATGTCTTCCCCTCTTTATCTTGCGACAATGCTCGACTATCATTGCCTATATTTTATCAACATCTAATATAGTCTGGGATAGTCTCTTCCCACTGTTCTACAAAATTTAAAGCAACCATTACATACCTTACAAATAAGCATAATATGCTTACAATCAAAACTTTTCATTGCTAGAAAAAGATCTGAATATAAAAGCACCATAACAAAAACGGGGGAAAGGGCCATTTCGGATAATCAGAGTTTCGGATATGACGGATAAGCGGGGTTCTATAAAAGACGATAGAATAAAAGATATATACTTAAAAATCAAAGAAAAGTAATTATTTATTAATATTTACATTGCACTGGTTAGAATAACCACAATGTTATATAGGTAGCACAGCCTCTAGAGGTCCATTTTCTGGTAAACATCCTCTTTCTAAGTAATTGGGTCAACTTCATGTTGATCAAGAATTGTCTGCTCACATTCAGTATTTTATCTAGTCATATAATAGTCATCATCAGGAATTATTTAGTCAGCTGTCTCTGTTTCCAACCATAGAATACACAATAAGTACCAATGGTTTAGCTCTTCAGTGAATTTTTAAAACTCTCACACATGGTCATGCAGTCATCTTTACACCTGCAGCTGATTAAGAACAAGAGGTTATCAAGAGCTAGTACCTTTAGAATGGTGGATGGACGCCTATTTCCAACAGTGATCTAACCCCATCCCGTTGTGTCCGTGTGGGTTCCACACCATTGTTGAAGTTAGTGGAACACTAGGAGAGAGTGCTGACGAACTGCTGCTGATTTAGGAGGGTGTGCTGCTAAATTAAATTGTGCATGTACCGGCTGTTTTACAACTTGTGGCGGAGTGAATCCAGGTTTTTCTCGCTGGAACTATAGAGCGCACAAAATAGAACTTATTCTACTTCAGCTATTGAATATGTCGAGGCATCGGCATTGTTAAAAACCCTCCACTATCTCTCTCAAGTTTCTATCTAGCCTGATTTTTGTCAATGCAATAATTTTACCCTTCCGGTAAATAAATGAGGTAGAATCGCATCCAGTGAAGGCCTCCAATGCAAAAATAGTACTCTTCAAATCTCCTGATTGATATTGAATGCCACTGATTACATGAATTTTATGAGGCTCGTTATTTCTGCCCGCTACAAGCATTTTCAAATGAGTATTTTCTGGAGAAAGTCTGACCAACAAACCCGACAAATTAGTATCCTATCCAATTACTATTACTCCAATTACTCCTCAGTCTCTGCTGGGAATATTCACCTACCCGGACTCAGTGAGTCAAGGGTCAGATTCGATTTATGAAATATTTAAAACTTTTCTGACAATGCTGGCTGTCCCTAGTAACTCGGCCCTCTGTCCTTCTTCCAGGATATAATCAGCAAGTCCCAATTATTTGCAGCTTCTAATCGTCTCCTCTGGGACCAATCCGTTACTGGAAATGATAAAGGGGAACACTTTGCCTCATTTTAGGCAGTATAGTTGCTTCAGTTCTTCACAGAGCTGTTGATATATTCTAATCTTCTCTCTAACCACTTTATGCATATTTTCGTCATTGGGAACTCCTATTTCAATTATTGTAGTCGTATTTTCCACTTTTTGTAGAACCGGAATATCCAGTTTATTATTTGGCACTGTATGGTCAGTGATTATAGTCTGACCCCAATAAATAGTGGTGCCTTTATCAGTGAGAATAGACTACGGAATATAACGGTAGTAAGGCTTTGATACCTCTATAAAGTTGTAACTTTTGGTAAGACTGGTGAATTACTTTTGCCAAGTTATGATGCCTTTTTAGATATTCCTTTCCTGCCAATATCGTACAGCCCGTTGTTATATGCTGAATGGACTCTATCGCTACTCTACAAAGTCGGCATTTATCATTTATGTTTTGTTTTAATATGTACTTGCGGTATGAGTTAGTTGCCACTACTTGGTCCTGCATAGCAATCAGAAAACCCTCTGTTTCTGGGAACAGAGCCTTTTTTAAGCCATTCAACCGAAGGAGAAAGATTAATTCCAGTTGAAATCAGGGCATTGCAAAACCTACCGTGTAGCTGCTTACTGCTCTAGTCATTCTTCATATCCTCACTGGTTATCACATTTTTTGGCTCAGCTGCAAGATTTAATTCAGTCAGATTTTTATCCATTGTCATAATGGTAGCCATTATTCGCGAATCGCTATTGACAATATAATTCCTCAACTGCAACTCCTGATCTTGACAGTTTTTGAAAAGTCATATATGTTCTCTTCCACTTTGTTTTCTTGAGATATATAGCCTAGAAACGGAGGATTTTGGATGCTTTTTCCTGGTCGCAGTCATCATAACTCTAGCTCTGCGATCCAGCGCTTGCAAGTTAGTGTCCGTCCACTTCAACTCTCCAAACGTGTATGCTAATGCAGGAATAGCCTACGTGTTTATCGCTTTTATAATATTACCCAATGAAAGAAATGTTTTCAGTAGAATTTTGACACACTTTTCAAACTCCTTCACAAACATTTCACGAGTGTCATCCTGAATTTCAACAGTTCATTTACATCTAGATATTTATAGGAGTCAGATTCCTTGAGCTGATTTATTATAACCTTGTTTGATAGTTCAATGTTTTCAGTTTTCCTCTATGTATACTGACTATAGCACATTTTTCTAACCTAAGGGGCAAATGTTTATATCTCTGCTGAATCCTCCTACCAACTCTAATAAATTTCTCAGGTCTTTCTCATTTCTTGCATATAACTTTATATCATCCATATAAAAGGTATGAGTAACTCCATCTTTTAGAAAGTATCCTTTGCCCGAATCAGCTAATAGTTGACTCAGAGGATTCAATGCTAGGCAAAACTCAGTGAATCATCTTGAAATATCCCTCTCCTTATTGCTATTGCTGGTATACCGAGTTTGTTCCTTGGTATTGAAATGGATACCTTCCATCTCTTTATACCTTAACCTCTTTATCAGATCGATGATCTTATAGTTGATTTTGTAAATTTCCAGAATTTCGATCAGCCAGTTTGTGGCACAGAGTCATAAGCTTTTTGGAAGTCAATCCAAGTAGCATTGAGATTTCTTTTATTTTTAGAAACTTGCGCAGTAATGCAATTATTATTATTATTATTACAAATCAAGGAAGTGTCTGCATGAGGCACTAATGATGAGTAACGACACCAAGGACCCGAGTTCAGTACATCATGCATCTGCGCCAGGACAGTACACTATTACAGCACTCTACAACACCCAACACTCTAAACTTAAAGGTCACCTTCAGTACACACCCTAGGATCACTTTCCTAGGAAGCCGCCCCGGATGAGGGAGGTGGTTTACAACCTCTGAGGTGGCAGCCCCACCAGTAGACTAGGGTAAGGAGAGAGGGATAATGAACCCCCTACCCGAAGTACTTAGCATCATGAAACCAAAAACAGCCTCAGAATTTTAACTGCCTTCAAAGAAAACGACCCGGCAGCCCCTATAGGACTATAAACATGGGATACTGGAATGATCTATTCTTATACAGACCTGGAGCATTTAAACGGCTCTTAGATGAAACTGACCGATATACTCGTAAGCTTGACTTGGTTGCCATCCAGGAGATACAATCAAAGTACAATAAAAAAGAAGCGCCACACCAATTATTACAGCTGTGATGATAAGAACCATATAAAGATATTTATTTGGTCATTTAAGCGAAAATCTGGATTGGATTTGAAGGATTTTATTATTTCAAGTGCTTCATATATATTTAATGATTTATTAATTGATTTATTGATTTATTAATTTAACTCCCGAGTCTTTGATGAATTCGTGTTTTTTCATTTAAATGAATTGCAAAGTTGGAATTTAAAATCTAAAAGAAAAAAAACACAAGAAAAAACCCCTATAAATTCATCAAAGACTCAGGAGTTAAATTAATACATCACGTTGAAAACAGTCTCAAATTAAATATATATGAAGCACTTGAAATAATAAAATCCTTCAAATCCAATTCAGATTTTTGCTTAAATGACCAAATAAATATCTCCAGTATCCAATCCTAAATTTATTCCCATCCATAACAGAAAAAAACAATTACTCACCGGGATTACTGAGAAAACCCCGACCCCAAATCGTACCAATTACCTACAAGCACCTCACCTTTCTTCCATTACAGTTATTTCCATTACTAGTTCAGTGCGAGAACAAATTAATGTAACCTTTTCTGTTTGATATAATCTACTTAAGCCTTGATGAGTACCAACATGTATTTGATCTCTTGTCTTAATTAAATTCATAATTCATAAATGTTTTATAATACTAATTTGTATTACATTTAATTTAATATGTATAATAATACCAAACTGTATTATAAATTGCTTATTTTTGAATTTTTGAGTGTTTTTAGAACTGAAGATGAATGTATAACATTTGAAACTAGTTTTCAATAAAAACAAAATTATAGAAGTGGCAAATAATTCATCAATCCCTAATGAGATTGACCCTTCTATACTATCATGTATACGTCAACCAAGTAAGTGACGGAGTTCACTTATTTCGGGCCATAAGTGACAAATGACAATAATGTAGCGGCTGAAATTAAAAAGAGAATTGTGACTGCCAATCGATGCTATTTCAGCTTACGGAAACAGTTTTGTAGTCGCCTTTTATCTAGACAAACCTTGGTCTAGATCAACAAAACCTTCATACGGCCAGTTCTTCCTCTCAATTCATGTCTCAAGTGATACCAAAGACACTATAATAACTTCTTGTATAAAATATATTTACCAGCTAATATATTTTTAATCCGATAAATTGTCAATTTAATCAGATTTTGTCTTTTATTTGATAAACTTTTACATTTTTGTAATTTTTTATAGTTACACATCATTGACCTGGGTCTAGTTACATAAATATTCCATTTAAAATTAAGATAAGATGGACCAGTTGTAAATGAAATAAGTTATATCGCATGCATCACCTTGCCCTTATAACAGCTACAATAAGCTCTTTATGAATGTTCCTCGTATTTCCTTTTTGAAAATAAATATTGAATATATTGATAATGAAAATTTTGCTTTTTAGTAGATTCGTATAAAATACATCAGTTTTAGGTTAAGTAGGTCCTCGTATTAGACGTAGGGAGGTGGCGGCCCCATCGCCCGATCATTGTACCGCAAACAGCCACTGGTCCTCCAGGTTGGGGGGGACACTCACCAGAACACCCTACATACAGCACACTCCTCACTACACATACACTCCTCACTACAAAGGCCACTTACAGTAAATATCTTAGGGCCACCTCCCCTGGGTAGCCGCCCAGGAAGTGAGGGGGGGAGGGTACGTCAGGGTACTCTAAGGAGACAGCCCCTCCAACTGACTCGGGGGCAGAGGGCTGATAACCCTCTCCTCTTAAATCCAACTATTACGAAAGCTGCACAGAGAACAGTCGGACTGACTCAATGGAAACAACATAATGCCTGTCCTATGGATTTTAAACTTGGAAAGGGGAAACGTTCTTTCACTACATAGACCAGGAGCCTTAGATCAGCTCCTGATTCAACTAGACAAGTATTTGATCGATATAGCTGCTATCCAGGAGATAAGATGACTGATCAAGGATCGTTCAGTAAGAAGCAACACACCATGTTCTACAGCTGCAATGAGAGAGATCACACTTATGGAACGGGATTCATCATCAGCAAGAAATTCATCACAGCAGTAACTTGATTCAAAGCGGTGGACCCCTGGATATGCTACCTACGTATGAGAGGAAGATTCCACAATTTTAGCCTCATCATTGTCCATGCCCCAATAAAACCCTCAGAGGAGGCGATTAAGGATGAGTCCTTTGCCAGGCTGAAGCAATGCTTGGATGAGTGCCCAAGATTTGATGTCAAAATAGTTGTCGGAGACTGTAATGCCCAAACCGGTAAGAGATGGAGTTTAAATCGATTATTGGCATGCACTGCATACATGAGGAATCCAATGGCAATGACAAACGATGAGTCAACTTTGCTGCATCGAGGGGACGAGGCGGAGAATAGGGATTATCCTGAAATTCCACCAGGAGAGTTAGAGCCACCTGAAGAAGTACAGGGTGCCTTGTTATCCTTAAATAAAAATAAAGCCCTAAATATAAATAATGGCGGTGGCGAGCTGACCAAGTACATACACGAGATTATCATGAAGGGAACTTGAAGAAATCCCAGATGGGTGGAAGGGTAGTATATGATGTCCCATACACAAAAAAGGAGATGTCCTTAAATGTCAAAACTATAGAGGAATCTCCCTACTTCCATGCGCGGATAAAATCTCTCGCGGATATTAAACATGAGACTGACACCGTTATGCAGAACGCGAGATTGGCGCATATCAAGCAGGCTTTATGAGGGGAAAATCCACTATAGACCAAATTTTCTCAATCAGGACCTTACTATAAAGAGCTGAGATATAAACACACCACTTCTTCATTGACTTTCAGCCTGCATACGATAGCATCTATAGAGATGAACTCTATAAGGACCTCCTTGAGTTGGGCATTGTTCCCAAAATAAAAAGATTAATTAGGATGGCAATGAGGGATGTGAGTTGCCAAGCCCGGGTGCTAGGAGGTGTGTCCTATAGCTTCCAGACCCATAAGGGACGACGACAGGGGGACTACCTTGAATGTCTGTTGTTCAACTTGGCCCTGGAAGGCTCCACCAGAAGGTCGAGGATCCAGGTGGGAGGCACCATTCACAATAGAGGTTGAGTGATAGAGATGTAGCAATAGATCCTAGGATTCGCAAATGACTTAGACATAGCTGGAAGAAGCCTTGCTACAGTAAAAGAAGCATTTATTAACCTCCAGAGAGAGGCGGCTAAGGTCGGGCTGATTATTAATGAGGGGAAGACAAAGTACGTGGGACGGACCCACACGGTAGAGGAGAGCACCCCCAGAGATCAAAGCAGGGGATTCTAGAGTGGATGGGCGAGTTTGTATAACTTAGAACGCAAGTGAACTGCGACAATGCCATAAAACCAAAAATCCAAAGGAGGATTTTAGCCGCCAACAAAAGCTACCTTGGAATACTTCCGCAGTCGAATCATCACAAGAACCACTAAGCTCCGCCTGTATAAGACCTTAATAAGGCCAGTGCTAATGCAGACTCTGAAAGCTGGACAATTCCGCAGGTCCAGGAGCAAGCCCTCCTATGTTTGGAAAGACGAATTTTAAGAAGGATCTTCGGAGCAGTATGCATCCACGTTGAATGGAGGCAGCGCACCAACGCAGAGGTCAAAGAGATGTATGCAGAAGCTGATATTGTGGTGAAATTCATCTGGATCGGACGGCTGAGATGGACTGGACATATCGTGTGAGCTGGACATAAGGATGAGACCTGGTGAAATACACCGGAAGCTTCTTGCAGAACAACTGTGTGGAACAAGAAGAATTGGCAGACCCAGATTGAGGTGGGCTGATGGTGTGGTAGTTGATGCGCGATCTCTCTTAAATGTCCGTAAGTGGCGCGAAGCAGCACACAGAGAAAGACAGAGAAGACTAGCAGACGAAGCTGCAGGCGACCCAGACTCTTCAACAATAGTAGTGCCAGCGAAAAAGGAAGGAAGGAAGTTCTCCTCTGTAATTAGGGATTGATCCTTCTATACCATCATGCGGATGTCAACTGTTCTCCTCTGTGGTTGTGAGGCATGGGCACTCAGTAAAAATGACGAACATGGTCTCCTGATCTTTGAAAGAAGCGTTCTTCCAAGAATACTTGGAGGAACCCAAAGTGCTGGGCAATGGAGGAGACGATCCAACTAGGAATTATACGCCATATTCCCCAAACCAAACATCGACCAGACTATCTAATTGAGTCGGCTAAGGTGGGGAGGACATGTGTGAAGAATGGGAGAAGAGGAAATACCTAAGAAGCTGCTGATGCAATCACTTTATGGAACAAGAAAGAGAGGAAGGCTTACATTGAGACTGCTAGATGGTGTGGCTAAGGATGCTAGGAGTATTTTGGGAATAAGGAACTGGATGAGATCCGCACAGGACAGGGACAAATGGTGGAAGTTGCTGGAGGAGGCCAGGACTCGAAACCGGGTTGCAGAGCCATTATGATAATGATTATTATTACTACATAATAATTACATAACTATTACTATTATGATTATTATTATTAATTACTATTATATATAGCTTCAGCACCTGCGTTGCGTGCCTCAGCAATGGCTGAAGAAACAATTAGGTCTGACTCAGCTTGTACCACTTTGCACCCTGGCCTCTGTAAATGAGCCGTTAAATGTGAAATGAACCGCATTTTGTTGTTGGAGTTGGCAAAGAATTCTTTTTGCTTTAATGTTATTGAAATGGCTCTTCAACTCCAGCATTTTCATGGTGTGTTTTTCCAAAGCGACTAAGATATTCTTCATCTTTTTTGATCATTGCGCTGTAGCCGTCAAACACTACTATTTGTTTCCCATAATGTACAAGTATATAATCAACATACTGTTTGCATATGGACAGAAAGGAAGCCGCATTGTCCTAAGATACGATAGAGTAGATGTCTTCTGTCTATGAAGTACCTCGCACGACTTTGAGGAGCAGGGACTTCATCTGATAGCTTCTATACTTTGCCCGCCAACATCCTACAAAAGACGATTTTGAACCCCTCCGATAAATTACAACAAAAATATAACTATTGAACTATTGAACCTCATCACATTATTTATATAGACCCACCAACTGATCAAAAGAAAAATAAATTTAAATATATTTTAAAAACAATTGTAATACAATTTTCGCAAAATTGAAAAAAAAAAGAAAAAACCTCCCCCTTCCTTCACATACTTCGAAATTTATCCTCAAATTTGATTGTTAAACCTAATTGCGTAATAAGCAATCGATCAATTGACCAAAAACAAAAAGGAATTTAAAACAATTTTAAAGGAATTACGCTCTATTTGTCTAAATTAAGAATTTTATGCCATTTCCCTATTGACATTTCAGAAACGAATAGGTTCACAAAAAAAAAAAAAAAAAATGAACTCGACCTTTCTTGTTGGGAATTAGGTTACTAGGGTATAGGGGTTATTTTGATTTTGTAACGAAATATTTTTGTTATAAACCTCATAGCTTCTGAGATATTTTAGAAAAAAGTGCTATTTTCCGACGCTTCTCCTCTCCCCCCAAAACCCGATGGTGGAACCTCTGGAGATTTTCAGGGGAAGGTAACAAACATCGGGGGATCATAAGATCTTTGCTGTTTTGAATATCTAGGTTTGGTCATTTTTTTTCATAATGTCATTAGACTATATTAGTCAACCTGTTTATACGGATATATAATATCTCTTGAAATAAACAAGTCCTAACGAATCACAGAATTCGCCATCATGGTTGGCTGGTAGATTGTTCTATGCTAGCATCCTAAATGTCGGCGTAGGAGTAGGTGTAGTCCTCCTTCTTTCATTCCGGTATATCTGCCAGGTGTATTATTAAAGTATTATGTGTGTTTCGGAATTCTAAAGATGAATCTATGAAAAATAATTGATGAAAAGACATCCATCTGCTTCGATAAGGTTCTTTTCAGACACAGACAGATTCACGAGATATGCCGGTATTGATCCTACAGTGAGATTTATAATATATAATATTTTATATATAAATAATACCCTGGATCAGACAGGTGGAATTGAATGGTAAAAGAAGGATATTTACGAGAAGTGCAGCCCTATCCTAAAGATGAAATTACGCGAGACATTCGAAGAGAGGGAATTCACCGTGAGTGCCTCTGTTTTGGATCTCTTGCAACTATACCAAACATTACAAGGAGCATCTTGGAGGAAAAGACCTAGATGTTAACATTTGGAGGATGGCGATTTTAGTCGAAAATGTAATTCTGGAATCTTTGTTCATTATCTACCACCACTTGCGTGATAACTAAACAAATGGATATTTATTATTATTAAGGCCGTGGTGGCCGAGAGTGTTAAGACGTCACCTTAACAACCTTGATATATCTACAGTTCCGGTTCGAATTCGGTCTGGGCGGGTTGAAATTTATTTCGTGGCGGCCCCACGTAATGAATCTCAACCTGCACACTCTGGTTAGAATAGGACGGTAACTTGAAGGATAACCCGCCCTGTTTGTCACAATTAGGATAGGATAGGAGGATATGAAACCCTAATAAAAAAAATTTAAAAAATTGTATTATTATTGTTTTTACTTATTTTTCTTCTCTAATTATATCAGCCTAATTTTAATTTAATTTTATAGAATAATATAATAGTTTTTTTTTTGTAGCTAACAGTATTACCAGGCCCCATGCAGCTGCTCTCTGGGCAGATAATCTTTAGCTGCCCCTCCTCCTTTTTCCGTTTCCCCAAACATTATGAAAATTTACAAATTCAAGCTTATTTATTATCAGTTCTAAAGCCGCATATGCAACTAAATACTATGGTTATTTAATGACACAATCTGTTTGTCTTATTTAATAAATGGCTGTTACACATTGATACGGCTATTAGAACTAACGTTAGTAAAACATGAACTATAGTATACAGTATATTGTTAAGCGGGTTTTAAATTTATTTCTAAAGTATTGGTTTTAGGCCTATATTTAAATGCACTGCAATTATATAAACTAACACTTCCTCTTGATTCTGCCATGGCCGGCAAGGCAATGCCCTACGGCAAGGGCCGGGATATTACACGTCTCTCTGTTGTGCTTTAAATTGTAGGATTTGACATGTATTTTTGAAAATCAAATCGTACGATAAGATGTTAAACAAATTATTTTTCCCGTCCCTCCAATTTTCTTTTCTTTCCATTTTTTTCGCAACTCAAATTCTCCCGCCCCTCAAAAACTGGCGCCCTGGGCGATCGCCCAGTGGGCCTTTTTGTAAATCGGGGCTGGGGTGTTAGTTCTTTCGGTGTTAAAGGATGTGTGAACTTGTAAAACATTTGGCTGATTTTTAAATTTTTTATTACATACACAAATTTTATTATGTCATAAAATTATGAAGGATTGTACGGAAGAGTAAATGAGAATGCAATAGGGAAGTTGGTACAAATTTACAATGCAGCCACCTTATCACTAGCGGTCGCCGCACTACCGCTCTCTATCGCCATTTGTGCTAACTACTTTCTATTCAATTGTAAAATTCGTGTTCATTGGAATTACTTCTTTTATTAGATATTATTTAATTAATAGTGCTGTCGACTTCCGGTGGCCTGGGGAAGCTGTATTTAAAGCAGTAATAATTTAAATTACGGTTAAGGTCCAACCGCAACTGAAAAGGATCCGTTGGGGGTTTGTACATCTCTTGAGAGAGCGTAGCGAGCGGAATTCGACAGCTGTGATCTAATTAAAGCAGTAATAATTCAAATTACGGTAAGGCCAGAACTTAACTGAAAAGGGTCCGTTAGGGTTTTGTCAATCTCTTAAGCGAGCGCAGCGAGCGGAAGTCGAAAGCACTAATAATAAATGATATATAATTAAAGGAGTAATTATTTAATTAATTCCAATTGAATAGATAGCAGTTAGTGCACAAATGGCGCTAGAGAGCGGTAGAGAGGTGACCATTACTGATAAGACGGCTGCATTGTAAACTTGTACCGATAAGTAAAAATAAACAAAGACACGCACAAAAAAAATAATATAGGTAACATAGTTTGGTAATAATAATAACGTACAGTGGTGAATAGTAAAATTGAAAAAGAATAAAATTATGTACTTATAAATTAGACTCTTTTCCTCGACGAAGGCTTAATGTTAATTATTTAAAATGTACCAAGACTGTAGGTACTTATATTATATATAAATATATATTGATAAGTATGTTGAGTATACAACAACCTAATGTATTTGGACAGCATGGATTGTAAAAAAAGCATTTCTCTCCCCATTTAAAAGCAGAAAAAAAAGATATAAATAAGAACGGTCAATTATTAAAGTTTTTACTATTTCGGCGTGACTGGGTATTAAGAAAAGGTGTGCCTTTGCCTACCTCTCCAGTAATTATTCATATCTTGTTGCAAGGAACTGAAAGAGATTAAATGCCCCGATGGAACAAGGCAAACTTGCGGTCGCTCTAAAGATTAGTTACACCTCGACTGTAAACGATTATTTTTTGCATAAGTTTATTGCACAATTTATTATCAAAGCAGCTTTAGGATGAAAAATTACCTTTAAATGTAGGTGGAATTCATCATGTCTAGGTTGATTTTTCAGTGTTACTGGTCCTGAGAAATATTTGACGGTTTGCAGAGGAAACATCATCAACATGCTACATTATTAAATGTAATTAGTCAGGTCTCAGAAGACCATATTGCCCAAGAACTAAGTTTAAAAGCTTCATTATACTAATCAATATTTAAGACGGTATTGAATAAATAAATATAACTAAATAGATTGGTTATGATATTTTAAGGCGCAAAACATCTAGATCAATATAGCTAAATAGATTTTTTTTTCTATTATATAAAGCATGAATTATATAGGTACCTAATAAATTAATTAGTACTGTAACGATCGATCAACATTGAAAATACAGTAGAGCCCCATTTATTCGAAATAATGTGACCAGGATTATTCCGGATAACCCGAAATTTCGGACATGAGATCAGTAAATAAAAAAAATAGTGATATTAATGATTTTTATAATAAAAAAAAATGTAATACGCATGTAAATGAATGTAAACATTTGTATGCAATTTTACAGGTTTTCAACATCAAATTTATTTAAAATAAATTAGTAGTCAGAAATTTTTGTTTGGCGCTTGTTTCCCACTCTGTTTTTCGTGCAATGTTTAGCCACCGTTTTTTCAACAATACATTGGCTGAGGTAGACTGATCACACTGTTATACCGCATTTAAAGCAACCTGTAATAAAAACCTATATTACTGCCAAGAATTGAAAGAAATTGTCATTAATTAATCCTTTTTATTTAAAAGAAAGACGGAATTTTTTTGTTTTCCGTATAATCAGGGTTTAGTATATGGAGGATCCGGATAAGCGGTGTTCTATTGTACATAAAATTTGATTAAAACACTTGATCTGGGGCGTAACTGGGTATTTAGGGGCCCGGGAAAGGACGTTAATTATCTCCTCCTCCTATGGTAAATAATGAAACATATTTTTCTGAATCCTCCCCTCCCACACTTCATTTTGTTCCCAATAAAACAGTAAGATATTCGACTTATATATTATTTTCACTGCAAACTATAATTATTATTTATCCGAAGAAGACATTTTTCATTTTTTGAAGATACAGTCTATATAGCTATTCATACAGTTACAATATATTTTTCAAAAAACATTTTTCAGGCAATTTTTTTTTTAGGTCCTTCATTTTCAATTGAAAGCAGTGGCAAACCTGCTAGTCGATCTTGTATCGATCAACGATATCTCATCGTTGATCTCATCTAACTTTTAACTATTTTCAACTTAGAAAAAGAACGCCCTGCTTTTGCTATGTGAAAATACAGAACGAAAACAAAAATCCTATCTTAACAGGCTCCCTAACTACGCCCCTGCACTTGATACAGCATTGTTATGAATTAATTATAATATTTTTTTGGTTTGAGTAAATAAATATTTAAAGTTGATACCACTAATTTACTGGAACCAAAATAGTTTATAATTGTGGGTATCTAATCAAACAAATATTTTTTTGTAAATATCATGACTGTTAGCACCTCCAATAATAAAACCTCTGCTTGTCTGATCTCATGTGTACGCCAGATGAGATAAATATTTGGGGGTTTCATAGATTCATTGTTAAAAATTACCTCTAATTAATATGTGTATTCTTGAAATCATATTAATAATAATTTTAACGTTTCGGGGGCAAGATGCCCATCTTCAGACATTAATATTCTCCACAATAGCATCAACTCATATAACAATTATTAAGATACAATAAAATTACATTGCATCATTTTAAAAACCTTAATTACAAAAATAAGTTTAAATTTGTTTACCTTTAAATTAGTCATAAATTATAAAATTGTTGTCACTAAAACAAAACCGTATTACAATTTCGTCTTGATTGTAATTTAAAAGTACATACAATATTATCACGCAAGTATATCCTAATTGTTTATTTCGGGTTTATTTATTTCTTCAATTCCATAAAAAACCTACAATAATAAGGCTATAATACCAATAATCTTTAATAAGGTTTAAAAGAAAGTTGTAGAACCAGCGAATCGTATAAAATAACACTTAACATTAGTTTTTTTTTTTTTTTTTTTAATGAAGGTTTTAAGACGACGCACAGTGGTTCAAAACACTTTTTCGGGACAAAACTCTGCCCTGGTTGTTCTATTTATGATAGAGCTACCATCTCAACGTCATTTTACTCCTAAGTAAATTTGCTTTTAATGTTTAGATTATCAAATTTTTAGCTAATTTTAATTTGATAAAAATTTATAATTCTTTTTGTTTTTTTCATAAAAAAATTTGCTTACTAATAATTCTTGTATATATCAATATTTTCTGTATTTCCATTTGTTTTTATTTGTTATTAGATAAGTTTAAGAAAATATAGGTGGTATATCACAACTTAGTAATTTTTTACGATTTTTCCAAAAATGTCGTCAAAATCTCACTACTATATATTATTACGGTAGTATAGACCCCTTTTCCGGCTCTCAGGAGCGATGGATTTTGACGAATGAGGTATCAAAAGAAAAGAAATTTCACGGAGGAGTGACGAATCCTGATTTGGTTTCTTAAATTCTTACTAGGGCTTAAATAAAAGTGATGAAAAAACTGGGAGGTTTCAAAGTTTTGACGACTAAAAGTCGGCGGATCGAGACGGGATAAGTTGGGTTTTAAAGATTTTGACGCGGGCATCAAGATCATGTATGGTCCTCTGGACCATACCGCTCCAGCGTTTTAAAGCTCTAAAACCTACCGTTTTTGAGAGAATGCACGATATAGATCCGCACGGGCCCTATACCATCTTGCGTACGTGCCGTTGTCATGGCAACTTTATACCTTTTAAAGCCAGTTGAGACTGTTAACAAAAACGTATTAATAACTGTGAAAACGTTTTGTAAATAAAATATTGTTTTCATGTTTCCATGAATGATAGAATACTACAAACAGAAAGTGGTTACTGTACGAGTCTTATTGCTTAAATGTTAAACTGAGGGGGTACTTTCCAGTAGGGCAAGTTAATTACTTAGTAAGTATTAACTATTACTTGAACATAGTCATTATAAACTATTATTAAGCTACACCAAATGTGTGTGTTAAATAAACTTTCTTGATAATATTATATTGTTTATCGCTTATACTTCGATTTCATTAAGGATTCATTAAGATATGTAATGCGAGAGATCTCGCTCGGGTATACTAGTTATAATTTATTTCCATATCTCAATATATACATAACATATTATGCTATGTAAGCCATCAGCTCCATTTAACCATGATGGGCGGGAAAGCATAACATAATATATTGAGTACTCTTTCGTCTGCCACTTTTTCCATATGTGGTAATCCTTCTGATATGAACGATTTATCCCATGTGAACGATTAAGATTAATTGCGAAAAAAACGTTCCGTCATTCCGTTCCAATCTAACCTTCTCGCTTTGAATTTTTTTTAGAAATTTTAAATTAAGTTCTTCAGATAGGCTTTGAAAATGTTCTGGACAATTCTCGTACTTATTTGAAAAATGGCTCAATAAGGATTCCAATTTATTTCCACCTGAAGACAAGCAGATATTCACAATTTCTTCCTGCTGTCTGTCCTCACCTTCAAGAGTTGCACTCGTCAAAAGTTTAGTTAAGTCATAATTAATCTAAAAAATAGCTGTATCGCGTTTTGTGGAAGAATTTTTCTTATTTTTAATATTAATTCTATCTTATCTGACATTCTAGTTTATCATTTTAACTATAGCTATCACATAACGTAATTGCATATATAAAATAAAAAATATCCTACAAAAACACATTTGTAGCTATATCTCGCTTGGGGGCAGAACTTCACTATTTTTTTTCTACTGAAAACCTTAATTTAAAGATTAAACTATTTTTATGAAAAAATTTTTTGGTCTACTCATTGAAAAAAATTGTATAGAGAAATACGCGTTACGCTTCGTCTGAAGCGTAGAAATTGATGCATAGTTTTAAAATTTTCATGGTAAAATCTAGAAACAAAACCAAAATTTTACGCACACTTCGCACTTCAATATGTTAGGTATATATTGAGATATGGAAATAAATTATAATTTTGACGACATTATTGGAAAAATCGTAAAAAATCACCAAGTTGTGATATAAAACCCAATATTTTCTTGAACTTATCTAATAACAAATAAAAACAAAGGGAAATACAGAAAATATTGATATATACAAGAATTATTAGTAAGCAAATTTTTTTATGAAAAAAACAAAAAGAATTATAGATTTTATCAAATTAAAATTAGCTAAAAATTTGATGATCTAAACATTTAAAGCAAATTTACTTAGGAGTAAAATGACGTTGAGATGGTAGCTCTATCATAAATAGAACTACCAGGGCGGAGTTTTATCCCGAAAAAGTGCATTTTGAACCACTGTGCGACGTCTCACTTATCCATGCCAGCAAAACAAGCAATGGGCAACATAATTTTGCTTTCCCGTTCGAAATCAAGGTCCTGTTGATGAGATAACTAGCTAATGGCTTCATAGGATATACTACTGCCGCATTTATAGTATTGAGCATTAATCGTATTTTATAGGCGCTAAATTTAAATAAGAGTAATTAAAAAGTTACAAAAAATAAAATAAAAGCTATTTTTTTAACTTTCTTATATTTTAAAATTCTCCTGTACCAGAAGCGAAACAACAACAACGCTCACTGAGCCAATGTAAAAAACAAGTATCCAAACTTTAATGAAGGTATCGAATGATAACCGTAGCTGACGATGCTTATCTTCCGATATTATATATATATATATATATATATATATATATATATATATATATATATATATATATATATATATATATATATATATTGTATATCGATATCCTGCTGTAAATACCGTTTTGAGATTTTTTCATAACTGGATCTTTAATTCGAAGAACATATGAGATCATTTACCAACTGAGAAATATAGTCGTACATAACAGACATACTATAGCTTGATTTTATCAATTAATTCCCAGCCAAAAATTGTCTCTACTGCTATCCAACCGCATTTTAAAAACTGACGTCTCCCTATCTCCAAAGTTTCAGAAATACTAGCACCAAATAATAATTCAATAGGACTAGGACGCGTATCACTAATCTTAATGCCAAGAGCTTCCTGCTCTTTCTACCAAAGTCCTGAAAAAATCGGAGGTATAAAACCACAGATTTTATCCTCATCAAACATTTCAAAGGAACGAGAAAGAAAAATGAGAACGTATTTCTACACCACAGCAATTGTGATATTTATTCTAGTGCTAACACCACCAAACAATGCATGTGGGATTCTTTCTTTCCTTTTAGAAACAAGCTTGAGCCCTTTCGCTGTAGAACTTAGTTAATAAGAATGTTGGGTCCCTGAATCCATTAGAGATCTAACTTGTTTAATAGAATGCCCATTGACCAAAATAACCTTCTAAGTGCGATTGAACACATGACCACTAGTGTAATTAGCAGCTTTGAACTCTTCTTTGACTGCTTCGGAGGTTGGCTTTTTTTTTCATCCTTGGAGGAGGGAACACGGGTGACTTTCCAAAAATCAGCCATTTCAAACGTTCATTGCATTTCTTAGCAGTGGCGAACGCAGAGGGAGGGGGGTCAGGGGGATATATTCTCCGAAATTGTTGAATAAAATATGATTTTCATAACCAGCAACATAAGTTTTGTATTTTTAATAATAATTGTTGATCCAATTTTCATTCTTATCCTTAAAACTTAAGCCCAATTTGACATTATAGACACTTAATTGGTTACTTGTCTTCTTCCTATTAAATCCCTCCCGAAAAAGATTGTAATCCTCCGCAAAAAAATATTCTGCGTACTCGCCTGTTTCTTAGATCGATATCCACAGTTCACTTTTAAGAACAGAATTCCTTTTCAGCTCTAATGTAAACATTTGGGCTTTGATTTTTCCCTTACCTATATGAAATATACAGTAAGGGAAAGTATTGCGATAGTTATAAATTTCGAATTCGAGTTTTCAACGGAAATACGCGCTTAAGGTCTCCTGAATCCAAATAACCAAGTCCCGCAAAAAAGGTCCTGTGAGTGTGAACAGCCAAGCTCAAAAACGAAAAGTCGTACGAAACTGAAATTACGTATTTAAGTTAGGTATATTCTTGAGATGTTACAGCAACCTTTTCGTCAAAATCGTCTAACCGGAAGTGCCACTTTATATTATCGATTTTACAATTTTTTACAAGTTTCTCGGAAACGGCGCTAAAGATTTTGATGAAACTCGCCTGGTCTTCTCCATAAAGCCCTTTAACTTTTCATGTATGTAGTACATGACAGAGGAAATGCAAGGAAAAAAGTTATGATGAAAAGAAAATTGTATCTGCTCATAACTCAAAAAGTATGTATCTTATGGTAAACTATGTATGAAATCATATGAAAGGTAAAAAAATTCTCTAAAAACAAAACAAAAAAATATTTAAATCTAGTATTAGCAAAATGAAATATACAGTATTAGCACTAGTATTAGCAAAGATACAGCGTTTCTTATAAGGTATACAAGACCCTAGATGGAAAGCTGAGCGCGTCTGATAGGAGACGGATTCGGCCAGACCTCCTCCAAACAAGCCGCCGACTTGTTGTCAAAAATACGCTCTGTAATAATGTAATTTAATAATGTAGAAATATAAATGAACTTAATAATTTCTACTTTTTTATTATTTAAAAGACAAAAATTGATTACATGGAAAATAATACGAAACTTTTACAATATCTTTTCAGCTTGACAAGCCAAAAATATGTTACTATACAGGATCGTCGTGCTAAAATTTATTAAGAAACTAATTTATTGAATATTTGTGAGAGAAGACTTGAAGAAGTGCATTCTAATGAATTTATTTTAAGTATTATGTGAACTCTTTAAAATTATGTTAAAATTATTATTATTATAGGGTGATAAGGAAAAGTTGAAGTGCGCACCGCACCAGATTTTTATGTTTCTTCTTAGAAGATTCAGGTGTATGAGATAACCCGAAACCTTGAGCATCAAGGCCTATTCTTTGTTCATTTTCAACTTCATTCTTTAAAAATTCAAGAAGTTTTTCCAAGCGATTAACTGACTTCGAAGCTGTAGCCTCAGTCTCCAAGCCATAATTGGCGATGATAAAGGAATATCAAAATTATAAAACGTTCGTAAACAAAAAATTCAAAATTAGAAATCTTTAAATGTTTACAATGAACTTTTGAGTCATATTTATGATTCTCCACTTTTTTTTCACGGATTATATTTAATTACATAGCTAAGTTTCGTTTCGTGATTTCAATAACATTCTCGTAAATTTTTGTGCAGATGTGCCATTTGTTTTCATATCAACCTTACTTTCTCCTGTCACTATATTATTTTGTTATTTTTTAAGGAATTATCCAATAAACTATTACCTCCTCTAATCATTCTCGTCATGAAATATCATGAAGATGGTACCCTGTTAGAATAAATTAGAATATGTAATCATAAATTACATCGTTTTAAAATGAACATAGATAACGATTAATGAAATTAAATTTGATTATCATTGGAATTCGAAGTTGTTGGGGAACTGTTACGTGCATGAGTCACTAACAGCCTTTTTCATTTACGTTTTTTTAAATATTGAAATAAATAAGAGACAATCAGCGTTGGTAAAACGATAAACGTCTCCGCAGTATAAGAAAACGCTTAAGCAGACATATCGCCACACTATCTAATTCAAATTGATCAGCACAGTTTAAGAACACAAACCCCGTAGTTATCATTCAGACATTCTTCAAACCCCGACGTCCACCAATAGCCAGCCTTCGGATGGCTGAATGATCTTCAGCCGTGATGTATGGTGCCAGATTATTATGGACCATTAAGCAATAAATATTTCTTGATTATAGATCGACCGTCCATAAATAGGATATTGTTCTGTTTGGGCAGGGGCGCTAAACACTTAGATAGAGATCTTGCGGATTGAGTTGCCTTTCATAATGGTGTACCTCCATTCAGTTCTCATTCACCATCTTGTCCGTTACTGATTTAAAGTATACACAAATCAGCTGAACCCATGATTATTTTCGAAGTAATTGAAATAATTCCCTACTAATAGAATACGAATATCCAAGAAATCATTGTTCATTGGACCCTTCTGCATATTTAACAACAAAAAAAATCCTAACTTATAGCCCGGGAATAGGCGTAAAAAATATTCACCTATTTATAAGCCACTAGATTAATCTACAATGCCCTGACGATAAAATGAGGGGAACAAGATGACTGATTGAAAACGAATATATTGAAAATTACGAATAATGTACTGGTGTCCATCAAGGAAGTATCTTAGGTCTCATTCTCCAAACGGTTTATCCTATACTACAATATCAGAAATTGTTGTCAGTCTCTCGGCAAAATGATTCTCACAATCCCCTGGAAGGATTTTGCTTTAACTTACAGAGTAAGGATTTTCAGGCCCCCAGAAACCGATAGGTGTAATTATATTCTTTATATAAATATATTATACATTATATTATATATTATACATTATATCATATTATAATTATATTCCATTATGTTATATCATATATTATACATTATACATTATAAATATATACAATATTTATATATTTATACTTATTTAGTGAAAAAAACAAAACAAGCAGGAGGGTGGGAAAATACGTGAATGAACCAGAGCGAAACGCGCGCCATCAAACCGAACTAACAATAATTTATTCCAGTCAAATCTTATTCTATGAAATACAATTTTAATTAACTATTCGCCGCTAGTTATTTATTTTCAGTGATAATTATTTTCGGTCTGATTTTCCACTGAGACCATCCGAATTGGGAAGTGCGGGCTGAAATTCGAACCCATGATGTTTACATTACTTTTACCCCCCCTCATATCACTCGTTTATGAGGACTACTGTCTCCCAGAGGATCAAAATAAATGTCATAAAATCATATTTACCCGACGTCGTGAACTTGCTAGTTCAGGAAAAATAAGCCCAAATTGACCAAATAAACAACAGAATTTGCACATTCATGGAACTTTGGTCTTAACCTCATCTTGGTAGTAGAAATCGATATATGGAGAGTACGCCCAAATTTCGGGGGGACAACCCCTCTGGGGGCGTTGAAATAGTTTTCCTTTAGTAAAGCAAAACTATATTTCTTATACAGAATTTTATCTTCTTTGTGATGGTCCAATTGGAACTCAATTACCTTGACAAGTTTTTGAGTGATCACCTATTCAACCAAAACTTGACTCACATAAAAAAAAAAAAAAATACAAAAATCTAAATTTTCTGCTTTTCCGTGTGGAATCGGACCATGGGCCAATACGAACTTTTTTTTTGCTCTTGAGGTCTACTTTCACCTCTTTAAATATTTTCTGTGACTTACAGGACACCCTGCATACGGTTAGGTCCCCACAAAATGTGATTTTTAAGTGTTTTTTTAACCTAAAATCAGCAATAAATTTTAAACTATTGACTGGGGTGGGGGAGGGTGTGGTCTCATTCGATTGGGAAACAAAAAATATATAATAAACGATAACTAACTCGACTTACTTTTGCGCGAATTATTTTTCGACCCCCATTTCAACGCCCCCAGAGGGGGTTGTTCCCCCGAAATTTGGGCTGACTCTGCATATCTCGATTTCTACCATCAGAATTAAGTTATGAACAAAGTTTCATCAATGTACAAATTTTTTCGTTTGTTTTGTCTATTTATCCTGTGCTGTACGACGACCTGCCATAGATTATTCGTTATTCAATGATAATCCGCTTATCCCCGTTGGACTGATCCTTGATTCTTTGTCTGCAGTAAGTATCAACTAGCCAGGTTTTCTATTTTATAAGGAACTAACATGGGATCCACCCACAAGACTAAAACGTCAAGTAACTGTTCGTCGATTCCTAGACAAACGCCCTGAAACTAAATAATTGCAACTAATTCACGTTACTATGACAGGTCTATTTTTACATAGAGAGTTGATCTTTGAAGCTTCACTGAGCCTTCGAATTCCTCACCTATGCAATCCTTACAATTTCTCCTCCATCATTTCACAAATAAAACCGTCCTTAGTGTAAGGCCATTACGTACATAATAAAGGTATGTTCCATGTGTTGCTGATTTGGCCCAAAATAGATACCCATCCTTCCATTAGAACATCTAACTCACTCTAATCTACTAGTTTTTAGACTGGCTTCCCAATCAATACCCACTAATCCCCCAAGAAGTCTGAAAAGAAAATGATCCGAGGCCGCCTTACATTGAGCAGCCATTGGAGTGTTACCAAAGGTAGTAGGTTAGATTCTCGACAAGTAATTTTTATTTCAGATTAATCTGACTCATACTTACTTTATTACTGTAAATTAAAAAAAAATATTATTTTTTCTGAGTATTTCAGAAATAATTGTGGGAAATTCTGTAATTAAAAAAAACTTGAGTTTTTAAGAATTAAATCGTTTACAAATTAATTTCATCCTTAGTAACCGTTATTTTTGCGGTGTCAAAGGAACACTACACCAAACCGTATCGAATCACTGCGTCAGGGCTCTTCAGTAGTCTATGAATTTACCTTTAATTTTCTGATTACAAACATCATAAAATATATATTTTTTTTGTTACATTTGATAACTCATTACATTTGGAACGAAATGTCAGATATAAAATAAATAAATAAAACGATTTTTATTTATTTATTGTTTTAATATATGAATAGTAGGATCATATATTTATAATCATTGAAAAATCAATATTAAAAAATATTTATTTTTAGTTTAAATTTTTAATATTTTTAGATTGAAAATTAATTAATCTAAAAATCTGATATTTTTTCTCAAAGAAATATACGTCAATGGAAACTTTTCAACAGGGCTCCAAAATAACTGTGCACTATAATTTCGAACAAGTTCTTGTTCTAAATTAAACTTTTTCTTTGGAACTTTTTTGAAACAGTTCATGAAAGAACTTTCATGTTAAAACTTTCATTATAAGTTCTTATAACTTATAACTTTTTATTCAGAACTTATATAGTAAAAGTTCTTTGAAAACTTTATCGCAAGAACATTTATAATAAAAGTTCTTTAAGAACTTTATCGTAAGAAATTTTATATACAAGTTCTATATTAAAAAAAGTTCTCATTATTAAAGTTCCCAATTAACTGTTGAAAATACTCATGGAATCGTGTCTTAAAGGTTTTCTTACCTTAAAATGTTATTTCTTTAAATAAACAATCTGTTGGTGATTTAATTGAAATCAAAGCAATTTTCCTATTGAAATTAAATGTTAAATAAAATGGAATTGTTTTTATATATTCTTTTATTTCGAATTTTATTTTTATCTATGTTTTTTTGTTAAAAGTTTTTTGTTTTTTTTTAACAATGCTGCTGTCTCCTGAGGTTTCCCCCACCTCCCAAAGATCCCTCTCAAACTTAGCCCCGTAAGTATGTGAAAACTTATATTAGAGAACTTTTCTAGTAGGAACTTCTATTAAAAAAACTTTTATAAAAAAAGTTTTAGCAAGAACTTATATTAATAGAACTTTTATCAAAAACTTTTAATGATGTAAGTTCTAAAGGAACAGTTAATCGGAAGTTTCTTCTGTGTAGTAGTATTATGTTAATACTTAATACCGTTAGTAGCATAGGCTAAAATTATTGGGGGAGGGGTAAGGGGTAGGCGAAATTATATTTTCGCCCCCTTTTATTTATTAATGAGGGGGGAATCTCTTCCTCTAAGTCTGCGCCTATGGTTAGTAGGCCCATGAAGTTATTCGAGACATGCAGAAGTGCTGATGGAAAATCCCTCTCTCCCCCATTACTGATAGGAATGTTTTAGAGGCTGATTTATTTGAAGCGTTTCATTTTTTGTGGGAATATTTCGTAAGAATTGTTTTCTACTATTTTCTCCCAATAAATGCTGGACTTCTTACATTTACTGGATGAAAAAATAAAAATCTACGTCTCTACAATTTAAAAGCTTTTTTTTTTTTTTATACTAACAACAGTATTAAAAATGCAATACGTAAATGTGTTATCTGATTAATAAAACATTACAGTTAGTAGTGAAGAAATTAATTGATAGCGAACCAATGAAATTTCTGTTAGAAAGTCCCGAGACCATCTTCTTTGAAGACCCGTCGTGGGATTAGTGGCAAGCAAGGCTATGAACTCCGAATAGTGGGTATGGAACTTCTAATGGAATAATGGGTATCTATTTCGGACCAATTCAGCAAAATTAAGGGGATAATGAATAATTTTAATCGTGAAATAATAAGGAGGGTTGAGGATTTTAGATCGTAAGGACTTTTTACGGGAGAAATTCGATGGCTTAATGAAGCCATTAAGATCAACTGCATATCGAAGTCGTTTTTTGAAAAACACTTAAGCGCCAAATATTCTAAATTTAGATTTCGGATGGGACGTAAACACAAACTCTGTAGAATCCCGCTCACGAAATATTGAGAGAAAAATAAATTAAGAATGGTCTAAAATCTACTATTAAAGATGTAAGCACCAAGTACTGACGACTGTCAGTCGCCACTCCGGCCTTGATCAATGATGGAAGCCTTAAAAATATATTATAATTATATAAGGTTTGACACTTTAATAAACGCCTGCTGTACACAATAAAGAATAACATTGAAAATATGTATATATATATATTGTTATTTAGGGAAAAAACGTTTCATGTGTTTTCTGTAAAGTTTGCTAAATGGTAAAAATAGGCCTGTCATAGTTAATTGAAGTATTTGTATAATTGGAAGTTTTAGAGAGCTTGTCTATTAAATGCTGAAGTCGGAAGCGATTACAAAAAAATGATCTTTAAACTCGAATTGGCTAAAGAAAAAAAATCTTATAAATTACTGAAATAGGGAGAAAACATATTAATTAAAAAAAATATATATACATTTTTTAGTCGTATTTCTTTCTTTCGGTGTTATGATATTTTTTATGATACTTTTACAGCTTAAGAAAAAAATTATAGTTTAATGATTATCATTAATATAATTTATCATAGAATGGAAAAATGACGACTAATGAAAATCATGGACGGATAAAATTGTATTAAAAGGATGTAGATAAAAAAGAAGCATGATAGGTAATTAATAGTTAAATTAAATTATTTCTTAAATGATCTGAATTATATAAAGTAAAGTAGATATATAATATGTAAAAAAATGATGAAATATTGTATGAGTATAAATTAAAGATTTGTTTTCAAACTTGGAAAATATTTCTCCTTTTTTCTCCTTTAGTTAATTACCAAATTTTTTCATAGTTTATGTTTATCTATTTTTATTACAATTCATTATGGGAAACGGTTAGTTATTTCAAATAATCTGAATTAAATGTACTTTAGAGGAAGCCATTTTGAAAATTCGGTATTTAAGCCCTGTCAGACTATTTAAATGAGGATAAGACCTAGCTGATATTAAAGACCATTTAATTGTACATTGATATAAAGGTTTTTTTGAAAATCGTCAGAGCTGTTTTCAAGAAAGTCGTAAAATAGTGTAAAATGCGATGAAATTCATCAGGTAAGCTGATTTTAGCGAAAAAGTTGTAACATCCCAGGTATATATCTATCTTCAATACGTAATTTCATTGCCTTACAACTTTTTGTTTTTTTAGCTAAGTTATTCACATACACAGACCATTTTGCAAGACTTGGTTATTTGTGCTCAGGGGACATTAAAACGTATATTTCCGTTGAAAATTTGGATTCAAAATTTTTCACGATCGCAATACTTTCCCTGGTTATAGATTTTATATATCAGTTGATATCCGCATGATGGTATAGAAGGATCAATCCCTATTTTATATATAGTTAAGTGGAAGTAAAAATAGGCCTGTCTTAGTGAAATGAGTTTTTTTTAATTAAGTTTTTGAGCGTCTACTAAACGAAGTCGGAAACGAATTCAAACAGATTACCTTCAAACTCAAATGTTTTCAAAGAAAAAAAATGTATGAATTACTGAAATAAGAAGAAAAAATATTAATATATATACAAACAAAAAATGACTGAAAAAAAAATAAACTAATATCTAGCAATCGAAAAAATATAAATAAAGGCTTAAATCTAAAGACTTTTTTTAGTATTTTAAATCAGGATATATTTTTTGAATAAAGAAGATGGATTTATATTTTTTAATTTTACTATTACATTCTTTATATATATATATTTATTAAGATTTACTATAGATCATGGAAGTACAAGTCAGATTAACATGATATAAAAATAACTCGTCGTGAATCACACAATGAAATTGAATGAAAGAAAAACCTGCCATTTGGTAATACCCCAGTGACTGTTTTGAGTTAGATGATCTTGTAGCATACTTATTATAAACTGACGATACCTCTTTGTTAAGGTCATATGTGGTAACCTTATAATATATGCTAATTTTAATTTAATTAGTTAATAAATACGTTGAGATTTAGTGGTGAAAATTGTATTATAATATATTTTAACTCTCCTGGTCATTTTCTTTTCGGACACCTCGCAGGATAATATTTTACTGTATGATTATGTAGTTTATAATTCCAGACTTCGTTTCGGGCGAAATATATCACGGGTTATTTGAATATTTATGGATAGGAATCGAAAGGAATTTGATGGTTTCTTTGAACTTCAAGACAAACTTGTGTCTAAATAGACCTGTCATAATGTAAATTAGCCTTTTGTTATTAATTGGAAGTTTAGAGCGTCCTCCTATTAAGTGTTGAATTCGGAAAGGACGAGTAGTTTCTTGTAAACGGCTGGCAAAGGTGATTTGAAGATATTTGTTGGAATTAATTTTAATATTACAGTATTCGTCAAACTTTACAAAAAACTTTTTTATCTGATCGTCATTACATTGGTAAAATATATATTTTAGGCGTGTAAACAATGTTAAATCTGTGTCGAGTTAATTAACCGTTAAAGGTGTTGTGAATATATTATTGAAAGCTATGAATTTTGATTAGCGGGGAGGACCATGATGGGACGTTATCTGTTTCGTGAAGACGAAATCTAAAAGACCTGCCTTAAGGTAAGGAAGTGCCGACCCATCCACAACGCTGCCAATGAACTGATCATGCCCTTGGCTTGAAATATTCGCTACAACTTGGGGAAAATTATCGTATTTCTCAGCTTGGCAAAGTGAAAAATGTTACATGAGGAAATTGCATATGAACTAAGTTGCTAAATAACATTTTCAGTGGAGGAATGATAAGTTCAGGAAACAACTTCAAACACACTCGAAATTGTTTTTGATGGGTGAATATTCTGTAAAGAATAGTTTTCACACACAAAAAATAAAATAAATAAATAATAATAATAAAAATAAATAAAAAAAAAAAAATAAATTATGGCCCGAATTAGGAACTTTCGGAACACATTGATCGAATGATAAAAAAGATATATTTTTTAACCTTTTATTTACAAATGTACCTCGATACTAATTATATACATTTTAAATCTGTATATGTATACAGGGTGTCCCAGATAACCAGCCCCCTCCCCTTTAAATTCTAGAATGTTTATAATATCAGAATGAAATTTAGGAGATCCCAATAGGGTAACCTGAAGTTAGTTTGAGGCGTATTGTCGACAACCTGCCGAAGTATTCCTCCAGCATATGTGACTCTGGAATTTTCAATGGGACGAGGTAATATTTTTTACGGGCTCTGATAGGAAATTAAATTTAAAGACGAATTTTCATTTACATTTCTTTGATCCGATTCTATTTATAGAAAGTTCTATTTCTAATTCTAGAAAGAGTCGCTGGAGGAATACTCCGGTAGGTTACAAAGTCGGCAATAAGCCTCAAACTAACTTTCTAGAACTAGAATTGAACATTATCGAATTTAAAGAGGAGGGAGAACGCAAATTATTATTAACTATATATACTACAGCCTCTTTAGTGATTATTGTTTATCGTGAAGAACACGAATTTTCTTAGTTTGAAATGCTGTAAGGTCACTTTCGTCTCTTGTTGGTTAGTTGGCGCATAGTGGGGCCAAAGTGGAAAAAATCATAAACTTAAAATTTTAAAAATACAAAAAGCAATAACTGTTTATTGTAGTTGATAAACTATATAATAATGAAGATCAGCAGTTGACCAGATATTCTACCTGAGGCAGGCAATGGAAAAGTGTTATGAATGCAACATAGATATGCATCTTCTCTTTGTAGACTTCAAACAAGCATATGATAGTTTGGACAGAGAAGGACTTTTGAAAGCTATGGTAAAGTTAGGCATACCCAAGAAACTAGTCAGACTGACAAAAATTACACTGAGGAAGACTACCTGTCGAGTCAAACTTGAAAATTTGCTGTCTGAGGAATTTGAGGTGGATAATGGCTTAAGGCAGGGTGACCCTCTAGCTCCCCTTCCTTTTAATCTAGCCCTGGAAGTAGCTTCGTTCTATTACAACAAATCCAGGAGGTAACATCTACAATCGCCTGTCGCAACATCTGGTATACGCCGATGATGTTGTCATTACCGCTAGAACCGAGACAGTATTATCAGGAACATTTCAAGTATTCGAAGAGGCAGCTGATAAACTGGGCCTTAGAGTGAATGAACATAAGACAGAGTACATGAAAAGTTCAAGAAGGGAAAAGGAAGTGAATGGAGAAATAATCACAGCTTTAGGCCTGTAAGCCAATTCAAGTACCAGGGAAGCCTAGTTACAGATGACAACAAAGAAGAGAGCGAAATACAGGTCAGGATTGCAGCAGGAAATAGATGCTCTTTCTCACTGCAAAGAGTATTAACATTTAGATCACTGTCTAATAGAATGAAAATTCTTGTCTACAAAACCATAGTGAGACCAGTGGTTATGTACGGGTGTGAAACTTGGCCCTTGACCAGAAAATCAGAAAGAATGCTCAACTCCTGGGAGAGAAAGGCACTGAGAAGAATATGGGGCGGAGTCGCTGAGAACGGGATTTGGAGAAGAAGAAGGAATGAGGAGCTGCTGGAACTGTTTGGGGAACCCGACATTGTGGCATTGGTAAAAAGAGCTCGAATAAGATGGAAAGGACATGTGCAGAGGATGACCGAGCAGAGAATACCCAAGAAGATGCTCTATGGAAAATCGGACGGCAAGCGAAAGAGAGGACGCCCTCGGATCAGATGGCTGGATGATGTGGAGGATGATCTGAGGCGGCTGGGTGTCCGAGGATGGAGGGAGAGAGGAGATTGGTTGGCTGTGGTGGAGAAGGCCCGAGTTCTAGCTGGCCGTAGTGCCATAATAATAATAATAATAATAAACTGTACTGTATTAACAGTACTAAGTCGTTTATTGAAAAAAAAAAATCTTACAGTGCAATATATTTAAGAAGTTTTACAATATATATTTTAGATAATTCCGAAAATAGCGATTTTCACACTTTTATTTATTTTTCTAATTCCTATATTTTTACAGATAATTTTAGATTAACTTGGACTACAAAAAAATTCCGCCTTTTTCCGGTCTAATCATTTCCTGTTAGATTTAATACTTATGACGTTAATCTATAAATATCCTTATTGTTAATATGTTCCACCATATTATATTTGATTAATAGTGTTTTTACTTTGTAAATAGTGGACATATTTATTGTAGTTTAATTTCTTTACTAAGGCTTTTTTTCATAATTTTATCCCTGTATAGTTGAAGAAAATGATTGTTTTTTATAAGCAGCTTATGCTCATTAATGTTTCCCCTTTTTTAATTCCATTTTTTTTTTAATTTATTGACAAAAGCTCAATGAAGACTTGATTTACGATCCCTTGTTTTTAGGAATCTTTTATTCAGCTTATAATTTTCTGTAGGAAACCGTGCTCAGCGGTAGTTTTTTTTTTTTTTTTTCCCATAACGCTATTTTTGCTCAATCGTGCGCCATGTAATAAGACGACTTATTAATACAAGCTAAAGTATTTTTGAAAGCTTAACGATATCAAGTCCTACAAGAATATGATATAGCTGAAACATGTACTGGAGCAATGAAAAATAAATCATACGACGCCATCTTGGGAGCGTCGGAACGGTGTTGCGCTTCGTTTAATTTGTTGGACAAATGTTTTATCTTAAATGTGCTGATTGCTCATTGTGTACGCTAAAATTTAGTCTGGTATTAATAATGCAATTATTAATATCGTAGAACTCAATTTCGCGAATTTGACTTTGACTTGCTCCCGGTTGAATGATTAATGTCCGACAATTGCAGGCTTTTGATCATATAATCATCACCTCTGTTTTGTTTCAGGTGAATGTTTGGATTGCGACAATGGGAAAATATCTCCTTGGGCCAGTATTCATTGCCGATAGCTTCAATTAGGCTCATTTCATAGAAAATGAGCTTCCTGCTCTTGGAAAGATATTCCGCTTGCTCAGAAGGGAGGTAGTTAGATTCAAATGGGTGGCTGTCAGTGGTCGAGGAGTGACTACGTGGCTTAACAGGCATTTTGGGAACAGGTGAATTGGGAGGAATGAACCTGTGAGGTGACCAGCAAGAAGTCCGGACTTAGCATTTCTCGACTTTTATTTCTAGGAGGAGTTGAAGACAATGGTCTATTTCGAACTTTTTTTGACAAGGGACCAGTTACTTGAAAGAATAATTAAAAAATGCAATTAAATGAGGATTAACGAGGCAGAGGTGCTTGCAGTAGCCGATACCGTGTTGTAAGGGAGTACACATCTTACACACCTCAAAAAAAAAAAATAATAAAAGCTTAGCAATAATTCATCGTAATTATTTTTGCTGAAAATACTGGTACTTTGAGGAGACTGAATTTCACATCACATAATTGTTTTACTGGAGGCGAATTTCAGCTTATTCTGTTACAAACCTCAACATAATTAACATGGACATAAAGCTTATTGTACAAGGAAGTTTTTCTAAAAGTGGGGGATCTGTAATCTAGTGGAAGGCTGACGAAATAAATCGAGAATAATCCAAGATTTTACGATAAACAGAACTTTGCGTAATTTAGCTGCATGAAAGCCCGCTTCAAATGGTTTTAAAAAAAAACTAATTCAACATATTTTTAAAGAAAATTTTATCTTGTTTACTATACTGCAATTTGGAATTAACTAACTCAAATAATTTTTTTAGTTATCGCTTCTTATACAGCTAAATACGTGGCAATCTTAAGAACACACAAAATTTTAATTCACTACTCCCCTGTACGGGATTGGACCATAGCCAAAATGTATTTTCCTATTGAATTTGAAGTCTACTATTACTTCCTTAAGTTTCGGCATCATTTACGGTACACCTTGTTAGGTACGTGAAAGTTAGAAAAATAATAAATTGACAAACTGGAAAGAAATATTAACTGAAAATAAATTAAGATAAAATTAATAGCACAAAGAAGTTAACAAATATCAAATTTCACATCTAACAAACTGTTATTACTCAGTTATGTAATATATAATAAAGTGTCAATACAATCACATGATCAAATACTAATAATTAAATAATGGAATTGATGAGTAATGCAATAACAGTATAACAGTTTAAAGAACACCGGAAAGGAAAGCCTACCTATTTAAGGTGATAATTAAGTAATATGTACAACGGAACATCCGAATCAACGATTTGAACGAAGCGACTGACGTTAGCTTCCGAGTTTATACGGGATATGATGGCTAACAAAATCAGTCACAGTTTCAATTGCACTACGAAAAATGCATAATGTTACCTCGACATTACTATAGATAATAAAGGTCAACTGAATCATGATTTGTCGAACAACAATGAGTCATTTCGAGATTGATGCAAGCGAATCGCAAGTCTTTTTTTAAGTCCTGAGGGGGCAATAATGTAAGAGAAAGAGAGAAAAAATGAATTCATAATAATTCAAAGACGGTGATGGTTGAACGAATAGAAAATTGATCCTTATATGTCAAGCCATCAATTTTACTAGATGGTAAACAGAGTTTGTAAATGCCGTGCATAATATTCCAATTGTGCATCTAGCTGATGACATGCAATTTATAATATTTATTGGCTTGCACTGCCCTGGTAAATTGATAGGGCATCATATTTGAAAATATCATTCTTAACACTCACACTGACATTAAATATGTTTACAGTTTTAGAAGCATGATGCCCGAGAGGTTGGGAAGAGCGTCCCAGAGAGCCTGGTATGGAGCGGTGTCGGTTCTATTCCCATCTGGGTGAGATAATATTAATTTCCTGAATATACCGCGATATAAAATTTGGCATTCCCTATCTGTTTACAAAAAATACCTTCTAGATAGATGTAAGGTGGTCAAATGTAAAGTGCAAAAAATTAAGAAGTTTTTGAGAAATTTGATAAAATATATATTTAAATCCGATAAAAGGGGAGCAGAATGGGTAGGGCAACGGGAGGGCTAGAGAGGGAGATGGGTGCGGGAATCTCCCCAACTCTTTGTGGAACGATCAGGCGATAGTGCCGTACTCACTGCTTGTGACTTCCCAGTCCTCCTTTTCCCTATCAACGCCTACTGTCACCTCCACGTGGTGTCCCCCGGGGAGTCCGATGGGACTCGCGAACGACAGAGGCGGGGATCTTCACTTCTTTCAACATTGGCAGGAGTGTTGATTCTCCTAGAAACCCAAGCCGAGGAGGAGGGAGCACGAGCCGTAGGCTGAATGGTGTATAAAAATACACACATAAACTCGACCCACTTGGGACACCAGGCGCACCCCATTGTAATTAATTGCCTTCTGCAGGGAGAGGGGGTAGTACCTGCAGCGACTTTTTTTCACCCCCATACTCGTGGGAACAAAAAAAAGATAAAAACGGACGGACAACCTTGGCAAATGACCCGTACTCTAACACTGAATTACTCTTGGATAGCATGACGGTAATGGTAGAGGCGCAGGGAGAGAGCTCAATGGGGCCACCTTTGGACTCAGCTGAGGAGACATCCAGAAGTTCGCTTGCGACACTCCTGGATGATGTAACCAGACTCTCAGTTATATCTGATGGTTCTGGTGAAAAGGGCACTGGTAGGGACAGCGCATCTTCGGAAATGGCTGAAACCTCCAAACCCAGATTTTCCGGGGCACATCGTCGGAAATTTAGGAAGCTTAGGAGGGCCGGTAACACCCCGGGGGTATCGGGACCCATAACCTCGGTTGTAGGGAACCATAGCCCCGTGGGTCCTGTCACTAAGCGGACATGATCGTCTCCTGGGACCTCAGCACCTGTGGCGAAGAGACCCAAGAGTGGAAAGAAAATGATCTCCTATGCCCTTGTGACCGGAGGCAGCAAGATGGCGATTATTCCCTGTGGATATCCGTCTGTTCAGCTGTCAAAGGGACAAAGCGAGGAGGTTAAGACCCAGGTGATCAGCTCGGTAGATCAGCTGGAGGTAGGTGGATTGAATCAGTGGCTTTAGTCACCACCTCGGGGGCTGTAACCGTACGTCTATGACGAGGCTACTGGACTGTACGGTTTAGGGCAGCGCACACTAGGCCTTAATAGGCCGCGGTGCATTTATGCTGGGATAAAAAAAAAATCCAATAAATGTAAAACATGTATTCAAATTTCAATTCTTCAAATTTTCTAAAGTCAGAACTTTATTAATTAATTGAACTTTAACAATGATTCCGAAACTGATCCTCAAGTCTCTCGAGACAGAAGTAATTAACTGACCATTCTACGTTACGCCAATTCAAGCATCATCAGGAGTGAAAAAATATCACATAAATGTAGACCAGATATAGCACATCTGATTCCAACAGCCTAACAAAAACTCACCAAATATAGGTAGAACTTCATTCCGAAACAGTTCAAAATAAACAAAAATATCAGGGAATGCATCAGCAAAAAAATCGGAAGAAATGGCATTTGCAGATAGATACTAACTCACCCATTTCATACAAAAAAATGTCTAAAATTGTTACCAAAAAACATTATGAAATGAGTTACACATTCAATAATAGTTATTAAGACGGGACCAAAGCAATGAAGTAAACCACTTTTAATTATAATAGAGGTATAGGCAGGCATACTAAAAGTCCTCGGATCTAGGAGCAGAGGAAACGAGAGGAGGGGAGCAAAAGGTCACGTTTTTTGTTTTTTTGATTATAACTAAAAAACTGTTGGTCCCAGTTTTCAAACGATAATAGGAAAATTAATGTCGATTATAATATAGTCAAATCTTTTTTCCAAGTTTATTACTTTGAAGGGCGTATATTTCTTAAACTATAGCAGATACGTAAATAATTATTAGGATCATTTTTCAAGAAAGTGGACAAACTAGAATTAGCTTAATTAATCAAGGATTAAGATGCTTAGAATACTTCATTTATATCTTTTACTTAATTTTTTTTAAGTTATATTTTTTGTTATTCTAAAATTTTTCTTGAAATACTAATTATATATTATTTATATGTTTCGATTAGTTGATTTCTATTTGTTATATGATTTTATTTTCTTATTTCGGAACGATAAAAAACTACTTATATCTTTTGTTTAGCTGCTTTTATTTTGCATGTTATATTTTTCTTTAGCCCTAAAACATGTATATATATATGTATATGTATATATATATATATATATATATATATATATATATATATATATATATATATATATACATATATATTTATGTATGTACATTCAAAATTAATCGATTTTCTGTATTGAAAAAAGTATATCATAATTTAAAATACTAAAAAAAGTCTTTAGATTTAAGGCTTTATTTTTTCAATTAACAACTTAAATGCATTTTAACAAAACTTTAAAAAAATCTTTTAAATTTAAACTGTTTGATGATTTATTTAAATGGTAGCTTAGTGATGGCTGTATGATTACCCGAAACGTAGCAGCAGACGAACTAATAAACATTGACTTTTGAACTGCAAGAGTTCATTAATTGGTAGTAAATTTATTCGATTTATTCGCCGTGTTTTCAAACAATTTCTTCTTTTATTCACGATTTAAGCTGTGTTTTTTTCTGGCTCTCTAAAAATTAGATTAGAGTGCGATATTATTCTATTCGATCGCAAATCACGAATTTTTAAGGCATCACTCGGAAACATTAGTTATAGAGATGGTAGGAATCAAATTGAAGCGCCATCTAAATTTAGAGCTGTTCCTAAGTGTTATTCAAGACGTTCCATCCTAAATTCCATGGAGTCCGAAAAATACGAGAAGCAGATTTTAAGATATTTAAAATACAATTTAATAAAATGAATCGTATGAAATAATGACCAAACCTTATTTTCAGATTACATTAAGAACAAGCACTTATTGCAATATCAGCAAGAGAAATTTCAAATAGTTTTTCCTAGGCTGAAGTAAATACACGAAGGGGTGACTATCATTAATGCCCCATCTGTTATTTCACCGGCAAGCCAATGTGCTGAATTACATTTTTAATACATACTAACAATGGAACCTAATTAGTCGAATATTCGCGGTTGTTTATACAGCTATATATTGCCAAATAGATCTTAGTATTATCTCTTAAAAACTATTTTTTTCTAATGGCTGGATTTTTATTTTGTAATATAAAAGGCACAGGTCACCCTAGGGTGATCCTCGGAACGCGACATTACGATCCGACATTTCGTTTTGAAATAGCGGGCATTTATGAATATAAAAGAATGATATAAAGTGTTTTGGAATCATTATTCTATTGCCCGAAACAAAATGAAAAATAATAAACAAGATTATAAATAAGATTTATAGTAATAGACCATTGTGTGATGATTTGCAGGGTTTTTTTCATAGCAGTAATAACTAACTGCACATGAGATTCCGAAACGAAGTTTTGAATCTCCTAATCAGGAGTAGTGTCCTAACCATTCTATGTTTTACCAGAGCAGTGAAGAAGATACGATCGCATGAAAACAAACCAGATATAGCACATTTCAATTCGACAGCCTTATGCTATGCTTGCAATGTTAGACGTTCGTAAGGCGTATTGGACCAAAAACGTATTGTACAAATTTAATTTAAAAAAAATAATAATAATAATGATGAACCCATTTATTCGTTATCCTATTGTTCAGTGAATAAATGTATTAATCATTTTTCAATGAGTAATCAAATAATTATTCGGTATTTCATGCCTTACGTTCCCTACCTCATTTATCAAGACGAATCAAAAGTATTCGGAAGCTGTAAGCTGTACTATTAGGTTAGCAATGGACCAGGGATCATAACACAGGTCTTTAATTATTTTATTTTTTATAGAGCGTAATCATTATAGCTTAATCAAGAATAAAATTAATTAGATTACACCGCCTCAAGCATTTGCACCAAGGCATTAAATTAATTTGAAAGAGATTATAGAATATATTCCATCTATCGGCAAAGCCACGTAAAGACTCTTCGACTTTTGATTCGACCTTCGATTCGTCATGATGTATGTAATAGGGAACGTGAAGCATGCGATGTCAAATTATTATTTGATTACTGATTGAAAAATGATGAATAAATTTATTAACCGAATAATAGAATAACGAATAAATGGTTTATTCATTATTCATTACATATTTCTTCTTAAACAAATTTGCCCAACACTGGTTAGGGCCAATGCGCATAACGAAAGTCGAACAATCTGGACATTGCTTTGCAAAGACTAACATAATAGAGATAGCTCACCATTCCAGAATAGTTCAGCATATGCTTCATATTGATTATTAAGTATATGTCCATATATACTCGTACGTATAAGTACATGTATATAAACTTAAATATGTGTATAAAAAACTTTAAAGATAGTAATGCTTTCTTTTAATTTGATATACACATGACGAAATATATTATTTGTAAAAGAAAATAATTTGTAAAACCTTATTGTAAAGGGCTGCTTAGTATCTGAATCATGTATAGTTGGTTAATGACCCAGAAACTAAGGCCAAACAGTTTAGAAAGAGAAGTGTCTAAGCAGACCAAAGTCGTTAATTCTAAAAAGTTTTAATTAAAGAGACAGAAAATAAATTTCGAACTATGCGTTCGGAAAAGGATAAGTGATTGGAACTTTGGAGTTGAGCTAAAACTGAGAAAATGTTTACAACCATCAACTCCTAGGAAGTTCACTGATGCAAGATTAGGTTAGCAATGGACCAAGGATCATAACACGGGCATTTTTTTTTTTTTTTCTAGTGTGAAATTTGTATGGGTTAATAATCAGAAATGAAATTAATTAGATTACAATTGACTCAAGCATTTTTCCAAGGAATTAAATTTATTTGAAAGAGTTTATAGACTATATTCCATCTATCTATTAATAATTGGGCTGGAACATGTGAAATGCCAGTTCCTGGGGTAGAAGACAAATGAAACAAAAACGAACTTTAACAATGTCATTTTTATTCAAAATAATTCCGTTAGCTTCAATAGGTACATTTCTTCCAACGCCCAACATGGTATTTTCTCTGTTGTTTGAAGAAACTTTTTGGTTTTAAATCAATAAACTCAGGAATTAAAAATTGTATCTCATTTTCATTTTGGAATATTTTGTTTTTATAAGAATTGGCCAAGTGCTCCGAAAAAATGGAAATAAATTGGGTACAAGCCAGTTGAATATAGTGGATATGGTAGAAAAAAAAAAGAACTATTTTTATTCCATGTGGATTAGATTTATATTTTATGGTAAATAAAGTTCATTCATCTACCGTTTTAGCAAAAGATGTAAGCGATTTTTGTAAAATTTAATTTTTAATATTTCGTTTAATATTTTTAAAATTTCATTGAGTGGAATTATAAAATTTTACTTCCACTGGTATACTTCCGCTTCCGGTATACTTCCACATGTTCATACTTCATGGTTGTTATCTTGGTTTGTTTAGCCTGGATGAAGTCCTACAATCTAGTTCGAAACGTAGTCACACAATAAAAATAAGCGTTACTTATTTGTGTGTCTTTTTTTACTTCACCCCCAACTATATTTTGCAAGAATTACATCTTATACAACGATTCCTACACCATTATGCATATATAATGATAAGCTATGAGAACAATTTATTGAATAAGAAACTAATTAAAGATACTATATAATATCAATAAAAGTATTGAAACGATCTGTGCTATTTCGATAAAATTAAAAACTGAAAGATGAATTTATAAATTTAATATATAAGAATTTAATATATTCAAATTAAGGAGAATTTAAAATCAATGACAAAAAATGAAGAAATACCAAATATAACAACAACCTTTCTTATAAACGTAGAGGTTGGTACCCATTGCAGTTTTTACTTCTAATTGTAATTAAAACTAGACCAAGTTAGATATATAGGTACTTAAATATGACGAAATTATGTTTACAAATTTTTAGGTTTAGCCTAAATTTGGAAAGGAGAGGGGTGGGAGGAGGGGCTTTCGGATATGACGAAGAATGTCCTATTCAAAATTGGGAAACTATTTTTATGGTTCCCCCTATGTTCGGATAACAGTGGGTGTCAGTATTTCTAACTGGTATCCTGAATTATTGAAAATTTACATTACATACTGATTCAGTCACAACAAAATATCATCGTGCAGCGAGTTACAAAAGAATCGAGTTTATATTAAAATTCTCATCGCTAGTTGCATCCACGATTTTGAATTTTGAACATACGATTTCAGGTTCAGTAAAATCAAAAATCCCCTAGCAGTTTTTCAACCAAGTCGGCCGATTTCGAAATGCCGGTTACTGTATTGTAACTGCAATTCTGAGCTACCAAAATATGACTATAAATTCTTTATCAGCAACCTGAACGCCCCTCCGCTCTCCCGAAATCTAACCACCTGATTGTACAGAAAGTTAGAGATACCACAACAAGAGGAGCTAATGGATAACGATAATGTGATAATTGAAATTGTGAAAATGAGGGATTATGTACGGTTGTTTTAATATATTTCCCTATTAATGTCGTCTCTCTTTATTTTTTTAACTTATTTTATAACACTCCGCATCTACCTAAGCGGATCGTTAGCGGCACTTTATAGAATAAGAAAACCTTTCTATCTCATACGAGATAACGTAGACGGATTCCTTTGGCATCCCTCCTTACCGATGGTAGTTCCTGGAGTCTGTCCTCAGTTACGTCACCCCTAGGATCCTAGAAGATAGGAGGGAATATTCCTATAATAATAGCTTATCTCCCGTTCTATCCTTTTCCCTGGTATTTATGATTCAGTCATTTACATATTTCAATAGGATGATCTTTGCGAGATCTGTATCGGAAACTTGAGGTCCTCTGGCTGAATATTATTAAACAAATGATTGATTACTTCCCCCCCTCCAACACGTGACCTTATTTCTTTGTGTCCAATAGGTCACACTTCCTACTACAGTAATCGTCAACAAAGAAACCTAAGGATGACTTCCATCATGGCTCGTTTTAGATTGAAGTTCGGTTTATGACCATCTTCCGACTCATTTGAAATGACAAAAGCACCATTGTAGTATTTTGTTTATATATTCCATGTGTTGTATAAACGAATAAAATGTTTAAGAAGATTCACCTATAATCCAAATACTAAAATAGTTTGATTTAGCATTTTATCCATATAAGACAACCTTAGGCTAGTAATGGGCCAAGGATCATAACATAGGTCTTTTTATTTATTTTTGTATTGATCTCTATTAATATGGGTTAATGATCAGGGATGAAATTAATTTATAAAGTTTATAAATAAAGTTAATATTAATAAAGTTTATATTAAGCAGATAACTACTGGCTTGGCTGGAGTCAGTCAGTCTGAACCTGTCAGTGTTAGAAGTAAATCATAAGTAAAAGATGCCCCTTGTGTGATCCACTCTTATTTTCCTTTAGTTGTACGAAATAAGTGGTTTTTCATTTATATGAGACCATATACATTGTGACCCATCTCCGGGAAATATTATAATTTTTTTTTTTTTAAATCATTTCTTCCTCATTGATGGTTTATTCCTAACTCCCTCATTCCTTACAAGAGAAACTATCAATGGCAAGTACCACTTTCGTCACTATTTTTGTGTTTAGTTATATATTTCTAAATTTTCAATTGCATCAAAATTTGTAATAAGCTGCTCTACACATTCATTCCACTCCAGAAAGTGCATATGGCTATTTATGTATATAAAGCAATTGATGATGCATCATCAAACGATACCTTAGAACGAAAAATAAATAACTGCCTTTTGTAAATGTATGAATCAGTGACCAAGAAAGTTGTGTTTGCATGGACACCATCACACTTCAGTATTGGAGGCAACGAAGCCGCTGACAAAGAAGAAAATAGTGCAAGAATGAAAGACCCAGTGACTTTACTATAGCTGAAGATTGGAAGCTACATTCTAAGCATACTATAATGAACAAATGGCAAACAAATTGGGTATCTTCACCAAACAAAGTACAAGAAGTAAAAAAAAAGAAAACCATCCTACATTGGTAAGCCTCAGCTAAAAAACTAAAAATGTTTTAAAAGGAAAATATGAGAGATGAATAAAAGAAATCCGAAACAAGTAGAGCATTGGCCATATTGCCTTTACTCATGGATACTCGATGAGAGGCCTGAAACCACCATGTGTGATACATGCGATACGATACTAAAGCGCAATGTAAAATTATGCAAAATGAACACTGATACCAGAGCGAAACATAACATAGGCATCTTCCACTGAAGCATTGATTGACAAAGAAAAACAAGTTAATAATGCATTAGGATTTTTAAGATAGATATTAAATTGCAGATAACTTTGTAAATTGTTACCCTCTAATGAACCGAAAGGGTTGATCCGAATAAAACAATAAAGAAATAAATAATAGGAAATAAAATATACAGCTTTCTATATTTCTACCAGTGGCTGGATTAGGTTTTGTTGAAAAAATGCTTTGTTCTGTTAGATCAAAGTGAGGTATTTAGCTTATGAATCTAGATACACTCCATCGAACTGTTCGTCATAAATCTCGGAATCAATATCTATGTAATCTGGAGCTAATTCAACGAAAAAAATACCTTCATATTTCAAACACAAAGTATAAGCTCTTTTGCAATAAAATCCCTTTACCTCCCCACTCCACATATTTCTCCGGACTCCCACATTTTGCCCAGTCCTCATTTCCACTGAACCTTTAAATGACCACCAATCACTATTTTTACTTCGGACATCCTCATTGCAATTTTTTTCGACACATGTATTGCATAAACTTAAACAAAAAGATATTGATAAAATATTAGCCCATATAAAAAATTAAGAATATAATACATGTTTTTATCCAAGATCCTAATACCTTTCAAATTTTCAAAATTTCATCGAAACCTTTCTCGTCATCATAATATTCTGGATTAATCGACTCGTCCCTATAGTACTTCCCGAAGGTTGTAAGGGCATGCGCCTAAATACCTTTCGTAAAATATTGAAGACTATCTTCTCCACTTAAATCTGGAACGTCTGACGGTTTATCCTTCATATGTGGGAGAGGACGGGGGCGTACACATAATTATTTTTGGGGAGGATATAAATTTTTTTTTTGGAGGGGAGAATTTAATAAGAAGAAGTCAAGTAATATCCTAAATGTCTATAACCGCCAAATTGGGAGTAAATAGGGACAAGCCTGAAAATTGGATCAAAAATTATTGTTAAAAATTACCAAAAATATTACTTAAAATACAAATCTTATGTTTTTTTCTTACATTTCGGGAGAGGGAGATTTATCCATCAATCCTCCCTCCCCCTGTACGCCACTTGTGGAGGAGACTCATTTAGGAATCCTATGGCTGAATGTAAATATTGTTCACATATATGGTTATATTCCTGTCTTAATTATGTTTTATACGGTTTAAAAAAAAAAAAAAATTGCATTTATTCCTTCGAGTCATGGATCATTCGGTCCCTCACGGCTAATTTTCAGGTTATTTACAAAATTAAGCAATTTTAACCTTAAAATCAACCATATAGTAAAGGCAGAAATGATCACTATCCCTAAGTAGTGAATCGGCAGTTTTAATATTGCATATTTAGGATAGAAATAGAATAGAAAAAACTTTATTCTGGTACAAAGTTCTTTAATAACATTATTGTACAAAAAACAGATATCACTTCAGCAGTAGCTATCCTTATTGAGCCATTTTTCAAATAAGTACGGGATCTGTCCAGAACATTTTCAAGACCTATTTGAAGAACTTAAAAAAATCTAAGCGAGGTTAGATTCAAACCAAATGACGGAACACTTTTTCAAAAATAATCTTAATTGGTTAAAAAATAATTGTTTTAAATGGTCACACATATACATAGAGGAATCGGTTGCTGGTTCATCTAATTCTACGACAGAAGTTGATAAAATTGTTGAAGAACCTGGAAATAGTAACAGTAACGACCATTTAAATAAAGAAGCATTAGGAGTATCTATGGATGCGAAACCTTCAAAACAACGTTTTTACCAATTAAGCCATCAGCACAACAGAAAGCACAACATAACATATTGGGTACTCCTCCGTCTACCACTTGTTCCATTTTTGGCTGTAAGCCTTCTGATATGAACGATTTATCCCAAGTGAAAAAAACTAGAAATACGTCCAAGTACAACTATATATGGTCTTTCCACTTAACTTCGTGGATCCATTTCATGGAGTATTTTCTTCACGTATATTTCCGACTAGACTTTAAAAAGTGGTTTATTTCTATAGCGAAATACGCGTTACGCTTCGTCAAAAGCGTAAAAATTGATGTATAGTTTTAAAATTTTCATAGTAAAATTTAGAAACAAAACTAAAATTTTAGGCACACTTCGCACTTCAATATGTTATGTATAAATTGAGATATGTAAAAAAGTTATAATTTTTACAACATTTTTTGGAAAATCGTAAAAAATCACCAAGTAGTGATATAAAACCCTATATTTTCTTAAACTTATTTAATATTAATTAAAAACAAAGGGAATTCAGAAAATATTGAAATATACAAGAATTATTAGTAAGCAGATTTTTTTTCTGAAATAACCAAAAAGAATTATAGATTTTTATCAAATAAAAATTAGCTAAATATTTGGGAATCTAAACGTTTAAAGAGAATTTACTTAGGAGCAAAATGACGTTGAGATTGTTTTTCTATCATAAACAGAACGACCAGGGCGGAGCTTTGTCCCGAAAAAGTGCGTTTTGAACCACTGTGCGCCGGTTCGAATCCGGCCAGGGCGGATTGACCGGGTTGTGGACTCACGGAATAGATCTCTCTGGTTACAATAGGTTTGTAAACTGTAGGATAACCTACATAAGTCCTTATTTTATTACAAGTCTTTCTTGCCCTAGTTAGAGCACATAAGGACTTTAAACCCAATGAAACAAACTATTTCGGGTTTTTTTTTAATAAAAGGATTTTATTATTTTTTATTGGTTTGTAATGATTATGCTTTTTATTTATAGAATAAAATTCTTTTTTTATACTTATGCTTTATTATTGTGTTTATACCTGTTGATTTTTTATTTATTATTTTTGGTTATAATTAGGGTTGGAATATCGACACGCGATATATCGATATATCGGAGTTGAAAAACCGATATATTATATCGATATCTTAACATCCGATATATCGATGATATCGGTATTTTACAACGATATATCGATCACACCATGTGCTAAACTATATTACAGTAGAATCTGGGCAATTCATATCCCAGTAATTCGTATAGATTTTCTGGTCTCTTGAAAGTCTCACTTTATTTCAAAGAAAAACACTGCAATCCGGTTTCCCCGATAATTCGTATTTATTTTCATCTTCCAAGTAATGTAAACGCCTTATAATTCGAATTTCCAAATAAAAATCTGGTTAACTTCTAATCTTTTCAAGAGGAGAGCTGAGTGAGTGAGAGGAATCGTTTCTATGAATTTCGGTCGGTTTACCCTTTTTTTGTTCTCTTTAAATAAAATTGTAAAAAAAAATGTAACCATACTATTAGCCGACAACATAGATTGATCTGAAAAATTGAGTTCGCTCATGATTGGCAAATCCGCGAATGCAAGGTGCTTTATAAACAAAAACTTTACCGAACGCCTATCGTGCAAACACAAAAGCATGTATCATAAGTGAAATTTTATGGATATGGAATAAAAAAAAAGCGAAAATTTTCAACTGTTTGTTGATAAATGTACGACCCACAATAGTAACACATCACTCAGCGATGTTTATCTTCTATTTTTGCCTTTCTGCACAACCTCTAAGCGGCAATTTATAAACTTGGCCATAATTAAATGATTTTAGACATTTAACGCAAGGAAGTAGTGATGCAACTCTTAGAAAGCATCAAGGATGGGAATCACCAACCTCAAAATTAAGAACTCCCATGACTTTTTGAGATTTCGCCCATTTTGACGAAGGTTTAGCAGTAGCTTGGAACCTAACTGACGAGGAAATTTTGACTCCGTAAAAAAAGGAGATGAAGAAGAAATTGATGTGCCGACGATTAGTTATAAAATGGCGAAATAATGCATCTACAACTTGTGTCATTTCTTAGCAAAATCGAATGTTTGTGTAAACGTATTTTCTGCTCTGAGCATGCTTAACGAAGCCATCTTCAAGGATTGCACCATAAGAAAATAATCGAATTTTTTTGTTGATCTAACTATATCGTTTGTATTTCCATTCATATTAATACAATTTTGTATTAATTTTATTTCCTATTTTTTACCGCCGATTATTGGAAATCTCGATAATTTGGATATCTCTGTAATTCATATTTACCTTTCGAACCTTTGACCATATGAATTATCGAGATTCTACTGTATTTTATTTTAACAATTTCCTTTATTCGGTAAAATTCCAGAACCGTTACCCCAAAATGGCGGAGGTCTAGATTTTTAAGATCAGCCAGGTCCTAAAAATCTAGATGCCCTCCATGTTGGGGTTACCATTCTGGAGTTTTACCAGTAAATATAACAATAAACAAAATTTAATTACCAAAAAATAATTAGTAGATAAGATTTACATACAAATAATGTTGATTAATCCAATATGAAGAAAAATTGATGATTTATATAAATGATGATGGTACTGAGATGTATATAAAATAAATTACATGCTTTTAGATGAATGTTTTGAGAATGTACAATATAGTCGGAAGAGTTACAAGATAAATAAAAATTTGAGAAGTGTGAAGGTTTTACTATTGAAAAACTTCTAGAAGACTATAATATATCAAATATGGCTAGGCTAAAAGTCTTCAAAATAAAAATATGTTATAACATTTTTTTTTTTCTTTGAAGTATAAATCTTTTCTATCTTTTTTTATAATGATTTATGGCTAATAAAAATATTGTTTTATAAATAATAATCATAATATTATTTCATAACCTTCTTCACAGTTTAACATTATACTCATTTGATGCACTTTCTTTGCTTTTTCATCTATTTCCTTTCGATATATCGATATTTTTCTAGCGATTATCGGTGGATATCGATATTTGGTTTTGCGATACATCGAAATATCGAATATCGATATTTTCCTTTCGATGTTCCAATCATAGTTATAATCTACCTATTAAATATATATATTTTATCAATTTATTTTAAATTGCCTTTTGGCCGGAAGTGATATCTGTTTTTTGTACAATAATGTTATTCTTAAAGAGCTTTGCACCAGAATAAAGTTTTTTTCTATTCTATTTTTATCCTAAATATGCAATTCACTACTTATGAATAATGATCATTTCTACCTTTACTACATGGTTGATTTTAAGGTTAAAATTGCTTAATTGTGTAAATAACCTGAAAATTAGTCGTGAGGGACCGAATGATCCATGACTCGAAGGAATAAATGCAATTTTTTTTTTTTTAAACCGTATAAAACATAATTAAGACAGGAATATAACCATATAAGTGAACAATATTTACACTCAGCCATAGGATTCCTAAATGAGTCTCCTCCACCAGTGACGTACAGAGGGAGGGAGGATTGATAAATAATTCCCCCTCTCCCGAAATATACGAAAAAAACATAAGGTTTGTATTTTAACTACTATTTTTGGTAATTTTTGAGATTGTTGCTCTATCATAAATAGAACGACCAGAGCGGAGTTTTGTTCCGAAAAAGTGCGTTTTGAACCACTGTGCGGCGCCGCTTCGGACCCGAGGTATTGCCTCAATAGGCTCGACCATAACGGCAACAAATCTTATTAAAAACAATCTCATTTTCATATGAAATAGACAAAACTGAAAACAAGACCCATCACCAAAATTTCTCTCGTTAGCGTGGGTTTTGGTGGTCGTTACCTTGGGGTTCGTTAGTTTGGGGTTTTGAATGTGATAAGGTATTGGAAAAAGAGGGTTTCAAAGGATTACACGGAAGAAGCCGGGCGGATAATAGGAAGGAGAGAATTCGAGGAGGTACGGTGAATAAAAGAACGTTCGAATGGTTTCGTTCTGTTGGATGGGGTATAGAGATCAGAAAACTGGGATCTTGTTCGTTGTGAATGGACTGAAGAGTTGGATTGAAATATTTTTATTTTTATCTATTCCTACAAGCTAACCAAAACCCACTACCAGATCCACCTGGCACTGTAGTTGGGAATCGTGAGGTATATAATAAACTCTTCAATGTGCCTTCCTACTCTGCCGTACGAATGCGAGAGTTGGGAAAGTCCAGGGCAAGCATACATGCTGCAGTCACTACAAGAGAGATCTATGTCTCAGATGAATAGCGGGCTCATTGCTCAGAAGAGATCGTAGGAGGAAATATCTAAAGGTTCGACTTGGAAAGACGTGGATGGATAAAATTACCCATTTATGTGAGAAAAGAAGTTTGTTGCAGGGTACTCTGATGCTGACAAAGGACCGTGATGTCTGGCATAAATGGGCCGAGGCCCACGCTGGAAAGTACATAAGAAGAAGAATTACTATAATCGCAATCACCTTAATTTTTATAAGCGATTGCTCTCAATAGAAACACTTTTTTTTTTTAATTACAGCAAAGAAATAGGAGTAACATATTGTGGCTACATCATATATCCTAAAATTATCACTTCGCAGTTTGATATTTAAACTGTTTTAAATAAAAAATTCCAGGTATCCAAATGCTCTAACCTCTTAATAGATGCTCTTACAAAAAAAAAAATAATAGTAGATACAACTAAGTTACAGTGGTTCACTATATAATGTAATGCATCAATAAATAATCAATTTTAAATATAACTGTAGCTGGTGTATTTACAAAAAAAATAAACATTTCTCTAAGGAATTATAAAATACACCAGGAGTCGACGGGAAACTAGTTTTAAGCCACTTTATCAACTGTACTTTTTATCAGATCAACCTCTGGCGTATCTAAGATTGGACTCACCGTTCTCCCGTTATATAAATAACGCAATTATTACCTTATTGTAGTTATCAAATCGAAGATATTTATTTAAAATATTTACAACTAATTTAACCATATATAGGTAGAGAATTGCAAAGCATACAATTTTTCGTAACCAAAAGTCCTATTCAACATATTAAAACCATGCCCAATGTGCAGTTAACTTCGTTAACACTTAATTCCGCAAACTGAAAAAGTGAAAAAGAAAGTTTAACCCTTTCTGATTTCCTTAGATATTAAGTATCTATAAACCATGTAACTATGTCGGATACTGATTCTAAGTAGAGTCATTTATAACAATGGATGGAATTCGAATAATTGCGTACTATATACTCATTGATCCTATCCTAGAAAGATCTCATCATATCTCAAATTTCCCGTCGTTCAATCTCCATCCCGTCATCTTCCTAAACGCAGATGTCGATTTCTTGTCTCCTCGCTCATTCTCGCTCACTTTGGCTTTGGTTTTGCGATTTGAAATGGGATCACTGACGAACTGAAAATTGTACTGAAAAGAATGAATTGTTTTACACGAATTATTCTCGGGATCTTCGGAGTTACCCACACAAGGCAAGAACTAGGATTTTTGCCAGGGGAGGGGGGGGCAAGCTTATTTTTGCCGCCCCTTCTTTCATCTCCCTGAATAAACGTCAACTGTTTTATAACAGTATTATATATTTCATAATAATTATCATTATCTGATAACATTGACTTATTTATGAACTGAATTACGGACAAAACAATCAAAAAGCAGAAACAAATATTTTTTACTTAACCTAAAAATACAATTCCGCTTTGCCTTCCCTCCCCCCCCCCCCTAGTTCTGGCACAGTACCCACATTTCATAGTACTATACTAAATTGAAGTGGCTTTTTCTTGAACACCGCCACAAATACCTTTTTCCTTCATTTGTGAATCATTTAATCTAATAGCATCATGTTCTATTCTTCCAACAGCTTCAGTTTTAATCAGAAATTGTATTCCGTAATATACATTCCCTTCCTTCTGATCCTCATATTCCTTCCTACGAAACTGCTGCACACATCAAACATTTCATTAAACGTTACACTTCCTTATGAAATTCTATTTCACCTCTAGCCCACAACTCACCCTATCTTTCTAGAATTCTATACCGTCTTTCCGTCAATTTAAATCTAAATATAATATAAGCCAATATAAAATATTTCAATCTCTTCAACAATAATAATTTCCTCATTTTTCTTCTGCTCTGAATCGATGTAAATAGCAATTACATACTTTCATTTTCATTTTAATTTATTTTTATTAATTTGTATCTTTATATGAGAAAGAAATATTTTATATTAGCTATTATATAAAAAAAAGAAAGAGATATAGTTGCTTCAGAGCAGAACTGTCCTATCTCCAAAGGCTTTTTCTGTTTTTTATCGCTTAAGATATTAGTAATCTATCTCTTTCTAGAATACTTTGTAGAATTTTTTGCCATGTAATATAAGGGATAAATGCTTTTTGAATCAATTTTTCGTAAAAATTTATTGAATTTCTAATTTTTTAAAAATAGTTTTAAAAAAATAACAAAAATATATTGCAAGTTTTTGACTAAGCTAGAAAGTCAAAATTTTGATTTATAACTTTATATCATGAAACGATAAAAGAAAAATTAAAAAACTATCCCTTGTAAAGTTTAATTTTCGGAGTTAAGCTACTTCTGCTCTGAAGCGACGATATATATACAGCCGAACTATTTCGGGCAATGTATCATTTTTCAAAAAAATATTCTAAGGGGCGTCAATATCAGGATAACTAATTATTTTTCATTTCATTATTATTATTTTTGTTTAACGTAAATTTATTATTAGTTTTTGATGATAGAAATTACCCACATAAAGTTTAAAAATATATAAAAGAGAATATTTTATGACAAAAAATTAAGAAAACTTTCAAATTTGTTATTTTATATATATATATATATATTTTTTTTTTTTTTTATGTTATTTATTTTTATTTGGGTATGATCCAGAGGGGTGTTGTACATTTTTACACTTAATCATACTGATCCTATTGTGAGTCTTGTAGTCTCGAGCCACATTATAATTTTATTAGTAAGTATTCCTTACTTTTTTTTATCAGTTTTTCCAGATGCCGGAATGATGCTTGGGTATCATTTTTATGTCTTCCCATAAAATATTAATTTATTTCGTTTTTACATAATATAATTTTTTTCTTCCTTACGTTTCTCTACGTTAGGAGAGGAAATACGAAGAGTAGAAAAAAAGTTTTCGAGGGTTCACATCAACTACAGTGAATGAAATTAGTTTTAGGTAACCCAGATTATAAAAAAGTTATCTATTAATTTTATATTATTTTTTTTTTCTAGTCAGAGATGATACATAACTGAATGTACAATGTACATCATGGATGATAAATAATCAGGAAATCAGTCAGTAATTATTTAATTATGTAAGCCGACGTTTCAAAAATGTGGTCCATCTTCAGGGCTAAAGATAAATCAGAGATAAAAGAGATACAGATATGAAGAAAGTAAAATTAAGGAAACAATAAGAAAATTTATAAATAACTAAAGAAATAATAGAGATAAAATTTGTAACAAACGTAAACGTGGTAATAGAGTTGGAAGTAATCACTTGTTAGAGTGTGTTTTATAATTAATGACTGATTTCCTGATTATTTATTATCCATGTTTTTCTAATTACATTCATCAACTTCCTTTAAGGGACACCCGTTCTGGTAAATTATAGATCCGATTTCGATGAAGTGTCGAGAGAGATCGCAAAGAGTTTTGATGAGAAAAAATCTAAAAGCCGTTTAGCCATTTGACTTCATTTCGTGAAAAATGTTTAAGCTGATTTAAAAAACCGAGGGTCATAAAATATTTATTTTTCCTCTAATAAAGAGTGTGTTGTTGTGACGTAAAAAGATAGGTTATAATCAACTGGCAGAGGTCCAAGTGAAATGGATTTGTCACTCCCGCAATTATTTTCAAAATTTTAATTTCTTCTTCATCTTTATTTGAAACCCGTTTTATAACTAATTTTCTTAATTATTATTATTATTTTACAGTTCGCTCTTTCATACCACTCAATGGAAAATCCATCAGATAAATTTCACCTGCTCATTGATCTGAGTTTTTGTTTTTTATCGTAAGATGCGATTCAACTGTTCTTATTTGATATTTTCTACTCACAATCCAGGAACTTATATTTTGGATCTATTTCTGGAAATCAATAGGCAATGATTTCATAAGTTTTAAAGAGCATAAAGAGATTGTTGTTAGCACTGTGAATGTTAGATATCCTGTACTCACCCTGCACTCAGTAAACTAAAAATAAATACATTTTATTATTTTGGGATGCAATTTTTTTTTGGTGGTATAAAAATTCAAGCAAAAATAAAAAAAATTAAAAATACTTAAATTCGTTAAAAAAATCACTGAGTTCCAGACGATCAGAATGTAGTACAAGGACATAAAAATATATTTGCAATCAGTTTTATATTATTAAATATATTCATTTAATCTATTATATTTATTATGAAATTAAAGTGAGTGAAAACGGTAATATACCGGATTTCTAACAGCCTGGTCTAGTTTCAAGCCCGGCTATGGTAGAAAATCTATTTCTTGTTTAATCAGACGCGAATCGGCTCTTATTTTGTATTATATATTATATGAATCATATCAATATAATTTATTATATGAAATATATCAATCCCCAAACAGCTCCTAAGATTCTTTTCCTCGAAGTACCCGTCATCTTCTGGGATCCTACCTCATTCTCCACCACTTCGACTACGGATGCTTAGTGTATGAAGGACTGTCTGGTGAGCATGAGATAAGACTAAAACGATTAATGAATCGTTTAATAAGATTCATTTTCGGTCTTACCAAACGCTCTCACATCTCTCTCACTGGTATTCTGAGCAAGTCCTAATTTCCGACGAAAATACCTTCTCGGTACCTTCTTATTCCAAACCTCAAGAGCTAGAAAACCTTCCCATATTCTTGACCTGCTCACTCTACGTTCTTCCATTCATCTCTTAAATACAAGATCTCAACCTACTGATTTGTATTTCCCATCCCATCCCATCCCATCCCATCCCATCCCATAGAACTGCTTCCTTTGAAAAATCCTTTATCATTCGTGCTCCCTTGTTTTGTAATTCCTTTCCAATTCCCCCATCTCTATTCGTCAAGTTTCCACCCTAACTTCAATTAAACACCATTTATTTCTCCATCTCCTGAATGATTAATCTTCCGCGTGCATGCAAAGAATAAATAACTATCCAAGTTTGAGTAAATATTTACATAAGTACATATATATATATATATATATATATATATATATATATATATATATATATATATATATATATATATATATATATATATATATATATTTTATTATTATTATTATTTATAAAGGCAATCCACGACAAGGTGATGTCTGCCTACTCTCAACTATGTTGGCTATCCAAGATTGACCGATATCAGTTCATAGCGCACCGCACTGCCAACAGTTGGAAGATGGAAAAAAAATATATATATATATATATATATATATATATATATATATATATATATATATATATATAAGTACATATTTATAGTTATTTTTGTATTTTATTTTTATAAATAATTGTTATTTGACTTATAGTTAGTAATATAATTGATTTACCACAGTTAAGCCAGCCAAATGTACATTTATGTTATTCTTAGGGGATTGAATGTCCCAGAATAAAGATTATTTTTTCTAATAAAATATCAGTTACAAAGGGTAACAGTGATTTTGAGGTCGAATCTTGATAATGTCAGTCTTCAAAATACGAGAAAAATACCAGATTTACCAAATTTACTCCATTTTTTGAATAAATACTCTTATATGTAAAGAAAAACGAAGTCTTTTTTTTTTTTTTTTTTTTTTTTTTTTTTTATATTTGAGGTTTCAAAAATGATCCTTGAAACTAAAAGACTGTCATTATTTGTCAGAGCCTGATGAGGAAAAAGAGTGTGTTTCGAAACGCGAGTAAGTTTTAATAATAATAAAAAAAAAAAAAAAAATAGGTTGGAAAGCTCAAAATGTGTTATTTATTTATTAAAATTTACAAAAACCTTTATTTTACAATAAGAACGGAATAATGAATGAATATTAAATAGAATTAATCAAATTAGAACCTATTTTGTTTAGTTTAAAAAAAAATAATAGAGTCAATTTGAACAAAGTAACTATACGTCGCGATGTGTAGAAGCGCATTAATGTATTTAACGTATGGTATAGTAGTACATTATTTATTTAAATTTAGGGATAATAGTACAGAAGTATATGCTATAAACGTTCACTAAAAGAAATTCACTCCAATACCCAGGCCGCAAAAAAATATTTTTTTTTTTTTTTTGTGAGATAAGTCGTATCACCTCAAATCACCCGCCAGATTTAACGTGGGAAAATCTTTAAATCGATAAGAAGAAATAAATTTAAAACAAAATGCACTAAGTATATTTGTAAATACTTTTATTAAAGATTTGTTGTGAGTATTAGTGTTGTAAACATCCAATAAAACAGGAATATTATAACAATAAATTGTTGTTCGAAATTAAAATTTTATAAATATCTATCAGTGGGATAAATTCTTCCATTATACCACAAATATTCCTTTATCCGTTATTCTTATGTTATTCCACCAACGTTTCGAGGTACTACCACATTCTCAAGGTAGTCTTCTACATAAAGCATACACCAATTCAACAATTAATAATATTCACTTAACTGAGAATAATGAATAAAGGAACATTTTTGATATAATAGAATTACACTAAATTTACATTGAGCTAGGTTGAACTAGATTTACTCACTTTGATTAATTTTTTTTTTTTTTTATTGTAGATTATTGTACTTTTTCAAGATATTTCATTGTAGCTTTTTGGACCTCCGTAAACAAAGTAGAACCGTAGAAATAAAATAAAATGCTTGAGTAGTTAGACATCGGCAGGAAATAAAATCTTCCAGCAAAATCAAGTAAAAAAATTTCTATTTTTCGATTTCCATGAAAATTCTTATTTAAGAGTTTTGAAGGACGCTCAGAACGAATCTCACTTATTTTTTCCTAAAATATATTTTTTTTGCCTACTTTACTGGAAGCGTATTTTAAGTTTTGTATGTTCTAACACATTTAATACAACCGGCTAATCATTTTTTTTTCTCGGCTCCTAGGGCGCATTGGCAAGAACCCTCGGGCATGTGTTTAATATTTTTCGATCCAGTATCACCAAAAAACGTTTCATTGAAATTGGTGATGCCACGTCCATAGCCCCCTCCCCCCTGTCAGTGTTAAAAAATCATAACATGATTTTAATTGATCAAAATGAATCCTCCTATTGTTAGTGTTTATCGCATTTGCAATAGTTACCGCAAGAAATCGCTCAGGAGCACTTCCAAAACAGCGCATTGGTTTGTACATAGTTGGTCTTTACATAGTTGGTTTCAGAGTTATTTAGCTTCCATGTTGGAATGTTTATAATTAGTTTATAAAATTATATTTTATAGCATTGGTTATAAATCAGTTTTTCGTTTATCCTGTAAAATTATGTATTTGACAGGTAGGAGGTTTCACGGTAGCCACGACGATATTATTATTATGCTGTATACTCTTTTATTTATTTGTTTCGAATTTATAAAAACAGTCTTTGTTTTATTATATTTTAATCATGACATTGAAAAGTAATAAAATACTGAAATATGGCAGTGATAATTACCATTTTACTTTTTAATAAAATTGATAAGGTACATGTTTAATGTTTTTAATATGTGTTATATCAATGTTAACGTGTTTTATGTAAATAACATGCGTTTTATTATGTAACAAAAAAAAACAGGTAAGAGTGTATTTTAGTTACCTATATGTTGAAATAACCTTTTGTTGATGAGTTACTAGAAACAGAGCATTGCAAATCGCTTTTGTAATTTTTTTTTTAGCCTTGCCAATAAGTGCAAATGTATTCAGACAATGCAATGCCTAGTGCACTCATTAACATGGACGAGGAAAGGCGGTATAATATTTGTAACATGCTGTTTTTTTTTTTTTTTTTTTTTTTTACCTATGTTACACACAATAATTCACACTAATAATTCAATTAATTTATAAAATTCAAATAATGTCAATAATTCATTGACAATGATAACATCAACTAAAGCGTTTGACCCACGGGAGCCATTGAAGCAACCAATCATCCTTATCCAATCCCTTCAAATCACGCCACCAATATTTTCCACCGTGACATTAATATACCTTAAGTTACATATTTTGTCAAAATATATGATAATCATTTTAAAATTATATCTAATATAATGCTACTTCATTCATTGTCTAATACGGAAATATAAATTATTATTATTTATTATTTAGTTAAAAAAGTGAACCCCCAGATAGCCAAAAAAACGTTTTGAGGTCTTTTAATTAAAAAAAACAAACATAATATTTCATGTTTTAAGTATCACTTGGCAGTCGAAGCGCGGAGGAAGGTCCTAACTGAATTCATTTCGTGCCCCCACCCCCCAAAAAAGTTTGAAGCACGCTATGCCTATATCTTCATGTAATATTTCATGTATCGATTACATAGTTGCATTGTTCGCGTCACATTCAACGGTCAAGCGACGACATTGCAATACTCGTATCATCTGTTAAAATTATTTACATTTCTATCGCCTTTGCCGACGCTCTATGAAATCGCTGGGGAATCCACCCCATCAAGGAACTTTCTAAATGTTTTCCTTCTATGTTTCAAACAAAGATAATGGAGGAGTAAAGCGATAGACCACCCTGAGCTGAGGATTGTGAGCAGGAAAGAAAATCGAACGGAAGAGGGGATGCATAAGTAAGAAGATGCCGCCATTTAATATAATATTTGATTAACTAAATGCTTGATAAGTTAATTTATTAATGAACCAAAATAGAATCAAAACACGTTTTAGCATCTCCACGAAATTTGTATTTTTATTTAAAAATTAATTATAAACTTGTACTATTCATTCGCATAAATTAATTATTTATTTATGTTTTTTTCCCTATTCAGTACAGTCCACATTCACCTACCAAATGATCGAAACTACGACTGGCAATGTTGTTGACTGTGTTGACAGAAATGTTGTTGACTGTGGATGGGAGAACTGTGAGGCCGGTCCACACAATGAAAGAGTTGTTATTGAGGTGCATTTATCTTAAGTGCCATTATTATAAGAAAAAATCGCGGTTCCAACGATCTCGCAGGACCTAGACTTGGCTTTAAAAACGGTAGGTATAGATTTTCTCATGTCCGTCTACTGCGCGAACTGCATAGGCAGTTAAAAGCGGTGAATCAACACAAGTGAGGGCTCTACGCGACCATTTAGTCGGCTTACTGCTTAATCCGCACCATGCTGAGAGGTAAAAATTTCCCCCTACCGCCCCTCCCCCCCAAAAAAGTTTCGAATTAGGGGCTATAAATTTAATAATCTGTATAACTTTTTATATTACAAAAAAAAAATTACACAAAGGGGACTTTTTTATTAATATTATTATATTTCCAGGATAATAATCCTTTTAAACTTAATTTATTTAATAAAATTTTTATTCAATCGCATCAGACAACGTTTCGGGCTCATTTTGTCTATTTTCAAGCCTTTCATCTATGAACCAAAAATTATTGTGCAATAATTGTATCTGTTTCGACACATCCATAACACATATAACTGTAATTTAATAAAATCCATATCACAATGCAATACATGGTAACATACTTCATTATATAAAACCAAATAAATAAAAATAATTTAGAAATGACCAAGTCATAAATTAGACAGGCATACTATTTTATTATTATTCTTATCTTATATGGTAGTATTTAATTACATTCCACACCATCAATTAAAATAAAAACAAATCCTCACTAAGAAATTACTTAGTTTTCACCTAATTACGATCTTAATTGCCATTTATTTTGAATCTGAAACTACACTATGATCACCAATGTTGATTTGTTCCATAAGGATTTCTAATCCTTACTACATAATCAACATGTTGCTTAAAACTTCTATTTAAAGAATTTTATTCATTTTAATTTTTTATATTAGTTTTCTATTTATTCTTACATCTTTAAAAATTTAATTTATTTAGAATATCAACGTAGTGCTGATCTATTCCCTTCGTGTCAGTTTCAAAATTTACTACATTTTTTATATTTTTAGTTACGAGTATATAAATAGATTCTAGGCATTTTCTAATTTTATTATTTTCATCAATATTCAGTATTTCTATTCCATCGAAACGGTGATTATTAAATATACTAATGTCGCACTAATGCAGTAACATTAACATTTTTTGGGTTTTTAATATTGTTTTTATGCTGATTTACCCTAGTTTTTAAATTTCGTGAGGTTTTAACAGTATACTTTTAGTTTTATTTGATTGTTTTAAGGAGGGATTTTGTGAACCTTTTCAGTCATTTCCAAAATCTTAGTTAAGTTAAGATATTTTAAGGCATCGGGACCCCATGTAATGCGGTGTCCTATGCGGCCGCTTAGTCTGCTATCCGCTTAATCCACTCCTGCTAATTAATGCTAACGTAATTATTGATTCTTAAGTAGACAACACAAACATTTTTCACTATAAAACAGTATAGTTGTTATTAAAAATAAAAAAAAAATATGGAAAAGTATAAAGTAATATAGTACAATAAAATGTGTCTAAAACTCGTGCCAAATATCGCTTACTGTAATGTTGAAGAAAAAAAAACAAAGCTAACCTAGACATGAAGAGAAGCATCAACACGTATCGGTTTACCTGTGGGATTCAGAAATAAATACGAAGTTAATTCCGGTCCCATCATACAGTTCAGTCTTTAGTTCTCACTCCGTTCTAAAGCAGTTTTCCTTCCACACGTTCCATCTTACTCGCAACCTTATCCTTGTGAAAGGTAATCAGTTAAATTTTCGTGTGGGCTGGCCTTTACGCCAAAGAAGTATTTTAAACGTATTTGTCAATTTGGAAGATAAGAGAAAAATGAACTAAAAATGTATTGTTTCAAAAGACTATAAAACTAAAGAACATTTGAAAAATATTTTCTATTGAGTTATTCCGCTCAAAGACATGAATCAGCCGGAAGGATTGCAGACGATCACGACAGATCTTGATTGACGAAACCCCTTCATAAAGGAAATTATAATATTTTCCATAGCTGGGTGTAATCACACGATCTCATCTCTCCTGAGCCGGGTGATGGTGGCGATGATGCACTCTCGAACACACTCGCAAATGAGTTGCAGCGAAGATTTATTGCACATGGAACTGGTTCAAACACAAGGATCTCATTATTTCAGATGACACTGTCCCCGATGTCAACTGACAAACATACCCAGTCGACTCCTTCCTCATCCTTCGCGTCGTGTCCTTCTTTCCGGAGGTCGTTCTTTTCCACATCACGTTATTATTAGAACAAAGTTAAAAACGACCATAAAGTTATCTAAACCGATAAAATAATATTTATTTATTTTGCCATATGCAAAGCCCATTTTTCTGTAATGTTTTGAAATGAAACCATATATACGATCCAACAACCATGGTACCAGAAATGGTGGTTAAAATAATCGATTGGAGCGTAACTTTCCAATTGTATTTCATGATTTGTTCATTTCGATCTGCTGTCGAATGAGATAATAATCAGTCGAGTTGTTTCAATCTGGGTCTAGAATATTTTATTTCTTCATATATTAAGTTAAAATAGTGGTAAATAATACAGAAATCTATCCCTCCTGATTTTAAAGTACTGGTAGAGAAGAACCCTGTCCATCCGAAACAATGTGGTCCGGATTATTCCAGGTAACGTGAAATTCCAGAAAAGAGATGGTATAATCAGTAAATAAAACATATCTTGTTATCAATGACATTTATCAAAGTAATGTGTAGAAAAATGTAAACATTTCTATAGATATGAAGTACACATGCAACGGAATATAAACATATCGCAACTTTTTTTTTTTTTCTACACTTTTGAGTACCTCCTAAAACACATCGAACGTTCGTAATAGAATGGGTATTATAAATGTTCAATGTGTTTTGATGGGAAGGTATTGTAAACCCTAAGGTAGTGTAAACCCTTTAAATATGATTTTTCAACAATTTCCAATTTTGCGTTGTACCTATATTCTACAATAGGTTCGATATAATTGCAATTCGAAAAGTTTTTAGCCTTTAAAATATTTAATCAGAAAATTTTAATCCGTATTTTCACAAGAACTGTAATTATCCAATCAGGGCTCGGTTTTACAACAAATACATCTACCTCACTTTTAAGATTTTCACATATTTTTTCATTAATATAAAAGAGAAAAACTCTAATAATTTTTCATTAAATATAAACGCTGTAAAAAAAAAAAAAAAAAAAAAAATGTAAAATATTGTCCAATTAAAATTAGGATTGGAACATCGAAAGGAAAATACCGATATTCGATATTTTGATATATCGCAAAACTAAATATCGATATCCACCGATGATCGCTAGAAAAATATCGATATATCGAAAGGAAATGGCTGAAAAAGCGAAGAAAGTGCATCAAATGAGTATAATGTTAAACTGTGAAGAAGGTTATGAAATAATATAATGATTATTATTTATAAAACAATATTTTTACTAGCCATGAATCATTATAAAAATATTGAAAAGATTGTTATGTTGTTATATTATTGTTATATTTACTGGTAAAACTCCAGAATGGTAACCCCAACATGGAGGACATCTAGATTTTTAGGACCTGGCTGATCTTAAAAATCTAGACCTCTGCCATTTTGGGGTAACGATTCTGGAGTTGTACCGAATAAAGGAAATTGTTAAGATAAACAATAGAATCTCGATAGTTCGTATGGTCAAAGGTTTGAAAGGTAAATACGAATTATCGAGATTTCCAATAATCGGCGGTAAAAAATAGAAAATAAAATTAATACAAAATTGTATTAATATGAATGGAAATACAAACGATATAGTTAGATCAACAAATAAATTCGATTATTTTCTTATGATGCATTCCTTGAAGATGGCTTCGTTAAGCATGCTCAGAGCAGAAAATACGTTTACACAAACATTCGATTTTGCTAAGAAATGACACACGTTGTAGATGCATTATTTCGCCATTTTATAACTAATCGTCGGCACATCAATTTCTTCTTCATCTCCTTTTTTTACGGAGTCAAAATTTCCTCGTCAGTTAGGATCCAAGCTACTGCTATACCTTCGTCAAAATAGGCAATCTCGAAAAGTCATGGGAGTTCTTAATTTTGAGGTTGGTGATTCCCATCCTTGATGCTTTCTAAGAGTTGCATCACTACTTCCTTGCGTTAAATGTCTAAAATCGTTTAATTATGGCCAAGTTTAGAGATTGCAGCTTAGAGGTTGTGCAGAAAGGCAAAAATAGAAGATAAACATCGCTGAGTGATGTGGTACTGTTGTGGGCCGTACATTTATTAATAAACAGTTGAAAATTTTCGCTGTTTTTTATTTCATATCTGTATCCATTCGTTGAAAATTTCACTGATGATACATGCTTTTGTGTTGGCACGATAGGCGTTCGGTAAAGTTTTTGTTTATAAAGCACCTTGCATTCGCGGATTTGCCAGTCATGAGCGAACTTAATTTTTCAGATTAATCTATGTTGTCGGCTAACAGAATGGTTACAGTTTTTTTTTTTACAATTTTATTCAAAGAGAACAAGAGAAGGGTAAACCGGCCGAAATTCATAGAAACGATTCCTCTCTCACTCACTCACCTCTCCTCTTGAAAAGATTAAGAGCTAACCAGATTTTTATTTGGGAATTCGAATTATAAGGCGTTTACATTACTTGGAAGACGAAAATAAATACGAATTATCGGGGAAACCGGATTGCAGTGTTTTTAGTCGAAATTAAGAGAGACTTTCAAGAGACCAGAAAATCTATATGAATTACTGGGATATGAATTGCCGAGATTCTGCTGTAATATAGTTTAGCATATGGTGTGGTCGATATATCGTTGTAAAATATCGATATCATCGATTTATCGAATGTTAAGATATCGATATAATATATCGGTTTTTCAACTCCGATATATCGATATATAGCGTGTCGATATTCCAACCCAAATTAAAATACATGCTTAGAATAAAAAAAAAACTGATTTTATTTTTTTAAATACATCTTAAATTACGTAATTAAAATTACTTATTTATGTTAATATAATATATTTTCGTATCAGTTTATTGTGAACAAAATTTTTCATTGTTTAGATTTAAATTTAAAAGTACATAAAGGAAAACGAAAAAAACACACAAAAAAAAAGTTTCGGATATTATGGGTTGGGTTGATACAAATAATACAGATGATGATTCGCTACGGACAATATAATGTTTTATAAAAATACTGTATCAATCTAGAACTTACCTACACCCAACCCAGGGCCGTAACTAGGATTTTTGCCTGGGGGACAACCTTAATTTTGCCACCCCTTCTTTCACTCCTCCCCTCTTCAATAAAATTCAACAGTAGTATTTCAGGTAATATATCATTATCTAATAAAATTATCTCATTTTATCAACTGAATAAAGGCCAAACAAAACAAATAAAAAGTAGAAGAGAATATTTGTTTACTTAATCATAACATAAAATTTCGTTCGAATTTTGCCGCTTTCTACATTCTGTCGCACGGGACCCCTAATTCCTCCCTCCTAGATGCCGCCCTGACCCATCCAATATTTAAGATTCCAAACCGCGCTACAACTCCGGGAGCTAGCGTACAAAACGTTTAGTTGTTTAATTAAGCAAACACTTTTTGGAGAGCTTCATAATACGAGAACTCAAACTTTTTGGAATTACCATTTCAAGAATATAATATGACTAATTTATATCTACTAGTTTGTTTTCTTTTGGACCACTGTCGAATTCTAAATGGAATACACAGTAGAAATAAATAAAATTTACTCTATCAAACGAAGCTCCATGATTAGGAAATGCATTTCTATATAAAACAAAAATAATCTCAGTTGCGTAATGTATCAGAAGTTCTATTATATTCTATTATTATAAACAATAAATACCCCATAGTCATGAAGAGCACTTACGCCTTGCGCAGTGTTGCCAATTATTTGGCATTTGCCGGAAATTGTCGGCATTTTCAACGTCCTCAGACTTTTCTCCGGATCTCCGGGAATTAGTTAATATTTTGAAAAATCATCGATCAGGTTAAAACATAAAAGGGCAATTTACAATACCTTACATTTCATTCATGTTTTTTAAATCGATTGTTAAAGAAAAGAAGATTCATGGGGATAGTGGTGACGGAACGGTGATGTGGGATAAGATGCTGTGAAATGCTCATGTTTCAGAATTGAGTTTGACAGCTGACCGTTTATACGACCTAAGCCCGCCTTACTCGGTCAATATTATAGAAGCAGTATTATTTGCCGTGGTATATATATATATATATATATATATATATATCCCGTGTATCAATATCATTGTTACAATATACCCCTCAGGCGGCCAATATATTGACGAAATGCGATATTGACTCAATAATGTAGACCGTGCAATGCGGGATTTATGTTTTGTCTACGTTTTAAGAACCTGATCGTCAATCATCTTACTTTACTAATCTTCACTAAGTGATTTTATTTCATTTTAAGCATGTATTTGTGTAATTATGTAAAATAACTCTTCATTCCTTGATGTTAAGTTAAATCATTGAATATGAAATACTATTAGGTATTTCGCATACTCGACGAGCCGGACAGTGACGCTTAACCATTTTCATTTTGATGAGTGATTTTGTATTGCTTATTTCTATCTTATTCTATCAAGGCAAAGAAAATAAAAATAAAATAAAATTTTACAGTATTTTTTAAAAGTGTTTTATATTTTCCAATGCTATGATAAATTGAGTTTTCAATAAAATAATAGCTTTATTGTCGATTTATATTTTAATTCAATAAAGATTGATCTACCAACCCTTAAACTTATGCCAACGGACATAAATTAGAAACGGACTAAATTTAAAAATAGGCGTTATTTTAGTTTTATTTCATTCAATGTCAATCTCCAGTATTCTCCGACATTTTTCCGTTTCGGTCTCCAGAAATGGGACTCGCTTACTCGGTTTGTCATCGCTGACGCCGTGCGACCACTAAATCAGAGTAAAAACCTAAAATATTTTTTTTTTTTAACTCTTCAATATATTACAAACTAGGGCTGACCTACATGCATAAAGTGGTTTAAATCTTTATAGGATGTTAATGATAGAAAAAAAAAATTAACTATGACCGATACTGATAATTGCATTGTAAATGTACAAATAAAATGGAGCTTTTCTCGTAAACGAATACCCTGATGAAGCATTTACGGCAATGGTGATCCTAAATCTTATTAATTTCTAAATTTAGTGTTTGTGTTTTATACAGAATAGTTTTCCTAAGGTATAGGTGGAAATGCTTATTTGTGAGTTCTATAAATATAATGTTGTCCCAAGTTGTTGTAAAAGGGATTAAGGCATACATGAAGAATGAAGAGAACTTAAAAGGATTTTTTAATTGTAGGATATTAATTTTTTTTGTAAGAATATTAATAAACAGCGAACATTACTTTTTCTTCTAAGGCATATTTTTTTTTTTTTTTAATGTTGATATTTTTTTAATTGATATGAATATGGTGCTGGATACCGAAAGCTTCTCGAAAAAATAAAATAGATGTTTAAAATATTTTTTTCGTTTATTTATTTATTTATAAAAAATACTTTATATTCAATTTACTATTAATTTCTGACATAAAACATATTCCTCACAGTAATTTTTTACAATACTAGATAAAGAAAAGGAAGCACACAAAGTTCCTGGACAATATTGTATCAAACAATTTTTCAAAATGACAACATTATTGTTAATTATTAATAATAATAATAATAATAATAATAATAAAAATAATAATAATAATAATAATAATAAAAATAAAAAAATAGCAAATTAATTTACGGAAATATTTCTTGCAAAACTTAACATTTTTTGCAATAATAGCAAACACTTGTTGTGTGTGTTAGTCTAAAAATATAATGTGTGTGAAGTGCGAGTGATTATTTCTTTTAGTTTATTTTTTAGAGAAAATAATCGTCTGTTTCAATTTTACAATTAAGTTTTTTTGGTAAATTTATATTTACCAATATAAATATAAATTTATATTTATTTTTCATATCCACGTTCTCTTTATTAACTAGTATCTACATTTAAGAAATATTGGACATTCTAATTTTAAGTTTGAAATATGCAAGTAAATGAATTATTGTTATCAGAGAGCTCACAATTTAAGCAGAAAAAAACAAGACACATTTTCTATTTATTTTTGGGTGTAAACAAATAGAAAGTCAAACTTAAAGGTGAAATTGATTATTAGCAACCAAAACCAAATGAAAGTACCGAGATTTAACATACTATTATAATCCAGGCGCGATAGTTTAGTTTTTGAAATAAATTTCCAATGGGGTTTTTCAACGTGATAATTAGGAGTAAAATAGTAAAAAAAAAACTGTACAAGTTTCAGGTAAAATCGGTATATAGCAACCTGGTGATATAAATTCTTAACCATGTCAAAAAGTAGTGTTTTCACGTTTAAGATGTAATTTTTTTTTTTAAGAAAAATAAAATATAGTACGTAATAGCGTTAAAAAAATACAGAAAAATCAGTTTTGAACAATTGAAGTTGGTCAAAAACAATTGGAAAATAAATTAAAAATCCCGAACTATAGCCATTATTGGACATTTTATTTCAATTTCAGGACTTGTGATTGTCGCAGTGACTTCTTTTGGGCCTTAAATTGTGTTTTTCTTACTGACTCTCTATAATAAAAATTTTATGCAAAAAAATTATTACTTTTACCAGAGAAAATGTAAAAACAGGTGTATTCGAAAAATAAATTTGAATATGGGCCAAAATGGCCTTAGAGCGTTTTTTCAAAGAGCTATTTGAGGAGTTTCTCTACAATCCTATGTTCATGAAATATATGTGAGGTTTCATTAAATACCTAAAAAACGCCTTTGAACGTAGGTATCTTTGTTGCTCTGGCCGCCACAGGCGAGGTAGCGGAGGGGAAGTGACGAAGGTTGGGGGAAGGCTCTCCGACGGTCGGGCATCGAGCATGGAAAATCATAGAGGCTTTCCCCGCCTTTTGTCACTTCCCCTCCGCTACCTAACCTCTGGCGGCCGGAGCTACTAAGATCTCTATGTTCAAACGCTTTTTTTCATATATTTCACAAAAACAGGGTTGTAGAGATACACTCGGGGACAAATAGCGCTATGAAAAATCGCTCTAGGATCATTTTGGATCTTGTTCAAATATTTTTTCGAACACCTGTTTTTACTTACGTTTTCTCAATTTCCGGAAAAAGTTATAATTTTTTTTTGCATACAGTTTTTATTGCAGATAGGCACTATTGAAAGCCAAAATTTAAGACTAAAAACCAACCCCTTACAACTATTACAATTATAAGCGCTGTTATAATTGTCCAACAAATGGCTGTTTCGGAGTTTTTAATTTGTTTTCCGAAAAGTTGTAGACCGTCTTCAATTGTTCAAAACTCGTTTTTCCCCTCTCTTTAAACGCTATTATGTACTATTTTTATTTTTATTTAAACAAATTTCCACATCTTAAACGTGAAAAAACACTTTTCGGCATGTTTATTGATTTTTTTTTTTCAACAGGTTGCAACATACCGATTTCATCTAAAACAGATACAAGTTGTTTCTATTATTTTTCTCCTAATTATCGCCTTTAGAAAGTCCATTGGAAATTTATTTTAAAAAATTAATATATTTTCTCTATCGTCCCTGGACAATTAGTTAATACGAGGGGAAAGTGGAAAAAATGGTTCCCAAAAGGGCCCCAATGGTACTTAGTGTTTCATAAGACCCGTGGCACTCGGATGGTTAACTTCAATTGCCAGGAATCGTTTAGCTCTGAAGAGTTAACGTCAGCTGATAAAAAAAAACAAAAAAGCAAGACCACCAACGCGATACAAACTATAAATATTGCAATATAAATGAATGGGATGATAGTACTCATTGGTTAAATGGAATTAGAACATCGCATATTAGATACTAAATAAAATCCTCATAAGTGGCCAATCACAAGGTTTAGCACATCATTGGCGACCCTGCTCGCCAGGGGGTACACAATCATGAGAGTTAAGCACTAGGATTACGAAGTAAGCTGTCATTATCAGAGAAAAACATCTAGTTTCGGCCATAGCATTTATAAAAGGCAGAAATACCACCAACGCTGCTAAAACGTCACTAACAATATGAATGCTATTATTTCAAAATAATATTATCTTTTCTAATAATTTTTTTTTTAAGTTTCTGATTTCTTTCAACTCTTCTAAGACAAAATAAATTTAAACTTTGTGGTGTTTAGTTGGGTAATCGTTATTCTGTAGACCCGCACTGTGAAATTAAACATATTACATTAAACTAATAATAAATACAATAATTTAGATCAGTATCTGTCAATAATTTTAGTGTTCGGCACAAATACACCCTTTGACTACAAATAACTTCTTGCACTACCTTGAAAATTATATTGCTTCTTGAATTATTACAGAAAATTGTACGAAATTACATATTTTAAATTTATTTTACTACATATTATATTTATTTATTGCATGTATTTATTTTAAAATAAGCCTTAAGTTAAATCATAAATAAATACTATGTTCATTTATTAAAAATTAATTTGTGCACGCATTAACCAGTTCTTATTTATTAATGGTAAGCACAATGCGAAGAAAGAGTGTAGAAGTGACTACTGTAGAATCCTGTTTATCCGGAATAATGTGGCCAGGGTTATTCTGGATAAGACAACGAATCAGTAAATAAAAAAATCTTGATATAAATGACATTTATTATGGTAATATTATAGTATAGTAAATATTGTAATGCTAAAAGTTTTTTCGATAGAGAATACTACTCGATTCATTTTATCAGACATATCGCCACTTTTCACTGTATCTATCAAGCAAATCCACTGCAAAACAATTTGTTAAATTCCAATAAAATTTAAAAAAAAGTGTGATAAAATGCAGAACACTATAAGAGACAATAATGAACTGAATCCATAGCTTAAATGTGTATGAGTTTATGAGAAACAAACCAGAAAGTAGGGAGGGCTTTTAAAAATAATTTCGATCCCTATTTTCACGAGAACTGTAATTAACCAATCAGCGCTTGCTGTTCCTTCAAATACATATGCCTTAATTTTAAGAATTTCACATAATTCTTATTAAATACGAATTATGTGTATGCTCTAAAAAATAAAATTGGAGATACGATACGATCCCATTTATCAACGTATGTATTGAATTTAAAAGTTAGAAAAAACGTAACGCCAATTTTTTTTTTTTTTACAAAATTAAAATGAAAAACATCTGTAAAAAATAAAATATAATTTCATATCAGCTTATTGTGAACAAAAAAAAAGTACCTACAGAAAAAAGAGGAGGAAAAAAGTTCCGGATAATCTCGGTTTCAGATACGATAGGCCCGGATAAGCGGTGCACTACTTCCGTATATCGAACGTCAACGTAGCCTCAGTTTTATAGTGAAAACGTAGTTTCCATTGAGCATTTAGAAACTTTCTCGCACCCTTTTTTAGTACCAAAAGTGCTTTTTGATATAATTTTTAATAACAAAATACTGTTGATTCCTTTCCATCCCCGAAAGCTAAAAGAAAAACCATAAAAAAATGAGGAATTTTGAAAATTTACAATAGGTACCAATTTTTTTTTTTTTTTTTTATATGTTTTTAAATCTTCAAAGTCAAAACATGGCTTCGAACCTCTGAGACAAAGAAAAGAAATTGTTTTTCTATAAGTGGAAGATCAAATGTACAGGATTCAGAAATTCGGAAAAGGAAAAACTTTACAAGATACTTTTCTAAATGGCTTTCATCTTAATAAATATTACTTCCTAGTTCCAGCCATCTTTGAAAGTTTTAAATTGGTTGCCCAGCGCATCCTCTTGCAATCGAAATATCAAGAAAATAAACTATTGACTTTGAATTGTTTAACTCAAAGTATTGTAATATTCATTTTGTTCTTTTCTTTATATCATTAATTACACAATTACTTATTTTTATCGACTAACATAAATCAGATCAACTTATATTTTCTGCCTATTCCGTTTTTATTAATGGTTTATACAAATGTAATATTTAAATTCCTTTAGTATTAATTCAAAATCCATTGGCTTGCATTTTTTCGAATTAAAACCATTTTCAATGTCCTTGTTACTTTGAATGAAATGAGTAGTATGTACCAAGATTAATTTTACATCTACATATAAATATTTTATGAGGCCTAACATTCTAGAAAACCCCTAATTTAAGGACATCTCTCATTATAGGAATAAATTAGAAACTATGGTTGCCCTGTTTTGGGTTATGTGATGTCATTTGGAAGCTGAATCTGACCAACTAAGCAAATTATGAGGATATAAAGGTATTCTATCAGTGAAAAAAATAACCGTTCTATATTTTTTGGCGAAACAATTTTTTTCACATGCTTATGCCATTTTTTGAATATCGATACCCACTTTCAAGTACTCTCGGTTACCTAATTAATGCTCCCTATATTGAAGAATATTTCAAAAATACCACTAAATGGAAATGCGCATGCACTATCGAAAATCCGATTGAAGAAACGGAATAAGAACCCTCGATCACCTAATAAACTATCCCTATACCGAAGAAAACTTCAGCAATAAGAGTAAATCGAAATGCGCATGCGTGATCAAAAAACGATTCAAAAAAAATGGATTAGAACCCTTTGATACCTAATAAACGATTCCTATATCGAAGGAAACTTAAAAAAAATAACAGTGAATCGAAATACGAATGTGCGATGAAAAACCCGATAATAAATTCGAAATTAGCGTCCTTGAAAACCTCATAAACTATCGTTATGCCTACGAATCCTGCAAAATTAATAATTAATTTGAAATTATGTGAAGTAGTCGAAATCAGCTACTTCGAAAATCTAAAGAACGATCAATAAATCAATGAAATACCACTGTCTCTTTCAAAAATAAAATTAAATAGAATAATAAATATTTAAAAATTAATTAACGACACTTTTAAAAATAAAAAATCTTATAAATAGTTGAAATTGAAACGTATCATAAATTATGTTACGAAAAAAATATCGAAAGAATATTCCAAAATTATTTTTTAAGTCATTATTGAACTTAAGTCATTATTTTTAAATAAATAAATATATAAAATATAATATTTATGAATTAATTAAGTCTGATTACATGAATTTGAATTGTTAAGGGGGATTTGATGAAATTGATTGGCTGGATCATTTGGTCACTTGCACCCAACTTTTCTCCAACTTAAGGCCAAATTTGACGTTCTAGACATATAGGCGAGCCAAGAAAAAATGCGTTTCCACATGTGACGGGCATAACTTGTGACAAACTTGATGAAATTTTTAGAGATTGTGCGTGTTGGTGCCTACTAAATGGTCCCATATTCATGGTCCCATGAAATTCCATCCACTACTTTCGTTTACGCAAGTAGAAATGTATTTTCCTTTATACACTTATATTTCGAAAATGGATCGTTCGATTTGGCCCAAAGTTGGATGAAACATGAGGATTAGGGTGAAAATGTTAGAGTATCAATTTTATGAAATTACATCCATTACTTTCAAGTCCTTTGAGGAAGTCAAGTAATTATAGGATCTGAGAAGAGATCTAGACCTATATCGCGTCTATTCAGGGACATCCCCGCAACATTCAAGCTCGTCCACACTAAAAGCGACAGTTCTGCTCGAAATGTCTGGGGAGTAAGCCTATGCAGGTCCCTCTGTATCGGTTTTAGTTCTAATTAAAAATCGAAATAGACAAAAACTAAAAAGATGGTGGATACAGAATCTATTCATTGCAACCAATACCTAAAAGAGTATGTATTTAGATGTCTTGTCGTGATGTACTGTCTCTAGTTGATGTGTCATTTTTAGACTGTTGGTGTGAGATGTGCTCTACTTTGTCTGTCTATATGTGATAGGTTTTTACAGACCAGACGATGCCTGAATTGGCGAAATGTTGACTGGTTGGTTATTTACCGGCATTAAAGACTTAAAGCTTTGTGTTTGAGATATTCCAAATATATCCTAACTATTAATTTATGTATCTTTTTGAGTTTTTGTTTTTTTATATTATTACATTATAGGTTTTTATTAATTCAATATCATATTTATGTAATGAATTCACAATAATTAACTATAAACCTTTTATTTTATTGGTATTAAAGCAACTCAGGCTTCCATCCGTTAAATCATTTATTTATTCTTTACTATTTTGTGACGTTTCGGGCCCGCAAATCCCATCTTCAGACTTCACTATAAACCATTTTTTACATTTATTACTCAATCAACACTAATATTAAACAAACATTAATCTATATATGTCTTCGGTATTTGTTTGTTATACGCCCACAAAAAAAAAAATATAAAAAATAATAAATAAAAATAATAATAAGAAAAATTGGCTTCCTCCAAGATCAAAGAATGATAATCATTCATTAATGATTCCTGTACAATGTGCTTGCAGTGAAGTAATGAAGCTGAGTTTCGGAGATGAAATTAAATGGAAGTGCGATGCTAACATTTGTAAATTTTGCATTGTAATAACAGATATTACAAGACACCGTAAACTTTCATGCTTTTTATATAAATAATTACATTTAAATATTATCTGTTTACAAAAATAAACAAAAGTTTTTATTTATTATTGTTATTTTAAATAAATCAAATCATATTTTTTTGGCTGGGTATATAACAAACAAGTAAAAAATCTTCAAATAAAAAGAATCACCTGCTCTTCACTGTAGCGTGCTCCTGTTAGTAAAATTTATAACAATATAAACTATTATATTGTCACATAATAAATTCGTTTTTAGGAACACAAAATGTATATATGACAAATAGGTGAACGACACTGTAAAGAACAGGTAAGTGGTTATTTTTATATGAAGATTTACATAGATTAATGTTACGTGTAACTGATAGTGTTGATTGAGTAATAAAAATAAACAATGGTTTACAGTGAAGTCTGAAGATGGGATTTGCGGACCAGAAACGTAATAAAAAAGCAAATTACAAATAAATGGTTTAACGGACGCGTCCCTAAATTGCTTCAATATCTGTAAAAACTAATTCATTAATTTTTACATCACAAATTTATTTTTAACCAGTTATAAATTCTATGAAAATTGAAAATTCAAAACGGGGCTTTACTTCCTCTACGAAAACTAATTAAATATTAATTTGAAGAATAAAAATAGTTGTTTGAAGACTACAGACTTGTTTATAATCGGTTGAATTGGCCAATGAAATGAAAATAATTTATCTCACTCATGAGAGAATATAGAGTGACTATTTCAGTGGCTGTTATTGTTAGAGAAAAACACACACTAAATAAATTCAGCACTTAATTATTAGGTAGATGTTTTATGTTTAATTTCTGGTTAAATTCCTTCCTCGATGGCGATACAACTCACGAAGAATCAGGGTCGCCTGCAACATTGTCCGCCAGTCTTCTCTGTTTTCTGCTACTGCTATCCAGATACGGAGGTTTAAGAGGTTCCGCGTATCGGCTGCCACGCCGTCAGCCCACCGTAGTTTGGATCTGCCAACTCTTCTAGTTCCATGGAGACGTTCTTACAGAAGTTTTTGGGTATTTCATCAGGCCTCATCCTGGCAATATGTCCAGCCCATCTAAACGATGAATCTATCTTAAACGACTCTGGCCAAAATTTCCATTTTTATATTTAAATAAATAAACACTAGGTAATCGTGTTACTTTTTGATTAAGACCTCGCCAAGATATATATATATATATATATATATATATATATATATATATATATATATATATATATATTTTTTTGTAATTTCGTGGTATTTCGTTATTACAGATTCAGTATGGCGGAAAAAAAACTGATCTGAGCAGCCCTTACGATTTCAAAAAAATCCATGAAATTTTATCTGATGACTATGATAGAGATGGTGAAGAAATCAGTTATAGGTTCATTTTCATTCTAAATTGCGTAATTTTAAAAACAATTTAAGAAATAATGCGATCCTGTGCTGCATTATAAAGAACTCATAGCGAATTGAGCAATTTCGATTTTCTAATCGAAAAATTAGTTTTTTTGAATGGTTTATAGAATTTATGGACATAGTTTTATAAATAAATATTCTTAACTAAATCTTGTAGGCAGTTATTCACTCTAACGTCTAGTTTATTAAAATTTAATTGTGAAAATTGATCGTGTATCTCACAAATACGAAGCGAGCACCAGTGCAACTGGGAATAACACAAGCAATGGAGTGCTAATACCTACGGGTGCCATACTCTTGTACTTTTTCGCACTGAATCAAATGGTAAGTACAGTTGGTGTGAGGAGTGTGGAGCTGGAAAGAAGCTAATTTTTGTTTTTTACATTCCTATCCAAATATAACCTAATTTAAAATCCTAAATTAGCCTAATTGAAAAAAAAAAGACACTAATAAAATCAAAACCTCTCGATTTTTTTAAAAAGTTATAATGACCGGATGAGATGTTCGGGAATTCCTGTTACATAATATCTCACAACTATTTTCGTAAAGCCATTTTGTCGGTACGATTTAGTACATTTTTTTTATTGTTAAATTTGTGAACATTTTTCGACATGAAAAATTTAAATCCGGAAATAAATTAGGTACCTAATAATACTCATTATCAGAAAAAGATTGTTACTTCTAAAAACTTTTGGGAATAGTGTATTTACTTTATATTATTAATAAGAGAAGTGTATATTTCACATTCGCAGTTCGTTTCTTCACTTAGCAAATTATACATTTTTACCTGGCAAAAGCCATTCAATGTATTATTTTGGTGTAATATGGTAGTTAAAATTAATTTAGTCTATGTATATTGTTTTTCACTAGGGAAAAATCCTTTATCATACAATTTCACTAACAAGACTTTGTTAGTGACTTTTGCTTGAGCACGCACAATATATGGGAAACGACCCAGCAAACCTCATGGTGTCTCTTGGGTAACACTGATAAGCCGGACCCAATTCGAGTTCCAGAAAGAGGGGTCGGAACCAGCTCATGTACTCTAGAAAAGGATGTCGGGGCCCAACTAAAGCCTTTTTTTGAAATTTGGGAACCTGCTCGAAGTTTCCCGGAGATTGTTGATGTTGGAAGTCGGGCCCGGACTTGGGTTGAAGAGCTACAAGACGATGTTGATGATGAAGGAATCGTCGGAAAAATCATTTCAAAACATCCGTTCGTTGTTTTCCCAGAACTGCTGAACTAAACTCGACGAAAATTCTATTGGTAATTATTTAATGAAATAAGAATAAAAAAACAATAAAAAAGAAATTCTGAATAGTAAATTTTCAAATTTTCTCTGAAATCTGTGGAATACCAGATAATTTCTAAATATTTTTAATTGAAATTCATTTATATTTTCACAAACTTAAATACGATTGTTAAAAATGAAAAAAAAAACGATCAAATTTAAATGAATCATTGAGATGATGGTAGTGGGTGCGTTCAGAAATAAAAAAAACAACTCAGTAATGAAATAGACTGTTTAATGTGTTCCGACGTTTTGGTCTAAGGTTTAGGCCTTCATCAGGGCTAAGAAAAACCAGATATGAGTATTATAGAAACAAGAAGAATAAATATAGTGGGGATATGAAGAAAAAAAATTAAAAAAGTATATATAAAAATATAGACAGTACAAAAAATAAAAGAATGTAAATTTGAAATAATAAATAATGTTATATCCAATGGTTAGTATTAAGGAAACAGACAAGGGGATTAAAGATGTAAAGGAGAACAAATCGGAAAGTTAGCATCTAATAAAAAGAAAGAGATAAATACAGGACCAAAACAAATAAAAGCTAAGAGAGGTATAAGAGATGAGATATAACAACAGAGTATAAGAAAATAAAAACAGAAATAAAAATGAAGAACCTTACGTGATTTTTCGCCAGTTATTAAGAAAATGAAAAAAATTACGTACTTTTCGTGGGCAGCCATCTAGTATAAGACTAAGGAAATATTAAATATCTTAAATTGAAGTAATTTAATATTCCCTTAGTTTATAAATAAAGAAGGCCTAAAATTTAGGCCGAAACGTCGGCACACATTAAACCGTATATTTCATTACTGTGCGTTTTACTTCTCCTCGCAACTCCAACCTCCTTGATTACATCGACGTTTAACTATATCTTTAACTTGTATATTATATATTATAACTATGTATTATTTAAATTGAATTATCATTGAAGTTAAGTAGTGGAAACACATAAGTACAATTTTTTTTAAATATGGATTCAACATAAAAACACTAGTAAGTGTGACAGACAAAAAATAAACAACTTTATACAAGCTTCTTCGAGATATTTTAATTAATAATTATAGCATCAATGATTATCAATTAATTGATAATTAAAATCAATTTATGACAACAGAAACAATACCATCACAGAGGTGATATTCAGTCTTGTCACATACATGTGATTATGTAAATAATGATTAACAATACGTTATTATGTAGCTTCATTAAATATCACATATAATCACCGACTGTCCAATATTTGAAAAGAAATGATAAATATTTGAACCTGATCATAGATAGTTGGTCATTAGAAGAAAATATGCAGTGCAATAAATACAAAAATAAAATAAAATATATTAAATAATTCATGAATTTTATTAAAAATCCGAAGACTTCAATAAAGTCGTATACATTTCGTTAACACTTAAGACGAAACCCAGCAGTACTAAGCGTTTTAGATTTGACTTCTTTACACTGACATCTTTATAATGGTGAAACCTTGTTATTTTAATCTTATTTTGTATTTGCAAATGTTTTAAAATTTATTTATTATTTTTGCCTCCGTGTTATTCTTTATCAATTTAGTAATTTTATCATAATTATTTTTTTTTTTTTTACGCAGAATGACTATGCTATTAGTGGGAAAACTTTGGGAAACAATTTTACAGCTCAAAAACGAAAAGAAAAACTACCTATTGATAATTTTTTGAAAAATCCATCGTTTTGAGATATTTTTTTCTGTTACCTTTCAGTTACCTTAGCGTATAATATTGTAATATTTTCAGTCATACTGCGTCGGAGTCGACTGCACAGGACTACACAGTACACTAAACAGTTTTATATAGTATTCCAATATCATTTAAAACATTTGAATAATTGAAAAACTTACAGTACATTTACTGGATTTATTAAAAATAACTTAAGGCATTGTATTAGGGATAAAAATCGTGATTGAATTATTAGAAAACATGGTTCAAATTTATTTATTTTTTGGAGGGAAGAGAATGAACCACAATTATTTTCTATAAAACTTTCTTTATTTCACTTAAACCATATCAGAAAGGATCCATTTGAAATGATATATTCCTTAAATGTAGAAACATTTGATTTGATATGAAATATGAACCGATTTAGGGTTTTGTTATTTTTTTCAAAATCGAAGAAAATAATTTTTTCTAATAATTTTATCACTTTTCTATCCCGAACAAATCGTCCTCATGATAAAAGTTATTTTTCTACTCTTATTGAATTGAACTTGATGAAAATTGGATAGGTCTGTTCAATCGATGCATCGATTGCTTAAAAATAAATAAATAAGTAAGATGAATAATGTTGTTGGTTAAGTTGTTGCGCGAATGTCATACGAAACAAGGCTTTTCATTTAATAATAATAACTATAATTGTTACAAGTCCTAACGATACCGAATATTTGATGCCGATAAAAATAATATTTTCATGTTACTAATGTCGCTCCATTGAGCCCCAATTAAAACACAAACGGGTGATTATTCCGAAAATGGACATTTTGTGTACAACATTCCTGGTATGGCTCACATCGACATTTTTTGGCCGGATCACTTTTTTTGATTTAATATATGTCATAGGCTGGTATTGTATTAATTTTTCAATCACGGAATGGCTAAACATCATTTTATTAATTGAGATATATATATATATATATATATATATATATATATATATATATATATATATATATATATATATATATATATCTATATATAAAATATTAATTGATAAACTACACAATTCTCATTCCTTTGGCCTGTTCGAGGTAGTGCTTTTCTACTTTCAACAGCCTATGTAAGGACAATGGTACGTCTAGACTATTTTTTGCAAAATTATATTTATACCAGTTTTGAAAGCATTTTAAGGTAAGGAAATGAAAATTCTCCAATGCAATAAACTTTTATCCACGACTCATTTTATCCCTGTCCCACAATCAAATCCTCATACCTTTGTGAAATTTTGAATTCCCTCCCAGAGTCTTACACTTGTTAAGTTCATTATTGTTCCTTGCCCGGCAACCCTGGAAGTTCCCGCCTAACGTGTGTCCGTTCATTCTCTTCTTCCTTAATCGCCTAACATCATCTTGTATGTATGTTTCAATTATTTTTTTATTTTATCTTTTTCTAATGGATGAGCTAGTAATCTATATGCAAAGCATTTTTTTAAAGTAAAAGATAACTGGGTTGTCATCTGTTGAACGGGATATACTCATTTCTTTGCATCTCATTCCTTTTACATTATTATTTAAACTATCGACAAAAAATTAGATATTTGACAAAAAATGGGATTTTCTACTGAAACCCAGGGCCATAAAAACCAACTCTGCAGCCCCCACGTAATAGGAGACACCAGGGGGGGGGGGGGGGCTAATTTATTTTATTTGAAAAAGTAACTGGTAAATAAATTTTGGATAGACCAAGTATAGACTATTTGAGGAGTTTTAAGGAGGAAATCCCAAATATCAAGCAAAAATAATAGTTCCAAAAACAAAAGTATATATATATTATTTTTTATTTTAAGTAAACAATTATATTTTCGCATAAAATCTCGATATTCGAGACAAGACAAAAAATGAAAAACTTCTATGAATGAAATTTGGTAGTTAAGTGTTAGTTGAGCATGCAAAGAAATGTTTTTGGTAAATAAAACAAAACAAACAAAACCCGCCGAATTAGTTACATTTTATTCAATGAAATTTCAACAATCAAAATGCCCGGCTTTGGGTGAATCACTCAAATATTCAAGAACGAATATGATGCAATCCTTCCATTTACGTTTCGAAACCTATAGATGTTTAAACGTCGGTTTAAAGCTGATTACCGTTTTAATGATTTGTTCGTTGTTAGAAAGTATCGTGAAAACTGTTTTTTTTTTCAAATTCGTTGTCGAATTAAAAGATAAAAAATAAAATAATAAAGCAGCATTAGAGTAACCGGAAATTTTGTTATGGAAGTAGTTGAGACATTTTAATCTATGTATTTAATAAAGCAAATCATTTAAAAGTTATTTAACTTGTACAGCACGAAATCCAGAGCTTAAGTTCAAACAGTACTTGTAATTTTGGACTAAAATCCCATGATAGCAATATAAAGTAAAAATAAAAAATCGATAGGAAAATTACAACACAATAAAAAATATTTTTTATAAGACGAAAAAGATAAAAAAATGTTGTATGTATGAAAAAAGTAAAGGCATTTATTGAGAGCAAGACTTTTTAATTCAAAAAATTTTTACACAAAGAAAACTGAAGTAAGAAATAAAAAAATGTAATAGTTTATAAAATCCAAAAACAATGAAATAGGGAAAACAAATGATCAATAAAATCTTTTAACCCTTCGAAAAAAAAACAGAAACCAAGTACATACTACAAACAAAGTATAAAAAAATGATGTAAATTTTAATAACATTAAAACAAATAATCACTTCCAAATTAAAACACTTTCAGATATTTAATTTAGTAAATTTTAACTTTTTTTTTTTTTTAATTTCGAAAAATATTCCCCTCCAGGCGTTTACTTTTAAATTAAAATTAATGTAATATATTGAAATTGAAAAAATAAAACAAACATAGTTTTGAAAACATGTATAAAATAAAAATGGGTTAAATTACGTATGATTTAGGATGATATTTGGACAACTGTTTAAAAAGTGCGGAACAAGTAAAAATGAAAATGCATAAGGATTCGGTATCTGAATGAATGAAACCAATTGATTCCAGCAAAATCTGGACAAAATATTTCATACGTGAATATTGAAGAATTTACTTCCTGAATGATCAAAAAGAGTATACTCAGCATCGAACGTTTTCCAAGAAAGAAAATTAAAAAAAAAAAAAAATAATAATTAAAAATGTGGAACACCTTACAGTATGGATGTGCATACATAAGGGTAGATCTGCGTCCATAAGAAATCGGAGTACTCACGTATTTTATAAGTGAAAGAGGAACTCAACCTCAAGTCGAGGAGGCTGAAAGCTCACTGAGCTGGACCGGGAACCCGACTCTGGATGAGGGGGGGAATACCAACCCCACCCCCTACCACCTCTAAAATTGCAATATAAATTCATTTTAAATAACATTCTCTATATAACACTGTAAATTTTGTTTTATTTTAATCCTTTTAAATATAACTATCTTTCATTATTAATATTTTTTTCATAATAAAATGATATGATTGGTTATAATCAAGGTCATACCTATTTTACAAATACCGATATTTTTATGCTTATTTTCAATCAAATTAACTTAGGAACATTTTCTATTTTATTTAAACAAATTGAAACATCGACTTATGTATCGTTGATTCACCAGCCTAATTTTTATGAAAATATTAAACGTTATGATCAATGAAAATTTGTTAATTTTTAAATAAAAAATAAAAATAAAAAATAAGACTAGAATAATCTAAAAATAAATGGATGTTTTAATATTTATTTACCAGTACAAGAGCAAAGTCAATTTATATTATTGATTTTTTTTTAAAGTTCCGCGATATGCCTACAAAACACCTTCCTACCCGCCAAATAAATCAATTTTCCTAAAATTTTCCTTTCATTGAAGGTTACATCTTAAATTAAAAAGATTTTTTTAGAAAATTAGATTTAAAAAGAAAACAACCCAATAAACCTTGAATTTAACCAACATCGTTTAAATGAAGATCTAAAAATAATTATTTTTAAATTTAAAATATATTAGTTTTAAAAAAGAGTTAAAATGAAACATAATGTTGAAAAAAAAGAGTTAAAATATAATATAATGTTTTTCAAAAATTAAATTAAATAGGCTACAACCACTATCCTCGATTAAACTCTCTAGTATTTTAATAATAATTATATTGATTTTATATCTCATTTAGTTCAGGTACTATCTGCTTTTCGTCGTAAAAAATGTGAAGGTGAATCAAACATTGATGTTTTAGAAATCGATGTTAGTCTGCTACCTGTAACCTCGACAAGTATAAATTTTATTTTTTACCCAGTTGAATCTCACTCTGTAATAACATTTTATTACTTTAATAATATTACCTGAAATTTACAACTGTATTAACAATAAACTTTGCAATAATTCTGATACACATTACTATAAAGATGAGTTGCGAAGAAACTACCCATCGGTAGCACCCTGATGACTGTTCTGTAGAAATTCTCCGGGTTATTTTCTTTTCGGACTGAAGAAGATTAACGATAATAACTTCGGATGAAACAACGTTGCGAACGGAAAGCGTTTTTTTTTTTTTTGGATCTGGAGTTTATAATAAATGAATATACTATTGAGTCTGAAAATAGGAGATATCAAGAAATTTATGACTAATTTTATTTTTGACATAATGAGGAGCACTGTGAATTTTGAATTGTAAGGATTGGGCTTAGAGGCATTTGACGGATTCGTGGAACTCAAAAAGCTCAATCTTGTATGCTTAGATGATCCCGATTACAGTCGTGTAAATTACCTCTTTGTTTACAGTGTTCAGTCATCAGCATCTTGTCGTTTCTGTCTATTATAAGGACTCCATGTAAGCCTCTTATTAAGCAGCAAGTCCTTAATAGCAGATCTATTCAACAGAAATAAGCGGAACATCGAAAAAGGAAACTATGAGAAATCATTGGTTTACGACGCAGTAAGAACGATATACTAGTATTTAAAAAAAAAACACTTTAACTTCGTGAATTCGAGTGCTTTGCTTGAAAGTAAAAAAAAAAATAAAAATGAATCAAGTTAATATTGATTATTGTGGGCGAAGTATATTCAATTTTACCCTTTAGTCTGGTAAATTAAATTTCAGACCACGTATGTTAACAGTACCCAACCACTGATATCAGGTTAGTTAAAAGATAATTCCTTTTATACCGATCGATACAATTTGCTCACAGCAGAACAGTGTATTTTGAGAGCTTCCAAGACTTTATTCATTATATATAATTATAATTATAATAATTATAGAATGAATGAACTTTATATGAATTTATTCTAGATAAGATTTATACTTTTTTCTGTAAGAAAATAACTTATGACACCACATAGTTATTCCGTTTTTTATTAGATTAAAAATCACTATTTTTTTTTTTTTTTTTTTTTTTTTTTATAAAATGGAAACTGTTTGACGTCTATCAGCGTTCAAACTGAAGCTAGTTAAATGTGCTTTAGTGTAGTTTATAATGATATTTTCTTAGGAATAGCCGTTTCCATGATATTCCCCAAAATAAAATCACGAATAGGTGCTTTCTCGCTTTTCGGAAAAAAAAAATTGTTTTTTTGGATAGCTGTTTTACTTGACCTTGATCACGGAAATCATGGGAAGTATATTAACTTTTTTTCCTTGACATTTTTTTTACTAAATTAATACATTCCAATAAAATACATCCAATTAAAATATAAGTTGAGCTAAAACCTAAAAAAAACAAAAAAAACTTTCATTTAGTTTTAGTTCTTAGACAAAACATTCATAGAAAAAAGTTATATAAAAAAAAAAAAAATCAAACAGTTATTTTGAAATTTTACAAAAAGTAAAAAAATGGTAAAACTGTTATAATGAAACTTATTGCGAAGGCTGAACAACTGTTACCGTCCCTGGAGGGTACTTTTTTAAACAAAACCTGACGTTTTGTTTTTAAATTGTATTTTTTTTTGTAAAAATAATAATTTTGGGTTATCCTGTATAATCTCCAACAAATTTGTTTTTATAAAATGACGATGAAATTTTGGTGCTCGAACCTTCATATATATTAATTAAATAATTGATACGCATACACAGCAATTCCTTACGTGGAATTGCCAACAACCTGGAAACTTAGCAACTTCCCAGAACCGTTCTCATATTTACCCTTTAATTGTAATTGGAAGGTTAAATGGAGAGCATCATTCAGAATCATGATGCATAATAAATTCTCCGTTAAAGCATCCGATAAAATTTAACGGATACCTATTTAACAGCGATATTATTTATTTGTCTTTATATGACTCCCTGAACGACGCATTACAGGAAATCAGCAGATGGATCAATGCTTCCAATAAATATTTCTACGGCTTGGCAAAGCACTTTAAAAGCGGTTTTATTTCCTCCAAGCACCACAGGTTTATTTAACCTATAGAAGACTCTGGTACGACCAAGGCATGGAAATCAGATTCCTCTTTTCTAAAAAATCTAACGCATTTTCATATTATTTCATTTATTAAACAAACTTTATTAAAAATTCTATAAAACAAATAAAAAACATATTTTTTTAGGTTATTTAAACTTTATATCTATCAAACAAAATCAAACCAAATTTGAGTGAATTTTTTATTACATAATGTTGAACTGAACTTGTTCCTCATGTAATGAAAATTTTCGTTTCACTTAAGGCTGCATACCGAAATAATATCTCTTGAATGAAGAATAGGAAAACAAAATTGAATTTAACTTAAAAATAAAGAATTAACATTAAAAATAATTATTTTTAAATTTAAATGAGAATATTAGTAAGTAAAACTTAAAAATCATGCTGAAAAAAAGTTTAAAGCAGGCTATTGTTTACTTGGGGTGAATCCAAATTATCCCATTGCTCTCGATTAAACTTTCTTTAATTTAAAAAAATAATATATATATATATATATATATATATATATATATATATATATATATATATATATATATATAAACTCCGCCAACTTTCCTCTAGAGGGGAGTTGCAGGTCCCAAGCCCTGGTAAAGGAGGATGGGTTCCCACCGCAGCCTGAATGGGTGCACTCTATCGGAGACAACACCGTCTCTGGTCAATAGCAGCAATTTTCCATCTACGCAGTGAAGCAGTGGGAGAGCTGGCCAAACAGCTTTGAGGAAGCAGCCCTTCTATTTGGCTATGGGAGAAACGGGCTCATGACCCATTCTTCCGAGACACAACAACCAATGAAAAGTAAAGAAAGAAATAGAGCCGATCAGACTTTATGGCAGCAGACACGGCGTGGAAAACGGATTACAAGATTAGGAACATGGAATGTTAAAGGCTTAAAAGGGAAACAAATGGAACTAGTGGAGGAGAAGAAAAGAGCAAAAATAGACATCCTAGAGATCTAAGAAACTAAAAAGAAGGGCAAAGGAGAACAGAGAATAGGAGACCATATACTGCTGTATGCGGGTATTAACCCAGTGGAACACGCAAAAAGTGGTGTGGCCTGCCTGCTTCACCAAGATCTAGCTCACTGTGTAAAGGACTGGAAGGCCATCAGTGACAGACTCATGCGAGTGGAACTAGCCAGCGGAGACGTTCTGTACTCTCTATTTATCGCCTACGGACCGAATGAAAATGCATCTACCCAGGAAAAGGAAGCATTCTTCGAAGCAGTCCAACAAGAGATAGACAACTGTAACGCAATTCCTATAATCATGGGGGATCTAAATGGAAGAGTGGGCAAAGATAAGAAAAGGTAGAGAGGTGTGTTAGGACCAGACGGTGAAGAACACACCAACAACAATGGTGAAAGAATCCTTAACTTATGCCTTGCAAATGATCTGCTCGTAGGAAACAGCTTTTTCCCTCACAAATGCATCCACAAATATACAAGAGAAGAACCAAGTAGAAACGAGAAATCCATCATTGATTACTTCTTAATGCCGAGGGAACAAAGAAATTGTACAAGAGACATAAGGGTCAAAAGAGGATATGAGATATGCAGCGACCACAGGTTGTTAATAATGGACATAACCCTTAAGAACAACCAAAAAATTCCCGAGACACTAGTCGGTACACCTAAATTTAATATAAAATATTATAAATTAAGGGAAGAGACGGTGTCACAAGCATATCAGAATATGATCGAAGAAAAGGCAGAGAGCGGAAGATATAATTGGGACAGTGATGATGTGGAAGAAAGCTGGATAACGATAAAAAATATAATCCTCGAGGCTGCGGAGGAGGTGTGTGGGAAAAATAAACTCGGACAGAGAACTAAGAAAACCGGATGGTGGACTGAATAAATCAAGGAAGAAGTCAAGCTGAAGAAAAATCTCTGGAAGCGATATTTACAAATAAAGACAGATGCGGCTTACTCCACCTATAAGGAACAAAGAAAGAAAGTAAAAGAGGCTGTAATAAATGCAAAACGAAAATCCTGGGAATGTTTCGGAAAGAAGTTAGAATTGAACTACAAGGAAAACCAGAAAGCCTCAGGAGCATGAGAAAGCAGAAAGAACCCGTGCTGAAGCATATAAAGGACAAAAACGGAGTAGTCCTGAGTCGTCCAGAAAACATCATGAACAGGTGGGCTGAATACTTTAAAGACCTGTTAGCAAACCATGCGCAAAGACTGGAAGAAAATCAGCAGACTCGGAGCACGGAAGGCAGCTGGGAAGAGGATGACTTCATCAGCGACGAAGAGGTGAATGAGGCTATACAATCGCTCAAGCGATTATAGCAGGAATTGATGAAAAGCAGCAGGAATAGATGGCATATACCCAGAAATGTTAAAACTAAGCGGCCCAAAGGGACTGGAAATGCTCCAGCACCTCCTGAACATCGTCTGGAAAACGAAAACGATCCCAAAGGACTGGGAAATCTCAATCATCATCCCAATCTTCAAGAAAGATGATAATCGTGAATGTCAGAACCACAGAGGCATATCCCTACTCAGCATCCCATATAAAGTTTATTCAAAGGTGCTCGAGAAAAGGCTGAGAAGCATCATTGAACAAACGTTGGGAGAAGAACAATATGGATTTCGACCTAACAGGAGCACGCAAGGTCTGATATTCACGATGAGACAAATTTCCGAGAAGATCATCGAAAAGGACAAAGAGGCCTACGCTTGCTTCGTAGATTCAAGCATTCGATAGGGTGCAGAAGGAAGATATCTCCAAAGGGCTGGAGGAGTACGGGGTTCACACAGGACTGAGAAGGGCCATCCTGAGTCTGTACAACATCCAAAGAAATGTGGTTAGGATGTGCAACCACTCATCTGGAGAATTCCAAAGCGAGCAAGGAATCAAACAAGGGTGCAGCCTTAGTCCCCTCCTATTCATCCTGGTACTAGATTCTGTACTAAAGCATGTGAAACAGGAAATGAGGCCATATCACCTCGGATACAGGAACCTCCAGAGTGTCCATTACACCATCCAAGTATTTGCAGACGACATGGTAGTGTTTGGAAACAACTGTCGGAACCTGCAGTTCAACCTAAAGATCCTCCAAAATAGACTAAAATCCATAAACATGGAAATAAATGCAGATAAAACACAATATATGAGGATCGGTAGAAGGAGAAACCGTGGGGACAGGATCGTCAGGCTAAGTGGAAGACGTCTAGTACAAGTGGCGGACTTCAAATACCTGGGGACTCATCTCAACCAGCACGGATGGATTGACGGAGACATTGGCGAAAGGACCAAGATACCAGGCAGATGCTTCCAATCCCTCAAGACTGGCTTTCTGAACAAGAAAGAAGTCTCTAAAACAACTAAAAAAGTAATATACAAGAATACGTTTTGTCCAATCCTGACATACGCAAGTGAGTCTTGGACTTAAGAAAAATAGAGGGGAAAACAAAAAGAGACAGGAAGAGGAACTCCACAATAAGAACAAACCTGGACATAAGGCCTGCAGAAGAAATAATAGAACAGAACCAGCTGAGATGGTTCGGACATGTCCTGCGGATGGCTGAAGACAGGATAGCAAGAGTTACCCTCGAGGCTAAAGTGGAAGGGAAGCGACCACGTGGGAGACCCAGAAAGACTTGGCTGGAGGGAGTAAAGGAAGGTTTCGAGAAGAGAGGCATGGACTGGAGAAGAAGAAGACAGCTGCCTGAGGATAGTGATAATTGGATCAGGCTCTATCAAAAGGCGCCTCACACCCCTCACCGGTGAACGAGGACAAGATTAAAAAAAAAAAAAAATTATATATATATATATTTATCCAGTAGGCTTATATTAGACTTATATATACTTATAAGCTTATAGACTTATATATCCAGTAGGCTGACGGGCCTCACATACCCAGAGGGAGGCTGATAAATTTCTTGAATTATTAATCAAATTAAATTAAAGTAATGCCGGTACCGGGATTCGAACTCACAACCGTTTCGTTTGTGAGTAGGTGCAATTTCGCAAACACGTTAATCCGCTCGTATATATATATATATATATATATATATATATATATATATATATATATATAACCCGCTCGTATATATATGTATATATATATACGAGCGGGTTAACGTGTTTGCGAAAATGCACCTACTCGAAACGGTTGTGAGTTCGAATCCCGGTACCGGCATTACTTTAATTTAATTTGATTAATAATTCAAGAAATTTATCACCCTCCCTCTGGGTATATGAGGCCCGTCAGCCTACTGGAGGCAATTCACATAGGCCGGGCGTAGGAGTGATAACCCTACCTGGTGTACCTAAATTGAGAATCGTGGTATGGTTTTCCAGGACGTAAAATAGCCGCCCGGAGGTTTGGCTCATGGACGGTCTGCTTCGAAAATAAAGGTCCTCGTGCGCCTGCTGACTCCGAATAGCCATAATCCGTAGATCTTGACCGGTTTGTAACTGTCCTTGAACCCGAGTGAGTCGGTGGGAGGGACACTGTCGAATTACCACTGTGGAGCTACTATATATATATATATATATATATATATATATATATATATATATATATATATATATATATATATATATATAGTAGCTCCACAGTAGTTCCAACTATATATATATATATATATATATATATATATATAGTAGGTATTATAGGATTTTCGTCGACTAAAATCTGAAGGCGCAAAAAATCGATGGTTATAAAACATTCATATAAAAACATTAATGCTTTTAATGAAAAATATCTAGGTTCCAAAAAAATTCATAAAAATTCATAAACATTCATATAAAAACATTAATGCTTTTAATGAAAAATATCTAGGTTCCATAAAAATTCATAAATTTATGAAGAATGAGTTTCATTGGATTAATTTTATTTAAGGGCTTAAAAGTGATAGTCTTTCAGACGAGATTCAAACTTACAATAAGAATGAAGGAAATCATACATCGAAAAAATGTTTTTGCTCTTTGAAAATTATACGGCACGTCAACCTTATAAAATGGAAGGAGCCTATAAAATTGTCTGCCGATTGTGGCTAGGTGGTCTGGATGTTATAAACTTGCATGACTTATATGCATAAATTATTACCGAAAGACAACCGTAATTTCGGTGTTTTTTTTATCAAACGGCTTCTTTTTCTTTTGATAATTTTCATTTATCCTCTGGAGACAGAAAAACTTTTTGTTTGGATACGGGAATCGAACCTGTATCTCCGGTCTATAGCACAGGTAGGCAACAAGACACTTTAGACACGGCATTTCGATTCCGTATGCTGTATTATATTTATTACTATGCATGAAATATTTTTTTTATACACATAATTTTTTATTTATAAACGCAAATTGAACAAAAAAGTAAATTATAAATATTAGTATATCATTGTTTTTAGCCTTCCAAAACAAATTTCTTTGAAACAACTCAACAGAATTATACGAAGATCCAAAAAAAAAAAAAAAAAAATGTAAAACTTTAAATTTTTTTTTCACCAACGAAGTTTTTAAAAAAGTCACAAATCTTTAGAAGAACTTGACTTTAATATGAATCTTATGGAATATTTAAATAAGTAGAATATTTTTTTTTTAGTAATGAAGTTTAATTAAAGGGTCTTTCAGGAGATCCTTTAATCCAACTTAAAAAGTAAATAGGAAGTGTTTGCCGAGTTATGAATTTCTGTTAAAAGGAGATTTCGTTGGATGGACAATATTGCTATCTCTGGTGAATAATTTTTATACTTTTGATACAAAATAAGCTATAAAAACAGTTTGGAATATAAATAACATATGATACACGAACATGTTTTCAGATGAATTAATAAAAAATTATCACAATTTAAATTAATTGATAGTAAAGCTCACAAATATCGATCTGGTATTAATTTAACAACAAAAAAAAGTAAAACTTTTTACTCCTGGTCATTTAAATTGTTTAATACATTAAAAAAAAAAGGAGGAAATATAGGCCATATTTTGATTAATTAATAAAATTGATAAGATACATTCATATCAGAAGGGAAGGTGACCAAATATCCTTCCCCTTAGTCCAATTCGAAATTTTAAAAATTAAAATAAAGCTTAAAATTACCAACAAATTTATACAAGCAGCTCTGTTCTATACCATCAGAAGTTAGTATCGTTATTGGGCAAAATTAAATCATTTTTCCTCTGAGGAAACAAAAACAACGCTTCCATCAGTGATAGGATTTAAAAAAAAAACCGCCCTTATTTTGTTCCCCAATTAAATTCGCAATTTACAATTTAATTGAGTTAGGGACGTTTAATTAAAAGCAAATAACTCCCCAAAACGAAATTTATTTTCACTAAAATACTTTAAATGTTTTGATTGTTTAATATGTTCTTAAAAAATTACGACTAATTATCCATCCAAGCAAAAATCACAAATAAATTTCCCTACTTTTGGTAAGGATGCACACAGTTCCTGACACCATTTGAAACATTTCATGCATTAAACCCCCGTTTCTTCCCCTCGTTTTTCTTCAGACGAGTTGAAAAACCATGAGGGGGATGAATCTAGGACTCGACCTATGAAAACAATGGCAGCTTTCCCTGCCTTGTTTATGATACGTGCAAACGTACGGGTCTCGGATAATTTGAACATGAAAGTGATTCTCTAGTCAACGAATAGTAATGATAAAATAAAATATATACTTCCTTGATGCAGCAGAATATCATTCTGAAATTCATCAAAAATTATAGCCTGCTTCTCCTCGTTCTACAGTTGAAAAAACTAACCCAAAACGCAAACCGTCACAACCTTTTTAACTATCAACAGTCTTCTGGGTGGTACTTAAGTATTTCATGAATTTTTCAGCAGATAGTAGCAATATCAAGGCTAGATAACGGGGGGGGGGTGACGAATTTCGGTACCTTAATTAATTAATTTTATCCTAAAGATTTGAAATTGTATGCTATATTTTACAATAAAGATATAATTGGAAGACCCACAAAATAAAGCCATATATATCACAAATATCAGTAAATAACTAACCAGTCAAAATTTCGCCAATACAGGCATTATCAGAGAAGATCACATTAAAGCAGACCAAAGGTAGCATATCTTACACCAACAGCCAAAAAGATCCATCTACTAGAAACAGTAAGTCACTCCAAGACATCTCAACTCATTCTCTCAGAACGAGATGTCCGTTGATACGAAACGTGCTGTATTTTTCTGTCATGATGATGACTGATAAGGCGAAACTGGTTAATTAGTTACTAGAATTTGAGAGACTCAAGCCTTTGTTTTTGGAGTATTACATTATATTCTAAAAATTGTGTTCCTCTTCTTTTTTTTTTTTAATTTTTCTTCTTTTCTTTATTGATATATTTTAATGACAGAAGAGAGGTGACTGATTAATTAGTCACTAGAATTTGAGAGACTCAAGCCTTTGTTTTGGGGTATTACATTATATTCAAAAAATTGTGTTCCTCTTCTTTTTTTTTTTTTTTTTTGTTTTCTTTTCTTTATTGTTATATTTTAATGACAGAAAAGATCGTATTCGTTTCCTGTTTGCTTACTGATATTGATGACGCTATAAGAAGATATGTGAGGAACAATTTAAAAGCATAGAATTCTAAAAGGACGGAAACGTTAAAAGTTTATAAGAGAAAAATAAAATATTTACGGGAGCTCTCAACAACTCATAACTCAGGGAAAATATGTTTTGCTTTGCAACATGGAAAATATGTTTTGCATTGCAACATGGAAAACTAGTCTTTTAGTCATTTGAATAGATTTTGTTACTAATATTAAGGAGGAACCGTATTTGTTATAATAAAACCTATATCGGCAACTTTTGGAAACAATGGAAGGTTATAAAATATCCATATTTTCTCCGAATAAACACAATTATTGGAAATTGTTTTTCCGCTTGGGAGTGAAATAACAATTTAGGTTGGAAAAAACATCCATTTTTTTTTCAAGATAAAAGAAAACATTTTGAGTAACAGACAATCAGGAGGTTCTACATGAACATAAATAAATTTACAACAATTTTTATAAGATTTCATAACTTCATTTTATTTTTCTATTATTCATGGGAATTTAATGAGTGAAAGTTACAATAAAATTGGACTTCTAACACCATAGGCCAGACTCCGGCTGTTGTAGAAAACGTATTTATAAGAAAATTAATCTAATTAAATTTAAAGAAATTAAAATTAAAGACTTAATAAGAATTAAATTAAATTAATCTAATTAAAATTAAATACAATTAATTAATTAAGAAGTGCCTCTTATTTTGTATAGTTTTGACATGAAACATATCACATCCATCATCACGTATTTACCAAAAATGTAATAAATCGAAAAAAAAAATTATTCTTCATGTATAGTTCAATTCTTGTTGAAGAGTATTTTAAAATTATTCATATGTAATGTATTATTATTTATTAGGATTATCATATAATTGAATTTTAAGTTATAATTTTTGTCTCTCATTTGAGTTTAAACACTTATTATTAGTATTCGTTGATAATGTTGAAATAGTGAAATTTATAAAAATTTACGCAGTGAACGAAATATTCAATGTAATCCGTAAAATGACATTCGATCTAGAGATAGAGGGCTTTTGTTTGTAATTGTTTTTTTCCACAAAAAGATCCAATTATAATTTGTGAGTTTCATTTAATTTTACTGCTGTTTAATGATTTTAAAAATAATTTAAATATTTTAGTATTTTTGAACCATTGTTAGTCAATATAAACGCACGTATTTAGCTTGATGATGGTGAGTATAAATTATAAAATAAACTCCTCTTGTCTAGGTTAACTATACAGGAGAAAGGTCAAAATTGAAATAAATACGTTTCATAAAAAATAAAAACAAACGCTATTGATAAATTGAGATAAAAATGTAATTTAACAGTTTGACAAATGGCTATTTAAAAGCCTTATGTACTTACGGAAACATCTAAAATAAAAATTTAAGACCACTCAAATAAATTCAACCAGAAAAGACGATTGCGTAAGATATTCCTCTACTGCAAGCTGAACCTAGCAGAAGCAATCCCATTATATAGAAATGAGGAGGGGTTGTTTTACCCCAACCTTAATTTTTATCAACAAATATAATACCTTTCTTTTTATATGTCTAATTTTAATTTTTCTGGTCCAAGATCAGTTAAAAATATTGTAATAATTTACTTTTCTGTGTAATCATAAATTTGATAATTTATTACCAGAGGTTGTATTTTTATGCAATAGTATATTTAATTTTTCTTTTTTTTTCTAAGAAGCTTTCTGAATATTTATTTGAATAAGATTTAATTGCATCAATGATTTAAATGCAGTTAAACCCATTTTAATTTTGCACATTTCGGGATAAATGCATGTATCAGAATTTTTATATACAAGTGATTTTTTTTTATTTTGACAAAAACAAAAGCTATTTTTATTGAAATAGCTTTTAATTTTAAATTAAATCGCACGTGAGAAAAAAAAAAAAACATTTTTTTTTCATCATAAAACTGAACCATAATATATAATTATTATAATCTATAATTGAGAAAAGAAACAAACAGGGTGGTCCATTGATAACCTATTTAAGTTTAAACCCATCCATTTAATATTTAAAATTATATTATTTTAATTTTTAGAAAATTTTAATTTATAGCTATATTGCATATTTAACAAATAATAAAATTTAACAAAAATTTAAAACAAATATAACAAATAATAAAAACATTAATAAGTGAAGTACTAATTGTTTGTATATGAAACTAGTATAATTGTTAATTACATAATTAAAGTTAAGGAATCTCATTCATAAAAAAAAGAAGTCTAAAACGTTATCTTAGTCTGTAAAAACTAATAAAACGTAAAATGAATTTTTGTAAATTTAAATTAAAAACACTAAATATAAAACACTAAAAAGACCCAGTAAAGTGAATATGTTCAAGCTGTTCACACGAAAATTGAAATTTGAAGAGCAGTGGCAATTAAACGGCCTACAATAACGAAAAACCTACAAAGAAAACATTTTGAGCACTTGTTCTTCTTTAAAAACCAATAGTCACTTTTTAAAATATTCGAAATGGTTCCTTCCTTAGTTAGCGATGAAGCGGTAGGGACGCAACCGCTTTCAGTTTTCTTCCACATCAATGAGCATTCATAAATGCAGTAGTTAGTAGCTTCATCGACATCATTTAGCTTAATTATATTAACGAGCATATATTAGTGCAATAATTTAAGTGCCAGATCAATTATATATTTTTTAAAAATTAATTAATTAATTTATTTTTTAATATATTTTTCAACGTTCTTTATTCTGTCCTGAGAATATATATGATGGGCCCTCTCGTAAACAAATATACATTTATATAATAAATCTAGATCCAGGCTAGTACTTCCAGCATATCCTAATTAAACATCGGTATAGCCCAGGGCCTAAATTTGATGAATTTGGCCTAAATGAGTTTTGATGTGCCTAACCGGGCCATATATGTCCTACTCAGTTTTTTTGAGGGGGAATCATTTTAACAATTTTCAAATGTCATTCCTAATTACCTGTATCCATTGTATCAACACAAAATTTTAATCCTGCATGAGGGGGCTTATGCCCATAGAAGGGTTAATATTGCAAACATAAAACTGCTAAGCAGAAATTTGGAATATCAGTACCTTCCCGTTGGTAAATTGCTCACTATATCGGCATTAAAGTGCTCCTCGTTCGCTCTGCTTGGTATCAATATATTAACATTGCTGTTAATAAAAAATGTTGGCGAAGGATTATTTGTTCCATCCTCTATGAAATAATTGCATAATCTAAATATTATTTGAATCATCATTGCTTATGAATGAATGGTTTAGTGGTAAAATAAATTTTAACCTAATTAACATAGGAATGCTGTAAATGGATCGCAGCCTGTTATTCCACACTTCCTTCTTCCAGGCCAAGTACTGTTGGAGTCCAATGGAAGGTGAGGATTGCCTGAAGTTGTTGCGAGTGCGGGATGGTGGTGCCAGGTAATACCCCACATATTACCCACGGCTATTTACCGGGCTTGAGGTTACTGTGACCTTTTCAGAGGATAAAACTGGACAATTTCTTATATCTTTATAAGTATAGATACTATCATCATTTTTCTTTTCAACTTTTTCCGTAGCAAATATCCTATAATCATAAGTTTTTTCAACAAAAACAAACAAACACCCATTCAGAGGGACCAAGTTAATTTGCTTTGTTTAATGATTTTTAAGAAGTAACTTTTCAGGTACATTTTTCTTCTGAATATCAAGCCCGATTTGCTTGCTCGTTTTTGTTTATTTTTTATTTTTATTATATTTCTCTAAAATCGTAGCCCAAAAAAAATTAATAATATTTACTTTACTTTTACAAACAATAGCAGAATTTAAAATTCACAGTAAATATTTTTACATCACCTGCCGGTCATTTTGCCAATTTTTATCGTTAACGATAAATGTAAAAATGTTTTACGCTAAGATTCTAGATAAAATCATTCAAATTTAATCAAAACAAATTTAAAAAATAAAACAAAAGTAAGTGGATATCAATTGTACTTTCGGTGAAACAAGAACTAAAAGACAAAATATCATTAATTTTCAGGAAAAAGAGGTGGCTCTAGATATACAGTCGGCCCATATTAAAACTCTCAAGAATAAAATTTCTTAATAAACCACTTTTTAACTAAAAAATTGTTATCTATTGACCTTTTCTTTTGAATAATGACATATTTCTTATAATATTTTAGGAAAAATAAATTAGCAGTGGTTTAATTAATGAATCACATCATTAGCATTCCAACACAGTGGCTTACTAACCCGTAAAGTTTAAAAAAATATTTGATTCAAAATCTAATCAGAAAGTTATGAGACTGGTCTTAATATTTTTAGGAAATACTCGTACTTCAGATTAAGGGGAGGAAAAAAATGTAGTTTTTCACTCAAAAACAGCCGCATCAGGCAAACTTAATGAACTATAGAATGTTTTCGAAATGAGCTATCGTCACGATAACATTCTGATTTTTCGCCTGTTTTCCTGAACAGATGAGAAAATATATGGAAGAATTTCATACTAAATAACTGCCAAAACGCTATAAATTAAAATAAATTACAAATTCCAATAAAATGAGTTTCGTTTCTTCCAGAGGAAGCGATAGCCTTTATTTGGCTACACATCGTGAACAGCTGCGTGGAGAATTTGTCAACTTAATACATTGGGGTAGGTGAGGATGCGTTCAAACAAGGGCGAAGGATTTCATATTGCAGTTTCAAACAGTTTTACTGAGAATTAAACGAATGAAAAATAAATTCTATATTACATTGAGACAAGAAGCCCACTATAAATAGTTAATAGAACAATAGTGTATTTGGTTGGTATAGTTCGGCAAGAGCAGTATAAAAAAACAAACAAAACTGAAAAAACATATTCAAAATAATGTTAATGATAATTCCCTTGGTAAAATATCCAATCAAAATATTTCTCCGTACTCATAAATGCCAAAAAACAAATGTATACATAGAATCAAAACGGAAGAGATAGGGGGTAGTCGAAGAGACGTGATTTAAATGTGGAATTGTAATTACAATGTAAAAGGTGCAGTATAATTAATAAAGGATTTATCAAATACACTAGTTTTACAGGAATGGATAGAAGAATGGTTATAGAAAAGGATATATAAAGGGATACGGAGAACAGAAGAGCGGGAGTGAATTTCAGATTTAGTAGGAGTTTAAAGATGTCAAGAGGGTGATGGGGGAGTTTAATATTTGCGTCGGTTGCCAGGGAAAAGTCACTTCAACTAAGCGTACTTGTGTGAAAAGTGGATACCTCTAGGAAACCTGAAAAAAAAAAAAAAAAAATTCAGCCTTTTTTTCTTGTTTACCAGAGAGCCCAATCTCATAAATGTAGTCGAAATGGAAAAAATAAGCGAGTCCTTCCCGGAAAAAGCTGAAATGGTTGCCGGAATTGTTTTATGATGGAAATTGAACAACGAGATTTCTGAAATATGTGATCATTCCAGAAAAGGGTTTAGTCGAATACGACTCCAAGATTTTTTATTTAGGGTTATATTGGAAGAGAGAAAGGAAGGGAAGAATGGATATTAGAGGGTGACCACATCCAATCACTATAAGTGGATTAATGGTTTTATTTCGGTTTAAGAAAAGTAGGTTATAAAAACCAGGCGCTAATTCTATTAAGATCCTCGTGCAGTTTGTCGACAGCGAGAAAGAGCTCATAATAAGAAAATAAAATAAAAATGAAAGGCATATCAGCATATAAACAATAACTGGAGTGGAAGACCAATAATTAATAAATGTATCATATACTTGTTTATTAATAGATTATGAGATCTGGAATAGGACTGAAGTCTTACACCTGACAAAAGATACCTATGAATATTTCTCCTTTCATTAAAAATTAAATGAAACTATCTCTTACTAACACGATGCTGCTAGTTCCCCGCACACAAATCATTATAAAAAGCTTAACTACGATAAAATGGGCGTCATGAATTTTACAGATAAAAAAACCAACTATTTGAGTGTTACTAATGGTTTCTCTGCAAATTTCTCATCCAGAAAACATACATATCGTATCTCCTAAAAAGCAGAATATATTTTCTATATATGTTTGCTAATCGCTTGTCCGGATGATGTCTTTGAATTTGTTAAATATAATGAAGGACATGATGTCGTAGTTTTCTGACGAAGTATAAAGATGTTTAATAGTATTAATTTTATTCCTTTAGTTTTTAGATCATTAACCAAGGTTTGTGAAAGGCTATTGAATAATTTTAGATACAATAAATGGGTTACTTTGAATTTTCTATAAGTAATGTATGAATAGGTAATGAGGAAGTAGATAGTGGGAAGGGATTGATGAAGTATTTAAAGTAGTTCGTGTGCAAGTCTGGGACCAAAGCTTGTTCAACGTCAACAAAGACATCTATGAAATGCATTACCTGCTGCAATGTAGAGGAGAATCCATATATAACGTGATAATACTACTGGGTATGTAGTGAGATATTCTCAATCCAGACTGAAAATTGTGAATGATGTTATTTGAATCAGAGATGGGGTACACGCCGTTCAAAATGAGATTTTTTATATTTGCCCAAAGTGGGCAAGAGGGAAATAGTACAAATAACTTCCAAGAGTCCAAATAAATGGTAAAGTAAAGCATAATATATGTAAATGAGGAATAGAATTACTTTTCGAAGAAGAATTTTAAGGATATTGAATGTGGCAAGGTTATGTCTAGGCGCTTAATTGGAAGATTGGCTATGAGTAGTGTTAAAAATATCTGAAGTCTGATTATTTAGGAGGAGAGGGTGTTTGTAGGATATTTAATCCTGATCTAATACATACAAGATGAGTTGTATTTAGGATATCAAGATGTGGATTTTGTAAGAGGTATTGATCCAAAATCTGTGATTTTTTTTCGGTCAATTTTTTTTTCTCGACTTGGCTTGAATATTCAGTGAAAAGGGGATGTTTACATATTTTAAATTTAGTGGGTATTTATCTAAGGGTTATCTCTGGTAATAACGCTCAGTGAGGCATTGCAAATTTTCCAATTTTAGTTTCGTGATTAAAATAATAAATTTGTCAATCAATTTAATGTGAAAGAATATTTAACTGGTGCCCTTGAGCAGGAACACTGAAGTAGGTTGCATCAGAATTTGGCTCTACGGGAAATATTTACAGGGAAAGCAGATAACACTGCTGTAAATTTATTTATTATTTATTTTCAGCTAAAAAAAATTAATATGTTTGGAATTCATGTAATATGGACGTATTTGATATATTTATTTCTCATCTGACTTGTAAATTGTTTTTTGTTTTTTTTAATTACGCTTTTATTTACAAACGTTTAATGTGAATGAACAATAAATGTAATTCTTGATTCTAGTCTAATCAGAAATCATTTAAAGGTTTTAAAGGAAATAAAGAATATATATATATATATATATATATATATATATATATATATATATATATACACATAAATTTGGGGTGCGCGTCACACAACTTTCACTTACCACATTGTTTGAGAGAAACTTTACAAGTTTCCGTGGAAATTCCATTTAGGGCTTATAGAAACTAAATAGTTTCCATTAGATAATATAAAAGTAGAATTATTACCTACAACAGTTACTTAAGTTTTATTTAACGTTTTTCGATAGATATTATATTTTGTAAAATCTTTAACGTTCCAGCGGTATATTATACATCTATATAACAAAACTTATTTTCGGAAATTTGTTTTTCAATCTGGAAAAATACTTGGTTTAATTATCAAATTTTTTCATAGTTTATATTTATCCATTTTTCATCATTACTATCATTGTAAGGCCAAAAAAGTTGCTGTAACATCTTCATTTATATATATATATATATATATATATATATATATATATATATATATATATATATATATATATATATATATATATATATATATATAATCTTTTCGACTAATATCTGATGGAATTTAAAGGTTAAAACAAGAACAGACAGTCCTTGCTCAACTGTCAAGATGAGACTTGTACACTACAAACAGTTGCATAACGGTGCTAACTGCACAGCTGCAGTAAATATTTGTATACTGAGTGCAGAGACAGGATGAATTTCCTGAATCCTTACTCATTTTCTAAACTAGGCTCAGTTCAACGACAGCAAAAAAATATCTTAATAATTATAAGGAGAATTATTTATGAAATAATGTAAATGTTTAAGTCCCAAAAGTTCAGTTATACAAGATAAGCATGGTGAAGGAGGAAGGAACTCGCGTAATATTGATGCATAAAAGTAACAATATATTAAAATATAATCCTAATAGCAAAATAAATTATATAAATAACGATTCATTTTAATAATAATACAGGATGGGGCAGAAATAACTGGCACATTATGAAGTACTGTAAAAAAAAACAAAAAAAAAAAAACAGACTTCTCAAGAAAAAAACTTGTTTTTAATTTCAAAAAGTACAATTCAAGTACGTTGAATATAGTTTTTTTTCAGTGGGTTTTAAAAATTATATCTTCTAAAAGTCGGGAGTTATTGACTACGCAGACGTTCTCGAAAATTTTTCATCACCCTTCTAGTCATTTCTGGTGTTTAGGGGTGTATAACTGATACATTTCGGTATGACACTGTGCGTGAGCTTTTGATGACTTCGGTGTTGTCGGCTCGTACTTTTTTGAGGAGGGAGGGTGTAACGGCGACAGTGAGCTCCGACCGTAACGTCCACATGTTGAGGACCATCCTACCCGCTGGAGACTACCCAAATTCGGATGAAATCGACGCAGAGGTTGAGTGGTTCCAAGTCTCCCACATCTCGACATTCACTTGGCGGTTTGAGGGAAATGTTCCCTGACAGAGCGACCTCTTTTAGGGGTGACTTGGAGGGGGGGGGGGGGGAGGGACGGCACAAGGTTTTGAACACCGATCTCGTTTGGACGATTTAAAGGAGAGGATCAGGGATAAAATCGATGCCGTCCTACCAGAAATGGCGAGTATGATAGTGGACAATTTCCAGTAACGTCAATAGCGTCCGACATTTGGAAGATGTAATTTTTAAAACACACTGAAATAAAACTATTTTCAATGTACTTTTTGATAATAAAACCAAGCTTTTTTAGAGACATTGGTTTGTTTTTACAGTCCTTAAAAATGTTATAGTTAGAAATAGTCATTTCTGGCCCACTCTGAATGATAATAAATGAGCTGCAGTCATTAAGAAGAAAATAAATTAGATGTAAACATAAAGAAGAAAGTAAATAATAAAGGAAAAAAAATACTTGTGTGAAACAAATATAATTATTAATTGCATTATTAAAAGTAAATCTATAATACTTTTTTTAATTTAAATTTTAATTATTACGTGCCTATATATAAAATATACCGTAAGAGAAAAGTATTACGATCGTGAAAAATTTCGAGCCCGAGTTTTCAACGGAAATACCAAGTCCAAATAACCAAGTCTCGCAAAATGGCCTGTTTGTGTGTGTAGGGGTATAAGCCTGTGAAGCAAATTTTTTGCTATAATCAACTTACCAGAAGTGGCACTTTGTAGCATTGATATTACAAATTTTTATGATTTTCTCAAAAAGGGCTCCAATGATTTAGACCAAACTCGTTTTGTCAATGTTAAGTTAAATTTCCTTTAACATCAGTGGATAATTATGAACTGTTAAAGAATTGAATAATTCACTAAAGGAGAAATAAGCAGAAATATTTTCCCAGAAACAAAGTTCCGGAAATAAGAGTAATAACATAGATGTACAATATACCTTTGGAAAGCTAAAGATTTTCGAAAAAATATTATCTAATATATAAAGTCATAAAAGGTAATGGAGAGTGACGAAAAAGCATAAACTTAAGTGATTGTTGTAGATAATCTATTGTTGTATTATTTATTAGAGATAAAATGTTTCCATGGAAACTAACTGTAAACATTTAAAATTTATTTCAAATAGGGAGGTAAGTGAAAATTGTGTGAAGCGCGCACCAGATTTTTTTTTTTTCATAAATAGAAAATGCCAAATGAAAACTTTACTTAATCTGCAAAGACCAATAAAACGAAAGGCTTAATCAGTAAACAACGAAAATGGACAAATACCTCACTCTCTCACACCTCACTCCCTCTCTTTTTATTGATTATGAAATTTTAATTGCATTCAATGGGCTAAAACTAATTTATCTCATACGTTTTGTAATAATTTTATAGTAATAAAAATAATAATGTAGTAATAATTTAATAATAACGTAAACATTTAACTAAAAATTATTGAAACTAAAAATATTTCAATGAAACTATAATTATTTTGTTTTGTTTTTAGAATTTCCTTGTAATATTCCCTCATCCTCACCCCCTCACTTTTGAAAATTGGAATATTTTGATTTATCTTCCGTTCTTGAAACAATTACGGGGGGATACTTTGAAAACAGTATCTGAGATACAAATAAAATCAACAAAAATTAAAAAAAAAAAATACAGTGCTATCTGATGTGATAAGAAAATTATTAGAAAACCTCCCTATTTTCGAAGAATGACCCATATACTAACAAACATGGAGGAGTATATTCTGTCAAATGTTTATATATCCACTTCTCATTAAATATGAGTTTTTGGACGAATTAAAATTTTAGAAATTAAAAAATTATCCGGTTTATTTCAAATCTTAAATTTTCTCAATAGGTATTATAAATCAACATTTTCTATAAAAAATTGCTTAATCTCCTTGAGATGCACCAACAATATCTTCTTTGCAATAATTTTCCAAAAGTGGATACATTGACTTTTGATAAAATACTCCTCAATTACATTTAAATTTTTATGGTTTAAGTGAAAATATTGTATTTTAAATTGCAATTATTTTTACATCCAAAATGTGCACATAATTATATAATAAAGAAATGTACAAATAATATACATATGGAGTAACAGATTTTTTGCTTTTTTAAATAATAAAATTATGTCTTCTACACAAGATGCATAATTTATAAAAGAAACTTTATTTCTAACTGGCTAATATACTTCATATTGGTTGATTAGTATTACGTAATATTAAATAAATCTTTTAACTAAATATCACCATTTTTTTTTTCAGCAACGTATTGGCTTTTTTATATATAAAAATTCTATAATCGATTAATTTTATTACCTCCATGTTCGTTCTCAAGTTTAGTTCCAATCAGAAAAACAGTGAGCTACCTTCGGCAAATTTTGGGTCCAGCCCATTATGAGCTTTCCAAAACCGTTCAAGGTTAATTCTCTCGATTCAAAAATAGGCCTAAGATACCACATACGTCAAACCCCTTATTAATAGTACTAATTCGCCTATTTAAAGTTTATTGTTTGATACAACCTTTTGTTTGGGCTGCGGTAGCTTTCGGTGAAGTATTGCCAAGAATACGTAATTTGGCAATTAACAATAAAAAGTATAACAGCAACGGAATATTACGAACGCATCATGAGGGAAAATCGTGGCCCTTAAATGGTTTAATAATAAAGAAGTGAACAATGATAAATAAAAAAAAATCAGGATGCAAATATCAATAGATATTTCGATGGTATGGCAAATTATCGTTCATAACAACTTAAATTTTAGTATAAAATTTCGTGTTCATTTATTTTTTTCAACCGATAAATAAATGTCTAGATAACTGAAATCGTTTAACTATAAATGCAGATTCTGAATTTAGCTAGAGTAAAATAAATCCCTGCTTTAATAAGAAAAAATATACAATAGAAATTATAGCAAAATAAGACCTAAATTGAATAATTGCTTGATTTAAACTAAAATAAAGTCATCTTAAAATTTTAACATTATATATATATATATATATATATATATATATATATATATATATATATATAATATTTATTGTATATTCATATATTTTTTTATCGACTTTCCGAGGCGTTTTTTCCTCATCGTCAGGATCGTATTACTCTAGTTTATTATTCAATCACAAATTTTATTGGTTAATGCATTAATTCTCATAGTCTTTATATTAATCCATATACTTATAGATAAAAATATATGGTCATTTTTAATCATTTCTAAAAATTTGCGTAATGAGTAATTTCTAGAACTAAATGAAAGGATGTGTGATGGTGGATCAGAAAACATGTAGTTCTGAATAATCCTCATTATGCCAATTTTTAGATAAGGCTGTAAAAATAACCATATGCTTGTATACCTATATTATACATGAATTGATGAGAAGAGTATGAGGATTAATGCATTAACCAATAACATTTGTGATCGAATGATATAATAGAGCAAGAAGATCCTGAAGATGAGGAAATACGCACCAAAAAGAATAAAAAAAATTATATGAATAAACGAAATGAGGAATAATAAAAGAAAATTTGTTAAAATTTTAAATATAAATGGAAATTTATATAAATAGAAATAGAAATAATTTCTAAGGTAAAAAAATTATTATTAAAATAAAGTATAGTTTAAAGAAGTAAAATTTAAGTAAAAGATTCAGCACAAAAAAGAAAGAAATAGTATAAATAATATTAATAATTAAGCGTAGCATTGCTACCTGAATCAATAAATTAAAGATTTGTTTTTTTTTACTGAGTGACACGAATGGTGAAGGGAAAACCAAATCAGAATAATGCGATAATTGTCAGGAGATTAAATTACATTTTAAATGAAAAACAAAAAAAAGTGTGAGCAGCAGAACTCTGTCACTAAGATCGTATTTCAAATTATCTTTAATAATGACTGAAATACAAAAACAAAAATACCAAAATGGCGAGGGTGGGAGAAAATAGTCAATTTAGAGGTGCGCGAAAACTTAAAGACCGATTTATATCTTAATATATCCCGAAATTTTGACTGAAATGTATCCTCGCTTGTAGGGTATTATTCTGCCTGGAAGACAACCATACATATCCAATTCCAGCTCATTTGATCCAAAGGGAGCACCTGGAGTGCCCAAACGTAGATGTGTACTCTCTATAATTTAGGATTTATACCACTACGTCGCTCTTTGTCTTATTTTACAAGAAAATAATGTTTACTATTTTATGAAAAAATTATTATTGTAAGTCGTCATAAACTCATAGACTTATTAAATGGTAAAGATTTTGTTCCAGTACCACATTCCAGCTTATGGGTACAGAATATTATTGATTCGGCCATATAATACATAATATTCTTCTGCTAGATTATTATGTAATAAAAATTACAAAACCAAATAGATTAAATATCTAAATTTGCTGTTTTTTTGTTATTTATTCGATGTATAATACATTTAATTAAGAAATTATTTACAAAAGGATGCATGAGTACTACGTTTTTTATTTTTATTGTATAATAATTGTATATATAAGGCACCCCTTGGCAGTCTGTATTATACAATGTCAATAAAGGCTAGTCAGGGATTTTTCGTTTGTGTTAATAGAGAGGATGTAAATTCATTTTCAATAATGTTTTTTATCTATCCATCTATATCAGACAACCCCGAACCCCATTTAAAGCGAACACCCATCTTCGATACAGTGAAGACAAGAAGTCTATTATTTTCAAAGAAAATAATACTATAAATTGATCAATTGTAGTACAGGTTCGGTGATTATTTATATATTTAACTTGATATCCCTAACTCGAATCTTGTCGAATGAAGCGATTATTTGACATTGAGATATGCAATTATATTACTAATTGTTTTCAAGCACTGGAAGTACTCACCATATTTTAGAATGGCTTTTGTGAATTTAAAGTTTACACACCTCTCAGCCTCGTCGAACTTTTCTATTTTCTCCTTCTATCCTTTGTAGTTCCCAAAGTCTTTCGCATCGTGCTCCGGCGGTGAACGGTACCACTGATCGAGATCTCATTAAAATCTGATGTAAATACAAATTTGAAACATTAGGGTTGTATAATCTTATTAAATTATATTATTGGAGAAAAAAATTGGCAAAAAATAAAATGCGTTATTTATTTTGAATTTGAACAGGAAAAAAAAAAAGAAGCTGATTTCGATGAATTCCAAATCAAAAGATATGATGCTGAAAATCAAAAGCTCAGAGAAGAAATATCGCACTTCAAACATGAAAACCAGGAGGAATTAAAACAAAGGATTGAAATATGGAAGATAAAATCCGGCAAAAAAATCGTATTTTTAATGGACTAACTATTTAAGGGGAAACAAAATGAAAATTAAAAATAACATTAAGTCCGAAACGGACGGTATATTGTGCGGGGAGGAGGCGAACTCATGACAACACAGTAAGGTCTCATTTACACAGGACCTTTCGGAGCTTGTGTATCGGCTGCTAGAGTCATGTGACGGATTAGCTACTGTCACTAAACAGGCAAACTAACGTAAATAAACAAATCTGGGACTCAAATACTTACGAAGAAGCTGCTGCGTATATTCAAATGAAGTTTAAAAATGTCTGATGATGATCAAAAAGAATTATATACACATTTCACTTGTGCTGCAGATATACATAATATCCATTTTTTTTTTTATGATACTGCCACAGATATAATATAAAAAATAATATGAAAGAAGTGTAGCCTGTTTTTTGCTGTAATTATTATTCATTATAATTTTTCATTTTTTTTATTTTTATTTTTTACAATAAATTGCACTGCTATTTGAAAATACCACTATCCAGCTCATGATAATAGTTCCGTATTTTTTTAATTGTTACTGTTTATTTTTATATAGAATAGGCCTCTCAATAGATAACATAGTATTATCTCTCAATAAAGATAACTTAGTAAAACATTGTATTCTCTGTTTATACCTATTGTTTTTGGAAAAAAATAAATATGATAAATAATGTTTTGTATTTTTATATGACATAGGTATCTCTTTTAGAGAGGCAATTTAGTAAACATATGTATCTCTTTTTATTTAGATTTAGATATAATAGATAACATAGTATTATCTCTCAACAGAGATAACTTAGTAAACATTCTATTCTTTGTTTATTCCCTTAATTAATGATCTACTTAACTCATCTTATTATTAAATGTTTTTTGAGATCTGATTTCTCTTACTGTATTCCTTTATCATGGAAAGTTTCATTTTTATTTGTTCACCATTGGTTTAAAAAATCAAAGCTCAGATTATTCTTTGGGTAGGTAGTTTGGCTATATCTTTTACTTATATATAATTTACTGCATATGTTTTATGTTTTTTTCTTTTATTTTTTTTATATTCATAACATTGTATTTCAGTGAGTAATGATGAAAAGTGAAGACCTTTCTCTATTGAAGTAATATTATTATTATTATTATACGTTTATGATTTAGTGTTTTATGTCTTCAGATTAATATATCTATAAGAAACTTTGAATGACGAACTTTGTCCATTGTCCAAAATGCGTTATACATAAAAGAAATATTTGTAAATAAACGTATCTATCTATCTACCTATAACAGAACCCTACCAATTTATTTCCTAATATAATATTTACTTTTTTAAAAAAAATGATTTTTTAAATTGAATTATGAGTTATAATATTATTTATAATATTATCTGATAGAAATTATGACTTTTTAGAAAAATAAAAGAAAAAGAAAAATTGATATGATAAAATATCGACAATATTGATTGGGAATACATTTTTTTTTTAATAATCTAAAATTTCGAATTATTAAATGAATTAATGTTACCTGATTATGAAGTAATAAGGCATATATATTACTTATTGTTAAAATCATAATTTAATTTAATCTGAAGGTAAGATGAATATAATTTTATTATTTTAGTAGTTCACACGCTATCAGGGATTCAATAAAGCGTACACCAAATAATCTAAACGGATAGCGGAATTGACACATTTTTTAAGTAAAAAAAAAAAAAATTACAGGTGAAAATATATAAATAGTAAATAAAAGTCATTATACTTATCCATTTTGACCATCCCTGAAACCATTTTGACTAGTTTCGTCGTGACGTCTGTTCGTAGGTTCGTTCGTATCTCGTAAACGGTTAGCCGTAGAAAGTTGAAATTTTTTATTTGGGATTGAATGAAAAATTTTGTCAAATTTGGTTCCGCACTTCCCTTTTTGTCACTACATGATAATGTGAAGTGGTACTTTACTTGAAGGTCAAAATAGATTTTCAGCAAAAATGACAATGAATGCCAAAATTCTCAAATTTGGTGTATAAGACTTTAAGCTCAATATAAATTACATACTAGATTTTTGTTGAAATTGGATAACCGGAAGTGGTGCTTTACTAGAAGATCATAATAGACTTTTTTTAAATTTTCATAATTGATTTTTTAATTATGAAAATTAATTATCTCTTTCTATTTTAGAAATAAAAGTGTCGAATAAAACTTTTAGAAAACAAAATTATGAGACTAACACATCCAGAATTACGAGTCGAGGCACAAGTAACCGACGCCAATAGACGTCGAGTGTCATTTTCGAGATACTGCTATCTTCGTAATCTAGCAGCCAAATAATGATTCAGGATCAATTTTTGGGCCACCGATTTATAGTTTAATAGGTATCCAAGGAATTCATGTGGTATCCACATCATATTTTTTTCTTATAATTTAGAGTGAGAATTTTTTTTGACTGGTAAGGTCCAGGGGCAAAGCATACAATTCACGCAACACGCAGTATTGAAGGTAAACGCCACGACCAAGAAGAGAGTATAATTTATATAAACAAAACTCAATCATATTAAATAATAAACATACTCTTAAGCTTTTAAGTCCAATATTATTTGAAAATTTCCATGAGCTAATTTTGTTTGTACCTCAATATAAGATTATTTAAATTAATTAGATTGGGACGAAAACTGTAAATAGGTAGTGTTTCACTCGGAGATTTGAAATGTGCTAACCAGGAATTGAAATTGAGAATTTTTTTTTGGGGGAGGGAATCAAATCATGACTAGGTTTTATAATTTAAAAATCATTTTTTTTAAATTTTTGTCAAGAAATAGCTATGATTTATTTGACAATAGATTAAAAATCACCTCAGAATAATGTATAAGATCCTAAAAAGGGCCGTATCGAAGAAATAATACTGTACCAAGGAATAAACAGTATCGATAGATTCCTAGAAGCTTTAAACCGAGTTGGGAAGGAGAGAATTCTCAAGGAAAATGATTATTATAACAAAACTTCGACCCAATATTCTGAAACACTTCAGAGGAAACCATTTGTACAGGAAGGAATTCTCGCAGAAAATAATGACAGAATGAGAATCGTAACACAATATTCTGAGTATAAGGAAATAGCTCAGAGGAAACCATCTGTACAGGAAGGGATTCTCGCAGAAAATAATGACATATTGAAAACTTCAACCCAATATTCTGAAACATCGCAGAGGAAATCATTGGTACAGCAGAAGAACCAGGGAAATAACCCATCTCGAAATTATAACAATGAAAGAGATAATAAGCCCATGGAAAGATAATTTTAATATTATTATAACTTTAATAGGAACCGCAGTTGAACTCAATCCAATCCACGGGTAAACAGAATTACTAGAATCGGAGATGACTACAATAATAAATATGAAGAAAAATCTCGCCTCGACAGACAAAGGGAACACTTAGCAGAACATCCGATGTATGCCGAAGGTTTCACATCAACAGAAATGGATGAGCAGCTAGAGCAGAGTGAAGAATATTCAAGAGTGAAAGGAGAATATTTGGAAAACACGGAGGTAAATAACAGTATTACAGAAGATGGAGAAAATTATCTTCGGGGAAGAGTGAAGAAAAAATGAGATTAATATTACAGCCGGATAGTCTCAGTTTGGATATGGACAATGGAAATTATAAAGGGCACCCAATGAACTAACTCACCACATAATTGTTTACGAGAAATACTTCGAGTAACAAATCAAAGAACCCAACATCAACTGATGTTAATTAAGTCAAATATTAAATTTCGTTGTTAAAAAATAATCATTTAAACTTTAATATTTTTATCTATTAAGACTATTAACTTAAATATTTTAATATTTTTTGACTTCTTGTAAAAAGTCGAATTTTAAAATGAAAATTGGATGTATTTAGAACCTAAGGAAGGTATCTAACATAAATTGTTTTTATATAACTTGTAAAAATAGGATTTAAATACAAATTGAATCTTTTAAAGAAACGAGGAGATGTTTAACATAAATAATGTTGTACCAACTTGTAAAGATAAAAACTCAATGTAAACTTCGAATATGTTTAAGAACCTTCAAGAAAGGTGTCTAGCATAAATAATGTTTTATAGAGCTTGTAAAAACAGGATCTAGATCTAAAATTTGAATTTGCATTATAAAAATTAGGTGTTTCTTAATGTAATGTTTAAATCAACATAAACTGTTATTATTTTAACTTTTTATTGTATGAACTTATTTCATTTCAATGTTGACTTTGTATAATAAGGGACTAACTCTTGAAAATAAAAATCTAAAATACAATACTTAGTATATTTCTTGATGTAATATTTGTAGATGGTTAATCAACTACATTATGTTGACTTTGTACTATCATAAGAGACTAACTCTTGAGAAAAAATTGGGGATTTGTTTAAAAAATAACCATACTTAGTGTGTAAGATTTGTATATAATACATTATGTAACTTAGTATTTTATGCATAAATTCATCTCATTTTAATATTGACGTTGTAAGAGGCTAACTCTTGAAAAAAAAATGAATTTGTTTGAAATACAATACTCATCGTGTTTTCTTGGTGTAATATTTGTATATGGTCAAATTAACCACATTATGTAACTTAGTATTTTATGTATAAATTCATCTTATTTTAATGTTGACGTTGTAAGAGGCTAACTCTTGAAAAAAAAAATGAATTTGTTTGAAATACAATGCTTAGTGTGTAATATTTGTAGATATCAACTGCATTATGTAACTTAGTATTTCATGTTAACTTCGTGTAATAATAAGAGACTAACACTGAAAAAAAATCTTAATAATTTTTTTTTTCTCTACAGGAAATGGTAAATGTAAGATCCTAAAAAAGGGCCCTTTTCTTTTATTATATAATACCTTCTATACCTTCTATACCTTCTTTCTTTTATTATTTAATACCTTTTTATGTCATTAGCAATTAATTCGTGATATCTTTTAAAAGAACACGTTATTTTAATTAGATACTGTAAATCAATGTGATTCAAAAAATTATTAAAACACGTGGAACAGCTGTAAGGCAAGCCAGCGCTAGGAAGAACCTCCTTGATCAAAGGCTGGTATAGAAATGACAAGGACTGTGGACCGCGGGAGTCAGTGGACAGCGCTATCTAGGTACCACCAAGTGAACTAACTCAGTGAAAGTCAGCATACCTGCTTTTTTTATCAACAACAAAATTATATGTAATATAGTTATCAGCATTTAATGTTTATTAAAATATACTGTGATATATACTGTTATTATAAAAATAAAAATAAGATTAAAAGGTATGCTGATATGGCCAAGAAAATTATATATATGTTAGACTTCTCAGAATAGAGATTACCCAGCAGTCATTGCGCACTAGTATAAATAGAGCTCCGTTTTACTGGCCTAATCAGAACACCTTCGAAGCTTAGCAAGATCCTGTCAGGCTGACCGCCAGTGTTCTTATTTCCTCCCATACCTAAACCTCTCTCTTTCTCTCTCTCTCTCTCTCTCTCTCTCTCTCTCTCTCTCTCCCTCTCTCTCACCTTGCACCTTCCTATGCTTGCCTAGTTAGCGCCTTCAGCTGCCGAGGTCCATGCTTATCCCTTGGAACTAACTCCGGCAGCCACCCGACTGGGTAAAGGCAGCGTTGTACTATCAAGCTTACCCTTCCTTCCTGAGTGGTCGGGCTCGAACCCCGGTCCTCAGGCTTCCTCGGGTAGTCGGGCTCGTACCCCGGCTCTCGACTTTCTTTCCTTCCTTCCTTCCTGAGTGGTCGGGCTCGAACCCCGGTCCTCAGGTAGTCGGGCCCGTACCCCGGCTCTCGGCTTTCTTTCCTTCCTTCCTTCCTGAGTGGTCGGGCTCGAACCCCGGTCCTCAGGCTTCCTCGGGTAGTCGGGCTCGTACTCCGGCTCTCGGCCTTCCTTCCTTCCTCCCTCGGGTAGTCGGGCTTACACTCTGGCCCTCGGGTTTCCTTACTTGCTTAGTTAGCGCCTTTAGCTGCCGAGGTCCATACTTATCCCTTGGAACTAACTCCGGCAGCTATCCAATTGGGTAAGGGCAGCGTCGCACTGGCAAGCTATCCCCCTACCACCACCCTATCTTTTCACCCCTCTCAATAAGTTTTTGACAGAGGAGAGAAGTAGGTAGACAAATTACAAGACCGAGAGTGATCCCTCTCACTATTAAGGTAACTTTGCTGTGTGTCCAGAATAAAAAAGGCTAGAGAAGCGACACACATTAAAGGGCACATAAGTTAAAAATTTTACAAATGATTGTCGAGTTAATATTAAAATGAATTCTAATTTTTAGCGTTATTTTTTCTGCACAAACTGAAACTAAAAACGCAATAACTTACCTAACATTGGAGCTAGCGAATTGAGAGCGGTTCCATTTTATTCAGCTTGAAAAAAAAAAAAAAAAATAAAAGACGGCCACATGTCCACTTTTTCACTAATACCGATATACTGAAAAATGAACCATCGACATACCAAATGCAAAACTATAAAGTGAACAATTGTATTTTTTCTACCTATTAGATCTTTAATCCTTAGTCATTGTTTCATAATAAATTAAAAGAAGTTGTTTACTTCTATTCATAAAAATGTTTATTTATATCTTCTTTTGTTCAGTCTTACTTAAATGCTCGTTTTTCTCCGTATTGTCTTGATTCATCAGTTGAGCCTGTGAATTTACCCTAACAGGACGTGAGAAAAATAACATTTACGGGCCTTCGAATATAATTCAGAATGTCCCACTAGCAAGTACAAAAACTGCGAAAATATTCTTATTATTTGTATGAATTTGCATAAAAATTTGTATGAATAGAAGTAAAAAACTTGTTTTAACATATTTTGAAACAACAACTAAGGATTAAAGATCAAATTGGTAAAAAAAAGTAATTGTACCATGAAGTAAGGTTTTATTTTTGGTTTGTTGAAAGTATATTTTTCATCTTATCATATTAGTAAGAAAGCTGTTAAATGACCGTCTTTTAATATTTTTTTTCCGCTGAATAAAATGGAACAACTCTCGATTCGCTAGCTCTAATCTTGGGCAAGTTTATAGCGTTTTAAGTTTTATTTTGAGGAAAAACAAAAATCGCTCAGAAATAAGAGTTATTTGTGGCCTAAAAAATAATGCTCTAAAATTGATAGTTATTTTTTAAATGAAAACAAATAATCAGTAAATGACCCTTGACTTTCATTTCAAACGAATATAAGTCATAAATTAAAAATTAATTGTTAACAAAATACATAAATGTTAACGATTAATTTTAACTTTTATTTAAAAGTCATAGGCGATTTTTATTTTTTTTTATCAATTTTTAATTTTTATTTGGTCAATTTTGGTCAACCCCTAGTTGAACTGTGAGTATATGTTGAACTGCCGTTGAGTGATGTACTACATATATTTGGCTAGTCTTTTTCAGACTGTTGATGTGAGATTTGTTGTCTCCGGTCTTCGTTTATACGATCATATTCTTTCCAGCCCTCATGATTTACCGGTATTTGAAAGACTCGAGGGATTGGAATCATCCAATGATATCACAATAATAATGTATGCATTTTTATTTTTTCTGAGGTTTTGCTTCCATCAGTTAATGCACATAGGACTATGTTAATGTAAATCAAGATGATTCCCGTTAGAGACGTGCAACCTTCCAGTTTACACACGACCGAGGAGTGGGTGTTTCTTAGCTACCAGGGTCCTCGGAGTGGCTGATACCATCTCCACCCCCCCTCTCTCCCTCAATATGTGAGCACCAAGATAAGGAGCCCTAATTGGCCTTTAATTGTAGAATAAAAGGATGAATTTGGGCTGTTGCCCGCCCGGATTATACTATCCAGTATCAGATGGTCCCTCCTTGCCTGCCGATACCATCATAACACTGCCTTAATCTTTCCCTCTTGATGTCTTATTCTCCACCGCCTCTGAGATCTTAATAGCTGACATATATCAGTCCATATTTGGTGTATTTTTAGCGTTAAAAAAAAAGTTTTAGACTTTAGGAATGGGTTGTGATGAAATTTCACTAATGCTTTAAACAAAAGCATCTGTGCATATTAAATATTTTTTGGCTATCCTATACAAATAACTATGGATCAGATATAAACAATAAATTGTATCATAAAGGCCTAAATTAAATGGCCATTTTCGCAAACCTCGAAAGTAAGTCTCGTTCAGGATATATATATATATATATATATATATATATATATATATATATATATATATATATATATATATATATATACATATATAAAGGGTATCCCTCCAAAAAAGGATAACCATCGGGGGTTTTATAGCAAATTTAACACTGAACAAAAAAAACTTCCTATGAAGATGGGTGAGCAAATGAAATCTTGACCAGTTTTCAGGCCAAAAACATTTTTTTTAAATACGTTTTTCGACACTTTTAGCAAAAATGAAGATACGGCTCCTTGTTAAAAAAAAAGGAATCGAAAATTCGAAAGAATCGGATTTGGCTTCGAATGAGACTACGTACTTAGACAACTAAATCGTTATATCAAGCCAAAATTACTATGCCCCTAACACCGGAGACCAAAATAGCTACGACCTAAACCGCGTTGAATTGCTTCGTTTAGGAAATCTAAAAGTAGGACTCGATGATGCCATTCATTCACAATCCGAGATTCCATTCATCCACTGAAAGAGATTTGACGTATAAATTGTTTAGTAGATACAATTTAATTACGAATTACTAATAGTGTTCAATATTTTGTGAACGACCTTCCGCGCAAAACACATATTTCAAAGAAGATTATATATCGTCGTTTCTATACTGAACTTACGAATGTGACGATCACTGCATTTCAGGAGCGAAAAAAAAAACCCGTTGTAACCTTTTGTGTTCAAGGGGCACCTTCTATAAATTTAATTTATTTTCTGTTGGTAAATACAATGCAAACAGAAAAAATTAAAATTGTCGAAGGTACCCCTTGTACACAGAAGAATATGATTTTTTTTTTCTCTTCTGAAAAGTTGTTGATTTTCATATTCGTTAGTTAAGCATGAGGACGACGGAATATTTAAGGTCCAATAAAGATCAGTAAGTTTCCGAGATTTTTTAAAAAAACAACATTTTTTCCGAAATATGAAAAATCACCATTCTATGACTTTTATTACTATTAATAAAGGCAATCTACGACAAGGGGGTGTCTGCCTACGCTTAACTTTGTCGACTTTCAATGATTCACCGATATCAGTTCATACAGCACTGCTAATACAGTTGGTAGATAAGGTATAAAAAATATAATTAAAAAAAATTAAAATAAAAAATAATAATAACAACAAATAAGTAATAAAATAAAATAATAATAAATAAAGGAAAATAAATAAGTTAAAATGAAAGAAGAACAAAGGACTAAGGCAAGGAGATGCTTTGGCGTGCCTCCTGTTTAATTTGGTGTTGGAAAAAGTAGTGAGAGAAACAGGTATCCAGAATAATGGCACCATATTCAATAGATCGGTCCAACTGCTCGGTTATGCGGATGACCTTGATATAGTGGCACGATCCTTTACTGCGCTTACTGAGTCTCTTAAGCCTACAAAGAACTGCCGCACGCATGGGACTGACTATTAATGAAAACAAAACAAAATATATGTACACCGGAGGAGACAGCCCTCAAGAAAGACAGGTTGTCGTAGGAAGCTGTACCTTTGAGAGAGTGGAGGAGTTTACTTACCTTGGATCTCAGATCACAGCAACAAATAATGTTTCCATTGAAATAAAGCGAAGGATCACAGCGGCAAACCGATGCTATTTTGGTATGTTGAAACAGCTCCGGAGCAAGCTCATTAGCAGGAAAAAAAAAGGTCCATTTATATAAAACTCTGATCAGGCCTGTCCTAACATACGCCCCCCAGACATGGACACTATCCACACAGGATAGAAATAATCTCCTGGTCTTCGAGAGGAAGATCCTTCGGAAAATCTATGGGCCGGTATGGGACGAGGAAGACTGGAGAAGAAGAAGAAATAAGGAACTCTATGAGCTGCTCCAGGATATAGATGTTGCGACCTTTATTAGGTTGGGACGCCTTGGGTGGGCAGGGCATGTTGCATGGATGGGTCCCGATGAAATGCCTAAAAGAATCATGGAAGAGGAAATTCATCGTGCAAGAAGAGTCGGACGGCCCAAGCTCCGGTGGATGGTTGGAGTGGTACAAGACGCACGAGACCTGCTTGGAGTCCGAAATTGGAAGGCAGCATCCCAAAACCGAGCCGAATAGCGGAGGCTCATTGAGGAGGCCAGGACCCATCGCAGGGTTGTAGCGCCATCTGATAGATAGATAGATAAAATGAAAGAGATCTAAAAATAAAATAATGTATACATATATGAATAAATATAGTGGAAACAAAGGAAAAATATAAGAAACTTAGGATTATATATCTTTGATTTTAAATTGATTCATATATGTCGAATTGCTTTAAATAATCGAATATTTCTATTCAACAAAGTTCCCTTAGTTTGTTTTTTGTCGTGTTGACCCATTTTGCCTGCCATTTGTTCGTTATTTTCGATATCACTAGTGAATACAGGTCATTGTGTGGGATATCTCAACAATCATATGGAGGAACCAATGATGCAGCTTTTGCCGCTTCATCGGCTTTGCAATTCCCAGGTATATCGTTGTGTGTGCTGGAATCCAGGCAAATAAGACTTTAAGATTTTTCCAATTTAGCTTGTGAAGTATGAGGACTATAACAGGATGAGTTGTATACACATTTCTTAGCATTAAAAGTGAACTAAAAGAGTCAGTAAAGAAGACAATGTTGAATTTACTCTCTCCATGATATGCCTCTCTTAATCCCAGGTATATTGTTAATTCTTTTATGACTTTATTTAGGCAAAAACAATGGAAACTACTACGCTGAGCACCTCAACTCTTCTGGCTTTTTACAACTGCAAGAAATTCTACAACCGTTCTCATTAATTTCCTCATTAGATCAGCAACAATTCAAAGGAACATATATTTTCGGAAATGCGGGAGGGGCATAATACTTAGAAAACTGTAAGACACAACCATTTTTGTATTATTCAAAAATATAATACAGAATTCGTTGAAAACATGTGGGATCATTTTTAATAACACAGGAATTTAAATAAATGATGATGATAAAACATCGATGTTACTGATACGTTATCATAAAAACATCGATATCTTTTCTCAATTTCCTTTAAAATTAATTTAGGTACTTTTTACAATCGACCTTTAAAAATTAAAACACCAAATTATTTAATTCCCAGCCGGCAATAAAAAAATTTTTTTTTTGAAAAATATCCATAAAATTTTCTTATATCATAACCTTTGTGGAGGTGTTGACGGTCGCATTCTGAAACACATCTTTAGTAATAAAATGGTTTTCTTGGTTTGGTTTTGTAAATAATTGATAGAAATAAAATGTTAGTAAATACAAATTTCAAAAAAAAAAAAATGTTAGTATATTTTTCGAGAATTTTTGAAAAGGTTGAGACACTAAATTATTGTATCACAACCTTTACTAATTTGCTTTTTTAATATCAATAATAGAAGCCAAAATAAATTTATCTTAAAAATTACCTAAGAATGTATCCAAGAGCAAAGCCTAATTTTAAAAATTGAAAATAATGACTTTTCCAAAATTAAAAGATGGGTTTGTTTACAAACAAGAAATAAATCACTTAGATAATCAAAATTTGTAATTAATTCAAAGCTGCACAGACCATAATAATATTTCTTGTGTAAAGGAAGAGATATAAAATATACATTAAAAATTAATTATTTTAAAATTTAAATGAAATTATTTATTTATAAAAAAAGTATGTATATATAAATCAATATATATATATATATATATATATATATATATATATATATATAAATTTAACGACATAATTCCTATTCACCGCTTATAAATAGACTGGATTGTTTGATCATTAGTTTCCCAATCTTAAAAAAAAAAAAAAAATTGAAATAAATATTATATGAATATGTATTTTGAATAGTCATGTAATGTGTAAATAACTATAATAAGATGTTTTTCGAGTTATGTGTATTTAATTTGGAATCATTGTTAAAGTTAAATTATTTTTTTTAATCTCGAAACGTAATTTTTAATTTATTTAAAAAATAAAAATAAGAACATATCAGGGCTGTCAAAGTGCACTGGTCTACTTAGTAACATCCACAAACCAGATTGGATTACTAACTGTCATCAGCGCTTGTAATCCTTCCAGCACGCCTTCATCAACGGAATGACATTCTCCTGTTTTTCTTAATCGGGCATCCTCGAAAAGTTGATGTTGCAGCGACGCGGGGATTCTGTGGTACCGTGGCTGTAGATTTATAGAATCTATAATCCATCTAACTATTATAAATTATATATATAATCAATGTAAATGACAACATAAATATTTATATATATATATATATATATATATATATATATATATATATATATATATATATATATATATATATTTATTTGCTTTAAAGGGATATATTTTTGGTCAACTTTACAGATTAAGTACCAATTTAGTCATTAAAGTACTAAGAGTTGGAAACTTGTAAAATGTTTAATCTGCATTGCATATATGTTTGAGACTAGTGTTATAATTAACATCAAAGTAGCCAAATATACCACAAAAAAAAAATAATAAGAGAGAATCGGTATAAGGAATTACAGGATGCGGTCAAATTTTAATTTTTTGTTTTCCCTCGAAACTATAGAATTTGCACTTAAAATATCTGTGTGAGATAAACCATCCATATTAGATTTAGTTGTACATACACGCCAATGTAAATAATTTATTTTAGCTACTTAATAGAAGGCTTATTTTAACTGTTTTATTGCACAACTGACGATAAACACGATATGTAGATAATTCAGTTTCTAATAGCCCAAAATTCATTTCTTCGGCTCACGATTAAAAAAAAAAATCTGTTTCAGAAGTTGTTTTAATTTTGTGTTTTTCAACTTTTTACTAAGTTATCGTATAAAAACATTTAAAAAATTGGAATTAAGAAAAACATTATACATCAGAAAATTTGTGATCTCTGAGGTTGTTACTAGAATCCTTACATTCAAATATGTGACAATTCATTGTAGATTATAATTAAAATTTCAAAATGAAATACTTAAATTTATAAGCGATCTGAAGGATCCATTGAATTATATGTAATGAAAACCGTATTCTTCTGCGGAATAAAGTATAATAACAGAATTTTTTTTATTAATAACTGGTGTCAGATTTAGTTTTAGGACTTAAAAAAAACAACTTATATTCAAATTTGCAGGTGATTCTAAAAATAAACATATTTTGACAAAAATGTTTGTCCAAGGTGTCCTCTATCCTTCAATTTTTTACATTGTTATTGCAGAAAGTCAATTGCGACATAATAATTTTTAATCAGATGTTTTAAAGGCTATGGAATGGGTACGTTGTTGAAATATTAATATTTATTTCTTTTTAATTCATTTTAGTATATTTATAGTATATAATTATTAACTTCTAGAACTTTGACAGCAATACTGCCCCTTTTGATTTTGATTTCACACAGAAAATAAGCAGGAAATTTAATTTTTGTCTATTTTTTGTAAGCCACGTTTTTTGAATAGGAAGCGATCATTCAAAAACTATTCACGATACTTGTGTCCCAATATCACCATCGTAAATAAGACAAAATTATATTTAAGAAATATAGTTTGGCTTAACTAAAGTGACTAGAAACAAAATGAAGTTAAAAGGTTTCGTTCTCGAAACACTTCTTTGTCAGGAGATCTTTTAGGCAAATCAGGAGCCAAATCTAGACCAGTTCCAAAAGAAACCTCAACATAATTTAAACGAAATTAAAGAAAAATAAAAGCAGAAGTTATCCTAGAAGTGGAATTCCTTTATCCTAACATGGGGGTGAGAAAAACAATGAACAGTAAAGGATGATTTAAAAAATTAATAAATAAAACCGAAAGACCTCTTAGATTGGATTTAGTTAAGCCAAACTATATTTCTATGTAGTTATAACTTTATAAAAAACTGTAAGAAACAATACCTTACTCGATTTTGTGCAAATATTTTTTTTAATATTCGCCCTCCCCCCTCCCATTTCGACCCCCGAGGGACGGTTGTCTCCCAGAAATTGGGTGGACTTGGCAGTTCCCGATTTCTACAATCAAGACGATGTTATGACCAAAGTTTCATTAATGTAAATTTTGTTGTTTATTTGGTCGATTTGGGCTTATTTTTCCTGTACTATCTGAGTCTAAGGATTCGTTAGTAGACCAGCATCTGCGGCGCACACAGGAACCTCTTCTGAGTTACGGTCCATTAGACAGGTGTCAGAAGCTCAAGTTGCATAGCGCCGAGAATTAAGCACTTTCTCTGCCCCGGCCAACGCAGTTTATTCAACGGTGAATAATTACCCTCCTCCTAATTGGGTAGTTTAAGATAATATTTATTAATAATTAATTAAGAATACATATTAAGTTGCTGTGTAATTAGCTGTCGTATTATAGGAGAGTGGGTGGCTATCCAAACGTAGTGCATTAACTGTATCAATTTACTGCAGAGGCAACTCTGCTAATAGTACAATAAGTGATTGTGATGATTTGTACGGAACGTTTATAAGAAAATGTTTTGATAACAAAAATGATCGAATTTAAAAAAAAAATATAATATTATTACCAAAGGATATTACAGGAAGATATCAAATAAAGACAGTATATCACTTCGAGACAGTTCAAGATCTACTCTAATATATTACTGTCTCTATTTGTCATTAATCCTTTTTAGACTCTTGATTTTTAGAATACCCGCTTCTGACCCGCAAAACACTAAGAACTGTTATTTAGTAACTGGAACAGGTTACTAATCGCTACATATTTTTTGCTATCCTGCACAACGCGACTTAACCTTCTTGTAATGTTATCACTAGTCACTAGGTACGTTTAAAGACGGTTTTTATTGAATACAAAATTTCCTTTTCTGCAACGATAAGGTAGATAACAAATTATTAATTTAATTCTTCAACAATGATTCACATCTTATATATATATATATATGTATATATATATATATATATATATATATATATATATATATATATATATATATATATATACACATACAATGATGTTTTTAGTAAAGTGTAAGCATTAGGATCGAATAACATCTAAAACAGCAAGAACCCGTTTCGATTACAAAATAACCTTTTATATTTGTGTAGATGTCTACTTTTTCTTTTATTTTCAGTACATGTATGCTTGAGACAATCAGCTATTACGGAGTTAATGGATAACCCCTCCCTCCCTAATGTTGACGCTATAGATTTTTTAGAGTTTTTGCTACCTCCTCCAGTCTGATCTATTTTGTCTATCACGGGCTATTGTTTTTCAAAATGCTGTACGCAGCTCTCTCTCTCTCTCTCTCTCTCTCTCTCTCTCTCTCTCTCTCTCTATATATATATATATATATATATATATATATATATATATATATATATGTATATATATATATCATTGTCTATATCTTATACTCATCTATATAGATACGTCGTTTATTCTAAGAGGGCTCAACCGTATGTTATGGAAAAACGGTTGGTCTGATAGAATAATTATTGAAAAAAAAAAATTGTAGAGCGTATGGATATCTTCCAGACTATTATTTGACACTTGGACGCCGCGTACACGTGTCCAAACTGTGAGGTTCGCAGTTAAAATGTACCTGTATCTTTTTTGTAGGTAACTTTGAGGGAAACAACTTTTGTTTGAAACTTTTTTTGGATAAAATATTTCCTGAAAATACAAAAAATAAAACAAAAAAAAAAATGTTTTTTTTTACACTTTATTTTGACTAAAACATAATAAAGCTACCGATTTCGATTTCCGGATTATGATATTCGTAATCTACATAAAAAAGTCACACCAAGCTAGACATTACCGCAGAAGCGATCCCGTTGTATCCAGTAGCTGATGGATTAGTAACGACGAAGACCCGTGGGACGACCCAGATTTACATAAAGGGGACATCTGGTAGGGTTAGGAAAAACAAGAGGAAAGGCGTTGGGCCAGATACGCCAAATGGCCGAAGATAGGAATGAGTGGCAAAAATGGGCCGAGGCTCGTACTCGTCGCTGAAGGGCAAAAGAGCAAGAGAAAGAAGAAGATTATTTTTTTCATATTTGACTATTATATAAAATTTATTATCTTATGAAAATATGAAGGATTGGCAAGAAATGAAAAATATATAACGTGAAAAGCAGTATGGCTCGAAAATAAAGTATATCTCTCTTCTAATAAACGTAGGGACCTACTCGGTGAGCAAAAGATGCGCCACATAGCCAGGACTCAACTAATCTTTTTGTCAAAAAAAATGTTACAACTTATTGTATTTTTATAATATTATTCATATAAAGATATGTAAATAATATGGTACTTATATCCATTAAAGACAAATTGAAAGATAAAAAAAAAAAAAAAATTGTAAGGGCTTCTATCTAGCAGAAAGTTGCATCGGGGCGCCGGGAATGGCCATTGCTATGAAATAAGATAGCGTATTTGTATTTTATAATTGGCTAGTGATACATAATAATAATTTCTCAAAATGTCTAAAGGGGGATTTTACGTGGGTTATTCGTGGCACAAAAATATCCAGTTTCTCGACCGGCAGCTTGCACTTAAATGGTTAAGTGATTCTAAACACCTTTCCCTTTCCATTAGTACTCGACCGAAAAATCGTTACCATCCTATAGGATAGATCATTTGCCTTCTGATTGCACGATTTTATCATTTAATTTACGGATTAAGGTTCACACGTGAAGGTCAAAACGTCAAAGATATGTAATCATGCAACGCATATAATAAAATCTCAAAAGACCAAAGAGGCTTGTTACTGTATACATGATAAAAACTATAATAACGGCCCCTCATAATGTCGAACATATCACTTTTAATTATGGGCTCACTAAAGAGGCGGTGTAATTTGGCCTTAATGCTCTAAGGTGCGGCGGCATGCCGCTCGGTGGAGAGGTGACCGAAGATGCGCCCCTACGAGATTCAGTCACGATAATATTATTATCCTCTAACACCCAAGCCGTTTAATAAACCGTCAGTTAGGCCAATTTTATATCAGCCACGGCCCAGACTTCCTCCTCGGGGGTCTACCGGATCTATGAGGATTTCTAGGTAGGCCACGATCCCTGGGGTAAATTAGAAAGAGGCACCGGAATCCAGACGGAGAATATATTAGACAATAATAAATATCTTGGGGATGAGAATCGACAGGACTAAAATAGCTCAGAGATACAAGGACGAAGAGAAATATATAAAATGGTTTAACCAACAAAGTAAAATGACAAAACAAAAGCAAAAAATATGAAAATATAAGAAACAAAAATTAATAGTAAAAAAAAAAAAGAAACAAGAGTTAATAGTAACAAGAAAAATATATAAAACAATATTAAAATAACAAGACAAAGTATGAAAAAAAATAACAGCAAGAATGGTAACAAGAGAGAAAATAATTATGAAAACTACTAACTACTAAATTACTAATTTGCAGAGTAGAACATTGAAAATTATGACAGAAACAGTAATAAAGCAGCAAATCTCAGCAGTAAACATCGGCAACACTACAATCTAATTTATTCTACGTTTTATAAATATTTATAAAACTATTTATTATTAATTAAAATATTTATATTAATTAATAAATATTATTAATATATTTATGAATTATTTATTTTATAAATATTTATTTATTTAGAAAAGAAAGTAGGTATTTACACAATGGAAGGAAAAACAAATGAATATATTGAACCACATTTAAACAATAAATTGGGTAAACGCACTTGAAACTATATGGCACCATATTTTTTCAACCGTATACCAGAGCAACTTCTAAATATAACAGCTGAAAATAAAACTAAAAAAGATATCTTTGATCGGGTACTTTGTTATTTTTTTGTTAACCACTGACTGTATTGACCAAATATCTGTTTTTTCTCTTTCCCTACTTTAGTAATTTTATTTTCATTAAATTCAAAACAATCTAGTCACACTTTTTACTCAGATGTATTTGGTACTTTAGTTATATCATATTATTATGAAACATATTAAATATACAATATTATGATTCTACTAATTAATAATACGTTATTACTTTTATTATATTATGTTTTATTGTATTTTTTTTCTGTGTAATTTATGTTATTCTATAATAAATTAATAGTTCTTTATTATTTCTGTATTACTTTAAATTCTTATTCTTTTATTGAAATTAATTAAGCATATTCTGTAATAGTTATGTACAATTATTATTAATAGTGGTATATATGTATCACTCGTCATATGCTTAATCTTACTGCAATAACTTTCAATTTGTATACAAATTATTAACGTTGCAGCATCCTCAATAGCTAACTAATCAACAATGTTAAAAAAAAAAAAAATATTGTATTTTATTTGTGTGATATTTTTAAAATGATATTCTTGGTACCGACCGATAGATGTTACATCTGGTCGGACAGAATTGTTTTATTTTTTAAAATAAAATATTCTGTTCTATTCTATTCTATAACTGAAGAATTATATAAACCAAAATGACGATGCTATAAAAATAGTATACATACAAGAATAAAATAGTACAAGGAGAAGAATAAAATGATGTAAAAAGTGTTTAAACATAAAGATAAAGTAAATTAAACTGAAATTAATAAAAATCTGAAATTTTGATTGATTTATTTAGTTACTTTTAATTATTATTTCTTTTTTATATTTTCACTTTTAATGTATTTTCATTTTTTGAATTCGGTTTGGTCATTTTACTCTGTTTATACCATTTTGTATACATCTCTCTGATCTTGCACCTCACCACTTGAGGATGATTCATACGTTTAGGCCGTAAAGTCGGCCTGTATAATGAAAAACGTCAAGTTTTGATTTTTGTCGCTTTGACTGATTTCCTGATCATCTATAATCGAGATGTAAAAATTATTTTTTGTTGTACTTTTTATCGCATGAAATTTGAGTCTTAGGGGGTGAGATTAACAAAGTAGAATACCCTATTATATAATTATTTAACAAAATAGTTGGAGTAATTATAAAGTAATTAATAATTGGAGGAGATCTTTGATTTTGAGATTTATTCGTGGACCAGTTCTGTTATACGATATTTGGTATATATATTTTTTGTTATTAGGAATAAAAAAATTAATTTATTCTCAACGCCAGAAAGTCACCATAATTTAAAAAAAAAGTCTTTAGATAATTATTGATTAGTCTTTAGATGAATTAAATTTATAAATTTGACGTTTCGACCGTTTTTTTTTTTTTTTGTTGGTCGTATTCAAAACTGATTATGTTCCTACACTGAATCCCGTTAAACTCATATCTTCAAGGTCAGCTTTAACACGATCCTCTCTCCTACGTTTTGGCCTAGCCCTTTAACTACCTGTCCGTTTGGAGCTGATTTTATTTTTAGGGATTCGTTCATTAAATAGTTCCACAACTTAACATGCCCATTTCAACCGTCGTGATGCTGTAAATTATAATCATATTTAGTGGGCGTGATATAATTAAAGTATTTAAATGAATTTTAATACAAATTACTTAAAAATCATAAGACGGAAAATACTTAAGCAGAACGACATTTTTTGCGATTCCCTCTTATTACGAATATCAACAAACATTGTTACTAATATAGAATGAAGAGTGATCCCTATGTTCAGTTATATAATCCAAACTTCAAAAGTGCAGCATTTCATTTAGATATCAATGTCGAGACGCTTGATAAGACTAAAGCATTTTTTTTTGTTCGGTTTTGGCTTCGAACTGTCCACTACTGGTACGTCTATCCTGACCAACAATATCGTTAGACGGACATGCACTGTTGTATCAGTGACACGACTTATAAAACAGTCGATGTTGGTTTTTCCCGTAACCGAGAGGGACGTCAACTATGATTTTTATCCCGATTGAGGAAAGGGACAGATGTGTCCATCTTCATTTCCTCAAACCCGTGCATCCTATTCTATGCTAATTCGACCCCTGCACTAGGATTCTATAATGAGCTTCAAGTGTACCGACTGCTGTTTATGCGGCAAACCCTTGTCTCTTAGGGCTTGTAAGTCGAGTTAGTAAACATCCATAAATCATTGATTTGCCGTAATGAGTTATCTTGGAATCTTCCTTTATAGCGAATCTTTATCTTTAACCGGAAGGGCATCTTATTCAATAAAATATTATAAAAGAAGGAGAGAAACATATTATTTATCAAGTGGTGCTGCCAAAATATATTTAGTTGCTGCAAGCAGGGTTTGCAAATAAAAAATCGAGGATTTGATACAATTTCAATATATAAAGTCTCTGTTTGATATGTCTTTCTGGACAGCTGATGTGAGTTGTGGTGTATTTGATCTTCATAGATGTGATTTTTGGTGTATGTCCTGATGATGCCTGAATTGGCGAAACGTTGAATGGTTAGTTGGTTGCCGGTATTTTAAAGACTTATGCTTTGTGTTTTGGAATATTCGGTTTGGAATATAATTGTTTATAGTGCTTAACACTATATAAATTGTTGATTCAACAGTGCTTTTATTTAGGCATTGTAGCTTCACTTTATACTGCATCACCATTGTGCTAGGAAGAATTATGAGCTCAATTCGTGCTCTTAATTAAGAGAAAGCTCTTGGGAAGGCGTTTTCCTAATTACAGCCGGACAAAGAGAAGATCCTTAAGGCGCTGTGTTGGAAAATCGGAAAAATCCACTGAATTAGGCTTAGAGGAAATCATACCACAGCTTAAAAAAAAAAAAAAAAAAGGTATAGTCGGATCATTTAGAAAAAAAAACAATGCCTATGTCCCTCATATGCCAGTAAAACACTAGCCAGCCAACGTTTCACCAGTTCAGGCATCATCAGGACGAAAAAAGATCGTATAAACACATAACAAAGACAGCACATCTTACACCAATAGTCCAAAAAAGACCATTTACAATAGACAAAACATCAATCCAAGACATTTCAACGCATAATGAAAAGAAATTGATTAAAATTATGTTTGACAAAAGTTGTTTAATGTATTTGTGACATAAAATTTTAAACTATTTACTTTGTTAGGCTCATTTATTTATTTATTATTTATTGATGAAGGCAAAACTTCAAAAAAAAAAAGAAACAAGCATTATACTTAGGATATTATTAGAAGATTCCAAATCCTTAAGGTTCTCATTTGCAGTAAATAAATAACCAATAACTTTTTAACAATTTAGGCATCATCTCGACTGAAAAATATATTATCACATAAATTCAGACCTCGGCCCTATTTCAAAATAAAGTACAAAAGTACAAGTGGAAAGGTTCGCGTTTAGAGGTTGCAAGTTACTTATCGTCATTAGATAATAATAATTTTATTCCTACTTTTTTGACTTACTGCATTTTAATATAAATATTTTAAATGCTATCGTGTTTTAGCATTATAACAATGTTTTAACAATATATAACAACTATATAACATCTTGTACTTTACTTTATTGGCACACCCTGTTTCATAATAAAGTATAAATACAAGTGGGCCTATGACTTACTACGCCTATGACTTATACTGTGAAATGTTGAACACGATAACATTCAAAATAGTTATTTTAAAAAACAGTAAATTAAAGAAAAAATAAATAAAATTATTGTTACCTATTGACGATAAGTAACCTCTGTAACCTCTAAAATCGAAAATTTAAACTTGTAAATGTCCCGCTTGTACTTGTACTTTTTTTCTTTATTATGAAGTAGGACCCAGAAATTGCACATCTCGCATCAAAAGCTTTAAAAAATGGAGTATGTGTTGAACTGTAACGATGGAGTGATTTACTGTCAATATTTAATTAGTCTTTATTAGATTGTAGATGTGAGATGTACCATTTCTGGTCTGGCTTTATATGATCCTATGATTTATAGTCCTGATGATGCCTGTATTTGCGAAACGTTGACTTGTTAGTTATTTACGGCTGTTTTTGAGACACTTTTAATTATTGCTCCCATTAATTATTTCGATGCGATTGTCAGTTGGATGGAATTCACGTCTAATAAGTAATAAGGAAATTATCGACCGAGTGTAAGCGAGGTCCTGTTTCAACTCGACAGTTTGGCATTTCGTTTGTCTGCCTGTATGTTACGCGATTACGACCAAACGCGTCATTCCATTTTCTTCAAATTTGGCGCAAATGTTCCTCGAAGTCGGGAAAATCGATATATTTTCAGGGGGTTTTATTTTTTAATTACAACCCAAGATGGCAGTCGTTTGTTTTTTCTGTCTTTTTGTTACGCGATTATGACCAAACGCGCTCTTCGATTTTTTTCAAATTTGGCGCAAATGTTCCTCGAACCCAGAAAAAAAAGACGTGCGTGGAGGAATTTTTATTTTTTAATTCCTATCCAAGCTGGCGGTCGTTTTAACGGACCCGTGTCATCAAAAATCTGTTTGATTCACAGCCAAGACCAAATGCATTGTTGGATTCTCTTGAAATATAGCAAAAATGTTTCTTGTAGTCAGCAAAAATTATTTATGTGTAGGGCTTTTTATTTTTTAATTCCGATCAAAGATGGCTGTCGTTATAATGGACTCGTATCATCAATAATCTGTTTGTTTCGCATTCACGAACAAATGCGTGGTTCGGTTTTCTTCAAATTTAACATTAATATTCCTTGAAGTCATTTAAAACGAAGTGTACAAGATTTCTTTTTTCTCAGAGGCACAGATGAAAAAAGGGAAAATAAAATTAGAAAATGCCAATAATATTTAAGAGATTAAATTGTATTTTAAATGAAAAAAAAAATAGTGTGAACAGCACTACGACCTAAGCTCTATTTCATAATAAAGTACTAAAGTACAAGTGCAAGTGGGAAAATTAAAAGTGTAAATGTTCGTTTTTAGTGGTTAGAGGTTACGTATCGTGAGTAGGAAATAAAACTTTTATTCTTTACTGTATTTTATTTTTATATATATATTTGTATACTATATTTCATTTTATACTTTACTGTATAGGTACACCCTGTTTTATAATAAAGTACAAGATTTGAATCCTGGAAAGAATTTTGGCTAATTCTTCAATAAAAGCTGGAATAAAGAGCAGAATTTAGATTTCTTTGCGAGGTCTACAGATCAGAGAACAACTAGTAATAATAATATAACATTATATATCATATATAATAATTTTATCATTTCCTTTATTTAGTCTACATAACTATAGTATTAACAATGTTTTGTATTCAAATTGAGTGTAGCCTAAACCAACTTTCACTTGTTGGAGTGAAGTATCCCAGGAATCTCCATTGGAGGCCCACAAACTTTGATAAAGCTATGCAGTGTTATTATTATATTAATTAAAATTAACACTGAGCTTCGGTAGGAGAGGATCAGATTAAGAAGAAGAAAAACAAATAAGCTAAGTGTGTATAATTAACATATTAATATTAATAATATCATAATATTAGAAAGCACGTTTACATGTCCCAACTCAAAGAATGGTCCAAAACACTCTCTACATTTTGCACGGTTTCAAATATTTTATATTTTTCAATGTTCAAAAGAAATTTTTTTTTAATTTGTTGTTCCTAACTGTATATACAATTCCTCGCTCCTTTTGTGACAAGAAATAATATTTAATAGTTAATTATCAGAATAATTATATCGATTTCAAATCTGAAGTATGGAGACGTCGAACAAACCCAGAACTCAAGGATTTATTTAAGGAACCAGACGTGGTGCAGTTGCTTGAATTATTTAATTAAATTAATGCCGGTGCCAGGATCGGGATTCGAACTCACAACCTTTGGGTTTGTGAGTAAGTGCGTTAACCCGCTCGGCCACCCTGACCCCATATATATATGGGTTATTTCACGAAAATAAGGCAGTTTGGTCAACATAAATGTACGATTTTCAATTACTAGTTTTATCAATTATTTTTTTACTAACCCATACCTTTAATGTATGGATATTGATCCTCCAAAGCAGCATTCATTTATTTGCTCGAATAATGCAATTTAGCTAATTCATTAATTACTGTTGACAAAACACTAAGGTAAAGGTGCAAAGGACTGAGAATGTTAAAAATATGTTATCAAATTTCTACAAAAATCTTTATTTAAACACCAGAATTAAAACATAATTAATCTCCCATTAAACTCCAATTTGAACTACTATACAATTAATAATTAATTATATTAGTAACTAAGATATATTCTGCTGGGGCTTCAAAGTCATATTAAACAAATTTTGGTATAAGTATCGCATACGACGAAATAAATAATACGTTTAGGAAAGTGTCCACATAAAACAATTATTCGGATTGGTGATACTAGCGAAAACTGCGACTAAAATGTTCGAACAAATTCTCATATATAGCCTCCCAATAAACATTTTAGTGACGATTGTTTGCGAAAATTTCAGTCATGCAAAGAAGCGTTTCTAAGTGGTTCTGAACACATTGAAATAATTATTATCTGAGCAAAAATTGTTTGACCTTTTTGAAACTTCAAAATTTTGGCATTCTTGTAATGATTTTTTAACGGAAATTGTTTAATAATAAAGCTATGTAGAATGTTATGTGAAAACTACAGTTTAAAACCGCCTCTCTCCCTCAAAAAAATAAATAAATAAAATAAGATTTAAATAGGAGACTCTCAATTATACTGTTACTGAAGTTATTGAACAAAGGACTGAGAACACAGCGTATTTTTAGAAAATAGTACATCATCATCAATATAAACAAAACAACTTTTTCAATGCCAAAACATGCAATCGTTCAACAACGAACTACGCTTAAAAAACTAAGTGTACTTACCTTTTTCTAGGACTCCAGTACAGGAAAAGGACTGAGAAAATGAAGTGATGTATTCACGTAAACACAAACTCATTGTACCTTTCACAATACTGGGAAGCTTTTCTAGAAACATTGAAGGTTATGCCTCCTTAGGCGGGAACTAACAGTGATGCCAAAATATACATAATCAAAGAATTAATACAAGTACCTTCTAGCCGCCAAGTTTAAGTTTCGACAAAGGACTGAGGTCCACACTTGAAGACATGCACAAAATGCACTGTCCACACTGAATTTTTATAGATTTAGGTTCAGAACTCCTACATAATAAGTTAGAAGGGTTTGCAATAAAAATAACCAAGCAACCAGCGTTTTCAGGTCGAAGGTATGGTTTGGAGATAACCATAAAGGAGAGCACCCGAGAGAGGGGACATGACAAAAGACAATATTTTTTTAATTCACTGTTGATGACTTATTAATGACAAAAGATAATTGAATATGTAGCATAAAATATGTAGAATTTATTATAATTTTAATATTTTTAATAATCTGTCATCTAAGGATGAAAATTTTGCAAAGACATGAATTGACCCAAGTTAGTGAAAGGACTCTATCTCTCTCTCTCTCCATATACATATAAAACCCATCAAACTTTATACTTCATTTATTTGCTTAATTAATTTTACATGACGTTTCGGGCTTAGTTGTCGATGTTTTAGTATGGTCTCCCTACAACAACTTCTTTACCCTATGTTGCTCTTCTTATCATAATGTTTTCTCGGCGAATAATGCTTCCATTTATCATTATTCTTATATTAAGCATAAAATTTGTCCAATTTATCATTATCCTCATTTTAATAAATTTGTAATGAACATTAACAATTTCTCCAATGATATTCATTGATCCATTCCTTTTTGTGGAAGTTAGAATAGGCAACTGATGTAAGTCCGAAAGTTTGTGTAAAATTAATTAACAAAAAAAGTTATAAATAAAGTATATATATATATATATATATATATATATATATATATATATATATATATATATATATATATATACATCCAGAATTTATTCACCAACTAAATCAACATTGACCCATAGAAAAAAAAAACTATGCACTAAAACTGTATATTTTAATAAAACAATAATCCAATCTGTCTTTAAATATTTCGCTATAATTATTTAACTTTAAGTTCAATAATTGAAATTTTGTCAAAATTGAGATTTTTCGGGGTGCTGAATCAAAATCTGCCATCATGTTTGTTGTGAAAAAAAATATATAGCTAGTTAAAAAAAAAAACACTTTTCCTGTAAAATTCCACTTTTTCGTAAAGTGGCACTTTTCTTCCAAGCCAACGATTTATAAAGTATTTTCTAGCGAGAAATAATAAATGTTTTTTATTCATCTTGCAAGGGGAGTGCACGATGTGTCCGTCGCCGATTTTGATCAAACATTTTTAGGTGATTTTACATTGAAAAAAGTCGACACATTTCCAACCGTTTCGACCAATGGGGGAAAAAAAAATAAAACACCCTGACATTTCTTTATGATTTTTGTTTGAATGGACATTTGTTTTTCAGATGATATTAAATGAAAAATATAAATGTTAAAAAATAATTGATTTTTTGTAAAATAAATAAATAAAATAAATTATTAAATAAATTAGCCATATAGATTTTTTTACACCAAACGTGATGGCAGATTTTGATTCAGCACCCCGAAAAATCTTAATATTGAAAAAATTTCAATTATTGAACTTAAAGTTGAATTCCCTTCTTCTATTCTAACGAATTCCCCCGTTTCTTCTTTCCATACAAATAAATAACTATTGCATTATCTTAGAAAGTCTGTGTAAGAAAATATATGATTACTAAATAAAAACAAAATTGAGTATTGTTTTCAGGTTCTTTAGCATGTAGGAACACAATGATTTAAGCAAATCCCGTTGTTTAAAAAACTTTACCGATCCCCCAAATTTGGTTTGAATCGTTGGATGGGTTCCTGATTTATAAGCGATTTTATGAATGTTAAAATAAAATTTGGAGAGATAAATTTTAAACAAAAAAAGGGACTGGCCAATTTTTTAGGGACGGACACATTAGCCTTATTATATTGCACTCCCCTTGTTAGTTATTCCAAGGGATTTTGCCACAGAATAAAGTTTTTTTTTTCTATTCTATTATATTCTATATTTTATTATTTTCAATGGAAATTTTAAAATTTTATATATCATTAATGGATTTTATACCCAACTATCATGCAAAAAAGCACAGAAGTTCAGTTGTGAAAATTGGTTAAAAAAAAAAAAAACTTATCAAGGGAAGAAGGGGAGAAGCCATGCTCAAATTGTGAAGCATAGGAAAATTGTTTTAATATATCATCATGATTTAAATTTTGTTGTAGATATGTATGCTTTCAACATTTTTTAATTATGTATTTTCGAATTTCATTTATTTTTCTAAAACTAAATTTTTAGAAAACTCGTTTTATTTTATATTCATTATTCAACTTTGTAATTAACTTATTTTTATGGGATTTCGGAATTATTATATAACTACTGGAATATTAATTTGGAAATATAGGTAACTAGTATACCCCAGCGAGAACTCTCGCATTAGATATCTTCCAATCCCTAATTCCAAGTATAAGCGATATTAGGGAAACATATTTATTCGTGTAAACAATATAATATTATCAAGAAAGCTTATTTAACACACACATTTGGTGAAACTACATAGTTTGTAATGGCTATGTTGGAGTTCCAGTTCCAGTTACTTAATAAGTAATTAGCTTACACAACTGGAAAACATGTCTTCAATTTAGCAGTTAGGCAATTAGATTCAGATATTCCATTTTCTATGTGTAATATTCATATTTAACATTGCCATTTAGGGCACAGATGAAACAACATATAATTTTCCACTCATTAAAAGTTTTTGTAAACAGACTCAAATTGATATAAAGTTGCCATGACAACGGCACGTACGCAAGATGGCATGTGGCCCGTGCGGACCTATATCGTGCGTTATCTCAAAAACGGTAGATTTTTAAGCTTTAAAACGCTACGTCTAATACGCACCACAGGAGCGTATTTGGTCTTGAAGCCCGCGTCAAAATCTTTAAAATCCAACTTGTCCCGTCTCGATCCGTCGACTCTTAGTCGTCAAATCTTTGAAACCTCCCTATTTTTTCATCACTTTTATTTAAGCCCTAGTATGAATTTAAGAAACAAAATCAGGATTCGTCACTTCTCCGTGAAATTCCCTTTCTTTTGATACCTCATTCCTCAAAATCCATCGCTCCTGAGAGCCGGAAAAGGGATCTATACTACCGTAATAATATATAGTAGTGATATTAAATATGCAAATTAAACACGATATAACAATATAAAACTTAACTTTGCTATGTATTTTTTTTCTTTATTTGTATTCGATAGATTCATATCGCGTTTCATTAGCACACAAACACACGCACACGCACACACACACACACACACACACACACACACACACACACACACACACACACACACACACACACACACACACACACACACACACACACACACACAGACACACACACACACACACACACACACACACACACACACACACACACAGACACACACACACACACACACACACACACACACACAATATAACTTATAAGTCAGAGACTGTGATATTTTCTAATATAATGTCATTAGCAAACAATTATTAATGAATTACATCAAGTACGTCATTGATGTTTGTATGTTAGCTGATTTTCATGGGTCGTTGAAATAAATTAACGTTACATACCATTAATTAAATGTAATATATATGTAATTTAATTTTTAAATACAGTTAGACAGATATGACATCTCGCGGTGTTAATCGGAACTAGGATACGTTCAGCTTCCCAACCTTGCCACTAGATTTCCCTGCCTACTCTATAACCAGAAAAGTTTGTCAATTTATAATTTAAATTTTATTGAATATGAATTTTATTGATCAAATGAAACACAATGTGTAAAAATTACACTAACCAAAAAAAAAAATCGTTTATATAAATTTAAAAATTACCGAGTTAAATAATTCGTAAGTGATATGTACATGTATTATAAAAAAAGTTTTCATTTTTCTTGAAATTTGATTCAATCAGACTGTTTTTTAGTGAAAAGTAAAAAAAATTGAATAGTTAATAGATATGTTTATATATATATATATATATATATATATATAATAATCATAAACAAATGATTTAATTAGTAACATTGTAATAAATAAACAATATTATTTTTATGTTATCCGTCTAACTGACATGTTGTTGGGTCATTAGCTCGTAATAATATACTGGTTGAAAATTCTTGTTGAATCTAAAAATTCAATAAAACAGGCCGAGCCAGTATCTCGTAGCTAATTTTTAAGGGTTATTGAAGTAAATAAACTTTAACAAAAAATGTTAAATAAATTAAAATACCATGTTCAACAATTCCTAAAACAGATTATTAAAATGTAGGTCTTTCGAAATTTATTTCTACTTTCCCTTATAAAGCGTTTATAGCTTTAAAATATCTCAGTTCTGCAAATCTTAATTTTTCATTTTTAATTACTCCCATAAAACCTTTTTATTCATCCAACTATTATGCTGTTTTTTGTAGTATATTATACTTAACTTACTGTTAATATTTAAATTGGTTGTTCATTTCGAGTTATTTTTTAATGAAATTATTTACCTTTTATTTATTTATTCCCTTCATTCTTCTCAATTTTCGTCATTCTTTTAAATTTTAATAGTATTAATTCCTATTCTTTGTTGCAACGATAAATTATCTTGTAATAATAAAAGAAGAAAAAAAATAGTGTAATTCTATTTTATAGTCATTAATAATTTTGTTCTTACTGTAAAACAATAAAATAATAAGTTTTTTGGTTTAAATAATTCCGCACAATATAATAATAATATATTTTTTAAATATAAGAGTTTGTATAATCTTTATTTCATAAACTAGAGTCAATTCGGCAATCTGATATTTGTCTCCTATTTAGAAGACAAATTATCCAGATTTGGCTCTGAAACCCTGCGACGCAAAATAACTTGTGCTCTGTGTCATAGTAGTTTACTTAATTCCATATATTAATGCCATAAAACCGCTCATCACAGGTATATATATATATATATATATATATATATATATATATATATTATATAATAATCGGTCCAAGGTTCATATAATTGTATTTTAATTTTTTATTAAAATTGAAATAATCTATGAATTTTTTATTAAAAGAAACGGAATGAGACCTGTTATACTACCTTTCAATGCCGATCTCATGTAACGAAGATGGTCACGCGATTGTTCTTAGAACAACTGTCACTAAATGGGATATTTTTTAAAATTGAAATGACTAAATGTGCGATTGATTTGTGCGGTTGGTTTAGAGTGGAATGGATATTACCAATTTATACCTGTCTTTTACTTTTTTAACATCCAATTAGGCTTTATTTTGACCGCCTTCCCCCTCCCCCCCCCACCAACATTATCTTGATCATAACCACGATTAAGTAACTTATACGTAATATTAATATTTTTAATTTGAATTGAAATAATATTTAAAAATGTATTTTATTATTGTATAGCTTATAGCAAGAGTGCCCAACCTTTTTACAATGTCTGCCACAACCAAGGGTTTCCCTTGACATTGAGGGGTGCCAAAACTGTACCCCTCCTTCCCTATACCTTGTCACCTTCACAATAATTATTTCTATATAGTATAGGCGCTTGTTTTTAAAAATATTTTTTCCCATATGGTAACATAATAAAAACAGTTCATAACTTTTCTGCAATAAAACTTTCGTCCTATAATACGAACTTTTTTTTTAACGCAGAATTATATTTCTCCATCTGGAGCGTTAGGACAGAATAATTATCAGGCACTATATTAAATAATTTCCAATGGCTAGGGAAGATTATTAAATCATGATTTAATTAATTTGTGAAAAATAACTTCCCATTGATATTTAACTTTATATTCAAAACATGGGGAGGGCATTGTGTGTTTTAAAGATAATATAAAATTTAATAAGTAACAAGATATGGTGTAAATTAAGGTTGTGAATATTTATTAGTTGTAACTGTTTTATGTTGTATTGTAGAAAATAAAGATCCTGAAGACTAAGAAGGACTTAGACGTTTTTAACGTCGATAACAATATTATTAAAATATTTTTTTAAATATAAAGTTAAAAATCAATGGCAAGTGGTTATTCAGAAATTAATTAAATCATTATCAAACACTTTTTGGTGTAATCTTTAAACGCTCATAGCCCCGCTTCTATAAATGCTAGAAAACAAGAATTGGTATCATTTAACAGAGTAAATTCGCCATTAGAGATTGCATAAAGAATTTCTGCATTTATACCAAACGCGGAAGTAAAATAAGCGAGTGAAGATGACCAATTTTGAGCGAGAGTTGATGACGCCACCGCCCACTGTTCACCGAGCGTCGTTAAAAGAGATCATTCATCCGCCGCGTGTCGTGTTTGTTGGTCGCGCGAAAATAGGTCACTTATATATTTTTGCGAAAAAAATAAATATTGACTTGAATAAACATGAACTAATTCAACGCCTTTAAAAACCTGCCGAAAGACAATGCTTCTGTACGATTTATTTATTCTTTAAAATAACAAAATTAAGAATATAAAAATAAAAAACTCACTGGCCGGCCGTGTGCCAATTCCGATCCCCACGCGTACAATATGAGTTGGTTTGGGTTGGGCACCTCTGGCTTAATAACCTTCTTTTTTTTTTTAAATTTTGACGCCATTGTATATAGTAATTATGCACACAAATAATTCCGTGAATGATAATTATACCCTAATTCATAATTATAGTGTATTATTAGCTAAATAGATATAACAGATAATGGTATTTGACCTTCATCATAACGGGTCATGACCTAAACACAAGAACTTGTGATGCAGACTCAGCTTAATAAAATCAATAATGCTTAAATGTTGACAATGGCAAGCTACAACAGCTTAAAAATATGCTTGAAGGAGATTTATTAATTTTTGACCTTTTAAAAAGGAATATTAATTTTTTATTTAATCCCTCTATTTTATATTTTTCATAATCATTTTTGTGCAATATATGCCACACTTATTTTGTATTATATTGAAAGATTTATTTTTCAAATACAATAAATATAAATAACAATCAAAATGGTTGTTTTTTATTTCCAAATGAGTTCAAATTTAATTCTTTGCAAAAAAAAAACAACCGAAAAATTTCATCTGAAATAAAATTCCAATTTTTTTTTTAGAAACAAATGAATAATTCTGACTTCTAACTAAATAAACATTAATATTTGTTCATGTTACATAGGAAGTATTATAAAAACTTAAGTTAAATTGTTATAGAAACGTTCTGTTAATAGAAATCTATATAACAATTTAGTGTAAATAACGTAACTGTTTAAGGTCTTTTAATACCGATTGTTCCATTATCTATCAATAAAAAAAATGAGCATACTATATTTTCAGAAACATGGTTTAGTATAAACGTTGTCTATGCATTGGAAAGAAAAAGGTTTAAAAAATTACTGTTTCGACAGCTTCCATCCACAATACATTGGAATGTGTTCATAACGTGTGTCTGGGCTATATGTAATGAGTCGCGTTCTAGAGATACTGGCTCTACAGATATGGGTGAATCATTTAAAAGATGAAACTTAATTAACTGATGCTCGAAATTTTGTAACCGTTTTTCACACCCTAAGGACAATGAATAAGAACTGCAGAAAAAAAAAAAAAAAACACACTTTTTAATTTTTGAGCTACACATACCATATACACACAAAGAGACTATTTTGCGAGACTTGGTTATTTGAACTCTGAGGACCTTAACTCTTCATATTTGTCGGTATTCAACCACTTAATAATTACCTAATTTACACTAAATGGATCATATAAACTTCAATTAACAAAATGATTTGATATCAATTTTGTTTTCTATTTTGAACTTCTCTAATGATCACAGATATCATGTTTTATGGATCTGTTGTGATATTTGAATAAATAAATCTTTATTGTACCTATTGATATGGTCGGGTATTTAATAAAGTAGTAAAATTATCATAAAGAACGTGACTGTAAAACGTATTTTCGCTTCAGAGCAGAACTATCCTATCTCCAAATTCGGCTTGTTCATGTTTTTATGACTTATTATAAGTCTATTATAGTTCAGATTACTGCGGATCTGATGAAGCATTTCTATCTATAATACTTAGCCCCAAACTTGGCAATGTGTCCACAAATGGCAAAGTTCTTTTATTTACTTATTCTCCCGATACAGTTATATTATTAACATTTTATGCCAAATTTATGAATATATATTTTTTAAATAAATTGTTCGTAAACAAATATTAAATTTAAATATTTTTTGTAAAGAATACTTTAAAAAAAGAAAAAAAAAAACAGTTATGCCATGTTTAGGGCCAAGCTAAAAATTCAAAAATTTGGTTTTTACTTTCATATAACGAAACGATAAAACAAAAAGTAAAAAAAAAAAAAAAAAAAACCTCTCCTATTTTAATTTTAATTTTCGGAATTAAGCTACTTATGCCCTGAAACAGCGGTAAATCTATTGCATTTATTTCATCCACATTATCTAATTAAATAAAAATACCGATTAAATTAAATAATATCCAAGCATAGCTATAACTGGCCATGACCGACCATTTTTTTTTTTGTATGCTTAATTAACATAAATTAAAAAAATGTATACATTTACTTTCAAGTCGGGATTGTAATCAGGCAGTCGAATTTCCCAGATTTAAACTTAAATCAGAAATCATTCAAAATTTTACTTATAGTCACAATATAATAGCGCTTAGCATAATATCATAGGTCTCATAATTTCGTCGGATATAATGTGAAACCGCGATACTGTCAAATCCTAATTTTTCAGCAGAGCCAAAAAATGTTAAATAAATCAAATTTATATGATAATAAGAAATGATTTTTTTTTTTTTAATAGTAAGTAACAGTAAGTAATATACTATCGAGTAGAAAAAGTTAACAATTAATTGTTGTGCGGAAAATTTAGGCAAATAGGATAATAAAATAATCCTAGATAAGAACTTTTTATACTTACTTTGTTTCAAATTGAGACAAACGATTTATAAAAGGAATTTTCCCATTATACCTACCTAAATATTATTTCATACACCATTCTCTTCAGCAGAAATTAATTTCTACCTAATGTGTTAAAAGACATCTGTTACCAACCCAGTTTCAGATCATTATAACAATTCCTCATTTAAATTCCTTTAATTCTCCTCAGCTCCAATCGTTACTTTTCTTTATCTAAATTATATTCTTATTATATTCACTATAGGAGAAAAAAAGGTTGATAACAAATTAAGTCATCTTTATCCATGCTGTTATATTTATATTTACAATAGTGTACATTACAAAACAGTTAATAAACTGATTGAAACCAATTGCACCAGCAACATCACTGGAATGAAGGTTAGTAAAGCTCTCACTGGCACTGTTTTCTTACCTGTCACCGGTATCACCTGTTTTTTTTTTTATGTGCACTGTGGAGCTATTTTAAGTGAGATCTCATACCTCCTTTTTGAACAGTTATTCTTCTTATTAATTTTACCTGCTATTCATGAATTTTTCACCAGCTCAACCCAACTACCAATCGTCCGCACCTGTTCCTTCAGTATATTATAACCTATCAGATCTGTCATCAGCTCAGTATTTATCCCTTTCATTTAACTCAGCAAATATAATATGTATAGCTGGAATAGAGTAACAACTACTAGTTATTACTAGTTATTAATACAACTCAACATTTAATTTCATTCACTATTAAATTGTCTTATGTCACAACCTATATATAGTTGATAATCAACATATAGCTCTTTAGTTCAATTTTAATTTCTTTGTATTCCACATATTATTATTCATAACAAGTTATTCCATTTTTTATCCTTTTCACTAACTTTTAATTCTTCTGATTTTATGCTTTTTTATTTTGGAACTAGTTTGTTGTTATATCGTTTTATTTATTTTAAATATTTTGTACTTTCTTATATTTTCTTGAGTAAATTTTCTGTTTATTTATATTAAATACTTTAAAATTTGTTATCTTTCATTGAGGAAATCTTTTGTCTTATTTATATTAAATAATTTTTCTTTACAATCCTTCTGTAAAATAACCTTTTCTTTTCACTTTCAATTAAATTTCCTTTCACAAATTATTTATTTTTTTCACTTTTTCTTATATATATATATATATATATATATATATATATATATATATATATATATATATATATATATATATATATATATATATATATATATTTTTTTTTTTTTCGGTTGGCTCTATAGACCTTGTAGATCTTTGGCCGCGCGATGTGGTGTTCTTACATTTATTGCTTGCGGGAGCACAGACAGCCTGGAGGGGGTCACCCAACCTCACGTTGCAGCGAACCATGGTTTCCATGGTGCAGCGGCAGGCTCCCCATTGCTCTATAACCGGCCCCTTTGGGGCCAATTCGGCAGTGTCCTTCCCACCGACTCACTCGGGTTCAAGGACAGTGACAAATCGGTCTGGATCCACGGATTATGGCTGTTCGGAGTCAGCAGGCGCACGAGGACCTATATTTCTTTTCCCGAGGCAGACCGTCCATGGACCAAACTTCTGGGCGGCTATGTTATGTCCTGGAAAACCACAACGCGATTCACAATTAAGGTACACGGGGTAGGGTCATCACTCCTACGCCCGGTCTGTGTGAGTAGCCTCCAGTAGCCTGACGGGCCTCACATACCCGAGGGGAGGGGTGATAAATTTCTTAAATTATTACTTAGTTAAATTAAAGTAGTGCCAGTGCCGGGATTCGAACTCACAACCTTTGGGTTTGTGAGTAGGTGCACTTTTGCAAGCGCGCTAACCCGCTCGGCCACCCCGACCCCCCTATATATATATATATATATATATATATATATATATATATATATATATATATATATATATGTATAAATTGTATAAATATATTATACATAACCTTTCCGATTTAATAACTAGCCAGGATCTATCTAAACATTTATCAATGTTAAAACCCACTATTTTTGAAATAAGGACCTCTCGAAGGACCTCTATCCTCGCCAAAGCTAGTATTATTTGTAGAAAGTTACAATGCATGTATAAATTGTATCCTCCTCATCCCCTCTTACCCAAACCACCCTTATGCGATTCCTAATAGGCTTTCCATATATATAGGCTCCAACTAGTTCCATATATATATTATCTTCATTTCTACTTCCTTCTGCTATCTTTCAGGTGCAATTTTATTTATTTTTATCAATTAAACAGAACACAGTTCTTGGGTATTTCAATACCCAAAGTGATCCTATGACAATTACCAGTAGAACCTTGGCATAGTGTAAGGGCGTCCTTAGGACAACCTCGCTGTGTCCCCATCGATTATTATTATCAAAACATTTTTTACAAAACCAAATAAACATTCAGAGAGTGTGTATTAGTTAAAGCCTATTCCGAAGAGCGACCGATGACTACGAATGTGACTAGTACGACGTCATTAACATTCGTAGAGCATCGATGCCCCGGGCGTGCCCGTTGTGTAACAAGTGGGGATGCGCCGCGGTGCGCCGACGAAACGTTCGAAGTTACTAACCAGGGGCCGACTTTCGGAAATTAGTGTTATTTTCTGATTTACAGATTTACGAGGCCTTATCACCGTCATTACGACTCCCTCTGTTGACTTCTGATTGATATAATGGACAGAACCTGTTGGCTGAGGCGTGGTGTTTGAGAGACCGTCTACCGACAACAAGTGCATTCATAAATATACATATTACTGACGAAACCCAACCATTTACGGCTAACTATACCCTTAGAAAATTATATCATACCAAGAAGCCGATTATGTGATTAGAGGATTAAACATGAAAGTCTTTTTCCGTACATATTAGCTAAGTGTCCATTCTAGGCGATTATAACGATTCCTTGCCACAACTCAAATGATACCTGCGATGAATAAATATAAATTATGTACTCAGAATTTTATTTTGTTTACATTCGATTCCATTTTAAAATTGATAAGAAAACATTAAAAGGAGTCACTAATCACTAAATAGGACAACAATTGTAATTGTTTGGGTATATTTGGATGGCTCCACAAAAGCCTTAATTTTGAAGTTTATTAAAATTCAGTCAACATTTCGCTAACTCCAGAGATTTTCAGGACTGAAAATTAATAAAAACCATACATGGAAAACAAGTAATTCATCAGAGATCATTCTGGTAGATAATGAATATTTAATATTCATGTCTCAGAGGTTTTAAACGGTCAATTTCGAAATGGATAATCATTAATCGTACTAAAATTAACCGATGGTTTGAATTATAAATTGAGCCTCTGCTTCTATTAATAACAAAAAACGAATTTAATTATTAATAACTTGTAATTATTAATCACACTTAATTGATAAGAAATATAATAAAAATCTGTACCATGAAGGGCCATGGGTTTTCATCACTTAATTAGGAATAGTACTATTTTTTGACGGTTATACAAGATGTGGTCAATATCACACTCAACCACCATGTTTCTCCCTAACCTAATGGAGAATAAGATCCTTAATTTTCACTGGGTATGCTACAGGAGAATCTCTTGACTCCTGAGTTAATCCATGGATGAGAGACCGTTAATGTAAAACCCGAAAACTGACTTCTCATGTGGTTTCAACAGATAACATCTGTATTAAAATCCAGAATATAATTTATTCAAACCGTTTGTGAAATAACTAGACCGTGGTGTTTTTGTTGGTTTTCAAAGGATATATAATCGGTTTTTAAGGGTGTCACACACAAGCGAATAAAATGCTCAATAACATGGAAATCCGGTCTCTGCTTATATTTTCCTATTCTAAACTATTAATTTAATAATAGCTTTAATCAGGAAAAAAATTTAATATAAAAATAAAAAAAACAATAAATATTCAAACAAATACATACTTGTGAATATAATATGGGAAATACAGTTCAAACGTTAAATTTTATGCTATTAAAATGGAAATCATCTAATTTAGTCCAAAAAGTGCAAAATATGCAATCGTATGCAACGAAAACCAAAATCGTGTAATTTAGCCCAAAAAGTGCAAAGCGTGCCATTCGTACAATATTAAATTTAAATATATCACACCATTGATCGTGGATTGGGTAGATAGTTGGTTAAACACAGGTGAATAATAAATAAATAATACATAATAAATAATAAACATACATAAATAATACACATAATAAATTATATTCATGCAATAACATGAAAATACGATCTCTAGTTATAATGCTCATTCGTAGACTAAAAGATTCCAACAATGCTTTTAACATACTAATGAAGCTAAATATAAGGTAAAACAAGTTACTCAAATATAAAACGGAAGTTGAACAATTGGAGTTTCTCAACTAAGCAGGGGGGAGATCCCCTTAAAGACAAGTCAAATCCTCCTAAAGGACGAATGGAGAAAAGTTTTGGAGGAATCTCGATATTTGGCTGTTTTACGTTTTTCTGGAAAGAGTAGTCGGATTTTAACTTGGCGACTTTTCAGAGAAAAGTAAGTTACCAGGAGGCACGATAAAAACAAAATACGACTCTTTTAGGCCATCCATGATTTTATGTTTTTCTATCTATAAAATTGTTTCTTAAAATGATTACAGGGTAAACCACAAAATCTCAATTTATTTATTTTTGTAATGTTTCAGCCTTAACCTTGGTCATTAAGAAACGTTTTGAATGATTCTATTTTCTATTTTTTTTTTTTTTAAAGCCTGTGATGTTACAGCTACTTTTTCGCTAAAATCGATTTACCACTTTATATCGTAGATTTTTACAATTTTTATCGAAATCGTTAATGGCTAACGATTTTGATCAAATTCTTTATATTAATGTACAATTGAATGCTCTTTAATATCAGATAGGTCTCTCATTGTTAGTTATAATTAAAAAGGATAAATATAAACTATGAAGGAAACTGATTGGAGTTGAAAACAAATTTCCGGAAATAAGAGTAGGAATACAGATGTATAATATAACGTTAGAAATCTAAATATTATAGAAAAAAACAATATCTAACATATAAAGCCGTAGAAGGTAATGAAGAGTGACAAAAACGCATAAATTTAAGTGATTGCTGTAGTAAATAATTTATACTTTTATATTATTTAATGAAAAATAAATGTTTCTCTATATTTCAGATCGTTCTGCCAAACAGGGCTCAAAACGGCCTGAAGATTATTCGGCCGTTCACGGTCCCAGCGTACGACCGGGCAGATAAAGTAACGCTTGGGACAGCTTCATCTCATTTCCAGACTTTTACAGAAAAAAAAAATTTAGTACACTCTCAACACTATTATATTTCTACGTTTATGTTTTTAAATACATTTTTTTTCTAATTATTTATATGTTTTTTTATTGTGCTGTGTTCCATATTGTCAACTTTTGTTGCATTTACAATAATATGAATTAATATTATGTCACGTAATAAATATTACTAGGGATACAACATTTGGGCTCCACTTATCTGAACAATTATGATCTAATATTCCGATACTCTCCTATTTGGACAAGAAAAAAAAAAAAAAGATACTATTATTGTTGAGAAAAATTTTCAAACATCGATACACTATAAAAAAAATAATAAGAAGACGAATATAAATAATTCTTCAAACGTTCAACCCAGTACGTCCATAAATTAAACCATTCATTTCACATCACGATTGTCAATTACTAAATTCCACGCGTCGGAAGCAATCCTACTACGACCTTACTGATAGCTGATACTATTGTGGAGAGAGTAATGGCATTCCAATTGAGATAGTTCGGTCACGTCTAGGGTATGGAGTCGAGATAAGCCAGAAAGGCAATCAAAGAGAGAGCCTAAGTAGAGAGGCAAAGACGGTGAAGTACAACATGGGCGGACATGAGACTTGACCGGAAGGCTACTTAGAGTCATGTCCAGTTTGGTCGAGATTGGAAAACCGTCCAGAGCTATTTACGAACCTCTGGCTCGGAAAAGTAGGTGACAGATTGTTGGAAGAACCGAAATCATTATGATTAATACAAAAAACAACAACAGCAACTCATCCTTCAGAAATGCTTATTGAAACTATTAGCACTTTTAATTTAAAATATCAAACAGTGCAAGGCAAAAATCAGATGGATGGGGTACAGTGTTGACCCCTAAAGTCGAGAATCTTTAACTGGTAAGTGCCACTCCCCAATGCCCTTCTTTGCGGGATTTATTTATTATTATTATTTAATATTGCATTTGAAGTGACGTGATGAAAGAAAAGCACTCTAATCTAGGAATTTATTTTACCCCTTGCATGTGGCGGGTAGGGGTTTTCAGGAGTTCTGAAGGGTTGTAAATTAGAATGCATTACTTAATTATTAAGTATTAGTCGATTTTTAATTTTTAATTATTCATATGCATTACTTTTATATATTATTATAAAATAATCTTTCTTGCTTATATATATATATATATATATATATATATATATATATATATATATATATATATATATATATATATATATATATATATATATATGATTATTTTTATTTATTTATTGGTTTTACTATTAATTTTTCCTTGTAAATAAGATCTGAATGTGCCCAGTGGTCACTAATACCTATTTACTAGGAATGTGTTAGAATGCAATGTTTTTCAATTAAAAAAAGTTATTATTAAAATATTAACCAATTTCAACTATATTATTAAAAAAAAAGCTAAGTTACTATTAAAAAAAAGCATTTTAATTATTAGACTAGTTTAGCTTTGTATATATTAATATAAGACACCTCAATGTAATGCATAAAAAGGATTATAGGAGTTAAAAGAGTGAAGTAGAGGAAATCTTGTAGTCCTTGTGAGATACACTGTTTCTTTGCTAATACTGGTTTGATTTCGATTATTCCTTTTTTTTTAGATAATTTAATTACCTTTAATATTATTGTATACATTACCGTAAAATGCATAGTTATTGAATTATGCGCAAATAAAATATTATTTTCAACATAACTTTTTTCACTGCATTTCCTCCGTTATGTACTACATATATGAAAAGTTAAAGGGCTTTAAGGAGAATAATTTAGGCAAGTTTCATCAAAATCGTTAAAGCCGTTTATAATAAAATTGTTAAAAAGTGTAAAATCGATTACATAAAGTGGCACATCTGGTTAATCGGTTTTGACGAAAAAAGTTGCTGTAACATCACAGGCATTTACAAACCTTGAATGTTTAATTTCAGTTTCGTGCAACTTTTCGTTTTGAGCTAGACTGTTCACATACACACAGACCATTTTGCGAGACATGGTTATTTGGGGATCTTAAAAGTATTTCAGTTGAAAACTCGAATTCGAAAATTTTCACGATCGCAATACTTCCCCTTACTATATAATTCATATATAGGTAAGGTAAAGTAAAAATGACATTAAAATTCAACAAATTTTAAAATATATCAGTTTAATTAAGAGTATTCTTCCAGTTTCAACATAGGAAGGGTAGGTTTTAAATCAACTTGAGTATTACCTCCATATCAAAATAAAATCATACCGATATTCCAGATATCGACATTTTGATTTTAATTCTGATTTTAACATTTTAATTAATCCAGGCATCCACAATAGATACAAATCCTTACATGCCCATATCATCCTGCGATTTGTGTCGATTTAGAAAAACAATGGAGGTGTCTGAGATGAAATTAGTCTGCTTAGGCCATCATCAGTTTATATGCTTTGTTTAACGTGTATCGTTCAATAAAACATAGTATTAAAAGACTTTTAGACGTGTTCTGAATTCAGCGGCAACTACCATGCTTCGAGTGTCCAAACCCCGGACGTCCTGGGACTTATCTGACCATCAGCGGTAATCTTGCGCAGCGGCTGATATCCGGCAACAGCCACAGCTCTCGCCTTATTAAGAGGATTGCGTAACCTTTATGGGACATCGTGGAATAAGCATACCAAACATTCGGTCTCCTTATCTATCGTTGCGAAGAAACGCGATATATTTTGACAGTGCAGATAAAAACGATCGCACCAATGAAACATTTGTGCGTTACTTATTTTTGAAATTTTTGATTGAAACGTGCTGAACTCCAACGATTTATTTATTTATAAGAAGAATAAGGTACAGCTACAGTATTCCGTTCAGAATCATTGAAGAATCGATTGCGACATTACGAACCAAAGCGTATGGACTTCATGATAGGAGCTATTATGGGACTATGTTTACCATATGTTAAATATTACATTGAAGCCCACGCTTCAACCAAGTCCATTTTAATGAGATTAATAATACAATTTATCCTTAAGTGCCTACGAGGTATCTGGAAAACTCGTTTTTCAATTAGTTATTGTTGGACAAGTTCCAAAATAGTTCGTTTCCAGAGGAATGTTTTGCTGGTGTAATCATCGAAAAAAGTTTTAACTTGTATGAGATTCATATTCTGTCATCTTCAGCGACAGTCATGAAAGTGGGATGCGGAACTTAATTCAATTAATGCATTAACGCGTTATACTCGCGTGGCTGATTTGCGAAACATCAGTGTTTAGAATTAATGCTCCCAAAAGAGTAACCCTTACCAGTTGAGAGTTTGGATTTATCGAGGCGATTATACACTTACCCTGAATACCACTTACCTCACATTATCTTACATATTTCCTCAACATCCATCTCATCGGTATTTGTCAACAACAGTAAATGTCATCATCTGTTAATTGTTTGACTTAAGGAAAGAAGATCGTTAGTAATTATATTTTTGTTGGTATAAACAAAAGTTTTTTTAGCTAATCTTCTTCATAGCTCGTACGGTGAATTTTAGAGCAATATAATTAAAGTAAAATAAATACAAATCTGGCATAATTTTATAGTTTTTTTTGTTGTTGCTAGATTCCACTTTTCCCCCTCAAGAGGGAGGACAAATTTGGTTTCGAATTTTCAGACTGAGATGAGTGTAAATATTGAACATAAGTATGACTGTGTTTATGTTGTTTATTTTATTTTATTTTTATTTTCATTCTTTCTTTTTATTTATTTGGTTATTATTTAATTTATTTATGCTCTAAATATGCTTTAAATGAATTCCTTTATCACTAATATTTAATATCCTTAATTGAGATAGGTTATAATATTTGACAATAAATAATAAAACAGTTTATCGCTCAAAATATGCAATTTATTTACAATAAATATTTATTTATGTAATGCTATGTTTAATTATTTAGATTGTTTAATAATATTAAATTATTTAATAGTTTCATTATTATTCATTTATATTTTCCATTACTATATAATAATATAAAACATATTATAATAGTATAGTAAAACATGTAATAATAGTATGTCATTATTCATACGAGAATATATGAAAATCAATTAGGTATTAAAAGTTATGAATTGCAGCTAATGAAAAGAAACAAAACTGAACACAACTGTGTATTTAAATGATCTGAATATTCAATTAAATATTTATATTTGAGGCGTCTACTAACAAAAAGGGATAATTCTAAGTTCTAAAATTTTGCAAAAAAGACAAATAACTCCGTAAAAAGTTTTGCATTGATGGAATAAATTTCTAACAAGTCTAATTTTTTTTGGTAAATGTTTATTTTAGAATCGTCCAGAAGTTTAAATTAAAACAGTAATAGAATTTTCGAAAAAAAAAAGGAATTATCCCCCATTTAAAATATTCAAATTAATTCATGAAAAAACACGAGATAAAGGGATCAAGTATATATTGGTATTTGCTAAGAGAAGTTTATTATTTTACTCGAAATACCCTACACTGAAAGGTTGATTTAATTATATTTTTATTCATAACTGTAAATTTAAAATATAATTATTGTGTTTATATATTATTTCCAATTAATGTAAGATATCTCGAAATATTCACGCGGAAAATGAATTTTTATTCTAATTTAACAGATCACGTAAAGTGTCAATTTTGGGAGTACACAGTCCTGATAAGATAAAATACCTTAACTCCAAATTTTTGTTTTAAATACATTTTTGTAGTGTGATATAATTGGTCGAAAAAAAAATTCTTATGACATCAGAAAGCCCTAATTAGGAAAGATTAGGACCCAACCATTGGATTTAGTCCATTTTTTAGACTATTTCCGATACACTATAAAAATGTATTTAGAAAAATGGTTTGTAGTTAGGGCCTTTTAACTTATCAGGGCAGTAATGTTAATAATAAATGAGTAAACAAAATAACATTTTATTTATTTGTAATTAGTTATAGAATATTATAAGAACATAGAGAAAAGTTTTAATACACGAATGGTAAAATTCCTGAAGAGCATTAATTATTGTCTATTTAGAGATTTAACATGATAAAACTCTAGAAAAAGTCTAAAACTCTAGCTCTTAAATAATGAAAGCTTACTAATAGAAGATTTAAAAAAGAAATAAAATGTCTTAATTCCCTCAAATAGTAAATAACTAACGATTCAACATTTCACCATCAGGACAGAAAGGGAATTTATTTGGTCTTATCTCTTTCTGTTCTGATGATGCCTAAATTGGTGAATTGTTGACTGGCTAATTAATTAATTATGTTTGTGTAACATAACGGCTTAGTTCAGAATCTTCCAATAAGTTCCAAAAAGCGATATTTTTCTCTCTAGAGAAAATAGAATCATACATAAAAAATCAAACTCATTAATTAATTAAGTAGTGAAGTACTTCAGCACCCATTTGACTTATCAGCAAGCGATAATCTTTTTTCAAGATTCTGGATTACTTAAATCCTCACTATCAGTCATATACAGAGTCAAAAATTTCAAACTGGCAATGCTATAAAAAATGTACTCCATAGATTAATTTATATCAATATACATATATATATATATATATATATATATATATATATATATATATATATATATATATATATATACACAATATACATATATCAAGAAGGAATACAAAAATAATTTTTTTGATCAAAAGGATTATACCAAGATTATTTATTTACCTAAGATTAAAAACTTTTAATAAACAAAATAAATTTGTTTCCACTTATATATAAATAGTAAATTAGTTTTTATATTAAAGAAGAAAATCTATTCGTCAAATATATCTGAAGTAAGCTGTAATTTTGGGCAGTTGCAGGAATGTGGTTCGATGCAGATGTGTTCGAATATAGATAATTATTTGTGAAATCTGAACTGGTGTACTTAAAAACTAATATAAATGTATATAAATTATGAAGCTTGATGAAATAGTGCAATCCAGGGGTCGAAGAAACAGTCATGATAAAATGCTCGTAAATAAATTTTAAATTTTAATTCTGAAACTTTAATTTAAGTCATTTAAAAAAGTTGTGATTTTGAAACAAAATATAATATTAGACAGTATTTTTTTTTTCAAGTAGATACCCTAATAACTTTCCCAATTAGTGCAGCTAGAAGTAATCAAACTCATTTTTATTTAAAATATCAATTCATTTTATTATAATTATTATTAAATAATTGCAGTTTAGGAATGGAGAGGATAAACAAAGTACGTTTTAGGTTAAAAACAGACTCTTAAAAAAAATTTAAAAATCTCCTAATATTTGGTCCAACGGTTTTGTAAAAACTGATAAAAAAAACCTATAAATGTGCAAAATATATGTATGTAACCGTGTATATATCGCTCACGCTCGGTCAATAAATAAAAAAAGGTTAATTATCTAAAAATAAAAAAAGTATCTCATATAATTATATCAAATAAATAATAGAAAAGGAAAGATATAAAAAAAAAGTATCATAATATTATAATGTATAATTGTTTATTATATAGATAAAAAATAATTTAACTTGTTTTTGTTTTAAAAAAAATACATACATAAGTTTAAACGGTCAGCGTACTTATAATATACACAAAAGCGAAACAGCATTTAATCTGCGAATACATTTTCCAGCTTATGTATTTATGTCATAGCATTGATGCATCTTGCCATGAAAACTATAAACTTTATTGAAAGTTTTAGATATCTTGACGTGTGCACTTCTTTTGGTGTTGAATGATCTTTACCCACACAAAAAAACAAAAAACAATTAAGTTTTAGAAATCTTTTTATTAATTAATTAAAATGTAGATCTTATAGAAAATAGCGGAAAAGTTCTTTGTTTAACTTCATTTTTATTATTTTTTTTTTTTTAAGTTTAATACAACCAAATCTATTTTTTAATTATTTAATTTTATTTTCTCCATACTGAAAAAAGTTATTTTAATTTAATTGTTTAATGTTCTTAGTTTATATGCAGAAACCAAGAAAAGTACTGATTTTTTTTTAATCTTAGGAGGGAATTTTTAAAAAATAATATTCGGACATCTGTAAATTGAAATGAATTTTTGATTCTTACCTTAGCAAGTTTTTTAAAAACCATTTTTCCAAGAACATTTTTTTTAAAAATAAAACTTAAATATTAGATTTGAAATTGCTCTAATAGTGTAAACAACTTAACAAAAATTAATTGGAAGTATAAATTTAAAATATTTAATTTAAGTATATATCCATTGGCTCCAAAGTAATTTTTATTCATACTCGAACCATTTAGCAATAACTTGTAATATAACTGTCTCAACCCCTGGTTCGCTCAGCAACTATATTCGGTCATATACAAAAACAAAACGACGTTTAATGTGCAGACATTTTTTCATATAAAGTATAAACTTTATTCTAAACAGCACGTTTGAAAGATATATATGAGAATGTACTTACCAAACACTTTCCTTTCAGGCAATATGATTTCTTGCCGCAGGGAGTGCCGTCAGCAGCCGTACTACTCAGTTCGGCGAAGAACCTCTGGCCCAAAGGCCGGCAGTGTAGGCTGCATTCTCGGCCCACTAGAAACGAATCGTATGAACTAGTTAGACAAATATTTCTCAATATCCTGTCTTGGTATTAGCTTCGGGAATGCGGAAAAATTGGATTATCTTATCACAAATTAAATACATACGAGTATATACATATATGGGTGATTCTCAAACTACGGGCCAATTTCAGCAGGCAAAATTTTGAATTTTCAATTTTGTTCTAAAATTCCCCAAAAAACATTTTGGATGATCTCTGGAAACTATTGATATTTGAAAATATGGCTTGCAAAAATAAATAGTAATTTTTAGCCTTACAATTTTAAATATTAGGCTCAAGGTAATTACATTTACTTGCATATGTTTCCACTAAAAGTACCTCTATACAGAAGAAAGCATATTTTTATCATTAACTACAAAGCAAGAAAGACGTAAATAAAATTTCAGAAACTTTCAAGTATAATAATCATTTATTGAGAAACAGAAAGGATCTAATCTCTAATATCACATACACATTGCTAAATATCACCCATTCAATTGAACTAACTTTAATCTCCTTCTGGCTATTTGGGTTTTTCCTTCGAAGGATTTGGTTCCTTCAAGAATGAATTAACCGCGGGTTTTTAATGCACGATAATTACAATTTTTCTAGCATCTTAATTACACAGCACACTTCTTGTGAAGTATTTAAACAAAAAAAAATTAACAAAAATGGTATTGATAAAATCTATAAAATGTTTATTAACAGAACGCCAAAATATTAGAGCTAAAAGAGCCCAAGGTAATTACAACACAAATTATACGCACCTGAAAAGGACCAATCAATGTCCACTTGCTTTCATTCAATTGAATAGAACCTACTTGAACCCGAGAGACCTCTCTCTGGCCGCCCTCCTCGCCACTAGAAATAAGCCAAATAACCCGCAATTTCCCAAACAACTTTCCGGTTTTATTTTATGACACGGTAATTACATATTGTTTTACGGCTGGCTTTACGACCCCCTCTACAATCACTGATTTCCTGAAATTCAGGCTTTATTTTAATTTCTGGCCATTTCACTTCTTTACATGAGAATTCCATAATACTTGAACTGAAACCTCAGTCTAAGAATCTTAAAATAAGTAGGCAATACATTCAGAATATAAATATAACAGCTACTAGATGTCCAATCGTTTCCAACAATTTCTGCATCTTTTTAAAAATCGATTTAATTTAATCCTTTATTTTAATACACAATCATTCAACAATTTTTTTTTTCATAGTTACATAACTCCAGCATCATTAATTTTAGCAGAAAATTTGTACTCACTAACGAATAAAGACATAATGAGAAAAAATTCAGGGATCTATTGTTTTTGTTTTGACTTATCTTATTGAATAATTAGTGTAAACAATCGAGGCTAATCTCGAATAATCGTTAAAAACTCCTTTTAGGTTAAAATGGGTAGATCGAAGTGTCTTTGTAATTTTTCATACTAAAATTAATAAAATTGTAACAGGTGAGGTTCTAAGAGAAGAGAAATAATTCGTAACAAAACACAACACTGTATTTTATGACGTATATCGTATAACCTTCTTATCAATCAACTTAGTTATAAAAACTATCTATTAGAACATCTGTTCCAAAACAGGTATATCTTGCTACAAAATAAAAATTATCGTAGAACTAAAAATATTGAATGTACATTCGTAGGCAGTTTTTGATTTTATTTATTTTTATTTAATTTTTGCACTTGTGATACGTATACGACAAATGTTCTCATTGTAATACATAATATCTATATAAAGCAAACGAAGGAGATGGTTTTAATACTTTTGGAGAAAATAATATATTAGAAATCTATAGTAATAATGACATTATGAATTACGTAACAAATACTACTGATGAGCAAGAAGAACCTAATTAATAATATGAATGAAACTACTGAGTGGTAGGTAGTATCTTAATTGGAAAAACCTATTTTTTTTTGTTTTAATTTATTTATACCAATTCTGAGAGAACTTTATTCTTTGGGGTTTAACGTCTTCATGTGCCCCAACAAGAGAAGGAATATATTACTAATATCTAATCAATATAATATAAATATATATAATAATTTAATATATAATAATATAATATATAACAATATATAAATATAATACGTACTTTTTTTTACACATTTATTTTATTAAAACTGGTCTAATTTTGCCCAACCATCAATTCCAAAAGTAAAGTAAATGTAAATATAAAGTTACTGCTTAAATAGTCAATATAATGTTTCTGTCAAATATAGAGTTTTTGAAGCATTAACCACAGAAAAAATAAAAATTGTAAGTTGCAGCTGAGATTTCTAAATCTTGCGCCTGATTATTATGTTGTGGTACCCTTTAGACACAGGATTTAATGCTCTTTAATTTAATCAATTATAATTTTTTTCGATAGAATACACCCTTTAGGAATTACGGGTGAAAAACGAAAAATAGTCCTCAAATGTCGTGTTTTTTGGCTGTCATTTAGTATTCCAAGGGCTATAGGTTGGCAGACGTGAATTTTTCATATATTAAATTACACTGATTTTGTAGCAGTATCGGGACCTTAGTTTTAGAGAGTAAATTTATGATCGGAAATTTAGGTTTTACGGCAAATTTAAATTCATTTATATCCATATTTTTAAATGATTTTATTATATTGTGTGCTAAATATTTAATATATGTTAATGATTTATATTTTGGTATAACAGCTACGTTTTCTTTGGGTTTTTTTGTGTGTACCTTCAGATTCGGTAATGTCTCTTAAGATATTAGTTTGGGTGTTTTCAAAAAATTGCTTTATACTAGTTCGAGACTGTAGATGCTTATTATTATGTACATTATTTTCAATTTTCTTTTTAATTTTTAAATTTCTATGATCATTATGATTAGGTATTTGTACACCACTATTATTGCCTTGCTGTATATGATTCACTTTATTATTATGTTTATTCAGTGTTGTATACCTTTTTTATTTATTATCGATTTTGGATAAAAACTATTGTCTAAAAGTTTAAAAATTTGTTGTTTTATATCATTAATAAACGGTTCCTCTGTGATTTTAATTGCCTTCCTGATTAGATTAGTGGCCACATTTTCAATTTGGAATTTTGGGCTGTCCATATTTCTATTAATCAAAATGACTTTTATAATACAAATGCATATGTATTTCATCAATCTTACATCATACATAGAAGAGAAGCTATATCTAATTGTCATCTTCAGTTTATCCTAAATCACTGCTATAAAATATCTCAGTACATTTCTTTTTGCAAATGCAGCGGACCATGCTTAGTAACAACTCTGGAGCAAGGCTCATTTCACTTATTGGTCTCCTACTTTTTTCCAACCCCACTCTTCGAGATTGGCAGTATTGGTGATCATAGCTTTCCAACAAAGACATTGTTTAAAGATACGTGGAGAAGATGATGAACAGAAGAATCTTCTGCAGATGGTAATCTTGCAACATTAACATCATTTTCGGCAGTTATGATTATGATTTTTTTCAAGATATTATATCGTAGTAGGTTCAGAGTCTTCATCTTTGGATTTCGACTGTTCAGTGATACCAATGCTTTGGTGCCAATATCTGTGAGTTCTAAAGGAATGCTAAATTCCTCACTATTCCAACAAAAATGCTACCGATTTATTTTTACTAAATAAGAAGCTTGTGATATCGCAATAATCTTGCATAACTTTTCGCCAAGCACGTGATGCACCGATTTAATATAAACGTTTTTATCACTGATCTGTTGATGACTGCAAACAAATATTTGCGTGTTATAGTAAATCAAAAGTACAAGAATATGGTGTTGTCAGCATTGACGTTTACATGCTCTTCTTCTGCCAAGGTCAGTGCTGTAATAATATAATAATTTCAAATTTGTTTTGGTTAATATACAGATTTTTTATTTTTTGGTAATGTTTTGTTTTATATCACAATGAAACTTTTTATTCTGTATTTCCGTGTTAATATATTGGCTAGAATCAAAGTGTATTTAATCAATTTTATTCTCAAAAAACTTCTTTTCCGGGGAGACATGATTCCACAGTAAATCAGGGGCCAAATCTAGACCAATTCGGAAAAAAACTCGACTTCATTCATACGAAAATAAAGCATGAACCTCCGCCGGACGCTACGCCATCCGTTGGACGGTAATCGCATATTTACGTTATTATCAGGAAAAGGATAATTCCGTTAATCTTTGGGGTCGAATTTTTTTACCTTCAACTCTTTCTTTACAATAAGAGAGAGGGCTATAGGCCCTTATCTTGATCCTTCAGTGTTAAACTGTGAGTTGAAGAGAAGTAAGTGTAACATGCCGTCTGTTGTACGCCTAGCCTAGAGCCTGGTGGTGTAACAAAATTTTCAACAGAATGTAATTACGAATTTGAGGTACTTCTCTCAACTTTTTCTTTTATTAATATTATATTTAATTTATTATTTGTTTAAATTATTATATTATATGGGCATTACCCATATGCCTCTTGATAAAATATAAATTAGTGTATGTATGTATTTATAATTGTTTATAGTTGTATAAAAACTAACTTCAATAATATAAAATAGCATATAAATAATATCCTTATATAACCTCGTAATATAAAATATAGTAAATATAATAAAATAAAATTATAATAAGATATAATTATTATATAATTTAATTAATATGTAATTTTATATATACTTTAATATTAAAATTGGAATGATCAAAATTTCGTATATAATTTAATTAATATATAATTTTATAATTATTGTTATAAAATATAATATAAAGCCTAATATAACCTAACATTGTATAAATCATTTAATGATGTAAAATTGATTTAATTAGTAACAGAAAGATTACATATTTCGTTTATGAATACATTTTTTAAATAAATCTTTACACATATAAGCCTACTGTTTTTTAGATAAAACATAGTTCTGTAATAATAATGGTATAATCTTATAATTCTGACCAATAAAATCATCACTTAACATCGTTAGGGATGAGCAACAGAGCAAATGCTGCATGACGTCAAAAATACAGTTAGCGCCTTTGATCAATTTATGAAAGGTTTAATAAAAATAGAAATTTTCCTTGAAGTAGGGTTTCTGCTGCCGAACATGGGGCTGAGAAAAACATTCACAAGTAAAGTGTGATTGATATAAAACAAAACAAAAAACTTTCAGCTTTTAATCCACCCGAAAGACCCCTCACAATGGATTTAGTTAAGCCAAACTATAGATCATAAATGGAATTTTTTCTGAATTCATAAATTTTGAACATTGCATAATAATATATTATAAATGTTAAATATTATTTTTGAAAAAAAGAAAACCCTTCTTTCATCACGAGATTTAGGGTCATTTTGCTATTATTTTTCAGTATTTTTTTTATTTTTTTGTGCTAATAATATGTCCGTATGTTACTCCTGAAGTCAGAATAAAACGTATATTACCTTTGCTCGGTTGCTTACAGGACATGAGTGTTTCTGAGCGTACCTACTCGGCGAAAGTAGATGATTCAGCAAAGTTATGCCTGGCTAAAACAGTAGCACTTGGAGATGGACAGACTTTTTCTACTTTTTTTTTTTCATTTCAGAATTTTTAAGAGTAAACAAGAGATATTTTGCTGACACAAGTTCCCTTGCAAGCCTAGTATTCAGTAGTTCAGTATTTTAATGATTATGCACTACGATTTTTTTGAAGGTTTTAAAGAAATTTAGTAATCAGCGAGGAACATAACTCAGCTGTATATTCTCATAGGATTTGGTATTATGAAGCTTCCCAAAATTACTAGCTTGAATAAATATTGAATATATTTTAATTTTAAAAGCATTAGATATTGTTATTTTTTTTTATTAATGAATTACACTTGTAAAAAATCAAATGAAGGGTTATAATAATTTGGTTTACAACTTAGAATAAACATCGAAGGCAACTGATAGAACTAAGAGATGAAAGAAGCATGTAAAAATCTAACCACTATTGGACTGAAACAGAACTGGTTGTCATTGGACGCTGCTTAAGTTCCTCAAAGGCAATTTACATGATAACAATGTGTACTGGATTTAAATAAAACGTTTTAAGTACCTATACTTTCTATTGATGCTCAGGTATTATTAACCTTTACAAATGGCCAAGATCCAAAGTGTCTTTTCGTGAGAAATTTAAAATTTTCAAAAGCGCGATAATGACTTGGTAGTTACAACCAGCTTGAATTTAATATTTCTTTTTAAGATCTAGAGGTAAGGAAAAAAGTGAAATTGGGCAAAAGACGAACTGTATATACTAGGACCCTCTATGTATAGGACATTATAAATAGCCATTCAAGCAATAACGTTTTTATTTACAATTTTGTATAAACAATTACTATAATTTAAACAAAAATTGCAAGTAACCACAGCTTTTATTTATTTATTTTTTTAACGACTAGATTAAGATACTTAAATGTATATAAGGAAAAGTTTTAATGGATTAAACTTTGCCGTAAAATGAGAATATCCCATACACACACACACACACATATATATATATATATATATACACACACACACACACACACACACACACACACACACACACACACACAAGATAAACGAAAATCGAAGAACCAACCAAAGAACGACACAAATGCTAGGGCAACGTTTAAGGACAATGGAACAAGAAAAAGGATGGAATCTTGTCCAGGTAGTAATTTGGAGATGGGCAATTTGATCCAGAACATCGAGAAAGCTCACTCAGGTCATATGGTATGTGTAATAGCCTCGTCAGTCCTACCATCACACCTTTCATTAACAAAAAAAAATCTGAAGATTACATGGATTACTTATAGTATTCCGAGTATAATTTATCTCATACGATGCTAACACAGACACACAGACAGACACACACACACACACACAAAAAAAATAGTATGCATAGGTACATTCATACGAATATCGTCATAGCAGTCGTTAAAACTCCTATGTATGAAAAACTCTTCTGGAGCGTAAAAGCAAATATAAATACATATTTTTATTTAAAAAATATAGTTTTTATTTTTACTAAATGGTCTTAAATCTTTTTTTATAGATATAAAAATAAAACTTATGATAAAAAATAAATATTGGACTTCTACAGCCGTCTTTTGCCTATGGAAGAAATGGAAGTTGAAAAGTTCAAATGATGTAGACATCCCCACTATTTTTTTATAAAAATTTGTCAAAATGCAGCTTAATTTCAATTTCATTCCGTAAGTATGAAATCTTTTTCAAATTTCAAAAGATTTATTAAATTAAGCATTTAAAAAAAAAATAAAATGTTTTTTTTGTCCCTCATCGATTTCAGCGTAAGCATCAACAGGTTAACCAATTGAAAAGAAAAATATTTCAGGTTTTGTTTTGATAAGGTTATAATAATAATTTATATTATATAATATTAATATATAATAATAACCTAGTAAAATTGCTTGTTAGTTTTGGAATATTATTAATCTCATTTTTAAATTTTATTTTAATATAAATCGAACAAAACGAGATACGATCTCTAAAAACGAATATATCCCCAGAGTCCATAACTCTTGGCGCATTAGATTCTAAATGCCGCATAAAAGCAAATAGGCACAATGATTTATCTCTGATTTACAGCTAGTAATAAAAATTAACAAAAAATGACGCACAGTGGAACGAAACGGACTTTTTCTGGACATCGCCCATGTCGGTAGCCAGAAACTGTTCTAGTTTACAAATATCCAAGGTTTCTATCCCCCCGCGTCCCACTGTTTAATTTATAGAGTAATTTTACCACAAAAACATGTGCGAAATATGTTTCATGCGCTTTGTTTGCTAGACGTTTTTTCTAATTAAAAAAAAATATTGTATGCATGCTTTATTCTCCATACTGGATAAAATAACAACTTTGAGCAATTGAAAAACAAAACAAAATAAACATTTCAAATCTTCTGATATTTTATAAATATCTTATATTAAACATTAAATACAGTTATATAATATTTTCAATATATCTGATTTAGATGTGTCTAAAACTTTATTATAGACTACCGAAAAGATGAATTTTTCACAATATGTTCCATTGATGATAAATTAGGAAAATGGATTAGTAAATAGGGAGGTGTAATCCTCTAAAGCAGTTGTTCTCAAAGTTGATGCCGCGAAATTTATAATAATTAAGTTACATAAAAAAATAAAGAATTAAATAAAATAAATAATTGGAGCAATTATAAAAAGTTAATAATATGTTGTTATTTTAATTACAATTATATGTTTTTATTTTCTTCTATGGTTTCTTATTTCATTTATAAAAACCAAAAAATAATATTAGGAATTTTGTTTCTTACTTTCAGTGTGCCCCCAGACAAAAAATTTGAGAATCGATGCTCTAAAGTAAATAAAATATTTGATATTTGTATATTAATATTGCAGCTGTGTTTCAGTATCCGACGGAAAAGGTGAAAAGTATTTTTCTAGTAAAAAATAAACATGGGTCTATACGAAAAATGGGAATATTCTTAAGTTTCTCGAGCCATTATCCATTACAAGTATTTCATTGTATAATACAATTAAATCAAAAAATAAGTTTTTTTAAAAGTTGGTATAAGATTGTGTATCTACATCCTTTACAAAACAAAATTCAGATAAATAGAATAAATTTATAAAAATTAAAATAAAAAAAAAATGATAAATTATGTTATGTACCTATTTATTTAGACACTACGTATGCACTTTTCTTGTCAAATAGAAGATATTAAAAAAGTTATATAACCATAAATATATAAGACTAAGACAATATAATTAGCAAAACGAAATGACACGTGCCCCCTACAATTCTTAAAAATAACCCTACATAAAACTAATGGGCCTAAAATCTAATAGTGTTTCATAACATTCAAAGAAATAAACAATATGGATGCCTGATTATTTTTTAATTCGTCCCACTGTGCAACGCCCGCTTGTAGAATAAAAATATTATATACATATATTTTTTATTTCATCTATATTTATATTTATTCCATAATTATTAATATTGAAAAAATTAAAATGTTCCATTTAGAGGGCAATTATAACCCTTAACAATTTTCAACCTTAAAATCAAACGTTATAGAAATCAATTCATTTTAATTATATAACAATACTGCTTTATACACATTTGTATATATCGTTTTATGTGTATAAAAGAAACTGTAACTTTCTGAATGCCCAGAAGTACCTTAAGCGACTATATAGGTTTTATTGCCTTGTAGAGATCAGAAGAAAACATTGAAAATTTATGGAAACCATAACCTTCAACGTCGACTAGGTATTATCACTTAAATTTGAATATTTTCCATTAGTAACCCCATTTCCTTTATCTATCCTCTTTTTTACGATTCTGTAATATACAATATTCAATTACCCCTTTATCAAGACTTAGGTTTGTATTTATTTTATTACACAGAAGAGGGCAGACTTTTTAGCCTTTCTCCCAAAATGGTGAGATAGCATTAACGATAGAAACCTGAAGAAGTATAAGATCTAATGGAAGTTGAAGCATCAGGTGCTGAGTGGATTGATACATCTGATGGGGTAATTAATTACAGAGTTGGGTTCTCAAATACTTATAGATTAATGATCCAAGGTGTGTTTTCTCTGAATTTACACGTCACGATAATTCGAGCGATGATCTATTACAATGAAAGTGGTGAAATTTAAATTGAAACGTTACAAAAAACACGAAAACAATTGTTTGTTTTCATATTGATGTCATAGTGAACTCATTTACAACTATTCGAAATTAATTTTCATTCATATTTGTTAGTTGAAATTTTTTTCTCTCAGTTATTTGTCAATGTTTGGTCTGTACAATATAATTGGCCAGAGGCTAATCGCAGTCTAATATATAATATTTAGGTATTTAAAATATAGAAATATTTCCTTAATTTAAACCAAAAACATAAATTATTTTTTATCCTTAATATGTACATAGGGTTATAAAAAGAAAAAGTAGCATATATATTTGTATCGTATTTTATGACGTTCTCAGATTTCCAAAATCACTATTAATACAAAGAGTAGTACGATGTTGTAGTTCTCTAAAAACATTTGCCAATTACTTAATTATAATGCCTAAAATTATAATGGGTTTTTGAGCCATTACAAGTTTTTCATTTCAACCAAATTATTGAGCAATAATAAAATGATTTGGTTACAAACATTTTAGTTTCTACATATTTCTCCATTGATGAAAGACCAACCAAAAACCAAGTTTGGCGTACTCAGAAACCAAAAAAATGGACCTCCTCTTTCATTCCATCCTTTAAAACTAATTATATTATTAGCGGCTTTCTAATGCTGTTCATAGATACACTTTATAGATTTTTCTATAGCAAATATTAAGGAAGTTATAATTAAAAAAAAAAAAATGATACATCAATCTTCATGAATATAAATAAAGATTGAAGGGGGGTGATGCTTATTATCAATCTTGAGAAGCTGTTGTAGGTAGAAATGAACTAAACTGATTCATAAATTGATTCAGAGATTGATTCTCTTCAGGCTCACCATTGACGACCGTTTCATTCCCACCGCTCCACTCCAAATGGAACGTGGAACGACCTTTAGTGTGAAACCGTTTGTAAATTTTTAAGAATGATGCATACCGCCTGGAATTTCACCGGTCCCAATCTCCATCACGCAGATCCAACCGACCGTATGTCCAAACATGCGCTATTGGCAAGAAATTAAGTGTCTTAAATACCAAAAAAAAACATTTAAAAAAAAACAACGTTACGGATAAACCGGGTTTCGGATAAGGGGGATAATCGGGGTTCTACTCTACCTATTCATTCGTAAAAGCTCGGAGTCTGAAAGGATATAAAGTCCTGGTGGATACTAAATAACTTTTAAAGGATCAACCTCAATATGGATAATCACTAATACCGATAAAAAAAAAATTAAAAATAAATAAAATATTTGTTTTAAAAGGTTACTCATAAATTTTATATTTCATGCGATTCAACCACATTATTTAATAAAGTGATTAGGTAATATCCGCTATAGAAAGTTTATTTTCTGTGAAACAAATAAATAAATATATATATATATATATATATATATATATATATATATATATATATATATATAAGCATATAGTTGTTTTTTGTAATTGTTGCTAACTATACGCGAATTTATATCTAAAAAAGAAGTATATATATTTTCCTCCATTTCCATTTTCCTCCATATCAATTCTGTCTCATAATTTTATTGTCATGAAACTACTAAAGTATATGTACCACTAAATAGGTGGTATAACAAGCCAAATAACGTCCACTATATCATTCAATAGGGTCGCTACCGACCAACATACTTCACGTGACATCGGATGCTTTTATTAATAAATTAAGAACAAGGAAATAAAACGGAAATTCTTGATCACCGAGAAGGTGTAATTAATATAGTTGCGAAATGTTAATTTTTTTGTTATTTATATTTTATTTATGTTGCTCTATTTTTTATATTTAACTTATATTAAATATAAAAAATATATTGATACTATGTTAAAAGTATTTTAATTATTTTTTTTTCGCCGTATCAAATCCGAAATAATAAAAATTTGAACCATTTGTTAAATTATTAAATCTTGGAATAGAGTTGTGGGGTATCAGAACGTTCAGTCTGGCTTACTTTCATGATAGACAAAGAGAAGGCTTGAAGCCGTGAAATTACTAATATAAGGTAATATCCACTATAGAAAGTTTATTTTCTTTGAACGAAAAAAAAATATAGAGGTACATAGTTTTATTTTTTAATTGTTGCTAAATAATAGCGAGTTTTTGTCTTAAAAAAAAAAAATATTTTCCTCAATTTCGCAACTATATGAACAAAAACTAATTTTGTAAATTGTAATATATTTTATCAACGAATCTATTATTGTTTACCCATAAATTATTGATATATATTGTACATTAGTACATAATAATAAGTAAATTATTGCTCTTCATATAGATGCTTCAGTTGTCTACATTGTTAGAAATGTAGTAACGTAACCAATTATTTTCTAATTGACTCATCCCGTAGATATTAACGGTCAAATTACTTAATTGTTTCATTATAGGTTGTGGATTGTCGTTTGTTTCGGCCCCATCAAAGGCGGGTCGCTACACGTGTACACCTATCACGTTTTCATATTAAAGCAATAATTAATTAATAATGAAGGAGCTGTAGCATAGTTTTTCGATGTAGAAATAATAATTTAAATTCGAAATCAATATTTCTGAAAGTCGTTAATAAAATGAAATCAGTACAATAAAATTAATATGATTTGATTTCCAAAAAAAAGTGGAAATGTTTCATTTCAAAATCAAAAAGTTTACTTATAGATTTTTAGAGAGTTAAATAACATCAATTCCTACAAGAATAGATTGCAGCTGAAATATGTACGCAAGCACTAAGGGCTAAAAAAAGTTTTATAACCGTAATTTTAAAAAATAAAACATAATATGAAACAATGTTTTTCTTCTTTTAAAATCAATTAGAAATTATGGTACTTAACTATTTGACGGTCGGCCATTGTCGTGAGTTAGATTATTATTACTGTTTTTATTGGATCACAACTGTCGACTTCCGCTAGCTACGCTCGCTCAAAAGATAAACAATGATATAGTTAAAATTCTGTAAAGAATGGTTCAGTAATTTTCGCGGTTAACGCTTACAAACAAAAAACGGGCTGTTATTTTATATAATGGTATGATAAACATTTTTATTGTATGAGTTCGATAACTTCCCCTACTTCTTTCGAAATTTATCTAGGTGGCTTAAGGACCAATCGAAATATCAGAAAATGAGAGTTGATTTTTCGGTATTAATCATATTGTATTTTGAATGCGTGACATGGAAAATATTTGAGATTTTTCAAGCTTTTGACCAGAATCTAACCTATTCATTTTACGGCTAATTATAATATATTTTAATCTTAATAAAATATTTTATCAATACTGACGGACAATAAATTAAAAATAATGGTATATATGCTTCACCAGATATTGTTTTTATCGAATCTTCTTTTAATATTTTTTTTTTTTTCAATAGAGGTAATACACATTAATGATTAATAATCGACAACGCTAAATTGCGTTCTAATAATAGAGACAAACCCAGATGCGGCTATTAAATTCAGCGGCCAAATAAAATCAAGATTAGTCGGCCAGGCAATTTGCCAAGTTAAAAGCCTAGAAATTAAATTTTAATTTAGGATTAAACTGATTTCTATCTACCTTCGATTACTTAAAACTGGTTAAGCCCAGATACTGACATTTATTTATATCTTTAGATTAAAAGTATCTAACTTATTATTCATTACATTATTTTATTAAGTAACCTGTTCAGCCATTATATTTGCATTATATATGAGTTCATAATTATGTATTTATCAATCGTTATTCCAATCGATCTTCAGTATGTTAATTCAGTGAATATTGAGTAAAAGCCGCGGGCCTCAGCACATTTACAAATGTTCTTACAATGATATTTTAAAATGATGACTTAGGAATATGTACAGGGTATTAAAACACATTAGGTAATTAAATGAATTGAGGGTAAGAACCGATAAAATTGCTTTACAATTGTCTTTTTTTCACTTTATTTTAGAACATTGGTCAACCAAAAAAAGGCCACAAAAAAATTCCTCAGAGACCGCATGTGCCCAGCGGTTGTTTGATATTCCTGGCTTAATGCTTAACGCCCCACAAATTTAATTTACTTCAATAGTTTATTTTCCTAATTAAAGAAAAATGCACGATTTGTTATACATAACCATATCTGTTTGAAATTTGATAAAAAAGAGAGAAACGCTTTATTTATTGGTCATGTTGCCCAAATACATTATAAACTATATTTATCAATTTATTATAGGCATAATATATATTGTTCTTTTTCTATTTATTACATCTATTCACGAATATATATTATTATCATTAAACGAGATTCCCTTATCGTTAACTTTTTTCTTCCTCTTTTTTTTTTTTCTAGTTTATCAAGTTGACCCATTGTAATTTCATCATTTTATATTCGATCAAAAATTAGAAAACCACTTTTTATCACCCAAACTCGCATCACGTTTCATTTATTACAAGTTTTTTTTGCGCGAATTTACAAGAGAATATTTGGTTTGCAAAATATTTTATTTTATAAAATTTATCATTAAGTAATAATAAAACATTATTTATTTCCGGATTAAATTAACATAAGTTAATTAATTTAAAGGGTACAATTTGAGAATATCTATATTAAATTGTATAAATAGTCGTAAATGAATTAATTTATCTAGAAAATTGATGTAGAACATCATTTAACGTGGCAATGATGTATTTACGTCGTTTCCATTATTTTTTTAACAACGATCACAAATCAGAGAGATAGACACATAATTAATTTAGTGATGCTGTCCAAATGTATTAGGATTGCTTAAATACACATCATACTGATCAATGCTTAACATACATAACAATGATTAATTAACTTAAAAAACAAATTAAAAAAAAAAAATATATATATATATATATATATATATATATATATATATATGCACTTTTAATTAATGATCCATTAATTTATAAATAGGGTAGATTTCATATAAAGATTACCATGGGGCAAAAACTACCAGGGCGATATTTTCCTTGGCAATCGTAATTTTGTGATTCCCAGAGGTTCCGAGTTTCATGTCTGTTGTTTCCAGTTGTGTGGCCAAGATTCATGGAGGTGGTTCCTAAATGAGAAAAGTTTGTTTTTTGGCTACTTTGATGTGATTTTTAGCGTCGTTGAGATGGATATTGTGACCTAATGACGAATAAAATCGAGATTACAATCATCAGCACATTAATTAGCCTACTTTATCTGGCCGTTTTTTTAAGAATGACCACGATGGAACTTTTAGATTATCTGTTTATCTTTTGGGCAGAAACTACCATCTCATCGAATTGGTAGTTTTAGCCCCTTTTCGGCATCATCTCTTACATACATTTTTTACTCCAATAATCATTAAGTGTACAGTATTGTGAAAAAATATGAACTCATGTTCAACATGGATTAGGAGCGAAACATGTCTTATGTCAATATCTCACCTGAAAACAATGGAATCCCTTCAATAAATTTCTCTCGATTGTTTTCATGACTGATTACTAATTAAAATGTTTTAGATAATCCAAGGTCATAGAAATTTGAGAACATTTTATGATATTCCTAGAGATATGACGTTGGACAATCACTCAAGAACTATATCCTCTGTGACCCGAAATTAAAATTACCGTAAATGGACCTCCAGATGGTAAGATGAAAATTGAAAAATCCTCTTCCAGAGCCCATGTGGGCTGCCCTCATCCGACGACCAATTTCCCTATCGAGCATGAATTAAACTATTGAGCTGCTAATAGGGCAATTATCCATGAGCTGGTTTGAAGCTTTACAGTTGCTACCGAAAGCATAAACTTTTACCAGCTATAAATAATTATGCACTAAACTAATCAACATAATAACTGCAATTAAATTAAAATGGTTCATATTAACTATTTATTTCACAGTGTTTAGGTACCTAAACATTAGAAACATTAACAAATATTTTCTTTTAAGAACCAAATTGTGTGAGGCCTTCAACGGTAATAAATCTAGGAATTCGAGACCACAATGCCAAAGTGAAAGAATTTAGTGCTAAGGAATATTAATAAAATACAACAATTTGCAGTTGCTTATTACGTTTATTTAATTTTGGCTACATAATTTTTAATAAGAATAGTATTGTTTTGATCTACAATCGGGATATAACTTAATTAAAAGAACTAGATTGATTTAAAAAACAAATAATAACCATAATAATGAAATCAAATTTATTTATATTCGATTTTATACATTTACATACACACACACACACATAAACATATACTTTTTTTTTTATATTGGCTCTTTAGGCCATACAGATCTTTGGCCATGCGATGGGGTCTTCCTACAGACATTTTATCGCTTGCGGGAGCTCAGACAGCCTGGAAGAGGTCACCCAACCTCACGTTGCGGTGAACCATGGTTTCCATGGTGTAGTGGCAGGCTCCCTTTGAGGCCAATTCGGTAGTGTCCTTCCCACGGACTCTCTCGGGTGCAAGGACAGTGACAAATCGGTCTAGACCCACGGATTATGAGGGGGCACGAGGACCTATTTTTCTTTCCCAGAAGCAGACCGTCCATGGACCAAACGTCCGGGCGGCTATTTGACATTCTGCAAGACCACAACGCGATTCAAAATTTTGGTACACGAGATAGGGCCCGGTCTGTGTGAGTTGCCTCCACTAGCCTGACGGGCCTCACATACCCAGGGAGGGGAGAGTCGCGAGCTGCGTGGATTTTTCCCGGCATGCAATTACCCATCCAAGTACTAACCACGCTAGATGTTGCTTAACTTTGAGATGTGGTTCTCTAACAGGCATTTATTGCTTGCAGGGATATAGCCGGGAAGCAGCCTCCTAACCTCTCGTTGCTAAAATTCCTGGTTTTCAATGTACATTGGCAGGGTATCCATAGCTCCATAACCTGCCCTTTTTGGGCCTCCCTATCGAAGTACATTCAAATCAGTGTTGACCCCCATGGACCGAACACCGGCTGTTATTTGACATCCTGAAAAAAACACTATGGGATTCCTGATTAAGGTACACGGGGTGGGTTCATCACTTCTACGCCCGGTCGGTGGGATTTGTCTCCAGTAGACTGAAGGGACACACACACCCAAGGGATGATCTCCCGCTTGGCCACTCCCTCCTTAATGAAAATATATACATTAAATTAAAATAACAAATGAGAAAAAGGAAGAAAATACGTCCAATCACTTCCTTATTGTTTGAATAAGTCAGCCTAAAATATATACGCGCTTCTTCAAATACTTGTTCCATTCAATGATAATTAATTTTGATTTTAATTTTAATGTTTAATTACCATAATTTAAAGTATAATTTTTTTCATAATTATTTTTCTACACATTTTTTAAAATTTAATATTTGTATTTTTTTAATATTATTCCACAAGTTTAGTTGATTTCAATGGATGAGTCTAGTTCATGAAGTTACGATGCAGGTCGCTTAAAAAAAAGGTGATATCTCAGCAAATAGACAACGACCAACAACCAAAAATCATACTGTTCACTGAATTACCAACAAAAATACTAAACTATTAAAGTTTTTTAAAAACCGGTTTTGATTCACTTAAATAATCATTATACAATGGACATCATCAACCTATATCGCCACTTCGGAAGATTTTTACTCAAAACTCTTTGTTTTCTTGACGGCTTCGAGCTAACCACTGCATATCTCTGGAATTGCATTGAAATATCCCAGCTTTAAAAATAAAGGAGTTCTTATAATCAGAGTATTCATCCTCGGGACGATCCCTGCTCCTCATATTTTATTGATGTCTATTCCAAAATCAATATCTCGTGTATTGTCAACTAATAGGAGGCGTAGTTATTACAATTAATTCAAAACGTTGTAAAAATGACCAAACCGCGGTGTTAATGTTCAGTCTCAGCCTTCTTACCATGGTTATAGCAGTAGAGCTCTGATATGAAAAACTAAACTGAGATTGCACTGTTAATCACTATTTAATTGTGTGTATCCTTTTACGAACAGGTATCCTTTTTTCAAATAGCGTTTATAGAAATTTACAAGTACATCTAGTAAATATGTAAATATAAATTATTATGAGATGATGATGACATTGATAGCATCCTAATTCCTGTTCTACTGAAGATTCAGGGGCTACTTCTTTTCAGACGCCTCAAAAGATTATCAGAAATCGATTGGAAAGCAAGGATGGAAGCAAATCGATTTGTGCGAATATAAAGTTTGTATGGATATGTATCGATTTTGGGCCGTCTAAAATTATGAAATGAAGATTTTAAGGAATTATTTTATTAATATAAATAAAAAATAGGAGAGTAAAAGGGAGAGGGGTTCATCTAAAATTATGTTATAGCCTTATCTTTTGTTTATTTAATTATCTTTAATTTTATTATGTATAAAAAACAACGTTATCCCCAACTCCTTCATTATAACACTCCAGTCATTTGGTTAGTTAGCTGTCACTTAGAATGATTTTCTGATAGACTATAAATCAGATATTCTTTATGACAGTAAATTATCCATCGTCTCTAGGAGTTAATTGGAATGTTATTGAAGGATAATGTAGGACAGAATGACGTATAATTATGACAAAGGCGATAGAGGGAGGGGAAAGAAGTAATTTCTGTTTACTTTGTGTTATTATTATTCGTAGTAGCAGTATTATTGTAGTTACTGATTTAAGAATAACGATGGTTATATCTGAGCTATTTATTAGTGAAAGAGCTGGCACTAAGACGCGATGAAGATTTCTTAATTGCCGGCCGAATAGTAGTAACTTACTCAGAAAGTGGCTTCCAGCGCCAATTAACTGTCATCGTGATTGATAATACATATTTGTTAGAATAAATCACTATCCTCTAATCTGTAGATTTATGGCGTCCCCCCGTGACAGACCAAACCTGGATGGCATCAGAGGCCCGTGATGCAGTCAATAAAAAGGTCCCGATAAAAAGAGTCGTTAAAAGTTGCCTGATGGGCCGCTGGAGAAGTCTTCAATTCGTTTACAACTCCAATCTAAACCATCGCCTCAATGAAAGGCCCTATCGGAGCAAATAATCCTTGTTGAAGAATGCTCTAACAGCATCTTGGACCAGTAACGCTGCCGGCATCCGGGGTCGTTCTCTTTCTATTTGATGATTCTCCGGCTGTCTTATCTTCCTCTGGTCCACTATAAACACTAGAACGTTACTTCCTATCCAAAATTGAAATACTAAAATTCAGATAACATTGTATATGATCCAATAGTACGCACCATTGCTAATTGTTTTTTTGTTTGTTTTTTTTTTTGTTACATTACTTAGTATACACATATATATGTGTGTGAATATATATGGGTATACACTTGGTCCAATTCAGTCATGTTTTCATGCAGTGTTTGTTAAATCTGGACTGTAAATACAACTGGTTTATTGTTTTTTTTATTTGGATTAAACGCCGTTATACACTCCAACTAGAGTAGGAAAGACGGGTTCGGAACGATTGTACAACAATTCAAAATTGGGGGTGGAGAAAAATATAAAATTTCCCAACAATAATTTCCTTTTCAGTTCAAACAATTTCTCAACTTAAAAGGCATTGGCATGGATTTTAAATTTTAGTAATTCTTTGAGTAAAAGGTTTTACCATAATTTTCAAATTTGAACTAGGTTATCTCAAATGTTTATCAAATTATTGAGGGGGTGGAGGGGTGAGGCCCTCTATCCCTTCTATGACGACGTCCCTAGGACGGGCTATCCTTTTGATTACTGACTTATTCTAGCCCGTGAGGGAAGGTCGCTTGATTCCGTTGGTCCGCCACGAAATAAAAGTCAGCCAACCAGGCCGGATTAGAACCAGCACCGCTTCTGACCCGAGATTGCGGTTTCATCACGCACGGCTTCTAAAGCTCACCTTACACGGTCAATGCCATTGAGTCAATATAATTGAATCAATATTATTGAAGGTGGTATATTGAAAGTGCCTCTCTCACGCGTATCAATATTATGCCAGTTACGATCTTAGCCTTAACGTGGTAGTGTTACCGGCTAAAAATAACCGGCTATAGGAATAACTCGTATTCGTTGTTTTGTTTTTTTCTAGGAATAAAGTTGTTCTAATTCAGATTTAAAAAAAAAATGAAATAAAAGGCATTTTTTTTTATTTTGGGATTTTTCAGAAAAAATAAATAAACATAAAAGTAAAGAAATAGAGCCCAGACAAATTACAAAAGCTACTCTGAAACACTTATGCACCATTTTAAGTTAACTGTCGTATGTGAAAGTTATCCTTTTCATTTAACGCAGTCATCCTTATAAAAAAATATTTTTTAAATCACAATTTTCTACGAAAATACGGAGAAGGACTAGTTAATATTGGAGAAGTGACCATCCAATTATTGTTCTGTGATCACATTGCCTAATATGATTTCACAATTTTTTTTATTTTTTATATGTTCTCGATGCACTACCTAGCAAAACCGTATTGAACAAAAGTTTCTCGATCAAGTATAAACATCGGTTCAAACTCATAGGTTTACCTGGGCCAAATAGGGCAAAATCATATGTTTTTGGCGTCTCCTGTAAATTTTTTTTAAAATGGATTGAAACTAAGTAAATATGGAAAATGGAATAAAGCTACACTACGGTTTTGAAACTAATCGCCTCATATTTACTATTTCATACGTTTTTAGGTTAGGGTGCTTCATATGTTGATTTGTTCATATGTATCATATGTTAGGCGGCAAAATTTTTTTATAGAAAATTAATGTTCATACCGTAATATCTACAAATCAATGCACATCATATCGTAACGCAACAGTACAAATTCATTGAAGTACTGTTTATTTTTACTTTTCTTACATTTTTAAACATTCATATAATCCATATTAAAAAATTATCTGTAGTGGAAGATTTAAAAAATGGCGCCTTTGCTAACGCTGTCTCTGTAATAAAGGACCGCCAGTTGCAATTCTAGTTAGTTTAGCTATTATAAGTTTACTTGTCAAACATAATGGCTTCCTTCAATTTTTGATTAGAGAGTAACTTTATAAAGACTCTCGAAATAAAGGTAATTATAAATTATTTTTAATATTGTAATAATATTAGAGTATTCTTATGCTAGGGGGCCAAAAGGTATCAATTGTGCTTCTGTTGGAATAGATAAGTGAAAAAATCATTATTTATGTTTTAATATTTTTATAATTTTGTTCTTAAATATAATTTGTACTTTAATATATTCAATTAAACATTCTGAGTTCATTTTTATTTCCAAATCCAATTTATGTTTGAGTTTAAAGTTTTTTTGGTTTTGTTTTCTTTTTCAAAAATGTGTCTCTATTATCCGTTAAGTTGCTCTAAAGGAGTTTGCACTGCTTTTTTAAATTTATTTTTATGAAAAACTGCCGGACTGGGCAAAAATTTGATTCAATGATCAAAAAATGAAGGTTACCTTTTTTATATTTATTTTTTTTTTAAACAAAAGAGGTAAGTAATATTTGTCGAATTAATATTATTTTTGTAGTAATCCAAGTTCTTAATTACACAGGCCAACGATGAAAAAACTTTTGTACTGAAAATACCTTATTCCTATAGTTTTTAGGGTGCTGAATCCAAATATGATATTAAAAAAGCTGTATCACCCACAATTTCTTCACATTTTATAGTTAAATTTGTTAAATTAAGCGGTTTTTAAAGAATTGAACAGCTTTCAGTCTTAGGCCTCATGAAACAATTAGGCCTTAAGTTAGGCCTCATGAAACAATTTGTAAAGGCTTTGCCTAAAGATGGACCATGTTTCAAGTATCCCCGCCAAAAGTTTCCACGCCTTTCAGAAGCTAAACTAAAAGAAGGCGTCTTTGTCGGACCTGACATTAGAAAAATGATGTTTGATGTTAACTTTGAATCCACAATGACCTTAAATGAGAAAGAAGCATGGGTATCATTCAAGCAAGTCGTTTCAAAGTTCTTGGGAAATGAAAAAGACCCAGAGTATGTTTCTATTGTAGCTAACATGTTACAGAAGTTTAAAAAGTTAGGATGTTTGATTAGCCTGAAACCTACGGAAAACTATGGGTGATACAAAAAAACTAAGGCCATATTTAGATTCAGCACATAAAAATCTATAAAGATCAACTATTAAAGTTAAAAAAGTTTTCAAAAAAAATTGTTTAGTTGGCCTGTGCTATTAAAGATAATAAGAATGTTTAATAATGTTACTTTAAAATATGATATGAAAAAACAGATGTTCTGAAAAACCAAAACTTTGTACTTTTGTCGATTGTAATAAAAAATGTTAAATGTTGTCACGTTGTATGTTAAATGAGTCCTTAAATGTGTCCGCATTAATGATGATCCTGTAACTAAATAAGTTCAAATAAAATAACAGGGATATGGGCCCATACACGTATGTGAGGAATTGAAAAAAAAAAAGGAAGAACAATGACAGGTAACATTTCTGAAACTTGGTATATAAATCAATTTCACGGAGAAGACTTCATAAATTGGGCTTTCCGAATTAAAATTATCTTAAGACAAGGTATTGGAAGCTATTGGAGAAGAAGATTTTGCAAACAAAAAAGAGAATGCAGCGTCAGAATCGAAGGCCCAGGCAATTCTTATTGCAGCAGTGACTAATTCTCATCTAGAATATCTTAAACCCCATAATACGGCCTATGGAATATTAAAAAATTTAGAGGACAATTATAAAAGTAAAAATGTTAGAAGCAGATTATTTCTAATGAGACTTTTGAATGAAACCAAGTATACCGGACATGGACCATTGGCTGAACATATTATGGAGTTAAAGAATTATTTCTCTCAGTTGAAAAATGGCGATAGCGAAATACCTGAAGATGAAAAATAAATTACCTAATGATGTATATGTCAAGGACATATGATGGAATAGTCACTGCTATAGAAACCCAAAAGGACCTTAATTGGAACCAAGTTAAAAATGATCTCTTAGGTGAGAAGGAGAAGAAGAAGCCTGTGCTTTTCTTTGTTCGAACTGTGGTAGACCTGGTCATAAAAGCTTCCAACGTAGAAATTCACGGCTAGAGAAAAAGAATTCACGAAGCTAAGGTTCTAACCGATAGAGAGGATTCCAGCAGGAGAGAGGAATAAGTATTTCCCGATCAGAGGGAGGAAGAAGTTTTTCTGTGACTATAGGACGAGGTGGACGAAACCAAGGACGAAGTGGAAACATGGACGAGGATAGAACTTCTGAGTTGAACACAACCATAGCGATGACCGAAGAATATTTTTCCTTGCGAACAACATCAGCAAACAAGTGAGTGGAGAGTGAGTGGAAAAGTGTGGAGATTTAGTATGGTGTACTGATTCAGGTTTTTCTGATCATTATGTTAACAGCACTGTGTTCTTTAATGATTATTCTAAATTATCGTCATCTAGGAAAATGTGTACTGCCAAAAGTAAATATTATATGAAAATAAAACAATATTTTCTGACAAAACAATTTTTTTTTAAAGCTATAAATTGATTTTTAAAGTGTTTTAAATGCTAACGTTGATATAAAAAGAAAAAAAAATATCTGTTAATGATACGAAGTATTTTTTGTTTATCGACATGGCTTCTTCCTTGCTTTATAAATTAAAATAAAAAAACAGTTTGAGGCATTGAACAACAACTTCACATTGCATATCAATATCAACATTAAAATTATTCTATAAATTAAACACCACAACAATTTTTATATGTCCAATATGTGCTATAATATAATAAATAAATGTATCATTACACGTGTTTTCCCAGTTAAATTTATTTTATAAACAAATTTATTTAATTTGATCACGTATATTGAATCAGTTGACATCCGCATGATGGTATAGAAGGATCAATCTAATTAAGGGATTGATAAATTAATCAATGATAAATGATAAATTTTATAACATATTCTACAGCAAAAAATAACGGGTACAATAAAACCACTATCAATCATATTTAAAAAAAACAAATACAAAAAAAGACAATTAATGATATCTATTCAACAACCCCCGAATATAGGTCCATCCCGAAACATTATGTTTTGATTCCATATTACGGCACTATATCCACCAAAGTCGGAAATGAATTGAAAAACTAGGATTAAACCCTGCATTTAAAATAGAAAAAACCCTATCCTCATATTTCTCTTCTCCTAAAGACAAAATAGACCCTTTCCAAAAAAGCGGAGTATAAGAACTAAATTGTAATGATGCTGCAGCCAAATACACGGCAAAAACTGGAAGATCGCTAAATCAGAGATTAAATGGACTTATACGTGCATATAATAATAAGACAGAGAATCCCAACTTTGCATTAAAATTATTTCATTAAAATTATATTTAATAAATTTATTAATAAATTAAATATATAGGAAGCACTTGAAATAATAAAATCCTTCAAATCCAATACAGATTTTTGCTTAAATGACCAAATAAATATCTCCAATAGTCCAATCTTAAATTTATTCCCATCTATAACAGAAAAACTAATTACTCACCGGCATTACTGGACAAACCCCAACCCTTAAACCGTTTATCTATAAACATCCCACCTACCTTTCTTTCATTGTTAGTTCAATGCGAGAAGAAACTAGTACAAACTTTTCTGTTTAATATAGTCCATTTAAACCTTGGTGAGTACTAACATGTATTTGATTTCTTGTCCTTATTAAATTGATAAGTCATACATGTTTTATAATACTGATTTATATAATTTAATATGTTATTTGCCACTTCTATAAATTTGTTTTATTGAAAACTAGTTTCGAATGTTATACATTCATCCTCAGTTCTAAAAACATTTATGAATGTTTTATAATATTGATTTATATTAAATCTAATTTAATATGTATAATAATACCAAACTATATTTTGAATTTTTGTGTGTTTTTAGAACTGAAGATGAATGTATAACATTCGAAACTAGTTTTCAATAAAACAAATTTATAGAATTGGCAAATAATTTATCAATCCCTAATTGAATAGATTGAAATCCATTTTTTTTTTATTACAATTTTATTTTAAAATTATATGGACTAGTTTAATATAATATTTTGGTACATATATTATTAATATAGACAGACTATTTATATATTTATTAAGATATTTAATAATAGTTTTAAATGTTTATAAGATCGATATATTTTTAGATATTTATTACTAAAGAGGTAATTATTAATTTTCATATATATATATATATATATATATATATATATATATATATATATATATATATATATATATATATATATATATATATATATATATGTTCGTACCATATATACAAGTGATAGTGAAATAAAATAAAAATGAAATATAATAAATTACAAAAAATAAATAAATAAATAATATAAAATAAAAAATAGCAATAATAAAGAAATATGTTCAACACAAATTAAATAAGGGCAAAATAAGATTAAATAATAGTAAAATTCGATTAAATAATAGAAAAATAAGATTAAATAATAGCAAAATATGATTAAATAATTAATGTTATAATGCACCTTTCGGCAATACCAAAATAGCATTATCATATTTTTTTTTTAGTATTAATCATATTTAAAATATTTCTTTTATATATGTTTAAAAAATATAAATTTAACTTAATAAACTGATGAGAAATGAAGAAACGTGTTGAATTAATATTCTTATTCTAAAATAAAATATTTTTTTCGCCTTCAGGAATTTAAAATATTCCTAAAATGAATTATTCAAAATTAAAATTTTCCAAGGTTTAGAACTTATATAAACAAACATATATTTTTTAAAAAACCTACATGGAGAATTATCGAAAACGTTTTATTTATAATCTCGCATTACTTCTGTTATATGCTTTAGAACTATTGTAACATTGTTGTTTTGAGAATCAATCAAATCTATTTAATTACTGAAGGTATTAATGAATTTTTGGCTATCTCCATTTAATCATTTATTTTTTTCTTTGTCATCCAATGACGTTTTCGGGATTCCATCTTATGATTTCGGTGTAAACCAGATCTTACTTTTGTTTCTCAATCACCACTTTCACTTAGACGTATATTACTCTATTTAAATATTATTTACAGTTTATTGGCTTACAATTAGTCTTGAAGAATGTTATATTGTTGCTAATTTTTTTTAATATTTTAAATCATTAGCTTAACTATTATATATGCATTTTAATTTTTAGTAACCAATTGTGAGCAAATATTTTGAAATTCATTATTATTGTATATTACTATTAGTTATTTTTTATAATTTATTTTGTATATAATGCCAGCGGTGTATGTACCTAGATTTTTGTGTACGTTTTAAAACTTATGGTTTTTGTACATTTTTGTAATATAAACGGATATTAATACTCTTATATGTTTTGTGCTCGGTCTGATATTATAAATAGCATGTATCTGCATATAAAGATTATTGTAGAGTAATATATGCGTAAATTATAGCGTTGATTCAGTAATAAAAGTGCATAACGCCCTTGGATAGCAAAGAATTAATAAATGGTTTGACGGAGGAAGTCTTAATGGCTTTAATACATATAATTATTATTATATAACTTCCTAGAAAAATGAAAAAAAAAAATTATATCGCTACTATCTACACAACTATAATTAATATCGGTAAGTACTATAAACGCCAATGGTTTAATATAATAAACACCAAATCAATACAATAATGCTAGACAATTAAGATATCAATGAATTTCAAAATTACCGTAATTTGCTGGGACAATTGCCAATGTTAATCTGGAAATTTCAATTAGGATTCCAGGGAATTGACAAATAGCTTGGGGCGATTACTGATTTTGACAGGCGAGTCTAAAAGGTTTCGTTCCAGAAGAGTTGCCCGACCACTTAGTCCATTCATTCAAATTTAGTTTCTCACAGCTGTTTTATCATAACATTTCGCTTATTACGACTATAATTATTTGATTTGTCGAATGTTTAACCTCTTCTACAATAACCGCCAATAATATTTCGATAATCCTAAGGTGATTAAGTTCCAATTGCACCATCGTAAAGTAGATAAAATTACTAAATATTAATAAATATTAATATTTATATATTTATATATTATTAATAAATATAGGCCCGTGCAATTAGCTCGATCCCCTCATGTAAAATCCGAGTTTTCGACCTCCCAGTGCCTGAGCTCGCGCCGCCATCTTGAAAAAACTAGACAGAATCACGGAAAAATTTATTTTTTCCGATGTATCTCCTTTCCAATACAAATTTCGGTTAAAGTAGTTCAAATAAATTTTGTAGATTATAAAATTTCCTAGAAATCTGTGTTTACCATTATCTTCTATCTCCATACAACACCGAAATATGAAGTCTTGAACGTGCGAATAAGTTAGTAAAAACCAGTAAAATGCGCAACAAAGTTTGATTTTTTGTTAATACCCCGTTCCAGTACAGTTTTGAGAAAAATTAACTAACAACAATGTAGCAGAGCATAAAATTCCATATAACATGTGTATGTTTTTATTAAATCTATTGTGCTAACCCACCGAAAACAGGACGAAAATTGAATAGTGTTTTGAACTTTTCATTCCTAGATTTTTTCTTCTTTTATTCAATTTTTTTTTGTACAATGAAGTCATGAATATAACAACAAAAATAAATTTTAATAATTCTTAATGTTGTTAAATTTTATGTCTAACTCAAAAAATAATTATACTTTTGAAAAAATAAATAATCAATGTGGGGTGATTCTGATCTTTTATGTTTGTAAAAGCCACGACAAGATTATTTAGTTTTTATTATTTTATTTATTTTTATTAAAAGTCCTATATGTTTTTTTTAATCAATATTAGATATCAAGGTTCTAATCCACCATGTCAAAAATTGATAAAACGGTAAAGTGTTTTTTTTTTTTAATGTATTTTATTTGCAAATGTTGGTAGTATTAAAGCATAGACGTCAACATTATTTATCATTAGCGAAATTGTAGCATAAAACTAAGTGCGGTATTACATAGAAAATCAGCAATGGTAAAAAATTGAAACTTTGGAATTTTCGCAAAATTAACATTCGTCATATTTATTGACAACAATTAGGTCATGAATATAACAACAAAAATAATATTAATAATCCTAATAACAATTCTTCTTAATATAAAGAATCTATTTAACTCTTTGCTAGGAATAATTCTTGCACATCCCGCTATTTAGAGGTTAAAAAAAAAAAGAATACTGTAATCGCGAAAATTTTCAGTTTTCAGATTTCAACGGAAATATCCATTTTGACCACCCCTGAATCCGTTTTGATTAATTTCGTCGTGACGTCTGTACGTAATTATCAGCAATAATACAATAATGAATCAGATTTTAAAATTGTATCTGTATACATTTTTTTTTTTTTTTTTAATTTTAACAGACTAATACGTCTTATATACATCATTAAACTATTCTTGCACATCCCGCTATTTAGAGGTTAAAAAAAAAAAGAATACTGTAATAGCGAAAATTTTCAGTTTTCAGATTTCAACGGAAATATCCATTTTGACCACCCCTGAATCCGTTTTGACTAATTTCGTCGTGACGTCTGTACGTACGTCCGTTCTTATCTTGCATAACTCAAAAAACGGTTTGCCGTAGAAAGTTGAAATTTTGCATTTGGGATTTTTGTAACATCTAGTTGCACACCACTCTTTTTCACTACATAATCACCAGAATAGGTACTTTACTTTAAGGTAATAATAGATTTTCATCAAACATTATATTTAAATACAATGCAAATCTTCTCATATTTGGTATATAAGACTTATATATTAATACAAATAACATAATAGATTTTATTTAAAATTAGCACACCGGAAATGGTACTTTACTTGTAGGTCATAATAGACTTTTATCAAAATTTATATTAAATGCGAAAATTCTCAAATTTGGTATATAAGGCTTTTATGTCAATACAAATAGCATACTAGATTTTTGCTAAAATTGGATAACTGGAAGTGGTACTTTACTTGAAGTTCAATATGGGCTTTCTTTAAATATTCACAATCGATTTTTTAAACGGTCCTCTATCAAATTTAGAAATAAAAGCGGCAAATAAAAGTTTTAGAAAATAAAATTCTGAGTGCAACAAATCACGACTCAGGACACCGACACAAGTAACTGATGCCAATAGACCTGCTTCATAATTAAACCACCGCACAGTACATCGTTACTTGTTAAGAGTTAAAACTTAAAACTAATCCTTAGACCATCGATTCCTGCCAAATCCCCTTGTTTCATTTCTTTTTGAGTTATTGCAATGATCAAACTTTAATAAATTCTTTTTGAGGTGATCCCTACATTAGTTACAATTTATTTCTCATTCCAAGAGTATCTCTTCTCTTAGAAAAAATACATCGCAAATCAAGAAATTAACAGGCCAAGGTTTGCACCTTAAAATAGTACACTAGAATTAGGATTATTTAACCGTCAGGGAACATTGCACTTCTTTAAAGTGTAAAGCTCTAACTTTAAAGAAGCTTTTAAAAAAATGGTCGAATATCAAATAGGTTTTGTACATTTGCTATAAGCTTGTTGCTTTGTGTAATAATTTTTTGCTGTTTTCAGCATATTTTGGCTGCATCTGCTTGCGACTTTCATAGTTATATGATTTTCTTCAACGAACGCGCAACTGGCGGAGATATGTTCCCTTCATGAAAAAGAGCGTTCGAATACTTATAGTTTTCACTTTTGCGTGTGGAGAAATGTAATGAACAATACCGACGAGAATTATCAAACAATAGTCGGCTGTTTTGTCTGGCATTCGATCGTAAATTGGACAGTGTCGCTAGGAACTGTCGAACGTTTCTTGAGCACTACACGTCTTGGCAACCGCAAAATGTAATTTTTTTAAAAATAAAATAACTAATTGTTGTAAATAGTTGAAGTTGGTTTGGATAAAAAAAAAATTGTTATTTACATTATTCATACCATTTATGCTCATCATTTTTTTTTTAAATCTAATAAAAAATTTTTTTTACTATTAATTGTCAAATAGTCATTTTGACCCTATTTATGGATTATAAGAATAAGAATGGCATTTGCTATATGAATCCACAATCAATATATGTTTGTCCAACAAACCCCCTCCCTATACTCGATGCACTGTGCACCGTATCAATGTAAACAAAATGCATTTCTTTCAATAAAAATTACTATTAACAGATAATTGACAAGTGACCTTTTATAAATATTCATCCATGCAAGTGTAAATAAAGGCTGAAGAAGTCTTAACAGACTTCTGTCCTAGAATAAAATTAATTTGTCATTTATTTCTTCATCTATTATTTTTTCCTCTATCCGTGGGTCCATATATTTTACAAGTTTATGAACTTTTAAACATTATAAAACCTCAAATTTAATGACATCTATTATTAAATTACAAAAAATCAGTCATAGTGAACTGATGTAATGGATATATATTGATACAGATGGACGGAGTACCTTGTAATTAATTTATGGAAGGGATGCGATGGATGTATTACTCAAAATTCTTTTATTTCCTCATCCATCACTATTTAATCACGGTGCCTTTCTCCCCGTCCTATTTTCCGAACCGTGAAGAACCAATGTGATACGTCGCACCTCCAACAAAACCGACTTAATTGAATGACCAGCTTAAGTAAGAGAATTGATGACCGGATTAGACACGTTGTAATGTAGCAGTGCTTTATGTAGTAACAGTGAGACAGGCTCGTCTTTGTACTCGTCCCTTCATTATTCACCCCCTATCGCACCGGCCTCACTCCGAGGATTAGATGCCTCACCTGTATTCCCATCTGTAACGAAACATGATTCGGGATGGTCGAACAGTGAAAGTGAAAATGTGCATCGTAATGGGGATAAATAGAGAATATATACTACATAAAATAGTACAGACAATGGACGAATTACTGACACCAGCAGATGACCAGAAAAAAAAACATCTAATGTGGACACCACATGATTTCCTTATTCGCCTCTTAAACTATAAATCGGTGGCTCAAAAAGTGATCCTGAATCTCTATTTGGTTACCAGATTCCAAAGATGGAGACACTCGTTGTCACGGCGTCTATTGGCGTCAGTTACTTGTGACGGTGTCCTGAGTCGCACGGAAGCTGGCGTCTATCATTGTCTCTCTGTCCAATCTTATTAATTTTTGCGGTATTTAAAGTTTCTCCATTACGTTATATATTTTTTCTTGCTACTCACTAACTTACGCTGCCTTAAAGTCCACGAAGAGCATACGTACATCGGGTTTGAATCCCTGTATTGAATTGAAGAGAGAGCAGCTGGTCGGTGGCGGACTCCCCTTGAGTGAAGCTGCTCTGGTACTGCCCCAATACTCTCTCAGCAAAAGGACGGATCTTGTTATTGACTGTGTTAGAGCAGATTTTTTATGCTGTTGGGAGCAATGTGATAGCACTGTATTTGTTGCTATCCAGGGCGTCACTCTTTTTCAGTATGGGACGTATTATTCCAATCTTCTATTCTCCCGGCCTAACATCCTCTTTCCACGCCTTAATTATAAGATTATGTAATCTCTTTGCGTTTTTGAACTGCCGTGAGTTGAGGGATTTTAGGGGAGCTGGGACACGTCTGTGCGCGCCCACGTGACCTATGGCGGGAAATTTTAATTTGAAAATTGACTAAGAGGAAGACAAGTAATCACTTAAATGTCTATAATCGCCAAATTGGGCGTAAGTTTTAAAAGATAAGAATAAAAATTGGAACAAAAATTATTATTAAAGATACAAAATTTATGTTGGTGGATATGAAAATCATATTTTTTCAACAAACAAATTTGGGGGAAGGGATATATCTACCTGATACTCCCCTCTGCGCACGCCACTGATATTCAGGAACACCTCTAGGCTGAGAAAATAGTTTTGAATATTGAATTTTATCAATGACAAAATTAGTTGTTTTTTTCTGTATAATTGCAAGCTTTGATTCAATATAAATTTTCCATTAACATGACTTAAAAGAATGTTAGTTTGATATATATATTTAGTATTCATTACAATATGTACCTAAAATATTCCCAGACCACAAAGAAATCCATAGCTATCCTTAAACAATTCCTAAGATCCCGTGATTCCATTTCTCAAAATACCCGACGGATTCTTATATTCTCACTCATTTCCCCCCACTTCGACTATAATTGCTTGGTGTACGTAGTTCTATCTGCTCGGCTTGATATGGGACTGAAGAGACTTATCATTCGTTTCATTGGATTCATCTTCGGGTTTCTCAGACGCTTGTTAGTATAACGATTTGAAGTGGCTTTATCCTACTTCCCGACGGCAATACTTCCTTGGTGTCTTTCTTTTCCAAGTCCTTAGAACCAAGAAACCACCATAATCCTTGATCTGCTCACTCTACATTCTTCTTTTTAGTATTTGAATAATTATGTTCCAATCCTATGAGCCAGAATGGAATATTTCCATTTAAGCTGAATAGCGTTTTAAAGTAATTTAATTGTGATTTTTCGATGGCGTCTAAATATCTAAGGCCCCAGATTTCTATACCGTAAAAATGTGTGCTGATGGTAATGGCTTCATTTAAAAGTATAGATATCTACAGATATCTAATACTGAGCCTATAGCACAGGCTGTTTTCGATTGTGCGTGTTTACATGCTTGATAGAAAACACCAGAAGAGGACACTTTGGCACACCTAAGTAGTTATAATACATAACTGTTTCTATAAGTTCTCCTTGATAATAATTTTTTTTGTTTACCCTTTGTGAAAGTAAATGATTTTTGTTTTAGTAATATTTACATCTAAATGATTTTCTTTGGCGTATGAGGAGAGAATTTTTATTTTTTTTTTTTTTGGTACCGATATAGGAAGACGAGAAGATAGCCATATCGTCTGCATAACAGGAACCAAATACATCAAATTTCGAATTTAATTGAATACCGGTAGCTTAGATGTATAAGTCATAATTTAGCTCTAACAATAACAGATCCATTATTAGAGCGGGAAATTACACTAGATGAGTTACTATCAACTTTAAATAAAATAAAATCCGGTAAGGTTCCAGGACTAGATAATATACCGAATGAATTTTTCAAAAACATCCCTGGAAACTGCCAGTTATACCTAGTTTCACTGTTCAATAGAATTCTAACGACCGATATCTTTCCTAATAAATGGAAAAAAACAAATATAACCATGATTTATAAAAAAAAGGGACAGAAATCAACCTGAGAACTACCGGCCCATTTCCTTAATTAACAGTGTTCTTAAAATTTTTACCCAAATTTTGTTAGATCGACTAACAGTATGGGAAAATGAAAAAGATATTCTACCGGAAACACAAAATGGATTTCGGAAAGGTAGACCGTGTCTGGATAACCTGTTTCTAATTAAGTGCCTAACAGAATTGAAATTAGAATATTCTGATAGTTGCTTATTTGTTATTTTTGTTGACTTTAGACCCGCTTTTGATAGCGTAAATCATAACATTCTATGGCAAAAATTACAATCGCTGGGACTAAGTGGGAAAATTATCAGACTTATAAAAAATCTCTATGACCGGGCCGCAATAAGAATAAAAACAGAAGGAATGCTATCTGATGAGGTAGGAGTGACCAAAGGAGTATTTCAGGGCGAAGTTCTTTCTGCATACCCTTTCTGATATGGATAATTACTTTAAAAAAAAGGGAGCTACCGGAAGTGGTAAAGTATATCAGGATTGAGATGCGCGGACCGCGTTGTACGGATAGAAGAGACCTCAACCCCAAAGGAGTTACTCAGCACAGGACTAGATAGAAAAAAAAAAGTATGAAGGCCGAAGCTGAGATGGAGTGAGTGCCGACGCCAGAACTCTCGGAATCAGGAACATGTGGGCGACCGCACGGGATAGAGGAAAGTGGTAGGAGACTCTTGAGGCAGCCAAGATCCAGTGATGGATTGTAGAGTTCAGGTTGATGATGATGATTTCGAATTGGTCGTAATAAGAAAAAAAAATATCATTATATAACGAAAAACAGTGTCTTGAACCAAATCTATTGGGTGAATGTTCCGCGAATCCATGTTGTGTATCCTAAGATATTTTTTATCTACTAATAATGAAAGACAAAATAAGAGACAGAAATTTTCGGAAGATTTCAAAACTAAAGCCTCAAACCTCTTAGGTTACAGGCCATAATTAACCGATTGACGTTTCGATAATTCATTAGTGCTTCAACATTACAGTTTCATCATATTGTTAAAAAAAAAAAATTACAAAATAACTTTCCAGAGCTGAATTCCATATCATTTGCTACTCTAATACATAGTAGAGATTAGAACATTTAGAAATAACAAAACTCACAATTTCAAACTATATTATTTTTTGTTTTATATTTTTTTTATTATTATAATGTTATAAATACTAGCTTATCATTACTAAGCATTTATTTATTTGAAAATTAGAACTATTAAATAATGAATTAAATATTTAGTTAAATAATAAATAAATTATTTTATTAATTATTCATTTGTTACTTTTAAATACCTTCCGGTACACGATGTCCTAAAAGTTACAGAGCGGACAAGAACCGATTTCATTGTGCGTTAAGTGCTCTGTGAATCCGTCTTTTACATCCGACTCTATTACTTCAACCATTACAAGAATAGCACTTAATGGCCTGTAGGAATCAGGTCTTCGTAAATCGAATCAGCCGTTCAGCTATTTCTTTTCAACTTCGTTATTAAATAGAAATAAATAACACAAGCGTCGATATAAGCCTCTGCAGAGAGACAAGGTATACCGAATCGGTTGACACCATGATTGTACTTGACACATGGAATTGATATTCGTTAATAAGTCAAAGTATCAATTTCGGTTTCCAGAATGATATGGACCGGAATGATATGGCCAGAGGTATCCCGGATAGGAGATGGTATGGATGATCAGTAAAATAAAAAATAATTCTTGATACCAACGACATTTATTAAAGTAATGTGCACAAAAATATAAAGATATACGTAGGTATATAATAAATATGTAAGTAAATGTAAATATATTTCAATTTCTCTTTTCAGAAATGTGGTTAGCCTTTTAGGGCTAGTTTTTCCAAAAAATTGATATGTCCTAGTTTTAAGAATTTCTAATGATTTTCATTAAATAATAATTATATATGTGATAAAAACAAAACAAAACAAAAAACTGAATGTAAGATATGATCCTATTTACATACGTATTAAAAATTTGAAAAAGACGCATGGATCATGTTTCGAAAATAGGAGGATTTTCTATATATATATATTTTTTTATTACTTCTGATAGCACTGTTAAAAAAAAATATTAAATTTAATGGCATCTCAGATACTGTTGTCAAAATATCCTATCGTAATTGTTTTTAGAACTGAAGATAAATCAAAATATTCCAATTTTCAAAAATGAGGGGGTGAGGGTATGTGTAAAGGTGTAAGCATAATAGAGGGAATATTACAAAGAAATAATAAGAATAAATTTGAAAAAAGTTATAGTTTTATTGAAATATCTTTTGTTTCAATAATTTTTAGTTAATTTCTTACGTTATTATAAAATTATTATCACATTATTACTGTTATTATTATTAAATTATAACAAAGCGTATGAGATAAATTAATTTTAGCCTATTAATAAAGCGACTGAATTAGAGACATATTGAGTTAAATAAAATTTTTATAATAAATAAAAAGTGATGTTTTTGTTCGTATTCATTGTTTACTTATTTACATCACACCAAATCTCACAAAACCTGAAGAACTAGAAAGAGAATTCATCAAATATTAAACTTCCTTCTATATTCTCCAAACAGAAAGCACATTTTTTAACTTAGCATCTTACAGTAACAGCATGTTCATGGAGGTTTCACACAACGTCGGTTACAATTTGGTTCGAAGGGAATTGGTAAGGCTTGCCAGCTGTTTTCCTCAGCTGTAGAAGGGGGCGAATATGCTTAGAGCTCATTTTTGAAAAAGTGAGGGAGTGAGATACATAACAAGGGGACGAGGAATAAATTTAAATAATTTTCAACGTAATTATTCTATGACGATTTTTTTTTCTTTTCTGAAAATATTGAGCTTATCTTCACGCCTAATTTATTTTGATAGCGATAGTTTAGATTTTCTGGCAAAACTAAGTCATTGTAAAAAAATCATGTAATGAGGCATGTGAGGGAGTGAAAATTTTGATGTTTAAAGCATGTTTACATATATAAAATTATTACTAGCATGATAGCTTATCCCTAATAAAAATACTTAATACCATGCTTTATCAAAATAAAATGTCTGCCAGATGCACCAAAAAAGTCCGATTCCTTCATGAGAATGAAATTTCTCTTTTTTCTAAGAATGGCCCACATTTTGGAACATTATATGCATATTAATTTATGTAATTAAAATAATTTATTTTTAATCCTTTTAGTGAAATTATTCATTATTTATAGTGATAGTGAAGGGCAGATCTTCGATTAAATATTTTATTTATAAAATATTGGATAAATTAGTGTATTCGACATTTCTGGATCCATACCCTGAGTATATATTTACAACTTTTTCCTCCTATTAGTCACTTCAATCCATATAAATATTTCTAAAAAAAAATCTATCATTCTTAAAATGTTATATTTTACAAAACTTGTTTAAATAGGAGTATATTATTCTGTTTCCTTTCATTGTCACAATCATCTACTAAATTCAAATTACTAATTCATGGTTACATTAAAAAATATATGTAATTTTGTGCCACTCTATTGTGGAAAAAACTTATGATTGTTAGAAGTAGGTCTGAATTTAAAAGAAAACGAAAAAAAAAGTTTTGGATAATCCCGGTTTCGGATATGGTAGATCAGGATAAGCGGGATTCTACTATACTATTTCTTTTAAAGATATGAAGGTTTTTTTAATTTTATTTTATGGTTTACTTATTATTTTCTTAATTTTACATTATTTATTAATTTTTGTTTTATTTGTGGCATTTCTACTGCTTATTTATGTCCTTTTGCTTTATTTTTTTTTTTTGTCTTCCGCAGGTGTCAGTATCAAGATGGATCCAGATAAATGGGGTTATATTGTAATTCCGTGGTGCGAACGCTAATATCCAACAACTACACAACAATCATATTACGTGCGGTTTTAATTTATTATATTTTTGGATTCTGGACTGTTAAACTATAAATGAATACAAAACATTACACTATTTAATTTGCTGTTTATAAATTACCGATTAAAGCAGTTAGGTTGAAACGCTCTAGCAACCAAACGCACTCCAGTCTTGACTTTTCAATACCAATGAAGAGGCTGAGAGATATATTAATATACGGATATGTATTTGTGTACATATGTATATGTATATATATATATATATATATATATATATATATATATATATATATATATATATATATATATATATATATATTATATCCTTCGTTATTTTTATTTTTATTTTCGATAACATTATTTTTTATTTTATACTCATTACTATTCACTTCCATATATATTAATTTTTTGTTTCATTAATTTTATTTACTTAATTTTATATTTTAATTTTTGTATCAATCCCATTTACCTATATTATCATAATTTTTAAACTAGTAAAAAATAAACATACTTATTCTATCGCTGGTTAAAGTACCTTCATTAATTTCTAAAAAAAAAAAAATTGATTCAAATTTTATAAATCTTGGGGCACTACTCATTCTAGGAAAATAAATAGTCACCAATGTTTTAATTTATTTTCTTATTGAATCTCAATTTTATGTTTTTGATTCACCAAAACATGGTAACTAGACTAATTAATATTATTATATTAACTATAAAACTATCTGGATTATTACATAAATAATTAACGCTGTGTTATAATAGTATATAAGGCAAACTTTCTTCTCATGGAGCATACCTCCCAGCTATGTGTGGGATGTCCTTGAGTGACCATTTAAATTCTTTGAGTAACATTCGCTGAGTTCCTGGTTCGATGCCATCAGTCAAACCAGTCCAGAGATCCTTCAACTTAATAGGGCAAGATAGAACAAGGGATCGTCATTCTGCTCGTCCTAAATAACTTTCTGCTATTTTGAGAGATTTATTTTTTTATTAGTGACAATTTTAATATTTATTGCTTCTGTATAATATTACTTCAAATATTATATGAATAAATTATTAATGGGCTCTTAATAACTCGAATTCAGAGAGTTGACGAGAATTTAAAATTTGAGAAATCATAGTTTTAACAAATGTTTTAACTTGGCCAATATGGTGGATGCTGAATGCAAAGAAATACTGACACGTTACTGATATGTGTGAATGAGGTAACACTGATACTGAACTGCGCTGGAAATGTGGGAACTCCCCATTTAGATCCACTGAAGAATAATATTTTTCACTGATACAGAAATACGGAACTGACTCGGTACTGATATGTGTGAATGAGAGAGTACGGATAACACTAATAGCTGAACAGTCACTGCAATGATTCGTGTAAATGGACCCTAAAAATACTTTTAAAAAATGAAATAAATATGATATAGTACAGAGGTTATTATTGCTTATTTCGGACGTCAAAAAACATTTCTATAAATCTTTCTTTTAATTTTATTAGTATTAAATTTCGTTTTATCTTTTGATCAGCTAATCAATGTTCTAATCATTTGCTAACATATTAATGTACGACATTAGTGTTACAGGATCATTTAAGTTAATTATTTTTTCAAAGTAATTAATGAGATATAACATTAAAAAAAGTGAGTTAAAAACTGTTGTTAGATTTTTATTGGATGGCTCCAAAACAAAGTCATAAGTCTCTCTAATTTCAGCAAATAAATATCCTCAAAAAAATATATAGTTATATATCATTCTGGAACTGAAAATAAACAAGATAACATGAATGCTAATCAGAGTTAGCAAATTTCAAGAAATGCATATTTTAGCAAGGAATGCAAATTTTTTGAAATGCAAATGCAAGTTTTCGAATCATTGGTAAAAATTTATTTGGCAAATATTGAATATTGTTAGCATCAATGACGCCCTCCGATATAGTATTTTTATCAATGGTTAATCGAGCGTATAATAGTAATTTCAGAATGGCTGCAGAAGAAATCTGGAGGAGGCCTGGAGTACTGCAAATGATGTAAATAAGGTTTTTTGTATTATTATGATACTATTTTTTTTTTTTTTTTTTGTAATATACTTTCTGTACTACAATATGTAATAAAAAGAAGCGCCGTAAATATAATTATAATCAAATATAATACAAGGCTAGGCTACTTTGAAGTTAGATTTATTCCCCCTAATATCGCAGTGATGTGCACCATAAATTATAATAATTTAAATAATAAGGATAATCCATAGTATACTGTCCTCGAGTGATGCAGAGGATGGTGTTGTATCTTTGACTAATTGCACCTCTGACCACCCTTGCTTGTGAGGGCTATCTACCAGCATATTTTAAAAGCTTCTCTGTTCAGTGTATAGTATTACCTCAAGAAGAACCTTGGGAACTACAGAGGTAGTTGGATCTTTTACAGACAAAAGACAAAATAGTGGATAGTACATGAAGATGAAGTGTAAAGACTTTTAAGATGACTGGGTTGACCTACAAACTATAGCATGGCATGAAATATAAGTTCACCTGATGATGTAACCTTTGACAGCATCCTATTATTCCTCTGACCAGCTCCAAGTTATAAAACAAGAAGATATTGTGGCCAGGCTTCAAAATCCAACAAAAGCTGGGGGCACATCTCGACTAATATAGTGTCGGTCATTTGGATTTGAATTTTCATCATATAATGCAGAGTAAACGAGCAGGAGAACTTGAATCATTAAAACTTTTATTTCTTATTTAATTAATATAGTTCAGATTGTAAATATTTGCTAAATGCACAACTTTATGTTAAAAATTAATTACATGGTTTATATCTAACAGTTAGTAGTTATTGCCACCTGGTCAAAGGTAAACACGTAGTTATACCTTCGACCACATGGTAAAGTTTTTTTTTTTTCATAAAAATTAATATTCTAACTCAAAATATATTATTTAAAACATTTACAATTGGTGCCGAGATCATGGAAGATGACATTCACTAATTGAGGTAAGGATTTACTTAAATACAAAAAGTTGGAAAATTTATTGAGTGAAAATCGTTGAAAGGTATGAAGGTATTTTATAGTACCTTCCTCAACTATAAAATTATCCCTCAAGTCCCTCCAATAAAAGGAAGTAAATGACTAACCAGTCTACATTTCGCCAACTCAGGCGTTATCAAGATAAATAAAATCAGATAAATGCTGAGCAAAGACATCTACTCAGATCTCACATCTACAATCTAAAAAATACTGACCAAATGAAGATCATGCCTAAGATAATTCAACACATATCTAAGAAAGGGAAAGTAAAAATAGCACAGCTGATGTTACTTGCGTAATATTTTTTGTACGTAATGAATCGTGTGGGTGTGTAAGGTATAAATGGCCTAATGATTGATGATGGGGAATTTGTATAAAGTTGCCTTAATAGGTAGATAGGATTATATGCTGGACTTGGTAAGAGAAAAGGAACCCTTGAAGGGGTTTAGTGAATGAATGGGATGTATTGAGTGGCGGTCAGGGAAGTGCCCTCCCTATGTGCGTCTCACCCCCTCTATAGGATCAAGTCCACTAAGTCCTCCTCCCACTTCACTGAATTTGGTTAATGAACCTTTGTGGCATAGTGTATCTCCTATTGGCGACGGTTTAAAGCCATCCAGTGGCTTCACCAGTGGATTTAGGACCTGGATTCAATTAAATCTTCTCAGGAATCGTCGTACAAAAGTATCGGCTATTGATTACTACTTAGAGTAATTTTGTGATTATCATTGACCAGATTTTTATGCCGTTGCTGATTTAGACTGCCTGTTTTTTTTTTTTTTATGTAGTCCTAATGTTAATTTTAGTAAGTACATTTTTGTCATTTCATCTTTTTTATTTTTTAATATTACGATCTGCGAGCTTTGAGCAATAAGTAATAATAATTGAAATTATTTGGAACGAAAATTAATATAGATGGAAATATAATTTCAAGGGAAAAAATAATTAAAAACTCAAGCACTACCTAGTACTGGTATACGCATTGGTCCATCTTGGGGCTAGTTCTTCATTCCACTAGCACGATTTCAACTCTAGTCTCGTCAATATTATCAAAAACCAGACAGGATGGATTTCCAATTGACTACAGTTTGCGGTCTTCATAGCGTCTTTTTCCCTAGAATCGGATATTTCTTTTCCATCAATTGGATCTCATACGTAATTTATCTTGCAATTAACCCTCAAGATTTCGTCCTGAATTATGTCGGGACTTTCATTTAATCGAAGGATTTTAATTCATATCCGCTGATATGTATTTTACAAAAGTTATTTTCATTAATAACTCATTAACACTCAATAAAAAAGCGATTGCATATAAAAATCATTTTTGTAATTATTATACAGATTTCATTTGAGGTGTTGGATAGACCAGCAGATAAAGTACCTATTTCGTGTTTAGCCCATATGTATCCTACTTTAAATGAAATTTCTATGGTTGGATATTTCAATTCTATAAAAGACCTTATATACGTATACCGGGTGCAAAAGACTGGATTGACACACCTCTTAAAATCCGAAATGTTTGAAGTTTAGATGTGAAACTTTATAGTTTTTATATTTATACTACTGTGCCACCCTAAGTTTCTTTTGAGCTCATATCCACCTTCTAACTTTCTCCAGTGCACATAATTCTGGAATTTTCAATAGAATGGAGAATATTTTATGCCGGATTCTTATAGGAAATCAAGATTCCAAATCAATGTTATATCAGTAGGATATTTCAATTCTATAAAAGATCTAATATACGCATACAAGATTCGACTGACACCACCCTTAAAATTTGGAATTTTTTTAATTTCGTGGTGAAACCTGGTGAGGCACAATTGGACCTCTTTGGGCTCATATTCAATTTCTTTTCTTCAGTGCTCATAATTCCGTAATTTTCAATGAAATGGGGTATATTTCATGTCGGATTCTTATAGGAAATCAAGATTCTAAAGCAATACTATATCAACGATAATATCGATCCGACGCACAGTTGAACGAAAATTACAAAAGCAGGTCATAATTCTTTAACTTACAAATGGAACGGCCTAAAACCTTCAAATTTTGAGTATATTCCAGTCCTCCATTGTGAATTCAACTTGTCATTACTAATATTGATAATTAAAAGAAAAAACTATAAACTATAGAATATATTAAAACCAATAAATAAAAAAAATAAATAAAAAAAAAATAAAAAAAAAAAAAATAAAATAAAAACTAAGAATAATAGCGTCGGTCTATATATATTATATATTTATATCATATAAATATATATCATGCATTAATTATATAATTAGCTACAAGGTTTATTATGAAGGCATTTTTATAGAAGTTTTTTTTTTTTAGAAGAAAATGAAAATTTGTCTGAAAAATCTGATTAGCGCCTTTCTGAATTGTTCGATCGATATTTTTTTGGTTTGAAACTTTGAGATTTGAATGGCAAAGTAGCAGGAAGGGATGGATGGTATTGCGCCTAAACTTGTAAAGTTTGGAAGCCCGGATCTACAAAAAGCTCTACAAGGTCTTTTCAGAAGACTTTTGCTGTTAAAGTTATACCCAAGGAATGGAAGTGCAATATAATCTTGTCGATCCATAAGAAAGGAAGCTTAGTCCAGCTACAGTGGAAACTATAGACCTATATGCCTCTCTCAGGTAGTTTATAAGCTCTAATCGTCTATTTTGGAAAGAAAATCAGGCCAATAGCTTAAGGCGAGTTGAAAGAGAAGCTCTAAAGAGCTGCATTTAGACCCCACCGCTAGACACAAGACGACATCTCGTTCAGTACAATTATTGAAAATTCACGGGACAGAGGTAAGAACATTTATCTCAAATTTCTGGATGTAAAGGCAGCCTTTGGGTTCCTAAACAACAAATATGGGCAGCTTTAGCCGCTAAAAATGTGCCCACTGAATTAATAAATGCGATAAAATATACATACTATGACTCTAATTATTATTAGAATAAACGGAGCAGAATTCGGAACATGAGTAAAGGAGTTAAACAAGGTGACATTCTAAGTCCTCTCCTTTTTATCATATTCATGGATGGAATTTTTAAAATCTGAAATCGAAGGACGATACGGACAGTCGTGGGAAAGCGGAATACGAGGACAATACTTGCTCAATTTCTGATTTTCGCTGGCGATATTGTCCTCATTTCTTATTCGTATGAAATTCTCCAGCAAGCACTCATTGAGTGGAAAGCCGAGCTGGAAAGAAAGGGTAGGACAATATGCAAGGTAATGCATATTGATCGTGAAGAAGAAAATGTGATAATTCATTGCTAGGAAGAAATAGCAGAGGACTATACTGATCTTGGAATAGTGCTCAGTAGAAGTGGATCAAGAGCTTTCCAAAAGGTTATATATATCCTATATATATATACATATATTACCAGCTTTGCAGCCAAGCAGTGGGGAAAAGGGAGATGGAAAGCAATGTTAAACTACACATCTTCAAAACTTACCTACCCTTCTTTATGAAAGTGAAAACTGGGCTCCGCTGGACAGGTACTAGAGTAGAGTTACAGCAGCTGAAAGGTACCTCCGGAGATTGGCAGGCCGAACTAGTAGAGATCAGGTCCGAAATGAGTGGATACGAGGGGACTTTGGAGTACACATCTTGAGGGATACGGTCGAGAAGAGGAAGCTGAAGTGGTTCGGTCATCTATGCCGAATGAATGAAAACCGAGATACACGGATGTTTTTTTAAGCCAGGCCCACTGGACGTCGTCCTCGAACAAGGCCCAGAATGTTATGGACGGATCACATCTCTAGGATTGGACAGAAGGGAAAGAGTCTGAGCTCCATGAGAGCACTGGCTATGGATCGTGATGTCTGGCTGGCTTGGACCCAGGAACCTTCACGCTGAGAGGCATATAGGAGGAAGATAAAGAAGAAGAGAATTGAATGATATATTCACGAATAGATTATATTGGAACCTACTTTTGCAATAAAACAGTAGAAGGATAAAGGAGAGCTATACCCAGTCTTGAAAACAATACTATTTTTTTTTTTTTTTTTAATGTGACTATAAACTATAATACCTTTTTATACCCGGAGACGTGACGTGCATATATCTAATTGGCGAAATTGATCTAGAATTGGTGTTCAGTTACGAACCGGTCTCTGAAGAGATGTTCCTTTACACTATTTGACACTTAATTAAAATATTACAAATGAATAATATATTTTCTTAAATATTATATTGGAAGCTATATTTGCTATGAATTAATTGGGTTAATGGTGAAAAAGTGGTATCCGGTCCTGAAAACAATACTATTTTATTATTATTATTATTAATTTTTTTACTGTTACTTATGGTTATTAGGCCTTTTATATAATTTAAATTTTCAATTAAAGTTTCATTTACAGCTGCATATTTGTTCGGATGTAGTTTGCTAGGGCAGGTAGCAAAGAGGATCCTAGAAGCTCTTCCCTTAACTACACCCTTCGGCCCTTTAATTGCCTCCTTTATTGTTGATACCTCTTATCGTTGTGCTCTGCCCGTTCTCCAACTTTCTCTCTACACCTGTCAGATACAATCTGCTTCCGACGTCGCCTCCAAGCTTACCCTACCCCTCTCAATGGATTCATGCTACTTCGATTGCGAGGTAAATTGACTCGCAATCAGACTAACCCTTTCAGTTGAACGAACAAGACCATTGTGTTCATTGAAGCTCTTCCGAGGGGCAGGTGAAACCACTCCTGTAAATACTACCAGCACAGCTTAAAACTACCCATCTCTCCTCAGTTATTGCGCATTAGTTTAAAACTTTCTGTTGATGTTTAATATTCAAACTTATTGCTAAGATTTCTCTACGTCTACTTTTTCTCAAAAAAATTAAAATAAGTTTTTAATTAATTTTTCTTTATTATATTAAACATTTTGCATTTGAATTGACACACATACATATATAAATAAATAAATAAATAAATATATATATATATATATATATATATATATATATATATATATATATATATATATATATATATACACAAACATTCAGGGGTTTCATTTTAAGCACATATTACGGAAAAGCAGTTGGTCTGAGAGAAAAATTCTAGAGGAAAAATTACATGATGAAAGAAATACACGATTCTGGTTTATTTTTTTTTTTTTTTTACATAAAAATGTGATCAAGCCGATATGGACATTATTTTTCCAAATAAATGTAAATTAATTAATTAATAATAATTAAAGATATTAAAATGCGGTTTGCAGCATTCGTTTAAACTTTTATTGCTCTTTAAAATGGCGTGGATGAACATAGGGGTGATCTGCGAAGCTCAAAGTTTGGACACGCGTCAGGCAAGTATAAGGAGAGGCCACAGTGAATGGGTCATCAATTTCAACCAAATTTTTTTTTTTTTTGTGATTCTACATCAAAAAATATTGGACATGTGTGTCGGCGTTCGTGCCAATGTGCCCTAGGAGCCGAGAAAAAAAAAATAAAACACGCTGAAAATGCTTTATTTTATAACTCAAGTTAGGAAAATAATATCGACGTGCTTTTTCCACCAAATCATTTGTTTTTCAATGTACGTTAAAACAAAATACCAACTTTAAAAAATGATTGCTTTATAGTCAAATAAATTGAAAATAATGTTTAGATTATTGCATAAACTAGCCTTATTAATATTGTTTACACAAAAAATATGGTAGATTCACCCCACCAAAAAATCTTCATGTCGAAAATATCATCAAAAACAAAAAATAATTTTTTTTTTCAGTTTCAAGAGGGTTCAAAATTTGTAAGCCTCGAAATTACGTTTCGATTTGAAGCTCTGTATCTCGTCTTCAGTTTATCCGATTTTGTTTTTTTTTGGACTCATTAGAGAGAGCGAAGTTTCTTCTTTTCATAAATATAAACAACTTTTACATTATCGAGAAGGTCTGCGCTGAGCGAAATTTTTACTAAAAAAAAATTATTTTTTGATTCAGCAGAAAATTTGAATTTAGGGGTTTTTCAGAGTGCTAAAACCAAATCTGACGACAGTTTTAAAAAAAAAATGCTATTAATTTTGTATCTACTCCATAGGGCAATAGTGTTTTCTTTACACATTATTCAATAGAACCTTGAGGTCGCTCTAATATTTAATTATTTCGTTTAAAAAATTGTATAACTCTAAAATTTACTATTTTTGAATCACAAATAACGTTTTTAACCCGACCGAAAATTTCCAAATTAAATTTCAATTTACTATGACATCCTTAGTAAAGACGCGTACATATAACAAGAATAGACCCGTTAAAAAAAAATTAATAATTCCTAAATTCACTCGTGATTTATTTATTTCTTAAAATAAACTTCTCATGGCAATTTTCTTTAATATTATGTAATTTTATAATAGGACTAAAATTTAATATTTCTGGTAACACTTTAAACTCGGTCTTAAATTATATTTCACTTTACAACGAGATCTCGGACACTTAACCACGTACATATTATAATATAAAATCATTATCTGTGATCCAGAAATAGTACCTAAATATCGGAGTGATAATTTAAAAAAAAATTAATTACTGTAATTTTTTATTTATTATATAATTTAAGTTCTGTAATTTAATTACAGAACAACCGAAAACCCATCAGAACGGATCTATTCTTATCTGTACACGGTCTTACTCAGGATGTCATAGTAAATTGAAAATGTCGGGTTTAAAGTGTGATGAGCTTATCTAATTTTTTAAATGAAATAATTAAATTTTAGAGCGATATAAATGTATGTTCTATTGAATAATATGTATTGAAAATACTATTCCTCTACGGAGTGAAGTATATTAACAAATTTTCTTATTCAAAACTGACGCCAGATTTGGGTTTAGTACTCTGAAAAACCCCTATATTCAAATTTTTGGGCAAATCTAAAAATATTTTTTTTTTTTGTAAAAATTTCGCTCGGGGTCTGCCTACCCTTTAAATTTTTAAAAAGATTCAAATAATTGCCCATAAATTAGGTAGGAACCCTTTGGCCGATTCAAACCAAATTCGGGTCGTCGGAACGAAGAAATTCCCCCCTCTCTCCAACGAGTCCATGAAAACCGAAATCGGGATAAACTGAAGACGAGATACAGAGCTTCAAATCGAAACGTAATTTCGTGGTTTACAAATTTTGAACCCTCTTGATACTGAAAATTTTTTTTTTTTATTTTCGATGATACTTTCAACTGTTTATTATTTATGATTTTATGTATATTATTTATGATACTTTTAATTGTCTATGTAATAAAATCTATGGAGCTAGTTTAATTAATAATCTAAACATTGTTTTTAATTTATTTGGCCAAAAAGCAATTATGAATATATAATATATACTGAAAAACAAATGATTTGGTGGAAAAAATCACGTTTATGTCATTTTCCAAACTCGAGATAAAAAATAAAGCATTTTCAGCGTGTTTTATTTTTTTTTTTTCTCGGCTCCTAGGGTCCATTGGAGCGAACGCCGACACACATGTCCAAAATTTTTGGATGTAGAATTACAACAAAAAATTTAGTTGAAATCGGTGACCCATGGACTTTGCCCTCACCTTGTAAGTATAGAAGAGTATGGGCATATTATGGAAGAAAACGTTTGGCCCAATAAATTTTTTCTTATAGCATTTTTCTCTCACACCAATCGTTTTTCCATAAAATGCGCCTGAGCCGTCTTAAAATGAACAACCTGTATGCATATTTATATATATATATATATATATATATATATATATATATATATATATATATATATATATATATATATATATATATATATATTGATTATTTTTAAATTTTATAATTACATACATAAAATAATATCTTTATTAGTTTTTGTTCCTCAAAAAATATATTTAATATTCAATTAATTGTTTTGAAGGCAGAAAATGCTACCTGTAAGATTATATTGATATAATAGTTGTGATAGGTTCCTGCAAGTGACAGAAAGTACGTGCCTGACGCGTGTCCAAACTGTGAGGTTAGCAGATCACCCCTATGTTTATCCAGGCCATTTTTAAAGGCAATAAAAGTTAAAACGAATGTTGCAAACCACATTTTGATATATTTAATTATTTTTAACATCATTATGATATTATGATGTGAACACATAATAAACAATTGCTGGAAAGTCAAAATTGCTCTTCCTTTTAAAGAAAACCTGCGCTCTTGACGAATGAAGAATAATGAAGATAAGCAGAGGTAATAAAAAATTCAAAATGCTCTATATCATGTAAAATCAATATTGAAACATTTCTATGTGGGGAATAATTATGCGCTTATGATAACAATATATTTAAAAATCTATAATTAATTTCTTTATCGAGTTTGAACTAGCACTTTCTAGCTGATTGTAATGCCTTGTATTTTTTGTTTGAGAAATATTTAATGGGTTCACTTATAACTTTTTTTATTTTTTAAAATTGTTATTCAATTAATATATATTTCCGAAGTTTAGGCATATTTTTAATCTATTTTTTTAGGGCCCTTTTACTTAAAAAAAAAAACAAATAAAATAAATTAAGTTGAGTATATTATCTTTTAATTTTCTGGCTGCCTGTCATGGCCTGTCGGCTTTGCTTAAGTGAAATCAACATTGCATCAAGTCGTATACAATTATAGAGAAAATACTGTAATCTAGTACAAGTGGAAACAAGAGACAGAGAAAGTTTTAAAGAGGAAGCAGTAAAGTTGAAGACTTACGGTGTTGAAACGGCAGCCAGGTGTACCTCTTCCCAGCGAAGGTACGGTTGTTGAAGGCGGAACATTGCTCGCTTAGGATATCCAACCTTTCTCCTGTGCAGTCCTGCCAACAGAAAATTGAAATAATTAATAACTATTATTTAATTATGCAACTATCGGTAACTCCTCTACAAAAATACAATAATGTATATTAACGAATGTGAATATAACTACTTTTCAGGGGACCAAAATAGAACTTTATACTTTTCTTTCAACTTCCCCATTGCGAATAAATTTATTTATCGCTGGGCCTTATCACTTCTCCGCGTTCTAGATTTGTATTTATAAGAATTTATATTTCGAATATGCTCCTGGTAACTTAATAAAACTAAGATATTTAAACAATCCTTACGGAACCATTATGAACCTTTTATGGATTTTCTTTAATAATTCAGAAATCTTATAGAAATTTAAGGCTTTCTGCGAAGCACAATACATCTCTGGGTCTTGCTTGTTTTCATGTTGCCTGATTCAAGTGGGTACTTAAAGGTACTCTGCTTTTCCAGAGATCCGTGAAACTTGGAGAGCTAACTGGTTTATTTTGGCAATGCCATTTCTATCAAAACGGAATGCAACTTAAACGATAGTATTCAAAACCCTTTATATATTCAGTGGAAGTGGGCGAAGAACTCCTTTGCCAATGTAATTAGTTTAAAATAGATATTTATTGTTCTTTGAACTTCTGATGATGACAACTCCTCAGCTAACTGCAGGCACTTTTCCTATCCCTGGAGACGGGACACAAGCTACCCGAATAAGCCCGAGTAAAGTATCAATTATGCAGTTCTCAGTCGGAACTGACTGAGATGGTGTCTCTTTTGTGGTCTAAAACAAAGACTTGTCTAAAACATTCAACGAGCATGCCTCAGGGGATCCGAGCCGGCATTTTCTTTTCGTCTTTCTCCGACTTCACTATGATTTCTTCATTATATATTTAAAAATTAATCGATTTGAGCTTTCAAAAATTGAATAACCCAAAACGAATGCAAAATAATGCATTGGTAGAATTTTCATTATTTCATTATAAAGATTCTATGTTTGTCAATCATTCCTAATTTTCTTTTTATTCTTTCTATTGAATGTAATTTTAGCATGGATTTCATATTTTTCTTTTTTATGTGCACATTTTTGGCATCATCAATTATACAAATCAAATGTCTTCAGTTATATGAAAGGGGATGACTTCATCCATCAAACTTAGATTAGGCTTACAGTCAACTAATAACGACTCAAGTTTTTTAACTTTTTCTGTAACATTACTTAATAAATAATTCATATAGGCAAATAGTCATATAACTCCTGAGTACTTCATGTCTTCTAATTTATTAACTTCAAAGCTGCTCTAACTTCTGCTTATTACAATGCTTAATAAAAATTAGTCAACACACAAATAATGACGGGTAAAGTATACGAATCACTACCAGTGGATGTTGAATAACAGTATACGATAGTTTTTATAGGAAGGTAATGATAATATTTTTGGGTTTATACCAAATACAGCGCTCAACGGCTCATTGTTCATCATGCCTGACATATAGTATCAACCAAATGCCAAAGAAGAGATAGATCCGGTATGCAGAGGACTTAAACAACAGTCTTGATGATCCGCATAAGTTACCTGGTCGAGTAGGCAGCAGCAGCCCACCCTCGACATTTCCATAGCATCGGCAGCCGATCAAGAGAGATTTTTAAAATGACCATTAGCTTCGTGGTGGTCCATAGAGTCTTCGATTACATCAACTATCAACTTCAATTATATACCTCTCCTCCTATTTACTATATTAACAATCAGCCGAAGAGCTTTCACCTTATCTTTACGTCTTACTCTTCCCAATTATATCTTCTTGTTCCTCATCCAAGTCCTATCTATAGGACAACCTGTATCATGCTTACAACTTTCGAAAATTTAATTATTAGTCATAACTATAGTGCGTAATTTGCAAAAGTAGACTGGTAGCATATCGAATTTTGTTTAAATTAATAACATCGAATATTATCTATAACGATTTAATCATTAGCGTCTTAAAAGTTTTAAGTATTGATGGAGTTGGCTAATTGCATAATGCTTATGCATTAACACTATGACCATTAATGCAACATTAAGATAAGTAATTGGTATATGTACAGAAATAAACCAAATCTCGTAAGTTATTCTACATAGGCTAAGTTTACCAAGTGTATTAGTTAAACTAACAAGTGGGGTGTACGATTTGTTCGTCGCCGATTTTGATCAAAATTTTTTGTGTGATTCTACATTGAAAACAAATCGACCTATATCCTACCGTTTTGTCCAATGGGCCCTAGGAGCTGAGAAAAAAACAACAACAAAAACATGCTGTAAATGCTTCTTTTTATATCTGCCAAATCCAAATCTGCCATCATTTTTGGTTTGAAAAAATCAATAAAGCCAGCTTACTTAATAATTTAAACACTTTTTTTTTAGTTTATTTGATCAATAATCAATTATTTTTTAATGTTCATTTTTTTCCTTTTATATACTTTTAAAAAAAATGTATAACTGGAAAAACCATGTCGATATCGTTTATCAAACACGAGATATGATATAAAGCATTTTTTGCAAGTTTTATTTATTTTTTCTGTGCTCCTAGGGCCCATTGGACATAACAGCAGGATATGGGTCGATTTTTTTTCAATATAGAATCAGCCAAAAATATTTGATCAAAAACGGCGACACTCCCCTTGTTAGTTTATGTCCAATAAATGTTTCAACTTATTTTTTAGGCCGTATTACACAATACAATTAGCAAGAAGAAATTTAAAAGAATACAACATTGTTTTTTCCAGTGAGTCTAGGGCATCGGTACTGATGTTGGATTAATAGATGAATCGCACACGACCATTGTAAGTAAAAGTATACAGTTTACAACTTGGGCCCAGTGGCGTAGCCAAAGGGGGTCCGTACCTCCTCCGAAATTACAAAATACTTTTACTTATTCTCATCTATAAACAAAAATTGTATAAACCTATTGAATGTTACTTCATAATTTATATACCTTGGCATGCAAAATATGATATATAGAGAGGGCCCCCGGAAATCCCCGGTTGGAATGGGTTTCTTTAAAGTAGATCCTTGGATGAACCCCCTCCTCTCCCAAAACGAAATCCTGGTTTCGCTACTGCTTGCGCCTACTGCTGTCAGTCCTTAAATTTGTTCAACAACTAACCAACCCAACTCCAAACGTGTTACTAGTGACCTTATAGAAGAGGGAATGCGAAGACACCAGCGCCATCTTAAGGCTCGCCGGTGAAACGGGATGACAATGGAGAGTGAGGGGGAGGGACGAACTCAGAATTAGAGCGGCTAATGTATGAGCCACGCCTTAGGAAATTGGCCATTGTTCTGTCAGGGCTAATTGCTTTCGAATTATTGGTAACTCATATCTATCCGCCGTACCTCTTCCTCCCGATAGCATCTGGCCCACTGGTCCATCTTCCATCCTCTGCATCTACATCACAAGAGCTAGTTAGTGATGTTTGTTAATGAGCCAGCCGGGATGGACCATCTCCGGGCAGGCGTCCCGTCAGCCGAGTGATTAGGAGTCATTCAGCGGATCAGGGACAGATCTAGTGATCGCCGTGACAGTGGGTGGACATGTGATGATTGATTGTTAATGCTCACGTAGTAATTACAATTGTGTGTCCATTAAACCACATATCCCAAGTGATGGGATGCGTCGGATTTTCAGTAAAGAATGGTTTACAATTGACGGACGATGTTGAAGTTATTTCAGTTATCTACGTGACGGGATCGCCTTTGTTGTGTCATGGCCGAGTCTATCTGTGCCTATACCTACAACGCCCTACTTTTCAGGGCGATAGTCGATGCGGTAGGTCTATTGCATCTAGGCACACTCTACCACGTATGTGAAGCTTGGTTGGTAGTTTAAATTTTTTTAAAATACAAAATATCGAGGTCATCAGTGCCACATTTTTTAATTTTTATTAAATAAATGTTAAGAAGTAATTGGAAGATTCCAAAATGATGTGCTAAGTCTCACAAATAAGAGTAAATAACTGATCAGTTAACGTTTTCGTCAATGAGCACAGAAAAGATAAGATCGCATTTTAAAAGACGTGGAAGCTCTGGTGGTGTTAGGAGAGCCCTACCACGACCTAGAAGAGGAATGTCCTCTTTGGCATCCCCATCGGCCATTTCATTACCATTTAATATAAGCTATTTTTTTATTAAAAAATAGCAAAAACTGTAAAAGAGACAAAAAAAAATTATTAGTATATAATTTAAAAATTCCAAAAATAATGTCTAAAATCCCTCAAATACCTGTAAATAACTAACCAATCAACGTTTCTCCAACTCAGGCATTACCAGAACACAAAAAGGCAATATCATATAAATGCCAAATCTTACATCAACAGTCCAAAAAAGATCCTTCAACTAAAGACTTCTCATTATTATAGCAAATCCCTCGAAGACATCTCAGCATATAGATACTTCATTTTCTTCACTTTTATTTTAGAGTATGTGTTGAGATGTAATGGAGTGACAAGCTGTCTCTAGTTGATTGATATTTTTTCGGATTGTTGGTATGAGATGTGCTACCGTTGCTGTGCAATGATGTTACTTGTCTTTTACTATCCTGATGATGCCTGAATTGCAAAAACGTTGACTGGTTAGTTTTTTAATGGCATTTGAGAGACTTGGGGCTATGTTTTTGGAATCTTCCAATTATATTCTTTTTTGCTAGTTTTTATAAACAAATCCCAATCAACTACTTTAAACTTTCGTCGCAAACATTTGAATACCGTATAATACATAGAATACCGTAGAACAGGTAGGATTTTTAAATCATAACTGTTCTACGGTATTCTATAGATAATCCAGGCGCTACAGCGTAAATATATAATTTTTTTTAAATAAATAGCCAATGGACTTTCTCAACGTGATCATTAGGAACAAAATAGTAGAAACAAATTGTATATGTTTTAGATAAAATCGGTATGTTCCAGCATGGTGAAAAAAATTCATAAAGGTGCCGAAAAGTGTTTTTTTCACCTTTTTATTCCAAAAAAATATAAAAATTAGTAAGTAATGGCGTTTAAAGATACGGGAAATATCAGTTTTAAACAATTAAAGTCAGTCAACATCTTTTTGTGAAAAAAAAATAATTAAAAAACGCGAAAACTGGAAATTTTATTACAGGGCTTTTAATTATCGCAGGAACTTGTTTTGGGGTTAAAATTGTGGCTTATTTTAAAGCGTATATATAATAACAATTTTATGCAAACAAAAAAACATAATAATATTCGGGAAATTGCGAAAATTTAAAAACAAGTATTCTCGAAAAAAATATTTTAACAAGGGCCAAAATGGTTCTAGAGCCATTTTTTAAAGCGCTATTCGTTCCCGAGGAGTTTCTCTACAACCTTATTTTCATGAAACAAATGTAAGGTTCGACTAAATACCCAAAAAAAAAGCGTTTGAACAAAGGTTTCTTTCTCGCTCCGGCAGATAGTGGCGAGCTAGCGCAGGGGACGTGACCCAGGGAGGGGATAGGCTCTATCACTTTCCAGTGCTTGATACCCGGCCGACAGAGAGCCTTCCCCTTCCTTTTGACCATTTTGGCCCTTATAAAATCATTTTTCGAGAACACCTGTTTTAACATTTTCTCAATTCCCGAAAAAAATTATTTATTTGTTTGCATAAAGTTTTTATGATAGATAGGCTCTAAAAAAAGCCACAATTTAAACTCCAAAACAAGTTCCTGCAATAATTACAAACCCTGTAATAAAATGTCCAAAAATGGCCATATTTCGCTGTTTTTAATTTTGTTAGCAAAAAGTTGTTGACCGACTTCTATTGTTTGAAACTCATTTTTTCCGTATCTTTAAACGCTATTACGTACTATTTTTTATTTTTATTTTTAAAAAAATTTCATGTCTTAAAAGTTAAAAAAACATTATTTGGTACCGGTATGATTTTTTTCACCATGTTGCTAATATCGATTTTATCTAAAACATATACAATTTAGAAAAGTCCATTTATTTAAAAAAAATAAATAAACTATCGTACCTGGACTAAGTAGCGAATCTGTTCTATGGAAATGTATACAACGTATATTATCTATGTATTATATATATATATATATATATATATATATATATATATATATATATATATATATATATATATATATATATATATAATTTGAAATTAAAAATAAATAAATTAGAGTGAAGAGATACCGTTGGATATTTTTTCTTCCTCATGCCTGACATATCATTACTTTATTGTTAATTTTATTCATTACTTTATTACTTGATCCGCTGTCTGTCAATTATTTAGATTAGACAGGTGTGGATGTATAAAATGCCTTAGATTAAATAAATTAAGATATTAGGATATATTACTTTTTTTAATCACTAAGTGTATTGTAAAATTGAAACTTAGAATCAAATAAGTTAAATCTGAAAATAGCGTAGAACAGTTTTTGTTACTATTAAATAAATACATTCTATTTGAAGCAAAAATCAGATAAAAGTGTATTAGTGAAAACTTATATTAATTTATACTTAACTATATTAACTTATAAAAATTATATTTTCAAAACCTTTCCAATCATGGTAGATAAATTGAATTTTATATTTTTAGAAGAAAATATTTATTCAAATAAAGATCCACGCCCCAGTTATCACTAATGATGGCAAAGTCGCTTAGAGTCCCCTCCTTCTCGCCTGAATACAGCAATTGTGCAGGGTAGTCAAATTTGTTTATCATTTTACCGGAACAAATTGTTGAAATGCTTCTATATATTTAATGGATGATTTCAACCCTTACGAACTTTACTAGGGAATCCTGTACCAGCCATACAATGCTATAATGAAAATTAATGAAGCTGGATGTACAATCAAATAACAATGAAAACAATTAATAGTATATTACAATAAATAACCGGTAACCAGAAATCAATTAAGGTTATAATCAGAACTATTAAAAAAAAAATATAGAAAAAAAATACCCTAATAAAAAAGAAAATCGGTCAGAACAAAATTAAATTCTTGAAGATATTCTTATTAAGTCTCTTTTAAGATATATGAATTTAATGTAACAGATTTTAATATTTCTCAATAATATATATATATATATATATATATATATATATATATATATATATATATATATATATATATATAGAATTATAATTTATCCCATAAATGTTCGTTGAATATGGTTTTGAGTTTAACCATATGATGACCACTCAAAACCAAGGATTAATTTTTTTTTTTTAAGTATAAATAAATTATTTCAGAAAAACTATCAGAAAATAATTAATTAAATAATAATTTCTAAAAGGGATACTTTGTATTCATTTTAAAAATAATTGCACAGGTATCATGTAGTCATTGCATCAAAGAGAGATAGATAGGTCATTTGAGAAAAAAAAAAAACTGTTAGATGGACTTTTTCATGATTATAAATTATGAATGAAACAATGCCTTTGCATTCATTCATGCTATGTATTGTGCGCTACACAATAAACTTTACGGGATAATTATAATAATACGGTCCACTGGACATGAATGCTGAATTGCGACGTCACACTAACTAACCGTTCCCTCGAAGACCATTACGGAGGGACCGGAATGTTTCAGAAAATCCTCACTGGAGTGTATATATATATGTATTTATGTATGTAAGAAGATACATTTATATGTTATAGATGTATATAAATATATAATTATTGATTTATAAAACAATCTTAAGACCGATTGTCACGTACGCTGGTGAAACATGGATCCTGACCCAGGAATGCGAAAAGATGCTGCAGATCTGGAAGAGGAAGGTGCTTCGGCAGATATTTGGGCCAGTATGTAATGAAGGCCAATGGAGGTCAATAAATAATAGAGAGCTTCGGGACCTATACAATGAACCAGACCTACTCACCTATGTCAAATCAACCCGTATAAGATGGCTTGAGCACGTAGAAAGAATGGGAGAAGATAGGTACCCGAAGAAACTATTATATGGCAAACCAGGAGGCAAAAGAAGAAGAGGAAGGCCCAGGCTGCGATGGCTGGGTGATGTGGAGAACGATCTGCAGAGGATGGGAATGGCGCGTTGTTGCGGAGGCCAGGGCCCTACAAGGGCTGTAGAGCCATGGAAGAAGAAGATAAATATATAATATTTATATTTGTTTTTAGTGAAGAATCTTATACAAATTGAGTCTATCTCCAATTACAAAACTATCACTATTACATTTCTTTTTTTAATTAAATGATATCATTGCGTTACATGTAAAAATTTACTATATTAATACTGTATAGCTTTATATTAATACTGGAAGGTACAAAAAATGGAAGGTACCCCTGGTCCTATGGTTTGTGGTTTAAATATTTCGAGCCCACTAAGATTTTCCATACCTTTGTAAAGTCTTAACCTCAAATTTGTATACATAGGGAATTTAAACAATACGTTTAAAGTGTTTCTTTCTTTTTCTATTGAACATTTCACAACATCTCTTGTTGTGGATTAATGCCTATTGTTTTATTTACTCTACCGACTTTATCGCAGTTTATAAATTCCATAACTGACTCAGAGAACGATAAAAGTACATGAATATAAAAATACCTTAATGTCCAGATATATACGAGTATATACATAATATTTTATTTGTTTTTGCTAAAAATGAAATTTATATGAATTTTATTTCTAAACAAAAAAACTAAACACACAAATTAAATCTTAATTAACTAATAAAATTTTTATGTCCATTACAATGCTATAACTTTATATATATATATATTGTACCACGGTACTTCATCCTCCTTCCTTATCTGAAATTGACTGAACAGGCATAACGATTCCAAAAACAAAAACTGTAATATTGATTCAATATATTTTCAACACCGGTTGAATCACTTTTTTTTTTAATATATATTTTTTTTAAAATATCAATTAATAATATTTATAATTACTATATTAATTATAATTATAATTGGATAACGAAAAAGATCAAAATCTAAAAATATACATAAATTAATTGTTGGCTATAATGGGAACATTCCAAACACAAAGCCTTGAGTCTCTAAAACACCGGTTGACAACAAACCAGTCACCGTTTCGCGAATTCAGGCATCAAAAGGACAGAAAAAACAAGAACACATACATGCAGACGAACTACAGCACATCTCACATCAACAGCCTAAATAAAAGCACATCAAATAGAGACATTACGTAACTCCAATACAACTAAGCACATACTCTCATCCATAGAGTATGTTTATGGATGTCATGGAGTACATATATAGTATTAATAAACATACCATATAGAGATGTACTGTCTCCAGTCGATGTGTCTTTTTTAGTCTGTTGGTGTGAGATGTACTTTCTCGAGTCTGCAAAGTGTGAGATTTTACTACCCTGACGATGCCTTAATTGGCGAAACTGTGACTGGTTTGTTGAATACCAGTATTTTCGAGACTCAATGCTTTGTGTTTGGAATCTATCGTATATTTCCTAATAATAATAATTAGTTTATTTGCTTTCGGCGAATATTTAGTCTAAATATTACTAAAATGGACAATATTATACAGCCATTTAATCAATAAAACATTTTATATACAGCAATACATAACAAACATATAATAGTTATACCATAACAACACCAAATCCATATAATATCCAAACACATAAAGGAATATAAATATGTATGATATAAATACGCAGTTTCTGATAATAAATATTGAAGTAAAGAATAAATGGATACCCTGATATCGCGGCAAATGTAATAAGTTTTGTTGATAAGATGTGGTGTAGTTAAGGGAGGGTGCCCAAATATCGTTCTCCTAAGACTAATTCGAAATTTCACATATTAAACTAATGTTTGAATTTCCCAAAGATTGATATAAGCAACTCCACATACCAAAAAATTTTGGTATCATTATTGGGCAGAAGTAAGTAATCTTATATCCGAGTAACCGAAAACAAAATTCAAATTAGTGGCCTTAATTTCGTCCCCCTATTAAATTCATAATCTACTAATTATTTTAAGTCAGGGACATTTAAATGAAGGCAAATAACTTCCAAAAAAGAAATTTATTTACATTGAAATACTTAAAACGTTCTGATTATTCATTTTTTATTAATGCCGAGACTAATTATCAATCAAAACAAAAATTACAAACAAATTTCTCTACTTTTGGCAAGGTTGCATACAGTTCGTGACACCATTTGAAAAATGTCGTACACTTAATCCATTTTTCTCCTCATTTGTCTTCAGACGATTTGATAAACCTTGAAGGGGACGAATTTAAAACTCGGCCTATGAAAACAATGGCAACTTTCCCAACCTTTATGAGTAAACGTACAGGTATCGGACAATTTTAACATTAAAAAAAATACTCCATATAAGTCCAATAAGTCCATATTTTACTATAGTCAACAAATAGCAATGATAAAATAAAATACCTTTCCTTGATTCACCAAAATAGCGTTCCGAAGTTGATCAAAAACTATCATCGGCTTCTTCTCGTTCTATAGTTGAAAAAAGACAAAGGCAAAAACCAAACCGCCACAATTATTTTACTATCAACAGCAAACTGGATGGTACTAAAGTATTTGCGTATAACTCGAAAAGAATAAATTTTTCGTAGATTATACAAATTCTCATTTGCAAGATGATTAAATTCCCTACAAAACAAAAAAAAAATCATCTAATGTGGGCCCAAGGAGTCGAGAAAATAAAATAATAAAACACGTTGAAACTGGTTTATTTTATGTCTCGAGTTAGAAAAGTGATATCGACATGGTTTTTTCCAACAAAACATTTTTTTTTCAAAGGGTATTAAAGGAAAAATATAAACATTAAAAAATAATTGATTTTTAGTTCAATACATTTAATAAAGTGTTTAAATTATTAAATAAACTAGCCTTTTCACACCAAACATTATGGCAGAATTTGATTCATCATATAAATAAACCATCATCGAATAAAAAAAAAAAAAAAAAATTATCTTCCGAGGATGCTGGAAATTTTTGAAGCCACGAAATTACGTTTGGGTTTGAATCTCTGTAAGTCCATATGAGTGTATCCGATATATACGTTCTTAGGCTCATTAGAAAGAGGGGAATTTCTGTTTTCCATACCTATAAACAGTAATTGCATTATCTTAGAAAGTATGTGTGAAAAAAATCGATAACAAAATAAAAACAAAGTCGAGTTTTTTTGCGAATAACGTAGGTTCTAAAGCACGTAGGAACACCACGGTTAAAATGACAAAAAATTGGTCTGAATTGTTCAAATGTTTCCCGATACATGGGCATTTTTTTGGATCATTAAAAAAATTTGAAGGATAAACCCACTGCAAAATTTATGAGAAAAAAAGGAATTTTTAGATTCGCCAGAAAATTTGAATGTAGGAGTTTTGCTGAGTGGTAAAACCAAATCTGACGCCGGTTTCGAATAAAAGAAACCTGTTAATATACTTCACTCCGTAGATGAATACTGTTTTCATTACAATGAGCACTTCGGATTGTTATGAAATGCAATTATTTCATTTTGAAAAATCGAGTTTTGGCTCCTGATTCCTATGTCGCATCGAGGGCCCAGTTCACTATTGCGGCTGAATGCTACATGCTTACTGTGGGGTGGCAGAAGCACGTCTTGCCTCACGGAAACACAATTATTATAAGCATTATAGTTATATGAAAATGTAGCTATAATGCATATAATTTATAAGACAATTAAATGACATGATCGTCCTGATTTGTTAATCGGGTTTACATGTAACCTATTATAAATGGTCTGAAATTTTAGAAGCCTTAAAAGAGGGATAACAATCTCATGGCAGACACGGTATAATAGCTCGAGTGTTTCATTTGGAAGTTAAAGAAAATGATGGATGTTTTGACTAAAGGTTCCATTTTCAGTCTAAGAAGGTATTACATGCCTACTATAGAGTGGCAGAAGCGGGGCTCACTCAATGTGAAACACAATTATTATATGGATTATAGTTCTCCTTATCATACACGTATATAAATTATAACGAAATAGCAGAAATGAAATATTCGCGTGCGAAGCCGCAGGCAACAGTTAGTAGACTTATAAATTTAAGATATATTTTTAAAATAATACATACTGTTACAGGCTCAAAAATATTCCTATAGAGACTATACTTGTTTAAATAAACCATGCTTTTCCGTTACGAAATGTTATCTATCGCTATTTACGAAGCCTACTTGAGCAGATTCTCACCTGACCTCAGAAACCTTCGAAATAATCTCTTGCCTGCTATTTATTAAACTATTGATAATAATTAAGACCTAAGACCTTAGTAAAATAAAAATCATATATTAATAACAGGATATTCATATATTCAAAGAACGGTTAATTTGAAGAACGCCGTATTTCAAAATAATGGAAACTTAACAAATACTAAATAATACGCTATTCCATCAGTTAAGGAAAGCATAGTCTTGCCTTCTGAAAAATGTTGTCCTGGAACGCTATAACACAGTGTTGCTTTAAATGAAACTTCCTTGAGATCAGGCAAGAAGACACAGAAGTGCCTTTTACCAATAGCATCAGAATCATTATTACAGATAACTTTTTATTTCGTTCCGACTATATGAATTTACCAACACTGATGTATATTGAGTTACGGCCTTGTTATATGACGATACAAACGAAGTAGTTCGAATAATGGAAGGAGGATACTTGGAGACAGTGAAGGGAGCATACTGGATCACAGATAAGAGCTGATTACGGGCGGAGGGGATTGTTCCGGTTATCTTTGAAATGTATCTAATAATTGAATCTACTAGCCTAGGCCTCAATGAATAGCAGCTTTAATAGTCATCTTCAAGTGGCATCGTATAGATCCTTTTCAATAGGAAAATATCCGATAGATAATCAGGGGCTGTAGTGGCCTAGACAAAAATAATTATTTCGAAAAGTTCACCTGAAGCATTATGGATGATTTTTAATTGGGGCTGTAGCTGCATGAAGGACACATGCTCCGAAAGTGAGTTTTGATATTTAGAGGTTTGAAAGTTTTTAGACACTCTGAAAATTTTTATACTGCGCAAAACTCCTTCCGGAATTTCATCGTGTCAACCAGTTATTTCTTGACCAGTACTAAAAATTTACACCAAAGAGGACCATATTATTCCAATTTAATTAAAGAAATATCATTACTATTTATATTCCCTTTTTAGGAGGCCGTGGTGGCCGAGCACGTCTGGGCGAGGGTCCCAAAGTGCTCGGTACGTAACGGTGTGGGTTAGATTCCCACCTGAGTCAAATAATATTTATTTCGCGGCTGTCTCAATAAATGAATCTTGACACTCCCACACTGGATTGTACGCGGCGGCGACTTGGCGGACTAGTCCCCCCTTAGGAACCTCGAGTCTGCTGCGGCGCCGGTTTGAAATTTATTTCGAAGCGGACCCACGGAATGAATCTCGACCTTCCCACTCAGATTAGAATAGGTTAGCAACCTATAGGAACAACCCGCCCTGTTTGCCCCAATATAAGTAGGAAAGGACGTTAAACAGTAATACAAAAAAAAAGTATAAGCATTCCCTTTTTATTGAGAACGGCATTTCCCAGGACCCTTCTTGATGGAACATTTTATTGACCTTGCAGTGAAAATTTATCCCACTATTAAAACATAGTTAGCAGTTAATATTTAAAATAAAGCAAAATACTTCATCAAGAAAGCAAATACCTATGCCTTTGTTAGAAAAGAAAAAAAACATATTGTATACATTAAAGTTCAAACAATAAATATAAGCCTGCAATGTCACAATATAAAATTTTATCAGATAACTAAAGACTAGTTGAGAAAGTATCACAAGTGACCAGAGTTATTTGGTAAAACTGTTGACACATAGACGCACACAAATGACAAAAAAGATATATTCATACAAATTTAAGCATCTTCCAGCTCCTATTTATCTCATTTCTCAGCTCGTCCTCGTGTCTTTATCCTATCCTTAGAGCTCCTACGTACTGGGTCAGAGGGCTAATACTCTTAACATGTGGTTCGTTGGTTGTCCCTTCGACAAATCTTATCGTTCTGTCTCAACCTTCTCCTAGTTCCGTCCAGCTACTACAAAAAAATTGTTCAAGGCCTTCTGCTTTCTCTTATCAACCTCACCTCGACGATTGGTGACTACATTTACAATACCAGGACAGACATGTAAGGACACAAACAGTCGTTTAAGCATATTCTTGATATTATATTGAAGTCATTAAAGTGCCCTCGGCGAAAAGGGCATATGGACTTTAATCCCTTATTGCAGCTACACCCTCAATTAATATCCTTAAGTCACAAGTACAAGAAATTAGAACAAGTTTTACTAATTTTGACATCTTCAGAAACAAACTTAATTCCTGTTCTGAAACAAAAAAGAATGAGCTGATTCTCCTACACAATTAAGAAGTGGATGATTCTAGGAGAAGATGGTTGGGGATCCGCCAAGCATCCAATATACCAAATTTCAAAAAACAACCTCTTTCTTTTCTTTTTTTTTCCGAAAACCGAGAAATCACAATTTTGTTACTATATTTTGGCAAACACCATAGAGACCTCTATTCCTATGAAGAAGATCATTGTAAACTACTTTACAGTACATTTAACCAACTTCAATTATACATCTAAAAATTCCTGCAAAATCGTAATTTCCTCAAGACAAGACCCATTTTAAATGAATGTTGTCAATGCCAAAGTCGTGTGAAAGGCTTTTTTATACTACAGTGAAGTCATAAAAAAACTTTGAGCTAAATATATTTCACTAACTAAATTGATAACTCATTAAAATTAACCGTTTATAATTGAATCAATGTATATTTCATATAAAATGGTTGGTTAATAGAATGACCGTGTTAAAAAAACAAACAGATAATTGCATTTACAAAACCCAACCTTTTGCATTTTAAATGTGCTTCGTTTCATGGACTAAAACTACTGAGACGCGTTGCTCAGAACTAAATGAAAGTGAAATGGACCAAGAATCGTGTATGATCAATCCAAAACAAGAAATTGCCAAAAGTAATCTTGTCTTAACTATTCCAAAGTAAAAAAAATAAAATTACGAAACAAATTTGTCGAGTATTTTTAAGAAGATTAAACTTGCATACATGTATAATACCCCCAAAAAATGCATGTATTATTTTCATATTTGTCATCAATTTTTTTTTTTAAGTTTTAAAATGCATCCTCGATTTCTAATGTTTCGGGTAGAAAAAATTATAAAAAAAACAAAAAAAAAACATACACGATATGATTAAACAGCAAGTTTGGCTCAAAAGAAATCTGAATCGGTGAAAAGTTACCTAGTTTGTAATAAAAATTTGATTTCAAATACTTTGTTCAGGGAACAACCCTGAGCAGTTGAATTGCGAAGAGGATGAAGCGCCAGTCAGCAAAGTGCTGCAATCAAGTGGGAGTCATTGGAACTTCATTCTCGATCCAACATGATTATCCATGTTCATTAAATCTCTGAAGTGACTTGTGACGGAGTTAGGTCTAACCCAAGGGTCCATTTTTATTTCTTGTACTTAATTACTCACCATGAGCGAATAAAGTAAAAGGAACCCACCGAAAGAGGAGATAAGGAACAAAAAGAAACCACTGAAGAACCAGACAGAAGTCTTCTCCATGCAATGTTAGGAAATAGCAGCAACCAAAGGCAACTTCACCAAGGTACCACATTTTTAGCAAATGGCCATGAAACAATTCAATTAAATTCTCTAAATTCGTTACTTACAGTACCTATTAACTACAGTTAGAAATACAGTCCTCTAAACTCATTTCTAACAACCCAATCGGGGTGATAGGCGCACTTTGTTTCACACACCAAATCGCTGGTCATTTTGCTGAACGGTCAAATTGCTGAACATTTTCAATAGACTAAACGATTTTATTAGGGATTGATAAATTATTTGCCACTTCTATAATTTATCAATCCCTAATTAGAATGATCCTTCTATACCATCATGCGGACGTCAACTAAATGATTTTAGTATGGAATCTTGTAATATTTCATCTATATTTGGATTTTTACACCCAATTAAATATACATATATACGCTATACTGATATTAAATTGTGGGTAGGGGGTAGATGGGTACCGCAATTATATAGCATATAAATGAATATGAAAGCTTGTCACTTTTATTTTACTTTTGGTTATACACCGCAGTCATTCGACCTATGATAACCAATGCACCAGTCATCTGTGGGCCAAAAATGATGAAAAGAGCTGTGCAAATGAGGCTTGAGAGAGTTCAAAAGATGGCATGCCTAGGCGCAACAGGAGCAATTAGAACATGCCCAACATACCCACTGCCATGGATGTAATGCTTGACATAGTCCCCTTGCAGATCTGGATTCAAAAAGAGGATATAACAAGTGCACACGGACTACAGCGTACCTGGAATTGTACACCAGAATATAATTTGGGACATTTAAAAATCCTTAATGAGCTTTAGAGGAGAGGATGGATCTGCTCACTAAATGATTATTTAGTTGACATCCGCATGATGGTATAGAAGGATCAATCTAATTAGGGATTGATAAATTATTTGCCACTTCTATAAATTTGTTTTATTGAAAACTAGTTTCGAATGCTATAGTTCATCCTCAGTTCTAAAAACACACAAAAAATTCAAAAATAAGCAATTCAAAATATAGTTTGGTATTATTATACATATTAAATTAGATTAATATAAATCCCGAAACGTTATGCTTTGATTCCATATTACGGCCCTATATCTACCAAAGTCGGAAATGAATTGAAAAAAAAAAGGATTAAAACCTGCATTTAAAATAGAAAAAACCCTATCCTCATATTTCTCTTCTCCTAAATACAAAATAGACCCTTTCCAAAAAAGCGGAGCATACGAACTAAATGGTAATGATTGTGCAGCCAAATACACGGCAAAAACTGGAAGATCGCTAAATCAGAGATTAAAGGAACATATACGTGCATATAATAATAAGACAGATAATTCCAACTTTACAATTCATTTAAATGAAAATAATCATAAATTCATCAAAGATTCAGGAGTTAAATTAATATATCACGTTGAAAACAGCCTCAAATTAAATAGATATGAAGCACTTGAAATAATAAAATCCTTTAAATCCAATCCAGATTCTTGCTTAAATGACCAAATAAATATCTCCAATAGTCCAATCTTAAATTCATTCCCCACAGAAAAAACAAGTACTCACCGGCATTACTGAATAACCCTGACCCATAAACCGTTTACCTAAAAACATCCCACCCAGCTTTCGTTCATTGTTAGTACAATGCGAGAAGAAACCAGTACAAACTTTACTGTTTGATATAATCCATTTAAAACTTGGTTAGTACCAACATGTATTTGGTTTTTTGTCTTAATTAAATTCATAATTCATAAATGTTTTACAATACTGATTTATATTAATCTAATTTAATATGTATGATAATACCAAACTATTATAATATTAAACTATTAACAGGATTTCCTGGATCCTGGGAAAAAGATAATTAAACAAACCAGGTTTCATAACCTGGAATGATACGATCTAAACTCTTCATCGATTTGTCAAATGAAAAGGGCTAAATTCCACCAAAACCTGGCAGCGAATGAGTTGAGAAAAATAACGGGCCACTGCCCACTAAAATGTCATTTCAAAAAGATGAGTTTAGTAGAAGACACCTGCCGTCAGTGCCTAGTGGATGAAGAAAATACTGGGCGCATTCTTTGTGAATGGCAATATGTAAACTCGGCGATATTACTAGATCTAACCCTAAGCATGTAATGTGCTTCGTAAGAAGTTTATGATTCCTATGGAATCTCTAGAGGAACAGTTGTACTTCTGAAAAGATTCACGTGGGTCTCAATGAAGAAGGGTTTCCCATCCGAAAAGGTAATAATGGTTAAAATAATACTTTTATTGTTATTATATTTTTATACAGGATGCCCTATATGTAACGGAAAATATTTAAAGAGGTGGTAAAAGATCTCGACAGCACCAATAAAAGTTCATATGGACCAAGACCCACATAGATAACTAGAAAATTTTTAAGTAAGTCACTTTTTTTGTTGCTTTGGAAACGATAATTCAAAAAACTATTAAAAGTAATTAATTTCCAATTGCATTAAGCACATTCATTCAAATTTAGTTTCTCTCAGCTGTTTTATCCTTAACATTTCGCTTTTTACGAGTATAATTATTTGATTTGTCTAATGTCTAATCTGTTCTACAGTAACTGTAAATGATATTTCGCTTAACTCTAAGGCAATTAAGTTCCAATTGTACCATCGCAAAGTAGATAAAATCTCCGATAAAATTTAGTTTCGCTTCATAAAATCCTGTATTTATTTTTTTATAAATCTTATTTTACTTGTGAATATTTTTCTCAGCTCCCTGTTGGGCTACAGATACCCTACTTTTAGGAAAACTTCTACCCTTATTAGTCTTTAATTTCATTTGAATGAAGTCGAGGTTTCTTTTGGGATCGGTTTAGAACTGGCTCCTGATTCGTCAAAAAGTGGGATTTATAAATTTATTAAATTCACATTGTTTAAAGTCAATAAAATGTGACGGAAATAAATAACAAAAAGCTTCTTGGTGAAGTAAAATAAAACTTTATCGAAAATAAAATCTTTAAAATAGCCAAAATAAATCTGAAATTTAATATGAAATGGAACTGTCCCTGAAAACGTGAATAAAATATACCTTGGCGAATTAAAGTGGATAATGCTTGGGTATTTAAAAGAAAAAAATAATTTTACTACAAAACTATCAACAAAATTACAAAACATTTTTAAAATAAAAAAAAAACACTCTGGTCTTTCTTAAAATGAGTATTAATAAGGATATTTGTATTGCAAGTATGCTTTGTATATTTTTTTGTTAGTGCTTTGGAAAAATCATTTTAATTTTGTTTACAATTAAGCATTATTCATTTTAATTAGTCGGTATTTATTTATTTTTATTTTCAGGAACAATTTCAATTCATATTTAATTTCAGAATTGTTTTAGTTAATAAAAGATTTTTTTTGGTAAAGATGTTTTCAATTTCAGAATGAAGCTTTTTATTCTATATTTCCGACTTATTTTATCGACTAGAAACAAAGTGAATTGAATAAACTTCATTCATAATAATAATATTATCATTCATAATACAATAATCACATTTTTCAGACTAAACAATTATTTTGGTTTCTAAGAGACAACCATTGGTCAATTCTGAATTATATGTATTTGTTAAATCAAACCTACGATTTTCTTAGGATTTTTCAGCTTAGGAATAGACAGATGTGAGTAAAAATTACTGTACTTATACAAAAGGTCTATACCGCTCTGGTAAAAGTAAAAAAAAAAAAAAAAAATACAAATAACCTTTTCTTGGAATTTGGAAAACCCATACCGGTACTGGCTAATAATATTCATGAAATTCCCATAAACCATAACCACAACCACGGCACAGCTCAGAACTAGATAATACCATACCATTTGTAGGAAATGGTTGTACATTAAGAGGTGAAACGGTCTTCATCACACCCTAAAGGAAAGGTCAGGTAGCCAATTTATGCATATCGATCTTAAATTATCAGGGCAGGGTTGTAACTCAATTTAAAACGATTCAACGGCAAATTTCCCGACCCCCGTTTTTTTTTTTTTTTTTTTTTTTTTTTTAAAGTTGTCCTTACATACATGATAATTCAAATTAAATTTTAATTAATAAATGGTAAACATTTTTTTTGATAAATCGTTCATTTGGAAGAAGTGTCACAATAAGATTTTTTTTTTTCCTTTCTTTGCTTGAAAAGCTTCCGTAAATTTCTTTTAGAAAAATTGTCAGATTTTTAGTTTTAGTATTTACCGCAATAAATAATTATAGGTAGTTTAACAATTATAAGGTTACTATAGCTTGACCACAGTTAGATGGCATACCTAGGACGAATTCATGTGCTAAAAATTTGAAACTAACTTGATTTTATTTTATTGGGAAATTTATTTTATGATTTTATTTACAAAATATTGACTAGTATATACATATATTACAATATTATATAGATATCTTGTAACATGTGTACCTAGTCCTGTCATAAATATTGTTACAGGGAAATATATACAGATTTCAACAGAAAAATTAATTTTTTCAAAAACTTTATTAGAAAATAAAATGTATATCTATAGAGAGTAAAAAAAAAACAGAAATTACTCAAAATGTTCCCCTTTTGCCTTGACACAGGCATTTGATTTCCGCGGCCAGTCATCAATAGCAGCACGCAGCACTTCTTGAGGAAGGCGCTCAACTGCTCGGATTGTTTGAGGCTTTCCAAGTTAGGATGTGCTCTGTGGCATGCCATCCTCTCCAGTTCGGAACAAAGCCGGTAATCTAGAGGGTTGAGATCAGGGCTTCCTGAGGACCAATCCGAGACAGATATGAACTCTGGAATGTTCTTTTGCAGCCACTGCTGAGTTGACCTGGTCTTGTGAGCTGGAGCGGAATCCTGCAAAATTTGGAAATTTGGATCCTGCATTGGGAAAACCCAATGACTTCCAGCAAACAGAGTATCATTTAGAGGCTTGACAACAGGTTCCAAAATATAGTTTTTAGCGGCTGTTTTAACTCCTTTTTCACAAAAATGGAGCTTTGTGGTGCCATCAAAGCAAACTCCCCACCAAACCATAACTGAGAAAAGGTGATGACCTCTTTCCACTCTTCCAATGACTTCCTTGGCTTCTTTAGAGCTGTGTGCGTACACACGATCATTTTGGCGATTAGATTTTTTTTCAATTGTAAAAATTTTCTCATCGCTAAACAAAATCTTTCGATGAAGACCATTGGTATAACGGCCAAGGAGCACTTTGCATCTATCTGCTCTAATTTTTTTCAGGAAAGTGGTTAGCCTTTGTCCTGTCATTCTTCGAAATACATCCTAAGGTCACTTTTTATTATGTGAGACATTGATCTGACAGAGATTCCCATTTCCCGAGACATGAATTGTTATTTTCGAATGGGATTTCTTCTGATTCGTGCAGCCACTGCTCTCACTGCATTTTTTCGCAGTGCGGGGACGGCCCGGTCGAAGTCTGTCACATACAGATAGGGTCTCATTATATCTATTTATAGTGCGGTACACGAACATACGGCTGATACCCAAAGGTTTCAAAGTGTTGAAAATCTCTGACCAACATTTTCCAACTTTGTGTAAGGCTATCACAGCTATTCGGTTTTCTTTATCACCCCGCCCCATGTTAACTGAGCGAAAGAAAAATACAAACTAATTGGGATTATTATCCTGACATGTAAAGAAAATAACCTGATAGAGGTAAGGATTATCTAAATCTTAGTTTCAACTAATTGCCGCATGAGTTCGCCCTCAGAATGCCAACTAACTGTGGGTGAGCTACAGTCAAACATAACGACTTCATTCAAACTTTGTTCAAATAGTAACTATAAAAACTCTTTTGAAAAAGATAATAATAAATTATTTTAGATATTGTAATAATATTATTCCTCGTATACTAGTTAGGCGACGAAAAAGTATGAATTTTTCTTCTGTATGAATAATTAAAAAAATCATTATTGATGTTTAAAATATTATTTTGTACTCTGAAACATTCGATGAAATATAATAATGCGTTAATTTTTATTTTCTAACTGCCCCAATTTGATTCATGATTTATGATTCAATAATCAAAAAATGAAATTGAATTTTATTTAAAAACATAAAAGGTATGTAGTATCATATCACCATAGACATGGTTTAATTCCCATAGCTTTGTGTTCACATTTGTCATGCTCCGCTAACAACTGTTCATCAAAGATAATACTATGTTTTTTGACAGTCCGGGATAAATACGTATTGTTGTATCTCCAACCTTAAATTAGAAATTAAACTGAAAAATTAAAGTTTGCTTTATGACGTTTCGTAAGCAGTGGTTGAAATAATAATATATTGTTCAATTTAAGATGAAAGGTTCTTATATTCATATTGTTCAATTTAAGATGCGAGGTTCTCATATGCATATAATTCAATTTTAGATGCGAGGTTCTTATATTAACATGTACTGTTCGAAAAATCAGCCAAATTTAATTAAGATTTGCCCAATTTATTATTTTTAAAAATGTATTGATAACTTGTTTGTTGGCAGCAAATGCTTCAGAACATTAACACTAACTTCATAATGTTATCTAAGCCCCTGTAATGGATAACTATAATTGGTAAACTGTAAATGGCATAATACCTCATATTGCATTGCGTTAAGCTGTATTATTTTTTTTTTACATGCTCTTTTTATCCGAGTTTTGCGTCCATTGTCATCCCGAGATATTTGGCCTTATTAGAATAGGGGATCACTTTGTTATTTATCGTAAGCGCCTGATAGTTGATTTTCTTGTTAGTGACATCAATATGTATCTATTTCTATTTATTAAGTTGTATTTTCCATTTTGAGGTCATTTTTTGAATACTGGCTATTGCTATGTTTAATTTTCTAACGGTTTTCTGATTGTCATTTCCAATGGAAAGAACTTCTGCAACATCGGTGAAGAAGGTAGCCGCGACGTCTTTTTCAGCTTCTGGGATATCAGCGATATAGAGTATTGGGCCTAGCCTAATGCCATGCGGAACACCGACGCATATTTCATGGAGCCCAGAATATGAATCTTATTGCCTTATTCTGAATTACCAATCAGGACTCTAAGAGCAGAGCTTATTGTCCGGCAAGAGTTTTATTAAGCATATTGATTAGCCTTTGATGATAAGCTTTGTCGAACGCCTGCGTTACGTCAAGAAAGACACCTGAACAGACTCTTCCTTCTTCAACTGCTTTCTCAGCATTTGATCAGTAATTCTATGTACCTGATCAATGATTGAATGTCTCTGCCTAAATCAGAATTAATCATCAGGCATTAACTTTCTTTCTTCTCGAAGATTTTTGGCATTACCGGCATCAACGATATAGGACGGTACGATGTCAGCTCATGAGGTGTCATTCCTGGCTTCGGAATCGTGATGACTTCCACAACCTTCATAGCTGATCTGGAGTTTAGCATTTATTATTTTAATTATGGCCTTCCGCGGATGAGCTTTTAAATTTGTCCTGTTAAAAGGTCATGTTCATGCACTATCTTTGTCCTGATCTCCAGTTTGACCGTATTTAGAACCTCTTTGATGGTGACTGGATGAATTTTAATATTAATATCTACTAAAGGCGCTTCCTCCACAAAGTCCACTTCGCTTTCATTTGGAGAGAAGATCTTTACAAGATAGTGAGCGAAGACTTGAGCTTTACTATGTTATCTAAAGATTAATGATTATAATCCATTTGTTTTCAAGATACTTTAGCGTTGCAGCTTGTACCATTGGCCTCTGAAAGGACTTTGCCAGCCGGAGTGAGTGCTCAGAGCAAATAGTTAATTTAAACGAATACACTTATTATTTATAACTAATTTATTGAGTAAATATTACTAAAACATTGAAATCACCTTTAGAAACCGTTATATTAGATTTTATTAATATTAATATATATATATCTATCTATATATATATATATATATATATATATATATATATATATATATATATATATATATAGATATATATATTAATATTAATAAAATCTAATATAACGGTTTCTAAAGGTGATTTCAATGTTTTAGTAATATTTACTAATATTATATTATATACCCATATATATATGGGTTATTTCACGAAAATAAGGCATTTTGGTCAACATAAATGTACGATTTTCAATTGCTAGTTTTATCAATTTTTTTTTTTACCAACCCATACCTTATATGTATGGATATTGATAATGCTATTTAGCTAATTCATTAATTACTGTTGACAAAGGACTAAGGTAAAGGTGCAAAGGAATGTTAAAAATATATTATCAAATTTCTACAATATATATATATATATATATATATATATATATATATATATATATATATATATATATATATGTAATTATATTGTACATATATATATATGTAATATATATATATATAATTTATGATATATATATATATATATATATATATATATATATATATATATACATTTTAATCAAAGAACAGGAACGCTACCTACTGATATTTTATGTACTGCATTCTAAACCTGATGAAAGACAAACAGCCGTACTTTAGAAATTGATCATTCTCCCTCTACCAAAATCGTTGGCATTATTTCGATTATTGCATTATTTGCTAAATTTATGATATAAAGCCAATTCATGAGTTGTTTTTTAACTGAATATAAAATTTAAAATCAGTGTATACGACTAAGTAATTAATCGTAAGAATTAGCTGGGCAACAATTGTGCAGTAGAAAACGAAAAAAAAAATTAAATTAAAGAAAATCAATAATATAAAACTTTATTAAATTCCTAAGTGCTCATAAGCATTTGATATAATTCCTTTACTCTCGGAAGCAACACGGTTTCAAACGGTTTTCCGGGGATGAAAGAGATTTTCCAGAGTGATAGGTAAAAAATGAAATTATGAGACATACAGAACATCGTTGAGGATAAAATGACGACCCTGGAGGAAGCCACTTTGTGAAAGTATGAGCTTTCAAATATAGGGTTAATTCAACGAGAATTCTCCGTATTGAAGAGATACATATTAACCTTCTCGCCGATGAGGTTTCAAACAGGAATTTTCAATAAGCTATGAAAGAAATTGGACAAAACAGAAGGAAAGAAATCTCTCAGCTGGACAAATTAAAAAAGGAGAATCTTAAACCGTGGCGATTCGAGTAGAGGTACTGTAAAACTGCAGAACCCCCATTTCCACTTGATATTATCAATAACATTGAATATAAAGGGTCAATTTTTCTTTTATTCTTCATTTATACTTGTACAATATACAAGGCGTACAGCATAAGAACCAGTAAACTCCAGGAGCTGAATTCACACCTCAAAAGCAACAAAAAAAAGTTCATGTAGACCATGATCCGATTCACCACAGAAAAAGCAAGAAATTTAAGATTTGTATTATTTTAGGTAAGTCGAGTTTTCTTGTTGAATAGGAAGCGATCACTCAAAAACTGTTCAAGATAATTAAGTTCCAATTGCACTATCGTAAAGTAGGTAAAATTCCCTTTAAGAAATATGGTTTGGCTTAACTAAATCCATTGTACGGGGGCTGTCGGGGGAACCAATAGCGAAATGTTTAATTTTATTTTTTAAATCTCACGTTACTAGTGCATGTTTTTCCAGCCCCTACTGGGTTACAGATACCCCACATTCAGGAAAACTTCTCCTTTTATTAAGTTTTTATCTCGTATAAATGAAGTTGAGGTTTCTTTTGGGGTTGATCTAGAATTGGAACCTGATTTGCCAAAAGGTTTGGAGTGGAGTTTAGGTTTACCCGACAAAGGAGTGTTCACTGTTTATAGTCAATAAAATAACACGGAAATACTGAAAAAAAAATTATTTATGAAATGAAACAGAACTTTACGGATAAAATATTTGTTAATTTGACAAAACAATTCTGAAATTAAATATGAAATGAAGTTTTCTCTGAAAATAAAAATAAAATAAACATCGACAATTTATAATAAATAATGATTAAATGTTTAAAACAAGAAAATTATTCTACCACAGTATTAACAAAAAAAAAAAAAAAAATCATAACAAGAGAAATAAGCAACGGCAGACGCTGTATTAATGAGGACAATAAATAGCGTGTAGTGTCCTCTCTGGTATTTTTGAAAATTTATTTTAATAAGGATATCTTTATTTTAAGTATGTTTTGTAGTTCTATTGTTAGTGAGGTGATACAAAATAATTAAGTGATATTTTTTCGGTAAAGTTTTATTTTATTACATAAAGAAGCTTTTTATTTTGTATTTCAGTGTTATTTTACTGACTAGAAACGTAGTGAATTTAATAAATTTTACTCTTAAAACACTACTTTGTCGTGGAAACTTTAATTCCACATAACACTTTTAGCCAAATCAGGTGCCAATCCCAATCAAGATCAATCCCAAAAGAACCTCAACTTAATTTTTACAAAAGAAAAGGAGAAGTTTTTCTTAAAGTGGGGTAACTGTAGCCCAACATGGGGCTGGGAAAAACATTCGCAAGTAAAGCGTGAATTTAAAAAAAATATAAAACTTTTTGCTATTGGTTCCCCCCATAGCCTTCGTACTATGGGTTTAGTAAAGACAGACCATGTTTCTTAAAGGGAATTTTTCCTACTTTACGGTGGTACAATCGGCGCTTAAATACCTTCAATGATTTTTGAGTTAAATGATTTGAGGACCATAAAAATTTAATCGACAACTTCCTCCACCATTTTAAAGATTTACAACCTTCCTTAAAATAAAAGAAGATCTAATACTAAGGAAAAGTAAGTACTAGTTCCATACTAGGCTTTAGAGGAAATAAGATGGTTCCAGATGATACGGATTTGATTCGGTTCGATTAATGTTTCACGGTAAAATCAATTTTCATATTTTAAGATCAGTGGCGGCCCTTGCTGCTCCAGAAAATTTGTATCCCTTGTTTTTAAATTATGTAACAGGAAATAAAAGCGCACAAAATGAAAATGTATTCAGATACTTGTTAAAGTCCTTAAAGGACAAAATAAAACATTTTTTACTTTCTATCACATAAAATGTTACAGTTAAAGCATGGTCAATTTATTTATCAAATGAAATCCATCCTTCTTATTTTAATTTGCACGAAAAGATCAATAATTTTCTCCTCGATACCTGGATGACATTTTTCTCCAATAGAGGCACTGCTAGTGCGTTTAATCTTTCCTAAGTCGTAGTGCATCTAAAGGATCACTGTGACCTTCTATTTATAACCATATATGTCTAAAGAAAATATTTATCGTCGATTGTACGAAGGTTTAGCAATAAACTTAAAAAAATGTGTTGGTCATTTCGACTAAAGTAAGTAACAATGCATCTGTAGGAAGGTTTAGCAATCCAAGAAAATTATTATTATTATTATTATTAATTTTTTTTTCCATAATTAATCATAATAATCATTAATCACAAATTGTATTCATATTTTAATTCGAATTTGAGACTATTTATAATCTCGTTTTTCTAAATTACTAATTTGTTACTAATTCATAATTTGTCTTATTTAATTGATCTGTAACAAATTTTGTTATATCGCTAGCATATGGCCAGCATGCCGATGTATACTTTACCTCTTAATAATTTTAATTAGTGAAATTTAAACAAAATATAAAACTTTTTGCTATTGGTTCCCCCCATAGCCTTCGTACTATGGGTTTAGTAAAGACAGACCATATTTCTTAAAGGGAATTTTTCCTACTTTACGGTGGTACAATCGGCGCTTAAATACCTTAAATGATTTTTGAGTGATCGCTTCCTATTCAACAGAAAAACGCGACTTACCTGGAATAAGACAAAACTTAAATTTTCTGCTTTACTGAATCGAACAGTAATTTATATGAGCTTTTTTGTTGCTCTTGAGATGAAAAATCAGCCCTGAAGTTTACTGGAGCATATGCTCTATACCCTGCAAAATGCTTAAGCTTAATGTCAGTAGCCAAACCATAGTTTATGAAAAAGGTACAAAAATCTTTGTGTAGTACTATGAGCTTAACAGTACTACCGGCAAGGTGTTCGACTGTAGTGCAAATGCGCCCATAGGGAGTTGCATGCGAGACTGCGGAGAGAAAGAGCACTGTCGATCTTACAGTACCGACGCTTGCGTGCTGGTGGAAGGTAATATTTTTTTTTTGACACGGCGTGTTTTGAGCTTAATCCTAGAAGACTTAACATCAATGCTACCTCATTACTTAACCTTCATCGTTTACCACGAAGGATTAGTAACCAGAACCAAAGATCGATTTAAAACTAAAATATCAGACCAGAATATTGATTTACCAGAACCAAAATATTAATTTAGAGAGTATCAAAGACAACAATAAGAACAAACAATGATCAAATTAACATTTTATTGTTTGAATATTAAGAAATGTACCGATATACTTATAAACATTATGAAATTTAAACATACAAAACCTAAAATCTAAAAACAATTGTATAGAAATGAGAATGGTGTTGCAAAAATTTTATTCCACTTTATTATTATTATTGTATTTTTTATTGTTATTTTTAGCCTTGCAACAAATTAATTATATAGCGCTGTAAGATAAAAAGGGTAGTTTAAATGTAAGTTGTTTAAATTTCACTAATTAAAATTATTAAGAGGTAAAGTATACATCGGCATGCTGGCCATATGCTAGCGATATAACGAAATTTGTTACAGATCAATTAAATAAGACAAATTATGAATTAGTAACAAATTAGTAATTTAGAAAAACGAGATTATAAATAGTCTCAAATTCGAATTAAAATATGAATACAATTTGTGATTAATGATTATTATGATTAATTATGGAACAAAAAATTAATAATAATAATAATTTTCTTGGATTGCTAATACTTCCTACAGATGCATTGTTACTTACTTTAGTCGAAATGACCAACACATTTTTTAAGTTTATTGCTAAACCTTCGTACAATCGACGATAAATATTTTCTTTAGACATATATGGTTATAAATAGAAGGTCACAGTGATCCTTTAGAAGCACTACGACTTAGGAAAGATTAAACGCACTAGCAGTGCCTCTATTGGAGAAAAATGTCATCCAGGTATCGAGGAGAAAATTATTGATCTTTTCGTGCAAATTAAAATAAGAAGGATGGATTTCATTTGATAAATAAATTGACCATGCTTTAACTGTAACATTTTATGTAATAGCAAATAAAAAATTTTTACTGATCATAAAATATGAAATTTTACCGTGAAACATTAATCGAACCGAATCAAATCCGTATCATCTGGGACCATCTTATTTCCTCTAAAGCCTAGTATGGAACTAGTACTTACTTTTCCTTAGTATTAGATCCTCTTTAATTTTAAGGAAGGTTGTAAATCTTTAAAATGGTGGGGGAAGTTGTCGATTAAATTTTTAAGGTCCTAAAAAGTGAATTAAAAAAAAAGTCATAGCTTTTTATTCCCTAGAACCACTTTCAGACGCAGCCATATGCTAGGGTTTGTTCGGGTTGATAGTCATCCCTTTTCGGCTCAGAACTTCCTTTCACGTTTGCAACGATTCTTGTAAGGCTCCCCTGCTTTCTGCAATTAAGTCTTATGAAATCATATTTACTGGTTAAAAAATCTTATTAATTTTTCAAAGTTTTCAACAAAATATTAGTTTGTCTTTTCTAAGATTGATGCTTCAAAAAATCTGTATTTGACTAAAACATTTTATTGACAACTTATACTCGTCCTTATTCTAGATTTTTATCCATTAATTAGCATCAATTAAATGCAGCACTACTGTTTATAAATTCTTCTTTCCTAAGATCGATGCGTCAATTTTTATTTGACAAAAACTTCATATTGTCTACTTATAGAGTTACTTTATACTTACATTTATTTTACTTTAAGAAAATGGTAGGTCAAATTTGACACATTTTAATATAATAGATATATAAATAAAAATATGAATTGGTATTATATTACTTTGTTATTTTAAACTGATGTATTTTTATTCTGAACATTAATTTAAAACAGTCTTACATAACAAAAAAATAATATCATGAATTATTCTTGTGACGATTTTTACAAAAATTGTGACGTTATTACGCCGTTTGAAGTGCTTTCATAGTAGATAAATATTTATTGATAAATTAAAATTCTCAATTTAAGTTTCAAAAATCACATTGATTGGCAGCACTGGGCACCGCCACGAAATAAATATTTACTGACCCAGGTGGAAATCGAACCCACACCGTTCCGAACTGAACACTGTGGGACTCTAGCCAAAACTGGAATGGCTATAGCCTCTAAGATGAGCTGTATGATTTTTTTTTTTTTTTAGGTAGAATCCTCGCCGACATTAGGTCCCCGGCAGAATTTTTTTAATGACAGTAATTTCTCACTTTTTGTTGCGTTTGTAGTGTCATTATTTCTGTCTTTGAATACCCAACTCAAATCATTTGTCAAATTTATGCTTGAAAAACAGCTTCAGACGATATGAATAATGGCAATATTCATCCTTGTAATGAGTTCTTAAAAAATATATATACAAAACATATGCTTTTCTACAATTTCATTAATGGATGTTTTATTATATCCTTCTGACGTTCAACAATGGTTTCAAGGAGAGAGGTACATTTTTTTTTCTTTCAAAATGAATATTTGCAAAAATCAATGCAATAGGCAATACATATTCATGCATGTTCTGCTTTTACTAGGTTGTCATAAAAGTCCTTGTGCATGAACACAACCATTAATTCCAACTCTTTATTATTATCCTATAAGAAATTTTTGTTCCTGCTATTTATGCCAATGTTTAGTTTGACTAATCCTTTAATTCCCTGTGACTTGAGTTGGCTTTATGGGATCATTTACAGAAGAGTTTTTTGCCTCAAAGGAGTGGCACCGAAATCAAATCCAATTACTGGCAGAAAGATGGGTAAAAGTAATTAATAACAATGGAAGTTACTTTGAAGAGTAGTATTCAATAATGTTTAAAATATGAAATATGAGATAAAGCTATACTAATGCACAAGGACTTTTGTAACAACCTAGTATTACATCAGTTACCATCCATGTAGAGGTGGATGGTTTCAAGGTAGTCAAGAATGAATTATTGGGATCGATGATCAACGATTCCTTGGATGAGGAAGAAGAAATAATGTGCAGAATAATGGCAGCTAATTTATCTTATTTCGGTATATCTGAACTCATTACAAGTAGACTGCTCAGTCGCACAACCAAACTCAGACTGTATAAAACTATCGTCCGACCCTTCTTGATATACACATCTGAAACCTGGACATTGCGTAAAGCATCAGCTGAACGTATTGAAAGGCTCGAAAGGAAGATCCAAAGACGCATTTATGGACACGTAGAGGAAATTGATTCGTTTCGACTCATAAAAAAAACAAAGAGCTGTACACACTTCATAATGACCTGAGTGTTTCCCATTTTGTAAGAGTACAACGAATTAGGTGGCTGGGTCACGTAACCAGAATGGGGGAGGAGAGGACAGTCAGAAGACTTTATTACGGAAACCCCGATGTAGTAAGGCTCGTGGAAGACTGAAGGGAAGATGAAAGAAAGGACAGTGTCTCCGAGGATCTCAAGAAAACTGGAATATCCATAAGACGTGCTACCAAGAGATGGACAATACTCGAATTACTTTTATGATTTGGGTAGTTTTCAAGAAAAATACTTAGGCAACGACATTGAAGTACAAAAAGTACTTAAGATTTTGAGCCTGATTTCAAAAAATACTCTGCCGTTGATCTGATGTGGAGTACTTTTCCATTTTTCACCTACTCCATCGTTATATAGGAAAACATATTTTAATTTCAGATTTCGTTGATAATAATTCGAAGTCTATTACTAATTTGGGTTATTGGATTGGGTCTATGGAGTTGTTTAAAAATAGTATCGATTATAAGATTTCAGATATCGACTTATTTAAACTTTTTTGGTTTCTTCGATATTGACGTCTACTAATACGTTTTTGGGGTCGTTCTTTTTTAAAATAAGGTCGATTTAGAGTTTCCATGCTCACATATAGATTTATCAAAACTTTTCTGATTTATTCGATATTGAGGTCCACTAAGATGTTTGCGAGGCCACTGTTTTTGAAAGTACAATCGATTTCAAGATCCTTCGCTCAATATCGAAGAAATCAGAAAAGTTTAAATAAATCGATATGTAAGCGCGGGACCTTAAAATCGATTGTATTATCAAAAAGAGCAAACAAGAAAACATATTAGTGGACCTCAATATCGAAGAAACCAGAAAAGTTTAAATAAATCGATATGTTTAATCTTTTAATCGATACTATTTTAAAGACTGGACTTCAATAACCCTGTAATAATGGACTTAAAATGAAAATATGTTTTCCTCTCTATCGATGGAGTAGTTGAAAACTGGAAAAGTACTCAACATCAGATCAACGGCTGAGTACTTTCTGTAGTCAGAATGATATCTTAAGTACTTGTTGTACTTCACTAACGTATCGTAAGTATTTCCCCTTGAAAAATAATCAAATCATAAAAGTAATTCGAGTATTGCCCATCTCTAGTGGAACGGACAGGGATAACTGTGGAAGAGCGGTTGAGCTGGTCAAGGACCGCTTCATGCGTCTCTTGCGCCGATGTTGAGTGGTGTCCAACACCCTCACGGCAAGTGGTGTTGAGGTCCAAGGGAAGGGATGGGCTAGGCAATGTTGAAGGGATTGAATATGGCAGTAACTTGCAAGGAAAGGGAGGTCATGTGTAAACTGTGATAAGACTTATTGCATTGATTTCGATCAACTCCTGACTTCAACGTGTCCAGTATATCATAGTCCGTCGCATATAAATAGCCTTCTAACAGAAAAAAAAATTAATTTTTATTTTACCCTTATTTGTGATCTCGCTTTTTAGGAAAATATCTCAAGTTCTTAATAAACCGAGTCATCTGATTCGAATAGTAAAATGTTTACTATTGTATAGTAAGAAATATGAAATGTTTTTGTAGTAAAGAAAATGCATAAGAAGAATTTCCAAGTATATGCAAATATGAAAAATATAATAATAAAATTTAAAAGAACAGTAGGCTATGAGACATGAGAACAGACTTTTTCCGTACGGATTATCGTTATAATGACGTATTTCAATGATAAGTAACCTTTCTATATTTTTGATCATCTCATCTTGCGTTCTTCCATCCACCTAAATACAACATTTCAACTTAAATTTTGTTTATTCCTATTTAACAAACTGTTTCCTTTCATAAAATACTTTGATTCGTGCTACCTACCTTGGTATGGTATTGCTTACTTTTCTCCATTTAAATAAAGCCCTATCTCTAACTTTATAATTATAATTACCATTCTCACATGATATGTACATTTTCATAATTGTTAGGTAACTGTGTGTCGAAGTTACCTAACAATAAGTAAATAAGTTAGAATAAAATAAAATTACATATAAGACAAGATTATATATACAATTATTTTATTCAGTTGGAATAAAATAAAATAATATAGAAATATAATCCAAGGAATGATTCATTTTAAAGGATTAAAATATGAGGCTTATCGTCTAGTAACGTGAAGAAGTGGTTATCGGACGCTCGTTTGCTATATGCCGTAGTTCAAATCAGCAGAACCAAAAGACTTGATCGACAAGAAAAAAAAAATCTCAAAAGTCCATAACGAACGGACGAAGGCTAGACAGGAGGATATGAATCTCCCTGATCGAATGATATACCATCATGTCCGTCACGAATTGTGACTCCATGGCACTAGACTAACGACCGCTCTACCCTCCCAGAGCAATCACGACATGGATACATTATTCAATAAGAGACCGCTAGTGAAACCTCTATCGCTACTTGACTGCTACGGATAGTTCTGCTTACCAATGGTGATTGAAAATCGAAAAGTGGCACTGGTTAGAAAGTGCAAGGACCTTGTTGCATCAGTGTTGCAAGTAACCCAACGTGAAACGGGAGGGCTAAATTCAAGTGTTGCATTAAACAAAAGATACTGAATCTACACGTTAGTAGTCGAATCATCGAGATAAATAAGATATCAGCTCGACATCCGTTTGACAGGTACAAGCCATACCAAACCGGTTGTTACAACCAAGTTGGCGTCAATATAACCGACGACAGCACGTTACGTAATCTCTCGCAATCTTGATTTTCGCATTCTAAGCCATTTCGGTAAGTTTTTATTCAAGTAGCAGCTCAGCTGTCCGTCAAACCACACCCCATAGGAGAAATTCTGGGTCAAAGCAAGTAATTCTATAGCTAGACAAACATGTAGATAGACAAGCTGGTCATGTCATTTAAGTACGCGAGGGCCGGACCGTGCTCAGAAATAATTTTACTTAATTAGTTGAAGTGGATAAGAAAAAATAAGGTAAGCTGATCAAATATCAAGGTAAGCCCCCCCCCCCTAAATCAGGAAATTTCTAATATTAAACTATAGTTTAAAATTTCCGAAAAATTGATAAAAGAAGCTCGGTTCTATACCAAGAAATGCTGGGTATCGTTATTTAGACTAATTATTCATCAAATAAATTTTTCAATTCTATAGTTAAAAAATACTGAGCCAAAACACAAATCATCACTAGGCGAACTAAATTGAACCTTGCGGTTTGAATCGATTTTGAATAAATGGTGGTAGTCCCAATGAAAAATATGGAACAAAAATATTAAAATCAACAAAATGGAATAGTCTCTCATGTCAGCGACGATATACAAATTTCATACGAAGGTCTAACTGGCGTTGCGAAACTCCATTGACTAGCAATTAAGACAGAGGTGACTCCCAAGTTTAAAATTTTTAGCACTATGATTTACTGGACCTAGTCCATATTTATTTGATAAAAGACATCTCATGCCTGATGTTGATTTGAGAGACCGAAACGTTGCATATAAAAAGTAAACAGTTGGTGAAATAATTTCAGCCTTCATATAATATAGTTGTTTTTAATGTTTTTTGTATGGAAAGCTGTCAATGATGTATATTTCTTTGAGAAAAAATGTCAGATTTTTAGTTTCAATATTTACAGCAATAACAATTTATTTTAGTTTTTTTATGGAAAGTTGTCACTATTTAGTTCACGATAAAAAAATTAAGATTAACTTTAAACCAAAATAGATAAACCACAAACGGCTCTCCTGTAAAATTCCACTTATATATTCCATATATATATATATATATATATATATATATATATATATATATATATATATATATATATATATATATATATATATATATATATATATATATAACTGATTTCACCTGAGTACCTCAAATAAAAAAAATAATAATATTTTAGGGGAAATAAGGAAAACGATTTTTGAGACTAAAGAAGAAATCAATATACGGTATAAATTAATTAAAAGTAACGCTTGAGTAATTTAAATACATTTAATAAATAATGAAACTAATAAATTATTTTTAAAAAAATAATCCATAAAATTTACAAATTAATTAAAATATAATGATTTAGAAAAAAATGTTCGGCCAATTACCCTACTCCTCCAATTATGGTTTTAATTCTTGATTGAGAGTCGAGTTAATTTCTATTCATCTCTTGATAAAATTTCAAGAGTATTATGACTATTATTTAATTATTTTTATTAACTCTTCCTTTATAATAACCAATAATTGTGATTATATTTGTTGCTTGTGAGATATTGTCAAATTTTGATTCACCTTAGAGACTAGACCGATAAACTATTCTCTTCGGTTCTGTAGTTCTTCGGCTGTTTAGAGGCGGAACTGATAAAAATGAAAACATATCTTTTATTATTTAAATTATTTATAAAGTATAAACTCAATTAATTTTCAACAAAGTGGAATATGCAACATCTTTTAGCGGAATCGCAAGGATAAATTCAATATCTTCATAGTTATTAGATCATGGTTACTTCACAGGGCTTGAAAACTGTGACAGTCATGGAACAAAGCACAACTGATGGACAATAAATTATTTAAACAAAAAAAAATGCTTCAGGAAGATAATATAAAGTTGCTTTTTTTCCACCCCTGCCTTCCATTCAAAAAAAAAAAAAGAAAAGCCCTGAAACTTTTATGAATATTTTAAAAAGATGAAACCTTTGATTACAAACGAAACAAAATGGCAATGAGATTACAAACGCAATCTAATTTTAGATTCCCGAGTAGAATGAGAGAAAAAAATTATTCTTCCACTAGAAGTGAGTGAATTATTTTCTTTTTTACTATTCAAGTGGGACTTTGCAAAGTACATGCGAAGTATAATAGAATTTATGAATTCTTTAATTCAATAATCAAAATAACTTTAATAATGAATGTTATTTATGTTCAACCAATAACTTATTACATATCGTTGTACAGCTATGTACTTATTGCGGAACGATAATTACTTATGACCTAATCTTACTTAATAAAAATTATTTACCTCGTCTTTTTTTTTTTTTATTAAATAAATGTAACAGAAATAAAATAAGAGATGACCATTACCACATCAATGCAACTCCAAGACACACATACTGAGCAAATAATGATGATAATGATAATAATGAGCAAATGATGTGATGATGTGGTAAGGATACTGATGTTAGTAATTGATGTGATACTGATACTGATGTGAATAAATTATGTGATGATGTTAAGAAGTTAAGAGTATGTATTCAGATGTCTCAGAATGATGCGCTGTCTCTAGTTGATTGGTCTTTTCATGAATGTTGATGTGATTAAAACTTGAATTTTGTCTGCATTTAACATCTTTGATCTTGTCTTTTTTTGGTCTTGATGATGCCTGAATAGGTATGATAAAATTTTGAATGGTTAGTTTATTATGGGTATTTAAAAGAATGTTTTTTATGAAACTGTAAATAGACTGTTTTATAATTGATTTCCAGTTGGTATAGGTTGATTACAAACACAGTCTCAATTCATTACAGCATTTCCATGTCAATTGTAACCTTTTCCAAATCAATTGTCACCTTTTTCATTTCAATTGTAACCCTTTCCAAATCAATTTTCACCTTTTCCAATTCAATTGTAACCTTTTCCATTTCAAATGTAACCCAACCGGACATGAAATAATTCAATATTATTCATTTTATTATTGAAAAATAATTATTTTAATTACATTAATGACTTTTGGAAATAATTTCGGCATATTTCGTTTATTAGATAATTGACATTAAGTGCTAATTTCAAGTAGGTAGTTTAAATTTTTGAAATAAAATTGTCGTTTATTTATTTTTAAATATTTATTATTTTTCATTTATTTAGTGGGGGGAGGGGGGATTTCATCGATTTGGTGATCGTTCATAAGGTTTTCGAATTTGTTAATGTCAAATTTACTACCGAAATTTTATTTGGCCATGAGTATTTCTACTGAATTATTAGTTTTCAAAATTCTTCGGTATTGGCATCGTTTACTAGGTTTTCAAGGTCGCTATTTCCGAATTCACTATCGTATTTCCGATCGCGCATGCGCATTTCGCTTTTACGTTGCTATTGGAGATTATTATGATAAAGGGGTCGTTTATTAGGTTTTTGAGGGTTCTGATTCCATTTTGTTAGTTATATTTTGGATCGCGCATGCGCGTTTTGCATTTCCGTTGCTATTGAATATTTCTATGATAAAGGGATCGTTTATTAGGTTATCGAGAGTTCTGATTCCATTTTTTTTAGTTGGGTTTTAGATCGCGCATGCGTATTTTTCATTTCCGTTACTGTTGGAGTTTTCTATGATATATGCGATGATATATGATATATGCGTTATATTGCTTTCTTCTTTAGTCTCAAAAATCGTTTTCCTTATTTCTCCTAAAATATTTTTTTTTTTTTGAGGCACTCAGGTGAAATCAGTTATATATATATATATATATATATATATATATATATATATATATATATATATATATATATATATATATATGTCGAAACCGTCGATTTCCAATAATTTATCTAGTGACATTGATAGTTCTAATGTTGTAGCGGAACACGATGAAATCTCTAGGGAACTTACTACCTACTGAAAGGAAACGACATTTAATAACGGAATGAGAGCTCCAGAAACAAGCGCTTATGTGTGTGTGTGTGTGTGTGCGTGTGTGTCTTTCTGTCTGTATGTGTCAATAGATGGACGTCGCGACGCCGAGTGTCGTTTTTACTGCAATCTTCGGAAGCTAGTAACCAAATTCAGGATCACTTTTTGATCCACCGATTTATAGTTTAATATGCGTACAACGAAGTCAAGTGTTATCCACATCAGATATTTTTTTTATTTTGTTGTTTGTATCTTTCAATTGTACCCTGCTAAATTACTCGTAATATTCTATAATATGGTATGCATGTTCTGATCCATTATGAACCCTCGACATTACGGACAAGAAACTGTCAATATTGCTATCAACTATTTAGAGGTGTTACTGTATTGAATATCGCCATTGTTGGAAACTTAGTAGTCAGCATAAATGGACAACTATAACGTTGCATAGGAAAAGGAAACGCGTCGAAGGAAGCACATAGGGAGATGTCTCCACCGGCTAACGGTAAACGACATATGTCGGAGTTAATACTATATGACATTTTTTTCCTAAGAAAAGTGACGCTGCCCCATACAGATGAGGCCGTACTAAAAATGATAGGTGCGCTGTGAGAATAGTAAATGAGACAGTAAATCGGAATCAATTCCGGTGGCCTACAATTCAGGAAGGCAATCCCTGGATCTTTATTTTAGGCGATGACACAGCCTTAGATATATCCGCTAGTGGACAGTACACTAAACAGGACAGTAGCTTTAAACAACAGAATTGGTCACAAAATAAAATAAAAGTACATTTATAAATTTCTGATTGGTCATTTATTGCAGAAGCATTCTCATAAAACTTTCTGGAATCTGGAATTCTTTACCAATTTCTTTTCGTACTCTCATTCCTTTTTCAGCATTTATATATATATATATATATATATATATATATATATATATATATATATATATATATATATATATATATATATATGTAAATTTGTGTAGTAGGTAACAGCTGTCGATTTGTAAGTTTGCCTTACGGTTAGGTTGGAGAAGTTCAAATCAAGTTTCACTGAAATAATGATATCTTTATTAATACAAAATAAGTCTCTTTGATGCAAAACATAATTAAAATTAAAACAGACATACCTGAAATAATGAAATCGATTTTTAAAGTCTCCAACTAGCAATAAAATACTTAATGAATATTCACTAGAGCTGAATCTCAGTAAATGAAAACCAATGTTATAACTTCTTTAATAATTATCAACCATGGAGGTAGGACCCCAATAGATAGATATTTTCAGCTATTATCTACTAAACAAATTTACATATATATATATATATATATATATATATATATATATATATATATATATATATGCAAACGTTTTTTGCATTTCATATATCAGTGATCAGAACATTTCTCGAATTTTCTAGTTGATACGTTAACGAAATCTTTGGCGGGCCTCAAATTTACTTCAATTGTTTATTTTTTAACAAGAAAAAGATCATACTTATTGTATTATTTTTATACGGACGATATCTGTTTATGATTAGAGAATGTAATAGATTTATTTAAAACGAATTTTATAACAGTTTTAGTATTATGTCGACACTCAAATGGAAGTTATTGAGATATTTTCTCATCTTGCCAATTGATACATATTTTTATAAATAATTTATTACTGAAGTTTTCAGTTTATGATTTGTTTCCAATACACTTCTGGTCAAACTATGGTCTGGGCAAGACCACTGGATAAATTATAACAAAACAAAATATTTTTTAACAAAACATATTTTTAATAATTTCTATCGGATATAATGTACATCAATAAAGACAATGTACAATCTTTAGATATGATTTTTAATGATTTTTGTTATTATAATATAAAGAAAAAGTCCGGAAACATCCATTTTAATTTAAACACTCTTTTCGTTGAAAAATCCTACTTTACTTTTAATTATGGCTTTGGAAACTATAGGCATCCTTTCAATGAGTATGTTTAATTTGTCGAAATTAAAATTTCTCTATCAACTATGTAGAGTCTCCAAATATGTTTTTGAGTATTTGGAGCATTTTCTTGAGCTTGCATATTAAGTTCTTTCTACAGCAAAACGATTGGGCTAAGATCGGGAGACGGTGTTGGCCACTTCAAAACTTTTATGATTCCCTCACCTACTATCTTTTGAAAAACCTGTACAAAACTTGGAAGTGGATTTAGGATCGTTTGTTTGCTGCGTGGCGAAATTTTAACCAATTAATTTAAGTCCAAAAGAAATAGCACAGTCCTTTAAAAAGCTCAAATACTTTTAAATGCTTAGAATACCGTCGATTTGTACGATTCCTTCTTGTCCGTATTTTGAAAACCATCCTCAGACGAGGACAGAACCTTCCCCGTGCTTTACAGTGGGCACAATACACTGAGGAGAAATTTTTCGACGAACCATCATTGAGCGGCTAAAACGAAATTCTTGAAACTTCGATTCGTCTGTCCAGAACGCCCTTCTTCAGTCATCTACTGTAAATTCTTTATAGGAAAGAGTCCACTGTTACCTATTCTTCTTGTTAGGAAGCCATAAAAGTGAATTCAAAGTGGATGCTTCTCCAAGTCATCTTGCAACAGTTGAAACGCAAAAAAGATTTCTAAATGACATCCCTATTCCATCGACATCCGCTCGAATTTCAGGAGCGGAATTCACGAGCCTTCTATTTCTCTTACTTTTGAAAATAATGATTTGGTAATCAGCCTTACTTGTTTTTCTTGGTCGTCCGGATCAAGTTATGTCTTGTTGTTGATGTGTACCTTCAAACCGAGTGATGGATTCATGAACTCTGCTATTGAAAATTGTCAACTCTGCTGCTATTTGACTCTCCGATTCACCGACCTCATCAAGTATGAATAGCACTTCTCAATCAAATTGAAAATTCTTTCTTTTTACCTAAGCGTTATTGAAAGTTATCAAAACGTTTAAAATTATTAAATAGTTATTCGAACTAATTAAATTTTCAATTGACTGAATTGAGGCGAGCAATAAGAGTAAAGTAATTTGAAGAACTGAAGGAGTTCGATAAATGCACCAGTAGTAGACAGTGAACCAGGAGTAGACACGAAGAGTTTAGACTTTAAAAAAATAAGGGTATGAAACGAAGTAGAAATTCATAATAGGTGCTAAAATAAGGAGTGTGGTCTTAGTTGTTGCTAAGAGAGATTCCCGCCCAAATTCCTTGCAGGCATTACTAGCCACAAGCTTTGTTTAAAGCAGAGTGCTGAGTCCCGTGCACACAGCCACTTCAGCTCGAGAAACTCCTTAAGGAGGTAAGCAGATTTTTCCATGTTTTTTCGTCTTATTTCCCGCTATTTAAATTTTTTTTTTGTGATTAGTTGATTTAGGAGATTCCGTTTGATGATAATGACTAGTTTATTTATCACCTAAAACAGGATAATTAACAATCAGTAGTGGTGTCTACTTCTGGATACAGATTTGTATGATTTTCTGGAATCTGGAATCTTGCATAATCGTCTGTTTTAATCTTAAATTAATAAATTATAGTGACAATAAGCATGCCAGAAGTTTAATCACTGCCATACTAGACCCAAATCCAGTAGACAGAGGGTATCTAGTATTAGATTAAAACGTGTTTACTACTAGAACTTAACATAAATATTTAGAATACAGCATTTCAAAATCATTTATAGCCTTTTCCAAATCAGTAGTCACCGTTTCCATTTGAATTGTAACTTTTTCATTTTAATTATAACCCTTTCCATTTTAATTGTAACCTTTTCCATTTCAATTGTAACCTTTGCTATTTCAATTGTAACCCAATAGGTCTTTAATTCATTCTCATTTACCTTTTTTTTTTTTTTTTTTTGAAAGAGGAGAGATGTGAATTTCGTTGATATGGTGATCGTTCATTAGGTTTTTAAAATTGCTAATGTCGAATTTACTTTCCAAATTTTATTTGAGCACGTGCTTCATGTTTTATTTATTTATTTTTTTTTATTATAGGTCTCGTTTATTAAGATTTCAACGACGATATTTATGAATTTACTATCGGATTTATGATCGCGCATGCGCATTTCGATTTACACTTACTACTGAAGGTTTATTCGTTACTGTGATCGTTCATTAGGTCTTCGAGGGTTCAGATTTAGTTTTCTTAATTGCATATCTGATCATACATGCGTATTTTGAATTTCCATTACAATTGACATTTTTTTATTTGATGCTGTATCGTTTATTAGGTTTTCAAAGACGATATTCGCAAACAAATATTAAATTTTATACTTTGCTTTTTGAATGTTGCTTAATTTTCTTTTATGGCGAAATCCAAATTCTGTTCAATGTCCCTGACTTCAAAAATATTTTAAATTTAATCACGTGAACATCATAATCAAGAGGATGGTTTCTGAGTGCCGGGGCAATGCTGTAATATTCTCCTTTTTGACTTCATAAAAACACTTCAGAAAGATATTGGAAGTAACAATTATAAATTATGCAATGAGCCCCCGTTTGAAAAAAAATATAAAAAAATATTTACGACTAACTAAACATAAATAACGAATAATAAATTGCATAAACTCATTATATGATTCATATAATTTTTAATCAAAATTATCAATTACATAATTAATTGAAAATTTAAAGAATAATATGAAAAACTTCTATAAAACGAATGAGGGTGGATAAAGTTTTCTGAAGTAATTCAATAAAAATGTAAAAAGGACCGGGATAAAGAGGAATCAGAATGATGTATTCAGGAAAGGAAGGTGTATAAAAGGAAGCTATGGGAATGCTATGATGAAATCTTCTACAACACAGGCATGATCCCGTAGTCGAGAAGTTATAGGAACGTAGAATCGGTAAACACATTTCAAAGCAACCACAATTTGTGGGATAGATTTTATCTTTCAATACTTGAATACATTTCTTATATGGTTGTTACAAATGCCCTTGAGAATGAAAATAAGACATTAAAATCACCTAAAAAACTTTAGTTTCATTTATAAAATTATCTGCCTCGATCTTTTTCGCATAATATTTGATGGTTACTTCACATGAAATGCCAGAGAGATTAAGAAAAAATGAGTATGATAACGATTCATTAATTAATAAAATTAGTAAATAGAGCAGAACTTTAATACTGAAGTTTAAGCATTTAAGTGATTAGCCATTTATAAATCCACAATGAAAATCCTCCAATGACTAAAAATCGAAATTATTTTGTAACACAAAATTAACTTTTTTTAAAATTTTTATACGCCATAGCTTTCACATTTTCTTGAAATCTGAGTGTTTAAAACTACCATCAAAATGCCACTGGAAAAATGACTTCCAGAAATTAACCTTGAGACTTCTTGCATTTATGAAGGAGGAATTAAAATTGTCACCCATTGAAATCATTGTAAAGATGCCAAAGAGTACATTTTAATTAATTTATTAAATTAGATAACGTCAAGTAGCTTTTAATTATATTTTTCTGAAAAGTTGGTATTTTATAAGATACTGCCCCAGCTAGTAATCGGAAATTTTATGGATTAACAAAGTCAAAATAGTAAATAATAATTGTTGTATTATTGTGTAGTGGACATTCAGATGCTGACAAATACAATTTTAAGATATTTCACTTTAGTTTGATTGAACTGGGCACCATAATTCAGGAGGTGTCAGCCCAAATACAATGGGATACTGTAATACAAATGTGACTGTATCATCCATAAATATATCTATCTGTATAGACTTTCCAGATACATAATACAATCATCATATACCAATAACATGGATAAATATATATATATATATATATATATATATATATATATATATATATATATATATATATAAATATATATCATAATTCAAATTTTTTTTTTATTTTTTTTTTTAAATTCTAATATATTGCTTTTGTGGTGATAAGTCATCAATAATTATGGATATAAAATTTAAGCCAATAAAGTTTTTGATTTCATAAAAAAATAATCAATCTTGCAATTTAGCATTAATTATTTTCTTAATTAAATTTATTGATTTACCAACTAAATAAAATTTCAAAAACGATAAATTAATATTACTACTTTTAATAATTTAATAAACATTAGTGCTAATCGTGCAATGAACTCAACATTTTTATTTGTTCAAATCATTTTTTTTCCTGTTATTATTCTCTTTCTTTTTATTTGTCCCCTCTTACAATAGTGTTAAAATAATTAATTTAATTTTCTTTTAACACTATACAGGCATGTTCGTAATCTTGCTTCCAAATTAATTCTCAATAGTTGTCCAAAGTTTTTGAAAATTGTATGATCCCATTGATCTATTAAATAGGATATTTAATGAGTAGCTTCTCCAAATATGTGTCATGTTAATCTATTAGAGAATCTTCACTTGTATTATGTTTGTATTAATGTGGACTTTCTTATTTTTATACTGTATATTTATGCGAACCCCACACTCCCCCTCCTCTATCCCATATGTTTAAACCTCAAGCTGCAAATACGCCACAGTGTGAAATGACGAGTTCCCTCCAGTACCACTTCAGATCCACCCCTTATACACCAACCCCTCCTAAATCGGCTACGTGGCAGTGACAAACTACTCTCTTGTATGATTCCAGAGCTTCCAGTGGTACAATAAATCTGGATAGAAAAGTTTCTAGGTTGGATACGTTAGGAGGATAACTTGAGTTGGCTCATCCTTCATCTGCTAAGTGGCACAAGTGCACTGACCATTATCAAAAGTTAATCCCACCCTATGGGATATATATTTTCCACCGGCCTGGGATAATTTATAGTTCAGCCATATTTTCATTAAAATAAATTCTAACATAATATTTCTTATATTTATGATTAGTTGCTGCATGAATATTAAAAATACTATTTTACGAGCCTCGAAAAAATAGCTAGTGAAAATGAAAAATAATACTAGAGCAAGCGGAACAACTATATAATCAAAATTCATAAAATTAATTCGACAGCGGTGTATCATAGTTTTTTATGAAACCATAAATAAAATTAAAAAAATATTTATTATTATTATAACCATTTAAGAAACACGATGATAAAATAAACTGGGACATTTTTTTTTATAGATTCAATAGGGTTCTCTATGTTATATATATATTATTTATTGTATTTCAGGAAAAAAAAATTAAAACACCCTAATTTAAAATTGAATTTTCTTTATTTTACCTATAACTCATTTTCAACATAACTCATTTTCAACAACGTTTCTGGCTCTGTTGCCTATCTTAAAGTTGTGATATATAAAAATACATTTATATTTTTATTGTAATACCTTACAAAGTATGTAATTTTTTTCCAACCATTGCAGTAATTATTTTAATATGTTGTCAACTTCTTATTTTTTAAAAATATATACGAGAATAGGCTAAAAAGAAAAAAAAAAGAATAAAAATTAATATGAATTATCTTAATTTACATACTCTATTTTTATATATTGATCGTATATAAATCGTCATATTTCTTTAATTACTTTCTGTGTTTAAACAGAGTTATTAAAAATTATGTAAATTAAGATAATTAATATTATTATTTTTTTTAGCCTATTATCACATATATTTTTAATATTTATAAAAAAAAAATTAAAATAAAAATGATACGTAGACAACATTACAAAAGTAATGACTGTAAAGGTTGAAAATAGTAACGAACTTTATAAGGTAATATTAATGTATTTTTTTAGATATCACAACTTGAAGATGGGCAACAGAGCCAGAAACGCTGTTGAAAATGAGTTTTATGTAAAATAAAGAAAATTAAATTTTAAATTAGGGTGTTTTAAATTTGTTTTCCTGAAATATAATAAATGATACAAACTGGGACTGCCAAATGTAACCGGTATATAAGTGTTGACAGAATTTTGTTTTTTTCACAAATATCAGAAAATAATACTAAAGAAAAAAAAATCTTGTAGGACTATTATTTGTCAAGAAAAAAAAAAAAAAAAATTAAACAGTCTGTAGTTTTTTTTTTTTGCAGATGATTTAATATTTATTTTTGTAACTTTAGTTAACCAATAAATAAATGGTTGTAGGTTATATACATACTGTATATATACATATACATATATATATACTCTATATATACATATATAGCTGAATCCAAACAAACAAAACAATTAGTAGGTGTTTGTGAATGTATATATATATTTATACGCGCGCGTGTGTGTGTGTGTGTGTGTGTGTGTGTGGTAGGTAGAGGTAAAATAGTCAGAATGACTGAAAAATATGTCATACTCAGATTGGACTTGTCATTGGTGATTTGGACTTCTGTGAAAAAAAAAATTGTATATTATGAGGGCAATGAAGACATAACATTGTAAGCTTTCCGAAGAAGCAAAAAACAATTTATTATTCCTACGCGCTTCCAAAGGGTGACCTCTTTCAAAATATCATTTTCTCTTTTCAAATAAATATAGTTTGATTAAATTTTTATGTACGAACTACTTAAGCAATCATTCAGCGAATATTTTCTTACTAATAAAATTATGAAAAAATATATTAGAGTACAGCAGATAATAATAGAAATAATCAGAATTTTTTTTATAAGATTTCGGTTATACTACGGTTCAAAGGTAATATTTTTTTTTTAAACAGACAAGAAACTATAATTAAAAAAATAAAATAATAATACGAAAATCCCTCTATCAAAACGCAATATCGAAACCAATTTAATCAACCGCCTTTTGAGTCTTTCCGATCTTCGAACGATTGCAATCCATAAGGTATAATTTATGAAAGGATTCCCCCATAAATTGGAACTATTTAGAGATCAAAAGACGCATTAAATAAATCTTTTCGATTAATCGCCCGGGCCTAAGAAGTGATTCCGGCCACCGGGGAACCTGTTTGCGACGAGTCGTCCGTCTTGTGAGCCAAGCGTCTTATCTCAAGTCTTCCGGCCAGTTGGTGCTCTGCGGACTAAAGTAGGAAGAATTGAAGCGGTTAATATCACTTTGAGAAATTATTTATATAATTGTGCAAAATCAAACATAAATTCAATAAAATGGCTAACAAAACTAAATGATATTAATGGCGGATGTATGGTTGTTAACCATTGTAATATATGTAGGAGAAGATTGCTTAGGGGTATGGTCAATGATGAACACACAAATAAGCAAAAATTATTGTTTGGCGACGTTCGGCCAATGTTTCAGGGTTATGAAAAACAAGATAACATAAGTGGTATCAACAGTAACAGTACCAATAAAAGTAATAAAAGGAGATAACAAAAAGTAATATTAGACTAGTCTGAAAAAGAATGAAGTGTAATGAAAAAAAGATGCTAATTTATTATGTAAATAACGTGAAAGTGGATAAATAAAGATTATGAATTATATGATATTATAGATATAATAAAATACATGAAAACTACTGATTATAAAAACTACTAGAATAAAGATTTAGGAGTATGAAAAGTATATCAAGAAAATTATCATAATACAAGTCATGTAAATATGATGAAAATAAAGTTAATCAATAATTTTAACAATGTAAATAGTGAAAATTAATATAATGCCAAAAATAATTAAAATGAAGATAATGGAAAAAGAAATGAGGAAAGGTTATGAATTATATGTAAGATATAATACAAAAACTTGCAAAAACGTATGTAAAAAATAAATTAAAATAAGGAGTAAGATATAAAGTTATCTAAGCTTTTAAGCTTACATAACATTATATATTTAGATTAATATAATCGTAAGTTATTACCTTAGGTGGGAAAGAAAAAATAAAAGAATAAGTTTAGAAACAAGATGGAAGAGGAATTGGAAAAAAAACTTAATGATATGAAAAACACTCTAGAGAGGCGTGAGTCAACCACCGAATAAATGACGTATCGCACTGGTTTGACAGACACTAATATTTAAATGCAACGCTTGATTAAAAGGTAAAACTATTGATTTAAAAAACTGTTAAACGTATTGGTTTAAGCTAAAAATGGATTATTAAAATGATGAAGGACAGAGATATATTAGTAATACTGTGTAATTTAATAAAGACATTTTATTTGCATAAGGAGTTGTAGAAAAAATAAATTATATATAGAATAAAATAGAAAAATAAACTTTATTCTGGGACCAGGTCCCTTAAGAATAATAAGTATGTGCAAGTAAAAAATAAAACAGGAAAAAATGTTTGGCCAAAGACTACATTAATAATAGTCAATTAATATGTACAATAATCTCAATTATAACACAAAGTAAAGAGGAAAAAAAATTCTTCTGGTAAAAAAATAAATATAATTGTACTGATAAAAAAATAGAAAATGAAAAGAAAAAAAAAACAACAAAGAAAAACAAAAAAAATTAAAATATAAAAATAATGAAACAATCCAGAGTTAAAACAACGTCAAAAACAATTACTCACAACTAAACAGGATTTCATAATTGGAGGATATAAAAAAGATATAAATGATGAAATGATTCAAAGAGTTGAAACATTGTTTGATAATTGAAACAAATCTTTCCTAATAATCAAGATGTTAATCTTGAATTAAAATTTCATGATTCTACAGCGTCTTTTTGGGATGTGAGGAGATTTTGAAAAAGGTGGTATTTGAAGGAGAAGAGAGAAGGAGAATGGCGGTTATTAGAAGGGAGCGAATTCCAGAGGATAGTGGAGCGGACAAGAAAAGAACGTTCAAATGTATTAGTTCTGCGGGAGGGAGTATAGAGGTCAGAAAGGAGTGATCTTGTTTCCTGTGAGTGGACAGAGGATTTGACTTGAAGAAGGTTGTAGATATAGGAAGGGTGTTGGGATTTAATGGTTTGGTACAGGAAAGATCCAAGAAAATATTTTCTGCGAGCGATAGGGGAAGAGCCACTTTGACTCGCCGTAAACGTGAGACCGCCTCGACGTACCGAACAAAAATCTTAAAAAACAGTTCATGATACGTCCTCGAGTACAACCGAGAGGCAACCGTATACCATACAGCCATAAGCAAAGTGGGGGAAAATGAGTGAGGATACGAGGAGCTTTTGGGTGGATTGTGGAAGAAGATGGCGGGAACGATGGAATAATTTTAGGGTACTTATTGACCGTCGGAAAATTTGGGCAATATGGGGTTTCCAGAAAAGGGTTTGGTCAATAGCAATCCGTAAGTTTTTGACAGAGGAGGTGAAAGGGATAGGATATTCATTTAGGAATAAATTAGGAAAGGTGGCGTTGGATCTGAGGAGGGAATTGGAACCGATAAAAATGGCCAGAGTTTTCTTTGCGTTTAATCTTGATTTATTCAGGTTTGCCCAGGCACAGATCCTATCTAGGTCTTCCTGAATATTGGCAAACGCAACTATTATCTCAGAAGAGGGAAAGGATAAATAGATTTAGAAGTCATAGGAGTAGAGGTGGTGGGAACAGTAGTGGGTTGAATCGGGAAGATCATTGATATAGGAATTGAAAAAGAGAGGGGAAATGCTAGATCCTTGGGCTACTCCTGAGGACAGGGTAAGGAAGGAAGGCAGCGGTTGGTTAGGCGTAGCAACTGTTTGTGGCCGATCGGAAAGGAAAGATTGAAATCAGAGAACAGAGCTGTTGGTAAAAGACAGAGATTTTAGTTTGGAAAAGAGGATGGAATGGTCCAGGAAATCAAAAGCTTTGGAGAAGTCAAGAAGTATTAGTACAGTTAACTTTTTTTCGTCCATAGCAGTATGTATGTCACTGGTGATTTTAGTGAGAGCGGATTATGTAGAGAAGCCGAGTCGGAAACCAGATTGGAGAGGATCAAGTAGTTTGGTAGTATCGATAAAACTAGATATCTGTGATTGTACTATTCTTTCTGGAGGTTTGGAAAGCTTAGAGATGATGGATATTGGACGATAGTCTTTAGGAGCTATTGGGTTGGAGGTTTTGTTAATAGGGTGAACTAATGCTCTTTTCAAGGAGACAGGAAATACTGAATTTTGGGAGGAACAAATATATATAATTGTAATAGTTTAACGGGTATTCAATCAAACCCTGTGGAGTTGGTTTGAGATTTTAATATGGAGAAAATAAGGTCAGTAGGAAAGATGTTAGAAAAATAAAAATTACTGGAGTTGAATGATGGAACTAATGAAAAGTGGGAAGAAGAGGGTTGAGAACTTTTAAAGGCGATTGATAAAAAGTATGAATTTAACTCATCAAGTGAGAATTTATTTGAAATTAATAGAAGAAGAGGATTTGCAAAGAGAGAGTTTGCGAAGCAGTTGCCATTTTGGTTTAGAATCAGGAGCAGAGGAAAGGGCTTCGTGAAAATAATTGGATTTCGCCCGTCTGATTGTTGCCTGAGTCAAATTGCGGAGTACCATAAACGCTTGATAGACATCTGCTAGTCTTGTACTTCTAAAGCGTCTACGGGCTGCCTCACGCCTCTTTTGAATATTTTAAATTTCTAGACACATCCAAAGAACAGGCGGGCGACGGAATGTAGAAGTTTTGTGTGGAGCATGGGTTTCAAGGATACTGATGAGATTAGATGTGAGGATTTCAACCATGGAGTCTATAGAAGAACTGGAAGATATGGTGTATGGAATATACGAACCCAAAGACGTTACCTTCTTCGTAGAAAGAACTGTTTCTATGATATTTGCCAAAATCAATTAACAAAATGGCGATTTCTCTTCTTTTTTTTTTAATTTATTTTTTTGAATAATATTATCTGGAAAACTAATTATAAAGAGCTCTATTAGGGTTAAAATTTTAGAAAATCTAATGTCCTTTAAAAAAAGGTTATTATAATATTTTCAAGATCTATTAGTTTTCAAGATATTGAGCACGGAATGAAAATTTTATATTTTTTCTTGAATAAAATGCCGCCATTTTTTAAGGCTGCTTTGGAATGGTAGACAAGGCTTATTTGACTTAAAATGACCAACATATTCGTAATTCACATTCAAACCTTCTAAAATTAGTACCCGATTTCGGCCCTTGCTCCAGTTGACTATATTTATGTTTAAATTAGGATGTGTTGGAAGTATGAGCCTGGATTTAAGATTCATTACTATAATTTTATATTTGTTTATGGGAGGTCCCTTCTTATAAATCCTCAGAACAGAAGAAAGAATGCAAAAAAAAAAAAAAAAAAAAGAAAAGTAGATATATATATATATATATATATATATATATATATATATATATATATATATATATATATATATATGTATATATATTATATGATTGTTACTAGTATTTAATTTATTGCACTAATAAGCTCGTTAATGTTATTAAACTAAATTATGTCGATCAAGCTAATAACTATTACATTTATGAATGCTCATTGATGAGGAAGAAGACTGACAGCGCCCTATCGCTTCACATCCCTATCGCTTCACCGCCAATTAATTGCATTTTCTAAGGAACCATTTAGAATATTTTAAAAAGTGGCTAATGGTTTTTAAAGAATAAAAGTGCTCCACATGTTTTATATGAAGACTTTTTCGTTATTGTTGGCCGTATAATGGCCACTGGTCTTGAAATTTCAACATTGGTGTGAATGACTTGACTGTTCAGCTTTGAAACAAAGTCAATTTTGGCAAATGCAGAATGGCAGTGACCAAAAAACTAAATCAAGTCCAAGTCGGTAGTCCGCCATCTTTGGACGCCATTTTGGCAAGGTGCGGCAGCTTTTTTTTCTGGGATCATTCATTTTTTTCTTTTTCAATCATTAGCCACAAGGAACACAACGATGTGCAATTTATAGGGATGTTGGATGGGGGCATGATAGTGGGGTCTGGCCCACGGACATGTATTTTAGGTTCACATATCATTCAACGTCAATCTCTTGCATTGTACTTATTCGTGTTGGCAATGCTGCTCGGAAGGGCTGGCAGGCATCCTCTTAGGTAAAGCAGGGGTTGGAAAAAAACAAAACAATAAATCAAATACTAATACATATCCATATGAAAATCATTAGAGTACAGATAAAATTTTTAAGAATAAGATTTGTAATATTAAAACCAGTGAAAATTAGAATACACGAATTACGTTATACGTGAAGTTGCATGATGGAATGTTCAGTCCATCAAGTTAGGACGTCGTTGAAATTGGCCTCTACTCCCTGCGGCCTAGTAAATCCATCAGGATCTAACGTGATGCTAGCTTATCTTACAAAGGATATTTGTTTCAAAACTAATCCTTAATCAACCAAACAATCGATTATGTAATGACTATAACTATGACTATATTATATAATAACTATAATAAACCTCATTATATTTACATTTTAAAAATTACTCACCTGTGTGTTGCAAACCTTGTGCATAGTGGTCGGTCCAACGCAGCCGTTTTTGCGACGCTTCCGTCTACAACTAAAAATAAAAATACATAAAAATTTGTTTAAAATGAACCTTTTTTTAATAGTGGTCAAAATTTTAAAAACAAATTAGTAAAAATAAAATTGCAATTATTTCTTCAAAGTAAAGATATGATATTTAATATTATTATTTAGACTTAATTAAAATCATTTTAACTCACACAAGATCGTGCTCTCCGGTCAAGGAGATAAATATTCTCTATTTTATTGTAATACTAAGCAAATCGTCACAATCCTGTCTCTAATTATATCAATTATATAGATTAGGTACAAATCTCTACCGTTTATAAAACAATGAATTCAACTTCAGATGAGGAGTTGAATTTGAGAATTAATTTTTTGATCATATAAAAATATAACAATTATTTTTTGATAAAAATAAAATAAAAATCGTCTATGATTATTTATTAAAAGTTAAAACCAATCGTCAATATGTAGGTACTTTTTAAAAAATTTATTGTTAATTAATAATTTATACTTGTTTGAAATAGAGGTCAAGCGTCATTAACTGATTGTTTACTTTCTGTTAAAAAATAACCACCACTTTCAGAGAATTTTTTTTTTTTATCAAAAAATAATTATATATGGTCAAAAAATTGATTCTCTCTGGTCTGAAGTCAGAAAGGTAGAGATTGTAACCCAATTTGTACCAAACCAATATAACTGTGATTTCTGAGCGATATTTTTTTGCTCAAAATATAACCCAAAACGCTATAACTTGCTTAAAATATGAAGTCGGTTTTCGTTTGCTCAACACAGCGGCAAAGGGACGCTAATTATCGATTTTTGAAAATTGTTAACTGTCAATGGGAAACAACAATTTTAGGTTTTATAATATAAGATAATAGTGTAAAATATTCTGTCTGAAGCAAGGATTGAATTTGGAATTATTTTTTTTTGGTAAAAATCAAAATATGACTACATTTTTATTTTTATAATTTCAAATCGTTTTTTGATTTTTCTCAAGAAATAACCCTGATTTATTTGACAACAGATTAAAAATCACCTCATAATTATTATTATTGAGTGAAATCATTTATATTAAAAATGACTCTCATTTTTGAACGTTATTCTTTCTGCTCAAAATAAAATTCAAACAGCAATAACATGCTTAAAATTAGAGCTAGCGAATTGAGAGTGATTCCATTTTATGCAGCGTGAAAAAACATTAAGAAACGGTCATTTTACCACATTTTTACTAAGACGATATGATGAAAAATAAACTATCACCCAACCAAATATAAAATCTTACTTCAAGGTTCAATTATATTTTTTCTTCCAATTTGATCTTCAATACTTTGTTGTTGTTTCAAAATATGAAAAAAACAAGTTGTTTACTTCTATTCATACAAATTCCTACATATGAACAGAATTTTTTTTCAGTTTTTGCACTTGATAGTGAGACATTCTGAATTATATTTGAAGCCACGTAAATGCTATTTTTTTAACGTCCTGTTTCTGTGAATTCACAAGCTTAACTGATAAATCAAGATAATATGGAGAAAAATTATGGAATTGAAGAGAGCATTAAAGTAAGACTAAATAAAGGAAGATATAAATAAATATTTGTATGAATAGAAGTTAACAATGTGTTATAACATATTTTGAAACAATTACTAAGGATTAAAGATCAAAGAGGAAGAAAAAAATATAATTTTTTACTTTCCTATCCTATCCTATCTGAGGGCGCTATGGTCCTTGCAGGACCTTGGCCTCCTCAGTGATCCTCTTCTACTCAGACCTGTCTTCGGCTGTCCTTCTCCATCCGTCGACACCCAACGACCGAAGGTCTTCTTCCAAATCCTACAACCAACGAAGTCTAGGTCTCCCTCTGCTTCTTCTTCCACCTGGGTGTCCCTCCATCACCATTTTAGGTAGCCTACCACGCTCCATTCTTTGTACGTGCCCCAGCCATCTTATCCTGGGACCCTTAATTGGTGGAAACAATATCGTGCGTTTTATACAGGTTCCTTAGTTCCTCATTGGTCTTCATCCGCCAGCGACCTCCTTCTTTTGTAGGGCCAAAGATTCTTCTGAGTATTTTTCTCTCCCAACTGTTTAATAGCCTTTCATCATTAAGTGTTAACGACCAGGACTTGCTTCCATACACAACCACTGGTTGCAGGACCTCTTATTTTGAGGGCTGTGGATGTATCCCGATTTCGAAAAATTTTCATTAGGAACATTAACATCTATTACCAGCTGTTATTTTTGCCATAATTTCCTCCCTAATATTATTATCTTCCGTGATAACAGTGCTCAGATACTTAAACTGTGGTACCCTCTCGAAGCGGTATCCAACCCCTTCGATATACCTGTTTTTATATAATTTTTTACTTTATGGTTTTATATTTGGTTTGTTTTAGTTTATTTTTCATCATATCGCATTAGGAAAAAGTGGTTAGCAGAAAGTCTGGAACCACTCTCAATCCGCTAGCTCTAATTTTAAGACAGTTATACCGTTTTCATTTTGACTAGAAAAAATAGCGCTCAATTATTAGTTTTTAGCGCGAGTTATTTTTATTTTTTTCACTAAAAAATAATTATTATGAGATGATTTTTAATCTGTTTTCAAATAAATCAGTTATTTCTTGACAACAATCATTAAATTATTTTTAAATTCTAAACATAAAAATCTAGTCATGGTTTAATTTCTTTCTTAAAAAAAAAAAAAATCTCTATTTCAATCCCTGTTTCAGACAGAATATTTTACACTATTATCTATAACATTAAACAAAAAATTGTTGTCCCCCCTTGGCATCTAATAATTTTCAAAAATCGATCGTTACCATCCCTTTGCCGCTGAGTGGAGGGCAAATGAGAACCGACTTCATATTCCGTGTTTCTATTCGAACATATCACGACGCTATCTGCTGAACGATGATTACCCGGACCTGCCAGCCAATCATACCCTCCTTTGACGCTGCCCCCAAACGGGTTATGGGTCGTTACATGCTATTGATGATCGGAAAGGGACGAAAACACTTCTGCAATTTTGAAATATATACAGTCTCCCGATCAAAGTTCTGGCTTGATTAAGTCCGCTTCGAAAGCTAACTATAAATTTACAGTAGAAGGGAGAGTTCAACAAAATTTGAGTATTTATTGCAAAACATGTACTTTTTTCGTTGTATATTACCAAGAATTTCTTTATTCTTATTCAATACCCAGTTATCACTTCTAAGTTATCATCAAATTGTATTGTAATATAAAACAATAATTAATATAATACTATAATTCAATTATAGTGCAGAGTATGTGACAAGGACAAGAAAATTACTCCCCAATTTAACATTTTTTATTTAGTATAACCAGCCAAGATTTTGACGAAGTAAATTATACTGATGGCAGGACATTTGGGGAGATAATAATGTAAATTAAAGAAAGCTTATAACCTGAAGACGAAGGAATACTTCGAAACGTCGGTAAAAATGTGGTTTTGAAAGATATAAAAATATAGGTTTTATATTTAATGGGAAGTTGTACAGTTCACTATTTAATTTATTATATTTATAATAACTTCCCTATATAGTAGAAATTGATTAATATAATATTTATTGATATTAACAGCTGTATTGAAAATACAATCAGTAAATATGCTATTTGTAAATGAAACGTAAAAAATCGTAAAAACGTTGCATACGATTGATTTAAAGTTCAGAAATAATCAAAACAAACAATTCGTAAGTAGGCGAGGTAATTAAATAAAAAAGTATTTTTAATTAAATAAAAATAAGTATTTTTGTGCTACAGTTTCAAAATAAAAGAGCTGGTTTCAACTCGAATTGCAGGTACATCAATTATTAACAAACAATTGACTAAAACACATGCTCTGATTATCTATTGCATACTAACGCTATTTTGATAGATTAATGCATTAATTTAAAAAAAAGAGTTGGTATTAGGGATGGTATATCGAAACGCGATGTATCGGATTTGAAAAACCGATATTTTCTATAGATATCTTAACACCGGCTGTATCCACGATACCATCATTTTAAACTATATTACAGTAGAATCTCGATAATTCATATCCCGGTAATACGTATATCTCGATAATTTGTATGGATTCGCTGGTCCCTTGAAAATCTGCCTTTCATCAGTATAAAAACAAGATAAACAAATGGGGAATTTTGACCCTTATTCAGCGTGCTCTATCACCTTGATGGCTAATCGTTAATTATGGACATAATGAAGGCCCATGGTTTAATTTCGTAAAACTGAGATGTACCAAAATTTACGACCACAACAAAACTTTCTCCTATTTTTCCTATATTGCCTAGGCTATGAGACTAAAAGTTAAAAAGTGGCAATTTAGAGGCTATAAATTTAGCATTTCGTTTTTATTTGATTTTTTCGATTATTTTGTGGAGGATATTTTTAAAGATCTTTTCTGTCATTTCTGAAACATTTAATTCAAGATATTTAATTAACTCGAGACATATTTGCTATCCGGGTCCCCGCGCGACCGCTTAATTCACCCATGAAAAATTTACAAAAATTAATATAGCTTTAATTGAATCCAAACACGCTAATTATGATGGATATTCGAACAAGTTCTTTAAAAAAAAAAAAAAAAAAAAAAAAAAAAAAAAAAAAAAAAAAAAAAAAACATTGTGGACAGTATAGGCAAAACCGGTCACTGCTAACAAGTCTGCCTAAGCTTCACTAATAGATCTGATGTCTTTAAATTCATTATATTATAATGTCTGAAACAAATTGCTAGAAATGATTGAACCTAAACAAAAAAAAAATAAATAAAAATACATGACAACCTTCAAAATAATCTCATGTTTCAGTACTCACTGTTTCGAAAGATAAACTGGACCATTTCACTTTGTGAATTATTTTTCTGAATGATAAATAGGCAGCCGGTACCCGCACATATGAGACAAAATCCATTCTGTGTGTCTCACGTATCCCTCCAAGCACAAGAAAAATATTATCTCTTTTATCCTCCCATCTGTGTTTTGGGTTGGACAATGCTTTGTTTTGTAATTATATGCATTACGATTATGATGTTTCTAGGTGTCACAACCGTTCGGATCCAAGGAGTGTATCAGACACATGAAAAAATTACCGGGAGACATCTGCATGATATTAAATGGAGTTGAGTGATACTTTGGGGCTTTAAAATAGTGGTTCTATTCACACTTGACATTTCTCCGAATTTTTAAAAAAATTGACCAATAATAAAAAAGAAAAAAATTATCAATTGTAATCTGCACTTCGTTTGTATCATTAGCGTTATTGCTTCAAAAAAACCTTTGCATGTACGTAAATCAAAATGAAATACACCATACCCCAATGTATTACATTACTTGATATAAATCAACAAAAAATGTTTATTTCAATTCATTCGGATGTTCCGAACTGAAAGTTATTTCTTCTCGGGATAAATGCATATTTACCTCGTTTCGGTTCTGAAACTCTCAACCGGTACACCATGACCGGTAAATTAGATTTTAGAGAAGGGGAAAAGTGCCAAAATAGAGGGGAGCGTCTACTAAATTGGATTAAAGCAAGTCTAAACGATATTGACCTGTTAGAGATAGCTCGGCCCAATAAGGTCCGACATGTTTGCTCGTCTCCGTTATTTATCCGTTTTTATGTACCAATACAGAAACATGGTGTTTTATGGAGGAAACATGCAATGATATTTTCTGTTAAAAAGAAAAAGCATTTTTCTTTCATAATTTTTAATGAGAATATTTTGAAACATTTAAATTTTATTATTCCACGGTGCAAAGATGGCAGGAAGCTAAAATATATAATGCATTATATATCATTATATATCATATATTATTATAATATATCATATCGTTGGTATATCGTATCGTGGATGTGCAAAAGGATAAACCCAAAGTTGACAATTTTTCAAGAAACCCAAAAATATCCGAGATACAGGTTATTGTTATTTTGAAACAATTATTATTGGATCAGGATTTTCTAAACTAAATCAGAAATAGATTTGTAAAATATTGTTTAGCTTTTCCAAATACCGAATTAAAAAAAATATTTGGATTTACCCTATTCTGTCAGGTAAAATGAACAAAAAAATGTCATAATAAAATCATCTTGCATGAGCTAAAAAGAAAAATGAATTCAAATGTAAATTCATTGAAGCAAAATAACAATTACTGAAGGGATTTTAAACCTTATCAGTAGTAGAGTAGAATTTATAAAAATAAAAACTTATATCATGATATCCGATAATAGAACATTTTAATTGTTACCGTTTGAGGTGTTTACATTCTAACATCCTGGCACAATGTCCAGAAACGGCTTATCTAATAAGTTCAGATTTATTAATAAGATTGGAATTGGTAAAAGCGAAAACGTCAAAAAAATGTTAGATGGTGATTGTATAAATATTTTAACAAATTCCGTTTCCAATTTTTTTCATCCCGTGGACTTTTTCTCAATGCTGTCGGATTTTCTTCAGGACATTTCTCCATGATTATGCCAACGAAATGGATTAAACACAATAACATAACAATACCTTTTCGTACAGTTACTTTCTTACGTGGCGCTAAAAGCGGCTGCTTTGAGAAACTTAACTTTATACAAAAACCCTTTATGAAACTCAACTCAAACTTTGAACGTAAAATTAGATCCGATGTTGGAGGGTTAAGGATGTACCACCTTAATATAAGTAACAGAGTAGAAAACATTAAAAATATAAAAAATGACCGAAAATGGATTTATGCTCTTTTGCATCGCCGCTCCTCAAAATGAGAGATCAGCCCCAAATGGATACCATAATTTGTAATTATTAAGTTGTTTTTGGAAGGTTCTTAAACAACGCTTTAGTTTCCTCAGTTTACATCGCTCAGAGACAGTCTATTTATTTATTTTTTAAACTGTAGGTGTGGGATGTGCTATCTCTGGTCTCATGCGATATATTCGTCCTGACGATGTCTGTTACAAAAAGTGCGATTTCCAACAGTATGAAAAACTATGATGAAACATGTTTTTTAAGTATCACTTATTTAGTGTTACACAGTGCCTGCCCTGGAGTTGGTGCACGTGCTTAAATAATAAAATAACTAATAATATAAATAAAATGAAATAAATAATTTAAGTCACTTAGACAGAAAACCTGACAATATATGTATATTCCTAAAATTATAAGAGTTCATAAGTGATCTCTTGCGTTGTTCTAGTACCCAACCGTATACAATTTAGTAACTAGTAATAGAATCCATTGGACTGATTCTTCGATTTTTTTTTAAGGATAAAAGATGTGTGTGTGTGTTGTTTTTTTTTTCAAATAATGATTATCGCTGAGGACTTGATGCTAAAAAACAAACAGCTGTACCATATTTTTTATCTGTAGAGCGAAACATAAACAGAGAATGAAACGGATCAAACGTAGCGAAATAGGGTCAATGTGGTGCAATAAGATATCTATTCGAGGACGAACTACAAATATGTTGTCACGTCCTCAAAATGATACGAGACAGTACAAACAGTGTGCTCGTAAAAAGGCGACGGAGCGGAATACTGAACTGGAAGATAAGCCTGGATAAGTTTCATATTGGCTATGCTAAGCAATAAAAGATATAGAAATGAACATAGTGCATGTCGGTAGTATAATAAGACATAAATAACAATATATCATAACGTAAATAAATAAATGAGAACTTTAAAATTTATTTTTATATTGAATTTCAAACATGGTTTACATACTCAATTTTTTTCATTATATAATTGAAAATGATAATAAAATAATTGTTGATAATAATGATTATTATTATTAATTATTATTAATATTTTCAGTATTAAGAAGTCCCCTGGAATGTGTGGACGAAATATTAGGAAAAATATGATAACCCTAAAGAAAAAAAACAAACCTAACTGATATGAAAACCAAGGGAAGAAGCTTTAAAACTGCAATAATAATTTTTATTTGTAATTTTATGAAAAAGTAGTGAAGTACTAGGTTGTTAAAAAAGTCCTTGTGTGTTAGTATAGCTTTATTTCAGACTACATATTTTAAACATAATTGAATACTACTCTTCAAAGTAAAGTCTATTGTTTTCAACTACTTTCACCCATCTTGCTGCCAGTAATTGGATTTGGTGCCAGTACCAATTCTTTGATTTTGAGGCAAAGAACTCTTCAAATCCAATTTTTATTTTCTCGTAATTATCAAAGATCCGACCTTTTAAAAAATGAGCAATTGATCGAAAAAAATATAATCTGATGGTGCAATATCCTATACGCAGGATGAGGCAAAACGTTTACTCCAAGCAGTTCCGATGTTTTGCTTGGTCAAATGAGAAGGATTTGCAGAGCATTGTCGTGTTGCAAAATGGCTTGGTTTCTGTTGACCAAAGTGGGACACTTTGCGACCGATGGGCTATCTGATCTGGGTTGTGCGGGAGTATTTCGATGGATAACTGACTCTCCTTCAATGGCACCAATTTCCTCGGCGGCTGCCTTTACGCTTAAATCTTTTTTCCACTAATGTCTCAATTGACCGCGAATCACGGTTTTTTTCTTCTGACAAAGTACGTGCGTTTTAAAAATGTAAATGATTAGTCAAAGTAATGCTATGTTTTTGGCAATCTGCTTTTCTAAGGCAGGTGGGGGTTCCAGAAACCGCATTTGCTCAATAGTGTAATATACTCTGTATTTGTATCGGTTCCAGAAGAGAACTGATCGATCAAATTGATTATTTAGTTACAATAAATTAAAAGGCTAAAGACCATAGACCCAAGCTATGGTCACTAGGTTGCGATATTATAAATACCATTGGAGATCCTTTCCAAGGGTGTCGCGTTTACCAATTCACTTAACTATACTGTATGATGGCATGCAGGGTTACAAATAGATTTTTACATAAGATCTTACTTTATTTATGATAAATTATTTTTAAACTGCTGGTTAATAATTCACAACCTGAATTAACTTCATTATAAAAAAAACTATTTACTATAATTTATGTATTTGAGAACAATGGGTCCATATACATATTCCAGTGATTCTTCAAAATTTCATAAATTAAGATTAAACTTTTATTTAAATACAGCTTTCGCCATAATCAGCTTACCGGAAGAGCCACTTTATATATTCCATTTAATATATTTTTACAATTTTATCGAAAAAGGCACCAACGATTTTGATTAATCTCGTCATATATAATATAAGCTATAATATAATAGGCCTGTAATATAAGCTAGGTTTTATCCTCTTAGTTACCTACGAGGATAACGCACCCTATCTTAAACACGCAATTTCAATATCGTACGAACTTCCGTTTTGGAGCTGGACTTTCCGCATACACACAATCACACACACACAGACCATTTTGCGAGACTTGGTTATTTGGACTCAGAGAACCTTAAAACGTAAATTTCCTATGAAAACTCGAATTCGAAATCTTTCACAACCGCGATATCCCCTTTCCCTTACTATATATTTCATATGAAGGTAAGTGAGAGTAAGTCTATAAAGAATACCTTTTTTTCTGCGATTTATAAATTCTCTGTTTACGTCAGCAACACAATGTTTCAAATATCTCTCCGTGTAAATTTAAATACATAAACAATTACAAAAGGCAGTGCCTGAAATTAACTTCTTTTTTTTTTTTTTTAATTACCCATAATTATAGTTCAGTGGTGAAACCATTCTATTTGAAGAAAACTTTTAAGCACCTTAAGTGGGTAGATACTTTGGTAATCTGGTAACGGGAACAATTTATCCCTTTCCCGCCGAGAAATATAGCCTTTAAGTTAGGAATACTAATTTGAACCTCTGGAGAGATATAGCGGAGAAATATCGGGCTACTTGGACAAGTACAAATGGCGCACGCCCAGGCCATTGTTTTGGTAAAGAACAAATGCTTTGAAATTATACGGCTCATCGATAAAAACAAACTAGGATCTTTTTCCTACTGTGACCACACAATAGTGAGTTTTGTAGAACCTCTGTGAAAGAGTAATTCTTTAAGTTTAAAAAAAAATATATATTTATAATAACCAATATGAATTTATAGTGCTATAGCACGAAAGACCATAGGCGATAAAATAAAACTGAGCACGAGTTTATTGATCATAAAACTGAGCAGATGCCCTAGTTAGATATGAATAAAGAGACGTTATACAATGGAATACTTCCTAAGTGTATTGAGCACAATAAGGCTTGATTATTAATTCGGAGTAACTGCTCACCTTTCTAAGTGAATACAACTGAGAACGTGCTCATTATGTGAGCAGGTATTCAGTTAAATGCAGATCTACTCTTTCGTAGACTCAGCATTTTACTGAGTACCTGCTCACACTAATGAGAACGTTCTTAGTTTCATTCACTTCAATATTTGGAGGACGTTCCCCATACACTTGGCAAGTATTCGACTGTGTAACTTCTCTTTATTCACATCTAACCAGAGCATTTGCTCAGTTTTATTAACCTTACCTAATGTGAGATATAATGTACAATATTTTTACAACTATATATATTGTACTATGTATATGTGTATCTCTGTGTGAGAATATTGGACTATATTTTATACGAATATGTTAATAATCTCTGTAAATGCTATTTTATTATCTTCGAAAATCGAAATAATTATCTTATAAAGATATCAGAAATTCGGAAAAACATACTTCAAAACGATGTATTTAAAAAGAAAAAAACAACAACAAGGTAATGTGTGTGTGTGTATAAATACTTACTGCATCACTTATACGTATTCTATATAAATCTTTTAAAAAAATCAGTTTAATTACTTTATTCTTATCCCTTTGGTGTCCGTCGTTTTTCAATAACACTACCATCATTTGTGCCTGACGTTTGGATTCAGCTATTCTTTATAATCTTGAGCAATGATTGTTTTTTAAGATTTATAATAAGGTTTAACATTATTAATAGTGTTCCAATAACTTGGTTTACAAATTCTTGCCCTGCAGACATTATCAAAAATGAGGAACCCTCCGTATCCGACAGCTGCTATCGGTAGACTGCTCCAATCATGGGAAGAATTCCCAGTAACGAGCGTTCCGTTCCATTTTTCCATTCCATCAGCTTTCCTCAGTGATGGAATTTGGCGCGATGGATTTTCGGACCACCGGAATACGATCACTCTCCGTCACTCCAAAAAAATCCACTCAGGTTTTCAACTTCACGGTCTTGCCACATCCCATTCGGTGTTGGACGATTGGATACGAACGATCGTCATTAATCAGAAAAAAAGTGCCAGCATATGTTTTCTTCATCAATAGTTTTAATAATTTGAGCCATTCACAGCTATCTCTGAACAATAAAAACAAAAAAACAAAAAAAGTTGCAACTTTTTGTAGTATATTTTACTTAAAATATTTAGTATATGGGGTTCGTGAGTCTAAATAGTTTTGATACATTATTAAGGTGTAAAATTTAAAACCAATAATTCCAAGGTGATTATTACCTTACATTATTTTTTTCTTTTCTCTACTTCATATTCATTATTATTGGGTTTTTTAATTAATTAAAAACTACGTGAAAACAATACCTGCCTCAAGGCACGGCTTCAAAGATTATAATTAAGCTTCTCTAGCCCCTAATGATCAGCCACTGGATATGTTACTAATTAAAATTAAGCATGTTCCGCTAATGATCAGTAGAGATCGTGGTGTGGGAGGGGACAAAAGGGCATTCTGGGACTACCAGAGGGCGGATAAAGGTGAGAGCTGACATATAGCACTTTGGGATATGTTGCTCCATGTTGTTCAACTGCTCAATTCCTTAGGTTGTGAAAATGATAAAAGGAATTTTTTGGATACTCAAGTTTCTCAAACAGTATGGGACAAAATGATCTTATTTTAAAGATTTTTTTTTTAAATAGCTGCTTTGACATATTTTTATTAATAAAATTTTAATTTATAAAATTTACTTAATATTTTAATAAAAACAATAATTTTATGTTAGATTTCCTTTTATTTCGAGAGCGGGTTAGCTCAGCGGTAAGAATGTGCTCCTATTTTCCTGGTCCCGGATTTCTAGGGCTCACCCAGCCTCTTAATTGAGTGAAAAAACTGCGATTGAGCGTGATCTTGGTCTAATCACCTCCTTGCACAACCGTTGGCCTAGAAGCAGTACAGTCCTTACCATGTACTGAACCCAAGACCCTAAATGGGCTGTAGTGGTTCAAGGTTTTTCTTTTACTTTTATTTTAGGTTTTCTCCTCTTTGGCTTATTCGTAAATTAAGTTTACTTATCTTTTTTTAATTTCTTCTTCCTTTTTCGCAAAACCCTTTTAATTCCTTTCAGCGTAGGGGGGCCTTTAGCGAGGAGTAACTCATAATATGAGCTAGGTTCTTGGCTTATCGGATATCTTTCATCGAGGTGACCTTCAGTTCCTCCCTGATCCTCTGATAGCGGATGCAACTCCTTCTTGTTTTTACCGCACCTTCGGAGAAAATTCATTTCTGTTGTCGTAATTTAAAATAAATTTCAATAAACAATACTGTAAACATTTTCAATTAAATTTTGGTTTATGTACCTATGCCCTCACGAAAGGAGTAGTTCAATGAATAAGGCACTGGTTTCCTAACTCCTGGACACAGGTTCGAGTCCGGCTGTTGGTAGAAAATCGGTTTTATCAGCTGTTGATCGACTATGGAGTGGAGAGGGAGCCCATCCAGCCTCTATGAAATGGGCACCTGCCCTTTAATTAGTTAGGAGGATAAATGTCGGGGTTGAATGTGGATGCTGAAAACATTACCTTCTTAATGTTTGTCAAGAAACAGTATGTCCTTACTAACTACTTATCCCAAGAACCTGCATAAGTTGCACTGGTACAGATTTTTTTTTTATTATACACGATATAAAATGATAATAAATATTATAAATGACACTCAACTATGATAATATGGCAGAAATACGTAACTAAGAAAGTATGGTAGATATTACTATTATATAATGCGTCCAGTTTTGGCAAGTCTGCAATCAAGAGCAAATCCGAAATCTTCGTTTCCTAATTAATGAAATCATGTACGTTCCTGATTACTCTTCTATATATTTACTATGTTAAATTTTGGATACTTATGTTATGATTGCTGACACGTTCATTTGTTTACCCTTGCCAAAATGGGGTGTTGACAGGTTTTTATAATAATTACTTATTTACAGTAGTTTTGAATTTATGTTTTAAAAAAGATGCATAGAACAAAAAGCTTTGTTAGCGTTCATGTTCTACATGAACGTAAATAATAAGCTTTTGTACATTTTGAACACTAAGATTTCTAGTGAAAGATAAATAAGATAGTACATGGTTCTGACAACCACAAATAGTTGAAAGCAATGGGCTTTACTTTGAAGAGTAGTATTCAATAATGTTTAAAATATGTAATTTGAAATAAACATAGTATGTAAGATAGTACACTAAGATAAATAACTTCAGCTATTCCTAATAGGAAATTTTTAGAAATAGAAATACTAGGTTGTTACAAAAGTCTTTGTGCATGAACCAACCCTTAATTCCAACTCTCATAATTATCCTATAAGAATGTTTTTGTTCCTGCTATTTATGTCAACATTTAATTTAACTAATCCTTTAATTTCTTGTGACTTGAATCGGCTTTATGGGCTCATTTACATTTTTCAAACGCACGTGCAATGTCAGAAGAAAAAATCGTGATCGTCTTTTGAGACATTACTTGAAAATAGGTCGGATCTTTGATAATTACGAGGACGTAAAAATTGGATGTGAAGAGTTCTTTGCCACAAAACCAAAGATAAAACCTCAAAACCCAAAGATGGGTGAAAATAGTTGAAAACAATGGGCTTTACTTTAAAGAGTAGTATTCGATAATGTTTAAAATATGTAATCTGAAATAAAGCTATACTAATGAACAAGGACTCTTGTAACAACCTAGTAGAAATCTGGCCTTAGTTTTTTTGTATCACCCATAGTTTTCCAGCAATAATCTTTGTATTATATAGTATAAAGCCCTATCTAAACCCCTATACGGTATACGGGGGAATTAATGAAACACTATGTTACATCATAAGCATGGTTTGTATTTACAGTGGCTACTTAAAACAGTGATATAATGTGCTAATACAGGTTTCATTTGTCAACTGGAATTGGTCTATACTTTCTTTCTCTTTTTTCTTTGAAGCTTCTTATGTAGCTTTTTCTACGATGAGTCGCTTGTTGAACTGCGCATGGAAATTTGGTAAAACCACCTTGCTGACCAAGGAGCATGCATGTTATTTTTAAATCACCACATGTCATCCAACCATGAGCAGAATAGCCTATTCGATTTAACACTGTTTCTAGGTTTTCATAGTTTTCTTTCATATATACAGAATGACCAACAGCAATAGATGCGTACATGTTACCATTGTATAATAAAACAGCCTTTAAACTAGTTTTCGATGAATCAATAAATTCCTTTTTGTATTAAATACCAAACTCATTCATCACACCGGGAATGTCTTAGCAGTACACTAAATCACCTTCTTGTTCAAAAAACTTGGAAAATTGTTGCTCTCTCTTCCTGTACACATAAATGCTGGTTCCAACCACCAACAAGTTCTTTTCTTTTAGTCTAGAGCCAAGCAATTCAGCATTTTCTTTCGTTAAGCCAAGATCTCTAACCAAGTCGTTAAGCTCGATTTGAGTAAACAGTTTAGGCCCTACATTTTCTGTAAAACATTGGAATTCTTCATCACCTTGTTCATCTAACTCCGATTGTACATCAGAAAATACTTCCGTTGGAATAGAATTTAAATCTTCTGGTGGTTCAGGGACCGGTAAATCTACACCGTACCCTGTTGGTCGGGTGGCGAACGGAAGGTTAGGGTAGCTTATTACCTTATTGTTTTTTGAGTTATGACCAGTAATATCGACACTGCAAAATTATAATGATTTCTTGGCTCCCTCCATATCATAGGAACAGCAAATTTAAAGTTTTTTTTTTCTCCATTTTTGATCATTTTCTTAGATCTTCGGCACATACATAACATACCTTATGCGGGGCCCAAGATTTATCCTGATCACCAATTGTGGGTGATACTGCTTTTTTTAATATCATATTTGGATTGAGCACCCTAAAAACTATAGGAATAAGGTATTTTCAGTACAAAAGTTTTTTCATCGTTGGCCTGTGAAATGAACGATAAAAAGTAAACCACGTCTGGCCAAAAAACTACAAATATACACATACTTATAAATGTGTATCTAGATCAAGTGCCACCCCACTGGCTTGACACTTGCTCCAGAATTCTGGACTCGTCTTCCCGATGAAGACCTACAATTTTGGCCGAAATGCCGGCACACATTAAAAATAAGTTTTATCCTTATCTGTGTATTTGCTTCTTTGCTCGAACGCAGTCCCCAACCAGTTTCTCCATGAAAAATTGTTTTGTACATTAGGTACTTTACTAAATGCTATTAATATCAAGACTGTTTCTTTTACTGATCATATCATCCCTTATTCAAAATATCACCTTAGTGGGAATAGCGTGGCCACATTATTCGAAATAATGTAAATAACATTTAAAGTTCCGAATGATAAATTCAAATAGCTAACTGGGATATTATTTTATTTATTTATTGTTTGAAAGGTAAATTTTCTATTGTTATTTCTCAAGTAGATGTTGTTATTTTGAGTCATATAATATATTACTGACCGTATTTTTAGATAAATTTATAAAACAATTGGTATAGTTAACATAACACTTTTCTGTGATTGTGCCCTAATGGAAGTGAGGAAGATTTACTACCGGCCAATCAATCAGTCAGAGACAACTGCAGCGTGTCGGCATCGCCCCCACGTTTCCGTCGCCCATTTCAATGAATGACTGGGATCCACAACTGTCAAAAATAAATAACATGTCCTTGTATCAAGGCTGCCCAGTTCTTTTTTATATAAATTTTTTTTTTGTTTAATATTTTAAATGTCATGAGAGAGATAAAAAATAGGTTCGTCACCAGAATAGGAGTGTCTTTAGAGAATATCGACTTGGAAAATATAAACGATATAAATCTAGTTATAATTAGCATATCATTTGGACTAAACATATTTCATAAGAGAATTGCCAGGACTAAGGCTGGCAGACAGACCGCGATGTATTCTAGATTTCTAATTCTATTTCTAAATTTCATTTTATAAAAAATCACATGTATTTCTTATAATTTTGTGTACTGATGATTGAAAGTATGGTGAATCAAGAACGAGAAGGACTAGGTGGCGGCCAAGAATAAAATAAAATAGTTGTAACTATTTATCGAATGCAAACGTTTCTATCCACATTGTAGGCCTTCATCAGGGCTAAAAAGAAAGAAAGAAAGGAGTAATGTAGGGGTATAAAAACCAAACCTAAATATGAATACATAAAAAACATAAATAACAAGTGAGGTAAGTCGGAGTAAGTGTGTACTTGGGGCAAGTCCATATATGGGGATTTATTTCAAATCTATTTTGTTGGAAGAGCGGCCATCTATAGGAATTCGATGTGAATAGTAAAATCCCCATAGATGGCAGCTCTCCCAACAAAATAGATTTGAAATAAATCCCCATTTATGCACTTGCCCGGATATGCACTTACCCATATATAAAGTACCTTAAGCTAAAGATGAGAACAATATTGACTGATATAATAGTTGACATTGTAATGAATACGAACAATATATTGAAAAATAAAAATGATAAATAATAAAAGTAGTAATATTGAATAAATGATAAACCAATTATACCTTCCCACACTATTCCTCTTTCGTGCAACGGACGATGTTCTTCTTCCTCAAGAGTCAGTCTCTTGATACTTGCCAAAGGTTGAGGTATTGGGTTCATTTTAGCATTAACATTATATCTTTATTAGTCTTGTTTTCTAATGTTACAATTGTAATTATTAATCATTTTTATTTTACCTATTTATATAATCGTTGGTCAAGAAACAGTATGTCCTTACTAACTACTTAACCCAAGAACCTGCATAAGTTACACTGGTACAGATTTTTTTTTTATTATACACGATATAAAATGATAATAAATATTATAAATGACACTCAACTATGATAATATGGCAGAAATACGTAACTAAGAAAGTATGGTAGATATTACTATTATATAATGCGTCTAGTATTGGCAAGTCTGTAATCAAGAGCAAATCCGAAATCTTCGTTTCCTTATTAATGAAAATATGTACGTTCCTGAATACGCTTCTATATATTTACTATGTTAAATTTTGGAAATTTATGCTATGATTGCTGACACGTTCATTTATTTACCCTTGCCAAAATGGGGTGTTGACAGGTTTTTTATAATAATAACTTATTTACAGTAATTTTGAATTTATGTTTTAAAAAAGATGCATTGAACAAAAAGCTTTGTTAGCGTTCGTGTCCTACATGAACGGAAATAATATGTTTTTGTACATTTTGAACACTAAGATTTCTAGTGTAAGATAAATAAGATAGTACATAGTTCTGACAACCACGAATAGTTGAAAACAATGGGCATTACTTTGAAGAGTAATATTCAATAATGTTTAAAATATATAATTTGAAATAAACATAGTATGTAAGATAGTACACTAAGATAAATAACTTCAGCTATTCCTAATAGGAAATTTTTAGAAATAGAAATACTAGGTTCTTTTATTTTACCAATTAACTAATATAACTACAATTAAATTTTATTTTAACTCATTACTATATCAACTATAATATCATTCAATATTGTTTTAATCTTTAACTTACTTATTATTTCTATTCTCTATATGTTTATATTTATGCATATAAAAAATTATTCTTTATGTATTGACATTACCTACATTGTATGTACCTACATTTCTCCTTTTATGTATCTTTATTCTTAGCCCTGATGATTATTATTATTACAAACATATAAACATATATAACTTATAAAAATCAATTAATACCAACAATTTTGTTTTACTGCTGTCAATAGGTTATACATTATAAATTGGAATATTAAATTATTTATGATCATATATTTATTTAATTAGAAATTTCATCTTTTTCTTGATAAATATTTATATCTATTAAATATATATATATATATATATATATATATATATATATATATATATATATATATATTTTTTTTTTTTTTTCCATCTTTTCCTTACATGGTAACCCCACATAAGGACCGTTTATTATTATTTTTTTACATGCTCCATGCCTTAGAGGCATACTACATGATTGGTTTGATTTATCAAATTTACATATTTAGTGGTTTAATACATACATAATTAGTGGTTTAATTGAAATAAACACAAAACTAAATCAAACAAACAAAAATAAAAATAAATAAAAATGAAGTATAGCCGACAAGAGATCACCTACGCTGCCCATCTTTGGTCAGTGAGTCAAAGTCTATATTTTTAATAAATTTCAGCAAGTCTGTCTTGAATTTAGAAAGCAAATTTTGTTCTGTATCAGGCCATTGTCCATTTCTGAGAATTATACTTTTAATCAAATGAAAACGTTGTTTGTCAAATAATTTACAATCATAAAGTATATGTCTAAAATTTTGGATTTGTCCGTCTTCTTCGCATAAGTCTGTTTGTATAATGTTGAACCGTTTGAGATATTGTTTTGTGTTTCCATGTTCTGTCAGTAGTTGCGTTAGTTTGTAATCATTACTGTGTATAGTTCTGTAATTTTGTGATGTAATATGAGGTATAAATCTGTGTAAGCTAGGTGATTTGGTTGAGTTCACCCATATTTGATCCCATCTTTTAACCAAATCAAATTGTAGATCCCTCTTTATGTATGAAAGCGGTACTTGATGGTATGAGGGCAATAAATCACTTTTTGCCGCTTCTTTAGCAAGGTAATCGGCCCGTTCATTACCCTCAACCCCTGAATGTGCCTTTACCCATTTAAGAGTCACTGATTTCCCTATGTTTTGAAGCTCTATTAAATTTTGTCTAATTTGGTCAGTCAAATGGTCATGAATGTCGGAATTATTTACAGAGTCCAGTAAGATTTTGTTGTCTGTATGTATAGTGATGTGTGTGTTCGTTAGTAGCGGGTCGTTACTGATGTATTCCGTCACTTTTAGCACAGCAAATTTTTCTGCCTGGTTATTCGAGCAATAGGATTCCAATTTGTATTTTTGTTCCACATTGCTTCCATCTGGTGCTTGGAATAACCATGCACATCCAGTATTCTCGCTGTCCTTACTACCGTCTGTGTAAACATCAGTGTTTTCGGTGACCTGAGTAGCACATTGTGATCTAGTCCATAAATTTGCTGCTGGGTGTAGCCAATACTTGCAGTCAGTGATTCTGTCCATTTTGTCTAGTGTCATGTCTTTATAACCTGTCTTTCCTTTCCTAATGTTAAATAAGGTCGTACGTTCGTCAATTTTTAGTTGGATTGGCAAAAGTCCTGTCAATAGAACTGCGGCCTCATATGATAGGGTATGAAATCCCTTACATATTTTAATTGAAATTAATCTTTGAAGCCTCTGCAACTTCAACAAATTTTTCTTACGTTGTACAGCCGGATGCCAAACATGTACAGCGTAGAGCATCTTAGGAAGTACAGCGCCTTCATAAATTACTTTCAATACTTCCGATCTGAGGCCCCATGTTGCTCTAGCAGCTATTGACAGTCCATTTATAATTCGTAATGTGTCGTTATAAAGATTGTCCAAATGTCTGTTCCAATTTAGTTTTCTGTCAAAGAGTAGACCTAAATATTGTAATGTGTCACATTGAGTTAGTCTTACTGAATTGAGTCGTATATCTAGTTCCGGTACTCTATGTTTTTTGGTAAAAATTATGTATTTAGTCTTCTCCGAATTAAATTTAAGTTTGTTGCGTCGAGTCCAATGTCTAAGCCTTGATAGTGTCAGGTTTGCTATTGTCTGTAAATCGCCAAAATCTCGTCGTTTTATAAGTAATAATAAATCATCAGCGTATGCTAATAATGTAGTATTTTTCTGTAAGTCCGTCTCAAAAACTGTATTTATTAAAATGTTCCAAAGTAAAGGTGATAATGCTGACCCTTGAGGAGTTCCCAAAGTCAGTTTCTTATCAGTATAATAAAAATTTGTCTGAATGGCAAGTTTTCTATCAGTAAAATAATTTTGAATGATTTGGTATAAGTTTTTAGGACAGTTATAGTTTTTTAGATTAGTCAAGATCGCAGGCCACCAGGCGTTGTCAAAAGCACCAGCAATATCCAATGATACAACTAATAAGTTATTGCTCTGCCGGAGTGCGCTAGTGATATGATCGGCCAGTTCACTGAGAGCGTCGTCAGTTCCTGATTGGGGTCTGAATCCGTACTGGTGTCGGTCAAGTATATTATTAGTATTAAGATGATGCATTAACCTGTTTTTTAGTATTTTTTCAAAAATCCTACTCATTACAGAGAGCATACTCAAAGGTCTAAGTGAATATGAATTAGACTTAGGAATCAAAGTTAATTTACCCACTTTCCAGCTATTTGGAAATTCTTTTCTCACAAATAAGATTTTATACAGTCCAGTTAACAATTTTGGAAAAGTGTCAGCCATTTTTTTAATCATACGGGAGTCTACTTTGTCTATTCCAGGAGCTTTTTTGTCATTTAATTTATTAATGATTTGCAATACTTCATAATCTCGAATGTCTACGTCATCGACAGTAACAGGTAGGGTAAGTACGTCTTCTCTCATTCGTCTATGCTCGTCATTGTCAGTGTTTAAATTATCTTCTTTAATTATCGTACTTAAGATATGAGACAATGTTTCTTTAGTGTCAGCTGTAAATCCTACTTCAGTTCGAACAGTCGTCAGTAAGCTATGTGATTTTAATTTATTGGTGGCAAACTTATAAGGCCACTGCCACGCGTTAGATGAATTAGCATATTCCTTCCAGGACTTTAATTTAGATTGTTTAAGTAACAGTTGATATTCCTGTTTACTTTTTAAATAGTCCATTTTTCTAGTTTCTCGTAGTTCAATGTCTATTTTTGTCCGTTGGTAAGTTCTTCTAAGGTGGTTTGTCTGTTTGCGTAAGTCAGTTAGTTCAGGATTCCACCAAGGAACTGATCTGTGTTCCTTTCGATTTTTGAAGTTACCTGATCTTTTAAATGTAATATTACAAGATTTTATAATCGATTTTGTTATCTTGCTAACTATACTATCAGTGGAGGTATGAGGAAACTCATGAAGAATCAGGTCTTCTATGTCAGTATCCGTCAGTTCCATGTTGCTATTAAGACGTTGAGGAAAAAATTGTTTAACCAATTGATGTCGTAAGTTAGTCAAAAATTTAGCCCAGTCACCATTTTCGGTCAAATATAAGAAGCCTTTAATTTTTTTTGCTGTCCTGTCATTTCCTTGTAACTGCAACTGGTAAGTTAACATGTTATGGTCCGAAAAATTGGTTTCTCTCGAAATTGTCCAATTTCTTACAAGGTTATGTCGAGTCACTATTGTATTTACTAAAGTCAGATCAATATTACTACTGCCTCGCGCACCTTGGAAAGTCATTAGTTCTGAGTTTGTGTTTAATAGAAATAAATCATTCTCAACAATAAAAGATTCCAGCAGTTTACCCCGATCATTAGTTTGTTTGTCGAACCAATATTTAGATCTCGCATTAGAATCCAAGCCGATAATGATATTAAAACTATTGAAATCCTTTAAATTTTTTTCTATCTTTTGTAAGTCTAAAATTATATTCCGGGTGATATCGAAATAAGCACTAATTACAATACATTTTAATTTGCCATACGATAGTTCTACGCATACATAATCGGAGTCAGAATGTTGCAATATCATACAGGCATCAATATTTTTATTGGTTACTATGACACCAGCTCTGGGATTTTTATCTACTGTTTGAAAAGCCTTTGATTGTTGATAACCTACAATTTTATTTAACCTTGTGTAAGGCTCTTGAAGTAATAAAATGTCTATACCTTTTATGTTTATGTATTGTTGTAGCATGTCTGTTGTGTATTTGGAATGATGTGTATTGAGTTGTAAGATGTTTAATTGTCTATACGCCATGAATAAATAAATCGAGTTGTGTATAGTATATGTTGATAGCTGAAATATGGTTGTTGGTACTTACTGTAGAGGAATGCTGTAGTCAGTGTTAGATGCCAATTTCTGTATTTCTGTCAAGTACGATGGGCAGTTTCGGTCAAATACAGAGTGGTTTATTGGACGCTGCTTATGGTTTTTCTTGAACTTGTTGAAGTTTTCGCAGGTGATGCATCTAACCTCTTCAGAAGTACAATCACTCGCCGAATGTTCCCCTCCACATCTTGAGCATGCTACTTTTCCTCTGCAATCCTTACTGCTGTGATGGAACTTTAAGCACTTGGCGCATCTTCTTATTCGAAAATAATCTTGAATCGCAACCTTTTGATGGCCCAAGCTAATCCTATTGTACAGTAGCAATTCCCGTGTTGCTGCATCTACTTCTAACACTGCATGTCGGGTGTTGTTTCTTCGTGTAGTTAGTATAACTACAGGTCTTATTTTATCTTGTTGCAGTGGAATATCATCATTTTGAGCAACGATGTAATCAGTAATATTTTCCAAGGTTATGTCCTCCTCAATATTTTTAACAATAACACGAGGAATCCTTTTTGTTAATTTATGATATGATATTTTGTTCGAATTTTTTATGTTTTCTTCAATTTTGTTTAGGTCTTTTTCTCGGTCAAGCTGAACTATTAATGCACCATTTTTAGTCTCAATAACCCTCTGGAATGGAATATGTAATTCTTTAGGATTCACTAAAGCTTTAAACTCTGTACTAATTTCTTTCGGTTGTAATTCCTGTTTAGGCTTGATAATTGCTTTAAAAACAGGTTTATTTTGAACTTTCAAAATTGCCTTCTTTGTTACAGTGGAATATGTAATGTTATTGTACAAAGTTAGGTTATCATTTTTAACTAGCTCTCCACCCTCTAAATTAACAGACCGATTACAAATATTACTTACGTAATTCTCCAACAGTTCTATAGATTTACCGACCATCGGTCGCAGATCCTTTCTCAAGAGATTGTAATCCAAAACATCCTTCAATGTGTTGATAGCAAAATTTAAATCGAGTACTTCGCCGGCCATCTTGGTGTATATTATATATATATATATATATATATATATATATATGAATAAAATAGCATTAACCAGTTTATTGTTCTGTGAATAATTTATAAATTGTTATTTATTTAAAAGATTAAAACAAAAATAATTTTTTATTCATTATTAATTGCTCGTTATTTGAATAAATTTTGCCCAACTGTAATGTGTAGTACCTTTTTTTTCAATACATAAGCCAAAGTTGCAAAAATTCATCATAGGTAAAAGTTACTGGTTAATTATATAATGAAAATTATATGTGTCTATATATATATATATATATATATATATATATATATATATATATATATATATATATATATATGATTTTATAGTTCGTTTTCTGTGTACAACTTAAAATACAGATTTATCTGATTAGGTTTAGGAGATTACCTTTTAAAGTTATTCTCCATTCTATTCACATTTTAAGGTTCTGAAATTATTCAATAAGTATAGCATTCATGAAAAAAAGGGATACATGTGGTATACTATTATAACTATTATGCCATATAAATATTAGTTATAAATTATATATATATATATATATATATATATATATATATATATATATATAATTTATAACTAATATTTATATGTACCTATTTTATATTGTTCTTTACCAAAATGACTATTACACCAAATAGATCAACTTCTAACAGCTTTGAAAAATATATTGTTAACAGATACATCCAACTGTTATATTGCAAGTTTTGGAGAAAATGGTGTTTACACAATTACATGTTCGAAAATGGTCAAAAAGAAGGTCTGATAAATCATATTTTTTAATTTTTTTTTAATGTAAATTATTTAAATTTGTTATAGAAATTTATTGATATAAATTTTGGGATTTAAGTTCTCTTTTTAAAAATCATTATTGTTAATTATAATTAACACCAAATGCTTTAATCCAATTTAGTTTGTAGTATATTGAATATTTTGTGGTAAAACTGATGTGATGATTGAGCGGAAACCTTTGCTGTTTGGAAGAATACATTTTAGCATGAGAAGAAGTATTTTGTGTTATGGTTTCATAATTTTATTTTAGACATTTACCAACGAATTATTTGTTAACCGAAATTATTGTTATTCTTGTTATTCGTCTGCTTGGACAAATTAGTTGTTATAATAGTATACCACATGTATCCCTTTTTTTCATGAATGCCATACTTATTAAATAATTTCAGAACCTTAAAATGTGAATAGAATGGAGAATAACTTTAAAAGGTAATCTCCTAAACCTAATCAGATAAATCTGTATTTTAAGTTGTATACCGAAAATACCGAGAAAACGACCTATAAAATCATATATATATACATATATATATATATATATATATATATATATATATATATATATATATATATATATATATATACATACACACATATATAATTTTCATTATATAATTAAACATTAACTTTTACCTATGATGAATTTTTGCTACTTTGGCTTACATATTGAAAAAAAGGTACTACACATTACAGTTGGGCAAAATTTATTCAAATAACGAGCAATTAATAATGAATAAAAAATTGTTTTTGTTTTAATCTTTTAAATAAATAACAATTTATAAATTATTCACTGAACAATGAACTGGTTAATGCTATTTTATTCCTTATTTAACTAAAGAAATATTGATAAAAAATATGTATTGAATTAAAATAAATTTATTCAATATCATATTTTGTTTCATTTTTCCATTGTTGTCATTAAATTATGCCATATTTAATACGGTTTAAATGCTCTAGTTGCTCCATGCCTCAGCGCTGCCTGACTCACATTTATAAATTAAGAATATAGATTCAGAAAAAGCTAGCAATTTGGCCAAAATAACAAATAATGAGTAATGAATAGTGGATAATTAAAAAAAAAATATCAGCAACCTGTTTTGGGGGAAAAATTATTCATGACTAAAAAATAATTTAATAAAAATTTATAAAACTTTCTGGTACGTATGATCAACTACCTCTCTTTTTTTCTGGCTATTAAAATAATCGATATTACGATTTTATAATAATTATGATGTCGATATTATAAGAATAGATTTTTTTTAAACAGTTGAGTTGAGAATTTTGAGCGGTGCGATTGAGTCGGCGGTTATTCATAGCGCTAGAAGGCTCCAACGCCGGAAGCGGACCGCCATTCTCATCCATCACCTTTCTCAAACTAAAAACTTTTTTCCGTTACCATCAACATCTTGTCCATCACGGATGATATGGATAAATGCGAGCTTATTACTATTCTCATAACAATCTGACAATTTTTTCGCAAAGTAATTGGAATATAAATTGAAAATTATGCCTTTTATTGAATACAATGGGCCGGAAAGAGCTTATCCAAATATATTTATGCCGGCGAAACTAAAATGATTTAGTGAATCATTAAAGAGGCAGGAAAACGTTAATAAATATGAAATAAACAATATATAATTACTTGTAAATACAAAACAAATTTATTATTTCGTAAATTAGGAAAAGTACAATTATAGCATATTTTGAGTGTAATTTTTATTTTCGCGCAGATATTAATATGAGGTCGTTCTTTTACACAAATTAATTACTATTTATTTGATAATTTATCTCCAAGGCTTAAAAACCTAAGTTATTAGGTGCCAATAAACCAATCATCGACCGGTGATACGACTGCTGAAAACTAACGATGCAATAAAAATTCCTTTAAGACTTTATTTGTATGACTCTGTGCCTAGATATGAAATATGCAATGCCCTCGCCGCAAAGAATGTGCCGACTAATAATAAAATAGACGTACGGAAATGCGAAAGGAGTAATAAAGATTAGTGGCAAAGAATCCAAATTGTTCCCTCTTGATAGAGGAGCCAAACAAGGAGACATCCATGGTCCTCTCTTATTTATCATTTAAATGGACAAGATCCATAAGATTTGCAAACGCATATCTCCTCTTATCTTCTGCTCTTACATTAATGACCTTTATAAATCGATCCTTCATTGTTCCCATTACCTATATGCCGATGATTCCCAAATCTATTTATCTTTTGCTCCTTCCGAATTATCCGTAGCGTTTGCGAAGATTCAAGAAGACCTAGATCGAATCAGAGCATGGGCAAACTTAAATAGATTAAGGTTAAACGCTGCAAAAACTCAGGCCATTGTCATTGGTTCCAAACCCGTTCTCAGATCTAGTACCAACTTTCCTAACCTACACCTAAATGAACATCCCATCACTTTCTGCTCCTCTGTTAAAAACTTAAGCATTATTGACAAAAACCTCCCCAGGAACAACCATATTGCCAATATCTTCCGACGGTCAATTTCTACCCTCAAATAATTTCATCGCTTCCGCCATCTCCTGCCCAGATCAACTCGTGCACTACTTGTATCCTCTCTCATCTTCTTCCGCTTTGATTACGGCCACGTGGTTTACGGTGGCTTCTCGGCGGATCTCGGGGACATACTAAAAAGAATAATGAATAGCTTCATAAGATTTGTTAATGGAACCCCGAGACCGTGTGTGTTCCCGTGTTTCTCACCATTATGCTGAGTTAGGGTGGCTCTTCCCCTCCTACCGTAGACAATACTTCCTTGGCACATTCCTTTACCAAATAATAAACAACCATTGCCCTTCCTATACCTACAGTCTCCTCCCATTTAGGTCATCAATCCACTCCCTTACCACCAGATCTCGACCTTCTGACCTATATACCCCTTTTCACAGATCTGCCTCTTTTCAACAATACTTTATTGCCCGTTTCACCACTTTCTGGAATTCCCTTCCTCTAAAATTCCGGCATGCCTCCTCTTTATGCACATTTAAAACTCTTCTATTCCAGCCCCTCTTCACAATCCAGTCAGACGCTGGCTAACGATGTATTATGAAATAAGGATTTGGTTCAATTAATTACTTTTATTGTGAATATGAACATATATTTCATTTCACTTTTCAAACATATTGTTTTTTTCTGTATCATACTAAAAGATAATTTTATTTTTTATTACCCTATTTTTTCATCTACGAGTTCTTCTTTACAAAACTATAATGTACTCTTTTTAAAAACATTTTTTAAAACAGTTGAATTTCTCTCTCTCTCTCTCTCTCTCTTTTTTTTATGGTTGTATTTTTTTGCTTTTAGATTAATTTTTTTTTCTTCTTTCCTATCCGTTTCGTCTTTGTATAGAATATATTTGTATATTATTTTATTTTTATTATTTAATTACTATTTTTATCTTACAATTAGCTAGTGGAATTCCTACCACTATCCTTCATTTGTTCTTATGTATATATATTTTTTTTTATATCTATGCATATACGTATTTTGGTATACGTATCATATATCTATGATGGTTTTTTTTATTTCTTATTTAATAGGTCTTTTGGCCATATACAATTTATATTATCTTATACATATTTGTTATTCTAAAGGAACTTTGACCCAGAATGAAGTGTTGTTTTTCTATTTCTATATATATATATATATATATATATATATATATATATATATATATATATATATATATATATATATATATATTTATATATGGTTATATACCTACTACATTAATGGTTTTAATTCTACAATTAAGGCTATAATACTACTTTAAATCATTAAAAAATTATTTTTGTCAAATATATACTATAAATTAAAATTTTACTATAAATTTTATACTTAAAATAAATAAAAATATTACTGTAAAATATATACAATAAATAAAAATATATATTTTGAAATATATATAATAACGAAAATATTACTTTTGAATGGAGACAAAAATATTAATTTTGAAATATAAATATAAATATATATATATATATATATATATATATATATATATATATATATATATAATAATTAAAGGCGGTATTAATTTTAAATAGATACAAAGATAAACAAATATTACTGTCAAATTGATATTACTGTCATTAAATAGTTTTTTTTCTCGTCGAATATTTCTTTCAATGAACACACAAAATAAATTGTACATATTTCGCGCTTCTCCCCGCACTGATATGTTGAGATGAGTAAGCATTCACGAACCACGTGGGTTTTTTTGTCGAAGTGGTGCGCTATGGGAAAACAACTACGGTTGACCATCCCTATATTATTTCAATTAGAGCCTCGACAGTGATTCTCCATATGCCTTTGTTTACTTTCTTCTGAATGTCCTTTTTTTTCTTGAACGTTTTTCAGTTAAATTTTTTTTTTCTTTCTGCTGAGTAAGTTTGTTCTGTTTGTATTACTTAAACAGTTCCATTAACTTAGAAACAGATGCATTTAATGTTTTATTGTAGCTTTTAGATGATTCGTTTTCATGCTACAACATACCGGCTAAGGCAGTCTTGCGACACGTGCTGGTTAATGAAGACCACACAAATCGACGACTAGAAGTTAGTGTGCCAGAAGTAAAATATTGTTGTTTTTTTTTCTACTGTCTACTCCTTCTTTAACCGTCAGATTGACAACTAAAGTATAGAGCGGTGTACTCTCCTTGGCAAACCTGAATTTATGCACCCAGGAGCCTATTTTAATGTCTAAGTAAGTGATCTGTAGTGGAGATTCAAATTAACCTAAGAATGATCCTTATTGGGATCTTCGATTTACTGTTGTTAAGCAAGAAAGTATCTTTGACTTCTTAAACTAATGTTAAGAAGGAATCCTAAAAGTTTCTCTCTATTCCGACGAATCATAAAATGTTAAAAAAATATATATGCAGAAAGCATAGCTCCACGATCAATTATTGGATGCAATTCTAAACATATCTCCCCACAGTTCGACTTTTGATTCGATATCGAATGCGACGTCGCATGCTACACGATTCCTACCCCGTTTGTCATGTCGAATCGAAAGTCTAACAGTGTCGACATAACTTAAAGTAGGGTGAAATACAAATAGAGTGAAGTAGGCATTTCACATCCATTTTACAAAGTTTTATACTTCGTCATAAAAGTACGTATAAAAATATCAGCAAATAGATAATACTCTCATGATACTCGAAGCAATCGGGCAATAATGGAATCATGGAATAATGATCGGAGTAGAGCGTTAGACTCCATAATGCTTCATTAGAAATTTGATAGAGGAAAGAAAAATGGTCGTCCAAAAAACAATTTGGAACCATATTATAGAAGAATAAATCATGGACAAGGATCAGCAAAAAAGTGACTTGCCAGACTGAAGATAGAGGTGGTATTTCCTTCGAGGGCTGAGATTTTCTTCTTCAACTCCTAGATCCCCTATGGTGACCTCCACATTGGTGAGAGAGTGTAAACAGGCACTGGAGACGCTTGCTTCAATCTTAAACTGGTTTAATGTTCCCGGTCACAAAGGAATCACAAGCAACGAGAAAGCCTACCTAGCAAGTAAAGGTGCTGAGCTCTCCATCGTGGGGCCAGAACCTCCATCTCAAAACGACACCAGCGAAAAGAAATCCACGACTCGACATGGAGAATAGCAGGTAAGGAATAAAGGGAATGTGTTGGGCTTGGACAACCTAAGCAGTTAATTAAAAACCATCTCCTTGTAGAACAAAGTGGCTGCAAGAACTAAATAGAAATGACACACGACTAATTATCGGAGTATTTACAGGTCATTACAGTCTTAAAAGGCATCTAAAGTTTTAAGAAATATTAGTTCTTCTACTGTATTCTATGTTCTGTGTGTTGGTGTGTTGGATGTTCTGAGGAAAACGTCATCTTAGATTAATGCTGATTAATAGGGTACCTATGTGTTTTAGTCATACGTAGTTTATTCTCTTATCATTTGATATTATGAAGCTCCTCGAAACTTTTTAGCTTGATAATTACAATTGCGACTATTAGTACACCAGTTCCTGGCTAGTTGAAGCAGCGCTTCATCATACTAAATGACTCGCTGTGAAATTCTGAGTGCCAGGCGATATGCTTTAAGATTCTTCTTACAATAATTTTATTTATTTCATATTTTATAGCAATTCCAATTTTTACCACTTCTTCACATTTGTGAATATCGTGACACCTTTGGCAGGATTTAGGAGAGGAGATAGAGCGATTCTTCTCGGTGTCAGTAGGTGAATCGGACGTATTCTCAATTTAACAAGGACCGTAAAGATCTATTCTTGACCCCGAAAAGGCCAGGAAATCGATTATGTGTGTAAGGCGTAGATGGGCGGATAGAGGACGCCGTGGGCACGCCTGGGCTACACAGACGATTAGAGTACCTTTGTCTGCCTTCCCTAATAACGGTCATCCTCGGTTGTGCCCTCAGGGCTGGAGGTAATGCAAGACGAGGCTTCACTGCTCATTAGCGACGAATCGAATCCTCAACTCTTTTCAGTAATAAAACAAATAAATACAACCATAAGGTCACCATTCTATGGACATACTCGTCGCTTCAGAGGAGAACTATCCCTTCACCAAATCTCGCTTTTTCTGTTTTTTAACATTTAAGATAGTTCCGACTATATAGAATTTGATGCAGAAGTAGCCCATACCTATCTATAGCACCTCAGATAAAAAGTAAAAAATTTGGTTAATACATTGATATTATAGGTATATATATATATATATATATATATATATATATATATATATATATATATATATATATATATAGTTATTAGTTATTCTTGTAGTTATTATATATTGTTGTTGCTATTATTGTTATATATTGTTATTATTGTTAAAATATTGTTATTAGGGTCAAAACGTCTCCAGATTGAAATTAAATTTTGTGAAAATTGCCACAAACGTTTTACAGAAGAACCCCTCTCTCATCCGGATTCGCCACATCAGAATCCAATTTTTTCCTTCTTTTGGTAATTTTATCTTGGTAAATAATCAACTATTTTTTTTTTTAGGTAATGTTAATTGAAATTCGTAATTTTAACTGAAAATGCATTTATAAATCCTTTTAACAAGTAAAGATTTTTAGTTTTGAATAAATTTGTATTTAAATTGGATCCGATCTTACATCCATTTTTTTTTTATACATATACACAATAAAATAATATGAACTATGTGAAATTCTTAAATGAATGATATGTAGTTCTTGGAAAATCGAGACCTAATTGGCTTATTACAGTTCTTGTGAAAATAGGAGGGATTGAATTTTTTCACACGTATCCACCCATCGTTCTGTTTAGTTTCTCATACGTATTGATCATTATTAGATCATTATCGTTAAAATGTAAAATTGTAAATGTAAAATTATGTAAAATTCCTATTTTTTTCTTTCTTTTGTTTAATTTTTATTTAACAAAGTGTGTTTTTTAGTGATCACTCTGTGATCAAATTAATGAATCAATTAATACCTTTAATTTTTGTAAAATTTGAATTTATTAAAATTGTATTCATTGGCATAAAGTATTATTTATATGATTATGGTATTGTTTAAGCCAAAATGTAATGGACTATAACTTTAAATTAATAAAAAGACATGATTGCTGCATGAAAAAAAAATATATAATAAGCCTAAAGAATGAAAACAAAAAACATTTTACATACATTTTAAAAACTAGATGTCTTAAAAATAGAAGAAATGATTTTTCCATTTGTACTAGAGACATTTTTTCTTCCTATTTATTTTAGACTGGTATGATCCAATGCCAAATAGGGAACCCATAATTTTTTTTTGTTGGTATTTTCGTTTGGAAAATCAAATGAAATTTTTTTTTTTCTGATTTAATACTTTTTTTTTTTTGTGAGAATTTCTTCAGGTATATATTTAAGAGCTATAACACCAACCGACAGATACAAAACGAAACTAAGTGACATTTTAAATAAACATTTTGCGATTATATTATTACATAGTAATAAGTACCAAAAGTACCATTTTTGGGCAAATTAATTTTAAAATACCACTAAGCGGGAGACTGGATTAAGGCATTTAATTTTAGAAAGTGCATTTTAGCTTTCAAAAGAAAAAAAACAATAAATGCATATTATATATATATATACACATACACACACACATATATATATATACATATATATATATATATATATATATATATATATATATATATATATATATATATATATATATATATATATATATATAAACGCACATATATATAAACATGGCATTCCAGCTCTGTTTTCGTTAAGGAAATTCAGTTTCATGACTAAAAGCTCTACATGGAAGTGATGTCGTCAGCATCGCCCTTAACCACCAGGTTTTCCTTTCAACCTAATTAAGGGTTAGGTCCTTTATGGAGAGGCTGGGTATGCCCCTGCTGGGCGGACTTGCTGCTTATTTAGCAATATGTTATATTTCAGCAGTTATTTACGGATTACAGTTTTCTATAATAGCATCGACCGTCTTATATTTTTATATCCAAAATAAATTTTTCTTCAGTGTACATATTTAAAAATAAAATAAAAATCATTTCTGGTGGAGAAAACCCTATTTTCATATAACAAATTATAGTTTAGAAGTTCTTCTTATTTGTAGTAGAAGCAAATTTAAGACAGCTAAGGATTTACTGATTTTCCCAGCTAGACTGTCACAGGCGGAAAATGTGCGAGGACACATCAATAAAAAAAACATTCATAATAAAACTTTTGATTTCAGGATTGATAACAATAAATAAACGCAATGAGATTTAAGTGCGAATATGTATTCAAAGGCAATTAATCGGACATAAACACAGGATGCCGTCAGACATCGGACAGAAAATGATGTGACAGAGTAAGTGGGCTTCATAGTTCAGCTTATGACAAATAAATTACATCAACAATTTAATATTTGTTTATTATAAATAAAATTATCTCATGAGGGATTAGTATATTTCTTGCTCTGTAATAAATTTGCAAAAAATTGGAGAGGATATATCCCCCTGATCTCCCCTCTGCGCACGCCACTGATGGTCATATGAATGAATAAACATATGATGGTATTACGAAGCTCTTTAAAAGGTTTCAACTGATATTAACAAGCCGACTTATTGCTATTCAAGATAACTCTTACAAGTCAAATGAAGAAATACTCCGAAGACAATTTGGGGGCTGTCTGCCAAGGTTGGCTTGGACCGAATAGCTATTGAGTGATAAATATTAGTAAAGAAATAAGGTAACGATGATATATAGTTTATTGGTTTTAGATTGTTTTCTAGAACACGACTCTAAAATTCCTCCTATTAATTGATATCACATTTTGGTGCAATTTCATGTAATAAGTAATGTAGTAAGTTCCTAAAAACTAGTTGCATTTTCAGATTGCTAAATAAATGCAAATTTCTCTCAAAAGCTATAGCCAGAAAATCAGAACTAGGCTGACCTACCCCTTTCATCCCCAGTCGTATCTAATCCCGGCTAGTGAGAATATTCGAGTAAAATACTCGGTACTCGTTGCTCAAGAGTACTTTTTGCTCATCTCTAGCCAGGACCAATTTCGCGGTATGAGCTTAATATATTTCTCGGTTCTTAGATGCTTGGCAGAATCATTATCATTTTGAAATGTTGAAAAGATGCTCATATAGATGCGTAGATGTGCGTGTACAACAGGGGCGGATTCACGGAGGGGGGAGAGGGAAAATTTTCTGCCCAAAATAACCACTGAGAAAATAAATAAAAATACGACTGAGTTTAGAATTTAATTAATAGTGCCAATAATCGTGAGTAACTGTGATAAATTATCATTCATCAGGTAGGAGAAAATTAAGATTGGCGCACCTTGTTAGAAATTTATATGAAGATGAATAAATGAAATTAATTAACTGCCTTGTCTATGTCTACGACTATCTGCAAATTATATAACTGTCAATTGTAATTACGTTTTCTATTAATTTAAATGAAATCAGTGTTTTTAAACTTTTTTGGTTTTATTATTTTTTAAACCTGATGAAAAATCAAAACTTATTTATATGGTCAGAAGGTTGAGTCGCTGGCCCCATATGAAGGGAAGCCTTAAGAAGTTCGAAATAGTTTTAAATTGGATCAAACTATCATATGATTTGTCATTAGGTTATTAATTACTGAGATATCCTATCGAACCCTCCTGACCCAGGATAAGACAATACAATCACATAATTTCACATATCATCCTACCCGTATTCCCTTATAAATATGCATTGTAAATTAAAAAATGGTTGACGCCTCAAAGCCGTACAAACACTAAAAAATACCAACATTTTTTTTGGCATAATCTCTGCCTGTTCTACGAGGAAAGCATGAACGAATCTGTTTTGATAAGCAATGTTCGATCAAAATTGAGTTAGTACTCATTCATTATTTTAAAGAAAAATAAACATTAAAGTTTAAATACCTTGAATTATCCTTATGACCTGCTTCTTAACTCTACGTTAACTGGCCCATCGCCAGTCTATCCTGTAATACCTGGCCTTATCTTTTATTTATATTATTATACTAGTACTTTCATAATTTATACTCCAATTATTAATTATTGTATTTATTTAATGTCCATTGTTAATAATATCTGTATAATGGCTACCTATACCGCCCATATCAGTTTTAAAATTTTCTACGCTATTAATATTTTTTTGTTGTTGTATATATTGCTTTCATGTATTTTATTATTCTATCATTTTCCGCTTTATCAATCATTATCATATTATCAAAGTTGAATTTATAATAATTTTGTATAGAGCGGTTTGCTAATGCTGACGAGTTAATATTGTCAGTGTTAGTCTTGTGTTGTTATCACTTAGTTTCTAATTTTTAGGATGTCTCCCCTATATAGTATTTGTCTATATAAATAATCACCATAAATCTGCAGGTTATTTATGTTAATATTACTGATATGATTAATTGAATACATAAAATAAATAAATTATTGTATTTACCTCATATGGCAGGTGCGGTTCCTCTGCTGGATCCCGATTCCACACGGACGCGTGCATGGACTCCAGTCAGTCCATTGGGACCAGCGATGCCTCACCTGTGAAAAAGTAAATGAGATAACGTTGAATAGTTTGCCGTTGAGTATATATATATATATATATATATATATATATATATATATATATATACTCCTTGAATATGACTAGCTAAATTAGTAAGATCATTTATTTTAGGACATATGGTTTGTAAAGTCATAAAGTTGTAAAATATTTACCAAAAAAAAAAAGAAAAAATTATTACGGTCATTTAATATATTATTTTTTTTTTTTTTTTTATTATATGATTTACATTACATCACTTAGCCTCCACTGGCTTTCCATGCCAGTGAATCGATTGAAAGAGAAGCGCAGGGATCTGCGTAGTCCTGCTTTTCACTTCATAAGTGGGGAGACAAGCCTGGTTCCGGGGATTCTCAGGCTGAGTGACAATATTGTATGTTGGTAAGCCTTTTTTAATTTGTTTGTTTTATTTTATTTAACTGTAATTTTAATCGTCTTTATTATTTTTCATTTATTTATAATGCTTAAATATTATTTTTTTAAATTTTCTGTAAATATGGTGTGAATGAACTCCTTCATTACTAAAGCTGTTGTCTCAATTGAGACATACTGTATTATTTCCAAAAAAAAAAAAAAAAAAATGATTTTTGCTTTTAAGGATTAAAATTAAATAGTTATTTCAAATAAATATATATATCTTCTAGTCGTTTTGTTAGTTTTTGGTGCCATTTATTTAATTCGTTATTATAAATAAAATAAAATAATAATAACTATAAAGAAAATAAAGAAGCTGTAATATTTTACTATAGGAAGATGACATCAAAAATGAAGGGAAATGATGCATTGATGACGTTTTGTTTTTAAATATAAACAATTAAAGAAAGTAAGTTTTACATGATGAGTAATTTTAATTGAAATAAATGTTTTTAATAATTATATCAGAAAATAATTATAATGTTAATAAATATCGAGTTAACAAAAATGTTTTTTCAGACTTGAGAATGGCCCAAGATGGCCGAAACGTTATTCTAATGTAAAATAAATAGCATGGTGACCGTATGGCCTTTTTCTTTTCTTTCTAATAACTAATTAAATATATATATTTATTTATAAGTTTTCATTAACATTTTAAACGAGATTATGTTATAAGGCAAATAATCATCTAAACATCCATAATCGCCAAATTCGGGGTATGTTTCCAAGTTAAGTATGAAAATTGGATCGAAAATTATTGTTAAAAATTACTAACATTATATTTGGTATGAAAATCATATTTTTTCGTATATTTTTTGGGGGGATATATTCCCCCTCCCCCCGGTCTCTCCCTCTGTGTACGCCACTATTTTTTGGTGTTCCAGCTTGAGGTGTTGGCAAACTTATTTGGTTTAATGTTTTTTAACCTTTTTTAAGTGCGTTTTGCTATGTTCAGCCTTGAATGTATCATTAAATTTAAAATTAGCGTTCAGTCAAATATATTGCCTATAAAGATTCACCAATACGTGTGTGGTCTTTTTAATTACAACATAAAAGCTCAATAAACTGCAATATACATCCTATGCTTAGCTACATTCTCGTTTCATAAACTTTAATGACCGAACGTGCTAAAATTTAATTTCTTAACTTGTAAAATGCCAAATAAAATATAAAAATGTTTTCAGACTAGACTACAGCATTATAATTCTTTTTTTTAATTAAAAACGAAAATCACAGAACCACTTTCTGTTTTGAAACTTCAGGAGATAATAGAGAACACTTTAGGAAGCAACTTTACAATAAAATGGAATATTATTTATAGTTTATAGTTTGATGTGGAAGAATGACTTTCCGGCTAAATCTGTCAGAAGGATCTATCTAAATGTATTGATGATTAAATTATAAAGAATTTTGCTTGAATAAAGCAAAAAATACGACATTTATCCATCTCCGTCTATGTACTTTAATAAATAATCTGAAATTTTCAGTACACAAACGATAGGCTAATTGGTGTTCGGCGAAAAGCAAAGGCAGATACATGCGAGAAGCAATTTCTTTCAGGAATTGAATGGTCAGACGTCCTAAAACCCGATATGGAGTACCAAGTGCCATATGGTCTGGTGATCAAATTTAGGTCCCTTTGTAGTAAATCCAAAAAGGGTTTTCAAGACACCATCACAAATGGGACAATGTCCCAAAAACTCCCTCCTCGTCACCTGCCATAATCATTAAAAAAGCTTTATGAGAATCCTGTTGGAGGAGGGCCAACTTTGAAGAACTGACAGTGAAGGATCTACTATATCCTGAGATTATCGTTTTACCGAGGACAGGAAAGCAAGCGTTGATCCAGAATCCCACCATAATATTTGAAAGCAATGAGCTACGTAAGCATATTCAAGCGGAAAAGGATCATTAGGGGCTATATGAAAAATGCATCCATTTTCTTTGGAAAGTTTCGCCAGACTATAAGTGAATGAATATTCAACATAAACGTCTTCTGGTTTGGGAGCTCGCGGAACAATAGCAAGCACAACAAGGCGCTTTATGGAGGGCCTTGATGTCGACATTAAGGACGTAGCTATATTAGCCGAAAATACAATTCATGACTCCCTGACCATCATTTACAACCACGCGCAAAGTAACAAATAGTGTAATAATTGAGATGTATTTGAATTTGGAAAATTTATTCCAAAGAAGAAAACGAATCAGAGGACAGCGTAAGTGAATTTCTGAAAATCACAATACATAACGAAATAGCATGATAATGAAAATATAATTTAACTGTAAATTACCTTAGCGAATCTGAAATGACAGTAAACTGGGAATAGAGGCAATGAAAGCAATTTTCAAATCATATCTCCACTATCCTCGGTTTAACTCGGGGAATGATACAGATGTAGCATACCGTTGAAGGGCACTCATAACTCAAATTAAAATCAAAAGGGTCCATTGAAAATTTAAATTTTACTCGTTAGCATTGAATAATAATTAGGAATATTGGGAAACACCTTGTAAACTCAAATTAGCGATTAGCGACAAGTGGAAACATATGTAATAAGGTGTTGGAGTTCTGGCGTCAGTCTACCCTTCAATGTGAATACGGACAGAACTCCTTTTCAAAGGCAACAGGATTATAGAGAAACTACTTGCTGGATCGAGATTGAGCGAAGAACTAAAATATGCCGAAGGACGGAACGCTTCGCCACAGCGGGTAATGTAGATACGATTAATTACAATAAATTAAAATTATAGAACATTTTTCATATATGTGCGAACATATAGGATAAACTTAACAGGAGAATAAAATTATCTTGATTTTGTTGTATTTACACATTGCAATAAAACTGCAGCGGGTGCATATACTCATATAATACGACAAGCGTATTGAAATACCATGTTAGCATACAATATAACATTTATATACACACGTATATATATATATATATATATATATATATATATATATATATATATATATATACACGCACACATATATGCCTTCTTTTTTGCTCTTTACTGAATACATCAGTAACGACCCGATACAAACGAACACACACATCACTATACATACAGACAACAAAATTTTACTGGACTCTGTAAATAATTCCGACATTCATGACCATTTGACTGACCAAATTAGACAAAATTTAATAGAGCTTCAAAACATAGGGAAATCTGTGACTCTTAAGTGGGTAAAGCCACATTCAGGGGTTGAGGGTAATGAACGGGCTTACCTTGCTAAAGAAGCGGCAAAAAGTGATTTATTGCCCTCATACCATCAAGTACCGCTTTCATACATAAAGAAGGCTACAATTTGATTTGGTTAAAAGATGGGATCGAATATGGGTGAACTCAACCAAATCATCTAGCTTACACAGATTTATACCCCATATTACATCACACAATTACAGAACTATACACAGTAATGATTACAAACTAACGCAACTACTGACAGAACATGGAAACACAAAACAATATCTCAAACGGTTCAACATTATACAAACAGACTTATGCGAAAAAGACGGACAAATCCAAAATTTTAGACATATACTTTATGATTGCAAATTATTTGACAAGCAACGTTTTCATTTGATTAAAAGTATAATTCTCATAAATGGACAATGGCCTGAAACAGAACAAAATTTGCTTTCTAAATTAAAGACAGACTTGCTTAAATTTATTAAAAATATAGACTTCGACTCACTGACCAAAGATAGGCAGCGTAGGTGATTTCTTGTTGGCTTTACTTAAATTTTTATTTTTTTCTTTGTTTGATTTATTTTTTTTTTTTTCGTTATATATTTTCTGTTTTATTACTTATTTATTTTCCATTGAACACTTGTATTGTATTAAACCACTGAATATGTAAATTTGATTATTCATACCATTCATGTAGTATGCCTCTAAGGCATGGAGCATGTATAAAATAACAAACGGTCCTTATGTGGGGTTACCATGTAAGAAAAATAGGTAAAAAAAAAATATATATATATACCTTCTATAAACAATAATTTATATATATTAAACTTAAATAAAATAAAAAATAAAATATAATGCATTAGCTTTTTATTAACATTATTATTTTTATTTTTAAAAAATAATACTTAATAAAAAAAAATCTCTTATCAATGCTTTGCAGTTATTCTTACATATAAAAAAAAAAATTCCATTCAGGAAATTTTGTTTTTAACTTTAAGTACATTTAGCTGATATTAATGAAGTTTCTATGCAATATGAATAAGTATCGTTTCCTATATACTAGTTCCTACACAAGACATACACATCGAATTCATGTTTTGATTTTTTTCTTCATCCGTCAAGTTGTCCATTATTTTTCTCAACCTGCTCCATCACATTTTCTTTTAAATTCTTCTCTGATACGATTGGAGCTCGGTGTAACGTGAAATGTAAAACAAATGGAAGAAGGGAGTAGAAGGAATGATGGATGAGACGTATCCCTTCCTGTAGTCCATATCTCAGGCACTTCATCAAGTGTAATGTAGTTTCACTCTGAAGGGATTTTGTCAGTGCAGATGCTAGCTGGCTGCGGAGAATAACCCACTTGCTTTTATACCTATATTCTACCCTTTGAGAAAATGGCAAGGGTAGAAAATCGAATTAAAACAAAAAAGGTCTATCCCATTTGTATGACAGGAAAATAGCTCCTTATTATTTAGTTTCGTACAAAGTTTCTAAAATATAGATGCTTTTAAAAGTTTTTAATTTTTTTTTTTCCTTTTGCATTATATTTATTCACCAAATATGGCTTTCGTTTCAAACAAAATATTAGGTGAATTTTGTTTTGCTTTAATAGTATTTTTAATCATATTAGTTCATTTCAGCACTTACAGCAACTTATTACGAAATTTTCGATGTATAAATAAAAATAAGGTTTTTATTTATATGCTTTTGTGCGTAATTATTATGTTTGCTACGCACACAAACATCCTATCAATCTATTTGACATAATAACAAAATGAACTACTGCTCTAATCTATAGCATTAAAATGGGGTGGATTATAATATTTGACAACAGAAACAGTTTTAAGTTTCCAAATAAACTTAATTTGATATAATATAATGTGTAATGTTCTTACGGTAAAATGTTTCTGTGAATTTTTTTTTTATTCCAATTCATTAAATTAACTATCTCTGTTAAATATTCCAAAATAATTATAATTCTTTTCTTTATTTATCTTTAAGTTTTTTTAAGTTTATAAAGTTTATACAAGTTTTTTTAATGTATTATGATAATGTTTTAAAATAAATTTTATAAGTTAATTGCATATTTTTTTTCTTTTTTTTTCCTTTCCATAGTAACCCTATGGGGAGAGAGGGGGGGAGGGTGTCGTGTATTTATAAAACTTACAGGTTCCATGCTGTAATAGGCATACTACCTGTATAGTAATGTTTTAGTTACATTATATGATAGCATTGATTGTTGAAGAAATATAAAAGAAAAATAAATAGCAATTTATAAAAGAATAATGTATGAAGAAAAATAAAACAACAAACAAATCAACAAAACAAAATAAACATCTTAAAACAAAAAAATGACAAAACAAAAATTTTGATTCTTAAACTAAACTTGAAAATATTGACAATTATAGTAATTAGTACAAGTAAATAATATACAAAATACAATTGCTTTACAATTAAACTAAAATTTACAATTAGATAATATATACAGATGCAATAATTTTACAATTGAACTAAATAATATTCAAAATTATATAACATGCATACAATAAATATATAACCTACAAAACTATACAACTACAATAAAAAATAATAAATATATATATATATATATATATATATATATATATATATATATATATATATATATATATATAGGGGGTCGGGGTGGCCGAGCGGGTTAGCGCGCAAAAGTGCACCTAATCACAAACCCAAAGGTTGTGAGTTCGAATCCAATTTATCACCCTTCCCCCCGGGCATGTGAGGCCCGTCAGACTACTGGAGGCAACTCACAAAGGCCGGGCGTAGGAGTGATGACCCTACCCCTTGTACCTAAATTGAGAACCGCGGTGTGGTCTTCCAGGACGTAAAATGGCCAACCGGAGGTTCGGTCCATGGACGGTCTGCTTCGGGGAAAGAAATAAAGGTCCTCCTGCGCCTGCTGACTCCGAACAGCCATAATCCGTGCATCTTGACCGGTTTGTCACTGTCCTTGAACCCGAGTTAATCGGTGGGAAGGATACTGCCGAATTGGCCCCAAAGGGATTGGTTATGGAGGTATGGATAGCCTGCCGCTGCACCATGGAAACCATGGTTCGTAGCAACGTGAGATTGGGTGACCCCCTCCAGGCTTTCCGTTCTCCCGCAGGCGATACATGTCTGTCTGAATACGACATCGCGCGGCCAAAGATCTCCATGGTTTATAGTGCCAACAGAAAAAAAAAAAAAAAAAAAAAATATATATATATATATATATATATATATATATATATATATATATATATATATATATATATATATACCATAACTAAAATAAAAAATATACAACATAATAATATATTGAGAAAAAAAATATAATGAACAATTGAATAATAGTGGCACTTAGATAAACATTAAATGCAAATGTACTTAAATAAAAAGCAAATAGAATAAATAAAGATAGAAAATCTAAACCACAACAAACAAAAGATCGTGGGAGCTAAAGCTTGAGGATGTATTGTTATTGTAGATTTATTGCAGTGGAAAATTGTAGCAACTCCTTCCGGTATTCGCTAAACAGGATTTATTCAGAAGCAGGCCAAATGCCCCCCTTCATCATGAACGACTCTGTTCTTCCCTCTGTAATCTAATTCCTTCTGTAATCTGTAATAATCCCTCTGTAATCCTCATCATGTAAGTTCCCTCTGTTCTTTGCTTGTAAGTTACATTGGAATAAGATGTGTTGGAATGTTTGTGGAGTCTGTCCGTCACAATCAAAATGTCTGTATTTCTTATAAGAAAGAGGTTCAGATAATGTTTAGTTTGTCCATGTTCCGTCAGCAATTGTACTACTTCGTAATGTGTACTTTTTGCTTTATCCTGGTTTTGTAGGGTGATGTTTGGAATGTACTTGTGCAAGGGTCGTCCTTTAGTAGATTTTTGCCAGTCAGTGACAGTGAGTCAGTGAGCCCGCTTTGATAATTTTCTTAGGAAATGAATACTTAATAAGGTACTACGTTGTAATCGATTGGCAATTGTGGATCATGAGCACCTTCTTTAGCCAACCTATCTGCTCGCTCATTGCCTACAATGTCACTGTGGCGTTTGATCCATGTCAGTCTAATTTGGATATCTCTATTCATTATTTCTATTAAGTTGTGTAGTTAGTGAGTTGTGTGCTTTTGAGTTTACTATTGAGTCAATTAAAGTTCTGTTATCCGTGCAAATGGTGTGTGAGAATGTTCTGTATATCTTAAGTGTATTTTTTTGTTATTTTGAATATATTTTTTTCATTTAGACTCTTTTTTTTTATAAGTGTTGCTATTGTTGCTGATATTACTCCGGTAAAAAATAATGTTTATGGATCTATCTTTTTTTTTATTTCTTTTAATCTGACGCTTTAGTTATGTTCCCTTTCTTTAATCTAATTTACTATATTTCTTTAAATATATATATATATATATATATATATATATATATATATATATATATTTAATTAAAAAAAAAAAAATAGTACCGACTCTGCGAAGTGAATAAAAGTGAATGCGGTTGTTTACAGCAATAAGTCAACAATTACTTTTTAACAATGTTCGAACGTATGAAAATGTTTATATCTTCTGAATCGGGGAGCCAAATTTATTACCGTAGGATTGAAGATTTACCACGAATGTTGTCGCTATATATCACACGGAGAATATACTTGAAGGAAGGTGTCTAGCCTTCTGGTTACAAATAGTACGCGTCAGTATGAAATATGCCGTAGCTCCAGCCTCTAAATAAAATTTTCTTATAGGCTTCTTATGACATTAAACCAAATATAATAAAAATATAGATGCATATACATTAACATTATATATCATAAACATATTTTTTTTTAAATACCCAACAAAATACAAGTTCTATATCAATATGAATTGTAACGTGGCAATAATAAGATCTATCTTGGAATTGAGCTTTGGGGTTCTACTAAACTGTCAGTCTAATTGCGCATTGCGCGTCGGATGGCTCCATTTTATTTTGTAATCACAATATATTTTTAGGTTATTTCTTTTCCGCATCTGAAGGAAATTCACAGGTTTCATAGTTCGTTTTAAGATCCCCTCACAATTAGACTAGAGAACAGTCTACAAGCTTGAATGGACTGATTTACTGAGAGTTGAGGTCGAAGCTCCTACTACAGGCCGAGCTGACATATGAAAACCATAAACTTGCTCCCCAGAGACATATATAACCCAACACGGAACCCCAATATATCGTCACCTTCCACTGTTACACGTACAATTGGTTATAAAGTCACAATATTTAATTCTTATCCTTGAATACGATTTATATTTCCATTATACACCAAAACAATTAAAATGTTACATAGCAGGAAATGTCATTCTTATTTTATATGAAATTGTTTAGGGCATTTCAACCGTTTTGTAAAATCTCTAGATAAGTTCCTCTATAGGGGGTCATATTTTCAAATATACAATAAAATTATGGATTTTATTATTAAATTAAAATATATAATATCGATATTAAATTTTATATATATATATATATATGCCTATATGGCCATTTCTCAAGTCCGGGATATATTTAAAGAGGTGAGAGTAGACCTCAAGAGAAACAAAAAGATTCATATGGTTACCCAAAACAATTCTGAAATAAAATATTAATGAAGCTTTCCTTCAAAATAAAAATAAAATAAACAGAGACAAATTAAAATGAATAATGCTTAAATATTTAACAGAAGAAAATAAATTTAACACAGTAGTATAAAAAAAGATACTTAAAATATAAATATCATATGCAAGAGAATAAAGCAGCGACAGACGATGTTCAGACGCTGAAAATTTATTTTAATAAATATTATAGTTATCTTTAATTAATTTGTCTTAAAGGTCCATTAAAAATTAATTTTTTTTATTAATTTTTTAAACGTTTCGGTGATACTTTGTTTATACTAGATGCTGAAGAGGGGGACAAAATATCCCCGAAACGTATAAAAAATAAATACAAAAAAAAATACTGAGTTTTTAATTGACTTCAAGGCAAATTGGTTGAAGATAACCATATAATATGAAAGGTCAAACATTGAAAAGTAATTTACAAAAATATATATATTTTAATTTTAATTATGTTTTGTATTTTTCATGATAGTGCTGTGGTGAAATTCTTTTATTCATTTAAACGCTTAAGCGTTATTCCTTTTAATTTGTCAATGTTTATTTTATGAGACAGTTTCATTTGATTTAATTTCTGAATAGTTAATTTACATATACATTTTACGGTAAAGTTTTGTTTAATTTTGCAAAGAAGCATTTTATTCTGTATTTCCGTGTTATTTTATCGACTAGAACAAAAGTGAATTAGATAAATTACATTCTTAAATCCCTTCTTTGTCGGGGAAACCAAATTCCACGCCACAATTTCTCAGCAAATCGGGAGACAATTCCGGTCCAATCCAATAGAAATCTCGATTTCATATATACGAAATTAAGGCTTAATAAAATTATAAGTTTTTCTAGAAGTAGGGCATCTGGAGCCCAGTAGGGCTGAGAAAAACATGCGCAACTAAAGTTTTAATAAATAAAATTAACTTGCTTCTATAGGATCACCCGAAAGCTCCCTTACACTGGATTTAGTTAAGTCAAACTATATTTCTTAGAGGAAATTTTGTCTAATTTACGATAGTGCCATTGGAACTTAATTACTTTAAATATATTTTGAGTATGTAGGAACTTTAAATATATTTTGAGAACTTTATTGTTGCTCTTGAGGTTTACTATCACCTCTTTGGATATTTTCCGTGAATTATGGGGTACTCAGTGTATACAGGGTGTCCAATATAAATCGGCTCAAATGCTTCTTACTGCCAAACGGATGATCTAATCAAAAAATGCCCGTGGAATAAGTCGAAGGTCTACAACTAAAGTTTTAATAAATAAAATAAAATAAACTTGCTTCTATAGGATCACCCGAAAGCTCCCTTACACTGGATTTAGTTAAGTCAAACTATATTTCTTAGAGGAAATTTTGTCTAATTTACGATAGTGCCATTGGAACTTAATTACTTTAAATATATTTTGAGTATGTAGGAACTTTAAATATATTTTGAGAACTTTATTGTTGCTCTTGAGGTTTACTATCACCTCTTTGGATTTTTTCCGTGACTTATGGGGTATTCAGTGTATACAGGGTGTCCAATATAAATCGGCTCAAATGCTTCTTACTGCCAAATGCATGATCTAATCAAAAAATGCACGTGGAATAAGTCGAAGGTCTACTTCTAGAGTTTCACCAATCACTATTGATTTTTAACTTCATTTCAACTTTCAGTATTGATTTGGGATTTTTGATAATTCGCGACTTGCTGAACCAAGTTCATCTCTTTTGTGGTCAGAGGAAATTTAATTCAGAAGGAGTTGGCAACACATTTTTGCGTGTAAACAATGCCGGATACCTTTTCAGGAATATATAGATAAGCTTTCCAGACATATCTACTATGGACATCTCAAGTATCTCACTTTTTTATTATGAATATTTGAAAAGTTTGGCTATTCCTTACTTATTTTTATTTTAGTATGGGATGGATGGCAATGATGTCGGGACGCACGGACGTCAAATAGGCTTGCTTAAATTGGTAAAACCAACTGTGAAGAAGTGAACCTCATGTTCCAAGAAGTCTAGAAGAGAAGAAGTGGTCATCGCTCGGCTCCGAATTTTACACTGCAGCCTTACACACGGCTAACTGATGGTTCAAGAAAGCCCACCAAAGTGTGAGCATTGCCAAACAATGTTATCTGCATAGTACATAATTATAGAGAAATTCCCTAAGTACAGAAGAGTAATCACCAATTTCGGAATTCCTCGGTCTATTGTTAAGGCATTGGGAGACCATCATAATTGTTTTCATAAAAGAACGATTTCTGTACAAATTTTTGTAAGGAAATGGGAATTTTCATCTATATATAACTTTTTTTTTTTACTACAAAATAAAAAACCTTCATCTTCGTGGTATTCGGTTGTTAAGTTTTTTTATAAGTCCTTAGTGAGGACAAAGCCACTCGGAACAGGCATCACGTACGACATTAATAGTGTTGACAGTTCTCGGGGATCCGTCACCATTTAAAAGTTCTTACATTCCCATATTTCTAAACTACCGACACATGGCAAGCTGCTTTAAGGAAATAACTGTTTCAAATTATAAATTATTGTCTGAATCATAGCGAAACCCTTAAGGGATACATCAGAGGACTTAAAAAGCTGAAGTGGACACCACACGACTTCCTTGTAAGCCTATTAAACTATAAATCGGTGGCTCAAAAAGTGATCCTGAATCACTATTTCGTTATTATATTCCAAAGAAAGCAATATCTCAAAAACAGCACTCGGCGTCATGGCGTTTATTGGCGTCAGTTACTTGTGAAGTTGGCCTGAGTCGTAATTCGGGATGTATTAGTCTCAGAATTATATTTCCTAAAACTTTTATTTGACGATTTTATTTCTAAAATTGAAAAAGCGCTATTTAAAAAATCTATTATGATAATGAAGAAATCTATTATGAACTTCAAGTAAAGAACCACTTCCGTTGATCATGCAGTGACCAAAAACGAAAATTCTCAAAAACGAAATATCAACTTTCTGCGGCAAACCGTTTTTGTATTATGCGAGTTATCAGACGACTATCATATTTAACAATTTTTATAACGATAATTTTAAACACTATTTTTAATATCAGTAAACTGCCTTTCTCCGTCCAATTTCTTAGACCACACATATCCGGGAGTCCCACCATGTGGCAACACCTTGTCAATGTCAGGTCGGCTGACCATTGCCCAAAGATCTGTTGTCTTCCTACCGGAAAGCCTGTCCAGCTCTCTCTTATATTCAACAGTTTATTACTACCATATTCTTGGTCAAATGTCAATTGTATACTTTATAACTAAACCCTCAGGACAGCCCTCCCAAGAAGTTCACATGAGCTTCCAAGAATTATTCCTACAAAGAATTTAGGTGTAGAGGATATTATCTTCCTCCTTCTTCTCCTTGCAACTTCATCCCCTCTCCATTCTCATCCCTATAAAGCCTTCTCTAAAATTGCTAAATAGGCATTCCATATCAGAGTAAGCCATGATGTAAGATAGCTAAGATATTGTAACTTAGTTTATAAGAAGTATTTTAAATGTCATTGTAGCATATTCTTCGACAATAAAACTATATCTTAAAGTCTTCACTGCTGTGTGGTTCGTAATACGAATCGTTCGTATTGCGAGATACGAACGAACCTACGTACAGACGTCACGAAAAAACTAGTCAAAATGGATTCAGGGGTAGCCAAAATGGATATTTCCGTTGAAATCTGAAAACCGAAAATTTTCGGGATTGCAATATTCTTAATTCCAACCTCTAAATAGCGGACAGTGTAAGAATAGTTTAATGAAGTTTCTAAGACGTATTAGTCTGATAGAATAAAACAAATAAAAATGCCTTTTTATACAGATACAATTTCGAAATCGGATTCATTGTCGTATTATTCCAGATAATTATTGAATATAATGGACGATATAAAAAAAAAAAATAAAAATAAATAAAAGATGTAAACAAAGCAATATTGTATTTTATGAGCTCTTGCTTACTGGATGTCAAAACTAAGTAAATTAGTTTTAGTTATATATTTTTCAATGAAATATTTAACAGTACTTAAGAATTCTTTACAGATTCAAATAAATTGATTTTTGTAGATTGTTAAAATAGAGTGAAAAATTGGTAAATTACGCCATTAATGATTATGTTGTTAGCCCTCGAAGGAGCACCAGATGACATGGTTTCATTCATGTCGTTGCTAAATTTTCAATAATATAGAAATCATATGTATATCGGCAATTTTGAGGTTATTAGAAACAAATTGTTAAAAATTTGACAGATTCATACTGGAGGAAGAACATGATAAGCTGAATATAAAAGGAATTGTAAAAGTTATGGAATTAATTTTAAAAAATAAAGTATATGTTGCAATGTTTTGGAGAAAAGTATTACCTCTGCTTGGCCAGCCGTTTTTAGTCTATTCAACTGAGATTTTTTAAACCATTATTGTATTTAATGAGCGGTTTGTTACAAGATGTTAAAACAAACAAAAGGAGTTTTAGATAGTTCTTTTTTTTTTTTTTTAAATGTCTAATAGTAATCGCGGATTCTTTACGGATTCAAATACGTTAAATTATTTCATTTGTTAAAATAGAGCGAAGAATATGACGTTGCACTTGCTGAATGACATCATAATTAACTATGTTGATTTCCCTTAAAGGACACACCAGAGGACGGGGACATAAAGCATCGCCAGAATAGCTTTTTGGATAGGCCTGACAGAATATAAACAAAGGGGTCAAATCGGATCCAATGTCTTAATATTTCTGATAATCAGTAAAGAGAATACACAATAAACATATTTTACTAAAAAAAATTTTAAATAAAAAATCAGGAAGATAAGTTTTAGCTAGTTATTTGTCAAACTTCACTTGAATTCGAATAAATTTCATTATTTCAATTGTTAGAACTGAGTAAAAAACATGACGTTATTATTAATATGTCATTGTTTTTAATGTATGGATTTATTTGTACCACTGCGAAATCTATTTATCCCCTTAAGGGGCACCCGAGAGGAAGCAGACTTAGAAAATAGCCTGAATTTTTCTCCAGCCCCTAAATAGCGGTCAGCGAAAGAGTAGTTAGAAGTTTCCGAGACGGTTTAAAATAACAAAAGAAAAACATACAATAATATTAAATAATCAAACCATAATGATATTCTATCAAAGAGTACTTTATTGAGGAGTAAAACCTATAATCGGGTTCAGGGCTTAGAACAGCGAATTTTTGATCCTGAATTCTTCCTTGCATTTCCTTCCAGAGAAAAAGACAATCTCCCTCTCTTTCTGGTCCAGCGGAGTGATCCAATCGAGATTGGGCATGGAATTTCCTCGTCTCCCGTCCTGGTCCTGTGCTCTAGACCAATCTTCTTATTTTAAATTTAAAGAGGTTATAAAGCTCTTTGATTCGATGGCAATTTAAAATTGGGTTTATACCCGAGTAAACTTTTCCACCCAAACACAGTTTTCTTAGAAGACTGTGAAGTAGGCTTATTAGTTATTAATAATTTATATCCAATTTAGGCCTCCATACTTTCCAGCAGCAGTGATAAACGAGCTTTTTTTTTTTTCGAGAATCGAAAACGCTATAAATCCATTTTTTCATTCGTTGAGATATTTAAGGGTTTGAGTAAGAATCAAGAGAGAAATGATTTATTAAAAATCAATGCTGCCCAATTACATTGGGTTGCTATAATACACAGCATACTAATCAATCCATAATGGATAAAATATTTATATATACACAATTTTACATTTATTTCTTCTTTTTTTTTCTTCCATTCATACACATATTTCATAGACTTTTCGTCTGTATTTGATTACACACCATTTTATTTTTATTTTTGACTATCCCTTATTTATTTTCATCCATCCAACTACCTTCTCACCTCTCCATAATTCTCCCTTCCAGTTCACAACAAACCCCTTCTTAATCCAGTATATAAACTCTAGACAATTTGAAAATTTATGAAACTATTCAACCATCAATGTCCGAACGCACACATATATAGATCAACAGTACAGGAGAATAAATAAATAAATAAATATATATACATATATTTCAATATTATAAAATTATTTCAATGGAGCTGATGTTTTTGACAGTTTTAATTTGACCCCACACTCTCCGGAACTTGAGCCCGGAAACGACAGCTTAATTTTACGGGACTATCACGAAATAAATAAATAAACATAAAACAGTATATATATTAAATGACCCAGGTGGGAATCTAGCGCCGTTCCGTACGAACGTGTTCGGTCATCACTAACTCTACAATAACATAACAGTGTATCTATATGCCCTTATCAAATAGTTGACAAAAACAAATATACACCAAAAAAAATATATGTATATATTTTTAAAAACAAATATATACACCAAAAACAATATATAAAGACAAAAACAAATATACACCAAAAAAAAAAATAAAATATATATATATACATATATATATATATATATATATATATATATATATATATATATATATATATATATAAATGCGAGGCTGTTACAAAAGTCTTTGTGCATGAACAAAACTCTTAATAATTAGACAGAGTTTATGCAGTTTTGAGCGCAAAGTACCCCGCTTTGGTCATCTGGAACCAAGCTATTTAGCTACACGACAATGCCCCTGTACATTGTTCTCGTTCGACCAAGAAAAATTATCGGAACAGCAAGTAATAAACGTTTTTCCCCATCCTGCGTATAGCCCAGATATTGCACCATCAGATTATGGTTTGTTTAGATCAATGGCTCATTTTTTAAAAGGTCGGATGTTTGTTAATTACGTGGACGTAAAAATTGGTTGTAAATAGTTCTTTGCCTCAAAACCAAAGGAGTGGTACCGGCATCAAATCCAATTACTGGCAGAAAGATGGGTGAAAGTAGTTTAAAACAATGGACTTTACTTTGAAGAATAGTATTCAATAATGTTTAAAATATATAATCCGAAATAAAGCTATACTAATGCACGAGGACTTTTTTAACAACCTAGTATATACACAACAGTTTGTTCAAAAATTATATATGATAAGGGTCAGATCTCTATTTTCTAAACCATTATCTTAGTTGCACCAGTTTTTTAATGCCTCCTTTGGCTTTCAATAACAGTGACACGGCTGATAGAAAAGCGCTAGGGTCTCCCGAAGTCCTGCTTTACCTTACACGTATGGGCAGGGGGAGGTAAAGCTTAGTTCAGAGTTCTCTTGGTTAAATGTAAATATTGTACTTAAGAATTGTTGTTCTTGAGATGATTTATTTCATTTTAACTGAACATCAATATTGTTTAAATAATTATTAAGTTATTTTGCTCTTATTTCATTTGTTTATTTATATTACTTGTTATATATTGATTTTATTATAATTTTTATTATGTATTTTATTTTACATGGGCCTGTAAAAATGGCGCTGTTGCCTATTCCCCTCAATTGTGGCAGATTTTATTATTTGACAATAAAAATCAGCTTGTTTGTCTCTAAAAAATATGTGTAATATAGCAATTACCTTGTTGCAAAGTATTTAAATTTTTTTTGTATGATCTGCCTATTGAAAAAGACAGATATTTTTTTTTTTAAATTTTAGTTTACGGAAACCTTCGTCGTAAATCCCATTGTACACTATTCTTTAGGAACATTCCGCTAGGACATCATCTGGACAAGCGACCAACTAACATTCTCCTTCAAGGCCGAGAGGATATTTAACTATTTCCAGTAGTTTCCACCCATTTCAAAATTTACTAGACAAACACTCTCCAATTTATTGCAAAAAGCTCATCTGCATGACTATATTAAGGCCTTTCAGACATACAGAGTCTTGGTTTGGGGCTCCACTAAACCGTCGAATTTCTCTTATATCCGATCCTAAAAATCAGGAGTAATACTGATAACAAATACCGATGAGTAAAAATCATCAATAAAATCCTCTCCAACTTTTTCGTTATTCTCAATACTCCTTATAAGGTCAAAAATTAACTTATCCATTATCAACAAAATGAATACTAGGATATATATTTATAAATTATATAAATTTATAAATATTATAAACACCATACCCACTCAGACTCTCTAGTTTTAACTTCTTTTTTTAACGTTTTTATTAATTAAAATTTACAAGTTACCACAAGGCAAATGCATATACATATTTACAAGTCATGGTATAATTAATAACCTTTTGCAAGTTACAATAAGGCGATTTGATTTTAACAGTGTTTAATCTATATACAGTTTTAAACGGTTGGAAAAGTTAAAAAACAAAAGAAACCTACACATTAAAAAGAAAACGATGATATAATGTATATACACACGCACACACACATGCATACATAAAAACATATAAAAACAAGTAAAGCAAGTAGACAAAATTGTAAATAATGAACAGATATATAATTACTATATTACATTAAAATAATTTATATACACAATACAAGTCTTTATTTTAATTATTTTTTAAATGAATTTTTACAAGTGCCTGAGTTTATGTTATTTCTCCTGGCTCTCCTAACATTCGAGCATAGGACACTCTTGTGTTCATTCTGGATGGTTGTCTTTGTGGCCTAGATGTCTCTTCCTGTCCAGAAGTCGCCTGCATCCTTGATTTTAAAATTTTATAAGTCTGATACCCATTGTAATTAGCCGGGTGCCCTTGGTGGCATAGTGCCATCCATGTTGCGGGTGTTTGCCTGGATTTTCTACAGTCCTCAGATTTGTGTTGGTCACCACATTTGACACATCTAGGCATGCGGGGACAATAGTGTTTAGTGTGGCCATAGGCCTGGCAGTTATGGCATTGCACTAATTCCCTCTTGTTATAGGGTTTTTCTACGATAATACTGGTATGGTACAGGCGCGTTATTTTATGAATTTCTTCAACCCCGGGCGATCGCTCAAGGTCAACATAGAATAGTGGTAAGGCTATTTTGTTCTTATCACCCGGCTGTTCTTTATTTTCTTTAAATATTCTGACTGGCTGACGAACCTGGAATCCCATGGCCATTAATTCTTCTTTTATAGCTTCTGGTGGAGTTGAGGGGTGCAGGCGTCTGATGACCACCCTGAGCGCTCTCAGTTGGTAGGTATGGAAATCTTCTTTCGTGTCTGACAGATATTTAACAATGCTTTTGTATGTGTCTGGGGTGTCAGGCATTAATTTTGTATCATTAATGCGACTTTGACACGTATATTTTCCTGTTCCTACTACGTTGTTTAATTTTTGACACAGCAATTGAAAATTTTTTATGTTTCTAATAAATATTGGTGGGGGCTTGGGTTTTCTGGGAATCGGTGCTGATTCCAAGTCTTCTGCTTGCGTATTTGGTAAGGGTGAGGAGTAAAAAACGGTGATTCATCAGCCATAACTTGGGTTGAGATGCCAGGTTGAGGTTCAGTTTCTTTAATTGAGCTACCAGGTGGGATCGGAAGTGTATTTTTTTTTTTTTTATCGCCTAGCCTTTTGTTTGGCAGGTGAAGTTTGAGGTGCATTCCCCAGGCTTCTCGATCTCTTGCCTGATGTTGTTTTGCTCGACATCACCATATGGAAATATCGCATTTCATGATAAATTGGATGAGAGAAAATAAGAAAAAAAAAAGACGAATGAATACTTTTGAAAATTACGTAAATAAATACGCAGACAGAACAGAAGACAGTGTGACGTAGATCTACTCCGTGCAGAGGCAGAGTGCCTTCTGTAGGGATTAATGGCGTCGTCTTCTGTATACCTGCTCTTAAGTCTATTTACGAGTTCACTGTAACGTTTATTTTAATTGATTACTCACTGTTTATTTATTTTCTGTTTCAAACAGAATTGCTAATAATAATGTATACACAGTTTTTCACATGAAACCACACTGTTTTCACTAATAAAATAGTCACTTTTTAAGAGGCGATCTGAGATACGTGCTACTAAAAGCTGGCGCATGCGCAGAACTCAAATGGTAATTTAATATTGCTTTGATAAATAAGAATGAAAAATACAAAATATTACAAAAAACCTTTCCAGAATCAATTTGTAGATTTACCTAAGCCATCAAAAAGCACGAACCCATCGAGCTCAACGTCGCTTACACTCCAACACCGTTCGACAAAATATTTGCACAGACGATTTCCATGCAATCGCTAGAGGGAAATATTTATTGTGCTCTTACTTTTCCCTCGGAAAATGAAATTTGCATTTTTTATAAGTTACAGATATTATATTGTTAAATAACTATACAGTAATATTTAAATCACCATGAAGAAGTAATAATGATATGCTTTCAAAGAACATAATAATTAACAAAGAAATAATTGGTGACAATAAAACATTATTCATTTCGATAGAATTAAAATCGTAGATATTTATTAGCAAAAAAACTTCTTAATACTTGTCATTGAAGAATTTCATTGGTTGAAGAAATTCATAAAGTAACGCGCCTGTACTATGCCAGTATAATCATAGAAAAACCCTATAACAAGAGAGAATTAGTGCAATGCCATAACTGCCAGGCCTATGGCCACACTAACACTATTGTCACCACATGCCTAGATGTGTCAAATGTGGTGACCAACACAAATCTGAGGACTGTAGAAAATCCAGACAAACACCCGCAACATGGCACTATGCCACCAAGGGCATCCGGCTAATTACTATTACTACTATCAAAAAAGTTCCTAGCTTTTTTAAGTAGTTGTCATAATTTATTTCTGAATCAGTGCACCAATTATACGGTAGCAAATATAAGTACAAGAAAGAGAGGGAAAGACAAATCTAAAATAAAAACTTCTTAACGAATATAATTATTGTTTTAGCATAATAATTATAATATGCATTTGTTAAAATTAAATATTCTAATTAATTTTAAAAGGATACGATATTCATGATTGTTAGAAGTAATTAGCTATAGTAATTATTTACTCTTAACGTTTCGGGGTTTCAATCCTACTCTCAAAAACATAATTACAATTTACATATAGTACAATAGTATTACTTAACACACTATTTAATTAATTTTTACATTTTTCGCCACTTTATGATAAATTATTCGACTTATAAACATCAATTACATTTAAGTAGAGATGTTCCTTTTATCTCCATCTCTGCATTGTTTTACTATGACACTTAATAATTTTTCTATTTATTATTAACGTAACTGCCCTATTTTAACTTTGAATAATAAGCCTTGATAATAGCTTCCATTTATTTTAAATTTATTAATCTTTAAAATATTCATTATTACGAAATGCTAATTTTATGTTTATATCTTTCGGGATTTTTAACTATTTAAATTACGCATAAGCAATTGATTCATAATTGGTTCATACTGCAATTATTCGTTTCTTATACAATTAAAATATTTATCACTTTTAATAAATTATTAATCTCCGTTATTTTTGTCTAAAGGCTATGCATTTATTTTGAAATTGACGGTTTTAGTTTTTTTTTCCGGTGAGGTATAGTGAGTGCCTCTAGTATTTTCCTATTTCTTTTTTTTTTCTCTGTCTTGAATTTTCTTCTTTTTTTAAAAAAAGCGAAGTTATATTCTACATTAATAATGTGGAATAAATGTTTTTTATTATTTTTACATTAGATATATGTTGATATCCTCGTCTCAAATTTATATGAGTTTTTCTGATACACATTTTATCACAATTTTCACAGTTTATTTTATTCGTAACATTTTGTTTTTTGATATTTTCCATGTCATCTTTCAATTGATTGATTTTTTTATCATCTATAAATGAATATTTTTATTACTTACACTGTATTATGTTTAGCATAGTAACAAAATATATTTCGGTGGTGTCGCTGAATAAATAATTATGTAGTCCTTATAGATAAATTATGATTTCGACTGTACATTATTGGCAAAAAGTTGCCCAGCCTCTTTTTAACAATCTCGTTAAAAAAGTTTTTGATCATAAAACCGCATATTCTATCAGGGGTACAAATAAGTTTCCGCCGTTTTTAATAAAAAATTACGAAGTTGTTGTAAATAAACGGTGCATTGCATTTTATTTAAAATATTGTCTACCACTAGCTACTACTTCTCCCCATCTTTCTGGAAGCATTCGGATACCACGTCAAAAAAACTCTTCATTTTTTGAGGCTATCCATGAATCGATCTAATTTTTCGTATCTTCATACGATGTGAAGCGCTGCTCAAACATACCATGTGCCATCGACCGGAACAAGCGGTAATCACCAGGCGCAATGTCTGGGGAATACGGAGGGTGATGTAGGACTTCCCAGTTCAATCACCACTGACTATAACGTGTGAAAAACCTTTTATTTTATGCCTGGCAAGCAGCATTTCAGATGTGCACAATCAGCGTTCAATAATCTCTTGGCTTCATTTTCTTCATTTTGTATCATTTCCAACGATTTTAAACGATGTGAAATTGCTTGTTGACTCACTCCGAATGTAGGTGCAAGTTCTTCTTTGGTACGAATCTTCCACCAATAATGCTTCCAATTCTGTGTCATACACTTTCGGCCGGCCACTACGTTCTTTGCCCTCCACGTCAAACACCGTTTTTAAACTTTTGAAACCACTCACGACAACTTCTCTGATATAAAGCAGCATCCCCGTATGCTTCTACAAGCAATATATTTAAATTAATAAAATAAATCAAAACTTCCCGCAAATGACACTTATTCGGAACAAAACGACATTTTCCCACGAAAAAAAATACGTACTGCTAACACAAAGTTACTAGTATTTAAGGTTATGTTGTTGCCAGATGTCCAAACTTGCCATGTGCCGTTGTTCAGATGACAATTTCAACATAATATTGTCAGTGGAGCCATCTCTCAACAGCGGCGGAAACTTATTTGTACACCTAATAATTACCTAATTTTATTATAATTTAGGGATTTTTAATAATAAAGTACTATAAAATAAAGAGTTATATTTAAGTGTGGCTGACAACAAAAAACTTCAAATTCAAATTATTCGTTTTAAGAAATGGGTTATTAAGACAAATATATCTGAATAATTTATAATTTAATTAGATACAAATGTATTGAATATATATTTATTCCGTATATCCCATGGCACGGTATCGATGCGTTACAACCTTGATTTCATCTACTACAAGTTGCATAATTAGCTCGACAAAATACACTAGAATTTTTTGAAGTTCTCATTTCAAGCTGAGATTAGTTGATATTTGTAGGGAAGCTGCTGTTTTTCTTGACCCTGAAAGTATAAACTAATATGTTAACATTTTCTTGGCTGGTGAGCTGTGTTCCAGATAAATCAGTTGATATCTTCTGAAAAAGCTGTCAGTTAGTGAATTTTTATTTCTTCATCTATTTTTAGGTATTCAAGAATTTAAGTGAATCAGATCTATAATATAAGCAATAAAAATTAATATTAATTATAATGATTGCTTCAGTTCATCTTCAACACGTTGGACGTTTGACGTTAGAGTACACTCGAATTATGATCTGCCGCTCCATCTTATTTTGCACAGAGATCCTTCCATTTCCGAAACTGGAGGTAAGGATCGGTCTCATCTCAAAGATTTCCCTTCAGAAGTGTTATCAGTTTTAAAAGAACGAAATTTATCATTACCCACCTTGTCCTCCGATGAGTTATCTTGATGTCTTATTAACACAAATCAATAATCCCACTGTAAATGAACACTTTGGTGACAGGGCTAAGTGGGCTGAAGCCAATAGAATAATTAATTCTATGAGAGTGGAATGGGCAATTAATACTTTTGCACCTTTTAAATCTGCGGGTATCGATCGGATTTTCCCTGCCTTACTTCAAAAAGGAATACCTGTATTAAAACCCTATATAATGGAATTACATAGGACAAGTTTAGCACTTGCACTCATTCCCAATAATTGGAGGGTGGCAAGGGTATGTTAATGCTATATTCCAAAGCCTGGGAAGGAGTCTTATGACAATCCCAAAGCATATAGACCTATCTGTCTGACATCCTTCTTGATGAAGGCTCTTGAAAAGATTATTGACAGACATATTAGAGACACAGTTTTAGTTGAAAAGCCACTCTATAGTGGATAATTTGTTTATCAGGCTGGCAAATCATGTGAGACCGCACTACATCATTTGGTCTCCAAAATAGAGAAAAGTCTGGCCGAAAAAGAAATTATGCCAGGCATTTTTGTGGATATTGAGGGTGCCTTTGATCGTACTCCTTATGATACTATGGCAAAAGCCTTAGAGAGGAAAGGGGTAGGACCATTAGCTTCTGAATGGATTAATTCATTTCTGAAGGGAAGGCTACTCAAATCTGAACTAGGATATGCGAAGCTATGGATTAGACCCATGGGGGGCTGTCCACAGGGAGGAGTACTGTCCCCATTCCTGTGATGTTTGGTTGTGGGCACTTTGTTGACCAAACTAAGCTCTGCAGGATTCTATAAGCAGGGATATGCAGACGATATCGCTGTCTTGATTGGGAGCAAATTTCCGGAGACAATCTCCGGATTACTCATAGTAGTAAGGGACCTTCTAAAAGAATGGTGTAAAGATAATGGTCTTGGCATCAACCCCCAGAAGGTCAACCTTTCTATCTTCACTAACAGGAAAAATGTGATAATCAGACCACCACGCCATGATGGCACTCATAAATATCTGCAGTGAAGTTAAATATCTAGGAATTACCCTTGATAGTAAGCTAAAATGGATTAGTCATATTAGTAAGGTTAGCAAGAAGGCACTTCGCTGCCTATGGACATGTAAGGGAGTCGTGGGTAAATCGTGCGGTCTGAAATCCAAAATGGGCTATATAAGGCGGCGATAAGACCTATTGTACTATATGCTGCAATTGTGTGGTGGCATAGGATCAATGCTAGTAGGCCTAGAGCCATACTTGGCAGACTACAAAGGCTGGCGTATCTTATGACATCTGGCGTCATGAGCACTACTCCCACTGCTGCAATGGAGGTCCTTTTGAACGTAACACCATTGCATCTAGAAATTGAGGCGCAAGCACTTAGCACTGCGTACAGATTTACGAAATTAAGGACAAGATCCAAATCTCTGGCTTACCAGGGGCATGGGACTTTGTTTAATAGGATTGATCAGGATGAGGTGTTTGCAATGCATTCTGACATACAAGTACAAAGCTATAGGAAGGGACACGATAGTACTAAGATCATCAGAACTAACTCCTATGTACCATGCAATGGAGTTAACTGTTATACGGATGGATCCCTGTCGGTACAAGGTTCAGAGGCTGGTATTTAGAGGATGGATAAGCCCAGAGAGGGAATATTCATATCCCTAGGTAGGCATACCTTTGTCTTTCAGGCAGAGGTGTTAGCAATTAATGTCTGTGCCCAGTCTCTTATTGAGAAAGGCGTTAAAAACAGACAAATTACAGTCCACACAGACAGCCAAGCTGCTATCGGGGCTTTAAGCGGTTATACGACCCGGTCAAAGTTGGTGGAAGAATGTGAAGTTAATCTTAACAAACTGTCTGAAACCAAAAGGGTAAGGGTTGAATGGGTTCCTGGACATTCGGGAATTTTGGGGAATGAAAAGGCTGATTGCCTTGCGAGGAGATGCTCTGAGGTGATGCCTTGTGCACCTGAGCCCATATGTGGCATAAGCCTTAGCTATATCAAAAGGCGTATCATGATGGCTGTAGGTAATGAAGTTAAGCACTACTGGGAAAACACTAGGAAACAGATACACTCCAAACTGTTTTTAGATGTACCCTGCCCCAAAAGAAGTGAGATGCTTCTGTTTATGGATAGGAGTAACCTTAGGAGGGTGACGGGACTATACACAGGACACTGTCAAACGAATAAGCACCTCCACAACATGGGGCTAACTGAGTCACGGACGTGTTGGTTATGTGAGATGGACGACGAAACGGCTTTCCACATAATCTTTGGATATGATGCTTTGGCAAGGGTGCGGTACCTCCACTTTGGTTGTGACCGGATCACTGACCCTAAACCCTGCGAGACGATGGACCCAATGTGTCTACTCAGATTTGCAAAGCCTACTAGCCTGTTTTAAACGGTTTAGGCCAGCGCATAATAGGCCTTAATAGGCCGCGGTGCATATATGCTGTGTTAAAAAATACACAAATCAATAAAAAACAGTATATTTCATTCCACGTCCTTTTATTTATTTATAATAACCGTTTCCCACTGTTCAGATGCTTAAGAATAATGAAAGTTTTCATTTTGGTTACCTGCAAATATGTTTTAAACCAATATCAATATTTAATTTTAAGAGAACAGCCGAAACGTCAATTCCTGTATTTTTTTATGTATCTTGTAACTGAATTTTGTCGGACCTTTGCTTACAAGAACGGAATTTATTCTTCATATTGATATGTGCCACACGATGGCCTTTGTGCAATCCAAGGAGGTTGTTATTGGAAAACAGTAATTTTTATTCACCACGTAAAAGGTTCATGCCTCATTCATCCATGCTCTGAGGTTGATGAACTGTCCGCTTAGTAATCCAGCTTTACCTTGTTTGATTATATGACATCCAGTAAAGCGAAATGAAACAAATCACAAAATACTTGCAAAAATATATTTATTTTTTCTCGTAAAGAAATATTTAGATCGGTCCCATAAATGATTTACAAATTAAAAATTGTCAAAATCCCTTCTGCACTCTTTCGATTTTCAAACATATTCCGTGTTGCGGAACACAATTAATTTATTTAAAAAATAAGTAGAAAACTTTCTTTTCATCATTTATTGAATACTAAGATCCCAGGTTACAGTCACTAAAAACAAGGAAACATACGCTCGATATATTCCAAACGATTTAAAAAAAATATTTAACAACACGTGAGGATTCTTTCCAGATTAAATTAAATTAAAATTTTTCAGTTGCTAAAACAGAGTTAATTAATTAAGGTGTACATGGATAACGATAAAAAGTTTTTTTGACTATGTTGGATTTATTCTCGTAAGGGATAGGGAAGGGAGGACGAAGGCAGGAAAATTAGCCATTATTTTTGTTGATCTTATAATTATTAATATTAACGACTAGATAACGCGCAGCGTAAGCTTAATTAAAATAATTTTCTAATTATTCGAAAGAATATAAATAAAGTCGAATTCTGTCTTTTCCCTTTTCTAATATTCATTATTTATTCTGAAGATATGTGATGTATCCTATTTTTTCTATTTATTTTTCTTTAACGTATATTTAAAGTTAAAACATCCCTTCAGCGACTCACACAGAAGGAAGTAATAATATGAAGAAATATGAAAATAATATCTTGTGTGTCCAACAAGACGACTTTCCTTACCGCATTGGGTGAAAGGACAATTTCTTTTTATGTTTAGCTTTGTAGGCAATTGAATTATCTTTTAAATAAGCATCTAAAATGTTCCAGGAGGCACCCTCAGCAGTAATACAAGAAACACTTCAAGTAGTCACCATTTGCGTTGCATAGCAGATGTAAACTCCGAAAATTCACCAAGGATTGTGTGCTTGATCTGTCGAGCTGATATTGGCCTCATTCGTCGCCAAATCAAATTCTCCATGACATTAATGAGTCGTTTCTTCATTCGCCAAAAAGTGTCAAATAACGTATTTTTTGCATCCTTTTGGTCTGAAAACTGGTTAATACTTCATTTGTTGACCCGTATTCATAGGAACTTATTTGTTCAGCGTTAAATTTTCTATAAAACCCTTAAGGTTTATCTTTTCTTTTTTTGGGAGGGGAGGGGGAAGAGGGGTACACCCTATATTTATATATCGATGGTTTGGAAGAAGAGTGCCACAATACGGAAATTTTAGTTTTTCTTTTTTTTTTTACGCTTGGAAAGCTGCCATTCACGTGCATTTCTTTGAGAAAAAAATGCCAGATGCCGTCGATTAAACGTGCAGTCAGTGATTCTGTCTATTTTGTCCAGTGTTATGTCTTTATAGCCTGTCTTTCCTTTCCTAATGTTAAATAAGGTCGTGCGTTCCTCAATAAAATTGCGGCCTCATATGAGAGCGTACGGAAGCCCTTATATGTCTTAATTGAAATTCACCTTTGAAGCCTCTGCAACTTCATTAAATTGTTATTACGTTGTACAGCTGGATGCCAAACATGTACAGCGTAGAGCATCTTAGGAAGTACAGCTCCTTCATAAATCACTTTCAATACTTCCGATCTGAGGACCAATGTTGCTATAGCAGCTATTGACAGTCCATTTATAATTCGTAAAGTATCGTTATAAAGATTGTCCAAATGTCTGCTCCAATTTAGTTTTCTGTCAAAGAGTAGAACTAAATATTGTAATGTGTCACATTGAGTTATGTTTGTATATGTATATATATATTTATTTATTTTCCTGTACTGTTGATCTATATATGTGTGCGTTCGGACATTGATGGTTGATTAGTTTCATAAATTTTCACATTGTCTAGAGTTTATATACTGGATTAAGAAGGGGTTGATTGTTAACTGGAAGGGAGAATTATGGAGAGGTGAGAAGGTAGTTGGATGGATGAAAATAAATAAGGGATAGAAAAATAAAAATAAAATGGTGTGTAATCGAATACAGACGAAAAGTCTATGAAATATGTGTATGAATGGAAAAAAAAAAAAAAGAAATAAATGTAAAATTGTGTATATATAAATATTTTATCCACTATGGATTGATTAGTATGCTGTGTATTATAGCAACCCAATGTAATTGGGCAGCACTGATTTTTAATAAATCATTTCTCTCTCTCATATTGAATTGAGTCGTATATCTAGTTCTTGTACTGTCCTTTTTTTGATAAAAATTATGTATTTAGTCTTCTCCGATTTAAATTTAAGTTTGTTGCTTCTAGTCCTATGTCTAAGCTTTGATAGTGTTAGTTTTGCTATTGTCTCATAATGTCATAATTAAACATATAAAAACAGCGTATGAATGAAACTAGCGGAAGGTGTTCCGACAAGATCTGAGAGTCCCTCCAGTGTCGTAAATCTATTGGAGCTGCCAAGGGTATATTTTTATCACGAGGGATCTGTTAAGTTTGTTCATTAGGAGTGACGCTAGGCTTGTGGCGTTATTTCAAAGTCATTGTCTACACCAAATCTAATTTATCATCGTTTAACAGTTTGTATAAATAAAAAAAACATTTTACAATCCAAAACAGAATCCGATTTATTTATCGAAACGTGCCGCTAGTATCATTTGTAGGAAGATAAGATAATCTTGCATAATAATTGGTATTAGTTTAGTAAGAATCACTCAAAATGTAACATTTGAATTTTATGTTAAATATTACAATAATATGTTTACCAAACTTGTTAATTTTATAATTTTCTGAAAAATAACAATTACAATTACGATAAAAAGTACGAATACTGGTATAAAACATTGATGATAATCGCTGTCAAAATAAAATTAGGATAATTAACTAATTCAAAATATATATAACAATAATAAAAATTCAAATAATTTTATGATATTAAATTTAGAAGAGAAAATGGAAGGAAATTTGCAAATTTCTTAAAAAATTGACCACATATTATCAACTTATAATTATTAGGCCTTTATGGACAATTTTAAATTTTTAAGTTCCATTTACTAAAACATATTAATATCTTGAATATCGGTATAATTCAAAATTACTATTAACATATTCTAAGATAAAATTCGTTAGTTTTTGCATTTGAAATTGGATAGCTGAATTTTCAATTTCACTTAATTTTGGACTTCAGAAATTAAATTTAAAAAAATAAATAAAACGATAAACCTGTTACATAGCGCCTCTTCAGATAAATATATTAATTTAAGTTATTTTTTTTTTTATTTTATTCACATTCTTTTCGAAACGTTTTAAGCGAAAATGTTTTTTAAAAAATAATGCGTTTCCTCTACTTTTTTTTTTTTTTTTTTTTTTTTTTTAGATTTTCCAATAAATTAACTGAAAGGATAAATTGTCATAACTATAAATTTTAGTTTTATTATCATTATAAATATTATTATTAATTAATGTTTTGTTAATTACTTAAACCTAGGAGTAATTTATGATTTTTTTTTTTAAATTTATTTATTTAGATTCAAAATATCAAATATTGCTTTATTTGGAAAAAAAATGATAAGCCGAATTATCTAAAAATTACTTTACGATATCAATATAAATATTTGAGTTAAAAAATATTACATTATCGTTCTTTACAATTAAGGAGTACTACGATAAAATTACATATTTAAGAAAAAATAAATATCAAATTAATTAATCATTAAAAAAGTAGTCTAAACTACAAGACTTTTACTAAGATTTGGAGATTTAAAGTGTTGTAAAAAAAATTACTGATTTTTGTTAATCTACTTTTTCCCCAATTACAGCAAATATATAAATACAATAAGTAACTATGGTATCTGAATAACAGTTTTATGTTAGAAGGTCCCGAGAACATCTTCTTTTCATATTACTCGAGGTAAGAAATCTTTAAAATGTTCTTTCGCTTATTTTTGTTTTATTTATTCCTCTTTTTTGTTCTGTGGACACATTTATTTAGTTTACGATTATCTTGAATCAATTGCTATGCACGATTAATAAGTTGTTAATTTGAACGGGTATGGACTTCAAAAACTTAAATTTCAACTATTAACGAAACTTCATCGGTTTTGGTTAATTAATGATGTAATTTCTTTAATTAAATTTCATATTAAATTAGCTTTGTTATTTATTTTAATTTAAAAATACATACATACCAATACATAGTTTGGAAAATAAAGGGGTTAAAAAAAAAGATATCATATAGATATAAAGCTCACGAATTGATGACCATAAAACTCATGAATTGATCACCATAAAATTACTAAATTACTAACCCAGTTGGAATATAAACTGGAACTAATTTATAATTTTGACAGCACCTGCTCCCTAGCTTGTCGGTGGGATACTAACATTTTTTTTTTTTTTTTTAATTTCTTTTTATTATATTTTTTTTTACATAGCGATGTAGTATAATAACAGCTGCCAACCCAGGGATATTTTAGTAATCAATACATGCATCGAAATACTGATTTAAAACAAAAATAGTTCCGGGACAGGTCATTAAACAATATTGTATAATTATATAGAATAGTGACTGAAGAGGATAATATAAACCGATTTCAAAATTGTGTTTGAAAATATCATATTAGATTATAATAAATAAAATATTAAATATTTTGTTAATAGTATTAAAAGAGCAATTTAATATAATTTTAATTATTCAGTTTAAACATTTCAATTGCTTAAGAATGAAAAAAAAATCCCGTTTTATTAAGTTGTTTGCCTATTCGATTAAGATTAAATATTTCCAGAACCAGATCATAACACTTTTTGAAGAGAAGTGGCAAGTTTCACCTCCAAGTAGTTATAATAGCGTTATTGCATGTCAAATTTTCGAAAAATCACTTCCATCATCACATTAAATTACCTAAAAATAATTTTAGAATAATTTGAAAATCTTTATCACAATGCTCCTTGATAAAATTATACTTTCATATAAATCACAATTCAACGGTCATTATATCAATAAGGCTTATATAATATACCTATAGAATAAAAAGAAATTAGATTATTGTAACACGTGTCATAAGAGTAAAAAAACAAAAAAACAGGACTGTTAGTTAAAAAAACGGAGAGCTCGAATACTTAACAGTAGACTTAAGGAAAAGCGACGAAGGAGATAAACGTGATTTTAAAAAATGACTTCGACCACTAGAAAATCAGCGTGAAGCGGTGTGGCAATCGTAAACGAGAATTAGTGAGAGGGGATACATTTATATTTGCTATCCGGGGTCTTATAACCAAGCCACTTGTATTTGTACGTCTTTAATATAAAATGCTTCTTCGTCTATTTTTATCCAAGTCCGCTATTTAATGTGTCTATAGAGGAGAGTTATTAAAAGCATTGTTTAATACTTGAAATTTGAGAGATGAGATGAGAGAGAAAGAAGTTTTACTGTAAATATGTTCTCAGTATATAACTGATCACGATTTTTTAAATTGATTTTATAGATCATAACCATTTGAGCATTGAAGCATTGCTCACTATATTCGTATATTTTTGAGGAATGAACTCCCTGGTCTTTAATATATTTTAAAGCTCTTAATGACAGCCAAGATTTAATCACATTAAGGGATCACAAATATATATGCACGTTGTTGAAACATTGAAGTTTTATACCAATGATATACTCGTATGCCCATCGATTTTAACAAACTATTGATTATTCATCCCTTTATCATAATTAAGAATATATATATATATATATATATATATATATATATATATATATATATATATATATATATATATATATATATATATATATACGCAGCCTATTTTAAACATTTTTTTTTTCAAAATTGTATTATATTTTTATTTATTAATTAATATTTTCATAAAAATTAAAAAAAAAATATTATTTAATGCATATTCATTTAAATAAAATGCGGTTAATTCAACATTTAAAAACACTTTATTTCTATAAATTATTTACAAAACCAAACAATGAAAACCATTTTTCGGAATGTGAATTTCTGTTCCTCTATCAGGTAGTCTCAACATTTCTATCAAAAATGGTATAAACCAATCAATTCAAAGGTATATATTAATCAGGAACAAGTTCAGACTCACTTAACAGAATAAAATTCTCTCAAATGTGGTTTGGGTTTGAAACTGATTGAAATGAAGTATCTTAATTTGTATTTAGAGAATATTCATAGATATATAATATGAAAAACTATTAGATTTAAAAAAAAAAAAAAAACAAAGATTCCTAGATGAACCAAAAATAAGTTGTTCTAATTTTAAAAAAAAATATTATAAAAAGTTATAAAATTTAGAAAAAGTTAGAAAACAAAGAAAAAACATCGATGTTTTTATAGCGATGTATCGGGAGGTAATGTGTTGAAGTTTTTAATTTTTAGACATCACCAAAAAAATCAATATTAGCATTTTTAAAAATACATTGCCTCTTATCAATATATTTTTATGCTAATATTTATTAAGTTTATTTTTAAAATAAATATATATATATATATATATATATATATATATATATATATATATATATATATACATATTTTTTTTTTTTTTTTTTTTTTTTTTTGTGAATTATTTCATGATAATATTATTTTTTTTAATATAGACCCGATTTCTTCCTGACCTTTATCATTCAGACATTCAGACAAACTGTTAACGTTGATGACTTGAGTGTATTATACCGCTAACAAAAATATGGTTCATTATGGTAACAGTATGGTTCATTATTTCGGCAATCCGTGATCATCAACGTCCTTGTAATGAAATTCTTCCGTGATTTCTAATCTCGTCTCATTGAAAAACTGCTACTACTAAAGCTATTCAGCACCTGTACAAATAACATTCTTAGCAACAACGAGAGACAACATTTATTCTGTGAATTACCATATACGATCTGTGGGAATCCGATGATGTTTCGTCATTACCGATGAGATCCGAGGGAACTTTTTTATCTGTTATATCGATATCAGAATCTCTTTGATCCAAAATTATCTTAATTATCAATTTCATTGAGCGTAGTTTAAACTCGCCGACATTATACTAATTCCTTTTTAATCAAAACATAAAAAAAAAAAAATCATTGAGCAGCCAAACCTAAAATGTTTAACTAAGAATAAATTTGAGTATAGACTAAAATATACTTGTTTGCATTAAAACTTTCAAAATATTTGTTAGTATGATTATAAATGGAATATCTTACATTCTTTTATATTTAAAAATATTTAAAATATTTAAAAAAAGGCATATTTAAAAAAAGAAAAAAAAAAGATATATATATAATTCATCTGTGTCCCCTATTCAACACATTCTCACCATTTTTTTTTTTAAATATTGCCTCTGATTATTTTTTAGGACGAGAACGGATAAAATCAAAATTTCTTCAGATGAAATGTCGCTTATAGATGCTAATTAAAAATTTAACTCTGCATCTGGTTTATTTATATTGATATCTAATAAAATAACATATCTGTACAATGTCATGATTTATTTCTTTGCTCTTATCCTTATATAGTAATGTCGAATAAGAAACATTTATTAGTGTTTTACCATGATCCATGACTTAAAGGTGTATGCAATATTACCTAATGCTAATAAAAATTTTACAAATTAAACAGACCATTTTATAAAATGATATGAATTAGTTTGAGGGGCATAAATTATTTAATTAATGAGCTGAAAAAAAAAATGACTAAAGCAAACGAAATAGATAAGTAAGAACATATCAACGAAAATCAGGAACAATAAATTCAACACAAACATAACGTTGCATAAGTTATCCTTCTTTAGTCAGTTAGTTTGTGGAAATGAATTATTACTATTTTACAATTTTATACAACTATTACTATTTTACAGGCAAGCGCGATCATTATCCACGCTCAACCGCTTTGTTTTCCCCCAACTAATTGAAGGGTCAAGTGCCCACTTTATAGAGCCCAGTCTTGCATTTAAATGTTAACGTAATAATTAATCATATGCGATAATTATTCATTTACCTAATAATTATCATCAAACATTATTAACTTTAGTTATACTCCATTAAATTATAATCCTTAAGTTAAAATAACAATTTTATATTACCTTTTTTATTTTTTTTTTTTTATACAGATACATTATAAAAGGAACTTCACTAATTACAAACCTCATTCAAGAATGTTGTTAATGGCTATGATCACATGTTGTTTGACGTTACAACCATCATGCTGGTAGAATTAATTCAAAACGACGATCCTTCCGTGTCGTACATTATAATTCCAGGCTAATCCCTGTGTACAGAGATCTTATCTCGTATTTTATAACAATTCCGGTACCGAATGAGAGCATGTTGAATTATAATTCATTAACATAAACTAGCAGGCCAGCAAAAAAAAAAAAGAATCATATTAAACCTTTACAACAGGCTGTTGGATGCTAGAGTAGTACAAATATTATTCCTTACGACTTTTCGGTGTCAGGTTCCGTTTTGAGGTGTGAAAAATTCCAAAATTGACTACTGTAGTAAAACCGGTGAAACAATATAGAGGGGTTATAACAGAAAGGAAAATCTTGAGAAATATATATGGGCCAAAGAAAGTAGAGGGAGGTTACAGACTAAGGGATAATCAGGAATTGTACAAAAGGAGGAGAAGATATAGAAACAACGATGCGAAAAGAAGATTGAAATTTTTAGGACATATGGTCAGGATGGACAAGAAAAGATTAAATAAGCAAATCTTTGATAAAGTGCTTGGCCTCAAAAATTCCGGAAACAGGTTAATAAAGAGAGCCCCTGCAGTGAGGAAAGAACAGAAGAGTGGAGGGAAAAAGTGGTCGAAGGAGAGGATGAAGACGAGAGGATGAAGAGGAAGACGAAATGATTGGCGTGTTCTTAAGTTGGTCTATTTCGACAAAAAATGAGAAGGTAAAAGAGACGTTAAAATATAAAAAGGCACTACAAAAACAGATGAGTTAATATAATTAAATGATAATAATTATGTATTATTATTGATAGTTAAAATGAAAAAAAAAAAAAAAACGTATTTACGTTATATTTTACAATAGACCGATAATCATGCATTTAATACATTCGATCAATGTTGATTATACAATATGCATACATTTAGATCTACCCTGCAAGACCTTACATATTTCTAGGAAGTTAAATGAAAACGAGCAAATTAGAACCCCTTTTGTCTGAGGTCAAGATTAACCGGAAGCGGTATTTTTACAGCTAATCGATACGATTTTAAAAGACAGTCCTAACTTCGATTAGATAATTTAAGAAGGATTAATAAAATAAATTAACATGTTTTTCCTTTTATATATATATATATATATATATATATATATATATATATATATATATATATATATATATATATATATATATATATATATATATATATATATCAGGATCGTAACTTACATCCAATTTTGTTTTTATAAACATATACACACTAGATTCATGTTTACTAATGAGGCTTCTTTTAAATTCCTCTGTTTGGAAAATCTAGCAGTATTTAAATAAATTAGATGTTAAAAACATTTCAAATTACATTCATATGTTAATTTTAAATAACAAAAACTCAACAAGAGACTTAATTAATAGCTAGGATATAAATAGAAGATTTCGCACACACACAAAGCCTTTGATTCTAAAATACCGGTGGACTACCAACCAGTCAACGTTTCGCCAGTTCAGGCATCATCAGGACAGAGAAAATTATATATACGCAGTCAAAATACAGTTCATCTCATATCGATACTGCAGTTCCTGTTTTGATGTTTTGGTGTGATGTACTGTTAGAGATTTGCTATCACATTCGGCACATCTCACATCAACATTGTGTAAAATACTAGCCAAATAGTGATATAATAATATCACTCTAAAAATTATAGTAACTTCAGCAATCTGTTGATGTGAGATGTACTGAGTCCAGTCTGCGTTTATCTGGTCTTACAATGGTGGCTGAATTGACGAAACATTGACTAGTTGGCTATTTACTAGTTTATTTACTAGATTATTTCTCAAGGCTTGGTTTTAGTATCTCCAATAATATCCTAACATTGATATTTGTCTATTTTTTGTGAGTTTTTAGAATATAGGTCTTTATTTTATTATATTGTCTTATTATTACTTATTCATTTTTCATTAATTATCCACTCTTGGATACCTTTTTTATTCAATAAGCATCCCATTTGCTTTTATGTAAATGGGAATACGATCCGCTGAAGTAAATATTAATGTAACTGATACTATTTTAATATTCATTAATGATACCCCACTTTGAGTCAATGCACTACTACAATTTAAATCTTACTGCAATAAATATACGTATAATTTAGGTACTGTGAAACTGTAATTCATAGAAATAAAAACGCACCTTTATTGAAGGGCTCAAAAACAAAACAACAACCTAATGTTGAAAGCGGTACTGTATGAAAACTGCGATCCTTTTAATAAACAACAATTTTAAATTTATAATAATACATCGATTTTGGAATACACCAATATACATAAGCAAATCATGATAAATGGCAAATGGTACCAATTTCGCATTCCCAAAATGTCTCTATTAGAAATGTATTTTTAGACTATTGATGTCAGATGTACTGTATTTTTTCTGCATACGAGTATATCGCTAGCTTGGATAAAAAGAAGACAGACACAACTCCAAAAGTTGTAGTTTTGTGAAAACGGCGCTTGAAGTTTTCATCATCAAATTTCAACTGATTATTACAGGCTTCCGTAAATACTTGAAGGTAACTAGTGTAAAATATTTTTTTATTCCAAACATATTTTTAGACCTAAACGATGAAGATTTTTTGTGGATCTCTTCATAATAAAAAAATATTCACCCCGTTGATTACGATTACACAAAAATTGGAAAATCGTTAATTTTTTAGTTGTGGCTGTCTCCTTTCAAGGTAGCGAGCGGTATATCTTGTTTTTTTTTTTCCGTGAATTGGTGAAACGTTGTCTTGTTAATTTTTTACCGGTATTTTAGAGGCTTAAGGCTTTGTATCTGGCAGTGGCATATGCGGTGGGAAAAATATGATTTTCATATGACTTCTGTATTTTGAGTAATAATTTTTGATCCAATTTAATTGGCGATTATAGACACCTAATGATTACTTTCCTTCCATTAAATACCTCTTCCGAGAAAAAAAATTGAAATCCCTCCGAAAAAAAATCTGCGTACGAGCCTGGTGTGTGGAATCTTCCATTCGTATCCTTACATGCATATGTTTACATTCACTTACATTTGTATTGCATATAAATATGTATACTTTAATATATTTCATTAATATCAATAATTTGTTTGATTTACTGATCATACAATCATCTTATCAGGAATAGGTTTGGCCACATTATGCCGGATTAATAGGGTTCTACTGTACTAATGTTCATAATAATATATCATTACTCAGTAAAGTTAGATTGAGTAGTAATTAGAACTGAAGTGAATTGTTAGTAATAAAAAGACAACATTTTCCGCCTTTTACCTTTTTTTAATTTTTTTTTTTTATTATCCATTCTGTTAAACTCGATCGGATGCAAATTACTAAAAATGTCACTATACTCAACAGGCGGAAAATGAAATTTTGAAACCAGATTTATATCTCGAGTATTTTTCGCATGGACAGCCTCGTATCAGATGCCTAGATCCTGCCCTAATACCATATTTAGTCCGCTAAATCCCTCAAGGTCTCCAGAAGTACTGGCGCGCAGCGGAGCAAAGAACACCCACAGCGCGCCGAGTCGGCCCAGGATCAAATACCAGATGCCTCGGTTTTCCACTCTAAGTCAGGGTGATGCACTTGCAGAAATAGTGGATAATGCATAGATAAATGAATTAATAAAAAATCAAAATAAATTCTTAGAGCGATTAAAGCAATCCCAAGTTGGGAATGCACTGTTGTTACCATTTATTCTTCATGTTTACGTATATAGACTTATTACGAAATCGCTGTCTAACTATAATTTTAAAATGATATTATTTATTCAAGAACATCAGATTGAGTGTTCCTATAAGACCGCCTTTAACATCAGTTTTTCCCCTTGCACGGCTCACTTAAGGCGCGTCTTAATTTCTACGAAGTTAAACACAGTTTTACAGTAGCTTATAGTTAGTATAAGTTACATTAAACGTATTTTCAAATTTACATAAAACCGAATGGAATGTTTATTGAATAAAAACCCGATAAAAAATATCCTGATTAAAATAAATTTTCAAAAAGGTCAGAAAGAAATCTACACGATCTTATCGACTTTTAAACAGCGTCTGTCACTGGTTTATTTTATTGCTCATGATATTTTTATTTCAAGTATGTTTTGTAATTTTAAAAACTTAAGCATTATTCATTTTAATATGTCAACATTTATTTTATTTTTATTTTCAGGGGCAATTTCATTTCATATTTAATTTCAGAATTGTTTTGGTTAATTTACAGAATTAATTTGGTTAAACAGGGGGCCGATAAAAACATTCAAAAGTAAAATGTGAACCAAAAAAACAAAATGCCCTCTTACAATGAATTTAGTTAAGCAAAACTATATTGCTTAAAAAGAAATTTTGTCTACTTTGCGATGGTGCAATTTGAACTTAATTATCTTGAATAGTTTTTGTGTGATCGCTTCCTATTTCATAGAAAACGTGACTTAATTAAAAAAACACAAAACTTAGATTTCCTGCTTTCCTGTGTGCAATCGGACCATGGTCCATATGAACTTTATTTTTGCTCTTGAGGTCAACTATCCCCTCTTTAAATATTTTCCGACTTACGGATATAATAAAAACTATACCAAAATTTTCATTAATAGAACAAGTAGAAGTAAGTTAAAAAAATAAATATGCATTAAAAAGTATTTAAAAAAAATTATGAATTTATATTTATATATAACAATTTATATTAAGTAAATATTACCGATATATATAATACATGTGATGTTTGAAATTCACCGATTTGAATGTAAACGTTTGAAATTATACGAAACTTTTTTTATTTTAGCACTGACTTTTTCAACGTGATTCTTTATTGGACTATCATCTAGTTTTTCAACGAATACATCAAATTATTTGGAATATTGTTGTAATTATTCCTTCATAGATTGACCATAATCCGCCTACAGCCATTTTAATTCTAGAGTTAGTGAAAATATCAAGGTAACCTTTGATTAACAACTACCTTGGAATATTCATATTTCTAAAATTAACCGAAAAGTCGTCCTGATCCTCAAACCGCGATTTATTCCTCCTCGCTTCCCTCACCAAAAACTTTGACTAAGGCTGTCTAGCTTAAATGTTTTGTCAGCTAGAGAGAAGGCTGAAGACATTAATGAATTGTTTCATCAATTGTGTTTAGTCTATTTATATATACCTGGACGTTCTCATGTCGATATGATACCACGCTATGGTGTCTTTATTATAGCAAAAAATTACCTCCTTGTTACGGTCTGGTTCAACTCCTCTACATACAATTAGGAACCACCCTCTCTACATTCTTGATCTTGTCATACAACGTTCCTCCGTCCAATCCTTGAATGCTGTTTGTCTGCATACCTACCGATTGCTGATCTTTTTCTTATTAAAAAAAAAAATACTTAACCATTTATGACACCTCCGAACCAAATCCATTGCCAATTTCAATCCGCAAATTCTTCCCTCTAACTTTCTAAAAAAGTTTTTCAATTTCTTCAATTATCATTTCGATGCATACAAGATTATATACGTCCATACAGCGACAAACTAAAAGAAGGCATTTTTATTGGATGTCAATTAAGGAAGCTTCCTGGTAATTTCCGTTTAAAAGAAAGGAAAACGGCAGCTTTGAAATGCCATGGAAAGCATTACTGAGGATTATGTGAATTAAAATTATATTACTTGAGATGTCACACAGTAATAAAATTTTCACTCTTGTTTTCTGTAGCTTCCTCCGCTCATTTTTTTAAAAAAAACAGCATGAATAGGTTTCAGCGTTCCTGCTATCTTGTTTCTATCGTCCAGATGTCCTGGCGAATCCTCTCTCCTTGTGTTTGGGAGTGTAAAAAATGCATTTTTAAGGACAAGCAACACTTTATTATTTCACAGTATTTCAAGAGTTAATCTATGAGTCATTTTATAGTATTCATTTTTCTCGTTGCTCAGAAATCCTTTGACTACACTTAAAAAATACTTCCAAGCTGCCAATTCCTTTTCATTTAATTCTCTTGAAAACGGAAATCACCTAGAAGTAGGGTTGGAATATCGAAACGCGATATATCGATATTTTACAACGATATATCGATGACACACATATAATAAGCTATTTTACAGTAGAATCTCGATACTTCATATCCCGGTAATTCGTATATCCCGATAATTCGTATGGATTTTCTTGTCTCTTGAAAATCTCTTTTTATTTCGCATAAAAACCCAGCAATCCGGTTCCCTTGATAATTCGTATTTATTTTCGTCTTCCAAGTCATGTAAACGACTTATAATTCGCATTTACAAATATAAGATCTGGTTAACTCTTAATATTTTCAAGAGGAGAGATGAGTGAGTGAGAGAGGAATCGTTTCTATGAATTTCAGTCGGTTTACCTTTTTTTTTTCTATTCATCTCTCTTTAAAAAAAAAAAAATAGTAAAAAACCTGTAACCATATTGTTAGCCGCCAACATGGAATGATCTGAAAAATTAAGTTCGCTCATGACTGGCAAATCCACGAAAGCAAGGTTTTTTAAAAACAAAAACGTTACCGACAGCCAATCGTGCAAACTTAAAAGCATGTATCACAAGCGAAATTTTCAACGAATGGGCACAGATATGGAATAAAAAACAGCGAAAATTTTCAACTGTTTATTGATAACTGTACAGCCCACAATAGTACCACATCACTCAGCGATGTTAGTGTTCTGTTTTTGATTCCCAACACAACCTCTAAGCTGCAGTCTCTAGACTTGGCCATAATTAAACGATTTAAGAACTTTAACGCAAGGAAGTAGTGATGCAACTCTTAGAAACCATCGAGGATGGGAATCACCAACCTCAAAATTAAGAAAAAACTTTTCAAGATTTCGCCTATTTTAATGAAGGTTTAGCAGGAAATTTTGACTCCGTATGAAAAGGAGATGAAGAAGAAATTGACGTGCCGCTGATAAGTTCTAAAATGGCGAAATAATACATCTGTAACGTGTGTCATTTCTTAGCAAAATCGGATGTTTGTGTAAACGTATTTTCTGCTCTGAACATGCTTAACGAAGCCATCGATAAGACCCATCTTCAAGGATTGCACCAAAAGAAAATAACCGATTTTTTTTCAAATGTGATATTTTAAAGTTTTGCTGATCTAGCTATATCGTTTGTATGTCCAGTCATATTAATACAATTTTGTATTAATTTTGTTATTTCCTATTTTTTACCATATCTCATATACCATACATTTTTTACAAATAATTCATATTTAACTTTCGAACCCTCAACCATACGAATTATCGAGATTCTATTGTATTTTTTTTAAAGTAACAATTTCCTTTATTAGGCAAAACTCCAGAATCGTAATCCCAACATGGCCGAGGTATTGAATTTTAAGATTAGTCAGGTCCTAAAAATCTAGATGTCCTGTATGTTGGAGTCAAGATTTTGGAATTTTACCAGTAAATATAACTATAAACAATGTTTAATTACCAAATATTAATTAGTAGATAAGATTTATATACAAATAATGTTAATTAACCCCATGTAAAGATAAATTGATGATTATATAAAAGATGATTGTACTGAGATGTATATCAAATGAATTACATGCTTTTAGGTGAATGTTTTGAGAATGCACAATATAGTCGGAAGCGTAATAAGATAAATAAATTTTTTAGAAGTTTGAAGATTTTATTATTGAAAAACTTCTAGAAGGCTAAAATGTTAAAAGTCTCCAAAATAAAAATATTTTATAACATTTATTTTTTTTAAGTATAATTATTTTCTATAATTTTTACAATGATTGATGGCTAATAAAAATATTGTTTTATAAACAATAAAAATTATATTATTTCATAACCTTCTTCACAGTTTAGCATTATACTCATTAATGCACTTTTCTTTGCTTTTTTATCCATTTTCTTTGGAAATATCGATATATCGAAATTTTTTTAGCGATTATCGGTGGATATCGATATTTGGTTTGGCAATATTGCAAAATATGGAATATCGAAAGTTTACTTTCGATGTTCCAATCATACCTAGAAGCTTCCTCGTTCGAGGTCCAATAAATGTGCCTTCTTTTAGTTTGTCGCTATCTGATACCTCATGTAATATATTTTGTATTCACATAGTCCTCAGAAATGTCTGCATAGATTTTACATGTTTATACTAAACAAATATTAGATTGTAAAAATATGAAGTAACTTTTTATTAAAAATACACGTGTTAAAGTAATTAGCTTATCATTTTCGGATTTAGAATTACAAAATACTTCGAAAACACCTTTTTTCAACAATGTTACTTCAAAAAAGTTAAAATTTGTTGGCCCGTTTAATTGTTGCTTTTTTTTGTGTGTGTGAATTTTACCTCTGATTAATCTAATTGAAATAAATTTGCATATTTTATGGATTAATAAGATATAATATAGAAGCGCGATAATGGATGTGATTATTCATACTCGATGTTACCAGCAGTACGACATTCTGTGCACACGGAAGTACCACACCCTCAACGGATGCAATGCTTTATCCGACACCCAGGTAGGTCTCAGTTGTTACAGCACCGCAACATCTGTCATCGGGAGCTTACATATTTCAAACTTAGTCTAGTGCAATATAATAATGAAGTAAAACCAGCTAGATTAAGTTATAAAAACGCTATTTAAGTTATTTCTTTAAGAAGCAAACAGAAAAAAAAATCCCGCATTAAATACAATAACCTCGAAAAACACATTGCTCAGAATTAGTGGTTTGAACTATTTTCAAAATTACATAAAATATTTAAGACCGACAATTATACTTTTTATATAAAACAAATCTGGTGCGCTGCGCCCATCACACAACTATCACTTACACTCAACTTTGATTAGAAATTAATTTCAGCTCAAGTAGGGCAAGTGAAATTTTAAAAGTTTCCATTTTGTTTCTATTGAAAGTCCATTTAGTTTACGTTAAATAATATAAAAGAAAAAATTATTAACTACAGCAATCACTTAAGATGGTGCATTTTTTGTCACTATATTACCTTCTACGGCCATACTGTTAAGATATTAGTTTTTCTAAAATCCCTTGATTTCTAACGATATATTATACATGTATACAACTACTTTTATTTTCGGAAATTTATTTTGAACCTGGGAAAATATTTCTCCTTTTTTTATCCTTTAGTTAATTATTAAATTCTTTCATAGTGTATATTGAACCATTTTTTATGACTACGAACAAATGATAATTTTTTCAAATAAACAAAGTTGAAGGTACTTAAGAGGAAATGATTTTGGAAATTCGGCACCTAAGCGCTGGCGGACTATTGCAATTAGGATAAGACCCAGCTTAACGAAATCATTGGAGCCTTTTTCGAGAAAACCACACATGCCGTTCTGCGAGACTTGGTTATTTGGGCTCAGAGGACATTAAAACGTGTATTTCGGTTGAAAGATCGAATACGAAATAGTTCACGATCGCAATACTCCTCCTTATTATCGGTAAGTGAAAATAAAAAAAAATTAAAAAGAAAAAAAAGGGTTAATAAATAAAATTGATTGATATTCGAGAAAGTTAGAACTGATTTTTGAACTGTTTTATTACTGAATATTACGATCTTCTTCAATTAAAGATCCGTTTAAATGATTACAATTATAAAAAATTTGGGAATTAGCATCATTAAAAAAATAAATAAAATAAAAACCAAACATGGCGAAGACTAGAAATCTAAGTCGTTGCTTAAAGGAATGGCGTAATCATATATATATATATATATATATATATATATATATATATATATATATATATATATATATATATATATATATATATATATTGAAATTAATATAAGTTCATTACATGTTATCCGTCACCGGGAATATTGATGATTAATTCGCAGTTTTAGAAAGGTGAGAAAGATAATTCTAGAGAGTTAATGGAAACAGATAAAAGTATAATTTACATTTTCTCCTGCTTCTTAAAGATGTTTCTGATAAATGTGATCGTTCAACTACGCGGTACTTAAAAAATATAAAAATAAAGAAAAGACTTATTTATAATGTCTATAGATTTAGAAATTGCATTAAAATAATTATAAGCCTGACGGAGGATAGTTTTTTTAGACCAATTTGTGAATGTTTTAAAGGCTGTTTACAAAAAAAATAAAAATTTTACAGGCTTAAAAACAAACAAATACCATATTAAAATTAATAAAATAAAATATTAAATATAAATTTATAAATGGACCAAATATAATTAATGTGAAAAATACAAAAATTGCATAATACAAAAATAATACATGACCACGCAAATGTAAAGTTAGGGTTTTATAACAAAGATAAATTACAAAATCATCAATCATGGAAATGGATTGGTAAAATACATTATCGAAACATTTGCGATTTAAAAGAAATAAAAAGATAAGTACTATTTTCAAATAAATTATAAAAAAAAAAAAACTTATTACTCAAGTGAGTGTTTTTTTAGTATAAATTAGGCTATACAAAAAACGTTAAATAATCATTTTTCCATACATTTTTTTTTTGTAATAACTTAACATTAATTCTACTACTCGAAATTCATGTCTTGAGTTTTTCTGACGAAAATAATAGTTCATTCTTTTTTTTAAGTAGAGAGACTTCGAACGAATGTTTTGGGTATTTAACCCAAAATAAAATGTCAACACTCAATCTCCCCGCAAAATCACAAAAAAGCTTTTATTTACGAAGTTTACAAAGTAGAGAAACAATTTCAGTTTTTTCTTTCCGGAGTAGACATCTATAAATTTCGCCCACTAAACCAATGGTGAAAACTTTTGAAAATGTACATCTTAATTCAAATTTCATTGTGATTAAGATGGTATCAAAATTATTTTTCCATGGTTCACAAATCGGGATTTGTCAGATTTTTTTTTTCTGAAAAAAAATAGAATTCCAACCACTGTGGGCCGTGACACGTTTCACCAAAAATTCATAAAATAACTCTATTTAACACTAATAGGTCTAAAATAAAATTATGTTTCATAATATTCAAAGAAATAAACAAAATAATATAGATTTTTTTTTTATTATTATTTTTGGATTCGTCCCACTGTGCAACGGTCCCAGTTATTGTTGCCAGCTACTTTGAATCACAGACTATGGCGTACTTATCCGGGAGCCGGCTTGTGACAAGTTGACTTATTAATATCAAACTAAAACTTCTTAGAGCTTAATGATACCAAGTCCTGACGCAGTAGATTGTAATTAGAAATAATGCTCTATGACGTCATTATCAGAGAGTTGGACAGCCCTCCTTCTCGGTCTATTTTGTTGAATGCGTCTTTTGCACGTGTAGTTATTAAGGCGCACTTGATTGATCAAACTTGTTTCTTGCACAGGACTGACTAAATATTTACGGGACTAACTGCGTATAACCAATTGCACTTAACAGTTAGTAATTAGCTCTTTTAACTCGCCTGGGCTTATAAGCATTTTTGAATCGCTATAATTGCTATAGTTTAGTGGACGTTTAAACTGCTGCGACAACCGTATATTCAGCTGGTTCATACGCGCATTATTAGATAGCGACCGACATTTAAAAGAAATTTATTTATTTATTAGCAGTGCTATTTTTCTGTATTGTATATTTTATTGTAAATATGAACATATATTTTTAATTCTTATAATATAGCTATGGTATAGATGTGTACTGATCTTAGCTGAAAATAATAGTCAAATGAAGCAACTCTCAATGTCCATATTTGACATAACGGTATAAATATCTCAGAGTTGTACCATTCTAATTAAGTCCCCCTCTCGATCTCTCCGAAGCTGACCATACTAGTAGATCAGTAAAACTCTGTCTGCTATTTTAGTTCTCTATATGGATTCTCATTTCTTGCATCCTCTTGGTTCCTATCTATCCTGAGCACTCCTATGAACAGGTTTGCACCACAGCTGTATTTCTTTCCTCCACAAAGTCAAGTGGATACCCTCCTTTTTCGGCTTCCTATGCAGAGTGTCTGAGGTCTAATCACCCTCGGCTGTGCTGTACTGCTTCCTTCCTCAAAGTCAGAAGACGAATACCCTCCTTTTGTGGTCACCTTTCTGTGATTTCTAAGGCGGATCTCCTTAATTCGCTTATCGTACGTGATTCGTTGGTTATTCCTCAGATACGACCGATCACCATGCCTCATCCTCTACACAATCTATCCAGCTACTCTTATCCTATTTTGGATACGCATTTTGCAAGGCCTTAGTATACCTCCTATCACCCTCATCTCGAAATTAGTTGAGCGCATCTACAATACCTCGATCTTACACTTAAATTGATTTATAATGCTAAAGTTGCTTCAACAATACAATTTGATAATATAGTTGCAATAGTATGTAATGCAAAAAAAAAAATAAGTTGTATTCTCATGTTCCCACTATTGATTTGAAAGTATTGACATGTACTCAAAACTTGTGCAAATAATATACATACTAAAAGAACCCTTTATATCTTGGCTCATAACATACTCAAAAAACCAATACCAAGTTTTATTCACTCATCTACCCAGTTTTATGCTCTATAAGTGATCCCCTCTTTTCCATGACCACTAATAAGTTTAATATACTATATCCACTGCATTCAATGACCACATGACGCTGTAACGAGTCGTGAATTAAATTCAATTTCCTTGCTCGTTTTATTTTTTTTTTTTTCCTGGCATTTTAATAGGGAGCCTTACAAAGTTTGGTCCTTTAATTGGTTCTAAAAATTGTGAAGCCTAGAAAACATTTCTATATTTTAGTTATCCAAAGCCTCACTAACTTATGCAGGCAATATAATTTTAAAAAAATACAATCATAAAATGATTAACCACAATAATTATTTCATTATTCTTTTATTTATATATTTAAATTAGTTCGTATCTTTATATCGATAACGAAAATATAAAACCAATATATTTTCATTTTAAGGAAAGTTCTACAATGGAAAAAATCAGGATTGACTAACCAACAGTAAGAAATATATGTATATTAAGAAAATATTTCATGCCGTGGTGGCCGATTGTGTTGAGGCTACCACCTCAGTATTCTCGAGCCAGAAGCGGTGCCAGTTCGAATCCCGCAACGATAGATTGTCTTTTATTTCGTGGCGGACCCATGGAATTAATTTCGATCTCGCTTTGCCTAGAAAAGGCCGGGCAACCTTTAGAGAAGAACGGGTTATCCTTCAGGTCCTAGCTACATCATGTAAGGAGGCTAAACCCGATAAGCTACAACAGCAAGAGGAACAAGTAGTAGAACAGGTGCCTGATTAATTCTTCACTCGGTAATGCGCTCCAATCACCTGATTCATCCCGAGACTCAGGTTCAGATTGAAGAGCTGAATCACCGAATTGGTAAGGCACATTCCTACCAGTTTCGAATCCGGTCATAGTCAGTAGTTTATTCTTTCGGGCGAGGATCGACTAAGGGTTCGGGTGTCTCAGCTAGGCACACCCAATACCAAAAAATATGGGATTTGATCCTGGTTGGGTTAAAAAAAACTGGTGATTGAGGGTGATTCTGACCATACCAGAACTTGACAAACAATTGATCCACACTCCTTAATTTAGTACCAGCAGAACCATATTTAGTTAACGATGCGTATACCAAAGAACCACACGGTATTTATTCGGACAACGCCCTCTAATTTATTGTTATAAAAAAATATTATGTGCCAGAAAGGGATTGGAACGTGGGTCTTTAAGAATATGAAACTGCACTCGACGAACAAGGGGAATAATAATAGACACTTGTTCCCCTCCAGACACTCACATACCATGCAAGAAAAAAATGCATTTCTGAAAATAGAGAAATAATCTAAAATATTATGTAAATACAAGTACGTTTTATAGCATTTAATATACTTTATTTTTTATGATAAAGTTATATTTTAATGAATATTGATAATTCAAGAGTCATAACAACTTTTAAAGATATAAAAAAAAAAAAAGGGAATATCTTAAAACCTTTCGAGATCAAAACATAGCCAACGTAAATTTTAGAAAAGAGAGAGAAAAATAAATTATTGTAATTTCATTTCTCATAATAAATCGCTCTACTTCATAAATATCATTTCATATTTCTTCTATAGGTAGAGAGTCTTTTAAAACATTTTAAAATTCTTCGTTTTATCTTTATTTTTCTTTCCTTCATTTTTTTTTAACTTGTACACAAGATAAGAAACAATATTTTATACAAGAATCTAACTTCACTTAGGGTTCACAAGCGGATAACCGAAATGAAACCAATATGGCGATAAGTCTCCTTAGAACTAATCGGATTTGATCTAATCTCATAACATATAGATTGTAAAATCCTTTAATTGGATATGTCCAATTAGACGGCCATAAAATCACTAAGCCACCTCCAATCGATACCATTAAGCCCCAAGTTTTTGGGGATGGGCTCTGTATAAAAAATTAATAAATTTTCCATTATAAAAAACCTCAACAGGTTTTAGAGAGTAAGGAGTTTTTTACATTCCTTCACTCTCAAAACTCAGTCCTGGCAACATTGTCGTATGGAATTAATTAATGCAATTAAAATTTAAAAAAAAAAAAAGTGCTCAGAAAACGAAACACTTAACGTAGCCCGGTGACGTCCGCATGATGGTATAGAAGGACCAATCTAATTAGGAATTGATAAATTATTTGTCACTTATATAATTTTTTTTTTATTGAAAACTAGGTTTGAATGTTATACATTCATCTTTAAATTTATTGAACAAAATTATAGAAGTGGCAAATAATTTATCAATCCCTAATTAACCTAGTTCCTCACATCTTTAACCTGTTCTATGAATTTCTCAAATAATTAATTTGATCGTATAGGTTAATAAATCAACTAAGTCCAGTTTATTTAATTCTAATCAAAGGATATAAACTAATTTTTGAAATGTATCTTTATTTTATTGAAATCAGATAATATGATAAAAAATTCGATTTAATCAGATATTATCCGTGTATCCACCATGGGGATCTGGAGACCCTCCGGGGGTTCACCCAGCCTTCATAAAATAGGGATAATTTCATTTGGTTAGGGGATAAACCTGGATAAACACCACTTCCCTCAATAACAGTCAAGAAACAGTAGAACCTGTAATAAGATAATGTAAGGAAGACCATGGTCTGTTGCGATACAGGTTTAGGTTGTTCACAGTAAATTTTTATGTTGTTGGTATAACTAGGAAGTGTAATGAATTATTCATTGAATATTACTAAGCCGCCTTGTTCGGTTAGCACATTGGTAATTAATCAAATGAGTCCGGTTTATTTAATTCTAATCAAAGGATATAAACTAATTATTGAAATGTATCTTTATTTTATTGAAATCAGATAATAAGATAAAAAAAATTGATTTAATCAGAAGAATTTTTAAATTACCGATGGAAATTCCCGTCTGATTACCTTGCTAGAAAATCCCTATTTGAGGATCGATCTCAACATTGCAACATGAAACTGTTTGATACATATTTGATACATATCTCGTTTTGGAATATTCCTAAATGTGTGCATACACAAGGCCAACGCGCTGGGAACAACGTTGAAGTCACTGTTGGAGCCAACGCGTAGAAGTCAATGTTGGCGCCAACGTGTTGAAGTTGGGTCTCTCACCCGCACCCAACCTTAACCCAGCTGTTGGAGCATAAGGATTCGGTCTTTTTGAATCACAATTGACTCTGAATTATCGCCGAAGCTACTACCATTATTTGCATAATGTATTGATACATAATTTTTATTTTTAAAACTAAAGGATAACTATAATGAAAGCATTTTTATTATATTACTCGATACAAATTTTTGGAAAACTATTAAATAAATATTGTTAGTTAAAAGAAATTCTAGTTTAATTTTAATTTTTTTAAACTGAAAAAAAAAATTGGTTCATAGGATTCTAATTCTTGAGATATATCAATGAATTTGTGACTGTTTATAAAAAAACTGATATTTGTTGATCTAATGAAATGAGTATACCACAAATGTGGAGATAATTTATTTATTATTATTCATTTTTCTTGACAGACATTGAAATATAAAATTGTATTAATAAACGTTCCAGAATGTCTGAAGTTTCTTAAATTTGGGCCTCGAAATTCTCGATATTTTCTTTATTTCTTTTTTATCCTTGCGATTCACATTATATAATTACAAATGTTTTATAAATTATTTTTCATACTTGTGACATACAGGTAGACAAATGAGATAAAGGCAATTAATAAATTAGAAAATATATTGAAAAGGCCTTGGCCTTAGCCGAAATTTGTCTAGTGTGTACGCGCCTTAATATGAACGTTAAAGCGGTGGTTAGAGATTTAAAAGAGTTCTTATTCGTGTCAATATATCTCAACGTTTATCTTCATTTTTAATTTTAAAAAAATATTATATTTCAGAATATATATTTTTCTAAAAACAGTAAACTATTAAATCAAGTAAAAAAATGATGATAAAACCTGTAATGAATTAAGTCGAAATAAATGCGGATAAAACAAAAGATAAGTTTTGTAATAAAAATGACCATAATTTCGGCGATATAGATATAATAGGAAATAGATTTAAATACGTAGAGAAGTTTCAGTATCTCGGCTAAACGAAACGAAATTCATGAACAAATAAAACAAAAGAAACGCTTGCTATTTTTCAGTGCCAAAATCGCCATAGCGCCTACTCTCTAGAAATCTAAAAAATAGAATTTACAATATTATTATTCTTCCGAAGGTTCAAAATGGTTGCGAAACGTGACCGCTTCCCTTGAAGAAATAACAACGTCCTTCAGATCTCTGAAAATAAAGTATTCTTTAGCACATTCAGGGCTAAGAAAGGTACATTTACTGGAGAATTTAATAGACTAATGCGGAACTGCGGGCTATGTATCCGGTTAATATAATTGAAGTAATAACATCTCAATCGCTGAAATGGGGCGTGAAAAGTTGACGAAGGAATCACTAAAAGTGTAATCAGCACTAAACCGTCGAATAGTCTTACTAAGTGTCGACCAAAACGTAGATGGGAGGATCGTGTTAGAGGAGGATCCTGGAAATTAGGGCTTGATAGGGTTCAGTGGAGGAAGGTGTGAAATCGAAGATTATCTATGTTATCGGAGTCAAACCATCGGGTTCGTAAGGACTTGTCATTTATTTATTTAAGTATGCAAGGAATGGGTCATTATTTATTGATAAGAAACATTTGTCATCGGTTTAGTGAGGACACTGCTGATACGCACCACTGATATTAAGGAACGAAGAAGAGACAAGACTTTCTAAAGCTTAAAAGCCTTATAATAGGCACGATACTTAAATATAAAGTACCTTCTCGGGTAGCTACGTGTCGGACGGAAATGTAAACCAATCAAATTAATATTTCATAGACCCGGGGCGATACATCATCGGAAACCTTTCATTCCTGCTGGTACTTCCACAGTTTTTTTTTTACTCTCCCTCTACCTCCCCCCCCCCCTCCCCCCCGCCCAATACCTGGCACTTGGTTGTCGTTTTATTGTTCCTGAAGAAGGCGTTGTTGAGAGGAAAGTGTGGAAAACAAGAATAAAAGAGTTGTGAGTGATTGAACCGACCAATAATTCTAAGCTGTACAGAAAATTGATTGGGAATCGTACACTATCCCCAGGCAGGAATATTCTGGTTGTGAGTAGTGGCATTTAACGCCTGTCTTCTCGGCTTGAGTAGTTCATCCATCGACTTAAGTAGTGTAATTTAAATGAAATTGGAATGGGTAGAGATTGACTATTCCAACTTGTAATCAACAACAGAACAAAGTAGTCGAGAGAAAAATGGCAGTGAAGCTCAAAATGGCATTGTACATCAACTATCATATATATCATAAAAACATATATATCATACAGTACAAACTGCATTTTTTTTTTAAACTAACTAGGTTTGAAATTAAATAATCCCATATAAAAAACGAATATAAAAACTAAAATGAAGGGATACAGTCACAATATCAGAATTTGTATTCGTTCTTGTAATTAAATCGAACAAAGTTATTTTATTTTTAAATAATAAGAGTAACCAAAAAAAAATTGTAATTGAATATTTTCAAATAATATTAAGGCTAAGCCGACCCGATTTCGATATCGATACCAGCAATAATCGTTGCCAACATTTCTCTCCTCATTGAACCCTAAACTACAATATCTCAGACCTAATACAATCCTTCCACTCAAGTCTTAGTTAACCTCTCAGACAATGGTTCAGAAACCCCAAATTTGTGGGCAAAAGTCAGGATACGTTTTATAACCTTTAAAACTTTTTCAATAGTGATTCAATCAATTAGTTTTGAACAATATTAATTCATTAGGCCATATTGGTTAATGTAGAGAAAAAGGGGATCAGTATTCTTTTTTTAATACTAAGAGAGCAATTTAACTATATTTATAAAATTAAATTAAAACTAGTTATTGGATAGTTTTTTTCATTTAAACTATATTAAAAAAATATATAATTGTATGATAGTATTCAAAAAATAAATATAGTGTTTGTTTTTATACAGTTATTTATCGTTCAAGATATAAATAAGATACAGAATTAAATAAATATTAATTTGTAGAATTGGAATTTTCATTTCTCAATATTTTCTTGACTTTTACGATTATCATATGGAATTTAAAATTAATAGTTTCATCTACACAAATATTTTATTTTGATATATAATATTTCTGGGTACATTGATTCATAAATGACTGAGTTACACATTTTTTATTGTTAATGACTGTTATACTCGTATGTACTTATTGTACATTACTGGCAAAAAAGTTATTTTTGAGGTAATAATTGAGGTAGCTACTTCGGTTACTTAAAAATCAATAAAACATAATGGAGCGAATACTAGTCAGAACTAGGACTGAATTTTAAACATAGGAACTTCTGAATTATAATCAACCTTTTTATTCCTATTGTATAAATATATATATATTTATAATGTTTTATATCTATTATGTTTCACCAGAGATAAAAATTTTCGGTGCAGCGTAATTAATTAAAATAACTTATATTTAAAAAAAAAAATTGAATGATATTTTTAATAAGAAAAATCGATTCGTGTCTTCATTAAAACATTTATCAGAAATTAATATAATCCCCGAGATAAATAAAAAAATAACGGACAACGTTGTTAACATATGAAATCCTTTGGTAATCGTTTAGGGGGAACAAATCTATTGTAAGTCATTTAAGGAGATTAGTGTAGCCTGTTATTTCGTGATCTGTGTGATTCGGTTTTTTTCTTCTTTTTTTTTTTTTTTTAAACGACTATCTCCTGTCCGATGTCCTAATACTTTTCTTTGACTATTTTTTGTCGTTACTTTTTTTTTGTTGACCTAATACCACTTTTTCCTTTTAATTTTTTTTTTGTTTTTTTTTTTTTTAGTTTTCTTTCATATTTTATAGCTTCTTCGGCTGAAAGGACGAGATGACAATAAATTTAAAATTTACTGAGCGTTTATGTTCCGATCAGTGCAAACGTTAAACTGTTAAATTATACCATTAACGAATAAACAAATAAACAAATAAATAAATGCAATTAATTATTTTACATTAACCAACTAATTAAGTAGCCATTGAATAACTAGTTAATCTTTCTATTGACCTTAGCTTACAGCAACCGAAAATTGTGTAAATTTATTTCAAATAAGCGGATATATTTCTATAGAAAACGTTAAATAATAGGGATAATCGGTAATACAAAATTAAATAAATTAATTGTTGTTGAGCTTTAAAAAATATATATATATACCAGAGTAATGCTGTAGGTTTCTTAACTGTTGATCTTTATAGATTAAACAATATTCAAATATTGCACAACGTATGACAAATAATATATATGTTGTATCTTAAAAAGAGTTACAATGCCTTAAATAAGTGCTTAACATGTCCGGGGTTTTACACAACCGGACCTTTTCAAAAATCTCGTATAACGAACCACAACTAGTCTTAAAAGTAAATAAAAAAAAACAGTCGAGGAAATAATAATAATAAGATTAAATTTTGACGTAGGACTGTCATATTTTGAAAATTTTAAACGATCAATTCAATATGGTGAAGAAAATGTCTAATGAAGCATTTTTCTTGAAATGCTTTCGGAGTCCTCGAATCTTAAACTGATCTTATATTTTATAAATTCAAAATGATTGACTCAATATGGAGACTAAAACTTCAAAATCGCATAAAACTTGCTGCTGAGTTTTTGTAGTATATAAATTCGAATTTAATTTCAGATTTTTATTCATTCGTACTTCGTCACGGATAAAATCATCCCTAATGACCTTAATGTTCCGTACATTGCTGATTTGTACCGAAACAGGTATGAGTCCATGACAAACTCCATTCCCACTAATTTCAAACCTTGCTTCCTCTTCGATTCCCGATAATCCTCCGAGGCGTCTGAAAATAAGATGGCCTCGAGACCTTCTAATTTAGAATAGTTATTGGAGTACTACCAATAGGTAGTTTCTCTGCATGTCTGTGCCATGTCATTCATAATATCCTAGTTCACATTTACTTTTCGTATTATTTTAGTTAATACAGCTGTAAATTTTAATAAATAAATTAAACATAAATACGTTCAGATTTCCCGAATGACGGGTATAGTCGGGTTCATACTTTGGCCCTGTCGACAACAGAGCACCAACCTAAGCACCGCCCCAAGAGCCTTGCACCAAGAAAAAAAATTAGCAGACTGTTTCTTAACCGAAGCATTGTCTCATTCTAATCGAGCCAGATAGGATTATCTGAGCCTTAAAACCGGAAAAAAAGTTTGAATCAGGAAGTTTATGAAAAACTTAATAAAATGCTCCATTCTTCAAGCCTGATAGGCAGAACATCAAACTGTTCTGATATTTTCCCCAATCGTGCCACTTCATGCAAATCAATTGGAACTCAAGTCTTCAGAATTTCAAGTCTCATAGTTATTAGTGGTTAATTGGATGGATATGAATTTATTATATCAAAATAGTTGACGAAATGTAAAATATAAGGAGATTTTAGAACGTATCTGGAGGGATACACTGAAATACAGGGTTTTATTCACTGGGAATAATTATTTTGTCATTATTTTTTTTTTTTGTATTTGCTTTTGTTTCCTATTGGTCAGATGTATAAATCTAGACGATAACAAAATTGTCTCTTCTTCCAAAACCAATCAGAGAATCAATTAATTATAATTCTGCTAATTTATAATTTTAATTTTTATAATTAATATTATGTTTTGAACAAATTGTTTGGTTTATTATTTTATCTTACTAATTTATCATACCATAAAACTGTTACATGTAGCTTGATATTGTAATATCTTCCCAATTCACATAAAATCCCATTCACTAAAAAGATCAAATCATGAAAATATATATTACATCCATATATTTGAAATAGTACAACTAATAATAGTGGGCTAACATTTCAAAGAGAAAAACGAAAAACAAACCTCTATAATTCATAACTTTTACGTAGAGATACTAAATTTTAAAATGCTCAAAAAATGTTTTTGTTTTTTTTTCAAAATTAACTGAATTGATGACAAAAATTCTAATTGGACAATATTATATATTAAAAAAACAAACAAAAAACAAGTAAAACATTTTCAAGTATAATGGGTTTTATGGTACATAAAGAGTTAAGTATATATTTTTTTAATATTCAATATCATAGTATACTATTATTTTTAAAAAAACGGTGCTTATAATATCAGATTTTTAAAGCTCGGATTCTTGAGTAAAATTATGATATGCCGGTCAAAGATGAAATACTTTGAGACAGCCAGAAGGAACGCTTCATCCAAAGGCAGTTGGAGTTAATTAGAATAATTGGTTGAGGACAGTTGCATCTGTAGCCACATAACTAGAACATTCTAGATTTTTTGCAAGATTTTCTCTTATCCTAACCAAATGGGAAGCGGAGAAACTAAAAATTAACCTTAAAATGAAAGTAAATAATAATCAAAAGTTAATATTTTTGTACTAAATTGATGTTGAATGGGGTGATATAATTGATAAAGCATGAATGAATACAATAATAGTTTATTGATTATAATCAATTTACGTTTAACTGTAGTTATGTTTTACTGCATGGGCTATTTTGTCCTTTACGATTAAACAGGCTGACATGATTTTTGTAACATTGATGAGAGTAGTTGTATATGAAGTGTTTTCTAGTCCTAAAATCCGAAAATGATGAGCTAATTACAGAGAAAAATGTAAAACAGGATGGTATTGAAAATGAAGGGGACGACATATTTTCACAATATAATATTTATTTAATGACAGCATGCTAAACGTGTTAAATCCATGCAAATGCTTTGGATTTTAAGAGTTCATCTATAATATGAGGTTTTTGTATTCCTTATTTGAGGTTCAATGAATATGACTTATTTTATTTGTCGCTGTATGACATCTTATGTAACTCATTTTTTATTCACATAATCCTCAGTAATGTAATTGCATGTATTTAACACGTTTTAAAGTTTCATAAATATATTAGATCGTAAAAACATGCCGTCTCCTTTTTTTCCTCACCACCCACCCCTTGTATCAAAAAAAAAAAAAAAAACTATACGTAATTAGGTTTTCATTTTCGGATTTAGGACTACAAAATACTTCATATACACCTATTTTCATAAATGTTACTTCAAACAAGTTTAAATTTGTTTATTTGTGTAATATCAATTCCAAGATAAAGCATGCGAAATCTCCAAGACTCAAAAGTTTTTTCGTACCCACATACCTGTCCAGAAAGTGAAGATTATCTCTTTTCTAGGCCTTGAACTATTTTCTAAAAAGTCGAGTTTTTGAAACTAGCAATTCCATGAGATATTCCTTTAAGGAATTAATTTCAATATGTTTACAAAAATTTTATAAACATAAAGAAAAGAAAATATACCTGAAAGGATGAATCACGTACCGAGGTCATTCCAAAGTATAAAAGAGTTTTAATAGAATAAATCAACGAGCTGCAGCGATAAGCATGTGGATGGACTTTATCAATAGGGATTCGCTCTTTAAGGAGCATATTTACACTTTTTTTAAACAAAAATATTCTAGGAACTTTTTCCAGGCAATTCTATCCTGCGTTGCTATTCTCCAGTCTCCAACACCGAGAAGGAATCTAGGAACCGCAAACCATCTCATTCTAGGTCTTTTCACTCTTCTTTTCGTTATACTTTATTATTTTAAGTGTTTATCCAAAGTGAATCATCCTTGAATACGTTTTTTCACCTTGTTCTATGGTTTCACTGCACTGTTCATCATTTCTCAAGACCCATTTACTTAAGTCACTATTGGTCTTGGAAGGTTCATTAGTGGTGACAAGTGTAGATTGGCTTCCATTTTTGTTTCATCCAAAGTTTACAACAAAGATGGAAGATGAAAGATGGTTCCGCTACGAAAATCCAACGTTTTTAACAATCCCCGAGTTCATACCCGTTGAAGCCATTAGGCCCAGAAAGCCTGTTAGGAATCGCGTGAGGAAGGGTGGGTCGGGTAAGAGGGGAAGAGGAGGGTTAGATTTATACATATATTGTAAGGCTCTACAAATAATACTATTTTTGGCGAGGATAGAGGTCCTTCGAGAGGTCCTTCGAGAGGTCCTTATAACAAAAATAGTGGGTTTTTAAAATTTATACATATATTGTAACGCTCTACAAATAATACTATTTTTGGCGAGGATAGAGGTCCTTCGAGAGGTCCTTATAACAAAAATAGTCGGTTTTAACATTGATACAGGCTCCGATAGATCCTGCCTTGTTATTAAATCGGAGCTGCTAATATTTTTCATTGGACCTCCATTTCAGATAAATCATCAGTTCAAGGAACGACTCTTTCATGAAAAGCAGATAAAAGTCAACTTCTTTCATCGTTCATCTTTCATGTAATTTGCATTAAAAAAAATTTAACGCTAATCTACAATTATAACTTTATATATTTCTTACCAGATGAACATCGAAAACGATAAACGTCATATCTTCCAACTTTGCCGCATGACCTGCCCAGCGGAGCATGCCATTTCGTATATATATATCACTATTTCTATCTCGCCATGCTCCATAAAAGCTGCCTCTTGTCTCTTCGTCTCCGATTTCCACTCTCCTACATTGGCCTATCTCTGAAGCATCTTCCGTTAAAAGACATGCATTTATTTTTTGAAATTGTATCTGAAATACTCTCATTGAACCTGTGCATGACAATAAAATCCTTGATTATCAAAGTATTCTATCCTTTCAGTCTAGCGCCCTCAGAACTTTTATAAATGCATTATTTTATATATTTTTTTTATCGACCTTATACCTTCCAAATTTTCGAAATATCATTATAAACTTCGTGAAATAAAGAACGTTTTCGCACGGTCCAATAGATCGGATGTCGGACCGACACATAGAATATATACCGAAATATAGGATCCGACTCCGATAATTATCGGGCCGTGAGAAAACGGCCTAATCCTCTAGATCAATCACTATCTAGCTCGACTCATCCTTAAAAACGTATTCGAAGACCGAAATGGATTTGGCACCGATACCTGTTGTAAATATGAATATTGGAGTTGTAACAATCGACCAGCTTCACTCAAGTCCTGGCGTGTTCGCGACTATTGGGCCATCACTTAACCTCCAATGGCTTTTCAATACGGCGCGGATGAGAGAAAAGCTCTGGGATCTCCCGGAGTTTCCTCATTTTCGGAGCCCTCAGCTTGAGTGTAAGACTGTACTTGTTTTAACTTTATTTATTATTTACTGTGCTATTTTCATTTATTTACTTCATGACCGTAAGTATGGGATATATGGGCACACTTATCCCTATCACCTTTGTCCCGTAAATGTTACAAAATGTAATATTTGACAATAAAAACGATTAAAATCTAGAAGTTCATAGATCCGAATGTTTGGAACAATATAAAACATGATACTGTTTATTTATTCTTAAGATATAATGTGTTAAGTAAGGAAAAATATACTTTTTTCCACATTTTTAATATTTTGTGTCTAAAATCGTCTTAAAACTAAACATATAATTATAATTAATTTATATTTTTTATTAACTTGTGCAGAAAGGCCCAACGCGAAATAATTGACTCTTCCAGAGATAACGATTTCGGAAACGCATTCAAACTGCAACTTCTTCCTGAAGGAGTTCGGTTCTTAAAGAAAAATATAAAAAAAAAAAAAAAAAAAGGAACATAAATGTAATTTTTTTTTTTTATAGGGAATGGTAATATATCAAGAAGAAGAAATCACAATAGGCATTCCAGACGATTGGAACTGAAATGCCCGGAGTCCTATTAAAATGTACGTACGAAGATAGCATTCAGGCTGAGAACCGATCATTAAAATGGATATGAATACTCAGCCGACAGCCCAGCATACAATGGGCAGGATTGAAGCATATGGGAAGGTATCATTAAATCTGATCTTACTGACATGAGTTTAGGCTGTGCTAAATAGAAGGAAACAGGCAATGAACTAACGAAAGGGTTCAAGGTCCATTCTTCTTCGTCATTCTAATAATTTGAAATTTAAAATATTTAATTTGTTTTTATTTGCATATATACACACCCACAGACGCTGCAACAATTTATTGCAGAGGGCAAAGTATCAAAATTTCCAACAATTTTCAACGGATTTCCTTACTATATTAAATATTTTAATTCTCCCAAGTATATTATGAAATATTGTAATTTTTCTCAAATCTTTTGAATTTGAACTTTTCAATTACCTTGTGTGAACGTTGGCGCTAAGCAATACATTTTTTGTTTCTAGTCAAATACAACATTGTATTAATAAAATCACAATTTCATAACTCAAAAGGAATTGATTTTAAATGTTTGTAACTCATTGAGTACATTGCTTTTACACAAATTTTTACACTTTGGAGTAGGCTCTAAAATCTGAAATTTCACAACTTTTTTGGGTTCTCAAATTATTGGAGGATGCGATACCCCACAACCCCTCCCATGGCCACTTCCTTGTATACACCTATACCACTGTTACTGCAAGGGTCTTGTGCTAATTACTTAATAATTAGATTCTGATTTTTGAAGAACGGTCAGGGAAGGAGGTGATGATATAGCTAAGAATTATGGTCAACCTCCAGGATTTTCCTCCAACAATTTGAAGGATAAGATAACCATTTTACAGATAAGGAGTTTACACCAGGAGGATCCACTGATAGAATTCTGTTAAAAGTTTATTTTAGCGTTAAATTTATTGAAATGATGTACTTATACTTTATATATTAATACTTAATCATAAATACTGTATATTATATACTTATAATGTGTATATATATATGATATAAAACCTTTTTTTTTTTCTTTGCGATATCAAAATATTCTCGATGTTACAATTTTTTAGGTATAAAATAACACTCAGGTAAGCGTATCCTATTTATTCGGAGTTCCATGAAATAAATTAAGTACACGTTTAAGTTGGCGAATATATTTTTCAAAATACAGAACAAACGAATTACATTTAGAAAAATAATTTCGACTCAAAGCTAATGGTTACAAAGCATGCTCTTAATTTTAATTTTGAAAAATTATTATTCCAATGGTTTCAAATATATATATACACACACACAATTTATTTTGTTTTAATTACTTACGAAATATAGATAAAATTAGTTGGATTTTCATTGAATAGATGTCGATCTTAATTACATTTAAATATAATTATTTCATTTGGAATTTTATATGTGATATTTAAAAAGCTGGAAGTAGCCTTGTTAATGAGTTGTGGATTTTTTTAACGCATGAAGAAGGCAATTGAACGTTAAGGTAAACAATTTGTAGTGACAACGTTATTTAAAAGCTATTATTTACATATATTTGTTACATATACATTCTTTTTTTTATCTATTAAACATATCAAAAACAGAGAAAATTTAGGAAATCTTATCTGAGTAAGTATACTGAAAAAAAAATTAAAGTAAAAAATAATTTATAATAATATTGAGAACATAAAATTACCACTTACAGGAGTTTTGGAATGAGTCTAGAACTTTTTACTTAGTTCCTGAAATGTTTTAGAAGTTATATCTAGTTGTAAAAACCTCAACAAGGACCAACCAGTCGTCCTTTGTCCACTGTCTATGGTTTAATTAGTTAATTATTAGTTATCGGTTATTCTTGATTAGCTTCTCTCTCACACTTCAGAACACAAGTCAGTGTCTTAATAAACCGGAAAGGAATAGTTGCAAGAGCTTTCAGTCCTTTGGCGATTTCTACACTGTTAGGAATTTTCTTCAAGGAATCATACATAATTAAAAATCTGTCCTATTAATTGTAAGAAAAAACTTTTTAAGCTTAGTTTTGTAATTTACTTTTATCTCTATGAATAAATATCAGTCTCGACACAGAGTTCATTTATAATAATCTGTCTACCGTGTTTAGGATATTTCTAAATTTTTAAGTATATTTAATCAAACCTTGAAGAATTTGTTAATTTGAAAATAAATATATCTTTAGGGTGGAGGAATTATAAGATTTGTCTATATTTGTCTAATAATGAATTCTTTGAGAGAATAAGGAAGAAAAAAAAAAAAATAAAATAAATGATGAATTGTAACTGTAATTTTTTTTTTTCTATGAAAGAAGAGTTTACTTAAATATTTACATTTCTCATGCCCTCAGGCATTGCATTTGTACAAACATATTAAAATTTAAATACTTTGATAAACACATTATGAGTAGACACGTATTATAAATTTCCATAAATTTTATAATAGTACAGTGTATTAAAAAGCGAATGCGATACGGAAGATAAATTAGAAATGATTATTATTGTGAATTATATGGCATGACAAAATATAAAATAAAAGTGTCTTAGAGCTGAATTAAGGATGGCAGAGATCTATTTTTGTGATATATCGATGTCTAATTAAATCCACTGGTATTTGCCAATGGTGTTTTCAGACCGATGTATAGATGTTTTAATTTGTTTTTGCCATCACTATATCCGAATAAGCGAGTTTCTAACGTATAAGTAATTATTTCTGTAAGTGTTTATCTTTTATATCTTCAGCTTGGCCACCGAAACATTTTCAGTTTTTACTAATTTGCTACTAGTTTATGAAGAAAACACCATTAATTAAGAAAAGGACGGGCCTGGTGTCAACGAAACGAGCCATTGAGCCATGACATTGAAAACAGGAGCGAGAAGAGGCAGTAGTAGTCTCTTTTAGAACTATTGTCTACAGGTCTCCACTTTTTTTTCTTCTTTTTTTTTTGTACAACGGAGTCATTGTCGCCCAGAATAATTTACATTCGTTGTATGGCTTTGGCGGTCGGGAGTCTTTACGGCTCTGGGGCTACAAGCACATACTCCTACAACGCCTAACTGCCTTTCCAACTATTAAATAAAATATACGCTTTTTATTTTATCAATAGGATTGGAACTCACAAGGCCCCGACAAAAGCCGTGGTATTCCGTTACCGGAATCCCGAAGGTTGTGTAAGGGGCCCGAGGGGTAACGTTTTTATAGGCAGCGATTAATTTTATCGACCTACAAGGTCGGGGGGAGGAGAAGGTGGAGGGGAGGAACCAGGGTACATGTGTAGAACTCTTCAAGTACACGGCATCGTTTCATGTACCACCTGACCTTACAGTTCTCAAAGCCCAGCATCTAATTACTTAAGCAACACTCGGACATAAGGAGCTGTACGACCTTTCAAGCGCCTCTCACAGTATTAGTTCCATTCCATGCTACGGATATTAACACGATCCTTCCAGCTCACAGTTCAATCGGTTTTACCTTTACTATTCTAACATGACTTTTTTTTTTTTCTATGAATGAGTATTTAATAAACATTAACGTGCTTTATAAGCATATTTCGTAGATTCACGAATTCTGGTGAATATTATAGCATTCACGAATCACATAAATTACAACCATAATACAAACCAAAATGAGCAGTTTATTTTTTAAGTGGTTTATTATGAATAAAAAATATACATCGATGGTTTTAGATCGTTTTTAGCAACCCACCATCGCGATGCATCGGTGTTTTACTCAGATTTTTTACTACGAAAATCAGATTACTATATAAAATTTTACCATATAAGACTGAAACAATCAAACTCTGCTCCTCGTTTCCGACTACTTCATAATTAACTTGACGAACGCTCAACACTTCCAATTCAGTGGCGTAGCCAGAATGGGGTTCAGAGGGTCCGGAACCCCTCTCCCGAAATTACAAAATATTGTTACTTATCATTATCTGTAAACAAAAATTGTATAAACCTATTTGAATTTTATTTTATAAATAATATACCTAGGCATAGAAAATATTACATAGAGAGAGGGCCTCCTTACTTCCACGGTTGGAATGGGTTTCTTTAAAGTAGATCCTTGGATGCCACCCTCCCCCCGAAAAGAAATCCTGGCTACGCTCCTGTTCCAGTTTATGACAAAAACTCATTTACAAAACAATAATCAGGTATATTTGGACATATCAGACCAAGCTTTAGGGATCCAATGAATCATCGAATTTCTACTCTGTCGGATCAAAAATACTCCGTAAAATTCCCGATATAATAACATTATCCACGAAGATCATAATATTTTGCTGAACTAAGCTAATACAACATATAAGAACGGCTAAAACCGCTTAGGCCCAAAAACTTAGGAATACCCTATGCTAGTAGTCTATAAATCAACAGAACTGAGCTAGTTATTACTTGAAAAAATATAAGAAAAAATGCGAGGGCCCCCACATTACTCAGCCTGTTCAACAAAAAATTAGGGACTTAATAAATAAATATTATATTTTGTCATCTATCTCTCTTTTAAGAGTAAATAAGTAAATTTACTAATTTCTTGTTAAGAGAAGAACTTAATTATTCGCTTTATTTAACTGTTTTACGCATCTTGAAGTTTCTCATACTAAATGGGAGCACTAAGCTAGGCGAACGCGAAGTCAGAAACCAGAGCCCTTCTAGTCGGTCCCAAGATGATCTGGCATTATCAGGGCATAAATCAGGCAGCTGGAACCCAGTGTTGGTCACGCTGACTTTTAGGAATACTAAAAGGTCGGAAACCAAAAGCTTTCACTGATTTATTAAACTAAACATTTGTAATTAGTTTTTCATATTGATGCTCATCATACATTATATTCAAAGAAATTCAAGTGCTTGTTTTTCTGTATATCTTTGCATATCCAGTTTTAATTATACCCTATTTTAATTTGTTTTCGTAATCTTTATAATGCATGGTCGCTCTATTTTCATTCTTCTATATTTAGATTATTTATTTTTACTAACAAATTATTTTCCTGGTTTCCAATCGTTGATCAACTTTTCTAAAATTCAAGTACTGTACACGTAGGAGAAAGAAGATTCAGCTATGAAAAATATTTATATTTTTAATAGATTTTTATAATAGTTGAACAAAAAATATTTAATTAAGACATGAGGCATACATATAGATTAAAAAGCACAAAAGTGTAATCGTTGACACAAATATTTTGATTCCGACGTCCTCTTGAGGTCGGTCATTCCCAGCAGTAAATTAAAGAAATACATTCAAATTCTGAAAAATAATATCAAATTTAATTTAATTAAAATATGGATATTCAATTCTTTAATTTTCGTAAATAATCAAAAATCTCTTAAAAAGAAAATTACATTTCATATATTTATAGCCCAAAAAGGCGTTAATTAAAATTACTTTATTTCCTAATATGAGCATTAGGTCATTTAAAAATAAATAGTCAATATCAAAAAGCAGAATGCTGTCACTGATTTATAAATATATATATATATATATATATATATATATATATATATATATATATATATATATATATATATATATATATATATAAACAGCGGACGAAGCAAAAATAAAGGTATTCAATCGAACCTCACGTACATTTCATGAAAAAAGGGCTGTAAAGCAACTCCTCACAAACAAATGGGGCTATGAAAAATTATTCTAAGACCATTTTGGACCTTGTTCAAGCCGTTTTTCAAGATCAGCTGTTTTTACATTTTTGCAACACGAAAATCCACAATTTTATTTCCCAAAAATGTTCCTGAGACAATTACAAGACCCGTAATGGCAATGTTCTGTGGTTTTTAATTATTTTTTCCGAAAATTTTTAGTCCGATTTGAATCGTTTAAAACTTATTGTTTCCGTATTTTAAAACTCTATTTCGAATTATTTTTTATTTTTCTCAAACAAAAAGTTTTTACATCTTAAACGTGAAAAAAATAACTTTTCGGCACTTTGATGAATTTCTTTGAATAGGTTGCTACATATTCGATTTTGTCTAAAACATATACAATTTCTTTTTATTATTTTTCTCCTGATGATCACATAGAGAAAGTCTATTGGTGATTTATTGAAAAAAATGAAATAAACTTTTCATCGACTATTGACTTTTTGAAAAATTATAATTCCAATGGTTTAATATATATATATATATATATATATATATATATATATATATATATATATATATATATATATATATATCGTTAAAATGAAGTTAAAGAGGATCTAGCCGGAGACATCCCAAACAGGAAGCATGTAGGCGATTGTAGATGGTAATCTGGTCTGATCTTGGCAGGAAGCTTATTAGCATAAAATAAATAGCATTTTCGGATTCTCATTTATAATCGAAATTATATATTCATATATTTTTGTATTAATTTCTTTATTATCAAGTTATTTATTATTATTATTAACTTTGGTTTTGTATAAAATTGCGATTCATGTAAACAGATGACAAAAGCTTGCTTAGCAACCGCCAACTTTTTTTAAAGCTTTTATTTAATTTTATAAATCAATTATATAATGGATTAATTATTTAGGAGATGGTTCCATGCGGTAAGGTCACATTTTTCCTATTTTAACAAGTATCTGTAGTATTTGGAATTTGCCATCTCTTAATAAACGTTCTCTATTTCCAACAAAAAAAAATTTAGATAACGCAGACTGTAATATATATATATATATATATATATATATATATATATATATATATATATATATATATATTTACGCATGGTTCAAAGCGTTTGTTTTATAAAATAAAATTGATATCCCAAAGACTATGGTATGCTAATGCTTTTAAATTTTTGTTTTTACTAATTGTTAAAATTTGATACATGTTATAATAATATCTGGTTTATGTATATGTATAATTTTAAAGTTTCGCCTGTATACATTTTATCACAGTCTTTACAGTACTTTTTTTTTTCCTTGTTTATATATAACTTTTCAGATTACTACTAGGTTGCTTTAGTAAAACAAAATATGTTATTATTATATAACAGAGTATGATGGACTTGAATATAATAGAATTAGAAAAAAAAAAAAAGATCAGATTTATTAATTTCTATGATGAAATTTTCATATTGATTATTTATTTATATTAATCCATAATTCAAAGTAAAACAAATTTTGAAAATGTGTATATATATTAATATTGTCTATATTTTGTAAGTTTAAATTTACACAATGGGATTTATCGGTAGGTACGCTCCATTTTCTTAGGATTGTTTGGGAGAAACATTAACTTCTGTAATATATTTTTTCTTTAAAATGTTCTGTTATAAATGTTTGTGTTTTTTAACTTTCACGTAGCTATGTATGAAATATAGGTATTGCAAGAGAAAGTATTGCGATCGTGAAAAATTTCGTATCTGAGTTTTCAACGGAAATACACGTTTTAAGATCCCCTGAGTCTAAATAGTATTGAACCCAAGATACTTCATGGCTTATAGTGGAAAAGGAAATATCAGTTAGATCTTATCCTCATTGAAATAGTCTGTAGGCTTAGTTACGGAATGTTCAAAATGGCTTCTTATAGAGTACCATTAATTTTGTTTATTTGAAATAACTAACCGCTTCACATTGTTAGTGGCAATAAAAAGACGATACATATAAACTATGGAAGAATTTGGTAGTTAACTAAAGGAAAAGAAAACAGAAATATTTTCCCAGGTTAAAAAAAAAATCTTGAAATTAGAGTAGTCAATATAGCATAGTAATATACCATCCGAAAACAAAAGATTTTAGACCAATTAATACCTAACATATAAAGCCGTAGAAAGTAATGGAGAATATGACGAAAATCGCAGATTATAAAGTGATTGTTGCAGTTAATAATTTCTATTTTTATGTTGTTTAATGTAAACTAAATGGAATTTCTATGGAAACTAAATAGAAAATTTTAAAATGTACTTTCAAATTGTCAAACTAAAAATACATTGTGTACAGAATTGCCATACTGCATTAATTAAAAAAAACTATTTGATTGTACTTTTGTGAGAGAAGACTAGAGGAAGTGCATACTGCTGAGAATATTTCAAGTAGTATTTATGTGAACCCTTTTTGGATATATTAATGAATGGATTATCATTATAAAGTAAAATTCGCTTAAGTAAATTAAATTTATCCATATAATACAAAATAAAAATAAATATCATGACCTAGCTTGAGATATCAATGTGGTCTATCAATACAATATGCAAGATTCGTGTTATACGAAGCTGAATGGGAGGTAAAAGGAAACCAATTGCCCATTTATCCCCCTCGCGTTGAATCACGCCAAGGCATCTGATATTCGAGACCACTTAAACGCAGATACTTTTATCAGATGTGAGGAAGCAGTCTGCAAACATGGGGGGGGGGGGGGGTATTATCTTTCGTTGTACCGTTGTTGAGGGGTCACAATCATAACAAAAGATGAATCATTTCTCTTTAATGTTGATATAAATGATAGGTGCCATTGATTTGGTTATTATATTTACTTTAATATTTTTTTGTATATTTTATGATCGTTTGGTAAGTGTTATATGATCAATTTAAACGTTTTTTTCTATTTATTGGCTTCTATATACAAATATTTGAACCCTATATTTTTTTCTTAATAAAAGAGAATTTTCATAATGATTTAAATTATTTTATTTTCCATTGTACCTTATTTTTCATCTTTATAAATGACCGACATAACCTTACTACTCCCTATATCAGTTTTATGCTGACTACCTACAACTATATACATACCATTTAGTTCTTCCGATCTGCTCGAAGTATCCCAGTCGCGTCTCAATCCAGTGAAAAATATGGCAATCCCAGTCTGTTCAAAACCACCTCTAAATGTCCTTCCCTGGTATGCATTTTTTTTATCACAACCTCTCTATGTAATTCCAAACCATGGTAAAAAACGTCGGTTACGTACGATCAACATCTAACCTGTAATATCCATATTTCTCTAATCATCCGAAAATCCATCCCAATTAGCTCCTGAAATTTTGTGATTCGTTTCTCCGAAGTACCCGTCGTCTTCTAGCGTTGTCTCCCATTTTCTCCGACTTTGACTAGAGGTGCTTAATGTATGGAGAACTATCTAGGGAGCACGAGAAGAGACTAAAGAGATTTATGAATTGTTACATAAGATACATTTTTCGGGATTTTCTGACGCTCTTACATCCCTTGTGGATATTAAGAGCAAAGGTGACTTCATCCTGATTTCCACTTTATTTAAATGTTTTATTACATTTTATTTTATTTTAGCTATGTTGAAGTAAAAATTAATTTGTAGTTGGAAGCCATTGTTTGTTGCCATCCATGGGCAACAAAGATCTTCGTTAAATTAATCAAGATCGATATAAACTAATGTATTTTTAAATTTCCAAACACTGATTTCATAATGGAACAACATATATAATTAAGTAATAAAATAATTTAGCGAACGATAACTAAGACTAGGATTTTCATGTAAAAAAATATTGTTTTTTTACTGAGCTATAACCAGTTATCAACTCATTCACTGGCACATTTGGGATAAATTTAAACCAATTTAAATTTACAAATTTCACTTAATTTATATCTTTTTACATATTTCATGTATTATTACATATTTCAATCCATATTTGTTATTTTTATTTACATCAGTACATGTATAAGGATGGGTACGAGAAAAAAAAAATCTAAAGTATCAGTTGACATCCAAAGGCGATTAACTGATTTCTCTGAAATTGGTCGTATATTTCTTCTTGCTATTATTCAGCTTTTAGTTTCCTCCCCCATTAATTTTTACTCAGAGCGACGTAGTTTATAGTGTCAATCTGTGAGTCGGGAGAAATTCATACGGTTTTAAAATATAATTCCCCAGTGATTTTTTTTTTCTTATGAGTAAAGTCGGGAAAAAGGCTAAAGATCGGGTAACGAAATATTTTCGCGAGTTCCCGAATGAAAAGCTCAGGAGCGATGGAGATATTTTGTATTGTTCTTGCTGTGACAAGTCTGTTTCTACAAAGCAACGTTTCCAAGTTACTCAGTATATTGGTACAGTCCCACAAAAATATATACAAAGAAAAACAATCAAGACTGCTGCAAAATTTCATTACGCCATCTACAAGGGGAGACAGTAAATCCGCTTTTTGCATAGATTTGGGTAGCGCATTTGTAAAAACCGATAGCCCTTTGAGCAAAATTAACAACCCCTCTCTCAAAGGCTTTTTGGAAAATATATATCGGAGAAACAAATGCCTGATCACACCACCTATCTGCAAGATGTACACCCTGACAAAAATTCGTGAGAATGTCAAGGACAAACCTTTTTGACCAGCTAAGTGACCAAATGCTGGCTTCTGATTGGCTGCTCAAAAAAATGCAGAAGTGCGCCTATTTTCCGTCTACTTTTGTAGGCGGAGCATAGGCCGGAAGGCAGCACCGGAGCCCTACGCCAGAACTTTTCTATCTACTAACTTTTTAATGAAGCAATTCGAAAAATGGAAGACGCCTCTATATAGGGAAATGGGAAAGAGAATCCGGACGAAACTGCAATATGCCTTAAAAAGAATCCAGGTTGAAAAGACATGCTGCATATTCCCGTCATTGGTGAAAAGGAGTGAAAAAAAAGAAACTGTAAATTGAGTGAAACACTTTTGAAACAGCAACTTTCTGAAACGCTTCAGTTAATTCAGTAGACGCGAGCGTTCTTTTAACAGATCCATGTCGGTACTAGGCCCGGTCGACGTACTTTTACGTTTGAAAATTTAAAAATGCATCTACTTTTCAACTGTTTTCCTGATAATGAGTAGATCGTTTTTTGAAATATATAAATAAAATTATTTTGTTATATTTACACATTTAGCACATCATTTCTATATTCTCATATTCTTTACATATTTTTTTAAAAATGAATACATATGCATATACATATTTGGCACTTTTAATTACATGAAAATTCTAGCTCTAATAATAACCAATTAATGAATACATAAGTTAACATAGTCGTAACAGATCTTTTTTAACACTTTTCTGAACAATAAATCTACAGAATAGCCATTACTCACACAGCTAACTCGGGAATTGATCGCCATATTTTCGATAAAATTTACAACTCCCGTGATACTCAGATATCTGTTGTACTTCGGGGAGAACAAGGAACGGAAATAGATTGCGATCTGCCCATCTTCGTCATCCTTTGATCGTGCAGATATCGAAATAGCAAAGCGCAGATGTTTATTATTGGCGTCAGTATTTAGAATTCAAACGGCAAACATGTGCGAGGTAATTACCTTGAATTATTTCCGTAATCTTGCCACTTCTTTTGAAAGAAAATTTGCCATAATTTTGTTTGGAGAAAAGTCAGTGAGTTTTGATCAAAGGGACGTGATGGCCCAGCGGTCTGGAACGGAGATCCCAGAGTGGTGTGAGTTTAATTTCCGCCTTGTTCAGTCGATATTTCGTGGTTCCACGAAATCGATCTTGGAACTCCCTTTCTGCTGAAAAAAAGGGCAAAAACCGCTAGATAGCCGTCTGAAAAGGGAACCGAAAAGGGCAAAAGGGACCGAAAAGGCCAATATTACGTAACAAATATTAAAGCGCTAAATAATTCTTTAATTCGAAGCTTATATTGTAAAACCCATATATATTTTATTAGTTCAACTGCAATCAAAATTTTACAAAATATCTATTAATCCACAGGCATTAAAACAATTTAGGCTTCCCTTGTGAAATCATTTATTTACACTTTACTGACGTTTCGGAACGGTAAATCCCATTTTCAAACTTTATTCCAAACTTTCCTGTTTTTACCGTAAGGTGCTCCTATCTGTCATCAGAGAGTTTAAGACAAAATGAGCTAAATATACTGTGTTCCTAGAAATGGATATCATTGTTTGAGAGTATAATAGTTAATATTACTATTAATATGACAGGGAGCGGAGTAGTTTAGTGGTAAGGCACTGTGTTACCATGCTCCCGGTCCTGGGTTCGAGACTGGCTGTGGCTGATAATTATTTATTCTGTTATCAGCCGTGGATCGACCCTGTGGGATCTGGAGACTCTCCTGAGGCTCACACAGCCTCTATAAAGTGGGTGCCCTTATTGGAGGGAAAATCTGGCGGTTGAGCGTGATATCGTCCAAACCACCTCCTTGCACAACAGTACGATCCTTACCAAGTACTAAACCCAAGACCCTTAATAGGTTGTAGTGGTACAGGTTTATTAATATGACAAATATGAGCTCGCCACAGTGAAGACCAGTGAAGCCTGGAGATGGAATTAGCGATCCCGAAACGTTATTGGAAAACAAAGAGAAAACAAATGATTTAACAAATTAAGCCTAAATTATTTTAATGCCTATAGAAATGATTTTCAAGTTTTTATTTATTTTTACTTTTCCCATTATGCTAAATATAACTATATTTCGGTAGTCCCAGGTAATAATTCGTTAATAGGAAAATAGAACTTTCCAGGGAGGCACTTTTTAATTTTTGAAATGTTCCTGTAAATTCAGTTTATGAAAAATACCATTTTTGTTGACATCAATATAATCCAAATAAATTTATAAATTTAATGGTTTTGAAACAGAATTAATATTGTTTTTATTTAATATTGTTTTGTGAACTGATTGTTCACCAGAACTTTCAAAATTATTCATCAGACTTTTCACGACTAGCCTTATTATCCCCGCGAATAGTGCACCCCTAAGTCCGAGTAGGTTTATTAAATAGAAAAAGAACATTACACGTGGAACATTTCACTACAGGGAATACAAGGTTTAGCTCAGTTGCCCTCTCAGATTCATAAATAAAAAAATTAAAAATGTATATTTGACTTGTGACTTTATTCCCGTGATTAATGCTGCTCTGAAAATTTATTATGCTCATTTAACTGAGAACGCCGGCTCTTTTAGGAGATACCAAGAAATTTACTCACTTTTCGACTGTAACTTGTACAAACACCAAAAGTACGATTTAATAAAAAGCTGTCTAAGGCAAAGAGAAGCATGGCCACCCTCAGAAGATAAATATTTAAAAAAAAAGAAGAGAGTCGGTTTGCTTCATCTCTAAGTTAGCCCCTCAAATGTAACATTATTAATTCTGATTTCTTTACTTGCTAAAGTTATCTTCTTTTGTTATTCGTTTATTGATTTATTGTACCATTGTTTTTAATTGACAGTATGATTCACTTATTTTATTTTTGTGAAATTTTATTTTATATATAATATCTTATTTATTTTATTTTTATGAATTTATTTATTGTTAACCAATGGTATGAACCTACTCATTTATTTATTTCGTTTTTCGTAACCTTTTTTTTTATTTCTTAATTGTATATTATGTACATATCTATAATAATCCTATAAATAATTCTACTTGTACTTTCAAAATATCAAAATAAAATACTCTTTTATTTTCTATTCCTGTTTTGTCACTTATTAATTTTGTTTTGTTTCTTATATCTTTTGATTTTTTATGTAAATGTTACAATGTTTATGTAATGTTTAATGCATTACAGATTTTAAAATAATAGATACCAGAAACCGTTTACTGGTGCGTACCATAATAGAACACGATTTTTAGAAAATTGTTTTATTTTAGTAGACAACAATTTTTTTTTTCATCGTGTACCACGCTATAAGCACGCACTTTTCTTTTCTTTTACCTTTTTATAATTTGAAAGCATCCAGTTGTGCTTCAGGCCTCTAAGACGTATCATGTAGAATTTCGGCTGTTTCAGTGTCGTCGTTTTCGGTCCTAAAAGTGATTTATTATTTTCAAATCCCCACCAGCTTCCTGGTTACATCTTATTCAATCCACTCCATTCGTCGTATGTCTTCCTCTTCTGGAGCTATCTTGCATGTTAACGACTTGTTCAAAGATTCTTAGGCGGTATTCATTTACTGGCTTTGTTCTCATGTACGCCTAGTTTCATTAATTTGATTTATGATGTGTCAGTAGGCTTTAATAATATCTTTTATATTATACTATTTGTGCAACTATAACAGCATTAAATGAATGTAAATAATAAATTTTATTAATGACACTACACAGTTCGGGCATTAAACAGCTAAATATAAAATTATTAATTAACATAGACTGATAGAATTATATATTGCCAGGAAGTCAGTCAAAGGAACTTTTAAAGATAAAACATTAAATTAAGCTTTTATTATAAGCCGGCGTTCTGGCCGAAATATGCAGCCATCTATAGGATTTAATAGAATTTAGAATAGACGTACGAGTTATGAACATTTTGAAGTACAAACCCCAACAAATTTACTTTAGTGATATCCAAAGTATCATTTTACAGAACACAAAGGCAATCACGTGTACATTATATTAGTAATCGTCTTTCTGTTTGTTTATGAGAACTGTTCTACAATGTCGTTATGTTTATGGAAGCGTGTTAGTGTTTTATGATTTTGATTAGTCGTTATATTTGAATCATTATGTCAATCCGTATTCGAATACCTTTAATTATTTTATACTTATTACGTGCTATAATAAAAACAGGTAAAATATTCACTATTGGATCAAGAAAAAAAAAAATTATTATTACCAGATATAAAAACAGAATAAATTTCAAAAAACATTTTTATATATTACAAAAATATTTATACGAAAGGGTGTAATATAACTTTTACTGAATTTATTAACTTTGAATAATAAAAAAATACTGCCTAAATTGGTAATTTGTTTTTTAAATATCCACATTTGGAACTCTTTAAAAAAAATAATAGTAATATTTTATTGTTAGAATTATGGAAAATTTAAGGAAAAGAACCATTGAAATAATGAGTTGCACGATATAAAATACAACACTTTTTTTTTTTTTGATATTTCAAGAGTTCAATTTTTTTAAATTATTTGATTTTTTTTTCTATGCTGTAAAAATAAAAATAAAAAGTTTCAGTACCTTGATGTTTTTGTCGTTTTCGTTCGTTGTGCATTTTTTTGCATATGATTCTCCAATTTGAAGTACATTGCAGACAAATAGAAGCCTGAAACATAGAACGATAATGTTAAAAATTACATAATCATAATTGTTATAATTCATTAGATCATTATAACTATAGCATAAAAAACTTTGTTATTTTTCGAAATTCGAAAATGAGGTACATTTCAATCGAGGACTAAAATAAGGCTGTACTTATAGAATAAACTCGATAAATGTAATTTGTAAAAAAAAAAGTCGTTCAAAGAATAACTATAATAGAATTTTTTATTTTTTTTATTTAGTTGCCATTTGGTTCTATTTTGGTTCAGGTTCCCACGAAGTTTTGCGTGTTTACAAGTAAATCAGCATTGATATATTATCTTCCAAAGTTCCTAGCTGATTATTAAAATTACAAGAATTGCCCAATTTCATCTTTTTTAGATGCCTTGTGATTGATTATTAGACCCGTTACTTTCAAGTCCGGTATTCTGAATAGAATTCCTTTTTCGTCTTATATTGGGATTTTGGAATTGATAAATCCTTATATTAGTCTTTTTGCACCTGATTGGGGATATGAAATAGGAAGTTTTTTTGAGCTTGTAAAAAAAGGAAATGATTATTGTAAGAAGGTAATGAGAAGACAAAATGATACTATTGTTAATCTATAAGTATTTCTTTATCTACTAGATAAATATAGATGCGAAGTTTTTCATAGAGTTATGGGACAGAAAATGTAAACATTGGGAGTTGGTCAGCGAGTCCGTCGGACATAGCCGGGAGGAACTTTAAGTCGTATAAAATGTAAATACTGTTTGAAGAGAATCATTTCAAAAATATTCTAAAAGGATCGCGATACGAAGATCAACATCCAAGATAGATAGGGGGGGGGGATAAGATATGAAAAAAAAGACGGAAGACTTGATTGTGACCTGGATAAGATGGCAACGTGGCCAACTAAAGGGTAATGTGAGAAGGGTCTGGCTCCCATTTTATTTCACTATGTCTCTCGACAAGGCACCATTACAGTCACTATAGCCTCTTTAGTCACACAGCTGAGCCGAGATAGCATCTCGCGCCCTTGTTTACCACGCGATATCTGCCCTGTAAGTTAGTTCCCTTTCAATAACTCAACGGCACAAGTCTCGGAGGCAAAAAAGTAAAATAACAATGATAAAATAAAATAAATAAAACGCAGTTTGTTCGCAGAAAAGTGAAATAAAACAAAATGTATTTATATGAATAAAAAAAAAAAAAAAAAAAAAAAAACTACGTGGGGATGCTCCTGGGAATAACGACGGGTAGACATGTCTTGGGTTCAGGATGTCACTAATAAATAAAATAAAACACACGATGGGTATGTTTATTAGTAAGCATATATAGATTTATAATTAACGATTTCTCCTACACCGAAAAATTCTGCACACATTATAAGTAATTAAAATTCAATTCGGACAAAATCCGGCTGTAAATTCGGAATTGAAGCCTCAATGAATGAAAAACTAATAAACTATCATTATATAAAAAACAATAATAATAAAAAAACAAAAAAAAAATTAATTAGGAATTAGTGTAATTGTTTACGCTAATTTTAACTTTTTATCAATAAATGAAAAATCAAATCAAATGAAAAAATATCAAAATAATGTGCAAAAATAAAAAAAAAAAAGTTATTCTGGAAAATAAAATAATTATTAATGGATTAAAGCATAATATTCCTGAATAAATTAAACAACAGCAATGGAAAAGTTTACATGGGAAATTAAAAAATGTTACATTTAACATAGAAATGCGATTTATACACATGTAGTAACTAGCTATTTCTTTTTTAAATTGATCAAACGTAAAGTAAAAAAAAACGCGTGTATTTAACAATTTTTGATCACGTTTAAGTTACATTTATCTATCTAACTTTTTTTATTGAATTTCAGTTGTTTTTTTTTATACTTATTTATTTTACAGTTATTTTTTAATTAATTTATTTTTGTAATTAAATATTGATGAAGTTATCTCTGTTCTTGATATATTCTTGAAATATGAATCTAGAGATAATCAAATTGCTCATGTTTACTATTTGCCAAATTAAGAGAGTTTGTAGAAATGGACCACTGGTTGGAACAATTTTTTTTAAAAAAAAAAGGTAAAAATTAAAATAAAAAATAAATTAATAAAAATAATTTTATTTTTAAGTATCAGGTCACACCATCTTCTATTTATGATGTTTTTGTTGCAGAAAATTAGATAGCCTGTAGCTATCATTTGCCATCATATCCATTTTAATTGAAATTTGAGCACAGAATAACTAACTTTCTCCACCAAAAACATGATAAATAGAAGAGTACTTAATGCTATAATAATAAACAAGATATGTAAACGGAATTCAATTGTAAAGGAGGGATTAGTAATATCAACATAAACAGGTAGATTTTTAAAAACCGACATTACTTATGGGATGACCTAATATTTACTAATCACATATCTGTGTGTCTCTAAATTTTGAAAAATAGTTATATTAAAATCACGATGGAAGTTTAGACGTTGGATCCCGAGAGTTATTTTTGGTTTCGAGGTGGGCACAAGGAATAAATCACCACAATGCTGCTCTTGCTAGAATAGTTTGTTAAGATGGAGAATAGCCCTTCCTTCCTGTTGTAGCTTGAATTTAAGCATAAAATAACATAAAAATAATAATTTCACTAATAAATAACTTAAATCGTGTGACTTTTAATCGTTGAAAGATCATAAAGAATAGGATTATAAATCGGATTATAATGGGAGAAGTCACATGTTGGAATTAAAGGGAACAGTTGGCGAACTCCATCTAAAGGTAGACTTTCGTTGGTACTGCCCACGGTTGCTGCTGCCATCACTTACCAACCGTTACTGCTAGTGTTTTTCGTAGAAACTGCTCACCGTAGCGGCAAACTTCTCTCGCACTAAACATCCTAGTTTAAAATATTGGTAAATAAAAATGTCAGGCTTAAATTTAATGGTTTTCATTTATATCGCAAGGGCAGAAAATACAGGCGGTGGCGGAATAGTAATCTTATTTAATCAACAAACGCCATTTAGACTGGTTCAATAATAAGACTGGGTTATGTACGTATAAAATTTTAACCATTATGTGCCAGTTAACTATACATTAATGCCCATCTTCTACAGAGTGATGGATTCTTGTGGTATTGTGAATAGAAAATAGAAGAATTGAAGGTATATCTCTGGTTATAAATTTATAACTATAGAAATTAATGGCTGTTATTCGTACGATCATTTCATTAATAAATATCCTATACATATTTGTAATGAAATCACGAAAGATAATGTGATAGGTAAATCAGTACTTTAATTTTTTAAAAATTTTAATTTTAAAATTTTTGAATTTTAGTATTTATTTAGGGTGAAAATTTATTTCATTATTTAATATTAATTGGAATAATGTTTGAATCTCTTTTAAAAAAAAAAATAATCAGTCTAATATAAGGTCTAAATTTTTAATGAATACTGTTGTTACTTCAATCCTACAAAATTGATTGGCTATAATTTAGTTTACATGTTTAACATTTTTTCATCTAATTTTGTCTCACACGACAAAAAAAGAAAATAAAGGTAACATAGGAACTGTCGGAACGTTAGCGTGATCATCAAAACTCTGCTACGACATGATAACATAACCTAGAACCGTCGTACTGCCGACCGTCTGACTCCTTCTGGAGCGGTCAGAACGATGGCATGACGGTATTGATATGACGTCAAACCCGAACTTCCGAGCAGTGCAATGAAATAGGCCCCGTTCTATCCCCTTAAATCAGTAGTCAACTGCCAGCAGTCCCTACTAAGCCGCCATCCTGGATAGGATACCGATCGCTAACATAGTACCAACTGCAAACTACTGATACCAATTACTCTGGACCTAAGCACTAGCTACAGATTAGCTAAAATTAGCTACTGCCTAGACATGGGCAGGTATAACAATAATTATCTGTTAATTACTAATTGTTGTTTAAAATTAAAAAGACAGTGAGGGTTAAATGCCCTTGTGATAATATGACAATTCATACCTCCGATTACATACTTCATACTATCCTATGGCTGGGAACCTAACATTAGCAATTATTAGAGAGCTAAACCTTTTTTTTTATTGTTAAGTAATAAAATGTTCTACAAGTAAGTGAAATAGGCACAGGTGCAATATGTAAATATCACAAATATCACATTGACAACAATTTTTATAAATATAATCATCAATGGTTTAAAAGAGCCAGTTGTACAAGCAGTTTTAAACACAAAATATAAATATTTAGAGATAAACTTTATCATTAATATAGATTCAACGATCTCAAATGTAAAAGCTCGATTAGAAGCTGGTAATTTTCTTTTATCTATTATTTCCATTACTTAGTATAATTATTTTTAATGAATATACTTTTTATGATTATTATATTTGTGTTTACTTTTCCTTTTCCATGCCACCATATACGTAATATAAAGTCGGAATGCTTAAGAGATCGTGTAATTAAAACCATAGTTACTTCAAAGGGGAGGCTACGAACGTGACATTCCCGGTTTCTATGAAACGTTTTTTGGTGATACGAGGTCGAAAAATAGTAGACCCGTGCTCGAGGGTTCTTGGCAATGCGCCCTTGGACCAGAGGAAAAAAAAATATGCAATTTCAACACTTTTTTATATTATTGTTTTCTGCCTGTGCTCTGCATGGATATCAAAGTTCTCATATACCAATCGACTTATTTGTTTGTGTAAATAAGAAAAAAATATTGCTGATTGTATTAAATGAGTTTACATGCACAAAATATTACGAAAAAACAAAAGACGCTTCGAGTAAAGTACTAAAAAAAATATTTTAGGAAAAAGGAAGTCAGATTCGTTTTTAGCGTCCTTAATCCCTTAATAGGTTCCGGGTTCGAGACCAACTGAGGCTGATAAATTATTTATTCTGTTATCGTGGATCGACCCTATGGGATCGGGAGATCCTCCAGGAGCTCACCCAGACTCTCTCTATAAATTGGGTACCCTTAATTGGTGGAAAAACCTGGCGGTTGAGCGTGATCTCGGTCGAATCACTTTGCACAACCGTTGGCTTAGAAATAATACGGTCCTTAACCCAAGGCTTATCACGGGTTATAGTGGTACAGATTTTTTTTAAATTCCTTAAATAAGAATTTTCATGGAAATAATTTTTTTTAAATTTTTCGACTAGATTTTGCTGTAGGATTTTTTTTTCCTGCCGATTTCCACCGTTTTCTTGTGCATACATCACTCCTCAGGATTTTATCCAAATTCAACGCTACTACAACCGTTGGAAAGTTTAATATCTGATCTCTAACCCATACCAATAACTTTTATATTTTATGCCTTTAAAACGGAGAAAAAGTTGTGTAAAATAAAAACTAATTCCTCAATCGTTTTATTTCATATCTGCGGTTCTAATTAGTTTATGGAGGTCGGGTTTGTGCCATTTCGTGTAGTTAACAGAGCCCAAAAAAAAAATTGAACGCGAAAATTTTGAGTATGAATTTAATCATAATGATTAAGATTAAATTTAATGATTAACAAACCTTTTTAATAATTAATATCATAAACTTATTTTCAGACAGTTAAATAATAATAATTATTATAATATTATAATTATCCATCATGATTATAAATTATTAAATTCATAATTAAAATCCATAAAATTACCCATTTACTATCGAGCAAACTGCAATCTAACAAAACTTAATCAGAACCGGTGTCGCAACTTCGAATAATAAACACGGCATGATTTTTCTTGGATGAGAGAGTTCAGACCACTATGAGACTTAGCAAAGTGGGGTAAAATATTATTTTAGGGCTTTTGGAACTATTTTTGTTTGTAAAATATTGAAACTGTATAGCATGTTATTTCTTCAATTTATTCAGCAATTCTGCATATGTAATATTGATATTTCCAGAATCTGTCTTAAAATTCACGACATTTTTTCCAAATTTTCGTTAATAGTAAAGCCTTCCAATAATTTTCTTCTGAAAATATTGTTTTCTTTGTAAAGAATTTTAACATCTTCAAAATCAAACTTATGATCTTTTCCTGCATTATGTACTAATACCGTTTCTTTTTATTATATTTTGGATTATTTTGTGATTCGCAAATAAGTTTTTATTAATATATTTATGTGGGATTAATATGGTATTTTATCTCTTAATCTAAATTGATAAATTTTACAAAATTAGTTATTATTGTTTGTTGTTTGTTAATCCAATACGCGTGGTAAAAAATAATTGGAAGTTCCATTTCCAATTATTTTTTAATATTGCCACTTTCTAAGCTATACGTATTTATATGTGTATAAATGTGTGTGTGTGTGTGTATAAAATATCTTTTTTCTCCTTATTTTTGATACAATACCCTATAAATATTACACAGAACAAATGCTAAATATTGATGGATTTTTATATCACTTGCAATCTTAAAAATTTACCCTTCCTTCCCGAATCGGAATCAGTAAAGATCATTTATAAAACTAAACCAGCAAAAAAATAAAATATCTAATTATAAATAAAATACAGAATGATATCCACAAATTTGAAACGCATACCATGCAGGAATGCAGAAATATCTTGCATCAATTACGTCGACCAATGATTTTTTTCTCATTATTTTGTTACAATTTCATTGCGCCAAAATAAATAAAAAATTCTCAAAAAGTCGAACCAAATATAATAACATCGACGAATGAAGTTGATAATTTTGTGTCCCGCCGGTGTTAGCGGACGCCTGTGGAAGTTGATTCGTTCGAACATAGTTAAGCCATTCTAAAGCAGAACAAAAGCGTCCATCCCGGTTCTTATTTAGAGTAATCAATGCCCTACTCGTTTGGCTGCGCCCAACGATTATACGAAGCGAACCTCCCACATGTCGTCTAAACATTTTGTTTTGGAAAATATTTACTTACATAAGTTTACAATTTACACTGCAATCAGTAATGCATTTTAATATGTTTAGGATCAAATCGGCCTAATGTTATTGAAGAATTCAACCCTATTTTACCACATTAGAAATCGGCTTTTCTGAAGTTAAAATATGGAGCCAGTACACTTTACATTCGCTTTGAAAGTGAAACACAGCAGATTGCTGACATTAGACACAACATATGTGTTTCCTGGAGTATATCAACCTTTGGAACTTCATCCCCAATTGTTCAAGATTAACATTATTAAGAATACCTGCAAATCTTTTACAAAACCAGGTCAGTACCGGAATGTTAAGGCTAACCTGCCATCAGCAATAGTTCCTGTGTATTTTGATGAACATTTAAATTGTGTGTTCCAAAACAACTATTTAGAAGAACTACAACAAAGTGGACGATCTCTTTTAACCGAAGATAAAACAATGGCAGACAATGGGAATCAGTTAGAACTAATAAAGCTAATTGAGAAGCTTACTGAAAGGTTATACACAAGGGACAATAAACCTGTAAATAATTCTAATATACAATCAGAGTTTGTTTTAGAAAATTTTCATGGTAAAGAAAATGCTCTCAAATGGATTGATACTTTTGAAAAATAATGTGATAGGTACAAAATAATTAATGAAGAGAATAAGATACAAATATTACGGTTATTTTTAGAACATAATGCTTTAGATTGGTATAATTCAACTCTATGCAAGTTGACATTACAAGCCAAATGGAATGAATGGAGAGCTTCATTTCTACAAACATATATTGACAAAAGTTGGTGTAGTGTGTACCATGCGTACAATTTAAAATTCATTAATGGATCCTTGTTAGATTATGCATTGAGGAAAGAGAGGTTATTGCTAGAAACAGAACCAACCATGTCTAATACCTCGCGCATCAACCACATTGTTGTTGGTCTCCCATTGTATATTCAAGATCGTCTAGATAAGGAAGAAATTCAGACAACTGAACAGTTGATGAATGAACTCCGAAGATACAGTCAAGCTTATCCGAAATTAAAAAAAAAGTGACACAAGAACATCTTATGGTTCAACTAATAGTGGTGTAGGTTTTTCTGATAGCAAGAAAACAATGGAAAAAAGACCTTGTACTATCTGGAATCACGTGTGAATCAGGATACAGTTTTTCTGATAAAATAACATTAAAAAAAACAGAAACAATAACGAAATAACGCTAGGTACCTCAATCGATTAACGAACTCGGGTAGCTTGGCCCATAAAGTCTCGGCTATTACACAACTGGCGACAGACAGGGAGGGGGGGGGGGTAGGAAATGATAATAAAAAAAAGTATTTAATTTAAAATTATCTATCAAACGGAATGAAAGTTCTCTGCTGTATACAAATGTTTCATGAATACTTTGTATTTCTCTTTTCTGCCAGAATTAGCAAGTAAATTGGAATTCCGCCGGGGAAATTTTCATGAAGATATAATTCGGATCAGAGAAATTTCATCTTAAAGTATTAAAAAAAACGTAATGCCGAAGTATATTTATTTAAATTGTTAGGTATATATATATATATATATATTCAATCATTTTAAACAACTAATTTGTGTATTCCTCAAGGTATCCCAACAGTTTACAGATACAGGTACAGGTATCCCAACTGTTTACAGATAAGATACAGGTGTGCACTCAGAAAAATAATTGATAATTCTCTCTTAAATTAATAAATTTATGTATACAAGTTAGCCTCACTATGCGCAGAGTTGAGTTATACAATCAATTAATTAATTTTAAATATGATAATCTAAAGTATGTATTACAATAGAACAAGAAATTAATAATGTATGCGACTGCTATTATTTATTATTTTATTGTACACTAGTTCAAGTATGTTAGTGTATTGTTAAGAACCCTAAGTAAGAAATTTATTGGCAAATAGTTACATAATGGGTTGCAGAACTTTCTCAAAATAAAAATTTTCTTATGATTAATGCAAGCGAAAAAATAAATAAATAAATTTAAAAAAATTAAAAACAGTGTTCTTGCTGGATGATTTAATTTGAATCAACAATCTATCAAAATAATAAATAAAATAAGGAAAGAATAGCTTAAACAAAAGACAAAAACTCTTGACTTGCGTTTTCGCTCGTGCCGATAGGGTGGACGTACGAAATGTGAAAATACCTACCCGGCGTCCGTAATTGCCCCATACGTAGTTTTCTCTACCAGTTCTTTCATTATAATAATTTAAATTAGCAGAATGTAAAGTTCACGTTTTTTTAGCAGGTTTTTTTTAAAAAAACGAAAATTTCACAGGTTTGACGCTTCGTAGAGCCAGGCCGTTCTAATTAATTTGGCTTAAAATCTAACTGGATCTTTTTTTTAGGTGATCTAAAGCTGTAAATAATTTCGATTCCTGAATTATTGTATTCGTTATCTACGCAAAGAGCTTAGTGTAAAGTTCGCGAAAATAGGTTTTTCCCTAAATACCGAAAATTTCAAAGGTTTGATGCTCCGTTGAACTTTTTTGAAGGTAATTTTAAGGGAATCAAGTATTGTTAGTAACCTTTTCCGATAAAATGCATCTTTTCTGAAAAATAAAATGCCTTTTTTACAGTTTATTTCGACTAAAATCATAATAAAGCTACCGATTTCGATTTTCGGATTATGATATTCGCAATCTTCACGAAAAAAATTATACCATTGCGGACTTTACCGCAGAACTGAGGCAACCGAACCTAGTGCCTGTAGAATACCCCTTGAAGTCCAGGTAGCATACCTATACCTACTAGTACTTGAAAATGGGACGAGCTAGGTCATTTCTGTGAAAAGGTCTTTTGCTAACTACCCAAATGAATCGCAAAAAGAATATTATCATCAATGTTACACCAGTCATGCCGACTGGCGTAATATATACAGCATACGCTCGGAAATGTTGAATAAAAACACATATACTTACAGCATATTTTAAATATATCGTATTAAGTTTCCAATACGGAAAATTATTGATTATTATCCCTGTGTTATGAACAATTTTTTTGAATTAGAAATTCAATGGTGCACGTCTTTTTTCATTAAACTTAACCAGGTGAAAAGAATTTGGTTATAAAAAGGATGGGCAATACTTCCATTCAAAATTTCTCGATTATTTTGGTTTTATATCCCATTATGTGCCTTGATTGAAATAGAAACACAGTAGAGGAATATAATGCTCTTACTTCTGCTGCTCATCCCTATACGGTGAGGCTATTAAAGTAATACCAGACATAATTTCCTGTGGCGTTACGCAAGGGTAGAGATTAGGCCTTTTGTTATGTTTTATCTGTGTGATAGATCAGATGATATTTCTTGAAGTAACAGATAAGTAATTTACACAGTACGAAAACCGTGTAATTGTTAAACCGTGGGATTTATAATTATAAAATACTGACAAAATGATTAATGCTTTTTTTTTTTTTTTTTTCTCGAACTATATGAGATGACGTATAAATTTGTATGAATTAGTATTGAAAATTTGATTTTTTATTAAATTTGAAAAAAAAACAACAACACACAGAGCAGCTTTAGCAATACATATTTAAATTAAGCCTTTTTTTCACCCCTAGAAAATTTTGATTGACTCACTGTCGTTAAAATGTGATTAAGAAATAATTGTTTAACAGTTCTCATCAATCACTGCTGAGAGGGTTGAATGTCTGATCAATTGAAAGTGTCAGTCGGAACCACGACACCAAAACTTTCCTAAATACGCTTCAATGACTACCTATTAGGTTGCCCTTTTGTCAATTTAGCCTCAAACCGGCCTATGAATTTAGTGCCACAAATACGACTATCGGTCAGTGTCTAAAAATTTGTTATTTTTGCATGTTAATACAGAATTGTTTGCTAAATTTTAGCAAGGAACGGTGAAGGAAAAAAATATCATCTACACAAATTCATAATTATTTTTTATAAAAATAACAAACAGATATTTTGGACAAACTTTTTTTAAATGTATCTGAAATGTTTATCTCAAAAATAATAAATAAATCAAAAGCATTTAAACGATGAAAAAATAGTAAAAACTAGAAAACAGAAGTCTAACATTTGGAAATTCAACTTGGAATTATTAGACGAGAAAATTGTGTACATTATTCAAAATGTTGACATCAATAGAAAAGTATGAATTATGTACATGTAAATAAAAGTAAATAGCATTCAAGATTAAATGGATACGTGTTTTTTTTTACTAAAAAACTTGTTTGTTTTTTTAATGTGTCTTTTTTTATGCGAATAGATCTGCTAGGAACCACGCAAAAATATGTCTTTACTGTATATAAACTCTTTACGAGCGTGGACTGTTTTTTATTTAAATAAACTGTCATCATTTGATTCATGATTTATAATTAAATGATTGAAAAATGAATTTAACTTTTTTTAAAACAAAAAAGATAAGTTGTTAATGTTTAAACAGCGAGTTGAGAGACATCAATGAATCTAAAAGTAGGTACTTTAAACGTTTCTGTAAAATTTCACTTTTTCGTATTGTGGCACACTTCATCCGAATGAACGATATATATATATATAATTGAGAAAACTAGCTTGAAATAGTAAGTCGATCTCTAGTGATACACAATAAACAACATTATTTTTAATATTATGGCCTATAATTTGATTCGTCTATTGAAAAGTGAGAAATGCTTTATTTATAGGCCATTCTGCCCACATACATTATCTTTGTGGTCTATTTAATGATAAAATGTAAATACATTTTTCCTTTCTTTTCGTGTTAACTATTTATCACAATAAGTATATATTATTATCATCAATAAAATATATTACTTCTATCTGTTTTGTTTTTATTTGAATTTCTCTATTGCACTCTCATTTATTTTATATTTCTCTTTTCCTATCAATCTTCTACAATTTCATAACTTGATAAAAATTTTATATATAATCAAACAATAAAAAAATTGGTCAAATAATAAACTGTTAATTTTTCACACGTTAAGACCGAAATTGATACTATACAAAAACTGATGATAAACTATTACTTTATTACAGAGCAATATATGGCTAACATGTACTCTCTTCTCCTTTGTTTCATTGACGTTTCAGGGAAATACTTCCTCATCATCAGAATAATTTTTTTCTCAGATTATATTTCAGTGACCTTAGACTAATGTACAATAATAAATACTGAAATTTTTAAATATGGACAATTGGAGAGAAATATAAGCTGAGAAAAAAATTATTCTGATGACGAGGAAGTATTTCCTCGAAACGCCAATGAAATAAATGAGGAGAGAGTAAATGGAAGTCATATATTGTAAAATAATTACTGGAACTTTCCAAAAAATTATAAGATAGAAGATCATAAACTATTACATTTTTCTATAAAATTAAATTAATATTAATCTGATGTAATAAGAGATGAAAAATAATATACTATTATTTACATTATTATTTATTACTGTACCTATATATCTTAGCATGCAGAAATAATAAACAAAAGTCACATCTGGCCAAAAGACTAAATTAATGAAAAAACAACAGGTACCGATTTACATTGTCGTCAAGAAATAAAAACGAAATTATTCCGGTAAAAAAATATAATTCTTACTAATAAAAAAAAAAGATAAGAAAATATGTTGAAAACAATTCTTACATAAAAAAAAATTACAGATTACGTTAAAACTGAAATAAAAATTCTCAACGTATTGTTAGTGAGTGTCCGTTTGGGAAGTGGGATGTTGCTGGAAAAGGAGGGGTTTGGATAAAGATAGGGACGATATGGCGAATATTAACATATGTACTTTGTCTACCTTGGTAGTTCAGGAAAAAATAATTTGCAATTTTTATTTTTTTCTTAATTATGGTACTAAATTATGAATCAACAATATTTAATGGCATAATTTGGGATTTCATAAAAAAAACAAGAACAAATGAATGTTTTTGATGGAAATTTGAAGATATGCTTCCTGAATGTAGAAAGTGATCCCGGACAGGAAAAGATGTACGTCAATAAATTTGATTAAAAACCGCCAATAAGCTCAAGTTCTGACTTTCCAAAAATAACAGTGATTGCATAAATTCAATTTTTTTCCCCAATAGTAGAAAACATAATAATAAAACCCATCTACCCGTCACACATTTTCGACATATTAACCTTCTCAGTACCAAATGGACCGTCAAGATTTTCGCATTACATATAAAGAATAACCAATACTATTTATAAAATGGAGCGTCAGGGGCCATTTGGCATGGTACCTGAACTTTCAAATACTGTTCTATCTGCCGTGAATCGACTCAGGAGTTAAGAGACCTCCTAGGGCGCACAGTATAGGCTATTATATTTTTTCTTTCACTTACCTATAGATGAAATAAATAAATATGTAAGGGTAAGTATTGTGATCGTGAAAAATTTCGAATCCGAGTTTTAAACGGAAATGCATATTTTAAGGTATATGCATAATTCAAGGTATATGAATAACTCTCCTCCAAGTCTCACTAAATAGTCTTTATGTGTGTGTGTGTCAGTGTCAGTGTCAGTGGTGGATCTAGGAACTTTCTGAGAGGGGGGGGGAGCAAACCTGTGTACAAAGTCAATTCCATACAAAGTAAAGCATCATCAATCATCCCCTCTCTCTCACCCAAGAGAATTTAAAACATAAAATGCATTGTTCATGAATTAAAATCCACACCAATCAATCAAAAATCAATTATTATATCAATTGAGGCACCTGCTGTATAAGCAATAGAAAAAATGTTTTCAAGAAAAAACATTTCTTGATGGTTTGGTTTGGTGTGGTTTGGTCTGGCTCCAAAACGAAAAGTTGTACGAAACTGGAATTACGTATTTAAGGAAGCTATAAGCCTGTGATGTTACAGCAACTTTTTCTCCAAAATCGACTTAACCAAAAGTGCTACTTTATACCTTTGGATTTACACTTTTTTTTTACAATTTTCTCGAAAACGGCTTTAACGATTTTTCTTTGCTACACTTCTGTACAGTTAAATGGTCTTTAATAACAGGTATGTCTCACACTCATTGAAGTAGACTGAATGGGTTTAAATGTTGATTTTTCAAAATTTCTTCCTCTAAAGTACCTTTATGTTCATTTTGTTAGTTTGAAATAATTAACCATCTCTCCTTGTTAGTAGTAATAAAAAATGGATAAATATAAACTATGACAGAATTTGATAATTAACTAAAGGAGAAAAAAAGGAGAAATATTTTCTGAGGTTGAAATCAAATTTCCAGAAATAAGAGTAGTAATATAAATATATAATAAACCGTAGAAACGCCGAATATTTAATGATAAATAAATGTTTCCATGAAAACTAAATGGAATTTCCACGGAAACTAAATACAAACTTTAAAAATTTATTTCATAAATGGAAGTTAGTGAATGTTTCGTCATGAGCGAACCATATTTGTATAATATGAAATAATTGCAGTTATTCATATTATTCTTTTTCATATTTTTTTTTTCACTGGATCTTTTCTTTTTCTAATAAAACACTTTAGAGACCTTCATTATAAAATGATCGAAAACCCTAAAAAAAAAATAAACGTGGCCATTTTTCCTGTTATTTCTCGTTTCGGCCGACAGTAGAGAAGAAAAGAGTATAGGATATCTATAGAAGTGTAAATATCTATAGCATGGATATCTATAGAGATGAGATGAGTACGGTAGACTGTGCGATAGAGAGGAGGCGAGGTGTCGGAGATAAGTGGCGATAATTATAAAACTATGATTGATGAGAGAGGAAGATGGTCTCGTTAGCCCATTGATCCAAAGCTATCAACCTTTCACCGCCAGCCCCGGCAACCTTTAATATATCCTCCATAGTTAATTCCTAGCACGTAATTCAATTTTTTATCCATCTTACAGCACGGTGGTCCGGATTCAATAGGAAGTAATAAAAAACTGAAGCTATATTATTTTTTAATATCTTAGATAATTTGTATTTGCAAAGGTGCTGCAATAGTAGTTTTACAGGAAAATGTTATTTGAATATCTGAAAATAATAAATATTATATCTAACCTAAATATATATATATATATATATATATATATATATATATATATATATATATATATATATACACATTTTTTTTTTTTTGGAATGTGGTTAACAGTTTTATTAAAAAATATTACAATCCGTTTCAATTAAGTACAGTAAGTAATAGTTCTAAAAGAATACATTAATACAATATTTAGAGGCAATATAAATAAATTAAACAATATCGAAATCTATAAAAATAAAAAATTAAGAAAATTAAAATTATAGTTAAAAATATCTGGTGGTCCACGGTTCCTTACAAAAATTGTTTGTTATATCTTCGCCAATATTAGACCGAATACGATTTTATTTATTTTTTTTATGTTATCAAAAACGTAAATCAAGTTAAACCGGTTTCCACTGGAACGTGTGCAGATTACTTTATAAAAAAATCATTTGCACAATGTTCAGTATGAAGGAAATCATATTACTTTTCCAATGACCATAAAAAAAGGGAGCACGATCGAAAAGTGGACCAGATTACAATACTAAGCCGCTATTGGTACAGAGGCAGCGGGGAACAAAATCCTACAAGACAAAAGGAAAGCAATAAAATCGGTCCACCGATTGAAGAGCGCATGGAAAATTACACCCGATTAAAATGCCTTCCTTTACTATGTGGTGTGGAAAGTAATAAAAAGTTCAATACACTGTATCTTTGCTAACAATGGTCCGACTTCGAGGGTGGTGATGCCGCGACGTTTATGGGAGATGTTAAATTATTCCCATACGCCTTTCTATAAATTTTATATAAATGTATATTCCATAATCGCATATAGAATATACGTATATTTTATAAAGGTATCTGCCGAGACTCTTTCTAGTATTTGTCAACAGGCATTTAATTTGAAAAAAATAAAAAGTTGTTTAAACTATTATTCAGTTGACGTAAGCATGATAGTATTGAAGGATCAACCTAATTAGGGATTGATAAATTATTTGCAACTCCTTGTTTTTATATAAAACTAGTTTAGAATGTTTTATACATTCATCTTTAGTTCTAAAAACACACAACAATTCCAAAATAAGCAATTCAAAATACAGTTTGGTATTATTATGCATATTAAATTAAATGTTATATGAATTAATATTAAAAAACATTTATGAATTATGAATTTAGTTAAGACATGACATCAAAATGGTGAGTTGGCACTCACCAAGGTTTAAGTAGATTATATCAAACAGAAAAGGTTACATTGGTTTGTTCTCGCACTGAACCAGTAATGGAAATGACTGTAATGGAAGGAAGGTGGGGTGTTAGTAGGTAAATGGTACGCTTTAGGGGGAAGGATCGGGGTTTTCCAAGTAATTCCGGTGAGTAATTGTTTTTTCCGTTATGGATGGGAATAAATTTAAGATTGGACTATTGGAGATATTTATTTGGTCATTTAAGCAAAAATCTTGATTGGATTTGAAGGATTTTATTATTTCAAGGTATTCATATATATTTAATTTGAGACTGTTTTCTACGTGATGTATTAATCTAACTCCCGAGTCTTTGATGAATTTATGTTTTTTTTTTTCATTTAAATGAATTGCAAAGTTGGAGTTCTCTGTCTTATTATTATATGCACGTATATGTTCCTTTAAACTTTGATTTAGTGATCTCCCAGTTTCTTCATAAGCCTTTAATAGTATGATTTACCGTCTTTTGAACTTACCATTAAATGAAAAGAATTATAATAAATAAATTGAAGTAATATATTCCATAGCAAAAAATAAAGGGTACAATAAAACCACTATTAATCACATTTAAAAAAAAAATAATTACAAAAAAAGACAGTTAATGACATTCAACAATCCTCGAAGACAGGCCCATCCCGAAACAATATGTCTTGATTCCATATTACGGCCCTATATTCACCTTAAAAATATTATTGCTTATCAGTTGACATCTGCATGATGGTATAGAAGGATCAATCTAATTAGGGATTGATAAATTATTTGCCACTTCTATAAATTTGTTTTATTGGAAACTAGTTTCGAATATTATACATTCATCCTCAGTTCTAAAAACACACAAAAAATTCAAAAATAAGCAATTCAAAATATAGTTGGTATTATTATACATATTAAATTATATAAATCAGTATTATAAAACATTTATGAATTATGAATTTAATTAAAACAAGAAATCAAATGCATGTTGGTACTCACCAAGGTTTAAATGGATTATATCAATCGCGACTTCACGTACCGATTTATCACATATTTATCACTTATCAAATTTCGGATATCCTCGATAATGAAGTCCTTCATTAGGTTACCGAGAGTGCTGATTATGAAAAAACTATAGATTTAAAGATAGCTACTACACATATCTCGGATATTCGGATATTCTCGATATTGTGGTCATTTATCAATTACCGACAGTGCAGAATATGAAAAAACTACCGATTTTAATAACGGGCCTTCCCGTATTGATTTTTTTTTAACATTCTGGACATCACCGATATTAAGGTCTACAGAGGCTATTGAGGGTGTTGACTATGAAAAAATAATATCGATTTTATAATCGCGACTTCAAGTATCGATTTATTTTAACATTCCGGAAATCCTCGATGTTGAGCTCGTTCATTAGGTTACCGAGGGTGCTGACCATGAAAAAGATATCGATTTCAATATGGGGCCATCACGCATCGATTTATTATAACATTTCGGATATCACCGATATTGAAGTTAACAATTAGGTTATCGAAGGTGATGATTATGAAAAAACTATTAATTTTAAATCGCGACTTTATGTATCGATTTATGCTAACATTTCGGATATCCTCGATATTGAGATCGTCTATTAGGTTTCCGAGGGTGCTAATTATGAAAAAAATCTATCGATTTTAAGATCGCGACTTCACTTATCGATTTATTTTAAGATTTCACCTCCCTTAGCCCGATAAATGACCTTAATATGAAGAAAATTCGAAATGCTATAATGAATCGATTCGTCAGCACGCGATTATACAATGAATACACTTTTCATAAACCGCCTAAGGTAGCCATAATAGACCCCAATATCGGTGATATCTTAAATGCTAAAATAAATCGATTCGTGATATCGTGATATTAAAATCGATATTTCTTTTTGTAATCAATACCCTCGGTAACCTAATAATGGACCCCAATATCAAAACTATTTTAATAACCTTGTTATTCATGGTCAAATAATAAAATTTTAGAATTGACTTTTTTATTTAAAATATAAAAATCAAATCATGATTTTTATTTTTCAAAAACAAATATAAAAGTCATGATTCATTTTTCATAATCAGCACCCTCGGTAACCTAATAATAGACCTCAATATCGGTGATATCGGAAATGTTAAAATAAATCGATACGTAAGGGCCCGTTATTAAAATCGATATTTTTTTCATAATCAGCATCGTCAGTAACCTAATAATGGACACCAATATCCAAAAAAATTGTAAAACATTTATATTCATAGTCAAATAATAAAATTTTAACATTGACTTTTTTTTTTTAATTTAAAATAAAAAATCAAATCAAGATTTTTTTTAGGCCAAATATAAAAATTATATCTTGACTTTTATTCACTAAGAGAGTAAAATAAGTTCATTCCAATCCGTGGTGACACCTGGTAACTCGAAAATGTCAACTTTACCAGAGGAAGAAAAAACGTTATAAAAATTATTTTTCTATATACTTATATATTTATTTTCTCGTTTCAACTATCGCAAGTTGGAGCATTTGAGACTTAAAACCGGACAAAGGCGGAATTAGTAAGTTTGTGGAAAAAATCCAGTTAAAAAATGCATTCTTCAAGCTTGATAACTGGATCATCAAACTGCAATTGAATAAATTTCCTCTTGCCAATTCTTGTAAAGTAAATGGAACTCAGATACTGTCAGGATTTCAAGGCTCATGGATATCAGTGTTTTCAACCATGTTAGTGAATAATGTGTTTATTTGCGCACTTAATTTAAAAATTATTCATTTAGTTGATTTACTGTCCATGAAGAATGCTTGGATAATTCTTTTTGTGTCGGGTCTTGTCGGGTAAAATGTTGATTATAAACATAAAATGTAGGCCAATATTAACTATATTGCACAAAAAAATCTTCCGCCTTCTTCCGTCCTTTTTTTTTTATTTTTTTATTACTTTAAATGTAATGAGTAAGCAAAAATAATTATTACAACACAGTAAATTTTTTTTGTTCGCATCTTCTCCTAGATTCTGTTGAAACAGTCCAGAAGAATACACCAGGAAAAATTATATGGCATCCTGAAAGAATTCAGAGTGATGATAACAGGTTATCAAGCTTGAAGAATGATGGGCTTAATGGTGTTTTAACAAACTCCTTGGTACAGACTTTTGTCGACTTTAAGGCTTAAATATGCTATGTGCATCACTTTGTGTGGTATGTATATTTTTTTTTCTGGCAAGATTTCTCTAGCATCGTGCTTGGATTTTTTTATTTTATTTATTTTTAATTGTATCAACATCGCATTAGTGATTTTTTCGAACTTATGAGGTATCTTTAGCTTGAGCGACTAAACTTTAATTGTAACTTTAATTTGTTTAACTGTAAGAGTACGAAACATGACCGCTTTATTTGAAAATAGAGCATCGCCTTATGGTCTTTGAAAATAGGATATTACATAGAATATTTTTCCCGGAAAAAAATGTACCCATGGATAACTTAGGGCATTTAGGGGGCATGGGCCCTGTAAATATAGTTAAATTAATTGAATCGCAACAGTCGTAATGGGCATGTAAAGTTGGTGGGATTTAGTAATACAGAAATCCTTAGAATGTTAACTAGCTCTGAACCGCCGAGTAAATATCCGAGGTGTAGACAGAGACGTAGGTGGGATGATTCTATTGAGGCTGGCCTTGAGGATTTCGCTTTTGACGTGGGTCGATGGAAAATAGTCTGTAGACAGTATTTATTGGTGGTATAGGCATCGAGCCTTCGGGATAGCTGGGAAGGAACTTTATTGCATTTTTAGTAATTATTAGTAGACTGCTAAATATCTCCTAAATTTCAACATAATGATTCTTTTTTTAACCGAACAATTCGCGATTGAAATTTCTTCAATACCTTTTTCTATAAATTCAAAAGAGAAAATTGGTCGATGACTGTTTTCGTACCTTTTCTCAATTTCGTATATCAGGTATATTACTCAAAATGCACAGTATATTGCCCTGAGATACTCACGGTTTAGCTACCATAATTATTTCTATGTATTACTTTTCAAACCTGCCGCTACATAAACCACAAAGACGCCCGACACCTAAATTAACGTTATGAGGAGAAAGTGGGTAGAGCATTATCGATACAAGTTATCACTAAATTACTCTATTATAATACCTCAACTTCCTAGTAATCGCTACCTTTTTTTAAAACAGCCTGACGTAATTCAATGATGAAGAACAGATTGTTAGGACCACGTCGAATCCGATGAACATGAGGACAGCTAACACAATGCCATTCCTAAATTAGTTACCTCAGTAGTCTTTGATGCTGTCGAAATGTTAATCATTGGTCGAGGACAGGTAGCTACTTTACAAAGTGCTGGATTATATAGCTGGACAAAGTGCTATTTGAATAATTATAAGTTATTAAGGACTGGAAAGCTTAAGTCCTACGGGAGCAAAAGTTACTGACTCCGCAATAGATAAATTAACATTTCAGGCAGTCAGGAATTTGTCTTAAGTGGTTCCAAGTTTCGTTTAAGAACTGAGACACACTGTAAAGAAAGACATTTTCCATTACATATAGGCCAGTCAGTAGAAGGTTTGGGTTTGTATGATGCAGAAGGTGGGGTAGAATTTTTTTATTTGTTTAACTTGTTTATACAATTGCATACACGACATGTATGCACCCATATAAACAAGTTTTTTGCATTGTAAAAAACAATAATCCTAACGCAGGTGACCTCGGGACAAATTTTGGCAGCCAAAAAACCTCGAAATTTATGAACTTTTTTTTTCGCCTTTAATTCCTAAACGGTGCATTCAATCGAAAAAGTTATAGTACAATAAATTACATAACATTACATTTTGCGTGAAATGAGTACCAAGACATGATAATTCGGTTAAGTAGTGTAGTAAAAACTCACGGTAAAAAAACGGCGAATTTTTCATATTTCGTCAAAAACTGAGTACTATATATGAGTCTTTAGCTTGGAAATGAATAGTCTAAGAGAAAAATTCATAAAGTAAAAGTTGTAGAGCGTGAAATTCTGCGTCCACTGAGAATCAAATTTTTAAATTCGGTCAAGTATACCTCTAAAAATTGGCAATCTCCCGGTCTCCGGCATATTAGCCTAGTAAAGATATCATTTTAGATTGGAAAAGGTAAAATAATTTTGATTTTCAGGTACGCTGTATTCATTGTCCCTCTCGGAAAAAATCCAAGTTTTCGACCTCCTCCTTCTTGGACATTTTCCGCCATCTTGAAAAACTGCTAAGAAAAAGCACATTTTTCAGTTATTCCTCAAAAACTCTCTTCCAGTGCAATTAAGGTGAAAATGCGTCATTACCAATTTAAAAGAACGGTTTGTACGTAATACTTTTCAAAATTCGGAGTAGCTACTGAGATACGAGGCCGTCAAAATCTGCAAAAATGTTCAAAAGGCACAAAAAGTTAGATTTGATTTCGCCTTAATAAGTACTTTTTAGAGCAGTTTAGTGAAAAATGCATAATAACCAATCTTGTAGATGATTAAATTTCATACAAGGTTCATGCAACAAATTAATCTCAACAGAGGCCAAGATATATTGAAAAAATAATTTTAGAGAAAGTGCACTGAAAACTGAAAATGTCACCCGCTAATCAAATTAATATTCCTCAATGTAATATCATCATTAATCCATTATGTAATCATGAACTACACGTATATATATATTTATTACACTATTTATTTATATAGTTTATATTTCTATAATTATATTTCTTTATTTAATATATTTCTATATTCTGTAGGGTATACATTTCTCGAGCAGAAGTACAACAGTAACCTATATTATTTCTGTAATTATTTCTTTCTTAAAAAAATAGCATAGCGTTTCTTATGAAATTCCAATCGAGACCTTTTTAAAAACTAATCTTTATTATTCTGGATTTTTTTAATGTTAATTCCTCTTCGAATTTGCTACCATAGTGAGGGGTGATTAAAGAAATCCGATGATAATCAAATCTGGGAATACAATTTGGCATTGTAGCTCCAAATATATGGGCTGCGTCTAAAATTCAATTCCAAAACTCCATAGCCAAATGAAAAATAATTTCTAGGCAGCCAAACCCCAATTTTTATTTTTAAGTATTCATCGATGTGTTGAATATTGAACATTTGTTAAAATCATATAATAACGGTGAGGTGACAATAATTTGAAGAAATATTCTTACAAAGTAAGAAATGAAATTGATAACGTAAACGTATTATAATATAATAAAAAGTAAAACAATAATAGTATTAATTAAAATTAAATAAATGGAAAAGAAAAAAAATATAAGGATGAAGTATAAATATTAAATAAAATACAATAAATATTGGGTTGGAACATATAAAATGTCAGTTCGTAGGGTATGAGGTAAATGAAAGAAAAATTAACATTAATGATATTATTTTTATTTAAAATAACCCCCGTGAGCTTCAATACATTTCTCCTGGGCTGCGACGGCCCAGGTAACCACCCCACAGAAAATATAAATAAATGACTAATACATTATAGTCGTCAGTTTATAGTTTTAGGGATCCCTGGATCCTCCCTTCCTCTTGGGGGAGAGAGTATTCCATACCTCCTAAACCCTCCGGCAGTCCACCGTCCAAAGTGGTCCCGCAATATCGTATCGCTCTGGGCCCCACAAGATCTAGATCCCCTACTGCATATCTCCCAATGTCCAACGAGGTTTTTTACCCCTTCTTTGAAGAAACTTTTTTGCTTTGAATCAATACAGTCGAGGAATAAAATGTTACCTCGTTTTCATTTTGGCATATTTTTTTTTTTTTTTTTAAGTGCCTTAAATCTTAGGACCTGACTTGAAATAAATCTTAGTAAGTAGGAGACAAGTCAGGTGAATATGATTGATGTCGTAGAACTTAAATTTAAAGATCACATAATGTAACATGTGTGTCAGTTAACCATAAAAAAATTAAGTGATCTGAAATTTAAAGATAATTGATTCAAAGCAAAAAGGTTTTTCGAACAAGTCTTATTGGGCGTTGGGAGAAATGTATGGAAGCTAGCGGAAGTTATTTTGAATAAAAATGATATCGTTAAATTAAATAGTTTTGTTATTTTTGTGAAAAAAGACACTTCCCTTAAATCATCTTTATTAATTTTCTACATTAATATTTTTTTACCCACACACAACCAACGTTTCGAAATTCTCTTCCATCTTCTCGGTTTTCCTTTCTTCTAAAATTCAACAATAAAACATCAACACTATACATATTTTTCAATTATTAACGTAATTTACTATAATATCTTAAATACAAAATTATTTTATCTTAACTATGCTATCATTTCTAAAATAAAATAATTAGCCCTACTTCTCTACAATGCTAACGAAATAATGTATTATGGAAAAACGGACCTTAGAGAAGTAGGCCTAATTATTTTATTTTAGAAATAATAGCATAGTTAAGGTAAAATAATTTTGTATTTAAGATATTATAGTAAATTACATACATAATTGAAAAATATGTATAGTTTTGATGTTTTATTGTTGAATTTTAGAAGAAAGGAAAACCCAGAAGATAGAAGAGAATTTCGAAACGTTGGTTGTGTGTGGGTAAAAAAATATTAATGTAGAAAATTAATAAAGATGATTTAAGGGAAGTATGCTTGTTCACAAAAATAACAAAACTATTTAATTTAGTAATGAAAACTTCCGTAAAGAAGTAGGAATTTTTTAATATAAGATATCGTTAAAGTTTTTTTTCTTCATTCGCCTCATACTCGAGGAACTGTCATTTCTTATATTTCAACCCAATATTAATGCTTTTTATTTGATATTTTTTGTTCATCCGTATATTTTTTTTCTCATTTATTTAATTTACACAATGACTATCATTATTTCACATTATAATTTATTATAATTTGACCTTAATATCCATTCTAATATGTTTACGAATTCAATTTCATTTCTAACTTCGTAAACATATTGTTGTCACCTCGCCATTAATTAATGATTTTAACAAATGTGCTCTAATCAACATAACGATAAGTATTTAAAAATAATTAGCGGGTTTTGACTTTCAAATAATTCTTTGGCAATAGAGTGATGGAATTGAACATTTCATATGAGGCTATGAGATCAAAAGTGGCCTAACCCAAAAAACCGTAAAAACTCCACAATGATTTTTTTGGTTTATACATTGCACTCCACAGGTATACTTTTCAAGTATACTGGTAGGTACAAGCATTTGGCCTATCCAAATTATTCTGTTTTTAGTAAAAATTAAATGAAAAATTGGCTTAGGCATATTTTTCTTTCATAACCTCAAACCCAACAGAAATAGCGTAAAGTTCTAGGTCAAGCGCCTTACCAACTGGGAGTACTTGATTGATCTAAATAAATAATCTTGTTATTTAGTTATAAGAAAGAAAAAGGCCATACGGTCACCATGCTTTTTATTTTACCTTACTTATCTTTCCCCACTCCTAAAGTCGGACAGTCATGCTTCAATAAGCACCCTAAATGGATGCATTGAATCAAGAAGGTAATTTATATAACTAAAAATTTTTTTTATAACATTTGCAGCAATAAATTTAAATAGATTAATAGTGTTGTAATATTTTACTATAGGAAGATAAAAAAAAAATGAAGGGAATTGATACATTGATGACGTTTTGTTTTTAAATATAAACAAATAAAGAAAGTAAGTTTTACATGATAGGTATTTTTAATTGAAATAAATGTTTTTAATAATTATATCAGAAAAAATAATTATAATGTTAATAAATATCGACTTAACAAAAATGTTTTTTTCAGACTTGAGAATGGCCCAAGATGGCCGAAACGTTGTTCTAATGTAAAATAAAAAGCATGGTGACCGTATGGCCTTTTTCTTTCTTATAACTAATTAAATAAATGGCACCAAAAACTAAGAAAACGACTAGAAGATTAATCTTGTTATTTTAAATAGTTTACAGATCGACATTAGGTTATCTGTTTCTAGATATGAAACTTGTAAATATATTGCTGGCAGTATGTTAGTCAATTTATAGTTTAATGTGTTGAGGTGAAGTTAAACCTAAGATGTTGAAACTTCTATCACGCATTCCAATGTTTTTCCCGTTCTTTATTCATCCTGTATTGCACCGTCCCGTCATTAAAACAAAATGTATCTGGAGATTAACTTTGAAAACCTAAAAGATTTGTATGGGAAATCAATCTTGAAATCTTTGCTTTTTTTTTTTTTATTTTTTTTTTAAACGCTATAGCCGCGTTGAAACAATTATCTAAGACATAACTTATTGGTATTCCACGTGCGTATATGAATTCTTTGAATGTAAAGAAACGCAATCAAAGAGAAATGAGATTCTAAAGATAGGGAGATGTTGACAGGGCGAGATCACATTTGTTTGATGAAGAATGGTCCCGGGTCATGATTCCCAGCGGGGATTTGGATGCTCTGGAGGGTTTTTTCCAAACATGTCCATTACCAAACAAGTGGGATATATCCATTCCCCCAACAGAAACAAACAAGATATGATTGCCCTGATAAATTGTCCCGACAGGATTGAGAATACGAATAATATGCAATTATTAGGTTTTGTGATAAAATAGTAAAATATCCTTTATTATTATTTTTTTTGAGACCTTGAATTTGTATTATGGATAAACAAATAGTTATTAAATAAAAATTTGTGGTATCAGCGAATTTTTATTCTTTTGACGTTTCGACTACTGCGGATTTGATGCTGAAGTATCCTATCTCTATCTATAATACTTAACCCTAAATTTTGCAATGTGTACACTGGTACAGTTCTTTTATTCACTTATTCTCATAATACAGTTAGTTCTATTATTCAAATTTTCTTCCAAGTTTATGGATATATATTTTTTCTAATAAATGTTTTGTAAACAAATATTAAATTTAAAAAATTGTTTGTAAAGAATTTTTTTAAAAAATATTTATTTTTTATTTACTTGTAACACTACAACCCATGAAGGGTCTTGGGTTCAGTACTTGTTAAGGACCGTACTGTCTCTAGGCCAACGGTTGTGCAAGGAGGTGATTTGGCCGAGATCACGCTCAACCGCCAGGTTTTTCCCCCAATTAAGGGTACCCATTTTATAGAGGCTGGGTGGTCCTCAGGAGGGTCTCCCGATCCCACAGGGTCGATCCATGGCTGATAACAGAATACATATATAAAAAAAATATATATATATATATATATAAAAAATATTTAATAAAACTAATTCACAAAATGATCTGTCGAGTTTAGGGCTAAGCTAGAGATACAAAAAAAAAATGTTTATTCAGTCATATCACGGAACAAACAAATAAAAAAACACTGCTGTAAAATTTAATTTTCGGAGTTCAGTTACTTTTGCTCTGATATAAGCATAAACTCATATAGAACCTGTTCATATGTGAATTAAAAAAAAAAACTGAAAATATTGTACCTAGTACAACATTGGGACATGCTGCTTATTTGAGGACAGTAAATCTAAGAAAAAAAAATTACTTATGTATTGACTTACTACAAGGACATATTATTATTAACTTTAGTTGATGTGCAATATTTTTTTATATCACTTGAAAATGGGCGACGATAAGCCCGAAACATTTTGATAAATTGTGAATAAAGTGATGAAGTATATAATGGATATTTTTCTGAAATTTAATAATTTTATAAGATATTTTTTTTTTAATACCTGTAGAAAGTAGGGCATCTGTAAAGAAAAAAATTTGTTTATTTCATAATTTTTTTTTATTGATGTCATTAATCTTGAACCTATAGCCGTATACCCTATCATTGACCAAATTATATGAAGAAGCTCTCCTTTGAAAGAATTAAGAAAAGTCTTTTTAGATTTAAGATATGATGTGGAATTTAAGCTATTTATTTATAAATGGCAATTTTTTTTTAATTAACTAAAAATGACTCTATACATCACTTTATTTTCGTAATTTTAAAGCTTAAAAAAAAAAAAAATATATTTAAAATCATGGTAATTGCTATTTACAAAATCTAACTATAACAAAGCTCTAATTTAAATAAATAATCTGATAGTTGTCCAAAAATAATAATAAAAACCCTTCATTGTGTGCCAGGAATAACTATTCCAGAACTCCAGATTTAGATTGAAAATACACTAATTCCTGTTTGTTCAGAAAGGTTCAGCTCGTTAGAACTATTTTTGTTTGGCCTAACATTAATTAAGAGGGAATTTGTGTTGGTTCAGCGTGGAGAAACGATTCCATCTGTAGCCGATCCAGTCTGGAGCCTACCTCTTGTTCTTCCACAAATTACAAATTCGGTTTAATAATAAAATTGGTATAAGCAGTCTTATTAGTAGTGAACTCGGCAAATCCTATACTTATCAGAGATGTTATGCATTTGGTTAACCAGGGCGAGGTGTTAGTGTTGGACACCGATTTTTATGTAATTATTAATTTCAGCTCTTCCTGTTTTGTTTTTTGTGTGTTATGCTGTTATGAAGGATTATTTCAAAGTGTATATGCTCCCTCTGTGTCTGGCAGGCAAGTCCTTTTATTATTATATGTTTCAGATGTACCTACGCTATCGCCATTTTTCGAAAAATGTACTAATCTCTGAGAATGTATGAATTGGCGAAAATTTGGATGATAAATGAATTTTTTTTGTTTTAAATTATTTATTGAGATTACAATTAAGCTCGCAATGAGCTCAATATCAATTTAGTTCTAACATAATTACAAAAAAAAAAAAATATATACATATTATTGTTTTAATTTTCCCTCAAAGTGGCCTCAAACTATCACTATTTGGCTACCACTTTAAGCAAGCTCATGGGGCTTTCGTCTTTTTAATCTTCGAACTAGGTTATTAAAGTTGAGGAGATGGACGGCCTCAGCATTGGTGTGCCCTTGTAGACGCTCTTGATGTGACTGAGCGAATTTTTTTATTTCTTCCTGAACTGTAGCTATAGGAAAATCTCGATGAAGATCGTCATTCCTGATGTACCAAGGTGCATTGACATTTCTCCTAATAACGTTATTTCGAAATCTTTGTATAATTTGTCTGTTGGAATCTCTCGTGCATGATAAATGAATTAATGCATTAAAAAAAAAATTGAGAATACTGTGGCCTTTTTATCTTACTATTCAATGAAGAATTATAGTCTCCTTCCTTGAATCCTGGTTTAATAATAAGAGACTAACCAAATGAAGAGCTGCGAAGAGAAACAATATTGTTGTTTAAGCTATTATTGTATTGCTAGAGATATTATTACATTTTTAATGGGCCTATAATATGGTATTATTATGATTATTATTTTCAATTAGAGGAGTCTCTCCTTTGCCCGGTTTATTAGTAACGGGCTAGTCTAGTGTTTTAAAGACGCTCTAAAGAATGTAATCTGATCTATCAGGGATTCCGTTTGAGGATGGCCCTTACCATTTCCTCCACTGCCGATAGCCATTGATGGCCTTAAGCCGGTATTACAGCCTAAGGGCCAACTCCTTATAGCTCAATCCTAATTCTCAAACAGATTGATTCTCCCTCGGGAACATCTATTGTCTAATCAGAACTGATTAATAGTTCCATAAAGCCGGACCTGCCATATCCAATCACCTCGTTTGTAGATCTTGACTTCTCTACCGAGACAATGAGGTCCGGTTGTCCTTTGAAATGGGATTCCTATTTTCAAAAAGCTTTAAAACCATCATGAGGCCGGTATTTTTATCCTATATCCACTCGGTCACGAAACAATCTCCACCTTCCTTAAACGACTTGAATTCTTTCAGACTCTCTCATTTTCCCTCCTGAGATTCCGATAAATCACATCGGATGCATCAAAGTTTCTCATTCCTTATTGTCGGTTTCTTCGTCACCGTAAATAGATCTTTGTCGATCGTTACCCAACTTAAATGGAAAAGGGAAGCATACCTACGAAGGGCTACACAAATCTTTCTTTCTTTTTTTATCTTTTATCCTTTTTTAAAGTATTTATTATTGTTTTATTGTTCCTTGTAATTTCTACTATCAAGAATATCCTATACTGTAAAGTTGGCCATTAACGATCTATCGAAACGGAACAATAGAACGATGGAGTGAATACGATTTCAAGAGTCCACTAACGGCCACTCCATTTTCAAAAATATTCCGAACTCATAGCTACTACAATTTCAGACAGAGATTGAATTAGTGAATTTTTTTGGAGGGGAGGGGATAAAATCATGACTAGATTTTTATTTTTATAATTTAAAACTCATTTTTCGAATTTTGTCAAGATATAACTCTGATTTATTTGACAACAGATTAAAAATCACCTCGTAATTACCATTGTTGAGTGAACAAATTTAAAGCGAAAATAACTCTTATTTTTTTTTGCATAAAATAAAACTCAAAACGCGATAACCTGCTTAAAATTAAAGCTGGCGAATTGACAGTGATTCCATTTTATTCAGCGTGTAAAAAACTATAAAGAACGGGCATTTGACTACATTCATATGTAGACAATAAGCTGAAAAATAAACAACCGACAAACCAAATATAAAACCATTTAAGTGAACAATCTAATTTGTTTCTATCTTTTTCGTTCTAATCCTTAATAATCGTTTCGAAATTTGTTAAAACGATTTTTTTACTTCTTTTCATATAAATATTTATTTATCTCTTCCTTTATCCTGTCTTACTTAATTGCTCTCCTCTATTCCATCTTTTTACTCCATATGATCTAGGTTTTTTAATTGAGCTTGTGAATTTACCCAAATGGGACATACAAAAACATAACATGATCACAGTTACCTTCGAATATAGTTCAGAATGTCAATAACTAAGTAAATATATAATTGTAACATGAAGTAAGGTTTTATTTTTCAGCAAATCGTATTGATAAAAAAAATGGTTAAATAACCGTTTTTTATATATATTTTTTTCCACTGAACAAAATGGAACCACTATCAATTGGCTGGCGCAATTTTAAGCAAATTTTGAGTTTTAGTTCAAGCAAAAAAATAAAAAGTAATAGTTATTTGTGACATAAAAAAAATTGCTCTAAAAGTATTATTTGTTTTTTAACTGAAAACAATTATTGACTTTTATTTCAAGCAAAAATAAGTCATAAAATAACAATTAATTTGTAACAAAATACAAAAATGTTATAGATTAATTTTAAATTTTATTTAAAAATCATGGTAAATTTGTATTTATTAATTTTTTTGTGAATGAATTTGGTCAAAAAATTAATTCTCAAATTCAAACACATATTTCAGGAATTTATAAGAAACTTCGTCTTTGAATAATAAGAAAATTATATTAGCAGACAGAAAGGTGGAATTGGCAACTTTCTTACCCCCAATACCTAATTGATAATTTCGGTCACACCATTTTTAAATAAAATGGAAAAAGTCGGTAATGACGTGTTTTATAATATTTACGGTCTACAAATATTTCGATATAATCGTACATGGTGTCACAGATAACCTATCCCTCTATTAAAGTCTGGAATATTTAGAATATTAGAATTAAATTTGGGGGATCCTAATTAGATATCTTATAATAATAACACAGGCCAACAAAAAACAATTTTTTGAAAACTTTTTTAACTTTAATAGTTGATCTTTTTAGATTTTTATGTGCTGAATCTAAATCTGGCCTTAGTTTTTTTGTATCACCCATAGTTTTCCGTAGGTTTCAGGCTCATCAAACATCCTAACTTTTTAAACTTCTGTAACATGCCAGCTACAATAGAAACATACTCTGGCTCTTTTTCATTTCCCAAGAACTTTTTAACGACTTGCTTGAATGATACCCATGCTTCTTTCTCATTTAAGGTCATTGTGGATTCATGAGGCCTAACTTAAGGCCTAATTGTTTCATGAGGCCTAAGACTGAAAGCTATTCAATTCTTTAAAAATCGCTTAATTTAATAAATTTAACTATAAAATATGAAGAAATTGTGGGTGATACAGCTTTTTTAATATCATATTTGGATTCAGCACCCTAAAAACTATAGGAATAAGGTATTTTCAGTACAAAAGTTTTTTCATCGTTGGCCTGTGTAATCATACAATAAATATTTTTAAAAAAATCTTTTTGCCGTTCTCTTATTTATTATTTCCACTAATACCAAGCGTTCTTGAATGAAAATAGAGTTATTTCAAAGCGATTTTAAGTCTCTGCAACGTTTGCCTTGAGATGTATTATAAACAAAAACAAAAAAAAAATTCTTTCCTTCATAGAAATTTGGATCTTTGTTTAAAAACCGTATTTTTGCGATTATCGCACTCGGGGCGCTTCGGACAAAAAAAGTGCCCGATATTCATTTTAAAATTTTATTTCCTCTCACAATCCGTAATAGCTATTGCCCCATCCCGTTGGAAATTCCAGAGTTAGTGTTGCTGGAGGAATACTCCGGTAGATCACAAAGACGACAATACTCCTCAAACTAACTTCATGTTACCCATTTGGGATCCACCAAATTTCATTATGATATTCTAGACAGAATTTCATGGGGGGGGGAGGGGGGCAGGTTATCGGTATAGATTGATATAACTCTTGAGAATTAATGGGATATAAATAATATTTAAAATTTCAAGAACATTAAATAATTAAATCTTTATAAAATAAAATAAAAATATAGTGGAAATTTCAAGCATATAAATCATAAATCCACTAAAATATTATTTTCCTTTTAATTAATATTTAAATGTTTAATATTTTAAACATTAAAATATTTAAATTATACAAATATTATACAATAATAATTAAACTTTTAGAATGATTCTAAAAAGAATAACCCTAATTATTGGAGTTTTCGGGGCTCAGAAGTCGATTGGCGTAATCCTTGGCCCCCGGAACACTCTTATCCAGTAAATAAAAAAATAAAATAAATAAATAAAAAAAAAAACCAAGCAGGTAGGTGGGAAAAAACGTGAATGAAAAAGAGCGAAACGCGTGTAATTGAACTTAACTAAAGAAACTTGGTATTATTCCAGTGAAGAAATAAGTCATTCAAAGAAATATTTTTAAAAATAAACAATTCCCATTAATTATATTATTTTAAATAATAATTAATAATGATTAAATTTATTGTGATGTACCTGTCCGTACATCATATATTAAAAAAATATATGATGTATTAAATTAAAAAAAGACAACATATATATATATATATATATATATATATATATATATATATATATATATATGTTGTCTTTTTTTAATTTACGTTAAATTTGTAAATAAAAAACTAATTAGTTCAAATATTTTCCGACCATGGCTTGGCCCTAGGGTGCCATATAACTATCCGGTGTTATTCTCATTTGACGTAAAGAGCCATTATGGTTGAATAAGGTTCTATATTATTTTAAAACAATGTTGTTATTGTTATCTCATCGGTGAAATACTTTCTTATTTCTTTTTACCAACCTATGGAAAAGGGTTGGCGAACTTTACAAAGGGTTAAAGTAAAAAAAGGAGTCAACTCAGCTTTATAAGAATAAATGTTGAGAAATCAGTATTGGCTGAACAAAATTTACTTCAACTTGCCATTTGATCATCATGCTGTTAATGGATTTATCAGTCCTTGTATATTTTAAGAAATATTAATTCAGTTTTTTTAAAATTATTAATATTGATTATGTTTTTTCTTGAAGATTTTTTTATTTACTTTTAATATAAATAATGCTTATGTAGTATGTGATTCATTATACTGTGACAAAGCATAATGAATGTCTCTGATATATTATACTAATTGACTTACTATCAAGCAGAAATTGTTTTATGACTTCATGATATCAAGTTCCACAAGAATAGCTTTTATATATTGTTTCGAAGTACACAAGCTATCAATGCATTTAGTGCGTGAGTCTAAAACTATACATATATTTAAGTAGGTACCTTCAGCATCTTAAGATTATACCTTGGAAGTCGAAAACTATGCCTCATATCAGAATATTATGGTCATTACGAATAGTGAATCCAAGATTTAATTACTTTTTTTTGGGAGGGGGCCAACATTATCCGGTTGGGTATAGAGATACATCATAGATCAAAACTGCTTTTTTTACACCATTTACAACAGTGGACTTGAATAATTAGAAAATAAAAATTATTAACGGTTATTACGGAAATAACCATAAAAAATAAATATTTTTCGGAAGAAAATTTTAATATTTCTTCTTCACACATGCTTGCATTATTATTAGCTGAAGTAAATACTTTTTAAATCATCATTCAAATAGACGCCTCTCCCTCAATTGTATTTCTTTATTCGTTATACTATTAAAAATTGATATAATTTTAAGCAAAGTACTGCGAAGAAAAAGTTGGACACCTGTAGCCGTTACAGAATTACACAGTTTAATTACAACAATGTGTACACCTTTACCGTTCAAAGTATCGACGTTTTTGAAAAGCGAATACGGGAATTTGATGCAAAATAATCGCAAATAGTTAACTTGAAATAGTTAACAATAAATAAAATCTAATTGTAGTCCTATTAGCAGAGCTCCTTTTGTCATGCGGTACGCTTTAAAGAGAGAACATATTGCAATTGTTTAATTATTTGGCTCAGATCATTCATTGAAACAAAAACGGACCAATGTAAAAAAAAAATCTGGTACGGTGAGCGTATCACACAACTATCTCTTACCACAATATAATAATCATCGTTTTAATATATTTAAAGAGTTCACATAAACACTACTTGAAATAAACTCAGCAGAATGCACTTCTTCAAGTCTTCTCTCACAAGAGCATAATAAATTAGTATTTTAAACAATTTTAGTACTACAATTTTGCACATTATATGTTTTAGTTTTTTCAAGCTGAAAATATATTTTAAAATTTTCGGATTAGTATCCATGGTAACGTTTTGTTTCCGTTAAATACTATAAAATTAGAAATTTTTAAGTTAATTTATAATTTTATTATATTGCATTACATTATTGCAGAGCGTATTGTTATCAACAGGTTGGCGGCTTGGTGGGAGGATTGGTCGCATCCGTCTCCATTCGGACGTTAAATCTAGGTTATTTTAGTTCTGATTTAATAAATAATTTATAATAAAACTGTTTTTTCGTTATAACTTTTTTCCCTGCATTTTCTCATTGATATACTGCATCCATGAAAAGATAAAGGATTTTAAAGAGAAGACTTTAGGCAAGCTTCATCAAAATCGCTAGAGTTGTTTACGAGAAAATTGCAAAAATGTTACAAGAAAGTTGCAAAAAGTCTTTGGTGATACTGGTTCGATTTTGATGATTCCTTTTTAGTTTTTTTTTTTATACTTTAATTACCTTTCAAATGATCTCATTCGTAATTTGCCATTAAATGCATACTTTTTCAGTTATGCGCAAATAAAATATTCTTTCCACCATAACTTTTTTCCGTTCTGTTTCTCGGCAATGTACTAAATATATGAAAAGTTAAAGGGCTCCAGGAAGAAGACATTAGGCAAGTTTCATCAAAATGGTTAGAACTGTTTTTGAGAAAATAGTAAAAAAGTGTAAAATCGATTATATAAAGTGGCACTTTTGGTTAGACGATTTTGACGAAAAAATTGCTGTAATATCCCAGGAATATACTTACCTTAAATACGTAATTTCACTTTCGTATTACTTTTCGTTTGTGAGCTAGGCTGTTCACCCACACACACACGAAGACCTTTTTGCGAAACTTGGTTATCTGGACTCAGGGAACCTTGTAAGGATTATTTCCGATGAAAACTCGAGTTCGAAATTTTTCACGACCGCAATACTTTTCCTTTCCAAATATTTCATGTATAGGTAAGGGAAAGAAAAAAATTTGTATTGGTGGGCTTCAGTCCAGGAACCACTTCCTTGAATCCGTTAATGGTCATTACATAAAAATACTTCATTGTGCATTTAAAATCGTAGCAGTTGCATCAATATAAAATAAAAAAAAAATACAATTGATCGTCAATAACTTAGCGACTCAACTTAACATTATCTTTAAAAATTACGAACATATTCCGTACCAGTTCAAAAAACAAAAAACTATAAATGTCCGTTCATAAATTAAAATTTAACAACAAATCCTGGAGAGAAAATTATAGCTGAAATGTGTACTTCAGTAATTAGGAACAATCCACTATAAAGATATATCCAGAGCGTCTTGTTCCACTTAATTTATCAAACGATTTACGTTAAAAGGTTCGAAGCGGTGGTAGTTGTCCAACGAAATGAATCTTAACACTATCACTCGACAAACTTCTTATATCTATCAGGGTTTGACAAAAAGGATCAAATTTCCACCAATACTTGTTACAGAACCAGTGGTCTGGATGTTCCAGATAATGCATTTACCAGCAGCCACATGGTGACAAGCCAATTTATGGGATATGTTGTTCCTAATTAGCTTCATATGGTGGTCCCCCGATTCAATCAGCGTTCTGAATATTTCCTCAATCAACCTAAGCTCCAAATCTTCTAGGTAGTGGAAACCACAAAAAAATAAATAAAATGAATATAGAATTGAAACATAAAAATAAAAAAACCTATACAGAAATATCTGATATTAAATAATATCGGATATGTTTATTTCTACTGCCCAGTCGCCCTCCCCCCCCCCATCTACCATTACACCCTTCTGTGTAGACGCTGGATATCAGTGGAAAGCTAATTCCCCTTGTTTACACGCCGTAGACAATATTCCTTCCACTAAATTCAAAATTATGATCAAGTTCGGTTTATAAATAAGTTACTTAATAATATGAAAAAAAAAAGTAAGCAGCAGAGCTCCGTTATTAAGGTCGTGCTTTCGTCTATTATATATCGAAAAATTAAAATACAAAATTGAAAATATCGAAATGGCGTGTATAGGGGGAAAAAGTTCAGGCCTGTAAAAGGCACTTTTTTGACGCTAAATCAATTCATATGCATATTTCAACCATCCAACTCAATTTAGAGGGGCTTTAGAAGTGCGCTACAACTAAAAAAACTGAGATAAAAATATTCGTATATTTTTATACAGATGGTTTGTCTGAAATTTATCCCCACTTCTATGGTATTTTTCCGCCTAGAGAACAACCATAGATACCTAATTTCAGCTCCAAGGAGGTTCCTGGAAGTTCCCAAATGTAGCGGAGAAAATATATATATATAAATATATATATATATATATATATATATACCCGAAACCTCCAAAAGTGTTTTCTAAGGGTTATGAAACGTATTTAAAATGCCTAAAAAGTCTATTAGAAAAAGTCTGTTCTGGAAAAATTCGATATAAATCGTGTATTTTTTTTATTTTTAATAAGTCTATTTGCCCCATTTCCACAAACCTTTGTTAGCTTTGAACACGTTCCAAAAGTCGCATTTGACATAAAAAAAACTTTCTGACAGCCTGCTGAGATGTGGAACACTGCCTCAATATTTTTATAAATTTGACGACATGCCGATGGACCCATGGACAAGTCTTCGGGAAAAAAAAATTGAATTTAGTGTTCCCTATCCTCCTGTCTTCCTTGGATATGTCAATCTGTTACACAACTGTTTTATAATATTATCGCTGATCCAAATATTTGTTATTGTTTAGAAATTAGTCAAATCCTAACCATATATGAATACTTTGTATTGCAAAGAAGTTAATGAATGCAAATTGCATAAGAAACTATCAAATATACCATACTTTTATATAGTTTATGTTGGATTTTAAGTATAATAGTGTAATAATTTGTTTTTACTTTTAATATAATACGAATATTAATTTCGATAATTATTATTTGGACCTGATCTTGGATCGTCTTCTTAGAGTCAGCAACAAGCATGGCATACTGAGAATAAAGCTTTCATACAATATTAAAAAATAAATATAATACAGAAAAGAAGAATGGTATAATTATTTTTTTAGGTAAACCCAATAATACCACGAATTTTGCAACATTAGCATGATGCTGTCCAATTTTCGCAATTAAATTAATCTATGAGTTCTTAATTAGTCAAAATATTTTTATTGATATATATATATATATATATATATATATATATATATATATATATATATATATATATATATATTGTGAAATTCACTAAGGGTAGGACATCTGGGCCCTATTTCATAATAAAGTACAAAAGTGCAAGTACAAGTGGGAAAAATACGGGTGGAAAAATTCGTTTTTGAAGGTTACAGGTCACTTATTGTCATGAGATAATTATTTTATTCATTTTTTTTTTAATTTACTGTTTTTTAATATTACTATTTTAAATGTTATCTTGTTTTAACATTTCACAGTGTAAGTCATTGGCCAATTTTTACTTGTACTTTTGTGCTTTATTATGAAACAGCGGTATAATATTATATTATTATATATATATTATATTTATATATATATATATATATATATATATATATATATATATATATATAATTATATATATATATATATATATTATTATATATATTATTATATAATATATATTATAATATTATATAATATAATATAATATAAATATATTATATAATATAATATAATATAATATAATATAATATTATATATATATATATATTATTATATAATATTATATTATTATATATATATATATTATTATTATATTATATATATATTATATTATTATAATATATATATATATATATATATATATATATATATATATATATATATATATATATATATATATATATTATTAGTATATAGTGACTGAGATCTTTTTTATATATCTTATGACCCTTTGTCTTGCTACTACTTGGATTAATTTAAATCTCTCTGTGTAGAAATTTGACTGCTTGTAAATTAAATGGGTAATTTTTTTTGTTTATCCAGAGAAAAGGGTATGTATAAAGTCTGTCCTTGTTCAGGCAATATTTAGGACAATATGGATTGTGCTTTTAATTTTATTATATATACCTGTTGTTTACAGCCTATGTGTTTTCGACATTTTTTTTTTTAAATTTTCATTAAATGTTTTGTTTCTTACTGTATTTATTTTAAAAACAATTGTATGCATTTATTTAAAAATTATATAAACAGTGCACTTCTATTTGAAGTTCTCTTTTCTGGTCGTGAAAAAGCATTAGGGCACACTTTTTACTCAATAATTAAGTAGATCCGCAATGCATTGGTTTCATTGTAATAATCTTATAAAAATAAATAGCGTTGCGAACCTGAAGATACGATCCCGGTACCACCAATAATCGTTATCAACATGTCTCTGTTTAATGAACATCGCTTAAAACACGCACCTATAAGGTTAACTTAAAGGCAATTCTCTAACCTACGTCTCGGTCAACCCCTCTGACTTTAACCTGCAAATTTGAAAAACAGTTATTTCCCGCTTTATGATGAACAGAGAATCCTGTACTGATAAAATATATTTACAATGTATTTGCTCTACAGGCTTAAAACCCAGTGACGATCAACAGATTACGTTGTTAATATCAACTGATAATAACAATGTTTTGAATAATTAATTACTTATAATCGGTGCATCAAGTCACCATAATCATCCCTCTTCTGACGCCGATGCGATTTGGGGTGGTTTTCTACATAACATGGACAATCCTTTACCACTTCCTTTCTCCTGTTCTAATCCGGACCTCACGTTGCAGTCTTTACTTATTCTTCACTTCCAGATGTGTCGGTATTTCCACTTAAACGTTTCTCGTCAACCTTAGTCCCATCATCTTGGAGACACGGTTGGTTTTCATCCATAAAGACCTTAGTTTTTGTCTTATTCATTATGAGCGGGTTCGATACCGAGATATGATCGAGTGGTTTTATTAAGGAAGTGGTGTCTTCTGTTTGATATCTATATTTTGCTAAGATAATCTCATAACGATATTTGGGCACCTTCTCTTAAATTCGCGCTGTTTCTTCCTTTCGTTTCCCGTCATCAAAATCGACAGAAAATTAAGTTTACTTCATCTGCGTAAGTATCCCATCCCTCTGCCTTGTGCACTAAGACTCGCCGATACACTATAATGACGGTATTTTAAATTCAATTTTTCAATGATTACATATTAGATATATGAAGATTGCCGAGCAGTCGTGTAATACTATATAATCTATAACGGTGATAGTATAACTGTTTTTGGGAGGTAATATTTATTACCGAACATTCCCGATTGGCGGACTTATAAATGCAGCGGAGTCGGAACATTTAATGGTAAGATGAGACACTGGATCGAAATACTTCGACTACGCAGTGTACATTATCCATTATCTTCCCCTACTCGAGGCGCCTAACACCAATATTGGTAAAAAGCTTTGCACCCTCGTACTTCGAACATCCCCCTGAACAATGAGTACATCCATTGCTTCAATCACTCGGAGTAACACGATCTACAGAATAGGGGAAACAATCGGATGAGTTTGGAACAAAAAGATACGTTCTTCACTGGCAAAAACAATCTATGAAGTGGGTAGCTCATTTTCCACCGCATGGTGGTTTGCAATATTGTACATTGCAATTATTACATCTACATTCTTACTTTCGCATACTTGTATATGAATTGTACAGTAAGGGAAAGTATTGCGATCGTGAAAAAATTCTAATCCGAGTTATCAGCGGAAATATGCGTTTTAATATGAGTTATTTCCAAATAACCAAGTCTTGCAAAAGATCTGTGTGTGTCTAAGTGGTAATTCCAGCTCCGAAACAAAAAGTTGTTTACGTTGTATACGATAAGAAACTGAAATTGCGTATTTAAGGTAAGTATAAGGCTACGATTTAACAGCAAATTTTTCGGCAAAATCGAGCTTCCACATTTTTACGATTTTCTCAGAAACGATTCCAAGATTTTCATCGAACTCGTCATATCAAAGTATAATTAAATTGCCTTTAAAATCAGCTCGGTTTCATTCTCGTTGAAATAATCTGATTGGGCTTAAATACGGAATTTTCAAAATTTCTTCCTCTAAAATACCTTTAACTTTGTTTATTTGAAATAATTAACCATCTCTCACTGTTAATTGTAATACAAAAATGGATAAATATGAACTATGAAAGAATTTAATAATTTACTAAAGGAAATAAAAAAACAGAAATATTTTCTTAGGTTGAAAACAAAATTTCAGAAATAAGAGCAGTAATATAAAATATTGTCTAACATATTAAGTCGTAAAAGGTAATGGAGTGGCGAAAACGCATAAACATAAGTGTCCGTTATAGACAATAATTTCTATTGTTATATTATTTGTTAGAAACTAAATCTTTCCACTTTAACTCAATGTAATTTCCAAATTTATTTCAAACAGATATTTAAGTAATAGTTGTGCGATGCGCGCAACATATTTTTTTTTATGTCTAATTGATAAATAGATTGCATATTATATATTGTCTAATTGTTAAATACAGATTAACAATATTGATTATCAAATAGGTGATCCACTTCAAGGCAAATTTGGCTTCCGTTTTAAACTCATATATTGTTCTGAATACATATTATACATCAATATGTTTTAATTAGTAAAATTTCGGGATTGTAACATCCCATCTTCTGACTTTTACTATAAAAACATTCTTATTACTCGACATTATTATATATTGTACAATTTTAATCTTAATTCTTTGCCTGTTGTTTATTGTGCTATATTCACTACTTCACTCTTGTCGCATTTGTAACAATAAAATATTTCTGATGTGTCAAATTGCCAGGAACACAACACATTGGCTCCACTTATTTGAACATCTCTGATTTAATTTTCTGCCATTTTTGGAGTTTGTCTTCTTAATCATTGTGCTATTATTTATTATTCTATTTTAACCATCAAACATAATAAATTCATATATCTATTGAAAATTTAAAATATCTATACATATGTATTTTGAATTCATTATGTTTAATGGTTTAAATAGAAAAAACAAAATTAATATTAATAGCACAATCGTTAAGAAGACAAAATTAAAAAGGGACAACTTCAGATAATTAGAAAAAATATGTGAACACAAGATGTTTTTTCCAAAAATATAAATAATATTTTATAATGTGACATAATAGTAATTTATATTATTATAAATGTAACAAGAGTTTAAAATAGAGAACACAACACAATAAAGATATATAAATAATAATAATATATATATATATATATATATATATATATATATATATATATATATATATATATATATATATATCCAAAATAAAATAAAAAAATTTATTTGGATTGTTTTTTTTCTTAAGGCTTTGGTGTAACGATTCCAAAACACTTTATATTTTTCCTTTACCTTCATAAATGGTATATGAAACCTTTAATCAACAGAACAGCTCAAACCGAGGCTCAACCTGGGATAACCTGTGACTTTGATGCCAAATCTAAAAAAAAATCGGCCCTGTATTCTAGTTGAAAAGCCGCAGAAGGCGGACGGCTGACGGATAGAATTTCTTTTATTCGATTTTTGTATTCTACGTATCGTTGGTTTTCAAGACGAGTGCCACAATACGAAAATGTTTGGATTTCTTTTTTTATTCTTGCTTGGAAAGCTGCCATTCTTGTATATTTTTCTTCGAGAAAAAATGACAGATTTTTAGTTTTAATATTTACCACAATAATTTATTTTAGCCTTTTTTTTTTTTTTTTTTTTTTTAATGAAAAGCTGCCACTATTCAATTCACGATACATGGTTAAATGTTGAAAAGTGAAGATTAAAATTTTTTTAAAGAAAGGAAGCATAACTTGCCATGAAGATACCTACTCATTTAAAAATCGATGACTTACAAAAAAATTGAAAAAAAATTATACCATATTAATTATTTACTTATGTTTTTTATTGTAAGTTGTTAAATAATATTTTATTAATAAAAATAACACACTTTCGATAATTAAAATTAGTTAAAGGGTTATTATTGTTGCACTACTATTCTTATAAACTTGCTAACTTAATTAGCTTAACTTTAAAATTTAAAGAGGCAGAAAAGAGAATTAAATTTATAAAATCAAATTAAAAAATTAGCTATGTTATTAATATTTGACTTGTTAAAATGAAGCTATCAATTTTTGGAGAGCTTCATAGTGCTTAGCTCTAGAAGGATATACTGCAGTCCTATGGGCCAGGGACATATTTATGGGGGTATGATGGAGAGGTTCATCCCCAAAGTTATCTAAAAATCCGAAATGTTGGGAAATGTGAAATTTGATAACCTATGGACTTCAAACTGCTAAATGTTTGGATTAAAACAGTTTACTAAACTTTAAAATCAATGCATTTCTTAATATTTATGGAAATATGAAATATTTAATATAGTTGTGGAAATCCGGTCAAAATTGTTGTATAAATTCAAATTTTGCCCTCACGTCCACAACAAATGGTTGAAGCAACGTCCCTTCTAACGGACCCTAAAAATATTTTGAAACTAATACTACAACGCAGGGCAACAGTGATATTGCGCCACAGGATTTCAGAGTCGCATAAGGATAATGTCAAATACGATGGTAAAAAATCTTTTAAATACGAGAAAAATATTTTTACTGAATTGAGCTCAGTTTGTAAATAACAAGAGCACAAAATCTTTAAAGAAAAACAAACTTTTTTTGTGGAGGGGGGAATTATTTAAACTAAAAGACTGTTACAATATGTTTATTTAGAGCCCGATGAGGAAGAAAGAGTGTGCATTTCGAAACGCGTAGCAACATTTAGCTCAAAATTAGTTATTTATTTATTATAATATACAAAAACTATTATTTTACAATGGAAACAGAATTATGTGTGCAAAAAAAAAAAAAAAATAAAATAAAATATATATATATATATATATATATATATATATATATATATATATATATATATCCAAAATAAAATAAAAAAAATTATTTGGATTGTTTTTTTTCTTAAGGCTTTGGTGTAACGATTCCAAAACACTTTCAATACATACAATTCTTGTATATTTTTCTTCGAGAAAAAATGACAGATTTTTAGTTTTAATATTTACCACAATAATTTATTTTAGCCTTTTTTTTTTTTTTTTTTTAATGAAAAGCTGCCACTATTCAATTCACGATACATGGTAATCTGGCAATAAATAATAATAAGAGTGGATTCAAATTAAAGAGTAGTATCGGTAAGTTTAGAGGGGAGTGAGTCCTTGACTAAGGTGGGGGTCATCCCTGCAATACCTGAAACATGTTCCCCTGTAATTAGCAATAACTAACTATGATGGTATCTTCAGTGGGTCGGAGAGGAGTTTTGCACCACTTAATTTGTCGGACAAATAGAATGGTATTTCGGAACTTAGAGCTATCAGACTCGCTCTCGATCGAAAGATTTTTGTCGAGCAATCACAGATTTTTAATTGTATTAGTATTTCTTATAGGTTTACAAAATAAAAAAAATACAGCTTGATGTTAATCATTAAATGATATTGTATTACTACATTTTTTTTTTTTTTTTTTTTTTTTTTTTTATTGTATTATTACATTAGAGTACAAATATATATATATATATATATATATATATATATATATATATATATATATATATATATAAATATATATTTTTTGCGGCATAGATATTTAAATACACTAATGCACTGAGGTACACAACGCAAATTTGTCAAAACGTGGAAAAAAAAAATCTAAAGAATAGTTCGCGTGCCTATTTCCGGGATTACTGGAGAGAATGGCGTTTATACGGTTGTCATGAAACTGCAGAACTGTATGTAAAACTGCGTAGAGGGTAAAACATACCTAGTATATTAATATCTACAAGATATATCTTGTGGTAACACTATTTAAGCCACTATATTTATTTGGGATACTCGCGGAAAAAAAACAGAAAGCTAGGAAAAATAATATCGAGAGTATTGCAACAGAGCATTCCCGAAGTTTCAGCAGGACCACTACCAAGGAGGATGCCATCAACATGCTTCAAGTGACATTCGATGCTTTTGTAAATAAATTAAACACTGCGAATTCTCGATCTCCGAGACGTAATTATTATAGTTGCGAATTTTTTTTTAATTTATATTTTATTTATATTATACTCCGATTACAATTTAATTTATATCAAATATATAAAAGATTTATTAATAATATGTAAAAAGTTTTTAAATGATTATTTTTTAGTAAAATTATATTTTATTAGTATTCGTATAATTTTTTTCAACTGTCACTTTTATTTACCCATTAATTTTCCATAAATTTTGATTTATATCTTGAAATGTTTAACTCCTGTTGAATCGGGGCTTGCTGCATTCGATTCAGCGCTAAAAAATATATTAAAACAAATCTCTTGTAGTGTTATTCGGATAAAGACAAGATGACAGGCTATTTTTTCCGCAAAAAGGCCAGTTTTTTACCACTGTGCGACGTATTAGTTTAGTTTGTTCAAGTAGTCTATATATATACATATATATATATATATATATATATATATATATATATATATATATATATATATATATATATTTATTAGTATTCGTATAATTTTTTTTAACTGTCACTTTTATTTACCCATTAATTTTCCATAAATTTTGATTTATATCTTGAAATGTTTAAGTCCTCGCAACTATAATAATTACGTCTCGGAGATCGAGAATTCGCAGTGTTTAATTTATTTACAAAAGCATCGAATGTCACTTGAAGCATGTTGATGGCATCCTCCTTGGTAGTGGTCCTGCTGAAACTTCGGGAATGCTCTGTTGCAATACTCTCGATATTATTTTTCCTAGCTTTCTGTTTTTTTCCCGCGAGTATCCCAAATAAATATAGTGGCTTAAATAGTGTTACCACAAGATATATCTTGTAGATATTAATATATTAGGTATGTTTTACCCTCTACGCAGTTTTACATACAGTTCTGCAGTTTCATGACAACCGTATAAACGCCATTCTCTCCAGGAATCCTGGAAATAGGCACGCGAACTATTCTTTAGATTTTTTTTTCCACGTTTTGACAAATTTGCGTTGTGTACCTCAGTGCATTAGTGTATTTAAATATCTATGCCGCAAAAAATATATATATATATATTTTTGTACTCTAATGTAATAATACAATATCATTTAATGATTAACATCGAGCTGTATTTTTTTTTATTTTGTTAACCTATAAGAAATACTAATACAATTAAAAATCTGTGATTGCTCGACAAAAATCTTTCGATCGAGAGCGAGTCTGATAGCTCTAAGTTCCGAAATACCATTCTATTTGTCCGACAAATTAAGTGGTGCAAAACTCCTCTCCGACCCACTGAAGATACCATCATAGTTAGGTATTGCTAATTACAGGGGAACATGTTTCAGGTATTGCAGGGATGACCCCCACCTTAGTCAAGGACTCACTCCCCTCTAAACTTACCGATACTACTCTTTAATTTGAATCCACTCTTATTATTATTTATTGCCAGATTACCATGTATCGTGAATTGAATAGTGGCAGCTTTTCATTAAAAAAAAAAAAAAAAAAAGGCTAAAATAAATTATTGTGGTAAATATTAAAACTAAAAATCTGTCATTTTTTCTCGAAGAAAAATATACAAGAATGGCAGCTTTCCAAGCAAGAATAAAAAAAGAAATCCAAACATTTTCGTATTGTGGCACTCGTCTTGAAAACCAACGATACGTAGAATACAAAAATCGAATAAAAGAAATTCTATCCGTCAGCCGTCCGCCTTCTGCGGCTTTTCAACTAGAATACAGGGCCGATTTTTTTTTAGATTTGGCATCAAAGTCACAGGTTATCCCAGGTTGAGCCTCGGTTTGAGCTGTTCTGTTGATTAAAGGTTTCATATACCATTTATGAAGGTAAAGGAAAAATATAAAGTGTTTTGGAATCGTTACACCAAAGCCTTAAGAAAAAAAACAATCCAAATAAATTTTTTTATTTTATTTTGGATATATATATATATATATATATATATATATATATATATTTGTACTCTAATGTAATAATACAATATCATTTAATGATTAACATCAAGCTGTATTTTTTTTATTTTGTAAACCTATAAGAAATACTAATACAATTAAAAATCTGTGATTGCTCGACAAAAATCTTTCGATCGAGAGCGAGTCTGATAGCTCTAAGTTCCGAAATACCATTCTATTTGTCCGACAAATTAAGTGGTGCAAAACTCCTCTCCGACCCACTGAAGATACCATCATTGTTAGTTATTGCTAATTACAGGGGAACATGTTTCAGGTATTGCAGGGATGACCCCCACCTTAGTCAAGGACTCACTCCCCTCTAAACTTACCGATACTACTCTTTAATTTGAATCCACTCTTATTATTATTTATTGCCAGATTACCATGTATCGTGAATTGAATAGTGGCAGCTTTTCATTAAAAAAAAAAAAAAAAAAAGGCTAAAATAAATTATTGTGGTAAATATTAAAACTAAAAATCTGTCATTTTTTCTCGAAGAAAAATATACAAGAATGGCAGCTTTCCAAGCAAGAATAAAAAAAGAAATCCAAACATTTTCGTATTGTGGCACTCGTCTTGAAAACCAACGATACGTAGAATACAAAAATCGAATAAAAGAAATTCTATCCGTCAGCCGTCCGCCTTCTGCGGCTTTTCAACTAGAATACAGGGCCGATTTTTTTTTAGATTTGGCATCAAAGTCACAGGTTATCCCAGGTTGAGCCTCGGTTTGAGCTGTTCTGTTGATTAAAGGTTTCATATACCATTTATGAAGGTAAAGGAAAAATATAAAGTGTTTTGGAATCGTTACACCAAAGCCTTAAGAAAAAAAACAATCCAAATAAATTTTTTTATTTTATTTTGGATATATATATATATATATATATATATATATATATATATATTTGTACTCTAATGTAATAATACAATATCATTTAATGATTAACATCAAGCTGTATTTTTTTTATTTTGTAAACCTATAAGAAATACTAATACAATTAAAAATCTGTGATTGCTCGACAAAAATCTTTCGATCGAGAGCGAGTCTGATAGCTCTAAGTTCCGAAATACCATTCTATTTGTCCGACAAATTAAGTGGTGCAAAACTCCTCTCCGACCCACTGAAGATACCATCATTGTTAGTTATTGCTAATTACAGGGGAACATGTTTCAGGTATTGCAGGGATGACCCCCACCTTAGTCAAGGACTCACTCCCCTCTAAACTTACCGATACTACTCTTTAATTTGAATCCACTCTTATTATTATTTATTGCCAGATTGCATAATTTTATTTTTTCCTCCATTTATAATAGAATGCACCACTTATATAATTTTAATTTCTTATTCCCCCCTTCCCAACATTTTTTTTTAACCGCACTGCCTTCCGTACCCCCCCCCCCCACACCTGTGTGTACCCCTGGCTATAGCTTATTATATATACTGAGTGGACTCAGTTTGATCTTGGAAATCGAACCCATTTAATCAGGTAGGTAAGCAGTAATGAGACCCTGCTGCGGCGATGAGCGGTCTATTCCATACTTACAAATTTTCAATAAAATAAGAAGATTGTGAATTAACTTATTCGACCTACAATTAGTCTATTCTTGTAGGAATTGTAGGGTATCGCGAATCTCTTCAAACTGATTCAGCTTGATATTGATAACGTCGGGTTTTGCACGCCAGTTCCCTGACCAAATATATATCATTTGAAAATTGAAAAATAAAAGAAAAATAATTATCTTGTTTTAAGCAAATTATCAACGCAAGCATAGGCATCGGGGAGGGGAGAGGGGGACAAGGCATTTTCTGCCTTCCCCCCAATATCTTGTAGTGATTTACTTAAAAATTAATTACTTTACTGTTCACATCCCGGTTTTCCGGTCCAGTTTGAATTGTACGCGTTATAAAATGCTACTGAAGACTGCTACTCCATTACTCCCCTCCTCCATCCCATGTTATCATGTTACACTAACCTTCGCCCTCTCCCCCCCCCCCCTCCAGGTTTCTTAAGTATCGGCGCTAGTGAGGGAAAGGATCAGCAAACTGGTTGCCGTGATCATTACATCACAGTTGGCCATTAATAATTTCTCGCGGACTTAATTTTGGTTTTCATGACCCGGCCACTTCATCATTATTCAAGTTCGTTACCCCGAACCCTCCGTTACATCTTTCCAGACTTTGGACAACAACGTTTTGGGCACTTGAAATTGAAACTATGTCTTTACTCTTTAATTAGTAACAACAACAAAACTAAAAATGCGATGATATAATACAATAATAATAATATTAATATTAATATACAATAATAATATATAGAGGGATGTAAAATACGGTTAGTAGAATTTTAGAAGTTCCTCCCTGCTTGGTCCAAAATAGCTTAGACCAGTAAAACCTTGCGGGCATTCTGGAGGGTTTAGTATGTCACCGCTGGATTTGCCAGGAATAGACCGAGCTTTAATTTTTAAGTTAGACATAAAATTTACTGTTATTTGAATAATAAAGTTTCTATTTTTTACACTTATTATTATCGGATCCAATTGGCACATAAGAATATATATATCTTGAAAAAAAAAATGTTTTCTTAAAGAAAAAATTATCTTTAAATTATATAAAAAGGAGACCCTTCGATATAATTTAAGCTAATTTACTACAGGGGTTCCTTACCTTAATATTTGACTAATGATTATCTTTAAATATTAATGGATTAAATGTAATTTATTTTTAAAATTTATTTTATTGTAATTATAATTAAATCAATAATGCTTTGTTAAATCGATCATAATAAATATTATTTTTATCAATTAATCATGAACGATTCTTATGTTTTTATTATATTGTTGATGTATTAGTTGGTCACTAGTGTGTTCGTATTTTAATTATTATTGAAAATGTATGAATATGTATGATTGTTAAATTATAGGAAATAGTAAATTTAAATATTGAGCTATGTGTTCAACTTATTCTATTTCCTCTACATTTCGTTATTTCTATTTAATTAAAATTTTTGTTACATTTAACATGATTATTATGTAGAACTGTTAAAAATAAACAGACAATACGTTTCTTCTATCAAAATTTAGTAGGAAGACCGCTGTTAATTGAAAGGATGAGCAATATTGATTTTCCAACAATTATTTATTATATTCATATCATAATATTATATAAATGCCGATGTTACCCCATCATCAGTACAATATGCACACACATATATAAAAAAATTATGGAGTGCTGATGTTTAAAGGTCGTGCTCTAATTAAGTTTCTCATTCTATTACTATTTATCATATTACTTTAAGATAAAATACCATTATATTTTATTCTGCTTTGTTCTTATTTAAATCGATGTTCAAATTATTTATTACTTAAAAAATATGTACAATGCCTTCAACTGCACTGCTCGGTGGTGCAGCAGTATCAGCTGCATAGCGAACGCCTCGTAAAAGCTGAGAAGTATGACATGGCACTGCTGTTATCGCTTATAAGGCATTAGGTATAGCATGCCACTTATCAGTTATTGCTCTTCTATCATAAACGCACTTTATCGTTCTCAAGTCCTTTTCTCTTTACGGTTTATACAGCTGACATCCCACCCCATCTTATACTACTCTCACAAAACAAAGGCAGATGGACACATCTGTGAGTTGTGAACCATCTATTCCATCCGAAAATATGCTATCAAACATCTTATCCAAGAATTGTTTCGAAACGGGAGTACATATTAAAATAAATCTCATCAAATTATTTTATCCTTCGTCGCAAACCAATGTTATTCTCTACTACAATATCCAATAATAGTGTACGGTTTATGTCTGTAATTTAGATCGGCTACCTACGACTTCATCTTGACAAGCTGCTTGCATAGAGTCATAATACAAGTTCTACCTAATTCTTTATTATGTATCGCATAAAATTATCTATAAAGATCTTAACATTTCATATGCTGCTGAATTGAATCGAAATATATATACTTCCATTAATTAAAACTCCGAAACCATATTAAACCACTAGTTCAGGGGTAGCCAATCCGTGGTGCAATGGATGATTGCTAGTGGTACATTGCATCTATGCTCTTGTAAGGATGGATGTGGGTTTAGAGCATAAGAGTCGGATCTGTAAATTTTGGTTGTCTATGGACGCAATATGCTACCGAATGACGTCTCACGAAAGAGTGTTTACACACAAATTTATACACAATGATAAAATAATTTGAAAAAAGTTAATTGTGTTTATAAATATACTTTTATTGGAAAAGTTATTAATCAAATGCCAGGGCCCGGACTCCTATATAATGCCAACTATGGTCAAGAATTATCTTCACCACAAGAAACTCTCCAGCATCTGTAGCACCATCACGAAGCGATCGCCCTGATGTACAAGAGATCATTTCTAACTATTGTAGATTAGTGCTTTAATATATTGGCGTTCATTACTGAATTTAATTGTATGATTAAGTCATTCCCTTCCTTCTCCAAAGCGAAGCGGGTCCTATCCTTATCTCTATTTTCCAACCCTTAACCATAAAAGTAAGAAAGTATCCAAAATCGTCTGTGAACTGGCCCTTGGTATGCAAAAGGTTGGACACCTGTACACTAGTTCGTAAACTGTCATCCCAATCTATTCCAAATAACCCTCGGAGGTTCAGAAAAGAAGATGGCCCTGGGACCACCTTGCTTAAAATGGCCATTGAAGGGCTATGCGTAGTTTCTTAAGAGACCATTGTCATGCAAAAGTAGTCTGCTTAGCGCATTTACTAATTGTATCTTTATCTTTGTAACGGATGTAGATCTAAATAAATTGAAAAAAAAAATTCAAACAGATAGGCCCCAACGTGCCTGTTGATTCTTTCCCGTTTACATATCCCATATTGCATATATTTTTAGACCGATCAATAGAGAACGTCTTAAAAAAATTATATTTAAAAGCACTAATATACATTTTAATGTAACTACCGTATGGAAATACATGTATCTCTTACTTCGCGATTTAAAATCTATTCTGCTATTTTACCCTGCTGAATGGGTAAAAATATTACCATAATAACTGGAAATGTCAAAAAGCTAACATCTATTAATTAAACTAATTTTAGATCGAGGTGATCTCTCATTCCCGTGAAATTTGACTTGTCGGGAATGGATTTTGTATATATATATATATATATATATATATATATATATATATATATATATATATATATATATATATGTATATATATATATATAGAATAGAATTTAAAAATTAACAAAAATGAACAAATAAAAACTAAACCACATCTGGCCAAAAAACTACAATAATAATAGTAAATAAGTTTTTACATCAATTACAATAAAAATGAATAAACGAAAAATGAATTCTTCTCTTAAAAGAAATGTACGTGTATTGAACAAAAACGATAAAAAGTAAAAAGGAAAGACAAAAAATATATAAATAAATTGACACTTAAACATTGAAAACAATCATAAACTTTTGATCGGATTGTTTACCTCAAATTTAAATTTGTTACTTATACACCATCTTTTTGGGAAGTGAGGAGATTTTGGAAAATTTGGAATTTGAATGAAGACACAGAAGAAGCATGACGGATATCCGAAGGGAGGGTTTTTGGTTCTGTATGAGGGTGTATAGAGGTCATAAAGGCGCGATCTTGTTGCCAGTGATTGGACTGAGGATTTGAATTGTAGAAGTCTGTAGATGTAGGAAGGATGCTGGGAGTTAATGGTTTGGTATAGGAAAGATCCAAGAAAATATTTTCGCCGGGTGTAGGAGAAGAGCCACGTTAACTCGCTATAAAGATGGGACACGTGAGACTGCCTCGAGGTACCGAAGACAAATCTTAAAAAGCAGTTCATGATTCGCTTCAATCTGCCCTAGAGTACAATCGAGAGGCCACCATGTACCACACTGCCATAGCCAAAGTGGGGGAAAATAAGAGAGGATACGTAGAGCTTACGCCTTGATTATGGAAGAATTTGTCGGCAACAATGGAATAACTTAAGTGTATTTAATGAATGTCGGGAAATTTGAGGAATGCGGGGTTTCCAGAACAAGGTTTGGTCAATAGTAATACCCAAGTTTTTAAAAGAGGAGCTGAACAAGGACAAAAGTAGGGATAGTAACGTTGGATCTGAGGAGGGAGTTGGAACCTATAACAATGGCCTGGGTTTTAGTAGCGTTTAACCTTAATCTATTCAGGTTGCCCAGTTACTGATCCTATCTTTGGCAAACGCTACTAATAATTCGGAAGGAGGAAAGGATAAATAGATTTGGAAGTCGCCGTATAGGTGATGGATTGAATAGAATATATATTTATATATGACATCGGTATTTATAGCTATGACATACACCTATAGGAAATCAGCTATTTTCTAGGCAGAAGTTGCTTCGCATACTATTACGTTGATGTCAGAACCATCACAATGGAACAAACGCATACCCTGTTATTTTTTATTACGCAATTCAGCATTGTATCGACGGAATCATAATTAATTGCAAATACTAAATAATTATCACTTTCGTTCTTGCATTTCCGCTTCGTTTCAAAGGTCAGGCAGGCCACGCTTGCAACGCAAAGATATGCAACGCCATAATACAAAGGCGTTATTAGCGATGCCGACTGGGTTTCAATAAATGTTCTCATCCAAGGTCAAAAAATGTGAGATACTATTGATATAAACTGAAAGTGTATTATAATTAAAAATATCGATACAAAATATCTGAAACTGTATTTAAGTCGGAGAATCTTTTTTAAAGACAACAAGAAAACCTTTTCAGAAACACCACTCCACTTAGATTATCAGATCTAAGAAACAAAAATAAACCAAAAACTGTTAATAATGTCAAAGTATTGTTAGTTGTGGAGTAACCCTTTACGCCTTGTTCCATAACTAATATGACACAATTTAACGACCACTTATAGAATTATTTTAATTATATTTCTATTATTCCACAAAAATGTTTATTGGAAATGAAGCTGAAACACTCTAAAAATGCTCCTTTGAACTTAAAAAGTAAAATAATAATGTTCTCCACCATGCAACTAAATGATAATGATGTAACCATCAAGTATGAGAAATATAATATATATATATATATATATATATATATATATATATATATATATATATATATATATCGTTCATCTGGATGAAGAATGCCTCAGTACGAAAAATTGGAATTTTAGAGGAAAACCATTTGATGTTTGCCTATTTAGGTTAATAACTGTCCCCCAACTCACTAATAATTTTTTTTAGTGAATACTGCTTACCTCCTTTGTTGTAAAAAAAATTTTAATTTTCCTTGTTTGATCATTTATCTATGAATCATGAATTGAATTGTCGCACTTAATTTATAAATAAAACATCCCACACTGAGTTTTTATTGCCATAGGTCATTCAATTTTTGAAAACCATTAAATTTTGCCTTATTAGTCATCTATTTAAGGATTTTTATGAGTGCTCTTATTTATTAGTGGCTTAAACTTAAAAAATTACTATGTAGTTCATTTAAACTATTTCAATGAGATGAGCTCTCCCGAAATGAACGGTTCCTTAAAAAGAACGACTTTACCCATCTCTTGCCTGATATGAACTAACTACTTCTTATTGAACTAGTTCAATGTATTGGATTAATAACTGGTCAGATTTGCAAAAGAACTATTCACCGAAATGAACGATTTCTCCCAACCCTAAGGTGAAAATGTGTATTACCAATTTTAAGTAACGTTAAATTTCCTGCCGTATTTATTTGCAAAAGTGTCCAAAAAACAAACAAAAAAAGTTGGATTCGGTTTCGCCTTAATGACTATTTTTTAGTGCAAAATGCATAATGACCATTTTTGTAGAGGATTAAATTTCCTACAAGATTCATATATCTATTCGGTTACGTGGTGTGGTTGGACCACTTAACCACAGTGGTAAAAACGACGGTTATTTTTTCCAACTCTGTCGAAAATTGAGGTTTATGGGTCTGCAGCTTGGAAATGATTACTCTAAGATAATAAAAGTTGTAGAGCACTAAATTCTAGGTCCACCGTGTTCCACACCACATAACCCAATTATTGTGCCCAATGTTTTGGTGCTCATTCGACGCAGAATTTAAAGCTCGTTAGTTTCTTATGCGTTAACTTTTTTGGTAGAATGCACCGTTTAGGAATTATCGTCGAAAAACAAAAAAGCTTTAACATTTCAAGGTTTTTTGGCTGACCAAAAGTCCTCCTAGGTCAACCGTGTCAGCAGTTTTATTTTTTATATGTTCACACCCATATATACAATTTAAAAAAATTAAAGCTTCCTTTAATTTAACCCCATCTTTTGCATTTTTGACCTCTGTTTTGCTCCTCTACTGACTGGCCTAAAAGGTATTGTCAGATTTTTTTTTATTTGTATACATTTCTTTTTAAACCTAGAAGTAAATTAATCTTAGATATTTCGTTCTTAATATTAAGGCCACTAAGTTGAGAAAACGATAATTTATCTTTTAGTAAATATGGATTTGCTCCTATGAAACTTAAATAAGGGCGAGTCCTTGAACCATCTCCTTTACCCCCTAAATTAACTAAATTATGAGAATTTTTCAGTATTGTTAAATAATTTTATTTAGATTGGTATCTTTTGAAGTAGATAGGGTTATAAATTTCTGAAATGTATTGAGCCTGGAATATTTTTCTGTTACTTTCAATGTTTTCTCTATGAAAAATGTATAGATCATCTAAATAAATTCTATAATCATTATTTTTATTAATTTGTTCCTATATAGGTTTATTAGATTTATTTGAGTATTTTTACATGCAATTCCCATATTCTTTCATCCTTTCCTTTATATAATTCCCAGTTACAACAATACACAATGCTGGACATTATAAACAGTTCATTTTGTATACTACAGCTGATAGGAGGCCTTTAACAATCTTTCCTATGTTATTATTTATATATTTTTAATTTATTTTTGGGTTTAAAACCAAAACCATAGGGTTTTTATCCAAAAACATATTCTTTAAAGGGATTTCTTATTTTTTCAGACCAGCTCTTCATGTATAGGTATATTTCATGATTTTTATTAACTCTTATAAAATCGCTTATAATAATTATTATTTTATTATTTATTATTTTATATGATAAAGATGTTAAAAATAGAAAAAAAAACAAATTTTCATACTTTGAACTAACCTACTATTAAACTAACTAACCTCTTGTGATATAGAAGATAACAATTAATAAAAATAATTTCTCCTTAAAAAAAGAAATATTGAAATGTGCACAATAAAATTTTAATGCATAAAAAAAATTCTTGGTAAATATTTTTTTTATTTGTTTACAGTATTAATTTCTTCAATACTGCATACTTTTATAAAAATATTTAAATAATGTTGATTACATTGTATGATAGTAAAACTAATTAACTGCATTGTATTTGTTTTATAATAATATTGTAGCTATGGTATTGAAGGTATACTGTAGCAGTACTTTTTCTTATATTAATAAGCACGTCATGCCTAGGGTACAAGAACTTGATACAGTAATTAAGGTGGCCTGTATATGTTGAAGGCAAGACTGAGGATAGCTGATATAATTAATTAAGAAAATAATGATGTAATTAATTTAAATAATGAGTGCTTTTGTATGTTACGTAATATTGATATATAATATAGACATTAGGGGTAGCATAAATCTCAGATCTTGCCATTTGTATTTAAAGTATAATTTTTAAGTCAATGTAATTTGTAAGCCCTAAATCAGTTAATTCCAGGGTTTGAAAATGATAATTAAAAATAAATGTAGAATAAACCCTTCTGAAATTCTTATATGGTAATTTTAGTAATAATTTTATGATTTTTACCGAGAGTGATTTATATTTTTTTATCAAGAGCTGAAAAAATCATATCTTGATCATTATTATTGAACAAAATTTTTTCTATCAATATTCGTGAGCAAAATGTTTTAAAAATGTATCTTAATAATATATAAATCTTAACATGTATTTGTTTGTTTTCCTGTAGCCGCATCAAACATAATCTATCATAGCAATCGGCCAGATCGTAATTTTTTTTTTTTTAACTTTCGGATAGTTCTTATGAAGAAAAACATCGTTTTTGATAAAAGTACATGTCAAGTAATAAAGCGCATTAATATTCATTCATATGAGTTGGAACTTGAAGAGTAGAACTTCAAAAATTCTGCTCTGTCAGCCGAGAGAAAAAAATCTATGAAAAGGCTCTTTATTGATAGGTAAGATGTCCATAGCATTTTTGTTTTTATTTAATGCTATTTAATATTCCATAATTTCTATATATGTAAATAACAAAGCAATTGGAGAGAAAGAAAAAAAAAAACGAATTTTTATTCAGTCTGATTTTTCTATTTTTGAGTGAATTTTTTTCAATCAAGAATAAATCATTATTTTTAATTGAAATCAAATTAACTCAAGGATTGATTTTTATGTACAAATCAGGTATGATATTTTTAGATTTATTGATACAAAATAACCATCATTCAATGATGTGTTGGGAAAAATAATTATCGATTTCAAACCCTGGTTAATTCTGATGTGATTTAACTGTTTTTGGAAGAAGCCCGCTTATGATAATCCAGTAGAAAAATAGTAATAAAAAATAGAAAATGGGCTTGGTTTTGGAATTCTGCACTTCAATTTTCGTAACAATTTTTCTATCATTATTTGATTTTTATAGAAAAAAAAAAGTAATAAAGGATATTGAAGAATAACCAATAATATTTTTTTAATTGATTAAAATGCTGAATTGCAGGATAAACCACAATAAACCTTTCAAATTTCTTCCTTTATTTATCAAACAGACGTTTCGGACTCATTGGTCCATTCTCTAGTCTAAAACATATAATCAACAACTACATAAAACATAATAAACATTATGTTATGAATAAAATTTCCTGTTTTATCAAATAATGATTATTCAAAATTATTAAAATTAATTTTAATACATTGAACCACCTTTCGTACAAGTTAGCTAAACAATATATCAGGATTTTTTTTTAATTTTTTTATAGATTTATAATTCATTGATTTGTATAAGACACTTGCGTGATTGATAAACAAATGAAAAATGATACATACGATACAAATACTACTTGGTTTAAAGAATTTTTGTTTTAAAATATGTTTTCCAACATTTATAAATAAATTTGAAATTCGAACGAATTTTAAGCGGTGGTCGGTTCGAAGGCGAAATAGGAGACCAGCGGGAGTGACCGAACATTACGCGAATGTAAGCAAAGCCTATTCGGCACCAAATCTATTGCCACCTAGAAACCAAATATAGCTCGCAGAAAAATCTCGAAATTTAAACAGCGCGAGTTTACAACAGCGGAAAAAAGCAACTTTTTATTCAACTTAACTGCTTTGTTTAAAATAGTTTGGCGTGATGTATATATATGTATATATATATATATATATATATATATATATATATATATATATATATGTTATTTTTTATACCTCCATTACTCCATTACCGTTGATAGGAATTGTCTAATAATAATATTTCACATTTTATAGCACGTAATTTCGAAGCCTGAGGTAGCATCCCTAAATACAAGTGGAAATCCAAATAAAAATATATTTCCGCAGAATACTAACTCGAGGAACTAAGGTAAAGATGAAATAAAAAAGAATGAACGCAATTCGGTATGTGTTTTAATATCAAGTTATTGATACAAATAAAAAAAAAAATACAAATAATCTATGTATTTACGAAACCAAATCCTTCATTCCTATGCATGCCTTAGACCATTGTAATAAAAATTTAGAAACGAAATCCAGAAGCAAGAAATGAGGAATCTCAGAAACCAAATTATAATGATTAAACCTTTAATTCGGATCGTCTTGACTTCGAAGCTAAAGTGGTTTTGCCAAGTATAAAAAAAGTTCCAGAATAAAAAAAAAATTGAGGCTTGAGTGGAAGGAAAGAAAATAAAAAAAATAAATAATCACCTGCCCGTGTTTCGCTCAGAGATTGGTACTACAGGCACGCCAGTTGCAGGGACGTTGCTAAAATTTATCAGCGTGGGAGGAGCAAAATCTAAAATTTCCCAACAATTCGAACGGATTTCCCAACTGTATTAAATATTTAAATTTTCCCAGCTATATCATGAAATATTGTAATTTTCGTCAAGTATTTTGCATTTGAACTTTCCACATACCTGTTGGTACCTGACACTTGACAACAATAATTTTCTTTTCTATTCGAACAAAACATCGATAAAATCCCAATTTCTCAGTTCAAAAGGATCACACATATTCCGCTTAACGCGAGTGAAACGTTCCTCGGCAATTAGCGTAAAATGGAAATCGCGCTAAGCGGGGTTTCCTATTATTTTTACTCTCCAACCCCAACAGCTTGGGGTCTATAATAGTCTAGCTACCCCAAAGGAAGTTCAAGCCAATCCTTGAATATTTGAACGACGTTTGCATCGATCAAACCTTTTGTTTGATGTCATCAAACAGGCTCTTAGGCCATAAAAACAGCCTGGTTTGAAGGCATTCGCCGCTATTTCATTCCTCTAACCCAAATTGACTGTAGCTGTTCCATTTTTTTAAAATAACAGAGGATCTATATCTATTTAATATTGCAGCAGCAGTAGATGTCCCCATAGACTGGCCGGATAGCGCAATTTTCTCTTTGTTTTTTGCTATTGTACGTACGATTGACTCCGACAGTTAAATTCACGAAAGACTTCTGTGGCCCCAACGCCCGTCTCAAAACGGATTAAAATTTTCATTTTTATATCTAACGTTAACGATTTACGTTTTAATTTAAACACTTTTGATCAGCGCACATTTTCACGTTTTCACAAGACGAAACTGTTCAAACTGAAGTGAATGAAAAGTAAATCCTATTGTTTAAAAAAATCAATAGAAGGAGAAACGTTTTCTATCACTAGTTCCAGGAAATGTCAAAGCCTAACAAACAAGTCCCCATAAAAAAATATGCATAGTGGGACATAGTTTTCTAGGAAATTCCTGAGTCTAACAAGGTCCAATAAAAAATGATGCAAGCATTATATGTATATATTTCAATGTCCGTTAATTATTAATATTTACGGATAATACGTATTATGAACGTCTAAAAAAAAAAGATTCGCATAAAAAGGGGTCATGCAAAGCGTGGTATAACTCTATCGGTATTTTTTTTTAAATCTTTGAGCAAATTTTTTTACAATAATTTTCACAGTTTGAATTAGGCTCTCAAATCTCGAATTCCCCAATTTTTGGGGGTTTTCAAATTATTGGAGAAAGGGCGATACCTCTCCAACTCTCTTGGAGACCCTCCTGGGGACCACCCAGCCTCTATAAAGTGGATACCCTGAATTGGGGGAAAAAAACCTAGCGATTGAGCGTGATCTCGGCCAAATCACCTCCTTGCACAACCGTTGGCCTATAAACTGTACGGTCCTTAACAAGTACTGAACCCAAGACCCTTCATGGGTTGTGGCGGTACAGGTTTTTATTTTTTATTTTATTTTATTTTTTTTGTGTATATAATATAATATGTATCTCATATTTATATTGGTTTTGATAACAATAAATAGAAATATATCGTTTCTAAACTAAAAAAACTTTTGATTTGTTTTTGTGAAATTTTTACTATAGTTTAATATATTAAAAACAATATTTAGGAGAAGTATTGCGATCTTAAAAATTACGAAACCGAGTTTTCAACGGAAACAGACATTTTAAGGAAATTAATACCTTACATATAAGGTCGTAAGAACTAATGGAGAGTGACGAAAGTCGCACAAGCGGATGAAAGGGGTGGCAAAAAAGTATGGTAATAACTGAGGCCAAAAAACGTGTCTGATTTCAAGAAAATTTTTTATCGTCTACGCCGAAAGTGGTCTCATAAAAGACTGAAAATATGAAGGCCTGCCACCCTAGATCCGCAGCAATCAAATTTTATGGGTCAACGAATTAGTCATTTTCGTCACTTTTTTTCAGATTTTCCTCAGTAACTCGCTCCTAGTGCATTTTTGATAATACGTGGACTTGGCAAATTTTAAATAACATTTCTGTAAGTTTTACACTAAGTATATTTTAAAATCCGGAACAGCTGGTGGGATACTGGGCCGTACAAATCTGCAAATTGTCAAAAAACGCAAAACTTGGATATTCAGTTGTTTCGCCGATAATAACTATTTTTTAGTGCAATTTACTGCAAAATGCATAATTCCGTCATACTTGAGCAGAAATTAATTTCTACTCAAAGTAGGGTGGTAAGTGAAAATTTTTGAATAAAAGTTATGATAGATGAAAATTTGTAATTTTGTTTTTTTAAGTACTACAACTGGACGGACCAAAAATAAGTTGGTTAAAATAATTTAGTTTTTTAAATCAATTATAAGAAGTTCCTAAATTAATTTATTAGGATATAAAGAAAAAAACATGGGTGTATCAGAAACATCGATATTTTTATGATGAAGCCCGTTACATTAAGACTTGACTTTTGATGTTTTTAAATATTGATGCGTCGATGCTTTAATTTTTTTTTTTATTCGCTTGTATGCAACACCTTTGAAACCCGTTATCTCATTAACTACCTATGGAATAAAATATTAAAATTTGCTCTTTTTGCGCTAAATTTAACGATTTTGATTTGTGTAGCATAAAATAGCATATTTTTAAATTTTGTACTGATTAGTTAATTTTGATGGTAATAATATAACATTTAACGTTTGAACTAAATTATATATATATATATATATATATATATATATATATATATATATATATATATATATATGTATATAGGCATAGGCAGGTTTGTAAATAGTAATTGTTTTTTAATTTAATTTCACTATTATTATCCCAATTAAATTGTATTAAATGTATAGATTAAGTTTCTCATTCATCTTGATTTAGGTTATTGGTTAATTGCTGTATTAAAATAAGGTTTTTTTCTCAGGCAAAACGTTACACGTAATTTTAATTCAGAGGTTGTAACACACAAGGCTATATAAGCTTTCCTGATATTAATATTATAAATTCAACAAAAATGATTACATGTTTAAAATATTATATACACAATTTTATAGATTTTATTTTAGGTTCTAACTACACAATTTTGAACATTTCGAGTTTTTTATTGGACGAAAGTCCGGTCTCTATTTACTACTCATTAACCCTTCACTATACACAATTGGTATGAAACACCAGCACACATATGGTCCGAGAATTAATTCGCATAATTACAATTAAACCGAAATGTTTACGAACTAGATTAAATTTTATCAATTATTACAATTGACGGCGAAACGTCATAAATGTTTATCCTTTTTTGAATAGCATTTGTATTATAATTCTGCGTGTTTTAATCAAAAATTTTTAATTGAATCTGATTCTTGCACTGTATGCTGTATTATTAACACTGAATTCGCCAATGACTGGTTCGATGGTCTATCATCAAGAATGAGATGACAAAATTCATCTGAAGTATAACGAAATATTGCTCCCAGGGGTTGGCACAGAAAGGGATATTTCTTTCGGCTTTATCATTGCTTGATGTTATCATCTTAAGACAGCTTACTGCACTAATATTTTTTAATCATTGCAAAATGATTCATTCAATTTGTGGTATACGTACAAGTATTCCTACTATTAATGTATTTTTATAGTAAACTTTAAAGTGGACGTTTAATAAATATCATTTAAATAAATATTTTTTTCTTGCTAATAAGTAAATCTATTTTTTTAGCAAACATCCTAAATCGTTTTGTAAACCGAAAAAAAAAGTCAAATAATATTTTATTTTAAAATTTTCTATGCTATATTTTCAAAATACAGATATATGAAATTTGGTTTAATATTCAACTGGCCACAGGGAGATTTATTGCTGATCGAGATTGTCACTAAAAGTGTTAAAATGTCATCAAACCTAAGAACAATATGATTTATGCAAAACAAAATGTCTTCATTATTTTAGTTTATTATTTTGCAAATCAGACGCAGAATCAAACTCAGAACTTCAATCAAAATCTAATTTCGGTTACAAAATTCATAGAGCACAAAATTAAATTATTGGTTATGAAATAAGAAAAATTGCATTTTAATTAAACTAAATTAGAATGGATGAAAAAAACTGTAAATTACTATGTCCATCCCATCAGGGAAGAGAAGGAAAAAAAACTTTTTTTCACATCACATTAGTACAGAGCTGAAAACCGTTGTTAGCAGTCCGTAGTTAAATGAGTAAGTAACACGGAACCTACCCGCTTAAATGAGATTTTCACGAACGAGGTTTTTTTTCAAAGTAAGAGAAAACCTATTGGGAAATAATTATGCAGCAGTTTTAAAAGAACTAAAACAAAACCTTTATTTTATGAATGCTTACTTATACTTATATTGATGTTTACAATTTTCCACTAAATAAATACAGCACCGCATAAAAAAAGAAATAAATAAAATGGAATACAGATAAAGTGATTGTTTTGTATTTTACAGAACATTAACCACACAGGCACATTTTTAATTATAAAATTTTCCATCGTATTGACTTCCGTGCGAGGACATCCATACAACTTGAAATTTAAATTTAGAACTAGAAATTTTCTTTCATGTTTATAAATATTTTCTTATTTTTACTTAGTTATTTTATTTTAATATTTATTTAATTGTTTTTCTTATTAGTTATTCTATTATTATTTCTTTCTTTTTTTTTTTTTTTTTTTTTTTTTGTATGAATGAGCACATTTATCGCCGTTAGTAGTAATGGCCCTTATTGTAGCAGATTGTAATATTTGTCAACAAATAAAAATTTAGAACACTTTTAAATTGTGAATTTCCTGAAATGAAAGTAACAAATATTTTTAAATCAATAGAATTTGTACTTTTTCATATACAGTTTTTGTCCTAAAAAGCTTATTATATTTATTATTTTTTAGTCTTACATTAATGATAAAAAAAAAAAAAACATTATCAGATTTTATTATGTCGTTAAAATAGTAATAGTATTAGGGGGAAAACAAGAAATAAGACGTGCGAAGTAATTTTCTTTTCAGTTGCATCAAAGGATTTTTCAAAAATTATATTGATGGAGACCAAAGCATGGTTTTGAAAAAAAAAATATTTTACAACGTAAGACAGAAACTCATTTCGGAACTATTTTATTTTAATTTTGTCAGTATTGATATGTCAGGTTGTGTTCAATTCCGTGTATGTATATATGCGAATTTATGATTTTTCTGCATGATGAAATTTTGTCAATTTCTACGACGTTAGCTTTAAAATATTGATTTTCAATTATTTATAATTACTTATATCTTCAATAATTCTTTTTTTTTTGCTCTTATGTATATAAAGTTTGTGATTAGTGTTTTAATAGTTGACGCGGTCTAACACTAACGTGCCCTGGTGTCTCTTTTAGTCACCAAATTTTTTAGATTGTATTTAAGTGAAAGCAGCACAATACTTTTAGAGTACTGTGTAAGGATCAGATTGTATATTTTTGAAATATTCGGATTGTATGTAATAGCAAATATATAAATAAATATTTTTAATACTTTCAGGATAAATAAAGGAAATGGAACAAAGTTTCGGGGATTGAAGGAGAAATGATAATACTGATGTGTGCCTGTGCAGGATCTGTTTTATATTAGCGAAAATCGGACATTGATTTTTGGAATTATCGTGTGGTATGTGTTGAAAAGGGGCATATTTCGCCCTGGAATGACACCTTTTGAAGATATCCATCTTTCACATACGTCCAGAAATACCCTCTAAAATTAGTCGATGAAGCTATCGCTATTGGATATTATTATTAGCAGCACTAGGGTACGACAACAATCCCGTCCATTGCTGACAGATTGCAGCTGTTCTTCGGCGCTATTAGACATCTGGACAATCTTCCAGATCATTCGCATTCTTTTCGATCGGTTGGGCTTGGTTCCAAATCGATATCGCTGCATTCAGGTGCATTTATATTTTGTCTAAACTGCAGTTCAGAGTTGCTATTTTGCATTTCGCGAGATTGGTTTACCTTTTCCCTCGGAGTACCGTATTGATGAACGGATAACCAATTTGCATGCCGATTTCAAATGCAAGAATTTATTGTATTGCAATCCAGAGATTTCCATATCCATTATCTGAGATTCATAAATAAATTATCATTTGTAATTTAACCGCAGATCATGGATATCCGTGATTGTTTCTATCGTAAGGATCTTCGAAGACATGATGTAAAATTGAATAGTAATTTCCATAATTCGGTAAGTAGAGTAGAATACCGAAGGGGGCCGAGAAAAAACCGTGATCGAAATTTATTTTATTTATTTAATTTCGCATTTATTTATCGAGTTAAGGTGAATCCAAAATATACAATAGTTATATGTTAAACATTCATGCAATTTAAAATAATTTAACTAATTTATTAAACACATAAAAGTATCAATACAATAAAGGTGTAAAACATATTACAACTCAGTATTAACATATCCTAAAATTTATAATCGTTAAAGAAGTTCAATTCAAAAAAAAAAATTCCTCTAGATTCCTAATTGTCCCTTCATTTTAAATAAAATATTGCAAGTTATATATTCGAAAAAGGTTTTTTCATAAAGAAGATTTTGTTTGTGGTAAAGGATAACACCAATTGATATAAGTTTAAGCAAAATCCTTCCGTGGGACTTCGAGATCCATTTTGCACATAGATAGACAGAAATTGCTCGTCATAGTGGATAATCTCTCTCTCTCTCTACATATATATATATATATATATATATATATATATATATATATATATATATATATATATATATATATATATACACACACACACAAACGTTTAAAAATAGCAAATGGTTAAATATTTTTATACTACTACTAGTTCTTATCTTCCACCGAACACCGGTTTTGAGTGGGTTGATACCAAGCCAAGGCCACTGTCAGAATTATAATTCGTTTATTATCTTCAAACTTAAATCTCAGAAATTGCTTTCCCTTCTACCGAAAATAGAGTTTGAGGAATTATGAATGTCTCACACATATACACCTTTGCAACATTAACTACCATCATTACAACTACCGATTCGAAATTGTAGGCCGTGTGCCTTTAGGGAGATTTCATATCACGTAATATATTATTACAATTTAGTTCCGAAAAAGATATTACAAGTGTACTCACGCTACTCTGAACCATTCTGTAATCCGAACCACCAAAAAAACAACAACAAATTGAAGATTTAATTTTAAGCCTACACATTCGTTCAATAGAACCGTTCTTTATTATAAAAACTTGCTGAACAATATGCGTTAAACTTTTGACACCGACAACGTGCGACAACGATAAGTTGATATAAAAGACCTCGCGTCCTATAGATGAGTGAAATATGCGACAAGTTGTGGCAAACGTCGCGAGTATTCGGATATTCCAATTCTGTTAGGATTTACTTCGCAACAAAACCCACACGTCCGCTAGAAGCGTAAAATGTGAGACAAGCGGTCGCCCGACGAATAGTTGCTGTAAATGTCACAAATATCCATGCTTATTTCAACTGAGCTCATTGCCATTCTTCTTTATTTAAAATAAAATTAAGCTATCGTAATTCGGAAGCGTATTTATTTTTTCAGTTTCTTCATCTATGTATTCTTAATTCAATGAGTAGTTTACGCTATTCAAAAATATCATTAACTACGAGTAACGAGAGCTTTAAGAAAATACAAAAAAGATTGTTTTTCAAGAATTGTTTTATCCGATTTTCAACATACTCCACAGCCTCGGATGCATCCCTGTAATCTACATATTTACCAACTTTTTTCTCTACGGCCCAATCAATTATTTATTTATTTTTTGTTTTTAAGTGTTTTGTGTCAAATGTTTAATTTGTGTCAAATCGTTTTCTTAATCTTAAAAAGTAACGATGATAAATCGCCTTGAGGAGGGTGAACCATGAACGAAACCAGCAATGGAATTTAATGTAGGTATGTCCACTATCTCTGATATTTAAAAAATGAATAATACATTTTGATACATTTAAATTTGGCTGCTTGCATGGAACAAGGTTCAAGTGCTAAAATTTGGCGAATTGGAGCTGTTTGACGAAGCGGATGCAGTCAGAGCCCTAGAAAAATATTTCTAAAGAAAACAATTAAAAAAAAATTTCTGAACAATATAAACCTATCGTAAAAATATTTTTTAAATATAATTTTTGTTTTTAAATTGCTACTTCCTGAATGAAGTTAGTATTTTTTTTCTAGTACAGTAGATCGAACCTTCTTGGTTTTTATTAGTTCGCATCAGTGAGAGTCTACTATTTAGGAGTGTGTATTTTTTGTTTTTAATTTAAAAAACAATTTTGAAAACCTGCATCCAATCTTTGGTTTCTTAGATTGTAGTTGGTATGATCTAAAATTCTTGACATCTTAAATTGCATGCATCTTATATGCAGTGTCCCAGGTAGCCTGTTCCCATCCCCCTTTCAATTCTGGAATGTTTAGAATATCAGAATGAGATTTGGAGGAACTCATTCGGGTAACCTGAAGTTTGACGACTTTGTAACCTACCGGAGTATTCCTCCAACGATTCTAACTCAGGAATTCCCAATTTAATGGGGTAAGTTTATTTACGGATTCTGATAGGAAATAAAATTAGTTCCAAATTTATCTGAAGGAAATAATTTTTTTTTTTAGAACTAAAATCATTTTGAAATAAGTCTACTTTCATTCCAGAAGGCTAAATATTATAGTGACAATAATAAATAAGAGAACAGCAAAATCCGTTTTTTTTTTTTTTTTTTTTTTTTTTTTTATCGTTCTGGAACGAAAGCAGACTCATTTCAAAGTGATTTTAATTCTCTACAACGTTTACTTGAATAATTTTCTAAAAAAAATTATTTTCCTTCAGAGAAATTTGGAATTTTGTAAAAACCGTTTTTTAGCGATTAGCGCCCTCCATACACACCAGATTAAAAAGTGCCCGATATGAATTCCTTTTAAAATTTAATTTCTTATCAGAATCCGTAAAAAAAAAATTACCCTATACCATTGGGAATTTCTGAGTTAGAGTCGCTGGAGGTTACCTAACAAATTGATATCCCCCAAATTTCATTATTATATTCTAAATATTCTAGAATTTAAATGGGGGAACAGGTTATCTGGTACACCCTGCCTACGTTAAATTCAATGTTGCTTATATTTGATTGTAAATTATAATGCAAATACATTTCACAAAAATAATTTCATTTATACAAGACCCCTGTTTCGGACATTCGCTATGCCAAAATAAATGATTGAGGAAGGATGTTTGGACCAGAAATGTCTGTTTCGTCTCAAACCCACACCTGGTCAAACACCACGTAACATTAATAGAAGTTTAAAATCCTTTTAGCAACTAAAATCCAGAAGGTCTCTGCATATTCAGGTGAGTATTATACATATTAAATTTAACCGAAAATTAATGAAGATATTGTTAAGTGATCCTTTTGTCACGAAGAACTTTTTAAAATTTAAATGGGAATATAAAAATATATAGGTACCCTATAATATTAGAAACTGAAAGGAAATTTTGAAGCAAACTGATGAGCTTGAGTGTTTTAATTATTAGTTAATTTATTGTACAGGATTGAATGAGGAACGTGTGAAAAACTTATAGTTATGACTGTTATAAAAAAAACAAAAAAACATTATTGTGCATAACTAACATAAAATATATTACCCGTGAACAGAATCTGTTATTCACATTAATGCATATATTATATTTATATATTATTTTTGATTTACATCTTTTATTAGATTTTTAATTTTTTTTTTTTAAATAGGGATTTTAAAATATCATTTTTTAAAATAGGACCACTATTAATCTCAAAAAACAATTTTATTAATAAAATTTGAACAAATTTTATTATTAAATATGAAGAACAATGTGTTATTCCATCATTTTTTTTTTTGACATTTTCAAACCTTTGTAGTTTATTAATAGACATAAAGTAAAAATAAATTAATATGTACCACTCTAGGTAGGCCATACAAAGTTTTATAAACATGTTTCCTCTTTAATGTTAATTCCAGTTATTATTTGACGAGTATGGTCAAGCAATCAGATTGGTGATGACACTTGTCTCATTCAAAATATCCATCACTTTTTTTCTAATTGTTTCATTATTATTATTATTCATTATATATATATATATATATATATATATATATATATATATATATATATATATAAACAAAAATCAAATCTCATTTACAATGAGTTCTTAATAATGTAAATTTAAAAGAATTGTTTTTGGGGATTCATATAGGTCCTATTTTAATATATGACTGATTAATTATTATGTTTATATATTATATATAGCATATTGTGTCTTGTATATTTATTTAAAGCGAGGCAGCCTAGTGTGTAGAGTACTGACTTCCTTTGCTAAACGAATTACTAATTAAACCTGGCACATTAATTTTCTTTTGACCGAATATGAGTGGGCTTCGTCGGAGTGGATACCGTCTTTTGACATATGCTTCACCGGTATGAAATGATTACCTGACATTAGTCGGAGGATAAATAAGGCGATTGGATCGCGGTCTCTGAATGACATCTAAGGTCATGAATCGGACATTTTTATCAGTTCCTGCCTCATAAGCTCTGCATGTGCAATTGCAGAATTTATTATTGTTCCTTCTATTATGTGTATATTTAGTATTTATTATTAATATTACCATATTATTACCATTACCACCATTTCATTTAATTTTTTTAAATGTGAAGTTTCTGAGGCAATAAAAACGTCTTATTCAAACTGTTTGTAAATGGTGCAAATTTTCTCTCTTTTCATTTGTTTTCACGAGAAAAAAAAATTGATTACGCCTCAATCACTTTGTTTTAAATGTCGCAAGAACTTGAGTAAACAAGCTAAGCCTTAAGTTCTAAGAATAACCATGGAAGGGACTTACTTCAGATTCACAAACAGTGATTGTTTCCAAGACTTACTATTGTCTGCAATCTAGCATCGAGGATTACTCATATCTACTCAAAATCCTCATCTCTCATAGTCTTGTGTGAAAATCCTTTCTACCCGATTGCATTGTTCTCTTCAACACATCCGACACAATAATGTTCACTTACATTCAGTTGATACAACAATAGGACTGAGCTTTGAGATCGGGAGCTTTAGAGTAGGGAGAGGAATTTAAAAACGGATTTATTCCGTAATTTCCCACCTGATAACAGGATCTGAGGAGGGTGGGTGAGTTTATATTATAAGAGATTACTTTAGTTTAATAACAATTAAATCAGAAATAAATGTATCTTAGAGAATTAAAAACTTATTAATACTTTATATATATATACATATATATATATATATATATATATATATATATATATATATATCAATTTTAAAAAATGCTTAAGAGTCGTGATAACTATATTTAAATTTTTAGTATATTCATTTATCAATTAAATAAAAGGCTCAACATCCAGTAAAGAAGACGAGGTCTACCAGATACGTTTCCACCATATTGGATTTTTAAAGTTTACGATGACTATATTAAATTCTTTGCAACCTAAAATTCGGTATTCTAGACTGGGTCGCTAGTTATCTTTTTAATTTACTAATCACTTACCCATATAAGACTGATTAGGCCCCCTTCTATACTTTAAACCTTCAATCCATGTGTATTTTATTATTTTTTTTTTTTTTACTTTTGCGAGATCCAAGTAAGTAAATTCGTTTAAGAAACCAGGAGGTGTCAAGAACATGGAGAGAAACTACACTTTTTTTTAAACTGTACAATAATACAATAAGCCATACTTAAGTTCGATTCATATCATTTTTACAGGAAAAAAAAATAAATAAAATTTCAAAAATAAATAAAATAAAAAATATTAAAGATAAATAAATTAAATAATAGCCAAATAAGTAAATAATTAAGGTTAAGAAAATTACAGTTGAGTTAAAATGAAATAAATTATCTTAAATAAATTCATGCCAATGTACAATATTTACACTCAGCATAGGTAACTCTGAACCAATCTTTTCACCGTTCCAACATATGGAGGGCATGGTAGGGATCCAGGAGCCCTTCTCTCTCAGACGAGTAACTGATACTGAAAGCCAGTGGAGGCTGATTGAGGGTACTATAGCCGCTGACGCTTAAAAGAACACTTAGGATATTTTATCAAGAGAGATATGGTCTCATTGCATGTTTTTAGCAGAACCATATGAATCTAAATGCGATATGATGGCCAGTGTTGAAAATTAGTAGAATTTTCCGGAATAAAGTCCATGAAGTTTATACAAATGGAGTGACATATCTTAAATCTCGATGTCTTGAAAAGGTCGTTGAATGGTCCCAGCATGCTAAAAATTGCTTCGTAAATGATTAGTTAGCAATGTGAACTTTATAATATTCTCAGCTTTTCACGTTTTTTTTTTTGTGTTTTTTTATCCAGAAAAACGGTGGATGAATTTGTACCTCTTTCTCAAGACGGAAGGTGTCGCTACCAGTTTCTTAGGTGACGTGAACTTTCTGCCGTTGCTGATGGAAAAGGTTGACTTTTGACAAATGTCAGACTGACCTTATACCAACACCTCCACACTCCGATTTCGGGTCCTAAGGAGTTCCTTTTTTTTTTTCTCTTCATCGTAAGATAAAATTTGTATGATTTAATAAGTAAATCATTAAAACCATTTGCATAATGAGACTATAAAATTCATGCCGTTTAAGCCGTAAAATAAGTTTAAACAATTATTTAAAATAATTATATGTGATAAACATTTATGAAATTACCATGTTTTCTTAAAAAATTATTTTACATTTTAATTGAAACTCGCTAAAACTATTTAAAAATAAACAATAATAATAATAGGGAGAGGGTGAGGCACTAGAGTCTATTATTAAAAGTCTTGTTTTAAAAATCTTGGTTGCTTACTTATTTTTCTTTTATTCAATTAATCTATCTATTAATTTTAATTTAATAAATTATTTTACTTATGTTTATAATTATTTTTTTCTTTATTCTGTATATATGGTGTGAATCGATACTTCAGTCCTAATTCCTATAACCCTTGAGTGTGGTATTATTATTTTTTGGTATTATTTTTCAATATAAATCTAAAAAAACAAAAACAAAATATTCAATGATTTTGAACGAAGTCTTCAAAATGGGATTTAATAGCTAATTAAGAGATAGTACTTCACTCCAAGATATTTAAGCATATCTATACTGAAGGATGGAGGGAGGTAATTTTGTGATAATAAAATATTATGTCAATGTTAATGCTCTCTCTGGTCTACATATGTGATATTATCTTTTTCAATCCTGATGGTACCTAAATTGCTCAAATAATCACTGTTTATTTATTTTATAGTATATGAGAGACTTAAGCTTTTTTTAAAATATTCCAATAATATCCTGAATGAAGTAAATACAGCAATAAAAATTATAGAAAAAATATACATTTCATACATTAAACCTCCGAGTACGATACAGCGTTTGAAGAAATCCTTTGACACAAGCTCAAATTCAATGAATTCCAACGTGGAACTATCTGGAATGTTTAGTAACCTAACGGGAAATATTAAAGGACCTTTTCGAATATACGGGCCATTCTTCAAAAATAGGGAGATTTTTTTATAATTTTCTTATTACTTCATACAGCACTGTAATTTTTTTAAAAAAAATTTATTGATTATAATTGCATCTCAGACACTGTTGTCAAAATATCCCATCGTAATTATTTCTAGAACGGAGTATAAATCAAAATATTCCAATTTTCAAAATTTAGGGAGTGAGGGTGTGTGTGAGGGAGTGAGCATAGTAGAGTTGGGGAGTGGGGGAGTGGGGATAAGGGAATATTACAAGGAAATAATAAAAATGAAATTATAGTTTTATAAAAATATCTTTAGTTTCAATAATTTTTTCAAAACATTCTTACTAAATTATTGTTGCATTATTATTATTATTAAATTATTACAAAGCGTAAGAGATAAATTAATTTTAGCCAATTAATAAAGCAGCTGAACTATAAAAATTGAGAGAGTGAGGTGTGGGGGAGTGACATTTTTGCACGTATTCATTACTTACTTACAAGAACTTAGCACACTTTTTATCTTAGCATCTCACAGTCACATCATGTTATAGGAGGTTCCTCTCAATATCGGTTACAATTTGGTTCGGAGGGAACTGGTAAGGCTTGCCAACTGTTTTCCTTGGCTGTATAAGGCTGCGAGACAACTTTGAGCTCTTTTTGAACAAAGGCGAGGGACTGAGGGAATAAGGTACATGACCAGGCGATAAGCAATAAATTTAAATAATTGTTAACATAATAATTCCAGATGCATCAAAAAAGCCCGATTTCTTCATGGGACTGAGTTTTTCCTTTTTTCCGAAGAATGACCCATATACGAATTTTTATCTCGAAAAGGAGACTGGAGTCCTTTCGGGGTCTCCACGGCATTAGATATGACTTTTTTTGGGGGGAGGGGTTAGTTGATTATAATAATACTTTGGATTATTTAGTAAATTTACAAATAATTTCTTATATAAAATAAATTTATCATAATTATTTTTTACAAATGATTAGATAAAAAAAGGAAGCACACATAGTGGCAGCAGAATCACATCAAAGAATTATTCAAACTGACCATATTATTATTAATTGCTTAATTATTATTATAAAACAATCCATAGCTATAATTAAACTATTGATCACTAGTATCTATAAATAAAAATACCTACTATAAACAATTGGAAAATTCCAAAATCAGATCTATGAAGATCAAATACAGCACATCTCACATCAACCTTTCAGAAATATGCATTAAACAGAGACAGCACTTCACTCCAAGATATCCAAACACATACTTGTCTCTTGTTGAGTTTTTGCTCTTTTATATTTCGTAAAAATACCTTTTTAATTTACCGAAAAGTTTCTTGCAAAAGTTAACAATTTTGGCAATGATTGCAAAAACATTGTGTGTAAAATATATTTGTCTAAAAATATAATGTGTTTAAAGTGCGCGTCACTATTTAATTTACTCTATTTTTTTAGGAAAAAATTGTTTGTTTCATTTTTACAATACATCTTTTTTGTAAATTTGTATTTATTTCTTATTTTTTATATGCATGCCCTCTTTATTTACTAGTATCTAGATTTAAGAAATATTGGATATTCAAAATGGAGGGAGTTATTGTTGACCGTATATTTATATTTAAAGGGAGAAGTTGATCGGGGGTGCGGTCAAAGAAATAGACTACTATAAGTGTGAAGTTATATAATTGTGCCTACGTTTCGGCCTAAGTTTTAGGCCATCTTCAGGGCAGCGAGGCGTGTGGTCAAGCGCCAACTTTTGTTGTGGGCCCCGTGTGTGTTGATTCATAATGGAGGGAGTTATTGTTGACCGTATATTTATATTTAAAGGGAGAAGTTGATCGGGCGCTTGTTGAGTTGGCTGTTGACTGTTGAGTTGGCGCTTGACCACACGCCTCGCTGCCCTGAAGATGGCCTAAAACTTAGGCCGAAACGTAGGCACAATTATATAAGTTCACACTTATAGTAGTCTATTTCTTTGACCGCACCCCCGATCAACTTCTCCCATTGGATATTCAAATTGGAAATTGGAAATATTTTCAAAAAAATGAATTATTTTTATCTTCTGTCTTTTAATTTCTTAGGAAGTTCTTATCAATACATTAAATGAAGGATAATATATAAGAGGACTCATACTGACTGTTAGTCAATGACCTTAGATTCCCAGCAAGATGTAGATAGCTTGATTTACTTTAAGATGTTGGAAATTTGTATATAATTGGCAATGGGAGAGAAACATAAGCTGGGTCAAGTTAAATTATTGATATTGTGTATATATATGAACACGTTCAAGTATTAATTGTGATTATAGATGCAATATTTGATGAATTTATACAGATTGTTCTGAAGATGAGGGAATATTTCCCCGAAACGAAAACCTAATAAATTAAAATGATAATTATAATGGAAGTTATATATTTCCCTTCATTTAGGGAATTATTTTTATCAACGAGCTCACAATCTATGAAGAAAAAGCACGATAAAATTTGTATTTATTTTTGGACTTATGCAAAAAGAAAACCAAACATAAAGGCGAAATTAATTATCAGAAAAAACAAAAAAAAAAAGCGGAAGCGCCAAGTTTTAATTTCCTATTAGTAAATACGGGGAGCGGAGTAGCTAAGCGGTAAGGCACAGTGTTACCATGCTCCCGGTCCCGGGTTCGAGACCGGCTGTGGCAGATAATTATTTATTCTGTTATCAGCCGTAGATCGACCCAGTGGGATCGAGACCCTCCCGGGAATCACCCAGCCTCTATAAAGTGGGTGCCCTTAATTGGAGGGAAAATCTGGCGGTTGAGCGTGATCTCGGCCAAAACACCTCCTTGTACAACCGTTGGCTTAGAAACAGTACGGTCCTTACCAAGTACTGAACCCAAGACCCTTCGTCGGCTCTAGTGATGCAATTTTTTTTTTCTTTTTTATTAGTAAATACGAGGGTGAAAATGAAAAAAGTAGTTTGGGGTCCCAAAATGACCCCATGGTACTTAGCATTTCTCAAGACCCCGTGGTATTCGGAGGGATAACTTGACACCAATGACCCTGTTTTTTTTTCTTTTGTTTATTTGAATTAAATTTTAAAAATAAAAAAAATCTCTGCTCACGCGGTCACGCATCACAAAGGGAACGGCTTGTGAATTATCTTCACAGTTTCCCTTTACCAGACTTGAATCATTTTATTTTGTTCTCGAAACATAATTCCAGCTATTAAACCGTCAATCGGACTCTATAGGGTAAATGTTTAGGAGGCTGAGGTGGCGTCCATGAGCTATCATTACCTTATCTGTTGTGTATTAATTAGATAGCACTATAACCAAGAAGCCACCTGTTCTAGGCAGAGTAGACATCAGTCACTGGCGACGTCCGCACAGGTCCTAATCTAGTAATCTCCCACAGGTATACTGCCACCATTCCGATAAGATTGCCCGAATCGAAATTATTTTGCATACCGCTTTATCCTTTCTGGTACACCACTTATCGGAAAGCATAACATCGCTAATTATTCTGTTACAACAGTAACCGCTAATTATGATTTTGTATTCAATTGTAAAAGAAGTAATCGGTTAATAAAACTTAAATTAAAATATTTTCATTTTTTTTTTTTTCAAACTTATGTCTTCAAGGAAGAAAAGTTACTTTACTTCAACTTTAATAGATCATTGTTAGAAATTAAAAATAAAAAAATTGATTCTCGCCTGTAACATATGCAGGTAATACAACTTCAGTCACAGAGATCCAACTCCAATTCAGTTTATGCAGAAAGAATACGTTTCGATTCAGTCTGCCGCTTTCCGTCGAGCCTCACATGTCCGAGGGGGAGAGGGATAACCGTCTAGAGCAGGGGTTCCCAGGTTTCATTGCACTTTTTAGATAAATGGGCGTACTATTACCTGGTTTTATGATATTATAATTAAAGATTCGTCTTCATTAAAAAATTCAAACTGATTTACAAAGGTTTATTTAGCAAACAAAACAATATATATTGCAGTAAATTTGCTTAAGAAAATAATAAATTGAAAATAATGTTCAAGCATCCAAAATCAAAAGTTTATCGATTTCGCATAACAGTAACAGTAAGATTCACATAACACAAAAATGTCTGCATGCATAAGTGTATCCACCAAAAGTAAGAAATTTGGACGTTGCGAACAAAAGAATCAATATTTTTCGGTTGGACGCTTGTTTTGTTTTTGTTTTTTTGTTTATATCCAGAGCATCAATCTTAGGCTTGATGGAGCTCAACTTGACTCTCAAGTCCACTGAGTACTATCTTACTTTATCTTACTACGATAACCATCCTATATAATTTTTATCGGTAGATCATGTTTATTCATCTTATAGCAACTATATCAATATCGAATATTGATACATTGAATAATAATTTTTAAAAAATTGTTATCCCTCACTGAACGAGTTAAAAAGGTGATTCTATCCATGGCTTATGTTTGCTTGTTCCCCCACCAACTTGAACGTCCTTGCGTACCACCAGTGGTACGCGATTCTCAGTCTGAGAACCCCTGGGCCGAGGGAATCTCAGGTAGCGTGGCTATCCTGGGATGGCGGTCACCCATCCAAATGCTTAAGGCTAAACCTCACCGTTTTAGTAATTTTATGGCCACCACTTCGCGGTTCAAAATAAGGAAAGTTTTCTACTAAATTTTCTTGGAAACGGAATATCCGATTTTCGTTCTGTAAATTGCAACTTACTCCTCATTAACATAGAATTGCCAATAACTATGTTTGAAGGTTGTAGTATGACAAATTAAGGAAGTAAAAATATTTAAATACAAAAACTGGGCTTAATTTGAATAAAAAAAAAAGTCTTATACAGCTTTACGGTTAGGTGTGTAGATTATTTTGGTAAAAAAAATTGAAGAAAACAATATTTAAAGCCGCCTAATTAGTAAAATAAAATTTTCATGCCAAAGGGCGGATGGGGAGCGCTTAGCTGGAAGGGTGGCGTACCCGAAAGGGGAAGGCACTAGTGGGGAAAAACATTTTTATCTGTAATAAATTGGCACCAGAGACTTTGCTACAAACATTTATTGAAAGGAACAGAATCTGAAATTTTCCTACAATTCTTTTTTTTTCACCGGATTTTTCAACTATATTAAATATTTTATCTCATTTGGTTATAATGGAAGATCTTTTTAAATAATTTTAAAATTTGATTATGGGTGTGAAGTCAGATTTCTTCCTTTCAATATTGATATTTATTAAAATTGCTTTCAGAAATTTACATTATCTACGTTTCGGGGAATTTCCCCCATCTTCGGGATAATCCATTATTTGTCTTATTTTTTACTCTATTAGTACATTTATCTATAAAATCATTTTATATTGCCAATAAGTCATTAACTACGTTTCGGGTAATTTCCTCATCTTAATATTATTACAAGGACCTTTTTCTATCATATGTAACAATAATAGAAAAAGGTGCTAGTTACACTCTTGTGTTAAGTGTTTTATGAGATAAATTTTGACTTATTGGCAATATAAAATGATTTTATAGATAAATGTACTAATAGAGTGAAAAATAAGACAAATAATGGATTATCCCGAAGATGGGGGAAATTCCCCGAAACGTAGATAATGTAAATTTCTGAAAGCAATTTTAATAAATATTAATATTGAAAGGAAGAAATCTGACTTCACACCCATAATCAAATTTAAAAATTAAATATTTTAATTTCCCCAACTATATTCTGAAATATTGTAATTTTACCCGACTCTTTTGAATTTGAACTTTTCACGTAACTATTGCAAATGTTGACACATGACAAAAATATTTTTTTTTTTTTCTATTCAAACACAATATTGTATCGTTAAAATTCCAATCTAACACAAAAGGAATGAATAAATCCACACAATAGAAAACTTTCAGCTCCAACATATAATGTACCTGAGGATGGATGGTGTGTATAGCTACAGCCCATTACTGTTAATCGAATTAAACATTTCTTCACCTAAACCATTAAAATAATGTATTGGTATTGCTTTTTATTTTCAGTGACTCTTTGGGAAAAAATTGTGTCTACTCTTTTCGCAGTTTGAAGTAGGTTATCAATTTTCAAATTTCCCAACTTTTTGGAATTTCCAATTATCGGGAGGGGTAACACCCCATCTACCCCTTCCTGGTCGCCACACATACTAAATTTTTCTATTAGTATTTTTTTAATCAAACAGTTCGTGTCTCGTGTTGGCGTGTTTTTTATTTTGTTAGAAAAATTAGCGAAAAAAATAGATTTTCAACAAAATCTTCTTTCAGATACGTCTACCAGTCAAAAGTAGAAAACCGGGTCTCTCAAGTAAAACAAAAGATTGAGTATATATTTATTGCTTGTGATTATAGTGTTGAAAGGCATATCAATTTGTCATACTTTTCATATTTGTTTTTTCTACTAGAGAAATAGTAAAAAAAACTTTAAAAAAACTAAATTTTGAGATAGGAAAGTTCAGCTCTGCAGTGGCGAAATATTCAGTATAAGAAAAACGATTTTCATTGTATTTTTCATGTATTTGTGAATGTAAATTTTGAATGATTTTTATGAGAAATAAAGTTTTATCATAATTAGAGGGAAGGATTTCGATAATTTGGCAGCAATCATTCGATCAAGGAAAAACAATTTTCATTGTATATTCCTATTGTATACATTGATGTATGTATATCTTGCATTAGTTTTATAAGAAATAAATTACTATATAATTAAAATACCAACAAAAAATCTTTCATGTGCCTTCATCCACAATTTTCATTGTATATTTTATAAGTTTTATATGGAATAAAGGATTTTTGTTAAATACATTTTTTTTTTGAATATTCACTAAGATTGAATATACCTACTAATTGTATACCTATATTTAAATATGCATTGGATTTAATTATTAAAATAATTAGTAATACATAGTTAATGATTTTTCATTTTTTTTAGTCTTAAAACTAATTGGGGTGGCAATAATAGTTTTTTTTTAAATAATAAGATTTTAATTATTTATCCTTATAGGACAGAAATAATTTTAAGGATAAATCTCAAAATACTTCTCATGAGAATCCCGACGAACAATTTGGAAATCCTCGTGTTTTTTTAAATAATTATTTCCATCACTTTCAACTTCTTTATCGATCACTCCTAATAAAAGATGAGATTTGATATGCAAAAGGAATATAAATCAAATTAGAATATTATTGAAGATAGTTGTTGTAATAGCATAAAGAGATATTCTGCGCAAATCCGCTCTAAGCACTGTTTACAAATTATTATTCCCGATAATCCAAGTTTCATACTAAATTATACAAAATTATTAATGAAAACCGCTCAATACTTTTTTTTCAAAATTTTATATTTTAGCTGTTTTTCTTTTTCTTATAAAAAATTTCCAGTTAAACAAGACACTGGATCATCAAAAAACTCTGCTGATGTTAACTGTACCACAGCCTACGGCAACTCCTAAATCGAATTAGTTAACATCCCAGTTTCCAAATTAATTTATTTATCAAAATCGAACCGCAGGTAAAGTTTGTTAAATTTCCTTCCAATACTTGTCTTTTAAAAGGTCAATACAATTTCTTGAGGTATACAACTGTATAACTTGGCTATATCGTAATATTTATTAAGTACATTAAATACATTCTAAATTTATTTATTATTGAAATAATCACTTGATAAAATAATTTGAAATGTTATTTCTAATTAATAATTTATCACAACAGATACTTTATTTCGCTTTTGTGATACACAACTTTGCCAGATTGAAATTGTTTTTAATGATAATATCGTTGGAGTCTGGAAACATGGCTTCATCTCAAACTTTGGGTAAACTGTGCAAGATTTCCAATGATAAAATTTAATTAGATAGATTACATTTGGATATAGTTTGGGAGCTAAAACAATGAAATCGATAAAATGAGTTTTGGCCAGGTCTCAAAATCACATGTTTCATCCCCTCTACTCGGTACTGCAGATAGGCAAGATCCCCGCTGATTTTGCGGCAAATCACATGACCCCGAATCAACTTTATTTTACTTTTTTAGGGTATGTAAAAGATCAAAAATTGAAACATTTTTATTGTATCCTTAATAAATAGATGATTTACCATGGCTGTATAAGACGTTTTAAAAAAAAAAATTAAAGCTTGCGAAATAAAAATTAAAAGTCCAATTAATCAATTAAATTATGTTATCAAAAAGAGTTATTGGCTATTCTATTATAGTAAAATTATTGAATCAGCAAACAAAAATTAGTTTCATTTAGCATTTTTCAAATAATCAAGCTAATAAATTTCGCTTGAACTTTGCCGCTATCTATTGAAAAAAAAACCTTACTGAAAGTCCGTTAACACGCTCGCCGTTGCTTTTATTTTTGAAAATAAAATTGGACGTAAGATATGATCAAATTTTCATATAGGTATATTAAAATGTAAAACTTAATGTTATTTTTTTTTTCATAAAAGCATCTTAAATTAATTAATCAAAAATATCATTAAAATAATAATTATTTCGTACCAGTTTATCGTGAATAGAAACTTTATATTGCTAGAAAAATGCGTGAACACACAACTAACTATAGAAAGAATGAAAGAAAAAAAGGCGAAAAACTGTCTAAAAAAATGGTAATACTGGAGATAAGTCAGTTTAATATGGTGGATGAAGTAGAAAAATTTTCAAATCACGTAATGTAACACATTTGTCAGTTATTTTAAAAAAATAACTTTATCAAGAAATTGAAGTTCTATCACATCCACCATACTCGTTCGGGTTTCCTCCAACTGACTACCATTTCTTCAGATCGCTAGACACATTTAAAAAACAAAACAAAATATTCCAAAATGAAAACGAGATATTTTTTTTCATTTTTCGAGTGTATCGAATCAAAACCAAAAATTTTGTTCGAACAAGGGATACAACAAACCTAGTTGGTCGTCGGGAGAAATGTATGAAACTAACGTTATTTTGACTGAAAATAATATCGTTGGAAGTTTTTGTTTGTTAAACTTATTTTTTTTTAACAGACGAAATACTCATTATGGGATAATTTAAAAAAAAAAAATTGACATTTTTACAAATAATTTTAAAATATTATATTATTATGATATTACGCCGTTTTATTGCATGAGAGATATGATGCATATTGTTAACAAACCTATTAGTGTTAAGAGCAAGTGAACGACCTCATAGTCTAGCAGAGACATTCATCGTTTTATAGGCACTATCCTTACTCTTCGTTCCCACTCGACATTAGTCAAAGCTAGTAAAAGCGACAATAAAGAGGTCAGAACATGAAAGGCGAACTGTTCACCGGAATTGGAATGAGAAACAAAAACACCTACTGAGGGCGTACAGACGGGCGGTTTTAGAAATTAAGAAAAAAAAAAAAAAAGAGAGGGAGAGAGGTTCCTATTTCCAGCAAGAGCCTATGTCACGGATTGTGGCCTGACGGAATTCTGGAAATGATAACAGAACCTTCCATTTCAGCTCTGGATTAGTTCGTACAGAACCTTGCTAGTGTCTTCATGGAATAGTTAAAAATATCTCATAAAATTAAAAATGAACATATCTAAATTGTAATGAAATTGCCTAATACAGAACCAAACGAGTTTTTGTACGGCATTGCCTATCAATCATAAAAATCATAAGGAAAGCATTAACTATTTTTTTAAATTATATACTAAAAAAGGCTTAAAAACACTAAACATCACACGACAAAAAAATTTGAGCTTTGGGCATATAAAGAAGTAACACAAATCAAACTAGTTCGTTCACTCAATACAATCGATTTCATGGCATAATAACTCACTTGTAAAAATAACGGCCATTACCAACATGCCTAACGATATCAAAATGAATCTGAAAATGGTGTGGATGAGAGACCTACTCCTGCATTTTTTATTTATTTATATATTTTTTCATAATGAGAATACTGCCACCGAATACTGGATATTTTCTTCTGCATCCCTGACATACATTGTACTAGAATACTGTATTGTTGATTTATTCAGGAAATCTAGCTATTGTCAATTTATATATTAGACCGGTGTTGATTTATGAATCACAATTATATTTTTGAAAAAAAATTAAAAGTTTACATTAAGCTTCCATGAAAATTCCATTTAGTTTCCATTAAATAATATAACAGTATAAAATTATTATCTAACAGTATATTATTATTATCTATTTACTACCACTTAAATTTTAGAGTTTTTCGTCACTCTCCATCACCTTCTACGAATTTATATGTTAGGTATAAATTTTTCTTAAAATCTTTAGCTTTCCAACGTTAAATATACTGTACACCTATATTACTACTCTTATTTCCGGAAATTTGTTTTCAAGACAGAAAAATATTTCACCTCATCATTTTATAGTTTATATTTATCCATTTTTTATTACTACTAACAATGAGAGAACGTTAATTATTTCAAGTAAACAAAGTTAAAGGTACTTTAGAGGAAGCCATTTTGAAAATTCGGCATTTTAGCCCTCAGACTATTTCAATGAGGATAAGACCTAGCTTATATTAAAGATCATTTTATTTTACATTGATATAATGAGTTTTATATTACAGAGATAATCAAAATCGTAAGAGCCTTTTTTTTTGAGAAAATCTTAAAAAAGGTGTAAAATCAATAATATGGCACTTGCGGTAAGTCGATTTTAGCGAATAAGTTGCTGTAGCATCCCAGAAGGCTTAGGTGGACAAGATATAGGACAAGGAAACATATTTACCAGGCTTGTCCAATTGTTGGCCTATGCTGATGATGTAAACATTGTAGGACGCTCTCTTCAGGCCGTGACCGAGGCTTTTCTGGCAATGTAAGGCGCAGCAAACAGACTTGGACTTGAAGTTAATGAGTCCAAACCAGGTGCATGGTAACAGAAGAGACTCGTAAGCCAGGTGAAACGGTTACTATTGGACCTCATAACTTTGAAAAAGTATCGGAGTTTACTTACCTGGGATCTGTGGTCACCCAGGATAATAATCCCGATATTGAGATACAAAAGAAGATCACCTCAGCCAACAAATGCTACTTTGGGCTGGATAAACAGCTGAGCAAACGCATCCTTTCAAGTAATACCAAGCTCCACCCCTATAAATCCTTGGTGCGCTTCGTACTTCTTTATGGATAGGAGTGTTGGACAATATCTAAGGATGCCGAAAAGGAGCTCCTCATTTTTTTAACAAAAAGTACTCCGCCGTATCTTTTGAGGTGTAAAGGTTGAAGAATACTGGAGGCGACGCACGAACCAAGAGCTGCACATTGCTTTTGGGGATGCAGATGCTGTCAGAACAATGAACTTGAGGCGCTTAAGATATGAAGGGCATATCGCCAGCATGGCGGATGAAGAAATGCCCAAAATACTGCTGACACAGCCAATCCATGAGACAAGGAGGAGAGGGAGACCAAACCTGAGGTGGTCAGATGGTGTGGCAGAAGATGCTTACAACATCCTTGGAGTCAGGAACTGGAAGGCGTCTGCACAAGGCCGTGGCGATTGGAGGAGGCCAAGACCTGTTACCGGGTTGTAGCGCCTTGAAATAATAAGAATAACATCCCAGACGTACTCTACCTTAAATACGTAATTAACTTTTCGTATTTGAGCTAGGGCTATCACACGCACACAGACCATTTTGTGACACTTGGTCATTTGGACATAAATGGCCATAAAACTTGTATTTCCGTTGATAATGCGGATTAGAAATTTTTCTCGATTGCAATACTTCTACTTACTATATATTTCAGATAAACTTAAGTGAAAGTACTAACTAGATAGAAAAATCTATTCCTTCAATGATTCCATACGTTGAATTTTAATAATTCTTATTGGAATATTAAAAAAAACAAATACAAAATTACAAATTATAATAGGTTCTAAAATTTATTTTACATAGGACACTATTTAAATTCTAAATTTCAGTATTGAGCAATAAACTATATAATTAAAAATATAAAGTTTTTAATTTTTAAAAATATTCAGTTATTAACTTGAAGGTAGTGCAGTTTCTATATACAGTGTACTAATATACACTCCATATAGAAACCGCGCTACACCCCTTCTCCATCTTAGTAATAAACGGAGTTCAGCTTCTTACTGAGAATACCTCGCTACTCTGTGGTTTTGTTAAAGGGAACTTTAAGAATATAAGCATGTGAGAAGTTTCTAAATTACGACTTTGAAAATTTGTTATATTTTAATGCCTATGCCATTAGTTATTCGAAAGACTTTAATCAAAGACGTTGCTACAATTAATTATAGGGGGGAGGGGGAAAGAAAAATCTGAAATTTCTCAACGATTTTAACCGTATTTTCCAACTATATTTAATATTTTAACTATTCCAACTCTTTTGAATTAGAACTTTTCACTTACGTATTGTTGCTAATGGTGAAATTTGACAATAATTTTCTATTCTGTTCCAACACAACATTTCTTAACTTGAAAGGTATTGGTTTTAAGTTTTAGTATCTCTCTGAGCAAGATGCTTTACCATAATTTTATCTGTTTGAATTAGCTTCTCAAATCTCAATTAATTCCCAAATTCAAATGATTGGCGGTATATTGTAAAATCAACAAATTCGATATTCCAACACTAGATCAAGAAAATAGATATCAAGCAGTGGACATATTCATAAAAAAAATGCGGCCATTTTAGTAAAAAATATGAAATATTGTCTTGAGATCGAATAGCAGAAGATTAATCTGTCAACCATTTTGTAGACAACAACCTTTAACAACAAATATTAAATATAAATGAAAAAAACAAAAACAATATTATTAACTTTTTTTTAAGTTTTAACTGTTTTTATTGAGTAATATTACATTTTGTCTCAGAAAGGAAAATGATAGAATAGAATAGAATAGAAAAATAAACTTTATTCCGGGACTAGGTTCCTCAAGAATAACAAGTATATAGAAATAAAAAAGATAACAGAAAAAATGTCTGGTCAAAGACTACATTAATAAAGGTCAATTAATATTTACAATAATCTCAATTAAACATATAAGTAACGAAAAAAAAATATCCTTCTGGTAAAAAAATAGAATAAATATAATTTTACAGACAAAATAAATGAAAAGGAAAAAGAAAAGAAAAAAACGTAGAAAATAAAAATAACAGGAGAAGAGCAAACCTGAGTTAAAACAACATTAAAAACAAATTCTCACTTCTAAACAGAATATCATTCAACTATATAAAAATAATGAAATAATTCACAGAATTAAAACTTTGTTTGATAATTGAAACAATTATTTACAACTAATCAAGATACTGATCTTGAATTAAAATTTTATGATTAGATAGCATCTTTTTGGGAAGTGAGGAGTTGTTAAAAAAGATGAAATTTGAATGAGGAGAGTGAAAAAGAATTTCGGATATCAGAAGGGAGGGAATTCCAGAGGATAATTGAGCGGACAAGAAAGGAACGTTCGAATGTTTTGGTTCTGTGGGAAGGGATATAAAGGTCAGATAGGCTTGTTTCCTGTGAGTGGACTGAAGATATGAATTGTAGGAGACAGTAGATGTAGTAAGGATGCTGGGAGTTGATGGTTCGGTATAGGAAAGATACAAGGAAATATTGACTGCGAATGGAAGGGAAGAGCTACTTTAACTCGCAGTAAAGGTGTGTCACGTGAAATCGTCTCGAGGTACGTAAGACAAATCTTAAAAAGCAGCTCATGATACGCTTCAGTCTGTCCTCGAGTATAACCGAGAGGCAAACGTATACCACGCAGCCATAGTCAAATTGGGGAAAAATGAGTGAGGATACGAGGAGCTTACAGGTGGATTGTGGAAGAAGACGAGAGTACGAGACCATAAACAAAGCACCTACGGACGGACTGTAGCGGGGCCGTAACCAGCGAACATACACTGTCACTCGGGGGAAGCTTGCCAGTCCTACGCTGCCCTTACCCAATTGGGTGGCTGCCGAGGTTAGATCCAAGTTATATGCATGGACCTCAGCAGCTCTAGGACGCTAACTAAGCAAGAGGGGAAATGTAACAAACAGGTTCACTTCACAGGAGGTGGCACTTCTGGAGATGTTTCCACTTCGGCTGCTGACTGCTGTGCTATTCTGTGTGCTTTTAGTATATTTTAAAGCGAGTTTTATATGCTTCCGACACGGTCAACCCTTTAGAAGGCATAAGCCCTCTCTTGCAGGATGAAAATTTTTGTGAGTTGATGCAAATGGATATTGGTCCTAGCACTCAGGAAAGACACTTTAAAAATGTTAAAAAAAAAAACCTTCAAAAAACAGGGTGGGACGTATATGGCCAGTGTCCAATTAGGCATATCAAAGTTAATTTAAATTATTTTCATATTTTTTCTTTAATTAGATTCAATGTGTTTGTATTGTCACCTTCAAACAAAATGAATACATATACACTTTTTTTAATTCATTTACTATTAAAAAAAAAAATATGATCATAATAAGACATATTATAAAAGCTCAATATACTTACAAATAATTATATATACTAAAAATGTAAATATATACGAATAACAATAAAAAATAAGAGCTTCTTCAAGCTGGGACAATTTCATCAGTTTAGGTGTATGATAAATAAAAAAATGGTTATATGTGTAAAAATACATTTTTTTTTCAATTCATTTCAAGTAATTATGATTATTATATTAAAATCTAATAGTAAATTTATATTGAAAAATAAAAGGAATAAAAAAAAAATCGGTATATTCCTTTCATTGTTCATATAATTACTCATATTATCTTAGCGGAAATGTAAAATGAAATCAAAACTGAACTAATACTATCTTAAATTATAATATTAAAAAGAAATTCCCTTTCTACCGAGGAAATATTTGCCAGTGAATGGAATAACTGAAAACAAGTTTCTAATACTTTGAAAGTTTGTTACATATGCCGGTACCTCAAATGGACACTGGCCATATTTGTCCCATCAAAAACGAAGTTTGACTAGAGCGAGGTAATAAACAATTCTAATCCTTCAAACGTATTTTTCTGTAACTTCTGCCATCTAGTGGAATGTAATCAAATTGTTTTGAATGTAAAATTCCCGCTTTATGATAGGTGGGACAAATATGGCCACTGCCCATTAAAGAGTTAATACTTTTGGCCATGCTTTTCTGCCTTCTGGACAGGTGTGCGGCCGTGACTAAAGGTAAAGCCACTTTCAACTTGGCTTAGTGTTGCGAAATGTGGGAATCTGTGGAGATTCCGATAATAAATCGAATAAAACTAATCATTAATATTTTTAGTCGTATATTTATACCAGCAAAGGTCTAGTTGTAAACCATTCAACAATAGTCAATGTGAAAGAAAATAATCAAATGTATTATTGATATGAACGAAATTACGGAAATTGTTGAACCGCTCAAAAATACTTAGACGTATACTAATTAATTATGATATATACCAACTATAATCTCAGAGCCGGTGAGCTCATTATGGTAGCACAAATCACTCAGTAATCAGCTGGTGATGTGATCGTGGATTCTTCCCAATGAATCGAGAATAATTGACTCGAAAACAATGGTTGTATGAACTATAAATAAATTCAGATGCAACATGAATACGCATCTTTCTCCATACACGGCTTCACTTATTGAAGGGATGATGTACAAACCTAAAAAAAATTATAGAATGTTCAAAAATTCACTAAACTATAAAAAATAAAAAAAAATGTATGATATTTTAAAAATTGTGATCATAGAAAATTATATTCTGTAGCCAATATATCTGCTATGATTATTACATCTACGAGAGGTTCTAACCCAATTACTAACTCCCTATATTAAAATTGTACTTTGCAATAATGGAACAGACCCCCCTGTCCCATTGGATTTGCCCCCTAAACAGATGTTATAATTGAGTGAGAACTATCGTCTCTGATCCGATAATAACCAATTTCTGAGGCAATTTTATCATCGAGTCTTCGCATAGAAACAGTTTAGGAGGGCAATTCGTGGCAAATGGAGGCGTGGGATGCGCTCTTTCTTAGAGATCTCGAAATTCAATTTGCCATTTCAACCAGAAAATATAGGGTTTCCTGATTATTCTTTTTTTGTCGAGGGGTCACAATAATGCACGATGCCAGGAACGATCAGCTTAATGACAATATAGATGCTCTTTGATACCTAAAAGAACATTTTATCCCCTTTTTTTGTCCTAAGTACGTGCCAACTGTCGTACCAACTGCTATGTAGCGAGGAGCAGTCGAGAAAACCCGATGATAGCAAAATCAGAGAATAGAGTTTGGCATTGCAGCTCCAAATGTATCGTGTAATTCCAAAATTGAATAAACCGCTTTATAGCCAAAGGAGAAAAGTGGGGCGTGTAGCTATTATGAGTTACTTTTCTTTATATTTATTATCTCCGTGCCAATTACTCCGTAAAGCCAAGACATTCGCTCAAGTTTTAATGGACAGCTTTCACCAAGATCTACCGATTGCTTGTACAACAACATTAGTATGAAGTGATGATAGAGAGTAAATCCTGAAGATGTGCATATTGTATGCAATGGACAAGAATTAGAAGTCGTAGAGGAATTAACATACCTGGGCAAAATAGTTAGCAGAAATGGGAAAGTAGAACAAGAGATTTCGAATAGGATTAGAAAAGCAAACAACGTATACTACCAGATCTGCAACACTATTGTAGGCAAAAAGAGAAGTAGGAAAAGACGTGAAACTCCTCAGATTGAAAAGTGTGTATTTGCCAGTTCTTTTGTATGGGGCTGAGAGTTGGGTACTCCCGGATAAAGACTGGAGCCGTTTAACGGCTGCCGAAATGAAATTTCTTCACTGCCTAGCTTCCAAGACAAGAAGAGATAGGATCCGAAACGAGGCCATTAGAGAAGTGTTACATTGCCTCCCTGAAAGAAACTCTGGAGAAGCGTCAGCTCAAATGGTTTGGGCATGCTCACAGAATGAGTCAAGACAGGGATCCAAGAAAGCTAATGGAAGCAAAATCTGCGCGCACTAGACCTAGAGGTAGGCAAAGGCAGACCTACTGCAATTATATTTCTAAGTTGGGGCAAGCAAGAGGAACGAGTATACAGGATCGGAGGATTCTGGCGAGAGACAGAGACAGATGAAGATCCTGGATTGATGCGGTACCTCGACGCTGAAAGGCACGAAGACGAAGATAAAGAAGATTATAGAGAGTTCGCATTATCGGAAACATTACGAAAACTTAATACTCCTGGAAAAGCCAAATTGATATATAAAAATCGTATACGGTCAAAATTAGCAGCTCAAGAGCAATCCAATGATACACGTAAAAACCTATAATCTGTTGTCAAATAAATCAAAGTTATTTCTTGACAAAAATAAAAAAATATGTTTAAATTATATATTATAAAAATAAAAGTATAGTCATGATTTAATTTTTTCCTCTAAAGAAGAATAAAGCTAAAAGTCAATCCCTCTTTAAATGGCTCCTTCCGATATGTGGTATTTACTAATTATAATTTAACCCCTTCTCTACCTTAGATAAGTTAATTATTTTCTGTTTATACAACTGTTTATTATTGTTTCCTTATCTAAGAATCTTTTAGAAGGGATTAATTTTTAAAAATATAAATTCATTTTTCGATCATTGGCCACGTTTTCCTAAATCTAGACGAGTATCCGCCGCAAGTATTTTCTTGCTTACTTCATTTACATTATATTCTATTTCCGTTGTCTTTATTGTACTCTTTATTTCTTTATTTCTTGAGTACTAAAATGTAACTTGTTATTAGGAAATTAGTTTTCAACGTGGAAAATATTTCTCTTTTAGTTTATTATCAAATTCCTTCATAGTTTATATTTATCTATTTTATTTATACATTATTGCTAACAATGATTGACTTTTAATTATTTAAAAAAATGAAATAAGTACTTAGTATATATAAGTAAGTAATAAGGAAGCCATTTTGAAAATTCGGCATTTAAGCCCTGCCAGACTATTTCAATGAGGATAAGATCTAGCTGATGTTGAAGATCATTTAATTGTACATTAATATTACAGTTTCATTACAATATTACATTACAATATTTTAGTTTCATTAAAATTGTTGAGCATTTTTCGAGAAAATTATATAAACGTGTAAAATCGATAATATAAAGTGACACTTCTGAAAAGTCGCTTTTGGCGAAAAAGTTGCTATCCTACAACTTTTCCCTTTGGAGCTACACTTACGCACGCACGCACATACACACACACACACACACACACACACACACACACACACACACACACACACACACACACACACACACACACACATGCACATACATACACACAGACCATTTTGCGAGACTTGGTTATTTAGATTCGGGGGGACCTTAAAACGTGTATACCCGTTGAAAATTCGGATTTGAAATTTTTCATGGCCGCAATACTTTCCCTAACTATATATTTCATGTATCGGTAATTGTAAATAAAAAATCAATGAAATAAACATTCCTTGTATTCATAAGTACTTATATCCATAAAAATTAAATTATAATCATGAATCTCCTTCGTTGATCCCCCAATGCCACTTATTACTAAAAGGATTTGAATAAAATAATTCGGAACATTAACTCGAAATTTCTAAATAATAAGATTTTATTATTATTATTGTTGTTGTTTTTGTAATTCCGTACAGATGGAAAATTATTTAGGGAACGATTTCAACAAAATTTTAAAATTGAAATAAAAATACGAAATAATAAGCCCTCAAAGAGAAATTTTAGTTTTATTATTTTTGTCTACCTCTCTAAAAAGAAACAGTTGAGTCCTAAATCTAAGCTTTTAGTGAGAAAGATTATTCAAATTTTATAAAAAAAAACATTGGGTACTGAGAGATTAGATCAGGGAAATACAGGACAATTTCCCCCTCATAGTTAATATAGCACTGACTAGCTGTCGTAACCACAACTCCACTAAATTGTCAGAATTTGGCTGGATTCCCCAGCCCGGAGTTCTGGATTCCCCAGCAAATCCAGAGAACTTGGAAAAAATCTGTTAAGAAACAATAAATCATATTCAAGACAGGTAACTCTCGTTTTTCGAAAATAATTTGGCTCAATGACAAATATGAAAGCAAAAATAGAGAAAAAAAATATATATAATAATTATGCATCTAAATCTACAAGATCAGCCTTTATTCTATCAACCCATCTACGTTTCGGCTTACCTTTCATATGTTTAACCTTAATTTATGTGCAGATTAAATTTCTTTTGATTCGTTCTTCGTTCACTGCAACCAGTTTTTCACGCTCATTTCCTCGCCGCTTCAATATGAGATTAATATATCTACACGGAACAGGCTACGGATACCACGTTAGAGTAGCATTTTCAATTCGGCAGGGAAATCATCCCTCCACAGGCCAAAACTTTTAAACAATGTTTTGTTAAAAAATAAAAATAAAATATTCCAGGGTTTTATAGTCTTTTGAATTCTTACCTTCTGATTAAGAAAAACAACAACAATAATGCAAAATTTGTGCCTAAATTAATCGTGATCATCTCTAATAAATTATGTATTATGTATTGTAATCGCGAAAATTTTCGGTTTTCAGATTTCAACGGAAATATCCATTTTGACCATCCCTGGATCCATTTTGACTAGTTTTGTCGTGGCGTCTGTACGTGCGTTCGTACGTACGTTCGTATCTCGCATAACTCAAAAACGTTTAGCCGTAGAAAGTTGAAATTTTGTATTTAGGATTGTTGTAAAATCTAGTTGTGAACCTCCCTTTTTGGTTACTGCTTGATCACAGGAAGTGGTACTTTACTTGAAGGTCATAATTGCTTTCCATAAAAAATTATATTAAAATACTATGCAAAACTTCTCAAATTTAGTATTTAAAACTTATATATTGATTTAAATAACATAATAGATTTTGGTCTAAATTGGAAAACCGGAAGTGGTACTTTGCTTGACGGTCATAATAGATTTTCACTAAACTGATACTAAAATATAATGTAAAACATCTCAAATTTGGTAAATAGATCTTCTATATCAATATGAATATATTTACTATATTTTTGTTCAAATTGGTGAGCCGAAAAGGGTTCTTTACTTGAAGGTCATAATAAGCTTACAAAAATTATACTTAAGTTAAATACATAAATCATATGTTTCGGTAATAAAGGTTACAAACGCAATTTGGCTTCCAATCCAATTAAACATTTTTATTACTTGATTTAAGTGTTAAAATTGAGTGTAAATTACTGGTTTTCCTCCCCATTTGTTTGTGTGTGTGTCAATAGCTGGATGTCGCGACGCCGAGTGTCATTTTTGAGGTACCGTAATCTTCGGAAACTAGTAACCAAAATCAGAACCATTTTTTGAGGCACCGATTTAAAGTTTAATAGGCGTACAAGGAAGTCATGTGTTGCCCACATCAGATATTTTTATTAACTATTTATGCATAGTCATACAGAATTCTTATGGCGAAATTTCGGAAATAGATCTAAAAAAACCTATATTACAAAATATAATCTATTGATAAATAAAGCCCATAAAATTAAAAAAAAAAATCCTACAGGCAAAACAAAAAATTATTTTCCGTAAAAACACTTACTTAACTGTTCTTCATACACCATCTTGTAGTATACTTAAAGTTTAAAAAAAAGTAATAAAAATCGGCTAAGAAAACCAATTTAAAAAAAAAAAAAAATTTATAAATAAAAGAGATAAATACGTGGACTGAATCAAGGATAGCTGTTCACTCTAAAATAATGAAAGACATGTGGAAAAGGAGGAAAGAGGAGTCTGAAAGAAATGATATTTTTGTGGTCCCTGCTGGCCTATTCGCACCAAAAAAAGAAATAGAGAAAAAAGAAGACCTATTAAGATTTTTAAAACTACAATGTTGTCGTATTTACAGTCAAAGGTGTGTTCTTAATTGCAAATTACTCAAAATTTGTATTTTTAAAAACAAGAAAATGTATTTGCAAAACAAAATATTTAGAATTATGTGAAATTATAAATAAGATTTATACTGAAGTAAAAACAAAACTAAAAAATGTCTATCTTTTTTCTTTTATTCATGCATTTTTTTTTTTCGCGATAAAAGGAATTGTTTATAATTTTTTTTTCTATGAAAAATCACCGACTAGAAAAAATGTATAACGTATTTTATTAGTTGGCTTTGACACAGCTTACTCATTAATATTTTTTATAAAATTCTCTCCAGTAATTATAATAATTGACCACTATAGTTGGATAGCTCGTGATGTAAACACATATCAATGAGTTATAAGTTAGTGGTATGATCGCTGATTCTTCCCGATAAACCGAGAATAATTGACTCGTAAGCCAAGCCTTATTATTAGATATATAAACGATAAATAACATCAGATGTAACATAAATATGTATGTGATGATAAATAACTCGTATCCTCCATGACACTATGCTTGTCCTACTGAAGGGAAATATGTAAAAAAATAAATAAAAATACATGTAACGATAAATTACATCAATATGTAATCACTGAGCATATATAGTCAGGAAAGGATAATGCATTATTTGATTGTATAATTATAATTAACAGTACCATTATTTATTATTATTCACCTAGTTTATTTCAGATATCTGAATTTTTACATACTGTACAAAAAAATTTAATAAAATTGTTTCAACTAAAAATACAAATTTTATATCTGGATCTTAACGATCAAATATGCCTAACATATAAGAATGAATACGTATTAAATTAATGTATTCATTCCAGAGTTGCTACTAAGTAGAAAATATAATCGTTAAAAAAATAAATTAAAAAAATCTAGTTTTTATGTCTCCAATAAAGTTTTGTATTTGTTCTAATAGATATTGATACTCAATACAAAACACAAAATCTCAATGTGTTCCAAGTCTGTATTAGTACTTCATTGAGCAAATATCATTCAATCAAAATTCAAACAGTTTTTAAGAAGATGATGAATGAATTTTTCTCAATCACTGAAATAATACCGACAAAGTAAACTCAGCATTTAACCACTTTGTCAATTTTAAAATTTAATTCGAAAATTGATTTACTTGATTAAATAACTATAGGTTAACCGAACTGATTTGAAAAATTTTCAATTGGAGTTGAAATAGATAATGTAGCTTAGAATTTTTTCAGTTGCTTTACAATCATTGAAATTCAAATTTCTTAAATGAATCAACCAATTAAAGTTAATGGTTTTAGATTTTGTAAATTTTCTATATTTCTTTTCGATTCAATGCGAAAATATAGGATCGAATAGGATTATTATATATATATATTTTTTTTTTCTCTTTATTGGTTAATTCACAACTGTCAGTGATTACTGACAACCAGCGAATGTTCTTACATAACAAATTTACAATTAAAAGGGCATGGCAGGCATGAGGATATATATATATATATATATATGTTTCGGCACTTCACATGAACACTTAAGAAGGTTATGCCCGGCGACGGTTACAACCCAGTGTTGCCAGGCAGGAATAATTATGTAATTGAATTAAATTATGTATGTGTGTAATTCCTTATGCCTGAAATACTGGGGTAACCAACAATTACCTGGCCAAGCATTGTGATAACTAAGCGCCAACGAGGTGAACAATGTGTGGATTGTTTTTTTCAGTAGAACTTTTGCTTATTTGTATCAATTGCAGCCAGTAGAAGTTTTTTTATTTATTTATTTTTATTTTCAAGCAGATTTATTTTGATTTTCAAACCAAGTTTGTTTTTATTTAAATATATTGACTTTTATTTTGTATATATTTTTTATTATTATTAAGCTCCTTACATCCTTTAAATGCATAAATAAAATTTACATAAGTTATTTATTCTATAATAAGTTAGTGAAAATAAGTTAAATTAAATCTGTTTAACATCAACTTCTTGTTCATTTTAGATTTTAGAAAAAAAAAAAATATAAAGAAATTTAAACAGAAATATCTTCTTGATTTCAGCTTAGACTATACCTTTTTCATCCTTTAAAACACATGTAGCTATTCAAAAACCTTCAGTTAGGATAATAGAGTTATTATAACTGCACTCCAACCACCTTGTTTATCCTTCAATTAATGTAAGGTTCTCATTTGGAGCTCATTGGATTGAAGATGTCTGTATCAAACCATTGGATCCTCCCTGACAAAGTTTATAATAAATTTAGTTTCCCAACTCGAGATTTGAAATGATATAATAATTGCCAGGTCAGTGAAACTAAAATCTCGGATTTCTATGTCCAAAATGGTTTACCTTACACGGCTGCTTGAGTCAAAAATAAATTTTCATCACCTCATAAGTTTCGCCAGAATATTATAAGTTACGTCATTTGGAATTGGCTTACTTTTATATTTAATGCGAATATTGAAATGAAATTTAAAACGAGACGGAAATGAATAATTCTTACAAAAAAACCCACGCGAATCCATTTCATTTCTATAAATAACAAAATCGCCAGTGGGTTGAAGTAGCTACTGCATAATCATCTGGATAATATTTGACAACTGTTGGGCATTCTTTTATGGATAAATAAAATTTTATTTTATAGAATTACGAATATTTTGAAACTATTCATAACTAATAAAAAGCAATAGTGATGTTTGAAATAATAATATGAAATGTTTTAGAAAATCATCTTTGGGCCTTGAAATAATAATTTGTATATTATCTAGAGAATTCTGTTTAATCCGATTAAAAAAAGGTAGTAAAATTAGTATAAAGTAGTTAAAAATAGTAAGTAAAAATTAGCACTCGATTAAAATTAATTTTAATTGCGTACTAATTCATCATACAACATATATATATATATATATATATCATTATATAACAATAAAATAATATTAAAAATTAAGCTTAGCACGGTAAATACGGATTGCAAAAAAAAAAAACAAGGTTTTTGATTAAAGCGAAAACGAATATAAAATGTTCTAAACCAGGTGGAATAGGTTATATAATGTTTACTTCACATCTTTATGTTAAACAACTATGAATAATTTTGAACTACCGTTCGGTAGTACATTAAAGTGACAAAATATATTTTAGTTAGGTAATCTACTTCCTCTCTGTATATGATACACAGTTGTATAAGAGACTTTATGATGAGCAAATAAAATATAAGTAATAAAATAAATTAAAAAAAATGCAATTTTAAATATTAATATGTTGAAAATAATTATAAAACAGCTCATTCATACAAACAAATGATAAGCAAAAATCAAAACTTATAATTTGTTCAAAATATTAATAATTGCAGAAAGTTCTTAGGCGTTTAAGTAATAAAGACATTATTTAATTATTAAAATTACCCGAACTATTGTATAATAAAAAAAAAATTGATGGACTATAATTAGCGCATGGTACCTGCACTTTGAAAAAAAAAAAAGCATTGCTCACAAATAGTCGATAGGTTTGTAGTTAAATTTATTCAAACTAATTCGTACAAAGAAAATCTTCTATTACCACCTGCTCCATGCTTACATGCACCTGTAAATAAATGTTTCCACTTTATATTTCTTAGAGTAATATTCGAAGATTCATTATTCATTGATATGTGATAGCACATTTCATAGTCTAAAAAATGACTAAACAAATATATATATATATATATATATATATATATATATATATATATATAATATATATATATATTTATAGTATACGTCACTCTAATATAGTGAGAAGTATTTATATTATGTTCCTATTCAGTATTAAATTTTAAAAAACACGTGTATTATATTTTTTTTTTTTTGGTTACTATTAAAATATTTTAAAACAAACCCTCAAGTCTCTAAAATACCAATAAGTAATTAACAATTAAACCTTTTCACCTATTCAGGTATCATCTGGATAGAAAAAGATAAGATGACAAAAATAGCACATCTCACATCAACATATAAAAAAACCTACCCAAATAGAGAAAATATTTAAGACATAAAATATAGACATAAGGCATATATATATATATATATATATATATATATATATATATATATATATATATATATATATATATGCCTTATGTCTATATTTTATGTCTTAAATATTTTCTCTATTTGGGTAGGTTTTTTTATATGTTGATGTGAGATGTGCTATATATATATAGATGAAAGCTCTTGGGTTCAGTATTTGGTAAGTACCGTAATTTCTTCAGGCCAACGGTTGTGCGAGGAAGTGATTTGGCTGAGGTCACGCTCAACCGCCAGGTTTTACCCCCAGTTCACCCTTTATAGAACTCCATGTTGTACCAGAGCCAAACACGCCAATTAGAATTTTTCAAATAGTTACAATGAGATATACTATATGGCAACAAGGCTTGAAAAATACGTTTAGGATTCCACCACCACCAGGGACGTAGGCAGAATTTTTTTCGGGGGAATTTCAATTTTTTTTCGGGAGTGTGATTTAATGAAAAGGCAAGTAACCATTAAGTGTCTATAATCGCCAAATATGGCGTAAGTTTTAAGGATAAGAATTAAGATTGGATCAAAAATTATTACGCAAAATACAAAACTGCATATTTTTTCAAAACTTTTGGGGGGGGGGGGATGGGATATATCCTTCTGATCCCCTCACTTCATACACCATTAACCACCACCGAAATAGCAGGTAGAGAAAGATTGGTACAAAGCCTGTACCAGTGACCCTCAAGCGTTTGTCTTTATTGGATGTTTCGATATTTTCAGAGAAAATGGTAACGCTTCGTGAAAATAAATTTTGGGTAATTTTTTTTATTCCAATAATTTTCTTTTTCATTTTCATTCTAGAGTGTTCTAATGTAATTAATATTATTAATTAACATAATTAATAAATTAATATCTAATTTCAATAGATATATATTTTACTAGTTATTAAGTTCAAAGATGATCAAAACACTATTAGAGTTATAAATAAATACATTTTTGAAAATTTGAAACATTTATTTATTTTCAAAACAAGAAATGAGTAATTTAAAACTCAGACTACAAAAGTCGTGGTACACCAAATGTACCAGTAACCTCATAACATAACGCTTCAGCAAACGGGCGCTGGTACATTTGTTTTTTTTTTTTTTGTTTTTTTTTTAAATAAAAATCACAAGAAGTAAATATTAGATACCTAAAAAAATTAACATATTAGTGAAATTTTTTTGTTCGCGATGCTCAATAATTTTGTCCTGTAAAGGGTTAAGAGTAACCACTTTATAAAGTCTGAGTGAGCCCCAGAAGGGTCTGCCGACCCCACAGTTGAGTCGATCCACAGCTGATGATAAAATAAATAATTATCTGTCACAGTCGGTCTCGAACACCGAGCTCAGTGGTAAAGGCAATTTGAACTCGAAGTTCCTTACCACTGAGCTAACCCATTCCCGTGTAAGTAAACAGCAAATATTAGTATAAGTTTAACCGTCTTGGAGCGATGTTCTGTCTGTATTTGGTTAGTCTTTTATATGCTGCTATAGTGATATATGCTATCTTTAGGCTGTACTTATGAGATCTTATGTTCATTTCTGATGATACCTGAACTGGCGAGACATTGAATGGTTAGTTATTTTCTGCTACTTGTGGTGCTTAAATCTTGGAATTTAAATTTTCCAATAATATCTGAATATATACATTTTTTTTTTATTTTGCCTTTGCCCTCAATGGTCAATTTATATTTTAGAAATAAGAAAGATAGTAGTTGAAAAAAAAAAGTATTTTTCTCAAAAGTCTATGGTTAAAAAAAAAAAACTGGTATGAGCCTTGTTACAAACATTTTTATTCTGACGCTTTGACCTAAATTTAGGTCATTTTGAAGTATAAATTACAAATTTCACATATTCTGAAAAAATAAAAAATCAATTAAATTCTATAAAAACAATTTTCCAACATAATCAAAAAGGACAGATTTTTCTTTTTTAAAAAATCATTAAAAAAGAAATCATCAAAATGCCATTAAAAAAAATAAGGAACAAAGTCAATATCGCAGAATAAAACTCTGATACATACATTTTTTTTTATTAAAAAAACAAAAAAAAAACTGGCAACTATATTTATTTAGGGATTGATAAATTATTTACCGCTTCTATAATTTTGTTTTTATTGAAAACTAGTTACAAATGCTATCCATTCATCTCCAGTTCTAAAAACACACAAAAATACAAATATAAGCAATTTAAAATACAGTATGGTATTGTTATACATATTAAATTAAATGTAATATAAATTATTATAAAACATTTATGGATTATGAATTTAACTAAGACAAGAGATCAAATACATGTTGGTAATCAACAAGGTTTAAGTAGATTATATCGAACAGAAAAGGTTACATTAATATGTATTTGATCTCTTGTCTTAATTAAATTCATAATTCATAAATGTTTTATAATAATTTAGATTACGTTTAATTTAATATGTATAATAATAACAAACTGCATTTTAAATTGCTCATTTTTGAATGTTTATTGTTTTTACAAATGAAGCTGAATGTATAACATTTGCAACTAGTTTTAAATAAATAAAAAATTATAGAAGTGGCAAATAATTTATCAATCCCTAATTAGATTGGCCCTTCTATACTATCATGCGTACATCAACTAACTATATTTATGATTAAAAAAAAAGAGGATCAAAAATAGAAGAGAAATTAAAATTTCTATAAGTACACTTTTTGCCAGATGTTAAGTTTGGAATTAATTCCTGAAGTTTTGGCATTCTTAAGGAATTAATACTATACAGTCCAAATATATGTGAAATTTATTTATAAAAATCCTATAACCAAAATCGATCAGGTTTCCGAGTGATTGGTGAAAACATAATCGATCGATCGGGCGCTTGCTATAATGGAGGAACACTTTAAAGAAATATTGCCTAATTTCAATCCATAAATTGGCTCATTAGAAATTATGATTGCGGCTAATTATGGTAATTATTGTTACTTATACTAATTCTGTGGGCCCGCTTTCCAAAACTAGATATAGAGAAAGTATAAGTGGTATCGAACTATGTATCATCCGCTGGCGGGTCCCTGTGCAATCCCTAACAACATTCCAAGAAGCTCGTCTATTTGGATTAGAGTTTATTCCATACATCTTGTAATTTATTATAGCAATCTATGGTCACGATTGCCATTAATAGGGTAATTAATAAGGAGTATATTGATGGCATTCCTGTTATTCCGGTAGTTATTGAATGAAACATGTTTTATGCCACTTTGGATCAAATTAATTCTATTCCTAGAATTAGAATGATACTTAGAAATTAATCAATTCTAAAGCGTGACAGATTGCATAAATAGGAGAATAAATATGAATAAAATTAAATAAAACACGTTTTGCGTCGAATATTTGGACCGATGATGGATGAGTCGACCCGAGAATCATCGCCGAATGACCTGCACCCAGTAAGAATTATTGAAGCGAGTGAAACGGACGTTCAAAGTTGTCGGGATGGTGACAAAAAGAACCACTTAAAAGGGTATTCAGCGCTAAACCGATGGGTAAACCTACGAAGGGTCTAGATTGAAACGTAGATACTAGGATTGTGTAAGGTTGGTCGGGGTTTATTTAGTATTTAGAAGAGGAAGAGGTTATTTAGGCAATGATTGTTGTTCTTTTTCATTATCGTTTCTTCTTTTGATTTTATTATGTTAAGAACCTGGAGAAAATGGGAGGCATAAATGGAATGCGTAACACTAAGAATGACAGGAAGTGAATACATAAGAAGTAAAAGGAAAGATAGCTTCTTATATGTCTTATTTACTTTTCAACTTATCAATATATGCTAAGAATACCGGTATTAATATGATTTATCTCAGGAACGGTTGACGTCAAACTTTTGATGTTTTCAACCATAGATATTGTTATGAAGTTAACGTTGTGATTCCTCTATACAAAATAAACATAATCATGTGTATCTTCATATAATAACCAATTTAAAGTATTTCTTCTCTTATCAATAAAAAAATGAATATTACAAAAAATAAAAGTACATTATAATAATATTCACGAATATTTATACTGATCCAAGGAAAAAGAAATAACGATTCTCAAAAGGATAGGAGACAAGCAAAGCGATTCAAATGTAGATATAGAGTAAGCATAGCGAAGTAGGGATATAATATTGTATAATTCCAAAATTATACAGTTAATGAAGAATTTGCGAGACATGGCTGTTTTATGGAATGTGTTTGACCATAAACATGCATTTTCTGGAGTGGACTGTACGTGTAGGACCGTTTCAATACTAATTTTGATACTATTGAAAATTTAGAAATACGGTAGATCGTCCGGATTACCGAACGGGAACAAAAAGTAACATCATTGATAACAACTCAATATAAAAAACATGTATATATTAAAAATATTTTTACACGATTATTAGAAATTTATTTTTTAATTATTTCCTTGAGAAATTGACTCAAATTTTCGTTCGTTCGGAAGTTTAAAACATTTTTTTTTCAAGATCGTGAGAAAACTCATGACACATTATATTTTAACTATACTATTAGTACTTTTGAATAGCGTTAACTCTACTAGAATAGCTCATTGTACTAAGAATACAACATTACACTGAAGATCAATTTAATGAAAAGGCGCATGAATACCCACCGATAAAGACATTGAGAAAATAAATACACTTAAAAATGTTTATAGCTTAGTTTTTATTTTAAATAAAAGTAGTTGTTATTTTTCACTGGATTTTTAAGTCTAGCAATATACAAGGTGTTGATAATGTATACTGTTTTATAGAAAGTATACATATATATATATATATATATATATATATATATACTTAAAATCAAATATTCAATATTTTTTTTTTAAGTGATATATTCTTTTGAGAAAAATATTGGAAATAAACTATGAAATGAGGGGAAAATAATTAATGAAGAAAAATAATATCTGGTCAGGTCTTAATGATTTCTCAAGACTAAGAAAAAATAAATAACATTTCCCAGAGAAAGGACACAATACATACATTCACAATGGTCTTGAACAAATGAAAAACCGCTAATTTCCTATAACTAAAGGAAAATGAGGGAGATTGAGAGAGAATTAGACACAGAGGCATATTTCACATAGGACTCATCTCTAACACTGACAGGCTTCGACTGGTACTTGAATCTAGCCAACCAGGAGTCACCTAAAACGAGCAGCAAGTTCCCACTTAAGCCTAAACATAACGAGATATAGAGATCAAATTGGTGAAAGTTTATCTCACGCGAGTTGACTTTGGATAGAAACTGAAGGAGCTGGGAAAATATATAGTAGGCAACGGAATTGGATAATAAGATATATGAAGGAAGTAAAAGAATGCTTACAAAGGGAGTTAGGAAATAAGAATTTCAACTCGCTGTTATATTGGAAAATTGGGATTATAACTGGAAATCCACCCCCCCAAAAAAATCGTAAAACGATTGTGTTTTACGATTGAACTTTCCAGTCTAGTTTATAGATAACTAGAGAACCTATTGAAGGCACCCAACCTTAGTCTAGGAGAGGAGACTAGGAATTGGCGAGTGTGTCAAAGGAAGGAGATGGTGAGAGTAGTGGAACTGTCTTAGGAGAAAGGGTTAGCGGAATATATGAGATATGTGATCTTTTAAGGAAAGGGTTTGATCGGATATAACTCCGAGGTTCTTGACTGAGGAACAGAATAATATTGGTGTGTAGTTCATTAGCAAACTCGGAAAGGATGGAATGGATTTCTGAAGGGGGGCTGATACATCAAAGAGGTCTTATTATTTATTTGAATTTATGTAAAGCATGTTATTATTAGCCCAAGCGCTGATTCAATCAAGATCCTTTTGTAGCTTGATGGTGTTCAGATGGTCAAAAGAAAAAGTATATCTGGTATTGCGATTATGTAGATCTTAATTAATGACAAATTAATCCTGTTTTCTACAGCTTTGTTTAAATTTTTCTTGTATTGGTTGAGTTAACTTACAGCAATGGTAAAAAATTAGATTGAAAAAAAAAACAGTTAGATTGGTGTGAGAAACGGCTGTTAACTTTCGGTACTTTACTCTTATATATATATTAGTCAGCGAACGGAACTGAAAACTGTTACTCTGTAGGGTTATTTATTGGGCTTATTTAAGCTAATACGGGTTTAGATGGATGGCAGCTGTAACCTTTCGCCTGCAACGCTCCCTCAAGAGATTTATTAACTAATCCTGAGTTAAAACTAAGAGTTTTCTCAAAGGAGTTCAAGGCCTTACCCAGTAGGGATCCAAGTCAGCGACAGAACAGATGACATCAAAGTTCTACATTAAGTATAAAGTATCTAATTCCATCAATGTTACAAAATTTTAAAAACAGACATATATATATATATATATATATATATATATATATATATATATATATATATATATATATATATATATATATATATATAACACTATTTAACGCCTCTATCCTAAAAGGTCATTGGCGGTTTCATTTTCAATAAGTTCATGAGTTTTTCTACAATATTTTCATTGCCTTGGACGTCTTTAAGGTTCCCTCACAAGTTCATATTAGACCGTATGGTTTTGTATTTAATGTAGTATAGTAGCATGTTTTTTCATAAATAAAAACCAAATCAATAAATCAGTAAATAAACAAAAGAAGAAATATTTAACATAAAAAAATTAAAATTAAATCCCATAATGAAAATAACAAATATTTAACAAAATAGAAAAAAAAATGTAAAAATATTTAACGAAACCAGTTCAAGAAACATGAGGAAGTATTTTATTATTAATCAAATTTATCGACATGCTCACGATTCCCACCATTATAGCTCACCAGCGAATTTTTCTTTTTATTGACGACAAATGCATCAGTATAGTTCCTTTCAAATTTCATTTCTACGTATTCTCCTGGAATTATATTAACAGCTGTGACTTTCAAACTAAATTTAATCGATTTATAATTTTAAAAAAAATGAGTATCATAACCAAATATAATTTAACATATCTGAAAATATCATGTTTATTTTTAATGAAACGTCTTCACATTATAGTTGGTGGGATAGATTGAAGATATATTCACAAAACATCAGATATCAGCAGCGATTGTGATACGTAAAAATGCTCTATTACAATGCGCATACTTCAATAGAGGGGAATGTGTGAGACATTTTACCGACATTATGCAAATAGTATAATCGCGAACGTTGAGCAGGGAAGCCCGTCGGTTAGGAATTTTTCATGGTCACAAGCGACAGTCAACATAAATTTACTGATGCAACTTCAACATTCAACGTGAAGGAGCACGTTACCAACCGTTAATAATTACACAGACGACATTCCAGTTCTACGGAATGATATTTTCATTTGCATAATAATTTTATAAATATAAAAGAATAACTTATATTTTTTCTTTTTTAGATTATTCCTGGTTTACGGAATGTTTATTGTTTTTGAATTTATAATAGCATTACTCAATCACATCTAAGTCGACTGACATCGAAGGTGCAAAGAAATTATTAGGTCTCAGATCATGTTAAAATAAAACAAACAATATCTACGTGAATCTTCCTTTTCCAAATGCATATTAATTCAAATTATTATTAATTCATACTGAAATTTTTTTCCACATTATTTTCAGTTTGTGATCTAAATATTAAATATTCGAATATATTTTTTTTTGAGACTAATAATTGTGCTATCAATAAAGGCTAACGTATGTCTCCTATTTATAATTAATTTATACTTTTCAGTAATTCTTTTTGTATTTTTTAAACATTTTCTAAACAAAAACTAAGTTCAATGTAGAACTTTTTATAAAAACTTAAACAACATAAATTTTTGAGCAGGCAAATCTTTTTTTATCTAAATATACATACCTGACAATCAGGAATATAGCATCCGTTAATTTAAACATCTAAAAATTAATTAGAATATGTAATCATATTTTTAAAAAATGTAAATATTAATAAAGTTCCTTAATCTTACCAAAAAGATTTTGTTTACAAAAAAAAAACACAACATTTTCGCAACAATACCTTAAAAAACTAAAAAAATGTGTTTTCAGTCATTTAGAATATAAATTTTACTAAACGGATCAATCGTATCAATTTTTCATTTTGATTTATAGTTTCTTCATGCTGAAAATTTGAATTTAGACTATCTAATCATAATTTAGAAAAAAAATCAACCCAGATCCTTAATTCATCCAAAATGGTTTTAAAATAAAAAAAGGGATGGTAAGAAGAAAGTAATTATGTGAAAAATTTGTTCATTTATTCTGAATATATCTAACACTCATAAAGATTTTCATCTTTTTCACAATTCACAGTTTAAATTAATTGGAATATTTTAAAAAGATCCTGTTTTTTTTTTAAATATTAACACAGTCAGTACCTTCTTCAAACCGAAAAAAAATTGCTATCAAAAGTGGAATCATCTGCCATCGGGTCAAATATTCTGGGCAATTCTTTATTTTCGAATAACTTAAGGTATAGATCTTCCCTTAGCCTTAACGTTTCCGTGCTCCTGAAGAACAATTGGAAGAATACGGATGGACAAAATTAATGGTGGTGTATTAATTTTACCACCATTAATTTTTAAATATGTTTAGGTTTATTCATATTTTGCATACCAAAAATAGGTTTGGTTGTAAAAATAAGTCATTTAAAAAGGAAATGTTTATTAACTATTTTTTTTTAAATAACTTGAATAAAAGAACAAAAAAAAAAAATTTAAAACCAAATTCGAAAAAAATATTTAAAAAATCAAACACTTTGTTTTCAATACCATCAGTTTTTCTGAAGAACAGTAGTCGTCTTGTAAATTCTTATTTACATTTCTTAAACTGAGTAATTTTACGACAGTGAAAGAACTTTTATAATAAAATTAATGAAAAAATTATAAATATAAAAAAACAAGTTGGTAATAATAAATGAAAAAAAAAAAAATGAAGTGATAATAGCACGCTCCTAAGGAACAATAAGCTGCCCAGGATATTCATACCACAACGGCGCAGGTTCGATTCCTTCATGGATACATCACAGATAAAAACAATTATATTTACTATAATTTATAAATAAAATAAAAGATACCAAAAACAATAATTGTACCATATTTTATTACGATTTATAGCTTTTCATTATAGATTTAAATCTGATACTGAGAATTTATTAGCAGAGAGTTAAGAGAAAAGAGTTTACAACGCGACTAATGAAAAATAAAGTAGTTTTAATTAGTTTAAATAGTTAATAGTTTATTTAATTTGAACGGTTAAACTGTTAGCATACTAGCTATTTTTATGGTAATTGTTATGTATAGTTACCATATTAATAATTAATTATTTATATTAATAGCAGAGAGCAAAAGTTAAAAAAAAAGACAAAAAATATAATTAGGATATAATAGGAACATTCTACAAATCTAACCAATTCAGTCATTATCAGTACAGAAAAAGAGAAGATCTCATAAATGGAGACTAAACACAATACATCTCACATTGACAGTCCAAAAAGGCTTAGGCTAAATCATTTGCTAACTATAGCCACCTACAAAACAACTGCTGCTTAGTGCCTTAGCTCTTTGTTAAAAAAAACCAATAGGACAAAATTAATCGAGACTAGTACAGATATTGGCAACAATATTACACCCCAAAACTATAACAAAATAAAAAGTACACATTATAAACTAGTTTCACAACTGCAAATTATAAACTGCACATTACAAATTGCTGACAGAACACGGATCATTTAAAAACAACTTTAAAATATTTCATTTGACAAAAAATAGATTCTTTTATCTGCGAAGGAGAGACTCCACAAAGCACATACTTTTTTACTGTAGCTGGTACTAACGCCAAATGTATGACTTAGTAAATTTCTGTGCATAGCAAAGGAAAACCATGGCCAACATCAGGGGACAAAAAATTGAAAAAAATACAAAATTAAGTTGAAGTGCTTCATCTTTAAGATAGACCTTCAAATGAATAATACAAATCCATAACTAAACCATCTGGTTTAGTACATTTTATGGTGAAGACTTTAATACTTAGAAACTCAGAGAGTAATAAGTTAATTTTCATTTCTTTACTCAACCAACTGACTAAGTTATCTTCTTTTGTTAAATGTTTATTTGTATATAATATGTTATTTTTTAAAACTGATTCTTTGAATGCATTCATTTATTTATGTTAGTTCAGTAAAATTTCTATTTGTACATATCTTATTTATTTGTATAATTTTTTTTTTTTACTGATTATATGAATCAATCCATTCATTTATTTTATTTTATTTTTGCTAAATCCCTCTCAAATTCTTAATGTTGACTTGTGTACATGTTTATAAAGAACCTATAAATAATTTTACTTGTGCATTCAAAATATGTTCTTTTTATTTTTATTATTTTTTTTTTAGTGTTTTATTTATTTTGTTTCTTTTATTTTTCAATTTTTAATGTAAATTTTACATTGGCATCACCACCATTAAAAATGTAAACTGAACATCCTAAATATATATATATATATATATATATATATATATATATATATATATATATATATATATATATATATATATATATATATATATATATATATATATATATCACACGTGTCAATATTATTGTTACAACATACCCCTCAGACGATCAATATACTGGCGGAGTTCAATATTGACTGAGGAGGGGGGGAGGGGGGGAAGGCAACTCTACATCGTTTTTGAAAACTAAACATAGCTTTTACCGTTTTGCTCGAACAACAAAGTTTGACTTGAGAATGAAAATGTATACACTATGAAGAAATTGGAGATTCGTAGCCGATAAATATAAGAAGTTAGGTAAACTTCGGGGAATCGAAATGGACGTAAAGTTAGGAGACTGGATTGAGTTGAACACCTCGGCATACCTGCAAACTTTTCAGTCTCCCGCTTCTCAGCTCAAGAAAAATAAATATCAATCCATAACTAAACATTTATTAATAAATGAACAAGATTAATTAAATGTTGCATAAACTTGTAATTGTGGTAACTGTTACATGGGAATAAATAAAATTTAATTTAAAGTTTATATTAAACAAATATTCGACAAGCCTAATTTTCTCGTGACAGAAAATTAGAGGACTTTCACAGGATCGGAACCGTGGTTTGAAAGGCACTTCTGGATCAACTCAACCGTAAATAAAAACCAATTAGGTTCTACATGGACTGTGTGACTGATTTAGTTTTTTTTTTTTTTTTTAATTTTTATTTTATTCCATTTCAGCATTGTGTATTTAGGTATTTCGACCAGGTTGTCCCTCTCAGAACCTGACACTGATAACGTCAATTTTCGTTTTCGTATTTATGCGAATTAATGTTACGGCGTTGAAAAATTAAATTTTAATTACATTTAATCACTAAAATTCCTTTTTAAAAAATGGAATATTACCGAAACTTTAAATTTATGTTCCAGCGTCTTAAGATTGTTGAAGTTATTACTATTTTAATTTGATCACAGCTGACGATTTCGGTTCGCTGCGCTCGCTCATGAGGTATGCACACCCCCAACGGATCCTTTTCAATTGTGGTCGGGATCTTACCGTAATGGAAATATCATGCACAATCTCATAGACTTTTTTGGATGGAATAATTTCGAAATTTTGGAAATTCTGGAAATAAAAATCTCAAAAGAAACTACACTTATTAAAAAGAAACCACAGTTATTAACAAACCAATTAATAATAATTTAGAAATAATTTTTACCCGTAACAGGGTAGGTTATACAACAAATGTTTGTCGACGGTAAAATACGTAAGTACAGGGCATTGTTATGCATTTCATATTTTTGTTTTAATAATATTGCATTTTGTAATTCAAACGTAATACCTTACTCATAATTATCTAACAATTCACAGTAACAAATCTAACTCGATATACGGTTAACCTCTATTGTCCGTTTCTGTAAAAATGAAAATATTATTATAAATATAATTATAGTTAGTTCTTATAAATTATAATTTAAATCAATAAATATTATAGACATTGTAGCATGAGTCAATGTTACGCCTGTTCTTGCTTTATTTACAGCAATAGATTTTAATTCGGTCTGATGTTCAGGTAAAGGTCTTTCAGGTACGAACGCATTTGATTTTCCAGAGTGCAATAAATCTTAATAATTCTTCAAACAATAAATCTTTATCCAGTCCTTGTATATTGTTTTTTTTATTTTCATTTAAATTCTCCAATGCAACATCCTAGTATGCGAGTTTGGACATTCGGTAATTAAGTTTAAGAGGCTGGTTTAATTCAATTCAGTTCTGTTTAGGTTTAAGGTATTAGTTATTGGAGAAATTAACATTTCTTGGTTATTTATGTGTTATCAGGAACATTGTAATGGACAAGGGGATATCCAACAACTAAAAATGCTTTGAATATTGCGTCGATAGATAAAATAAGGATAGCAATAACTTTGATCTTATAAATAACTTCATTAATTTATAATTTATTTGGAGCTAAAGACTTCTCTATAAATATCGATCACGACATCTTCTTCGAAAAAGGTAATATATATCTATATGCACATTCAGTAAACATCAATAAACCATGCAAATACTCCAACGTCCACCTAAAACATTAACAATGGCCCTCTTTTCAGGTCAGGAAACTCTATCTGGAAGACTCTATCTGACGACAATGAATAAGAGAGGTTGATAGTAACAGAATCCGAAAGGTTTTCCTAAGCTAATATTATGTTCCCGAGAAAAACTGGAGTGGTACCATCGGTTTTCCATTCTCTTTCGCCAAGTGCTCTTACTCATGTTTCTAGGGCGTATTCAAATACTTTTGTTTGCGAAGGAATGTTTTGTAGCTGAAAAGCACACTTCAGACTTTAACAGTAGCAATAAATAAAATAATGATAAACTCTAGTAGTTTGCAGCTGGGAAAATTGTAAATGATAGAATGGGGAAAATTAAAAAGAATAAATAAAATGGCTAAAAAAGTTCGGACCCGAGGTTACAAACTTACTGCATAATTTGTAATAATTAAAATTTACAACAATAAGCAAATATGATAGGGCAAAGAAAGGCGATAAAACGAATAGAGAGAAAGAGAGACACACGTTATTATGAAAGATGTGCTTCCCAACTATATTGGGTTGCTATACACAGTGCACACTACTTTATATCTTAATAAACAGTTTTTAGAATTTATAATAATTGTACATTATAATACCTAACACATATATTTGTTTTTTTAACGTTGTAACATAATAGAGATGCCATAAATTAATATGCTCTCCATTAAGTATTGCTCAGAGAATCCGACCGATAATCGGATGAATTTCAGCGAAGAGGTTTGGGTTAGTGTGGAATACATCCACATCACTATTTTATCAGTTTGTTAATCATAAAATCAAATTGTTTTCACCTCTGAAATCCGTTTCATTATTATTACACATTATCGAATGCCGTCGAACTATCGAAATGGAGGGGCAGGATATTTGCAAAATAATTTGTACAAAGTAATTAGAGTAAGGTATGGTTTCATATATTATTTTTTTTTTTTGTTTCTGGATCCAATGAAACCACTTCCATGAAGATAGTTTAGAATTACAGTAATTACAGCAATAGTTTAGAATTTATTACTGATTTCAGGTAAAAACCGCAGACAAAATTACATTTAATATCTGGACAATACACATTCCGTAAATTACGGAAAATATATAAAGAGGTAATGGTAGACCTCAAGAGAAAAAAAAAAAGTTCATATAGACCCATGGTCCGATTCCACACCGAAAAGTAGTAAATTTAGTTTAGTGTTTTTTTTTAAGTAAGTCACGTTTTTGTACAATAGGAAGCGAGTCTTCCCAAAAACTAGTCAAGGTAATTAAGTTCCAATTAAACCATCGCAAATAAGAGACAAAATTCTCTGTAAGAAATAAAATTTGGCTTAATTGAAGAGGGCTTTCGGGCGCAGCAATACCGAAAAGTTTTTTTGTTCTTTTTTTAAATCACTTGTGAATGTTTTTGAGCTCCCTGCTGGGCTACAGATACCCAACTTCTAGGAAAACTTTGACTTTTATTAATCTTTTCATTTCGTATAAATTGATTCGAGATTTCTTCTGGGATTGGTCTAAAATCGGCTCCTGATTTGCCAAAAAGTACGTTACGAAATTAGGTTTCGCCGACTTGAAGTACTATCGGAAGACCAAGAAGTACTATTGGTCCGCCCAAAAGCCCCTTTTAGTTGAGCCAAAATATATTTCTTAAAGAGAATTTTGTCATTTTTACAGTGGTGCAATTGTAACATAATTACCTTGACTAGTTTCTGAGTGATCGCTTCCTATTCAACAAAAAGCGTGACTTACTTTAAAAAAATACAAAATTTAAATTTTCTAATTTTCTGTCCGGTCGATATGAACTATTTTGTTGCTCTTCGGGTATACTATTACCTCTTTAATTATTTTTTGTGTCTCACGGGACAGCCTGAATGAAGTACAGCCACAAAATGTGATTTTTCTGTGTTTTTTTTACCTATAATCAATAATAACTTCTAAACTATTGACTGTATAGTCATGTCCCATTGGATATAGGAACAACAAAAAAACATAAGAAACGATAGCTTACTCGACTTACTTTGAGCAAATTATTTTTCGGATATCCCGCCCCAATTCCGACATCCCCAGAAGGGGTTTTCCCTCCAAAATTTGGGCGGGCCCAACAGATCTCGATTCCTACAACCAAGACAAGGAAATGACCAAAGTTTCATGAATGTACAAATTTTTTCGTTTGCTTTGTCTATTTTTCCTGTGCTGTATACCCGATATATATTTACAGGGGGTATACAGGGCCCACTGCAAATAATACTATCAAACTCTATATAAATCTGTTTGCAATCAATTTCATGATTAATTAAAGTATTAAATAATAATTTTAGTAATTATTTCGTTCTTGCAGGGATCAATTCCGAGTGAGAGAAATGCTTTATTTATAGCAAAGCTGCCCAATACCTCGGGTTGCTACGTACACAGCATACTTATCAATCTATAGCTAGACATAATACGCATAACATTTTTTTTCTCCTTTCATTTTACTTTTAAACACATCATTATCATCACTACCTTACCCATATTATAGTATCTGTCCCCTTTTTTTTTTTTCCTTTTATTTGCTATAAAACTTCTCTCACTGTTTAATTTAGCCATTATTTCTCTTTTCTGGTGACCCTCAACTATTTCATAACTTAAAATAACGCTTTTTTTATAAATGCAAAGCAAAAAAAAAAAAAAAAAAATTGAAAACAAATCAAATGTCCACATTTTAGAAACGCACACCTAAGCATCAAAATTAGTACATGAGATAATTAATAAATAACAATTTCAATCATAAAATAATTTCAAATTATAATGCAAATTTTTAATAATTATCCAAAACATAATAATTTAAAAGAATAAACTGTAAGAGCAGGATAATGTTCAGGGCGCCCGGTTCAATACCGGCTATAAATTAATCGATTATCTTTCATATCAACTATGGGATCGGGGAACCCATCTTGTGCAAACCTTATCTATATAACGTAAAGACATGAGCGCTCAATGGGTTGGGGTGAAAATCTTGAGTATGTTATGCACTTATATCAGTCTATGACAGGGACAGAAGTAATCGCGAACTGACATCGTCCATTTTTTGTTTTTTAAATTCAAAGAAATATTTATTAAATTATAATCAGAATAATACGTAATATTACCGTAAATTAACATTACTCAAGTCTAGAAAAAATAAAACCCATTGGCAAAATATTCAAATTTGTTACTGAAAATCTTATTAAATCGTTCATATTTTAAATAGTTTTAAATGAAATGTCAATGTCAAAATTCATTCGATAAACAATGTTTATAATTGAATACACACACACACACACACACACATATATATATGTATATGCGTGTGTGTGTATTATATATTTATATAGAATATATAAATTTAGAAATGGATTATTAGTTTTAGCGTATCAGAATCTGTCTATGTTTAGATTTCGAAATCTATCATTTGTTTGAAGAATACTAATTTACAAGCATTTTTTTTATAAATAAATTGTCAATATATTCACTCCAATTTAAGTAATGTCACTCTCAGATCTAGATAATTAATGAGAAGTAACTGAATATTTATTTGAATATAATAACCTTTCATACTTCTAATTAATATAAAGACTATTTAATAATATGAGTATTATTCATAACGAAAAGGGTTTCGAAACTTTCACTTCACATTAAAATATTATCTTCAAAACAATATCATCGTGATTTCTGTGAAAATCGCTGAAATATAAATCAGGCCATTCCGGTTATGAAATAAATCTAAGAGATAGGAGTAAATGCTTCATGAGTAAAGACCTTGACAGTAGAAAAGGAAAAACGCTTCTGAACACAATATTTCCGAAGGAAAACCCACCCTCTTCCAGGATTGCCCATTTTACCCATTATCCTGAATTTTCCGGCTAGATTTTCTTCCGAAAGGATTACTTCCCAAGCAAAGCGTTCTTGGGAGATCTTCAGTGAAAAGATTTGCTAATGGTTCAGAGGGGGGGGGGGGGGGGGGGGTAGGTTGGAAAAGGATTGTTCGTTCCCCTGTAAAATTGTAGAAGTTTCACAACTATCTGCGATTATAACAAATTAAACAGTAAAAAAATTATAAAGTAACTGACAAAATGTCATAATTTATTCGACATTTTACCTTTATAGGGCTTTTTTCCAAATCAACAAGAAATTCCTATATTTTTTTTTACTTCCACTTATCTATAGATGAAATCCATAGAAGGGAAAATATTTCGATCGTGAAAAATTTCATATCAAAAATTCATTTTCAACGGAAATACACATTTTAAGATCCTCTGGGTCAAATAATCAAGTTTCGCAAAATAATCTCTCTGTATTTGTATGTGGTCAATTTTGCTCATAAAAGAAAAATTTTGCAGCAACTTTTTCACCAAAAACTGACTTACCGGAAGTGTCACTTTATATCACTCATTTTACACATATTTACAGTTTTATCGAAAAAGGCTGTAACGGTTTTGATCAAACTCATTAAATCAATGTACAATTAAATGATCTTTAATATCATTTAAGGGAGCGGGATCGCTCAGTGGTAAGGCACTGCGGTACCATTTTCGGTCGAGACTGGCTGCAACAGGTAATTATTTATTCCGTTATCGGCCGCGAATCGACCCTGTGGGGTCGGGAGACCTTCCTGTGGCTCACCCAGTCTCTATAAAGTGGGCACCCTTGATTAGGGGGAAAACCTGGCCATTAAGCGTGATCCTGGACGAAACACCTCCTTGCTCAAACTTTGACCTAGAAACAATAAGTCCTTACTAAGTACAAAAACCAGGACCCTTCATAGGTTGCATTGGTACAGGAAATATCAGTTAGGTCTTTTCCTCATTGAAATAGTCTGACCGAGCTTAATGCCGAATTTTCAAAATGGCTTTCTCTAAAATACCTTTAATTTTGTTTATTTGAAATAATAAAAAATCTCTCATTGTTAACAGTAATAACAAATGGATAAATATAAACTATGAAATAATTTGATAATTAACTAAAGGAAAAATATTATTCCGAATTAAAAACAAATTTTCGGGAAATAAGAGTTGTAATATAGTATAGGTGTATAATATACCGTTGGAAAGATAAATATTTTAGAAAAATTAATATCTAACATATAAAGCCGTAAAAGATAATGGAGATTGATGAAAAATGTATAAACTAAAGTGACTGTTGTTGTTAATAATTTCTACGTTTTTGTTATTTAAATATTTCTATCTAGACTAAATGGTTTTTCAATGGAAACTAATTAAAATAATTTAAAATTATGTGATACTTGTTTGATAAGCTCTCCACGCCAGATTATTTATTTAGAGATAAACTAGCTCAATTTATATCTTAAAACAGCGAACGAATCTTGTTGTTTTTTTTCCGGAGAAAGACTCTGCAGAATATTTTTGAGGCTGTCCTCATTTAAATCGGATAGAGAACTGTTGATAAACAATGGATCACGGTTAATTTACAAGGAGGAATTTTAAGGTTGGAAAAAGTTTGGTTGATCGGTGGAAAATATCTACCAGAACAGCAACGATAAAAACTTTCCAGGACTAAGATTTCAAGAAGCACAAGTCCGCTGTAGGTGGGAAGAGCAACCAACCGAATTCGTATCATGTAACAAATAACATGGCAGGTTTGAAATACTTTTCAGTTGTCAGAATCTATTGGAGTCACACAGTGGTGGTACCACGAACGTTCAATTTATATTTAAAAAATTAAATGTAACATCATTCAATTTCTATTATATCTTCACCACTATACGGCTTTTCGGATGGTTGCTCTTCCCACCTACAGCGGACTTGTACATCTTGAAATCATAATCCTGGAAATTTTTTATCATTACTGTTTTGGTAGATATTTTCCACCACTATTCGAAACTCAATTTCGCGTCTTTAAAATGTAATCTCCACACAATATTTTACGACATGTATATATGGGATGTACTTTTTTAATCTAGGTACTATAAATATATAAATAAATATATATATATATATATATATATATATATATATATATATAGAGAGAGAGAGAGAGAGAGAGGGAGAGAGAGAGAGAGGCCATTCTCATGAGGCTTGTTAAATTTGGGGTTCTTTTTTACATACATCTAATTATTATGGAGTTGACTCTAATTGTCGTGTATATTATTGGTGAGCACACCTGTCATTAGTAAATAACGATTGCCCAAAACATTTAAAGAAAATTGTGGTTAAAATGGTTAGGAGGTCATAAAACACTTATGTTCCCAGGGAATGGTGAAAACGAGATTTCAAGCATGTTACCACTATCCCGGTTAATATTAGTTTTATAGTGTGGTAACTTTGAACTGCTCTGACCTTGGACGATGCAATATTTCATAATGTAGCCGTTTTACCCTGGAATTCAGAGAATTTGTGCCAAACTGAACCTACAACTGTAGTGGTAACATACTTGAGCACTCGTTTCCACCATGCCATGGAGACATATGTTCTTAATGACCTCCTAATCGTTGGAAATTTACAAACATTTGAATACCATTCATTTTTTAAAAATAGCAAACTTTTACTTTGTAGTGCTACTGTCCATTTGGCCTAGGAATTTTTTTTTATCAATGTATGCCAATAAATAACATACTTGAGAATTTTGAATATTTAAAATTTACTTTATATCCAAATGTTTTGGCCATTCACTATTTATTAATGATAGGTGTACTTGCTAATAATATATACGAAAATTGGAGTCAACCCCATAATAATTAAAGGCATGTAAAAGCAACCTTAAGTCAAATGATGCGAATTTGACAAGTTTTATGAGAATGGCCCATATAGATTTAGTACTTAGAGAAATATCTAAATATATCAAACTTTTCAATCTTTCTTTTATCATTTAAAAGTGTAAAAAAACGTCTAGAACAAATGTAAAATCCTAGACATTTTTTGTAAAAATTTTAAATATATCGTCGGTTTGGAGGTAAAATTATCAGTAATTATTAGTTAATTATTGATAATATCACAAATCTGTCAAATCGAGGCGTAAATTTGGCTCAGGCACAGGTAGAACGCAACAAACCTCGAAAAATTTCATTTTCGAAACTGAATAAATATTGAAATGGCATATGTAAAAATAAAATTAATACTCTATTCGTATTTAAAATTGGTTATGAAATGCATACATGAATCGGAAAATAAATTCCAGTATTTCAAATGATAATCCAGTATGTTTTGGAACAGAATAATATTTCGGTTATCATATTTATATTTATTTTTTTAATAATTAGTTGTTTTCATTATTTACTTTAAAATTCGATTTTTATTTTTTATGAATTCAAAAGAAGAAAATTAAAACGGCATAAAACGAATATAATTTTTTTTTTTTTTGGATTTTTAAAATTTAATGAGTTTGAGCGCTCTCCACAAAAGCGCGCCAAATTTCAAACATAAATTTGTAGACTCTTAGTTTCTTTGATTAAAAAAATATGGGATGTATTATATATTGCGTTATATCATTATTTATTGGGTTTTTATTATATATATTGTCAATTAGTGACGTTGTTGCTGTATAAAAGGATATTGAAATTCTAGTAATATAGAATCGATATAATTTTAGTGCTGTAACGATATAATGTTAAAAAATAAATAGATAAAAACCTTAATCTACACTTTTTTGAATATTTAAAAAAATATAATATACAAACTAAAAAATAAAGTATTGTCATTATGGTAATATTTTTCAAGCACTGGAGTGTAGAGTAAATTGGAAACGTGTTTCAGTAGCGCCTTTGTAGTGGCAAATTTTCAGAATGCATGTGTGTCGTTTTTGAAGTTATAGGTTCATAGAAAGCGCGTTGAAGCATAACAAATAAATATAAGATATGGGCATCGAGTAATAAGGTTGTTTTATATAATGTGCGATTTTATTTTTTCAAGTGTTAAATGTCTCGTCGCTTACAGATATAGGTTAGTTAAGCGGTGCGATTGCGCGGTGCCGCCTCGCTAGCGACGGCTACCTTAGTGTCTTTCCCTTACCTGATGACGAGGAGGAGGCTCATACTAGTGAAGGATCAGGTACCCAATGGTCAAGACATCGCGGCAGCTGGCCGACCAACTAAGGCCTACTGCCAGTGCCGGCTCCAAGTCAACACTGGCCGGACTGTGGCTCCTACTTACCCCCACCGCTCTTCTTCTGGATCCTCCCGTCAACATCTCTTCTTCATCATCCGACTCATCTTCTGTTGGATAGCCAAGATTGGTAACCGTCAAGGTTTTGAAACGAATCGGCATGTTTGCTGTAACTCGTTGCCGTACGCGAAAATGGTTAGCAAAGGTTTGTGTTAAAGTAATCAAATTCGGTAAGCACTAGAGATGGGAAAAAGTGTCTTGTCAATCGGAAGTTCAAACTGTCACTTCCGATATGAAATAACAGGTAAAATTATAAGTTATAAATAACAGTTACTTTGTATAGGGTATAAGCACCAGTCCTACAGATTCAGAAACAATGTACCATTTTTTAGAAATTGTACTATTTTAAACAAAAGCATAAAAAAAAATAAAAGAATTGGAATTGCATTTTATATTGTTCTATATATTCGTTCAATTGCTTCCTCACTTTTAAGTCTCAAGTTTAAATAATTCAAACTATAGCGAATAAATACGATATTAAAAGGGTCCGAAATTCAGTCAATAAACTGAGTAATGTACTATACCCAAGTGACACTTCATTCATCAGCAGTAGACAATACAAAATTATGAATGCTTTATTACATACATTTTTTTATTCAAAATACAGTATAACCTCGTTTATCCGGCTCTCGTTTATCCGTATCTCCGGATCAGATTTTTAAACTTTTTTTTTATTTATTTTTTTATACACATTACATGATAATTTTTAACTATGATAGTAAGAAAGTAATTTTGTATAAATAAGCTTTTTCAGTTTGATTCAATGTACAGTTCCTCAACAGATTGTGCAATAAATTATGGTAATGAAATCCTTTTTGTTGAATTTAAGAAAGGTGTACTAGATTGTCAATGAGCGTTGTCAAAGGACTCACCAGCTATAAATAGTTTTTGTAGTAATAAACGGTGTCTGGTTATTTAAGGAATTTGTTTTGATTAATACCGGTATTATCCGGATTTTCGATTATCCGACTTGCTTTTGGTCCCAGTTAGTCCGTTTTTTTAATGTAAATAAAATGAATTTTTAAAAATAATAAAAGAAAAAACAAAACTCTTTCAATACTGATAAAATTATAGAAAAAAGAAGTTAAAACAAAATAGTGGAGACATAGATATTTTTATTCATAACAAAAAGGATTATAAATGAATAACATTAATTACAAATCAAATAAATATAAAACAACATCAGTAGAAATTTAAGAGATAAAATTTATTTGACAATATAACAACTAATAATTTTAAATAATTAAAACAAAATAAACGATGAAATTGAAAAAAAAAAACTTTTTATAAATGCAATTAAAACTTCAAAATGTTATATCGAATTTATCCAAAAAGGTAAATTTTGGGTCAACGTTAAAAGTAGTACTAATATTTAAACTATTCTTATGATTCCTAACGAAAAAAAAAACCTACTATTAATATTTACGCTTCAAGTTAACCGGTAACATTGAATGTGTGGAAATATTATTTAAGAAATTACTTTTTTTGCATTTCTTCAATAAAAAAAAAAAAATACTACATCTACTAGCTATGAAATATTTTAAAAGAAAGACGATGGAACAATACATAAAAATCATGCATCGTTTCTTCAAGATTTCAGTTTATCATATGTCTGAAAAATAATAATGACGTTGATAATATAAGATTCTAAAGTGGAGTCAATCCTTTAATTTTAATATATCGAAATGCGATCTGAAGGGTCTTTCTTAGCTTTTATCATAATCTAAAACCTCTTTTACCGCTTACGCAGTGTGAGATTGTCCTCTCCTCTATCAGTTGCCTGCTCCTGCTGCAGTTCTTTCCCCGTCTCTGGAACGCTTCTCGCACTCCTTTCTCCCAGGATATTCGGGGTCTTTCCCTAGGTCTCCTGCCTTCTACTTGAGTCTCGTAAGTCTTTCTGGCAACTTTATCTTGGCTCATTCTAAGAAGGTGACCGAACAATCTTAACTTTTGTTCTTCTAGAATTGTTTCCGCGGGCTTTATTTTGAGACTCGCTCGGATGGTAGTGTTGCGAATCCTGTCTCGTCTAGTCTTTTCTTCGGCTTTCCGCAGGTAGCACATTTCCATCGTTTGTATTTGTCTCCCATGTTTGGAAGTGAGGGTCCAGGATTCAGAGGGGTGTAATAGGATGGGAAGGATTATCAAATTATTTACAGCGATTTTTTTCCTCTCAGAAACTTCTCTGCGGTTGAGGAAGCCCGCCGAACAGCCCCGAACATTCGCCCCGCTGCTCCCATTCGTTTCCTCTTCTTCTACGTATCCAGACTCATTGAGATGAGCACCCAACTATTTTCATAACTTTTAAATGGCTAGAAATGAGCATATTAATAAGTAAGTATATCTCCAAGCCGCAAGTTTTCATCGCGCGTCTACCGCACGTATCTCTTCGAAGTTAAAAAGCAATATCGTTTGGTGAAACAGTAGAAGTTTGACTTTTATTTCATGGATTTTTCTTGTTAGATCATCCGTTTAAGCGTGAGAAGCATTTAAGCCAATTTCTAGTGGATACTGTGTGTGTGTGTGTGTGTGTGTATATATAAATATATATGTATATATTCATCATATATGTGTGTATATATATATATATATATATATATATATATATATATATATATATATATATAATAAATATTGCTAATGCATGGGTGTTTAAAACTAATTTTTATCCAAACATCCTAAATAATATATATTATATATTGTTAGTGTACTGTTGTTCAAAGTTTTAATATATTAATAAACTTCTTGAGCATTGACTGAAAATTAATGATTTTATGATTTACAAAGATTTTACTTTAATTTATTTTATAATTTGTTGATACATAACGGTTGAGGCTGGAAAATATGATTATTTTTTTTTAATGAAACAAAACTCATACGACTAATGACATAAAACGGGACCATGAGGGTTTTTTAATAGTTCCTTCAGAAAAGTTACAATATTAACAGCTGCACTTATAAAAAATAGAAACAAGTGATTTAAAATCAAGTATTTTTGCCCCACCTTGTGGTTACAGCATACTCATTTATAAATTAAGAATTATTCCTGTTCACTGTCTCATACGTAACTCAAGGGCATATATATCCTACTATTTATAAACAGTTCCAGATAAAAAAAATTATAATAAAATATTGTAGAAAGAATCTATAACAAAAAAAAAAAAGGAATGGGGTTCACTTTCACATGATTCACGCTCTGATATTATATCGTTCATGTGGAAGAAGAGAACTTACCACATTACGAAAAATTTTGTTTTTGCTTGGAATGCTTCCATATGTCTATATTTCTTTGAGGAAAAATGTTAGATTTTAATTAAAGACTCTTTTGATTAAGATAATAATAGATTATTTTTGATGTCGTAATAATACTATTACTTATGCTAGTTAGTTGACCAAAAGGTTTCTCAATCCTGCTTCTATATGAATAGGTTATTGAAAACATCATTATTTATGTTGAAAATATTATTTTGTAGTTTAATGCATTCAATAAAATATTTTGAGTTCATTTGTATTTCCAAATTCAATCTATTGTTTAGCGAAAACTTTTTTTTTTCATTCAAAAATGTGTCTTTATTATCCATAAACCCTAAAGGAGCTTGCACTATTTTTTTTTATGAAAAACTGCTACAATTTGATTCATGATTCATGAGATTAAATAAACAAGTAATGAAGATTAACTTAAAAAAAAAAAAGTAAGTAAAAAAAAAATCACCAGTTTAAAACTGAAGGCAAGCTGAGATCGTTTTGTTTAAAAATCCATTTATACACCTTAGGTTTTGTCCTTAGTAAGTTTAATATATGACATCTCGGCTAACAACTATAAAATAAAATTTTTAAAAAAAATAAAAAAAAAAGAATCGGATTGTCGTTGTTTTTTTAAGCAGCTCAGGATAATTTTAAAATTCGAAATGTTGAAAATGACAGTGGAATCCTTTTGTCAAAAGTAATTTATTTGACAAATAAACCGTTCGTGGTGAAATGTGAGCATTAATAAAATAGAGAAATGCCTCCGCATTTGAAAAATGAACTTTCCGAGAAATTCTAAATATGATTGAGAATTGAATATTCATTTTCGACTTTCTACGAACTCAGCACGTTGTTTCGCTAAAACGAACATTGAATTTCAATTTTCATATTTAATCGGGTAATGGTATATATACGAGATGTGGTCAGCATCGCACTGAAGCCACAACTGAAATCTGATTTATATGTTAATGGCTTGCTGAGAGTTGATAGTGTCTGCGATATGGTCACTGGGATGATGGAACATTAACTACCATCTGGTCTCTAAAAAGGCATATCTGTCTGTGCAAAAGGAATTTCCCAACTTTATTACAATTTTTTTTTTCGGATATTATTTTTAAAAAAGTGTCACTATAACCCGTGAAGTATCCCGAGTTTCAATATTTGGTACAGACTGACGGCTATACAAGAAGGTGGTGGTGTTAAGGTAATCACGCTCAGCCAGCAGGCTTTCCCTCAATCCAATGAAGGACCAGGTACTTTATAGCAGCTGGGTGTCTCCCGACACCAGAGTAGACCCGAATCCGATCAAACAGAAAATAAATGTTCTTTATATTTTTTTGGCATAATATATATTTAAAAAAATTGACTAGACGGTTTCCTATCAACACTAATTTTATATAGCATTAATAAGCATCATTTGAAAGGTTATATGTTCTGTAAAAGTTTTAACACTTGGCGATTTATAATCGTGCTTGGCTAAGTTGACGAATCAGCTCTGTTACTGTTGAAACATTTAACCCTCGGGAACATACCCAGGCGGTGTTTACACCACATATTTTGATTAATTCATATTAATCGCCAAAGTGCGAGGGCTTAGTGTATTCCTTTATCAAGGATTCAGCGTTGCGGGACAATACACGCTTTACTTCTGGTGTCAACTGTCCAGTCGTTGTATGAGTTCCATTCCAGACGCCCTCGAGTGCGGTGTTAACACCGCAACGTGTGCTCAGATGTAAGTGTATTTTTCAATCTTTTCTTCGCTCGCTTAGTATAGAATTTGAGTCTAAAATCATTTATAAAAAGAATGAACAATACAAATTATAAAGAGGCTTCTAAAAAAAAAAATATTTTTTACTTTAGTTATGATGTAACGTATATGATTGTGTATCTAAAATTATTACATCACTCCTTTTTGCTATTTATTTTAGGCCAACGAAAATATAAAAACCGGGATCAAGAGCACTAAATGTAAAAAAAATGTTTGGAAAAAGCACAGCATGCAGAAAGCCATATATGAAAAAATGTCTTCCAGAAGAATGAAATTTGTTTTATTAATTATTCCCATTGTTCATTTGTTATCTTACATACATTCTTACATGTTTGGTTATGTGATTATTTATGTATTAAATTTTCCTGTATTATTTGTTTTTATATCCTCTTCCTATACCCACCTTTTTATAAACATTGTGTTTACAAATTAACTCGAATTCCGTATGCACTTGCTACTTGTTAAGAAATAAAATATTTAACAATCAATAGATCGATCAATATTTGAAGTAAACAATGAAAAAAATTTAAAAAAATAACTTTATAACAGAGCGGTGTAAAAAACATCGCAGGTTGTGCTTTCTTGTGAATTCCCAAAGGGTGTGTTCCCGAGTGCTAAACTAAATACAACGCTAATGGATGCTGGTAACAAATTAGGTCTCGAAATAAACTCGTGGTCAGCTAAGAACATGGTTAGTTGTAGAACTGACGATGACTTCGGTGGTATAGAAAGGAGAATAGCTTTGAACATGAAAAATTTAAGTATTTGGGGTCAAAGACGACACCATGGGAGGGGTATGTGGGGATGCTCTCCCCCCCATAATTTGAAAATCCAAAAAATTGGGAAATTTGAGAACCTTCTTCAAACTGCAAAAATTGAGGTAAAACATTTTACTCAATCAGTTATTAAAATTTAAAACCAATACCAGTACCTTTTAAGTTAAGAAATTGAGATTTTATCGATACAATGCTGTGTTTAAATAAATGAAAGATTATTTTTGTTCACATTCAGTTGTTAACACTCACAGCAGGTAAGTGAGAAGTTCAAATCCAAAATAGTTGGGGAAAACACAATATCATAATCTAGTTGGGAAATTTAAAATATTTAACATAGTAGGGAAATCTGTTCAAAATTTTTAGATGTTTAAAAACATTGATGTTACCGATAAGTTATGACAAAATCATGGGTATTTTTTTATTTTTTATTATTCACTTCCTGTCATATTAGTTTAGGAACTTTCTATGATATATTTAAAGAAAATATAACATCAAATTATTTGTGGTTTATCTAACAGTCTTACTTTTTTTAAAAAACCAACAGTCTTTGATATTATATCATAATTTTTATCGAAAAGTCTCTAAAAACAAAACAAATTTTTTTTTTTATTTCACAAACTTTATTTCTATCAATTCCATACAATAGCAACTTAAAGTTGTGAGATTTTTTTTTTTTTAAAGTCAGTCTGAACTTATTTCTGCTTAATGCATATTTTTAAATTGACTGGTATCGTCAATATTTGATAGATTTGTTGCTACTGCCTGATAAAAAATCGGGATAGAGGAGTTGAAGGTCACATTCCGAATCATGTTGTTTTAGTAATTAAATGTTTTCCTTTGTATGGTTTGGTGTAAATATTTGATATAAATGAAGCGTTAGTAAACTAAAACTAAATAAAAAAAACTTTTTATCTTCTTTTCGAGAATTTTAATAAAGGTTATAATAAATAAAAACTTATTGAATTTTTTTAAGGAATAAGACAGCAGAATGGAACAAAAATGAAGTGATTTCTTAATAATTATTTACCAGCATAAGAGCATAGCTTAATTCTAAAATTATTGATTTTTTTTTTTCTAAACCCTAAGATAGGCTACAAACTCTTCCACAAAGACTACAACCTATCCACCAAATAAATCATTTAGGTAGTAAAAATTTTCCTTTCATTGAAGACTGCATCCACAGAATACGATAACATTCTTGTATAAAGGGTAAGAAAAACAACAAACATTGAATTTAGCTCATTATAGTTAAATGAATGTACTTTGAAATATAATTATTTTTAAAATTTAAAATTCATATTAATTCATGAAAAAAAAAATAAAACATAAGGTTTAGTTTGTTTTTTTAATAGAAAACAGCCACTGATACTACACACAATACAGATGACTTAAAACAAAAATGCTCACTTGGAGTGAATTATATTATCTTGTTGCCCTTAATTGAATAATGGTGATTTGAAAAATTACAAAGTATATATTTTGTAATTTTATTATTCAAAAGAAGCGAAACATCGATGCTTGGTTATTAAATGTCAGTCTAAAAACATCGCTGCATATTTGTCAACCTTGCATTTACAGATTATTCAATCCTATGAATTGACATTCAAATTTGCTGCATCCATATTTGCCTTGCTTGCAAAGAGGACACTCAGGTGAGGTGAAAATACCAATTTTATGCTGACAGGTCTAGATAGTCATGAATTTTTCACTTCACTGACTTTTGCATTTACTAATTTTCTAGATAGAACACAATCGTAGAGCTTCTAGAGATAGAACATAATTTTTTATTTCCAATTTTGATTTTACCGATACAAAACTAAATCAAAATGCCATATGATTAATCATTATCAGGAACACTACGTATGCTGTTGTACTTCCTGAAATCAAAATACGAAGAATATTATAAACAGATAATTAGAATGCCTAATATCAGGGGCATACAAAGTATTAACAATAAATGGAAAGAAATAGATTATTCAAATTTTATATATTAGATGATAATATTTTTATTTATACCCTGTTCTATTATGTCATTGATACGTACAGGATATTTTAATGTTTTAATTTCATAGCATTTATTTTAAAAATAGAATAAAAATATAATTTATTTAAAAATTAGAAATTAGTAAATAGAATGACTTTTTTTTTTTTTAAGAGTACATATCATCCCTGTCATGTCAAACTGTCAAATATGAAAAACTATGACTTTCATATTCGTCATTTGGAAAAGAACTAATTGGGTCACGCATTGTGATAAAGTCTTCAATTCCTAATCCTTAACAATTGACTCCTTGTATCTTTTAGGGTTAGGTATTGCAAACATTAACACAAAATGTGCTTCACCTAGTGCATTTTCAAAGTGACAATATGAAAATCACATTTTTTCACATTAAATAGTTTGATATGATAGGGATGATATATAATTTTAGTAATAGTTAAAAAATATACAAAATAAAAATAAATGTCTTAATCATATTAAAAATAAATAAATAAAATAAAGTAAATATAATTTTTAAAAATATGTTTTTTAAAATAATTGATGGACAGTAAAGTTTTATAATCATTAGATCTATCATAAAAAGAAGTCTTCCATTTGAGTTACCATTATTAATTTTTTTTGACAAGTTTAAAGTTAGCTGATTGTCACGTAGCTAGATTTTTTTATCTATTAGCTCTATAAGGTCTATAACTTTAGATAGTAAGGATATCGTACTTACGGTGATCAAAAAAATTATACATCTTAAATTTCAAAATCTGTTATTCAACTTTTTCTATGAATAAACTAAAAATAAAATTTCTTAGGTTTCAAAATAGTTAGGTTTTAATTTTTTTTTTCTTATAAAGCCAACTTGTTCAAATGTTTGAATATTACCTAATTGGTTCAATGTAAGTTATTGACATACTAATGTAGATAAATAAACTTGTTATCAATAATAATGATTAGGTATAAATTATTTTTTCATTTTGAACGAGTTTTATAGAAAAAAATTAAAACTGTAGAGCAGTAAAAAACAAATTCTCTTTTTAAATTTTTTGTTTCTTATATAGTGCAGATTTCATAAAAACTGCTTACCAACACATTTAAGGAAACCATTTAATGATGAATAAAAAAATAATGTTTCATATTGGAAATGTAGACCTTCCAACATTATACCGTTGCATATGATTAAATGTCCCTAAATTCATGAGAGACGATTTTAGCTAAATTTCTTTTTTTTTTCTTGTCTACTGATGTTGTCATAAACATATTCACGCTATACTGATTCCTATTTGTATAAAACAACTAAATCAATTAGTCTCAAACCAGCAATGCATTAAATAGTGACAGAGGTATTGGCAGAGAAGCATGATTCTTGGAATGGAACCTGATAGGAATAGTTTTAACATTACAGTAAAAACATCAAAAAGTCAAAATGGGTTAGAAAAAATATTATTGAAATAGAGGAAAAAAAAATTAGAAATTAACAATTATAAAGAAAAAATTATATTAGCCAATGACAGAAAATGGAGAACTCTTATTCTTTAGTGGAGGGAAAGAAAAACGCTTCAATATTCACGCGTCTCGACCATCACTCTAACATAAGACTCATAAGATTGTCAGAGTCTCCAAATAGTTAAGAGACCATTTCATCTTGTATAATCATTCTACCTTATCAAGTTAAGAAACCAAGACACTTCGTAAGCCATTGCCGACACCCTACCACAGCAGCCACAAGGAAGAATACTCCCTGACCCACTTCAGAATAGGCCACACACTTTTTAATTAAAAATCAGCCACCAACATCAGCCACTATTATCACAGCATTTTTTCGATTAAACACATTTTTGAGGAACGCACCCCCTATATTCCAAGTATAAATAGAACAGGATTGACCCCCAAATCATCTAAAGCTCTTAATAAAAACAAAGCTTCAATCACATCAGTATTTATTTATTTTTTTAAATGCATTTTTTCTTCTGTAAAATATAACATTTTCTCCAAAATATTTTCATAGGCCAAAGCATTATTATCAATTTACTTATTTTTATTTTATTATTTGTTATTTATTTAAATTTATTATTTTTTTTAATTCATCTATTAGCATTTTATATCCTTTTTATTATTTTTTTAAATTTAATTTATTTACTTATTTTTTAGTTTAATTTAAATATTTATTTTACTTTTTCTTCTTTAATATAAACAAACATCTTTCATAGCTATATAATTCAGATAAACCATAAGAGTTGATGACCTTAGTGTTTTATGCCTTAAAACAAAAAAGAAACAAACCAATTACACTTCAGGGGCTATGGTACAGTTGTTTTTTGTTAAATAAGGTTCTAATCATGGTGTTTGATAGCTGAGATGGATACTTAAGTTAAGCACAGCCCAGCATTGTCATCACTTAGAAGGGTGCAGTGCCTGGGTGAATGACCATTCAGAACTAAATCCCCTGGTGTGTAAAGCTTATGCCAGGCTTATTGAGTCTATTAAATAAAATCATTTAATTTAATCTTTTATTTATTTAATATTTTATTTGATTTAGTCTATATTAAATTAATATAGAATATCATTCTATCCAAGAACATTGTTCTATACTTCAATATATTTAAAATTTAATGCAGGAATATCATCGTCATCATCATAGGCACTACCACCTGGCACGGTTCTTCACAGTATTAAGAGGTTGCTGCCATCCCTCTCTTCCTTGTGTAAGGATCCTCTGTACCTCTGGGCTGGGCATAATGCCTGCACACCACTAAGGACCCTAGATATACAAGACTATTCATAGTTTCGAATGTATGGTATAACTTCTAAACGTAACAGTGGGGAGTGGTGGCCATAAGGGGTTGCAAAGGCTCTTAAGCTGAACTTAACGACTGCAAATGAAACAAAATATATATATTCCTTGCAGAAAGAAGTGGAATAACAAATATATTAGGAGATAGTTTCTGTCTTCTAGTTCGAAAAATTCCAATAGTTTAGAAAATATGTATAGTTTTAATTACCATATTTATTACTGCTATTTAAAAATGAACTGAAAAACACGACTGTTAACAATTTATAACAAAATACTCTGTGGCTTGGCGAAGTTCTCTAAGAAAGGCTTGAAATAGTAATGGTATTGACGACTTATAATTACTGCTATTTCCTTTTTAATTTCCTACAATGTACAATATTAATACACTTTATGTCATAATATATACTTTAAATTATTTTTTTTCTTTTACCCTTGAGGAAAATTTTTACATTTGTGAATTAAGGCCTCTTTGATGAAGGAGTAGAACTGTCAGACTCATTGAAAGAGATTCTAGCAAAGGAGTGTTGGGAGGTAATTGAGTTAAAATAAGTTGAATTTGGATTCACATTGAACAAATACAAAACAGGCTACTCAACAGATAATATAATTTTCAGGTAAGAGAACTTGTAATTGTCCACAGAATCATTTCCAAAGGGTATGGAATAGAAAGCAAATTTCTAAAGACAAGAAATATAGTATAATGATCCTCATGAGCTACCCCACTCTTCTCATATTGTGAGATACTGACTAATTAGTTTCATTGAGCAATTTATCATTTTACTTTTTCCTCAATATAGAAAAACTTTATTGTAAAACTTTTCATTGTCCCAGGACATTGAGATTAGATAAAGTTGTTTATTATGTTATTCTTTGACAACTGTTATCTATATTGGTATTTTCATAAAAGTAGTTAAGTGATTATGAGGTTAGTTAGCATCCAAACTAGTAAGATAGTGTCATAAAATTGTACCAGAACATCATTATATAAAATCCTATAAAAAAAAAATATGATATATGCATTAGTAGGAAGATATAACTAGATGTAGATCTCTCCGTAGCCAATCTACATTGATTGATATACCAAATTACAAAAACATCCGCAATACTGATTAGAAAAAAATGCACCTTTTGAATAAAAATTTTAATAGAAAACATTATTTAAAATGATTCAATATTCAGCTAAGACATTTATGACCAGAACAGAGAAACTCATAATTAAAGGCATTTAGGCACCCTTAAGTATTGTTTTGTGGTAATAGTTGTTTTTAGTATGGAGCACAGTTCTAAAAGAAGGTGTTCTACCTTTGGCAAACACAAAATTTGTTAACAAACTTTATAAACAGATATACTGAAATATGTACTCGATATAAGAAACTGATATATTTGACGATGTAATGAAGCTTTATGTTAATTGTAATGTAACATTTTGAGTTTTGTTTAAAACCTAAAAGTTAACTTTTATCCTTAATCAGATAATTTTATATTTGTTTTATATTCTTAAGATTCCATTTTTTTAAATTCATTACATGAATTCTGTCATTTTTTGGCCTGCAGGTACTGGTACTTGTATTTGTGGGGGAAACTAGTCCGGCAAGTGGGTCTTGTGATCCTTTTTTCCGTTCCAAACCAGGCACTCTGGGATCCTTGCCCCAACGTACTTGGCCATCATGTCCTCAGTGTGATGCCTAGCACACATGGTTTGGAAATTTTGGCATTAACTACATTGCAGAACCCAAAATCTATGAACCCATTGATCCACTAAGTATCTGGATGTTCACAAAGGCTATTAGACTGCCTTACAACATTTTATTAAATGCTACACAATTGTTTTTTATTGGCCGCACCACAATCTCATACTCTAAAAAAAATGTATATATATAGTGTTTATCTTCTGAATGATATCAGCTACAGTATAAAAATAATAATTATTATATAATAAAAATGAAACATAAATTTTATTCATCCTCAAACTAAGATGCTCTCAGATTAATAAACAAATAAAAAAAAATAACAATAATAATTATTCTGTTCATAGAGTTTCCAATTAAAATATATATTCAGAGAAAAAAAAAGAAAGAAAAGTTTACAAATGATTACAAATATATAAATGGAATCAAGTGGAAATAAAATTTCTGAATGGCAGGAGGAGCTTTTGCGGAAAGGCATGAAGATAAATACTTCAAAGAGCAAAGTACTCATTGTTTCCAGGGAAGAGGCAAGAAATTTTATTGTGGAGGAGAAATATTAGAAAATGCTAATGATTATACCTACTTAGGAACAGTTATTAGCAAGACGGGAAAGATAGACCAGGAAATTTCAAGCAGAATAAGGAAAGCAAATGAGGTCTATTACCAGATTTGTAACGCCATTGTAGGTAAACGTGAAGTAAGCAAGCAAGTCAAACTCCATATTTTTAAAGCGATATTTCTCCCTACCCTAATGTCTGGAAGTGAGAGTTGGGTTGCTAGTGATAAGAATATCAACCGAATCACTGCGGTAGAAATTAAATACCTACCCAGAGTAGCAGATAAAACTAGAAGAGACTGTGTAAGGAATAAAAGAATTAGAGAAGAACTAGAGATCGCTGCATTAATGGATACCTTGCACAAGTGACAACTGAGATGGTTCGGACACGTATGCAGGATGAGTCAGGACCGAGACCCACGGAAGATAATGGAGGCCAGATCTATTGGCTCAAGACCTCAAGGAAGACCCAGGATTGCCTACAATGAATATATCCGTAAGTTGGGAGAAAAGAAGGGAAGAATCTTGTTCAAATGAAACAACTCACACAAGATAGAGGGGAATGGATGAGATGGGTTGAGGCTCCTCCACACTGAAAGGTACAAGGAGGAAGGAAAAGAAGAAGAAGAAGGAAATAAAATTATGATTTTTGAAGAGTTAAGAGGTGGAGAACAAATTTTATTTGAATACGGAAACAGATGGAACATTGTGGACTGGGGTGTGGGAGTCTAGGATTGGCAAACAGAATCAACAGGGTGAACCATTTACCTGAAAATAAGCAGTGTAGCTCATAGGTGATTTCTGTAGGCAATACAACTGATTTATAGAAAAGAGTATAATGATCGAAAGATTAAAAGCATGTATTAGAGGAGTTAATTGTAGATATGAAGCTGAAAGATGCTAGGGGAGGGGGGAGGGGTGAGGTCGTATAATATGATATAAGTAAGAACCAAGAAATTACATACTTTCATCTGTGATCACTGAAAAGCCAATTCAACTTGTGTAGTATTGTAATTGTACAATACTACAATACCAACATTGGTTGGTATCTCTGAGGATCCCAAAGAAAACAATTCATGAAGCTAATCAACTTATCCTTTAGTACACAAAAATTCTACCTTAACCCTTCAGCAGGCACACCTATTTTCATTACACCATTAGGCGCGTGTGGCACAAAGTGCAACATCTCTTTCGACCTTGATTATTTATTTTGTAATAACTCTATTTTCTTCAAATTGAGATTAATAATTTTGCATTTCATAAAAAGATATATAATGTTTATAATATTGAGATTTAATTATAAATAAAGCCAAAAAATAAATAAGAAGAAATTTTCATCATAAATTGAAACTTATTCTTAAAACACAAGTTTTATTGCACTAAAAAATCATGTACACGCATTTATTTGATTAGCCTTTTTAAGTTTATAGTTATAGAAAAGCAACTTTGTAAATGCTTATAATTATTTTAGCTAAATGAGCAAAAATAAAATAAAGAATATTTACTCAGGAAAAAGCGGTGTGCAGAGTGCAAAAAATAGAGGTATCACTGATCAAATCACAACTGACACTATGCGATCAAAAAATAATACCAGTTTCGAAAAAGATGTAGCTATAAATAGAAACTGCTTAGAGCATTCTACCCTTACAGCTAATAACACACACTTCAAAATTGTGAAAATTTTGCACTCTATACCCGAACGCAACCACTGATGGGTTAGATCATATAATTGTTGTTGTATTGAGGGAACATTAGTGATGAGACAGGAGTTGGTAGGTGCAGTTGGCAAGAAGATAATTAAAGTAATGATAGTTTTATGATGGTGATTGAAAGACTGGAAATTTACCGTTTGTAGTTTTCCCAGGAGAGAGTTTGATCAAACAAGCCTCATTGTTCTTATGGGAGAGCTTTATTGAGTTAGGAATGCGTTCAGGAAAAGCCTAAGAAAGAAATTAATAGATTTGAGAAGGGATTAGAACCAATCTTAACTGCTTCTGATTTATCAGGTATAAGGAGAGTAGATAAATATAGGTATGAGTTTTACCTACAATGCGACAGGCACTAGTTACTGAATTCTGGTGACAGGTGAGTCTGTCGGACACGGTTACATTATTTGTCTACTTTTTACAGAAAAAAAATAATATACATATCATATGTTCACTATATTATGTATCTATTAATGTACTTATTTTTTTATTTTTCTGGAAAAAATAGAATGCAGTCCCTCCCCCCCCCCCCCCCCAAAAAAAAAAGTTCATTAAACCAAAATTTTATTTTACATATATTTTTTTTAATGCTTACATTTAAGTAAACTATGAAATTTAATAACTATAAACTCCCAGAGAAAAACAAAGAATGATTCAAAACAAAATACTTATAAACGAACTGGAAAAAAAAAAAAAAAAAAAAAAAAAAAAAGAAATCTCCAAAGGTCTGTTGCAACAAGAAAAGTTAACATTTTCTGAAGTCACGGCTTCCATAAAAAAGGTAGTACTATTCTTTGACTGATTTCATTGTATAAGGCTTAAAATATAAAAATTCAAATTAAATCTTTTTCTTGATCAAGATAATTATTATCAACCTCTGTCATTTGAAATCTGCATACACTTGCGTATATTTTTGCTACATACCGATGTAAAATTGAAATCTAGGTAAACTCCTAATTTAAGGATTCCTCTTATTAATAGAAATAAAAAGTTATGATGGCTATCCTCTGTTCAGAGTTTTCATAGTGTTCAATTTACTGTTATATGATATAATTCAAAGAACTTTTATTAGTTATGTAACCAACCAGTTTGTCTTATGGTATTAATCTCTCAATTATTTTTTTATTTGTTTATATTTAATTCTTTTTCATTTCTTCAAAAATTGTCGGATATTTTTAACCATTATAATAAACCATGAATAAAAAAATATTCAATGTAAAATTTGAGAAGTTATAAAATAGTTAGAAGATTTTGCTAAATATAATAAACTACCCTTTAATTCTGTTTGTTCTTATTATACCGTAGATTGGATGTTATTTTAAAAATTGTTTAATCATGTTAAAAAAAAATTTAACACATTTTTTCTTCATAAATCTCATATTACATTTAATTTTGACATATAACAACAAGAAGTAATACTGACAAAAACTACAGTGGTCATGGGTATGGGCTCAAACATTATTGGTACTAATAGAATTTTCCATGCATTGTTTGATAGTTTTCCTCAAGGAGCTTTTAGAAAAACTTAATTATACATATGAAATAGGAGATATGCTGAGGAGCTTCAAATATTTTATCATGCCTTTTTGTTTTGAAGGAAGGAGGATATTAATAATGTTGAAATATTTAGGAGAATTTGTTTCCTAGATTCAATATCAAAATTATTTAATGGCCACTCATTATTAAGATTTCAAATATTTTGAGAAAAAATCATGCTATACCTAAGCCAATAACAGTTAGAGCTTTAATCTAATTATTCAACTATCCATTGAATATTTCATTGAATTTCTTTTATATGAATACTAATAAACTAAAAATAATTTTTATGTTACTTTTTTTTTATTATGATTGAGGAAAAAGATTTTATAAATTCCATATCCTGAAATAATCAACAGTAAATTCAATTCTGTACCGAAATGAAAATTTCTCAATGCATACAGTTAATGGGGTTAAAAGATACTTTAAAGCTTATAAAGGTATTTGACAGGGTTGTCTAATGTTATCAAATTATTATCATTCTATACAAATGGCCTCTGAAATTTTAGGAAGTGGTGTTGTTTTAGATGGGCCACAAACTCAATGTCTCTTGTACAGCAATACTTTAGTATTAATTTCTAATTAGTTTATGGCAGTGTTGGGAAAAATGTAATTCCAATTCCAATTTCATACCAATTACTGTAATTTGAAGTTGCAGGAATAAAATTATAATAATCGGTAAGAAATTGTAATTGTAATTACATTTTGCCCAACACTGGTTTATGATTAGTCTATCTTTGCATTCTATGAGTAACAAATTAGGTTCATACACTGACCTATCATGAAAAAAATATGTAGGGTTGATTTAAAAAAATAAAAATAATAATAATATCTAGAAAAGGAAGAAGAATTTCAGCAGTAGTGAACACAAGAAAAAAATTTCAAGATAAAGATTACTTTGCTTAATTTAACGAAAAATAAAGATAGCCTGCTTTCATATAACTACTCAGTCTTTGAGTCTATATACTGTGGGTTTATGTCACATGATCCTCAAATGTGGTTTTTCAAGAAAATTAACATTGTTGAAGCAATATTTTTTGTAAAGTAAATATTTGACCTATCTGTAATACGCGAATATTATATCTAAAGTGTGTAAATAAGATTTATATAATATAAAGTATGATTGTGTTAAATGGAATATAGTTATTATCAAATAAACACATATCGTTAAAAAAAAGAAGATAAATATACAATCTTTGTACATATAATTAATATTTAAACTTCTATAAAATAAATTGTAACTATTTAAACCAACTCCTGTTTATCGAAGATATATAGTAGTCATGTAAATAACCAGATCTTCATTTCTTTTATGATACAAGCTTCCATACCATCAAGAATTTAAAACAAAATTTGTTTTGACATATTTTACATTAGTAAATGTGATCAGACTTGATGTATGTCTGATTTATTTAGGTACTTCGGTTATTCTGACTGAACGTGTGGGTGAAATATAATGAAAAATATAATATATCCCCTTTGGAAAATTGCCAGAATAACTGATATGACAACTTGATAAATAAATGATATGATATATTTATAAAATTTGGTAATATATCCATACATATATGATTTTACAATTCTAAAAATTAAAAGTTTAAATGGTATGCACTAAAAATTAATTTAGTGTAAAAACATAAAACACACATGTTTAAGAAACATTTATGAGCATATTGAGGCCTACTAATACCCTATCACTATTAACCTGTTTGTTTTAACCTTTTTTAGAAGCCTGTATTAGTAAAGTAGGTCTGTGAGACCACAGCTGAGTTTTAAAGGATATGATTAAAGTTTTTAACATATATTTTTGAAAAATGCATGGTTATTTATGTATTTATATGTATGTATTGATTATATACGTATGACTGTCATGTAGCAACCCAATATATTTGGGCCGAACTACTGCTAAATAAAGTATTTCTATGTATATAAGACTTACATCACAAAAGACTAGATATATAAAAATGAAAAACTTTTCTCTTTTTTTTTAAATTCAGTAACTAAAATGGTTTTAATAAAAATTAACATTAATTTTCCTAACAAATGTTATTCATATAAATGCATCTAATGTGATGAACCTCTCTGTTATCACATTTCAAGCATTTATGTAGAGTCTTCCTCTGCAATTTGTAATCACAGTTTGAGCAATTTATTTTCCTATTTATCATCAGGAACTCTTTCTGAATCAGATTTCTAAATGGAAGATCCGTGGCTACTTCTGTTTTTACCATCATCTTCAGCCCTTATATCAGGACTAATTGTTTTCTCTTAATGCTCCACAGATCTATCGAAATTTTGAGCATAAGACGGTTGTTCATATGTTGGAACATCAATTGTAATGAATTCTTCTTGATAAATTTGAACCTTTATTTCAAGTCATTATTTACAAAATAGATTTCAATATTCAATCGGAGTGTGCAACTTTTGGCTTATGCGGACGATGTTGACATCATAGGCCGGTTTCAACACGGTTTTAGAGAAGCATTTCAGGCGCTGGTGGATTCTACTAAGAGACTTTGACTCGAGGTGAACCAAGCAAAAACTAAATACTTAGTGACAGAGGAGACGCCTGAACGTAGTGAGACGGTGACATTCGGTGATTACAAGTCAACGACTTTGTATATTTGGGCTCAATGGTAACCCAGGATAATCGTGCGGAAGTTGAGATTAGAAGGAAGCTAATGTCTGCAGCCAGTAAAAACTAGCTTCTGGTCCAGCTCCTTGTTTCCTGCCACAGCTATAATTAGGCATTTTACAAATTAAGTGTTCCCATCCCTCCTTTTGTTGTATTATAAAATCAAATTACTCATTCCGTGGCTCTACGGTTCTTCAAGAACTCGGGCCTCCTTTACATTAGTTTTACGATTCGTCGCCATTCCCCTCTGTCCATGGCTTACCTCCTCCAGCTTCTCACTCCTAAAGTTTTAAGCATATCTTCGACGTCATCTATTCACCAGTTTCGTGGTCGCCCTCTTTATCGTCGTCCTCCTGGCCTGCCATCCTAGAGCTTTTTAGGGAGTCTACCCTCAGGCATCCTTTAGGCGTGTTCCGCCCTTAATTGATACTTTTAATAGATGTCACAAGATTTTGTTCTTGGATCATGTGATGAAGTTCTTCGTTTTTCCTCAACCTCCACGGTTCAGCTGTACAGGCAGGTCCGTATATCCTTCTTAGTACTTTTCATTCCCAAACATTTAGTATGATTTCCTTGTTAAGCACCCAGGCTTCGCCATATCAGGCCATAAGTCTCTGTCTAATCAGGACCTTAGTTACTAAAGCTTATGAACCTCAGTGGCTTCTGTAGTGCAAACAAGCACGGGTTACCTAGGGCTAGTTGCGCTTCTATTTCTTCCATCAGTTCATTTTTATATATATATATATATATAGCAATCACTCCTAAATATTTGGATTGCCTTACCGACTTAACGAAGTATTGTCCAAGTCTTATTTCCAGCTCCAATCTTGTCGGCCATCTCGAGGTTTTCATATACATAGTTTATCTCTCTTTGGCATGCAGTCCCAATTTATTTGGGTTGTTGCTCTCAAAACAAAATCATCTCAAGTAGTAATCTCGTTTCTCAGGTATGTTCTTCATTTCTTGCCGAGAATTTTCATTAGGGATTATTATGTTTTTCTCCTACATCTGTGTTATTTTCTTTTCTAAGCTAGTCTTCTCGATGAGATCCTGAAGAATGTTTCCTCTCCGAATATTATGAATACAGAAATAATTTTGTGTCTCTCTGTAGTTATACCAACATTTATTTTTCTTCATAAATTTTAATTAACTCATATTCCATTTCCTTTCTCAGAGAGTATGTAAGGTACCATACAGGATTTATTTATTAATAATTATTGATAATGTCACTATTTTGTAGGTACTAAAGCGTAAATTTGGTTCAGGCACGGACAGATAGCAACAAAGCTCATTTTAGCAAAAATGTCAGTTAATCACATATTACCTACGATACATCCAATAAACCATATTATATTATGCTATAAGAACATGATTCCAATTTAAATACAGGTGATTAATGTCTTTGTTTGTTTTCACCGCTTACCAACACGAGGGGAGAGCGGAACTGTTGATCACAAACAGGTTTTTAAATCAGTCTAGCAGTTGAGCCAGGATAATGAATCTGTGGCTAATCTGACCAGATGGAGCCTGAAAATGGAAATGGGATTTCACTCCCAAGCCGGGCACTGAGTTGAAAGAAAACAGGGACTTTTACGGCTGATATGACACTACTTTGTTAATATCACTAACATTATAGTCACTATAATCTTATACAGTAACGTTTATCCGTGCAATGCTAATAGGGAATTATTTAATTATGTTCTACTGACAATTGAATCATGAAAATAAAAAAATACTCTACGTACTCTCTCATTTGGAGAGCGGGAGAGTTAAGTACCCATCTTCCTTGGATTAAATGGGCTTTTGACTTATAGATATTTCGAAGATGGAATAGTAGAACAGGATGAACCTAGTGTATTCTCGCATTTCAGCCATGTGGGACCAGGAAAAGAGCGAAACATCACGAATCAAATGGAGCATGATCCTCATCACTCCATGCCAGAGGTAACAACCGGTGAATTCAGAAACTCAGAATCTTTTGCTAAAGATACACGAGAGAAATTCTCCATTTTTAAAAGAACTAAAAATAACATTTATTGATTAAATGTATGTGCTTGGATTAAAATTTAATTGTTCTTAATTCTATTCAAAATAATTTTCGTGATGTGTTTAAATTTAATGAATTCTTTGTAATTACCGAAACGTTCATAGAATATGTTATTTTATCGCACAGCTTTCTATTATTAGTTGTATTTTTGTAATCTTTTTATATATCATTCCAAAGAGGTAGATATCCATGCACTGAGGAAATTAAATGTTCACAATATTCTTCAGAGAATTTTTATTTCCGCTGTTTAAATACTAAACTAACAACTAAATTAGTGAAGGGAAACGCCCAACACCGAATGAGTGGCTCTCAAAAATATTTTTCTGGACCGAGCGATGGGCGATCGCCCTGGATTATCGCGAATGCCAAATCCCCGAACTTTCTCACCATAGCGGAGCAAAGCATTAACTAATTCACTTGGTTGTCGTGAGAGATAGTCGCTCATCGCTTCTACCGCAAAAAAGTCAGTAACCTAGATATGCGGTAAATCGATATAACAGTCGAAATATAACAATGTTAAAGAGCATTGCAGCAAGCTCTTGTGAGGACATTGCAAAAAAATCATTGGCTGATTCGTTTGGTTATTAGGCACAGCTTTTGAATTAGATGATAAGTTACAACTGCTCAATCTATTTTTTATAATTAATCAAAAGGTTACTAGGTAAACATTACAGTTACGTACATTTTAGAATGATAAAATTTAATGAAGACAAAAATTATTAAAAAAGCTATAATTTCTCCTGTAATGGACTTACCATTATTATTATAGTGATATGGGATTTTCCGATTAGAGTTAATGTGCACATAGAAAATAAATCTTGAAGATGCATTTAATTGAAAATCAAAAGCGGACAAAACTTTAATACAATTTCAGATTACAATAACATATTAATTATGAACAACCAGTCCGCCTGGTAACTAAGCTTTTAATCTTAGCTGTTCCTTTGAGCAGCTTTAAACTTTTAAATTTTGACTCTTCGATGCTTAGTTTGGATTTGGAAAGAAGTGGCTGTACAATTGTTATAGCTATCATTTATAACATCTGCTAAAATGAAATAACAGTCAGTAAGAAACGGGTTGTTAATTAGCGACGCATATCTAATGTGGAGGGGGCAGTTTCACTGGTCATCTTTCATTTGAAGGAATGAAATCGATGGAACGTCGACTTTAAGGAAATTACGCTTCCAATTTAAGGCGAAAAATGTTTTTAATCTTAATCTCATTTAATTAAATAAATTATACTATTACCTTAAAAAAATTAAGGTTACTTGAAGAGCCGTAAAAATTGTATTAAGTAATAATACTTTATATCGCAATCTCTGTAAAAGTACGTTTAACAATATCGTCACTAATTTACGAAACGGAATTGACTTCAATGAATATCAATCAATAATTCCTCGTAATCGACACAGGTGGTTTCAAAGCAGACTTATAAATTAATTAATAATTACGTCCTCTTTTAATTAGCTACTTATATTCCTTAACACCACAAAGCGGATTTTGATAACAAAACAATAAATATTTAATAAGATTTAATTAAGATTTTAACAAAAAATACAAATTCAAAGGTTTTTTTTTTTAATTTGAATATTCTTGTCTCAACAATATAAATTTAAAAATGAGTCATTAAATTAAGTGTTTCGTCCAGTAAACATTTTCAAACCATTTCTGTAATTTTAAACAAAAAGCTAACAATTATTTTTAATACATTTGGATTTGATAAATATTGTCCTTTATGAATTTATCTATCTTATTTTGTAAACTTTGGACTATATTAATTTTAAATTTTTATGTTTTTTTTTTCATATTATTTTTTTCCAACTGTCATTATTATCTTGGTGCATTGAACCCCTAAGAAATATTTTATGAATTAAAATGAATCAAATCTAGATTAAAACATATCTTTTCTGGTTTGACAAACGTTTATCTGTGCAAAATACGTACTCCCTCAGATGCATCACGATGACCATTCAATTTGATTTAATTTTTTTGTTTTTCAGACAATGTATTTCAATCCGCAGAATCGCCAACGAATTCTGCTCAAATTAGTTCAAGATCAGTATTATTCCGAGCTTATTAATTTTTAAAAATTAGAATTTTGAATTTTAGTATTATTTTTCATAATTATTTGTTGGTTAAGGACTATAAGGAAGTTTCGAAAAAAATGCGACATTAATAAAAAATAACCAGATGAAGTTTCATTAACATTATTTAGTAGTTTTTGAAAACCATTGTGAAGGTTTTGTATTGATAAGCACAGGGTCCGGCAGTGAAACGGGATGTTTAAAAATTAATTTATTTATAAAAGAGTTACTTTTTTAACTAACTTTTCCTGTATAAATATAAAACAAAAAAAAAAATGAATATATTTTATAAGCGTTACGTTCGCCAAATCCTTCCATTAAAATATTAGCATTAAGTCGTACCAGGAAGTTTTACATTACCTTTCCACCATATTGGCGGGTATTGCTTTATTCTCCTGCCGAATGCGTTGTTTGAGGGCTTGTTTATTGCTGGGTGGATTGACCTCAAACGCTTTTAAAATTAAGTCAAAAGTTGCTAACTTGGGGGACCAGTTAAAATTGATATCTGTGTATCAAAAAATTATTATTATAGTTTACGCGAGCTAAGAGTTTAGAATTTTTTTTTTTTTTTTTTGGATTGAAGCCCGAATAGCTATTCTGGCACTTTACATTTATACATGTAATATTAATTAAAATTAAGTCTTTGATAAATAATTTAATTTTGAAATCATCCACTTTGATTTCCAAACTTTGAATCAACTACGGCGCCCTGTATTTTAATAAGACAATTGAAGTAATCGCTCAATTTTTTTTTTAACCTTCATTTCATGATGTGGAATCGGAGAATTGGCCAAGCATGGCCATATGATTCCATGAAAGAATTGTTTAAAAGGTAAATCCAGCCACTTATAAGAATGGCTTAGAAGAATCCCAAATCCTACTAGAGTAGAAGAATGCGTTATCCCTTGGATGATACGCAGTATGGGACATTCCATTGACATTCCCTTCTAGTCGAGACGTTCTTATGAATGCATTTGTGAAATTCGAGCTAAAATCCTCATGTTCAATCAGATGGTTTAGAGAAATCTGTGGTTTTATTATCTTCACTTTTCGTTTATATATCTTTTTACGAAGTTATGTAATATCATTCAGTTTTATAACGGAATTAGCTTTATTCTCATTTACACCACTAAGATTTGTGGTATTAGATGACAAAATATATTGATTTATCCCATAGCATAAGGGACGAAGTTTTAGGACTAGTTAACAAATAGCTATCTCGAAATATAATAGCAACCTTATCGTTCATAAGGAATACAATTTCAGCAAAAGTTAATTTCTCATAGAAAACAAGTGTAATTAATTATAAAACATATTATTTTTACAATAATTAAGTAATCATAAATAAAAGTAGGGTCACATAACGCCCCCTCTCCCTAAAAAAACAACAAAACAATGCAGTTTTATGAATAAAATTACAAAAAAATTTATTATAAAAAACTATAGTGACATCTCGGTCTTTTTTGGATTTTTGGCCATTTCAAACCTTTAGTAGTTGCCAAAAGAACATCGCAAAAAATAAAAAAAATGGCGAAACGTCGAAATGTTCTTTTGTGCCGAATTATGTCGAAACATAATTAATTTTGTGTATTGATAGTTGACCGTATGGTATATCAGGAAGAAGATAAATATTTTAAAATCCCATTTTTTTAATTGTAAAAATGAAAAATCTTATAATAAAAATAATTATATTTGCTAAAATTAAATCCCTATATAACACAAAAATTTGTTAAAAATAGTATTTTGGACTTTTACAACATTGTTTCTAAATCTTTATAATTGAGAGTAATTAGATATAAGAGGAAGAAGATTTTCTGATCGTTTTCTTAACACTGCTTTGGCCATGGGCGTTTTTTTAATTGATCAATCTAATGGTTTTCAGTCTTAGGATTTTGCTATACCTTTTGAAAACTTCGAGTTGAATTGAAACCTTAGATTCAACTAAAACAGACCAACTGTTTCATTAAGAAATCAGCAATTTAAACGAATAGGAATATTATGCGTTAAATGAAATTTTTATCCTCAGGGAACCAAACAGCTGCCAGAGGAACTTCTACATCATTGGCGAACATGCGCTGATGTCACGATAATGAAAAATGTATCATGACACCGTGAAATTAAAACAAGCTGAATTCTGCTCCAGTTAGCACCAAAAGGCCCGAATTAGCGTCATATTTTTAATAAAACTCTTGGAAAGGGATATATTATAATGAGCTAAACTCTGCTCCTGAAAGGTTCAAAACCTTGACAATTAGCTTCCGATAATGAAAAATATAGTGAGCTGAATTCTGCAAAAACACCCCAATTTTCATCCGATTTTTAAAAAATATCTTGAATCGGGCGACATTGGAACTAAATTTTCTGCTCTTGAAATCTTCAGTAGGTACTTGTCAATCTTCGTCCGTTTTTCATAAATTTTCTTGGAAAGATCGAAATTATAACCAGCCGAATTCTGCTTCAAAAAGCCAACATTTTGGTATGATTTAAAAAAAATAAATCTTGAAACCGGTGAAAGTAGTGGAATACTGCTCTAAAAAGCCGTAACACACTCTAATTTGCGTCCGATACTCAAACTTTATAGCGAATAAAGGCGAAATTACGTAAATTAACTATATTTCAGATACGTCTGCTATATTTTTCTGGGACCGGCTCCCCGTACGCCCTTGGCTTTGGCTTTTTTTTTTTTTTTTTTTTTTTTTTTAATGCCGCTTCCGCAATGCCAAAGTACTGCACAAGATGAGATCATTCTCGTAGACAGACATGATAGTTACTAAGCAACGAGGTTTGTTTCTCTTGTTGTGGGCACCTCTAGTCCGCGAGCATTTCTAAGAACATTTGTTGTAAACATTGCTCACGGATAATGTTCGCGTTGGTGTGAATCCGCCTTTATATTTTTCAACTTACATACTTAAAAATCATAACTAGGCAAATTAGTTAAAATATTTACTATTAAAACCTGCGATGATCAGAATGTTAAACTATTCCAAAAGTAACTGCCTGCCGAATGTTTAGTATCACAATTATTTAATGTTAAAAATATTTAAATAGAACATAAATATGTTAAATAAGAAAAATATCATTTTTGTTATTTAATTTTTTTTTTTAAATTCACACCTCGCTGTTGCCAAACTGTTGGAAAAGCATGTAGCACATAAACAAGAGGTACATTTAGCCTTTATCAACCTTGAGAAAGCTTATGACACAGTACCCTTAAATAAGCTCTAGAAAGCATTGAGCTTGGCAGGTATTAGTGAGGGTCTGATAAAAGGGATCCAGAGCCTCTATTAAGGTGCAAATGCGAGAGAGAAGATTGGGAATCGTTTATCCTCAGTATTCCCCATCACCAAAGGCTTAAAGCAGGGATGCTGCTTATCGTCTTCTCTCTTTAACTTGTTTATTGAACAAGACCTCAAGAAATGGAAGGAGAAATGCAGATACATTGTTGATGACTTCTTATTTACTTTGCGATTTGCAGATAATCAATTTGTCACAGCATCAAAGGAACATGACCTGCAATACATGCTTGGACATTTTTTACAGTGCCCTAAATGGGGCCTGGTAATAAACCTAAAGGAAACAGAACAAATGCCCTAAAGAAAACACATCGAGCACATCATTGATGATGGAAAATTGGTATCTTCCATGCAGCACAGAATTTAAGTATTTAGGAGTGTAAATCAATGAACGAGAAACTCTTGATAAAGATATTCTATCGAAAATATCTCGAGGAATAACGATCTAAACTTGGTCCTATAGAATAAAGATATTTCATTTGAAACATTTTGCCGAAAACATTTCATATTGTGCCAAAATCTGGAAAATTAAACAGCAAGAGGCCCAAAAATTACTCTCTCTAGTACTGGACTTCCTAAGAAAAAGCTGTGGCATCTCAATGATCCATCACGTATTTAATAGTAATATTGGAAACAAGATAGGGCAGGAAAATAATAGAATAGAAGAACTTTATTTTGGGACTAGGTGCCTTGAGAATAACACAATTGAAAAAATAAAACAGAATCAATATCTGCCATTAGACTACAAAACAAAAATCAACTAATATTTACAATATTTTCAATAAAATAAATGAGCCTATAGTATTAACTCTTGTCTCAAAAATATAATTAATAAGAACAAAAAAAAATTTTTAAAAAGAAAAGAAAGAAAATGAAAAATACAAAAATAATTAGTTGGTTAGCAAAGTTGAAGCATTTCCATTAATAACTATTATTTACTTTTTATCTATCAGAATAAGATTAATATCTATCTTAAATTGATAATTAGAGAGCATCTACTTAAGAAAGAAGGTGTTGGAAAGGGAGGGATTTGAATGAGAATAGAAAAGAAGCATGGCGGATGTTAGAAGGAAAGGAATTTCAGAGGGTGAAGGAACGGGCGAGAAAGGAACGTTCGAATATTTTGGTTCTGTAGGAAGGGGTATAGAGGCCAGAAAGGCGCGATCTTGTTTCCTGTCGTGGACCGAGGATTTGAATTGTTGGAGGCTGTAGATGTAGGAAGGATGCTGGTATAGGAAAAATGGTATAGGAAAAATCCGAGGAAATATTGTCTACGGTTGGAGGGGAAGAGCAACTTAACTCGCCGCAAAGGTGGGACACATGAGCCCGCCTCGAGGCACCGAAGATAAATCTTAAAATAGCACATAAATCATTATAAAGCACAAGTACATTATTCGCTTCAATCTGTCCTCGAGCACATTCGAGAGGCCCCCGTTTACTACACAGCTAGAGTCAAAGTTAGAAAATAAGAGAGGATACGAGGAGCTAACGGGTAGGTTGTGGAAGAAGATGTAGAGAACGAAGGAATAACTTAAGGATACTTATTGACCGTCAAAAAATTTGGGCGATATGGATTTTCCAAGAAAGTGTTTGGTCGATAATGCTACCCAAGTTTTTAATTGAGGAGATGAAAGTGATGGGATGATAACGTTCAGGATTAAAGTAGGGAAGGTGGCATTGGATCTGAGGAGGGAATTGGAACCTATAACAATGGCCTGAGTTTTCATAGCGTTTAATATTAAACTATTCAGGTCTACCCATGCACTGAAACCATCTATCTATCCTATCTTCCTGAATACTGACAGACGCTACAAATAGCTCAGAAGGAGGAAAGGATAATTAGATTTTTTTAGTCATCGGCTTATAGGAGGTGGAAACAACGGTGGATTGAATTAGGAAGATCATTGATATAGGAATTTAAAAGGATTGGGGAAATACTCGAACCCTGGATTACACCTGAGGATAGGGTAAGGAAGGAAGATTGGGGTTGATTAGAAATGGTAACAGCTTGAGTCGGATCGGAAAGGAAAGATTGAAACCACTGAATAGAACTGTTGGAAAAGGAATGTGATTTTAATTTGGCAAATAGGATTGAACGGTCTAGAGAATCATACTATTTAGAGAAGTCAAGAAATATTAACACAGCTAATTTTTTTCGTTCATAGCGGTATTAGTCCGGGAGCTGAGGGAAAAAATCTCTGATCACAAGAAAATTTTTGATCGTCTAGGCCAAAAGTACTCTCATAATAGACTGGAAATATGAACATCTGCCACGCTAGGACGGTTGTAATCAAATTACATAGGCCAAAAAATTCTTCATTTTCGTCACTTTTTTTCAGATTTTCCCCAGTAACTCGCCCCAGTTTATTTTAGGTAACTTTGACATAGCCAATATTAAATAACGTTAAATTTCCTAAAAGTTATTACGTTAAAGTTTTTTATTTAGTATTTTTTAAAATTCGGAACCACTACTGAGATACGGGGAAGTACAAACCAGCAAAATATCATAACACGCAAAAAGTAATATATTCAGTAGTTTCACAATAAAAACACAATTTCCTTTTCTCTAAAATTTTTATTTCAATATTAATTGGCGTCTGTTGAGAGTAATTACAAATATTTTGTATGGATATAGTAGAAAATTTAATTCTCTACAAGATCGGTTATTATATATTTTGCACTAAATTGCTCTAAAAAATAGTTATTAAGGCGAAACCACTGAATATCCAACTTTTGGCGTTTTCTTGACAATTTGCAGATGCTTACGGCCCTGCATCTCGGCAGCTGTTAAGAATTTTAAAAAATATTGCATTTAAAACTTGCAGGAAATTTAACGTTCTTTATAATTGTTCCTGTCAAAAATTTGCCTGAAAGGCACTGGAAGCGAGTTATTGAGGAAAATCTGAAAAAGATCCACTTTTCCTAAAATTGTTGTTTTAGTATTTCTTGGCGTCTGTTAAGAGTAATTATAAATATTTTATTTGAATCTTGTAAGAAATTTAATCGTCTACAAGATTGGTTACTGGTAGGAGGAGAGGATCGAGTAGTTTGGACTTTTCAAGGAAATTTGATATTTGTGATTTGACTATTCTTTTCAGGGGTTTGGAAAAGTTAGAGAGGATGGAAATTTGGTGATAGTTTTTAAGAGATATAGGATTAGAAGTCTTGTTAACAGGATGGTCTAAGGTTTTTTACCACATAAAGGCTATTATGTACATAAAGGCCAACGACGCCTCCAACAGCCCGGCCCATTTGGCCATGGCGGATAAAGGAATAATTAGGTAGGAAGACAGAAGAGGAAGGAATTGCCATGTTTCGGATACTACAATAACATGGTATAAGTTTTGAGTATAATACTGAAGGAATTCTTATATATGATGACATGGTAAGGATTGGACATTAACGTGATAGAAGGTCAGGGTACTAGACATGGAGGGTAGATAGGACAGTATTTGGAGGGAAGATACTAATAACTCTGACGATTTGAAGAATACAATCTGAAAAGAAGTGAACAATGAACATACAAATTAAACAAAAAAAGCTATAAAGAAAACCTGAGACGATAAAAAATTACGTCTGGTAAAGTTAAGAAATAATAAAAAATAAATAAGCTACGAAGCACAGCACAGTTAGGGTTGGTGGTTCATTGAGAGTTTCCAAATCCAACCAGTGGGTGGACGGGTATTAAAACGTCAGCAGAAGGTGGTCAATGTAAATCACGGGGTGGACGTCATCCTTACGGCAGCACACTCTTCCGGGCGCAATCCAGACGTATTTTAATTTTCCCGCCGCTCTCTTCTGACGGGCGAGCCAGTACAGATGTCTGTTAGTGGGAGTCATCTCCGAGATATATCCGTTGGGAATCGTTCTCGTGTCAGCCAATATCTCGGGTGGAGAAATCTCTCTTTACTTTTCTTCGCTGCACTAACCCTATGTCACAGACTTCCTGATGAAACTGGAAATGACAAATGGCGGTCGGGGATCGTCTATTTTGGGTCTTCGCCGCTCTATCAAGTCGAGATCTTCAACTTAAACCTTGATACCGACGCCGACTCCCACGCTTGCAACCAGGACCGCAGGAGTCTCCCCCTCGCTGATCGGGATGCCGCCTATCTCTACCGATCTGGATAGTAGGTTCTGTTCAACCTTATTGAGTTTGCTTCTAACTCATCAACTCCAGATTTTAGTACATTATTTTCCTGACTACCGAAAATTAGCTTCGACTGGGTGAGGTGGCTTTCTATTTTCGAAAGCCTCTCATTTAGCTCAAAAGCTCGCCATACTTTTCAAGTGAAGATTTTATGCTTTTGATGTCCGCATTGACGTGAGTGCTAAGCCGGTTTACCGCCGCGAGCATATCACTCGTAGACGGTTCGGCGTCCTGCTCTTGAGAATTCCTGGACGGATTAGGCGTTTTTTCGCTCACTGGACCTGTCTTTTTCACCTGTTCGCATTTTTTACAAACCTACTTTTTTTTTTTTTTGATCTTCATTGCTTTTATCTCCTTATCATTGAAATTGCAGCATTTGCCGTGAGAAAAAAAAAAAATAACGCGGGAATTGCTGCAGCTCACATTACATTTCTCCTCTCTGGGGACAGCACTATCACATATTGAGCACGGCACCATTATGATAGGTAAATAATTAACACTACTCACAAATGTCAGTGTTAGTCGATAATAGTTAGTGTCGATGGCCTTAAATCCTCTACGACTTAGGGAATAACTTTGCTCCTAAGCCCTTAGCACTGTTAAACCCTAGCATTCTTCAACATTTTAGGTGAACCGTAAATATTTAAAGCACGTGGCTACTGTGGATTTATAGTTTTTTATGTAGTCCGTAAAAACAAAAAAAAATAAATAGTAAAATAACTAAAATGAGATTTTAAACAAAATGAAGTACATCTACGGTGTTGACTGGCTGCCGTCTCTGGCCAAACTGTGAATATATAATATAATATTGAAACAAGAATGCTTCAATGATTTAGCCACTTAATAACGATGGGAAATGACAGATGGCCAAAATAGATTTTCTTATATGAAGCAGAATATAGGAAGAAGAGAGGACGGCCAAGGAAGACATGGACTGTAAATACGAAGGAGGGAATGGCTGCAGAGGGTCGCGAGAGAAGGAATAGTAGGATAGGAAAAAATAGCAGGAGAAAATTCTGGAGATCGGGGTACAGTAATTGTGCTAAGCAGAAATAATAATCATAATCCAAATTCTATAATAAACGGGTGCTATTTCGACTGAAAAAATATATGCTATTATCAGTGTGAAATAAAATATAGAAAATATGACAAATTCAGCACTATTTTAATTGAAAACTTACCTTCACTTTTTAATAAAGCTTTATTAATGGAATGCATTTTTTGAAATTATATTTTTTCAAACAACGCATAAGAATTTTCTTTAATAATTACTGCGATATGAGCCATTTGTAAAAAAAAAATGTTCAGATACCGGGAATAAATATTTGGTAACTACAATTCGGTAACCCAGTTTAAACTATGTTCAAATTTATGAAATAGCTATCAATGTTAACTACACTAATTTTACTACAGCTTCGTATGAAAACCATTTATATAACTGTAAAGATACGCCCAAAAAAAAAAAAAAAAATGCTATGAATCGGCTACCAAAAATCTTTTAGGCATTTTCGAACACGTAACCTAAACTAATATTTTTAACTTACATTTAACAAAAAAGTAAAGTAGTTTTTGTTAAAAGGCAGTTACAGTGACAGCCAAAATTTTTTGTTTATTGTGCAGTATGCTCAGTAATTTCAGCAATATGGCCACCATATTGAATAGGTTAAGATGATTGGGTCTTTTATGTTTGTTTACTAATAAGAGGATTATAACTTGATTTAGAAGTCTGCAAACTCCCTCCTTAAGTGATAATAAAATGAGAGCTGACCCACGTTGTAAGAAATTGTAATATATTGTATTTATTTTATCTTCGACCGTTAACGCGGATCGTGGTTGACCTCTTTAGAATTTGGACCAGGTTGCCCTGTCTCCCCAGGTTTTCCTATCCTTCACTGGCTCCAGTCTCCTGTTCCATTCCAGTCCTCGCTGCTGGAACACCTCCCTTACCGTGTCCTTCTATGAGATTTGGTGACTTACCCAAGAACTTCTTTCAACCACTGAAATGTGGTATACCATTTTCACTGCTCTGTCCTGGTCTATCCTGGGAAGGAGTTTCAACTATAAGTACAAGAACCTACCTGTAACTCTACATTGCATGAAGGGTCCAGGGTTCAGTATTTGATAGTTGATATTAAAGGATGTGAAATGGTATGCTCAACAGTGAGGTTTTTTACCCCAACCCACTGAAGTGTCTGGTACACATTTTATAGAGGCTGGGTATGGTCCTAGGAGCATCTCTAAAGTTGATCAATGAATGACAGAACAGAAAATACATTTTCTCCCACAGCCTCAACCCTGACACTAAATTGACAGTTCACTATTAACTACGGAGAAAATAATAAATCACACATAGCTAAACCATTTAAAATAAATATTTAAAAAAATTGATTGGCTCTTTTGAAAAATAAAACTATTTGCTTGAACAAGGTGTTTCTTTAGAAGTTATGGGTTCTGTTTCTGTAACTGAGTGGAATGATAAGATATCTTTACATTTGCTGTATGTAACTAAATTTAACCCTGTACGCATTGAGATGAAGGTAATACAAAAATGATAATATAAAAATTAACCACTCATAAGCATAGAAGTAATAAACAAAGGGGAGATAAAAGTTATTTTAAAAATATTCCAGTACGAAAATTATCTACGAACGGCTAAAGCCTAGAAAATTTATACACTTTAAATTGATCTGTTCTACAAAAAAGACTAATAATTTCAATTTAATTATAGGGATACCACAGTTTTGATTCACAACTGGACAAATAAATTGAATAATTTGATATATCATGAAAAATAATCTTTACTTCCTTTTATCAGGACACCCTTTGGACGTCATTTCTAAAATTTGAACAATTCGCAGCAATATTTTAACTTTGAAATTGGGAAATAGATTGATAAATTTTGATAAGTAAAGGTTTTAATATTGTCTAAAGATGTAAACAAAAGTGCAGGTGCTCTTAAAACATTCACAATAAAAATAAACAAAGAGTTATTTTTTATTATCAATTTTCATAAGATAGGTTTAATAGTTTAACACCATGATTAATTATTAGATATACTTTAATAATTAACTTCTGTATATAATTATTTAGTATGATTTATTACTGGTTCATCACCGTCTGGCCTTCGGTAAACACTTGCAAATCCATCTCTCGCGTGTAATATATTTTTCACTTTATTACAAGAGATTAATTATTAGTTGTTCGCGCATACGTTTGTAATACCTCGAGTATTATAGCGGAGAAAAAATTGTATCTTAAATATTTTCCTTTAAATAAAGAAATTCTTTATAATTCAATAGAGATTATTACTCTCTTTATTTTACCAGGACATATCCTTGCTTTTCACTAAACATATTACACGAATTCACCACAAAATACAATTTATGGAATTAGAGTAGCTGGGGCCAAAACTCCGCACAGAGTTTTCGGATAGAACGCCTTTGATTTATGAATTGGCCACCAGGCAGAATTCATTCTTTGTAGAACTTAGTGTGTAATAAAATTTCATGGTGCAAGAGCGATGCTGAGCTGAGAAAATGAGTCATGTTTGTTTTTTTCACTTTTGGAGTAATTTTTATGATACTCCACTTCCACATTATGTGAAGTAGGGTTAGCATGATTTATAATAATCGGACAAGACTAATATTTTCAGGGGTTACGTGTAAGATTAGGGATGTCGATATATCTATATTTTTTTTAAATATATCGATATTTTTGTCCGTGTGTCGGTACAGAAATATCAATATTATAAAATCAATATCTTAATTATATTGGTATATAAATATCAATATTATAAAAACAATATCTTATTTATATCGGCACAGAAATTTCGATATCATAAAAACAATATCTTAATTACATCGACACAGAAATATGGATATGTTAAGATCCTTTTAAAGATTAAAAATATGGAGATCTGAAATATAAAAATATAGCTATGTTTTTTTTCGAAATATCCAACTATTATTTCAATATATTTAAAAGCCATAGATACGAAATATAACGATATTTTTTCGAGATTCACATCCCCAGGTATAATACCAAGAAAAAACTTGAATATCAAATTGGAGGAAAATTTACATTGTTCACAATTTAAAAAAAAAAAAATATTGCGGGGCTTCGCTCCCGCCTACCCAACGTACAAAAACAAAAAAAAAAAGTGAGAAAAAACTTAGGATGTAACACATCAGACAATAATGAACTGAATTCTTAATTTAAATATAAATGAAAAACAAAGCAGAATGCAAGGAGTGCTTCTACGAAAAATGTCAATCCCTGTTTTCACAAGAATTCTAATTAGCCTATTGGGGCTCACATTTCCAGCAAATACATTTGCCATCCCCCAAGAATTTCAATGAGAATCATACACAAATTTTTAGAAATAAAATTCGATGTAAGATACGATACGATTTACATACATATGTATATAAAACTATAGTTACCCATTCACGGTCCAACTTAGTAGTACTACGTTGTTGGACTACAGTTGGATTCATTTGTCCAACCACGGTCCTACAAGGGATCTAATCAGCTATTCTAACCTGCACTCATAGCTTATCAATGTTTTTAAAAAATAGGAAAATGTCCGCGATTCATCTTGCTATGGCGTTATTGGAAAATAAGAAAAATAAATTTATTTGCTAAAACAATGTTTATTTAATGAATAAATTACAGTGGTTTGAAAATGTTAAATGAAATAAACAGATAAAGAAATAAACCTTCTTATTTACAAGGTTTATACATTTTCATATTACTTTTATTCGACATAATTTAAATTAGTTATACTAGTTGAAATATCGGATCAAATTAATGACCACAAGCAAACTGAAAACAACGCAAAACAAGATAAATTAGAGATGAACATTTAATTACCAAAAATAGGACTTAAAATTATTAGCTCAAAATTTTCGTCATTCACGTTTAATCACATTATTTATTTAATATTTTAATTCAGTCCCAGCAATAGAACGGTACAGTGAGTTATAATAAGGGATTTTGGACATGAAATATATTTTCACTAGATTATAGCACTGAATGTTTGGAAAATAGGTGTAAAATAAAGCAATACAAAAAGAACTAAAGATGTGTTTTCAAACCAAATTTTTTCTAATAATTCTAATTATTTGTTTAAGATAAAAATGATAAACGTATTTAGTAGTACATAAAAAATAAAAACCATTCAAACCAAAGACAAATAAAATCTAGGGAGAAAAACCCCAACCTGGCAGTTCTTTACTAATAGTAAAAAAATATTGATAACAATTAATAATGACGTTGTAGTAAATAAGTGGAGTTCTTAGGACCACAGCTCTACTCGCGATCCAACGCGGTAGGATGTTAGGAGGAAGGAACGCTTGAAGGACGATAGAAGAAGCCTACAAACATCCTACACCAGGGGTGGCCAAACATTTTATAACGCGTGCCACAACCAAGAGTCCTCAATATTGAGGCGTGCCACAACTCTACCTCCCTCCCTCCCCAATATCCTTCACGATCATTATTTCTATAAAGTATAGGTGGTTGTACCCTCCCCCCCCCCCCTCCCCTCCCAAATGATACGCAATGGATCAGTTAATAACTATTATACAAAAAAAAATTCATCACAGAAAAATAATTTGATTTTTAATTTTAAACCTTACTAGCCGGCCGCGTGCCAATAGCCTACCCTCAGTGTGTCACATTGTGGAACGTGTGCCTTGGGTTGGGCACCCTTGTCCTACACGCTGTATGTAGTCCTACACTCCCATTCACAGTCCAATGGTAGTCCGATATCCAGTGTAGTCTTACAAATTAGTCCTACATTTAGGACCGTGAATGGTTGGCTCAATCCAGGAGAATTCGCTGCGTGAGATTTATTTCTCACGCCTTCAAATATTTATCTGTCCGCTCAAAATAAAAAAAGGGGGAATTTGAGCTCTTCTCTAGCTTGAAATAAGGAGGAGGAAAAGACATCTGCACACCCATATTAAATTTTATATTGTTAGACACCACAGAGAACTTTTCTACCAATGCTTCCACATATTGTGAGAGTTTCTCTTATAGTGAGCTATAGCGGAACAACTTCGGCCTTGGCATTGAAATTTAATCTCAAACGCCAGTTCTTGTACATAAGTACATTCATTATTCATGATTTTGTTTTTTTCCCTATTGTTTTATTTATGTATCGAATATTTTACGCTACGATCGGTATATTGTGGTATGCTTGTGATCTAAAAAATAACTTAAGATAGGCACACATATATTTGTACTGTCGTATATATATATATATATATATATATATATATATATATATATATATATATATATATATATATATATATATATACACTCGTAAATGAACAACTTTTGTCGTCTTATCTATTCTCCCTCATTCCTCAGGACAAAGGATTTTCAAATAACGATGTGATCGAGTTTTTCTTGAAATTTCACTTTATTTATTTTTATTTTTTTGTAAATAAATGATTATATAATATATCTTTCTTTGTAAAAATATATATAACATTGAGACAAAATATTATATACAAAAGCACAATATTGTGATACATCTCCCCGAGGTAAAATGAGAGGCAAAATACATTCAGATACCCATTGCTCACTAGAGTAAATTTTTTTATTGTAACATACAGTTTTTTTTTACTTTATTTTGTATTTTACTTTATTTTACTTGCATTTTCTTTATATATTAATTCTTAACAAATATTATAATAATTATATTTAGTGTTTAGAAATTGATATGTGTTTCTAGCGAGCTCTCACCGATTTAAAAAAAAAAAAAAAAAAATGACTAACTTTTTTGTAAATGCATTTTGAATTAGGTGATCAATATAACGAATTTCTGCTAACATTTTGCAATATCGTTTCGTATAAATTTATTGTCGAATAAGAACTGTTTTGGTTATGGCGGATCCGAATAAATGGAGTATTACTGCAACTGTACCTGTAAAAAAAATCTGTTGCGGTGCGCGTATCACACAACTTTCCCTTGGCACTCAATAATAATAATAATCCATTTCAAAAAATATTTTAAAGAGTTCACATAAACACTATTTGATATATTCTCAGAAGCATGTACACCTTCACGTCTTCCCTCACAAAAGTACAATAAAATAGTTTAGTTAGAAAATTCTAAGCACTATATATTTTTGGTTCGTCAGGATGAACATTTTTTGTTTATTAAGTTTCCATGGAAACATTTAGTTTCCATTAAATAATATAAAATAAAAATTATTAAGTTAATATTTTTTACTTTTATATAATTACATTAAGTTATTACAGAGCGCATTGTAGAGAACAGAATGGTGGCGAGGTGGAAGGAGGTTCGGTCGCATCCGTCTTCTTTCGGACACACTCGGCTTTCCATAACCAGGGTCTAGTATTGTAGTCCTTATTAAATACGCTGTATATTTGCTGATACTGGTTCAATTTTGACAATGATTTTTGTTTTTTTGAGAATTTTATTCTCTTTCATACGATTCTATACATAATTTATCACAAAATGCATACTTTTTGAGCTATGTGCAAATAAAGTTTACTTTTCGTCATAATTTTTCCCCTGCATTTTCTCGGTGATGCACTACATGTACAAAAAATTATAGGGCTTCAATTAGAATACTTTAGGCATTTCATTAAAATCGTCAGAGCTGTAAATCGAGAAAATAGTAAAAACGATAAAGTCGCTGTAGCATCCCAGGCATGTACCTACCTTAAATACGTAATTTCTGTTTCGTATAAGTTTTCGTTTTGAGCTAGGCTGTTCACATACATATAAAAACGAAGACCATTTTGCGAGACTTGGTTATTTGGACACAGGGGGCCTTTAAACGGGAATTTCCTTTGAAAACACAAATTCGAAATTTTACACGATCGCAATACTTCATATTTCAATATAGATTAGGGAAAGTAAAAAATTGATAAATAAAAATCCCCACTTATAAAGTAGTATCAAGAAACAAAAATCCCATCCGACAGAAGAAAACAGAACCATTCATCAATAAAAAAAACGGCGGTAAGCTGTATCATAGCAAATGGATTTTAGCAGACATGTAAATTGTTGGTCCACTGCCCGGCTGCTCGATGGAAAGGGGATGGAGGGAGGGGAAGGAGAGAGGATCAATGAACCCACTTTTTTCATGTAATCGCTTCATTCCAAAGAGAAAAAGCGTTTATCTCTCCCCCAGTTTCCCCTCTGGGTTATGGGAAAACATCACAATTTTCAACGCTAAGAACCGTGATTTTTCAATCTGTCTCTACCAAAATTGTCTGTCGAGATTAAACAGCTGATTAAAAATCTCTGTTTTTCCCCCCTCTTCTAAGGACCCAAAAACGTAATTTAAAAAGAAATAACATTAAGAAGTTCATATGATGGCTCGATATTTTTTTTTTATTGGCAAATAAAATTTATATAATTATACAATAAATAAAATTTAAAATTATAATGAAACGAAATAAATATCATAAGTACAGCCTTACCTATGTAGAATATTTACAAGCCTGTGGAACTCCTAGTCTACCGATTTATAGAGAGCAAAGCAGGACTCTGGGAGATCCCAGCATTTCTCTGAATAAATGAAAGAAAAAATGCGTATAATAACAACTATTGTAAAACAAAAAATCTTATAATTTAACACGTTATAATATGACATAGATGAATCCGTTTGACAGGAGCCATTTGTAAATTTTTCATAATAAATACGCAGATGGTAAGGTTAACTTACTGGAACATCACCATGGGAACGGTAGGGTGTCACCCCTTCCAACAATTTGAAAACCCGAAAAGTTGGGAAATTCGATATTTGAGGACCTACTGTTTTTAACTGCGAAAATTGAGGTACAATAATTTACTCAAAGAGTTTCTAAAATTTAAAACCGATACTAATACATTTCGTGTTGACATCCGCATGATGGTATAGAAGGATCAATCTAATTAGGGATTGATAAATTACTCACCGGCATTACTGGAAAAACCCTGACCCTTAAACCGTTTACCTAAAAACATCCTACCTACCTTTCGTTCATTGTTAGTTCAATGCGAGAAGAAACCAGTACAAACTTTTCTTTTTGATATAATCCATTTAAATTTTGGTGAGTACCAACATGTATTTGATTTCTTGTCTTAATTAAATTCATAATTCATAAATGTTTTATAATACTGATTTATATTAATCTAATTTAATATGTATAATAATACTAAACTATATTTTGAATTGCTTATTTTGTGTGCTTATTTTGAATTTTTTGTGTGTTTTTAGAACTGAGGATGAATGTATAACGTTCGAAACTATTTTTCAATAAAAGAAATTTATAGAAGTGGCAAATAATTTATCAATCCCTAATATATTTTGAGCTATGAAATTGGGATTTTATCAATACAATTATGTGTTTGAATAGAATTTTTATTTATTTATTTAGTTTCAACATTCACAACAGTTAAGTGAATAATTCAAATCCAAATGGATTGGGTAAAATTATAATATTTTATATTATAGTTTGGAAAATTAAAATATTCAATATAGCTGGGAAATCCGGTCAAAAATTGTTGGACAATTTTAGATTTTGCCCTCCTCCAATAAATTGTTGTCACTGTTAACCTATTATAAAATAAACAAACCAAATATAAATAAAAATGTGGACAATATTCAATAATTAGATATTAACATTAAATATTAAACCTAGTAGATATAAACAGGTAAACATAAAAATATTGATATAAACAGAAACATCAAACAGCATATCAACAGTATAACTGTAAAACTTCGTGAGTACTTCTGAACTATTTTTCCAGGAGTCAAAAAAACTAAAACCCCTCTGAAACCTTCTAAACTTATAGGTTATTACAGCTGGTCGTAGACAAGTGATAACTGACAAAGCTGTTATGTAAATATAACTGCATTCCATTTGATCCAGAAATGGAGCTTACGAAGTTTTTCAGCTATACTGCCGACATGTAATATCAAAAAATAGTAAGAAATGTTAGCAAAAACATTTCCAATATCAACAAACAAGAACTAAACATACAATTAACAAAGCACCGTGAACCGGGGTATGGTCAACGGGGTGAGAATGGCCAAAAGTAGGTAAAATGTGAATTTGGATCTCAAAACCTTCACAGTCATTTTTTTTTTTTCATTTGCTGGTGGTTTGTGTGAGCTATTACCTTTTACCTTTAAGCGAACAAATTCATGTTTTTTTTTCAATTATTTTGTGAAATAAATGAAAATATTACGAAATTTTCTAACATTAGCCATAATTCGATTCATTTGTAGGTGACTATGGCCAAATGAATTCGTGGCCATTCTCACCCCGCGCTCAACATATGATTATTTTGTGATGTACAGTGGACTCTTGCTAATCAGAACTTCACTAATCGGGACGGTTTTGTAATACAAACTACACTTGAAAAAAAAATTAATTTGAAGCATTACTCAGACCTTGAATGATGATGTAGGCATTATAAACACCTTACATACTTTCAGGCTTAAAAAATCTAGTTAAAATGCCGTAGAATAAAAACTAAGCTATATAAATTTGGAAATTTTTTAACGTATTTTAAAAGATAATCTTTCTGGTTAATCTCACTGCAGCCTTTAAATATGTGAATTTATGTAAAACAAATGTTCTGGCCATTGTCAACAGTCACGGGCATATGTCGTTTTCTCACTTTCACACACAGTCAAAAAAGTCTGAAAATATAAGGGTACGGTACATCACTCCAAAGGTACGTTTTAATAATCGAACGGTACTTGTACAGAAACAGAGAAACCCTAATTTTGGCCATTCTCACCGTGCTTGACGGTATGTAATGGGGTGTACCAAAAACAATACCGTTTTATCGAAGGATGTAAATACGCACTTTAAACCTTATCAATGTTTACCAATAACTAATAATCTAGTGTAAAGGATTAAGTAAGCTTGTTTTTAATCATTTGAGCCGTGCAATAAAGCCTTAGTTCATCATCTGCAGCCGAACAAGAAAGATGGTTTCTTACAAAATACTCGTAATATAAAAAAAAAAAAAAAAAAAAAAAAAAAAAAAAAAAAAAAAAAAAAAAAAAATTACAGTCACAACACGTACAGGGTGATCATTAGTGGATATTGACGAAATTCCATGAGGTTCTGACGGTTGTTCAGAACCGTTCTACGAACTCCGAACTTCACTGTGGACAGTTAGATAGGAAACATGCGAAGTTATCTCAGTGTTACCCAGCTTTGATGAACCGCTAAGGTGTTCTAAGTAACAGCAGTATAACGCTCGGGCGCACAATTTCAGTCGGACGCAGAAAAAGTTGAAAAATCTGTTCTCCCACACCCACCATATAGACATCGTTCTATCAGATAATCACTTATTCATGCCCACTTTCTTCAAGACAAAAAAAAAAAATTGTAGAGGTTGACATTGTGGTTTAAGAGTTTTTCGACAGCATTCTCAAGAAGAGGTAGCAGCAGGGCATCTAGCAACTGGCTGAAAGGTAGTTGACAACAGTGGATCATAATAGGTTGTATTTTTTCTGTATTATATTAAAGAAATAAAAATATTAACTTTTTGTTGAAAAACGGTCATTATTTTTGATACACCCCATTATTTTATACTTTTTTATTATTAATATAATTAAGCTTAACCAATTAACGAGATATTGAAATTGTCAGGTAGGACATCTGTTGAAAATTAAGAGTTTTAAGAGTTATCACCTGACATCCGACAAAATTTAAAAATATATATATCAGTCAGTTGCTTTTGTAGTCCAATTTCTTTTGATGTTTATTGTCTGGGCGACAGGCCAGGAACTATTATGTTTAATCGGTATTTGGAGTTTCTTTGAATGAAGGAATCTGCTTCAGATTCACTCATGAATTAGTAGTTTTATGCTTTCCTTGAACTGTAAAATTTATGATGAGTTTTCATTCGCACACTGATATTCGATCTGTTTGAAGCATCGTTTGCTCAAACGGGATCCCATAACATCCATCTTTAACTGTCTACGGCTAGACATCTTTCATGAAGCTTATCCGTCCGGTGCTGCTCTCTACGGTAGAACAAGGAAGCTGATACCTCCGAAAAGAGCACTTGTGTAGAGCTAGTAGTTGGCCACGTACTCTTTGCTTTTCTAGTTCATTCTTGTACCGATTACCTAAATATTTGAGAAATACATTATTTTATTTTTTGGTCTCTAAAAGAACTGCTAATTCTTTTTATTTATTTTATTATTATAATTAATTACATTCTCGCCAGTAAGCATCGTCCTTTTTTTTTTTTTTTTGGAAAAAAATATGTATACACTATAGGTGTAAATTTAACCATTATTATCCAGTTATTTTGGATTTAATATTATGTTATTAACGAAACAACAGAGGTATATATATATATATATATATATATATATATATATATATATATATATATATATATATATATATATATATATATATATATATACATATAAAATAGAAAACTGAATATAATAACAGCATAAGTATTAGAAGAAATATAAGAAAATAATCAAATGATGGAACAGATAAATACCCGATTAAATAAAATTACAATAAAATAAAAATAAAAATAATAGACAAATTTCTAAGGACATAGTTACCATCCGGCAGTGTTTGAATAAACAAAATATGTCACAGGAAGTGGGGGCCAACTAATATTTACTTTCCCTCATTATACCATCCTTGCTATAATTTATTTTCATCATTACTCTATAATTTTCAATTTTATTTTTTTTACTTCATGTTCTGACAATTTTCTTTTTTTCAATCATTTTGAATATGTCTCTCTGATCTATTTTAGCTCTGCGGATGGTCTACATGTTCGGGCGTTTCGGCAAAATTCGTGGCCAAACGTCATAATTCGTTCTATAGCCTTCAAAACGTATCGAATCGTGATTAAATTAATTGGTTTTGAACAATATTAATCACGATAATTGGTTTATGGGGGGGAGAGGGAGGGGGTAAATAATTAATTTTTTTTTTTTCCCAACCAAATAAACAATTTAACCATAGGCATTTATGATGTCGTGTAACGTACTAGAGATAAATAATGGAACTATACCTGGTATGAAATTATTTATAGAATGAAAGACAGTGTTTGTTTTTTTTTGTTGTTATTATTTGTAGTTCAGGATATTAATTCGGATACCGAATTGAATAAATGTTAAATCGTATAATCGGAATTTTTATTTATAAATATTTTCTTGACTTTCATAATTATGATATGGAATTTTGATTAATAGTTTCATGTGTACAAATATTTTATTATGATGCTCGTATTTAATATTTCAGGGTGTATTCATTCATAACTAACTGAGTTACACATTTTTTGTTGTTATTGACTGTCAAATGGATTTAATGTTCCTTACCGACCGTAAAATTATTCTTGTTGTCGAAAGATCATTTTACTTCGTTAAAATATGAATACAAATACTAGGTTGTTACGAAAGTCATTGTGCATAGAATAAGTTTTATATATTAAATTAAAATTATTCTTCAAAATGAAGGCCATCATTGCCAATTACTTTAACCCATCTTTCTACAAGAAGTTGAATTTGGTTGTCCTTGATTTTCAAGGCGGAAAACTCTTCAATCTTCACATCCTCATTTGACATTCCTGTTGTTTTTGAAGTGCCAGTTTTATAATATTAATTTATATTACATTTAATTTAATATGTATAATAAAACCAAACTGTATTTTAAATTGTTTATTTTTGAATTTTTGTGTGTTTTTAGAACTGAAGATTATGCCTATAGTATAATATTTGAAACTAGTTTTTAGTAAAAACAAAATTATAGAAGTGGCAAATAATTTGTCAAATTAGGGATTGATAAATTATTTTCCACTTCTATAATTTTGTTTTTATTGAAAACTAGTTTCGAATGATATACATTCATCTTCAATGCATTGCTAGTTCAGTGCGAGAACAATCCAATGCAAACTTTTCTGTTTGATGTAATCTACTTAAATCTTGAACTGAAGATGAGCCTATAACATTCGATACTACTTTTCAATAAAAACAAAATTATAGGAGCGGCAAATAATTTATCAACCCCTAATTAGATTGATCTTTCTAGACCATCATGCGGACGTCAACTAATAATTTATCAATCACTAATTAGATTGATCCTTCTATGCCATCATGCGGACATCAACTAATTAATTTTTCGTTATAGATTTCATAAAGAAAATGTTGACATTTTGAGGTCCTATCCCCAATCAAACCACAATCTTCTCTCCAACACATCACACAATTACTAAGTAATATTAAATTAACAATAAAATTTACAATTAATTATCTGAAAAAAATCAGAAATTCAATATGTTGTACATATTTGATACCTTATCTTTAGTCTTTTAATATATACATTATTATCTCCTATTTGTCGAACATCGCGGACTGATTATGGGACCCCGAAACTTTACAATATTTTTATGAAATGTGATTTTATTTAAAATTTTATGGAAGTGTGCGTTGGCTTGAAATAAAACTTAACTTAAAGCTTTATTTTTAAAGTTGCTTTGACTGATTTCATTATCTATAATCCTTATATACTGACCAGGTACACAGTCAGCCATCCGTCATCTCTGGAAGGACAGGACAGATTCTCTTTTACAAAGCAGGAACTTTAAGGGATAAAAAGAAAAAGAAAAAAGAGCACTGGTCTCGCTTACACTACGGTAGAGAATTAGTGGGCAGGGGGTTAGGCCTTCTGCGACCCGCTAGAAACCGCAACGGAGGTTAATCAGAAAGTTAGTAACAGCTGATGCTTACGCCACCGCAGATTCCAGCCACGCCGCCCCCAGGCAGCTCACCAAAATGGAGCAAGACATTTCTGATAAAATTCAGGAATCGGGTTGGTATCAATTTTATTATCCGGTTATTAGTCGCTTATTTAAATGTTTGTTTAAACACCTGTTACACGTGCTATTATGACCCTCCTGATAATTCGCGATACGATTCATAAATCATGAGACATGCGGTCAATTCGAAAACTGATAAGATTGGTGGATACTTTGATTCAAATGGGAAATGATATTTGGATTCAATGACATTACATAGTTCCCTCAGATTGCGGTTAATCGCCAAAGCCAAAAACAAATTAATTATAGGCCAGCTTCGCACGGTTTAACGCTGTATTTATTTATTATTGTTTATTAACCCCGGTTCCCTCGGCCCATTGAAGATCTTGGAGGAAAAATATCATTCATATTTATTTAAAATACATAATCTTCAGTCCAGACAATCTCGTTCTTACTCTTTCTGAGAATAATGCAACGAAGTTGTTTAGAGAAAGAAAAATATTTAAATTTTAACTGCCATGACTGCAGCATATATATATATATATATTGACGAAACCTATAAAAAACTTACCCCTAGAATAACTTGTAAAAATGACAACAAAATGAATCCTATAGCTCTGGTACAAGATAGTATCAAATTAAACCACAAATTTGACCTAAACGAAACTGAAGCATGCAATACTCGAGACAGGCGAAAGTGTAAGCGGAATGAAGGTATACTCCATTAAACGTGAAAGGACTAAATGGTGGAGTGACCGAGTGACAATTGCAGTAGCTAGGAAAAAGGCTGCCTGGAAGGAATGCTATAGAACGCAGCCAACTAGGTGCTCTATGTCGGGAGAAGAAAAGAAGCAAAAATAGTTGTTAGTGTGGCAACGAAGAAAATGTGGGAGGAGTTTGGTAGAAGCCTTCGAAAAAATTATAAATACAACTCCAAACTCTTCTGGAAAAGAATAAAAGGAAGGGGAGTAAACCGATTAGAAATTATAATGATGAAAGAGGTCGTTTAATAACTAGAAATGAGGAAATACGCCAGAGGCCCTGACTTTCCTCGTTCACTCAACCATTTAGGATGTAGAGAGAATAAAAAATTAAACAAAACAAAATTATTGAGAAAATAACAGAAAAAAAAATATTGGAGTATTGTATGAGTGGAAATAAAACAGTAAAGAAGTATAAAATTATATGAATGTATTAAATAATGTGCGATATATGGAAATGCATGAAAAATAGGTAAATAAAATATAGAATCTGAAACAATGAAAAATGTATGGAAAAATGAAATATGAGAAAAAAATATACAATGGTAAATAGGAAAAATATAGAAGCGATATAAGCAGAAACTGTGGAATAGTTCTTCCACTTAGAAGCAATCCAGGTTAAAAGCAATATTTGTATATCTACCTTTTTACATTCTTACTGTATATTTGTTTCCTGACTACACCCCCAACCATCTTTTCATTAGTTAAGAAAAAAAAAAAGAAGAAGAATACGCACAAGTAGACCACACTATTAAAATATCATTATTATATTAAATAAACAAATGAAGCTGTAGTAGTTTCATGATATGAATGCGTAAACCATTTTTTTTACTTTCGAGCTTGGTCCTAAAACCACTGGAAAAATATTTTACTTAATTTAAAAAAAAAAATATTCATTACAATTATTTATTTATTTAATATTTTTTACAAAAAAATATTTAAAAAATATCTATCCCTAAAATTTGACTGTATCATCAGAATAAGTGAACAAAAGGACTGCGTCATGTGTGAACATTTCCATATTTAGGGTTAAGCATTATTGATATAGACAGGGCGTCACCATAGAAGGGATAAGGAGGGAGGTGGCCACTCATCCAATAATTAAAATATCCAAAAAGTTGGGAAATTTGAGATTTTAGAGCATACACCAAACTGCGAAAATTGCGGAAAAGCATTTTACTGAAAGAGTTACAAAAATTTTAAATCATTACCAATACCTTTTGAGTCAAGAAATTTGGATATTATCGATACAATGCTGTGTTTGAATAGAAAAAAATAAATTGTGTCAACATTCGCAACAAATATGTGAAAAGATCAAATCCAAAAGTTCTGGGAGCATACAATATTCCACAATATAGTCGGGAAAATTAGAATATTAATATATTTGTAATATTTGTGAAATTGTTGGAAAATATTAGATTTTGCTCCTTCCCCCCAATAAATTGTTGTAGCAACGTCACTGGATAGAGATAGGCTACTTCTGCATTAAATCCGCTGTAGTCTGAACTATCTTAAGTTATAAAAAAGCAGAAAAAGCCAAATTTAAAGACAGGATGGTTCTGCTCTGAAGCGACGATATATAAAGGTAATGTTTTAAATGAGCTAAAAATATAAATAATAACAGTGTTAAATAGGATATCATGTGTTAGCAGTGTTATATAGGATGGTAGAGTTATATAGGATTGACAAAATAAATCATGCAATGACAACATGCTCAGGCATTGCTATAACGATCCGATTCCGAGAAGTGATACGGCAATTAGGGCCATTGTAGGGCGGCAATTTTGCCAGGAGCAACTAGGCGAGAGGATTGTGGAGGGCGGATATGTGAGCCTCACCAACAAGGTACAGAGGAAATGGAGGCTTGCAATTAGATCCAAGATTAATTGTCGCTATCCTCTGTCATTTCGGTCATTAGTTGCCTTATCATGTTGACCGGTCATATCCTCTTATCCAATCCCGCGCATCGTGTCCAGGTAGCTTGTCACGTCTACTGGGACAATCGGGAATCCATTTGAACAAATAGCTTGTAGGCCACTTTCAATGTTTATGGGGTGTGGAGAGGAAGGGAAATACGAGATATGGAAAAATGGAAGAACCAGCCAACTAGAAGTCCATAGCATTAGGTACATACAGAGTCCCGTTGCAGTGTCTAGAGGCTTGGAATTGTGCAACAAGTAAACAAAATCCAATTCTCTGGCATAGGCATCAGAATATTTTAATTTGAGCTAAACAGTTAACGAGAGTAAAAACTCAATAAAAGAAACAAAAACTACTATTTGTGTAATGTGTCGAGGGCCGCCCGACGCCCACTTTTTGCTGGCGGCCTTACAAGTTTTTTTAAAGGAAAAATCTTTTAATTTTTTTAAATTTTTTATTAATGCAATAATTATTTATTTATTGGATTATGGTTAAAAATGAAACTCCATATTATTTTATTTTAAATTTAATTATTTACGTAATTGAAAGGATACTCGTTAAAATACAATAACGATACATACAAACGAAAATTATTATTTATATTATATTATTTAATTATATAAGCTGGAAATAGGGAAGTTACCTATACAATCTATTATGGGGGGGGGGGGGAGGTTAAAATCTAAAGTTTCCAAACAACTTTGACCGGATTACCTAACTATGTTAAATATTCAAATATTTGCCCAGCCATATTATGAAATATTGTAATTTTAGTCAACCCTTTTGGATTAGAACTTTTAACTTACCCTTGGGGAATGTTGACCCAATGTCTTAACTCAATAGGTATTGGTAATAGTTTTAGATGTTAGTGACTCTTTGAGTCAAATGTTTTACTCCCATTTTAACAGCTTGAAGTAGGTCCTCAAGTCTGAAATTTCCCAATTTTTTGGGTTTTCAAATTATTGGAAGGGGTGACGTTTCCCCTCCCTACCCCTTCCATGTCGACTTCTCAGGCAGGAGGCCGCATTAAATTAATATTAGCAACAGCTTTATAATAAAAGATAATAGAAGTTGCGAAGTTGACAGAAGGCGTCCAAACCCGAGCCGAAGTAAAATTTTGTTTCCTGTTTGAAGAAAACTGTTAGTCATACATTCATAAAATATTCACCCTCAGTATATAATTTGCGCTTGTCTGCCAGTAAAATGGTGACCATCGAAATAGGGTAACAAATATGTACTATTTGAAAATGACTTACTTCTAGCACATGAAGTGAATGAAAAAACGAAAACCATTCATTTTTTTTTTTTTTACAAAATTACACACTACTCGATTTTCTGTACATGGCTTTTTCACCTAGATATTTCCATATATTCATTTCAATGGGGGAAAATACTTTATGTATCTTATCACCCTAAATCGAATGGTGAAGTACATTTAGTGGTAGAAATAATGCGAAAGAATTTTTTTTTTTTAATTTCTATCCTAAGCCAGGATAATTATATATAAAAAAAAAAAAAAAACGAAAACCATCCATTTTTTTTTTTGTTTAGTATTTCAAAAAACCAAAGACTACCAGCAGCCCACATTGCGAATCTCATAAAAGCACGTAAAAACCCCAGTTGTTTGTTTTCAAACTATCCATTTCTAAAGTCCTTAATCCAAGGCAAATCAAGTTAAAATGTTCTTAAATAAAATTACATCTGAATTTAATAACCAAGAGAAAATTCATATGTCAAACCAAATCGTTATTAATATTTTTAATTCTTTTAAACGCACTATCACTCGTTAATACTTGTGAAAGACTGAATGAAAAACCGAGTAGCAGAAAGAAATGGGAAGTATGTAAAATGAGCAATAAAAAATGTATCGGTTATTTTAGAAACGACACATCCCAGTCTACAATCATTTTCTGCTACTATTTTGAAAGGATTTAAGTGTAACTTTACAGGTTGTTGGACTTACGGTAAACGACAAAAATATCGTTCTTGGGTCAAAGAATTGATACCGCATTGCTGAGAAATAAGCACCTAAATTCAAAAAATTCAATTTGCGATAACTTGGGTTTGAGTCTACAGATTTTAACTTCTATTAGCTCATTTTTGTCATTCTGAAACCAAGAATAATTTAACATAGTTCATTCTAAATCCAATTAAATGATTTGCTGTTTTATATCAAGATTTAGTAATGGAATTATTTGAGGAAGTTTGTACAGACACATTCAAAATCCAAAGTGGGAAGAAGGGGCAGAAATCCCACACACCATCTAGAACAAGACAGCCTTAACTTTGGTTTTTGGTACGCTGTAAAGCGCGATGTTGCGAGACTTTTACGAAAATTATTATCTAATAAAACTCATTAACCAACAAATTAAGTTTGAATTTTATATATCAGAACTATTTGTCTAAAAATAATCTTTATATTTTAAAAATTTCTGATCGTAAACATCGCATAACAAAATGTTACATATTTTACAATATTTTGGTGGTGGATAATTTTGTTGATTTCGCGGGATGTCCAGTTCGGTCATGGAAAATCTCGACAGTGGATGTTCAAGTGTATGGTGCTACAGTAAAAGATGGTTAAAATTTAAGCTTTTACGTTTTGACAGATGCCCAGAACGTTGGCTCTATCCACTGTGCGTCTTCCGGTAGACAAAATTAAAAATTTACGTTTCTTTTGCGTCCAATAGTGAACTTTTTGTAGATAATTTGTTTCAATCACCCCATATGCCAGAAAACTGTGTCTGTCATAATAAGGAAGGGACTACACATCCCTCAGATGACAAAAAAATTGTCCAACAAAATTAGGAAGGAGCGTTGTACCGGCAGACAAAATTAAAAATCCACTTTTCTTCGTCCAGCAGTGCACTTTTTGAAGATGATTTGTTTCAAGCAAACAAAAAATTACATACCCCGTAGGTGCTAACAACCTTTGTCATCCTGCATGCAGTATCATGCATATATGGGAGACAAAATCATCTTCGAAAAGTGCATTATCAGACGGAAAAAAACAGGATTTTCGAATTTTGTCTGCTGGAGCGACGTACCCTCCTACCTTCGCTCAGTGGGACAGAATGCATTAAAACCTGGCATAAATCCAAAAATTTGATGTTCCCTTTTGAATTTTTTTTACTGAGGTCTGAACACAGCATCTCATGCAGGCATCGACATGTTCCTCGACATGTTATGGAATGCACCAGCTAGCTCCAAAGTCGGCAGTCTCATACTATCTTTCAGAGGATTTCTATCAACAGTTCTCTTTAAGTGTCTCCCTAACATTGAGTTTTTATAATTTTTTAACCTAACTAATATGCATAGTGCCTCATGTTGTAAGTAATTATATCTCATATTTTATCAATTTTTGTCTTATTTTTTTTATCTTCTTATCCTAAATATTGTTTGGCGAGTTGGGATAAATTCGTTAAAATTAAGGCATTTAAATTGTTGCGGCCACATCGAAAGAGAAATATTTTCTGCAATATTGTTTTTGTTTTTATAAAAAAGAATAATTAATTTAATATTTTAATTGTAACTATACCAATTATGTATATTTAACATTAAGGAAGTTTTAAAATAATGACCCTTTTGTTATTAGTTTAAACCATTAAGTTTAAAGCGGTACTGTAAATACGTAAATGCCTTGCATTCGCTGCAGTCAGTAAACAACTGGATGATAATGTTGCTCACAGTTGTTTACGTCGGCTCTCCGCCTGTACGACACTCTGTAACATCCGGGTCAAAAGCATCTCTACGTTTGTGAGCGAGTGAGCTCGCTAGGAAGAACAATTTGCGTTCCATTTAGTTTTGTGTAAATTCTCCTGCTAGAACCATCACAATATTCGCCTCAGGGGCCATTCAAGATCATTTCGCCGAATGAAGAGGCGCAATCATTAACATTAGCACGATTCTCATTCCATGCTAAAATGCCGGCCGGCCATCAGTGAGTTCAGAACTCTCTATTTCTCTCACTATTATTATTTTTTCATTATTTCAGTAATAAATAATCAGCATAAACATTGCCTTAGGCAGATTCAACATTGAATAAATTATTTTTATTTATTTATTTTAAGCTGTTCATAAGATACTATTTTTTTTGTTACGGTCTATAAATTCATCTTTAATTATAAAAAGGATGCATCATCCATTTCATTAATTTTATTTGTTTATCTTCTTTATTAATGTATATACATAACCATTATAATGTGATTTTCACTAAATTTGTCTTATTTTCTTTTGTGTTTATTATTTTCTTACCATTAATTTTGAAATATTCATAAATTAAATTTTAGTTTTATTAACTATTCGCTCAAATTAATTTTTTACATTTTATTTTTATAAATGGTGAGAAAATCCAACCTACACATTATACTAAGGAACACATTTACTCTGGAGAGAGGAAAGGTTCTATTGAGCCTCTCAGATCGGATAACATAAATTAAATTTGGAAGAACTTTAAAAAAGTTCTCCACACCTCTCCACTAACTCTTTTACTTGTTTTTATTCAAATAAAATTTTGATGAATATGAATATTGACAAGAATGTTACAAAGAAAGTAAAAATATATTTGTAGAAATATTATTAAAAGAAGAATTATATAAACAAACTGAAGATGAAATGAAATATATATATATATATATATATATATATATATATATATATTTTTTTTTTTTTTTTTCGGTTGGCTCTATAGACCTTGTAGATCTTTGGCCGCGCGATGTGGTATTCTTACAGACATTTATTGCTTGCGGGAGCACAGACAGCCTGGAGGGGGTCACCCAACCTCACGTTGCTGCGAACCATAGTTTCCATGGTGCAGCGGCAAGCTGCCCATTGCTCCATAACTGGTCCCTTTGGGGCCAATTCGGCAGTGTCCTTCCCACCGACTTACTCGGGTTCAAGGACAGTGACAAATCAGTCTAGATCCACGGATTATGGCTATTCGGAGTCAGCAGGCGCACGAGGACCTATATTTCTTTCCCCGAGACAGACCGTCCATGGACCAAACCTCCGGGCGGCTATTTTATGTCCTGGAAAACCACAACGCGATTCACAATTAAGATACACGGGGTAGGGTCATCACTCCTACGCCCGGTCTGTGTGAGTGGCCTCCAGTAGGCTGACGGGCCTCACATACCCGGGGGGAGGGGGATAGTGGCAGGCTACGCGGATTTTCCCTGGTAGGCGGTCACCCAAATCTGGGCGGTCACCCATCCAAGTACTAAACACGCTCGACGTTGCTTAACTTTGATTACCTATTGCAAGCGCCTTAGCCCGCTCGGTCACCCCGGCCCCTATATATATATATATATATATATATATATATATATATATATATATATATATATATATATATATATATATATATATGTTAGTGTGTGTATACACATAAGTACAACTCATTCGCCAATAACGCCACGCCCATCGTACAAACCGGAGGAATAAAACTCTCGCGAACTTCCATTGAAATCACATTCACTTCATAAACTTATTCATGAATAAAAAAAAAATAAATAAAAAAAATGGATTGACAAAACGCCTCTTATTAAAGGGAAATCCAATTCCCATCAGAACAATGGTTTTGTGGAAACGAAATTAACCAGGGATCGTGTTGATAAATGGAAAATTGAAAGGGATACGCCAAAATCAGCGTGTTTGTTACAGATATACGAATTGGCTTAGACTCTGTGACTTACGTTTGGTTAGTGAGATTTGTAAATTTATATAAAAACTGAACAAGTGCTATTATATAGCATAATGAAGTCCTAAAGAAACTAATAAATGTAACGTTGGATATTATTTGTATTTAAAGTTAAAAATTAACACAATGTTCGAAGGTTGTAAGGCTATTATTATTAATTGCCATATCATGTATTTAAACGTCATATTTATAACGTCATTTTTTTATAAAGGCTTAAGCGCCATTTATAAAAAATTACTAGAAACACAGGAAACGATTTTTCCAGAAATAATTTTTTTTTTTTTAATTTTATTCTTAATTATGTACTGTAGGAGTTTATTAAGGCGGCAAAATCTTTATAATTACAATATATTTTTAAGGCTTCTAGTACTGGTCAAGGCCAGAGTGACAACTGAGAGTAGTTAGTATTTGGTGCTTACGTCATCAACATTCGATTTATAGACCATTTCCAATTTTTTTTTCTCGATACATCGTGAGCAGGAATCGATAGAGGTGGCGCTTGCGTTCCATAATAAATTGAAACATAAATTTCGAATTTTTGGCACTTAAGCCTTTTTAAAAAAACGACATAGATATCCTAGATAGATAGATAGATGAACACGTTTATTTACAAGTATTTACAGATATACTTTTTATGTACAACGTATTTTAGACAATGAACAGAGTTCGATTGTCGAGGTTTCTTTATTCTTTATTAATAAAATGATCTGTGAATACAAAAATAAAAATAAAATAATACAGCACATTTTAGGATTTTTTACAAATAACGCCTGATTTTTCGATATAAATTATTAATTATTAATTAAATTCTTTAACTAGTTAATTTCGGTATGAATATGCGTGTTTAAGATATAAATATAATTTTTAATAATCCAGACTATTCAGTAATTGCAATGTTTCATTTGGTTTGAGTACCTTTTTTCCTAAGAAAATCATCCTAAACTGAGTGAGGACCGGGCAGATCCAGATGAAATGCACCGTATCCTCGGGAACATTTAAATTGCACAATGAGCAATTATTTCTTTTATTTGTCCAAGGTTGGTAGTTTAAATTAAATAATTCTTCCCTAACCTTGAAAATAAGTCGGATATAATGTATGTCTTTTCCTGAATCAAAATAGGTGGATTCATACTTTACTGTATAGATTCCGCGATCGATTTCCCGATGGCGTTTTTAATACAGGATATTATCGCTTCTGCACTGCCAGTGTCATCCCTGTCCAATTCTAAATTCTTTTATATTTTATCCAATTTTGATTTATAAAAATCCTCCTCTTCTTTGATACATGTTAGCTTTGGCTGGAAGGGCGTATATTTTAAGTCCCTATTCTTTTCATATTTTTTCACTTTTAGTAAAATCGGCATGTGATCCGAAAAATTTCGCTAATAATCTTAAATTGTTCTACATACTTAAAACAATCGATTGGTGCCAAGCATAGATCAATTACTTAATCAACTCTCCGAGATATAAACGTCAGAGCGCCATTTTCGTGTCCTTGTGTTCTCCCAGCCAGTACTACGAGGTCATTGTTATCTGAAAACTAATAATTTCTCAACTCTAGCGTCGATTTTTTTATCTTGCGATGTTCTACTAGATGTTAACAGGTGATGATCTAAAAATTCGCTACTTATGATCTGAAGATCTCCTATGTGGGCGTTACAATCAGTCATAATAAATGCGTTATCAATTTTATTATTAATAAATAAATCCACCATTACAGAGAAATCTTTTAACCAATCGTTCAAATTTATTGGAATTAAGCGCACACCGTCGTTTCCGATATTTAGGTTTATGGTCACATAATTATCAATGAATTAAAATTTAGCAAATTGTGGATATAAATTTAATTTTATACCGCACAATGATCCTCCACTCGCTCTACCATTGTCAAACTTTTTACTTGCTGGTCTCCAATGAATTTTAAAACCAGAAAAAAAAAGTACTTCTACAATGCAACATTTTCTGCTAATACAAAAGATTCAAATAAATAATTAAAATAGATTTTTTTAAGAAATACTATAACATAAAAATTATCTTTCTCAGAGGCTAGCTCTCTTACATTATAAAATAAAGTATTTAAACTCTGGTTACGATTATAATCAATATTATTTACTCGGCAGACGACCTTACCTCAGATATGTTTATTTACATTATACTGTTTATTGACAGTGGCTAATCTGTCCGGTGCCTGAAGCAGTCAATGGACGCACTCCGAGAGATCCCGTCCAGTGAGAGCCTTCAATGATTCAATCTCCTCTTGACACAATAAACCTTCCGTTTCCGACCAACTGAAGTTTTTATTTTTAATTCTCATTCCATTTCCTCTTACCTGAACTCTATTGTTCTTGTCTCTCACCTTGTTAATTATTTCCCTTCTGATTATGAGAAGTTTAGATTGCTTCAATCTTGCATTTGAACTCAGATCTCTTCTTCCTCGTTCGCTCCATTTAAATGACAATTTCAGGAGACGAGAACAAAAACTCGGCAGTCCTCTCGAATTCCCCCAGACTCCCGTAAAGTTTCCTCTCCAGTGACACTGGCCAGATCTTTTCTCGCAAAATTTTAGCAATTCGCAGGATTGTAGTATGTGGTCTGATGTTCTTTCAGCTTCTCCGCAGTTGCATAAAGGACTAGTTCCTATTTTTAGTTTTTTATATAAGTGGGATTTAAGACGGTTGTGTCCGGTCCTTATTCTGAAAATGGTTACTTGTTCTTTACTGCTTAGTTGGAAGTAGTCATTCTGAGAGTTGTGTGTTGGATGTGAGGCCAGCCATCTTTGTCTGATGAGAGCCTTGTTTATGGTTTTTGCTTCTATGGTTAGTGAGGGATCGTATTGTTGCATCGATGAGCCTGTCTTTGCCAGAGAGTCAGCCTTTTCAGTGCCTGCGAGCCCACAGTGCCCGGGGATCCATTGCAAAACTAATTCTGCGGCACCATCGACCACGCTTTTGATGGCTGCAGTTAAAATTTTCAGATTTATTTCGGCTTTGTGTCGACTTTTTATTGCCTGTAGGACTGATCGTGCATCAGTGAGAATTACTATTTTATTATTGGGGACTGAAGAAGAAGATGAATTGATCATTTTGCAAGCCTCAGTGATGGCTTCCTGTTCAGCACGGTAATATCTTGACCTGCTGCCGATAGGCATAGCTTTTTCCAGGGTGGATCCATCTGTAAATGTAATATGGATGCCTGCACCCCCATCCCTGAGAGCTCCAATAGCTGAACCGTCTGTGCATGCCCTTATCCATTCGCCTGGTGGGTATTTTTCATTTATGAGCTTTTGTCTCCTCTGGAGGTAGTTCATCTTTACAGTTTACCATTGGGATACTTTCGACGATCCTCGGCTTGCTTAGTGATTCCCAGGGTGGGCGGAAGCTCGATGGGTCTAGACGGATCAAGGATTTGCTGTCCCATTTTTAGATCAAGTTTCGGTGGTTAGGTCCTCGTGTTAACGGACAATTACCGTTCATACCCCAGAATTCTGACTTTTAACAACTTTAAACTTATACATCACGGAGACGATGTGAACAGTAAAATGGCCAACCGAAACCTACATCAATATCATACATTATGGATTTAGCACAAAATATTTTATTTATCTAAGATGACACTGATAAGGATAGTAGGCTTACTACTGAAATTAAATAATAAATACTATATATGAAACACTAGTAGTTTATTACCTAACAACCTATTATAATATATAAAATAACTATAGTTGACATAGTCCCAATTTTAAAAAAAGGAGACAACAGAAATTGCAGTAACCAACGAGGTATTTCCCTGTTAAGTGTACCAAGTAAAATTAACTCCGAGATTCTAGAAAAGAAAATCAGAAGGATGATCGAAACTAAGCTGGAGGAGGAACAGTACGGATTCCGTGCTAATCGAAGCACTCAGGATGTCATTTTTGCCATCAGACAAATTCAAGAAAAAGTCGTAGAGAAAGACAAAGAACTATCTGTTTGCTTCGTCGATCTAATCAATGCATTCGGCAAGATCCAGAAAGGAGACATATCTAAGGGCTGGTATTGGATTTGGTATTGATAAAAAAGAAATCGGTCCACAAATCCAAAAGATAATCGTGGCGCAGACAGACACACAGACCGATGGCTGAAAATGCCTTTTTTTTACTCAGGAGGTTCTGAAACGCATAGATCCGTTTAAATTTCTCTTCGAAAATTTGACCCGATTACGATACCTATGTGGTAAGAACAGAAGAAGGTATGAACATCTCAAGATAATCTACAACCTAAAAGAAGACCACACAACAGCCGACCTTAGAATACCCTCCATTCTTATTGTGATAGTATACTTTTTATGATTTTTTTTTCTTACTACTTTCTCTAACTGTTCAATTGTCATTTTTTTTATGTGTGCGAATTACTTATATTTTTTTATTTTATATTTAATTTAATTGAGTAGAAATGAGAGTTGGGGAAAAAAACAACATATATATGTGTGTGTTGATAACATATATGTTAATAACATTATATTGATTGTTCGGCCATCAATATGTTATTAACCCAAGCCATTATTTTCCCATAGAATACATAAAACCGTTAGCCACCAAAATAAAGAGAATTTTCAAAAAATACAATATTAATATATCATATAAATATAACCATAATATAAAAAAAAATCTTTTCTCACAGCTAAGAGATATGACCTGCAGGGACAAACTGACTGGTAAATATGTGGGACAGACACTCCTAGTATCCTGGATTCCATGGAAAAATAATGAGCCGGGATAATAACATTATATTGATGGCGGGACAATCAATATAATGTTATTAACACACACGTATATATATATATATATATATATATATATATATATATATATATATATATATATATATATATATTTGTTATCTTCAAATCATATTCCCTTATCTGCTTTTTCCCTCTCCATTGCATGTTGTTTTTTTTCTAACTCTCTTTTCTGCTCAATTAAATTAAGTATAAAATAAAAATGTATAAATAATTTGCACAAGTCATAAACAAGTAATAAAGAGTTACAATAGAACAGTTAGAGATAATATTAAAAAGAAAAAAATCTTAAAAAGTGTACTACCACAATGGAATGGTGGGTACTCAAAGGTCGGGTGCTCTGTGGTCTAGCAGATTATTATTAGACTGGTAGGTAGTAGATTATTTTAAGATGCTGTTACTTCCCTTACCACATAGGTGAGGAAGGTATCGTAATCGGGTCAAATTTTTGATAAGAAATTTAAACGGATCTATGCGTTTCATGACCTCCTGAGCATAAAAACGCATTTTCAGCCATTTCACAGTGGGGCAGGTGACCTCAATTTGTTTTATAAATTAATGGATGGAATTTTTACAACAAATTATCACGTAAATGATCTGTGAATGGCTTATAAAATAATATAAAATCTCTGGTATGTCAATTTCAGGCACTAAAGTGCTATAAATTAAGAGCCATGTCCTAGAAAAAAATAAAAAAATTCTGTTTATTTAAAAATATTATTGATTAGTTATGGTTTACATTATATTAATTTGGTTTATTTTAAAATCTTATTATATAAACATAGTTATATTTTTTTTCTTCATAGACCATGAAGATCTTTGGCTGCGCGATATGGTCTTCTTATTGTCATTTTATTGTTGGCGGGAGCACAGACAGAATCCATGGTGCAGCGACGGGCTACCCGTCCCTACTCCATTACCAGCCCCTTTCAGGCCAATTCCGCAGTGTTCCCTTCCCACCGACTCACTCGGGCTCAAGGACAATGACAAATCCGTCTAGATTCACGTATATATATATATATATATATATATATATATATATATATATATATATATATATATATATATATATATATATTTAATATTTTTAATTTAACTGTTTTCTTGGAGCAGCACAGGATCGAAACAATTGGTGGAGGCTGGTGCAGGAGGCCAAGACTCGACATCAAGTTGTAGTGCCGATTGAATAAATGAATATATATATATATATATATATATATATATATATATATATATATATATATATATATACATTTAATTTAACTGTTTTCTTGGAGATGTCTGATGCCTATATTTTTGTTATGCCTATATTTTTCGTTCTTCAGGATACTTTGATAATGACAGATGCGTCTGTCAGCCCAGAATCAGAGTTGCATATGCTAATTCCTCAACACATCTACTAGCACGTAACTCCTTAGTCGTCTTCCGCTTTGTTCCCTCGGTACATTCTGAAAACTTGCTGGCCGTCCAACCTTTAACAAACAATTAACAAATTTACGTAATTGTTCAGTTTTTCACAACACTCTAGCCACATAGAAATCTTTTAAAGGAATCAATCTTCTGACCGGTTTTAACTTCCAACCATTTGTTCATAAATTTAGATTTTTTTTTTTTTATTGTATGGAAAAGTTCTGGTAATTTTTTTTTGGGGGCAGTTTGTATGTTCAGAAATGGCTTATTCAAGATGTTCTGACTTCTCCACCATAGTTTTCTTATTTGATGACTTGATTATGCCATATAATTCCCTCCTTGATATAAAATAAAACTGGTAATAGCAGGATCAGCTGAAAAGAGAAGTTTGGTGTTAATTGCGTTTCTAGGAAAAGTTTTATATAAAATTAAAAATATCGGAAGGGTGCAAGTTCGTGCAAGATTTCTATCTTGACCCTCATAAACAGATTAATGCTGAATAAAAAAACATAAAAAATTTAGTGGAGAAGTGTGGAGAACTTTCTAAAAGTTCTTCCAAAGTTAATTTAGATGCCTTAATTTGAACTAATTTATCCCAACTCGCCAAACAATATTAATGAAAGATGGAAATTGATAAAATATGAAATTTAATTTCTTACGACATGAGGCACTATCCATATTAATTTGGTTTAGAAATTACATAAACTCAGTATTAGGGACACACTTAAAGGCTACAATTAGGGTTGGAATATCGAAACGCGATATATCGATATATTGATATATCGGACTTGAAAAACCGATATTTTCTATCGATATCTTATTATCCGATATATCGCTGATATCGATATTTTACAAGGATATATCGGTGATGTCGACATTTTAAACTATATTACAGTAGAAACTCGATAATTCATATTCCGGTAATTCTTATATCCCGATAATTCGTATGGATTCTCTGGTCCTTTGAAAATCTCCCTTAAATCTGTATAAAAACAATGCAATCCGGTCCCCTCGATAATACGTATTTATTTTCGTCTTCCAATTAATGTAAACATCTTATAATTCGAATTTCCAAATAAAAAATCTGGTTAACTCTTAATCTTTTTAAGAGTAGAGGTGAATCGTTTCTATGAATTTCGGTCGGTTTACGCTTTTATTTTCTATTCACCTCTCTTTAAAAAACATTGTAAAAAAAGTTGTAACTTTAAATAATTGTAATTTGTAAAATTTATTCTAATAATACCTTTTGGATTTTGATATAATGATCTAACAGCATATATGAGGTCTTTGGGAATATTCTTAGCCTCTCGCGCTCTCCATAGTTGTATTCAGCTAGGATCTGTTCTGAGGGAGGTACTTGGCAACTAAATTACTCCTGGTAGTGGCGTCTCCATCTGTCCAATATTTCAGTGTGTTCTGAGAGTACAGTACTGTCCTCATTTTTAGCATTTCTTATTAGCTTGCTTTTGCTACCTTTTAGCCTTTTTACTTTCATCCAAAATAATATGGTATTTTCCTGGTAATCCGAATCCAGTTCCTTTCCAAAATCTTCCCATGACTTTTGTTTTGCTTCCCGAACTATACCTTTGGCCTCGTTCCTTTTAGTTACATAATTGACCCATTTTTCGTGTGTCCGATCCGTTTTATATTCTTACCAGGCTGATTTCTTTCCACGCGCTGCCTCTTTGACGTAGTAATCCCACCATTTGGATCTCTTTCTACACATAGACACTTTATTAATGCCACAAACATCTGTGGCCACTTCATTAATATTATGTTTGATGCTCACCCAAAGTGTATCGATGGGGTCATCTAGATTTATATATCTAGGGCTGAGTATAATTTTATTGCATACTCGGGGTTTTGCAATTTCATCAAAGTGATCTTAGTCTGGGCCTATACAGGTATCAGCTACCTGGAGAAGATGGTCTGTACTTAGCTCTGCACCTCTTAAACCATTTACATCTGTGAAATATCTCCGTTGTGTATAAAATAGTCTATACAACTATTAGCATTCCTTTCAGGCGGAGAGAAAGTAATTTTGTGGACTAGTTTGTGAGGATAGAAGGAATTTCCTATCAGCAGCTCGTCGTCGATACAGAAGTCTATGAGGCGTTGTCTATTTTCATTCTTTGTAGCCTCCGCTTCATGCGGGTCCATTGTTCCATGTGCTCTATTTTGGTCCCAACCAGTTCTTGCAATCAAGTCACCCATTATAACATTATTACTTTGATTATTTCGGCTCATATTGGTTCCCATCTTTGAATAAAATAATTTTTTATCCAATACATCCACATTATCAGTCAAATTTATAAAATGGAATGAAAGGTGTGGACAGTTGGTATACATAATTAAATTAAGGATTAGTCAAAGTAAACAACGATATATGCATTGTTTACATCAGTGATGAATGAGGATTCAAATGGAAACTTTAATGCCAGCAATGAATTAATGCACAAAGACGTTTGTAACAATCTAGTATATATATATATATATATATATATATATATATATATATATATATATATATATATATATATGTTTAAAACATTATATTCATTGTTCCGCCATCAATATAATATTATTAATCCAGACCATTATTTTCCCATAGAATACATAAAACCGTTAGCCCCCAAAATAAAGAGAATTTTCTTTTTCTTCTTTCGCTTCTCCCTTATAGTGCCTTTCAGGGTAGGAAAGCGTCTAGCCAGGAGCCGAACTCATCCCGGTATCTTGTTAGGTTTCTGGCCTGTTGGGGATATTTTCCTCTTTTTCTACTAAGGCGATCGAGGTATTCAAGATAGGACATCCTCGGGCGTCCTCGAAGTCTTTTTCCATCCGGCATGTAGTCCATCGTCTTGAGAGGGTCCCGGTGGTCACTCATTCTGATAACATGGCCGAACCATTTCAGTTGCCTAATTTCAATGAGCTCTTTTAGCGGGAAAATTTTCAATTCTTGTCGAATCCTCTCGTTGCGAACGCAGTCTCTTCTTGTCTTCCCCGCCACACTTCTCAAGTACCTCATTTCTGACGCGGTAACTCTGCATTCCTGTCTCCCCATCAATACCCAGCTTTCAGCTCCATATAGTAGTATCGGCAGGTAGACTGACTTGAAGATGTGAAGTTTGACATTCCTGAGAACAAAAGAATTTTCAATAAATGCAATATTAACATATCGTATAAGAATAACAATAAAATTAAAAAAAAATCGTTTCTCGCAGAGAAAATATATGACCAGCAGGGGCAAACTATCAAATGTTATTTACCAAAGAAGTTTCTCAAATTGTGAGGGTAAATATCTGGGACAGACCTCCCAATACCTCCGCAGGAGAATTTATGCTCCTAAATATAGTATTGACTGCAATAAGGATGACTCGGCCATGGCCAGTCATGCTATCAAAAACAAACATAAGTTTGACTTCGAAAAGGAAAAAGTGCTGGACACAGAAAGCAACCAGCAGAAAAGATTAATCGTTGAAATGATGCATATCGTGAGTACGAATAATGCTATCAATGCGCGTAACGATTTGGTAAAGTTAAATTATATGTTTATCATAATATCCTAAAGTCATTGGCTGTAAAAACGCCTAAAAGAATAAATTAATTAATTGACAACATAATATCAAACGTGACAATTTTTACATTGTTCATCAAATAAATATATATTTTTTAAATTTGATAAATTTGGGATGCTATATTATGGACAATTAGATGCTTTCAAGTTTTGCTGAAATGTTATTTGTTAGTACCAAAGAGTCCAGAATAACACAGAGAGGCCTTCAGGGGGATAGACTGACTCCATCCTCATCACATTCAGAGCTCTAACACGTTTCTGTAAACGTGCAATTTGTGTTGTTCTTTTCCTCTTTCTCCGATCTTTATTATCAGTTAGTTTTTCTCGGTGATTTTATTATCGTTTTATTTTAAAAACGGATTAAAAAAATCATAAAATTAGTTTAAAATATCACTGAGAAGGACTAAATGACAACCTCATATCAACCTTTCCGATTTTGCCACACTTTTAGGAAAATAATAGTCCATAAGAAATTTTACGCAGATGGCGCAAATAGTGGTAAAGCCATCCCGTGGACAAAATCAACTTTTTAGGACTTATAGTCAGGGATAAAATATGCTGCAACGAAAAATTAACGTTTCGGCGCCAAATGGTTGCATGACAAAATCAACTTTTTGGGGACATACATTCGGAAACAAAAGAAGACGAGAGGAAAAAATTAACATTTCATTTCAAAATCTAGAATGACAGGTTTAGATGTATGCAATAGGGAATATGCATGATTTTTGAGAATACCCTGAATAAATTATTTTCGTCTCAAAAGTCCTTTAGGAAGGATATTTGGCTATTCCAACGCGCCATGTTTCGCGGGATATATGTGACTTCAGTTTTCATGTTAATAAAACTGTTTAAACGGATTTGTATTCTGATGAAACTTGTTAAATTTGGTCTAATTCTGTGATTAGTAATATACTAATGGAACACGAGCGAAAACCTTCCTGTAAGTATTGTCTTGTGCCTATGTGCAAGAATACAACGAAAAGTGCACCAGATAAAGTATTTTTCTCGTTCCAAAAGACTCAACTGTACGAGCAAGGGTAAAGCCAGGAGAAGAGATAAAGTATCTCCAGTAACTAATTTGCATTGTTATGAGCATCATTTTGAAGTAATTACGTCGTTTCCTTTACAAACTAATTTATAATTGTGTTGCTTTGTGTTAAGAAAACATCATAACCTGAAAAAGTTTTGATTGGACATTTGATGAATTTTTATCATTTTATATTTTTTATTTATGGGATATTGATTTGCGTATCAATGTTTTTATGTGAATATGCGAATTAGTGTTTTTTGTCTTCATTTATGTTAGAAGAGAATACAGTAAATTATATGCAGTTTTCGTATACTTCACTGCATTTGTTGAAACAATTATTTTGTCTGCATTTATATGGGTTATGTTTAGTTTTCTAAATTCATCTTCTTCTATGGCGCGACAACCCGTTGCCGGGTCTGGGCCTCATCCAATAGCATCCGCCAGTTGGCACGGTCCTGAGCTGCATTCTTCCATTGTGGAGTATTGAGTAGTGTCCTCGAGTCCGCGGTTACGATGTCCAGCCATCTCACTCTTGTTCTTCCGAGTCTTCTTGTTGCATGGAGCTCCCCGTTCATTCTCTTGCAGGGATTTCATCAGGTTTCATCCTGGCAACGTGGACTGCCCATCGAAATTTGCCAATTTTTATATGTTTCACAAAGTTTGCGTCTTTGTACAGGGCCGACAACTCCTGGTTTCTACGGCGCCTTCAATGCTCTCCTTCTTTAATAGGCTCATATATTCGGTGGAGCACATTCCTCTCGAATGCGGCTATTCTTTCTTCGTCAGCCTTTGTAATTTCCCATGCTTCCGAGCCATAGGTAAGCACCTGGTGCACCAGGGTTTTGTACAGGCTCACCTTCCTCTTGTTGGTGAACCTGTACAAAAAGAAGTGTCTCCTAAAATGCTTAGCCAGACCGAAATAGCAGCTGTTGGCTGCTGTGATCCTTCTCTCGATTTCTTTAGAGATATCGTTCTGGGTGTTGACCTCAGAACCCAGGTATACAAAGACATTCACACACTTGTAGGGGCCGATTTTCAGGTGACCTTCAGTATTTCTTCCTCCTATTCTCATATACTTGGTCTTAGCTTTGTAGACACTTAGTCCTAGCTTCTTCGCAGCAGCTGGCAGGGCGAGGAATGCTTCCTTCTGAGCCCTCTCGGATCTTGCTGCGACGTTGATGTCATCCGCATATATACAGAACTGGACGATCCTGTCAAACATGATGTACTTGGTTTGTATGCCTGAGTTCCTCACAGCTTTCTCTCCGGCCAGGTTGAAGAGGAGGCATGCCAGGACATCACCTTGCCTCACGCCACTGTTGGCTTCAAATTCCTCGGAGAGGTCTTAGCCAACTCTCACTGCCTATTTAGAGCCCCTCATCGTCATTTCCACTAGGCGAATTAGCTTCTTGGGAATGCCCAGCTATTCCAGAATTTGATAGAATGCTGGTCTCTCCAGGCTGTCGTATGCTGACTTGAAGTCGAAGAAGAGGTGATGGGTTATGATTTTGTGTTTCATGCACTTTTCCATGATCATCCAAATTGTAAACAACTGATCAGTCGTTGACCTGTTTTTCCTTAACCCTGCGTGATATGAGCCTAGATCACTTTCTGCGTATCGAGATGGGTTGGAAAATCGAAAGGAAAATATCGATATATCGTATGTTAATAGAAAATATCGGTTTTTCAACTCCGATATATCGATTATATCGATACATCACGTGTCGATATTCCAACCCTAGTATCGAGCAAGTCTTGCAAACAATACGTTTGAGAGCACTTTGTATGTGCATAGCAGAAGGACAATTCCTCTGTATTTAGCACACTCCAGTTGATCCCTTTTCTTGTGTAATAGGCATATTATGGCCTCGGTCCATTCTTCTGGCATTTTTTATGTTTCCCAGATTGTCATGACGATGTCGTGCAGCGCCTTCCTCAAATCGTCTCCGCCGTACTTCAAGAGCTCAGGCTGAATCCCATCCAGACCTGGGGCCTAATTGTTCTTCAGATTTAACAGAGCACATTCCACTTCTTCCGCGTCTGGGAGCTCAGCATCATCCTGGATGGTTTCCGTCTTCTGTGAAGTCGTCTCAGTGTGCTGCTACGCCTCGCACCCTGGTCTGTTGAGCATCTCTGATAAATGTTTGGCCCACCTTTTGAGGACATCTTTCTTAGAGGAGAGGAGGTTTCCCTGCTCATCGTTGCAGCATGTCACTTTGGGCTTTAACGCTGTTCTGCATTCGTTCACAACTCGGAAGAATTAGAGCTGTCATTTGCGCTTTTTTTTAGATTCTCCATTTCTTCCATCCTTCGGTTTTCCCATGCCCTTTTTTTTTACTGCGGTGGGTCCTCTTCTCAGCCTTTCTTTTCTCCCTTTGCGTCTCGCTGGTGTAATCCGTGTGCCGGTAGATCATTCTTTTGTAGGCTTTCTGAATGTATATGGGAAATCATGCATTAAAAGAGCTTCAAAACTGAATTAATCATCACAAAATTATTTTGTAGCTTTTAATCCTTTAAATTCAGTAGATATAAAATCTACCCGAAGATAGGAAAAAATACGACATAATAATCCTGTCTATTCTCGGAAGATTATTCGACTGCGCTTTAACGAAACCTCTTTCGTTCATTTTAATAAATTATTTCAAACATTACTTAATGAAAGAAACCGTGATATAATTTAATTTATCGTGGATCACTTAAAGAAAATACCCATCAACCTTACGATGTAATTATACTGACATGAAATTTGATGTCACTCTGCGGTCTAACCAATAGCACTGCGTTTAGATATTTTAAATTTCGCGCGTATTTAATGGATTTTTCTTTAATTAAAACTTATTATTTAGCAACAATTTGGAAAGAATAAGCTATTTAGGTTTTAGTCAATAGCAATAAACATTAAAAAAAAATATTTGAACGAAATATATTTTTCTTTCATATACCCTATTCGGATTTTGATTTAGGTAAGAACATAATGGGTACAAACCTTTTTAAATTCCAATATTACTTCTCTTAGTTATTTTTTCAGAAGAACTTATCAAAAATAGAACCATGGTTTTCAACATTAGTGCTGGACGGTATAAATATTGCCGGTATTATAGTGGATCATTACCTTTTTTTTTTTTTTTACTTTTGACTTCTATGGTGTTTTAGTATAACTCTGATGTATTGTATGAAGACTCCAAACAACAATTAAATGCAAAGAGTATTTGATGGAAATTTCCGATGTGATGCAGAGAATTTATAGAAGAAATTGATATCAATAAAAAATCGAGGAGTTCTAGTTCAATCTGCATTTGATGCTATTAAAATCACTATAAGTTGCGACAAAATATTCATATCAAAATCGGGTATAAAAAATTTCAATCTGTTTTTATTGCGATTCGGGGCGTATTTACAGAATATAAGTTGTTAGAATTTCAAAACCATTTTGAGCCATGCAGGCGAGGTAGAAAATACTTAAATATTAAGCAGTGATTAATGGACAGCGTAGGTAAAATTTACTTTTCTAAAATAATAATAACACTTCAGAGATTTAAACGAAAATATTCTAAAAAAAAAACACTTTTTCACCAGTAAGCGTTATTGGTTTATTCGATGTATCACTCAAGCCTAAATCGAAACTTTATTAATTTAATAATAATGCATTTAATATGCATTTAATAACAAATTAGTAGAAATAATAATCAAAATATAACAACTACTAATAATAATAAGGATGTAGTAATGAGTTGTTTGTTGTATCAATTGCAGCAACTAATAGTTTTGATTTTTTAATTATAATAAAATATACAAAATCAACTTCATATGCTTGAAAGCCGATTAAGTTGTTGACAAATCTGCTTTTTTTTTTTTGTTTTTTATTATTTTTTTTTTTTAGGAATATTTGGAATAAATAAGGCTATTTAATCCTATAGAGCCGAGGGACGGGTGTAGTCGATGAGATTGGGGGTAGTGGGCCCTTTCCCTTCACTCATTTTATACTGGGAAGGCTTCTCTGTGTTACTCTGTACCCTTTGGTCAGTACCTGGTAATCCATAATATATATATATATATATATATATATATATATATATATATATATATATATATATATATATATTGATTATATATTCAGGAGCTGGGTGTTGTTTTGGTGGATATTACATGATATAAATAAATAATTATGTAAATGAAATTGGATCATTACCGAGCTGAATTATATTTTAATACATTAGAACTAATTTGAAATATTATATATAAATATACCGAGATTCAGCGAGCCATTTTTGTCACTATTTTAAATTGACACCTACACGGAAATTGACACCTCACACGGGGAGGACTAACATTAACCTAGTACCAAGACAGAATAGTTAGATCGATGGAGGCTTTATTCAATAACTTAACAATAATAGAATATTGCTTTCTTTCACTTTGATATATAATACAATTAATAAAAAGAACAAACAATAAAAAAAAATAGATAAAAAATAACTGTTAGGCAAGGATGTGAATATCTAAACATATATATATATATATATATATATATATATATATATATATATATATATATATATATATTATATATATATATAAATTGATCCGTTAATCAAGCTCACCTAAGAGACTAAACATGATCTTATGATAAAAACGGCATCATATGACATTTTGGACCAGAAACATACTCTGGAGTCATGGGAATGGAACCTATGTTAGCATAGCTTGTAAACGCTCCGTCTCAGAGACTCTCTAATAAAGTTAGATTATAGAACGGATCAAAGCTTCTTGTGCAGAATTGCTTTCGTGTCACTAGCTCCAGACTATCCTTCTTAATGAACATCTAAAGGCTCACTTAAGGAAAGGTTTTGAAGCAACCTTCTAATACCAATATGTCGATTCTTGTTACCGTTTATTGTTGTTAGTCGGTATGTTTTCCAATATTCTATAAGGAATCATTAATCACCCACTCACTATGTCAAATTGTTATACAATTTAATTACATGTGTAATGACAAAATAAAGTATATTATGAAATATGAAAATAAAGTATAAACTTAATTCTAACAAAAATGAATATTTTTAAAAATATTTCAACAAGAAACTTCAGGAGTAAGTTACTTCGGTTCAAAGATGTTTCTACTGACTATTTTAACACGCAATGGATTTTAGAATCTGAAATTTATAACATAAATTATAATATCTAACAAGTGATTTAGAATAATGGATCAAGATCTATAGCAAACGCCTGAGACAGAAAATTTCCGGTTAACGAACGAAGTGATATGACGTGGCGGGAGATGATATCTCGACTGAAAAGCTGCAAATAATTAGATAATAAATAAAAAACTTAGAGAACCCGGATTACAACAACAAGATTAAAGAAGCCAAGCAGACCTGCCGACGAAAAAAAAGGCTCAACGAGGGAGAATACTAGGAGAAAATGCAGAAAGACTTCGAAAACCAGAACTCCATAAGGTTTTACAGAGGTGCAGGAAGAGAAGTCTGATAGTGGCCAGAGAAGAAGTTGCCAGTAGATGGGCAGAACACTTCCAGGATCTTTTATACAGGAGTCCAAGGAACCCAGAAGAGGAACTATACCAGGAAACAGTACTCGATAGGGCCTCGGACTCAGAAGCGCAGGATGAGGATGATATGCCACCCGACAAGGAAGAAATATTAGAAATAGCCCTTGGTATGAAGACTCATTTAGCCCCAGGAATAGATGAGATTCAGAAAAACACCTTAAATATGGTGAAAACGAGGTCTGGAATCAGCTGTACCAGCTCATACTTGACATGTGGACGGAGGAAGAATTGGAAAGTGGCGCTCCTAGTGTCCTATTTAAATAAAAGGTGACAAGCTCAACTACTCCAATTACAGAGGAATTTATTTTGAATGTGGAATATAAGGGTCATTAGCAGAAGACTCGTAATCTTGGAGATGGAAATTGGCTATTATCAATACGACTTCAGAAGAAGGAGATCCACCAGAGATCTAATGTTCGTCGTCCGGAAGATGCTAGAGAAAACACTGGAATACAATATTGACCTGCACCATCTGTTAATAGATTTTCAACAGTCATGTGATTCAAAGGACAGACACACCTTGATGAGAGATCTTCTTTCTTTTGGATTGTCAAGGAAATTAATCCGGCTAAGAAGAATGATTATGGATAATACAAGATGCCGTTTGAAACTACTGGGAGCTTTCTCTGATTAATTCCCAGTAGGTTCTGGAATAATGAAGGGGAATGCAAAGGCCTCCACTCTCTTCAATATTTGTATGGAGAAAGCAATGAAGGGCATCAAAACCAATCCAGGTGGAACAATATACAACCGCTTGACGCAACACCTGGCCTATGCGGATAATATGGAGGTCGCTGCGAGAACCCTACCAGCATCAGCGGGCTCATTGGAGGAATTGGAGATAGCGACGACAAAACAAGGTCTCCGTATCAATAAAAAAACCGCCAACATGAAAGCCACTAAATGAAGAAGCTGTAAACATAAGTCCACATATTTTCCCGGTACTAAAACGATTCAAATACCTTGGGTCTTTGGTAACAGATGGACCGAAATAGTAACCATAATATCTGCGGGGCAACGATGTTACTTTTTCCTTTAGTGTTTGATGAAGTTTCGAGGCCTATCAAGATAATTTTAACAAAACGCGGATCATGGTGCCAATGAGAAGAAGTAGAAGAAAGAACACTGAGCACGTTCTGATGTATTGATCATATGACTGAACAAAAATGAGTTTTGCGAACTATTCGAATTATTACAATAATCTAATGCAGTGGCGTACGCAGGGGACAGGATCAAAGGGATATATACCCCGAAATTAAAAAAAAATATATGATTTTCATATAATTTTTGTATTTTGAGTAATACTTAATAATTTTTGATACAATTTTCATTTTTATCCTTAAAATTTACGCCCTGTTTGGCAATTATAGACACTTAGTGATTATTCGCCTTCTCATTAAATCCCTCCACCGAAAAAAAAATTTAAATCCCTCCCAGGGTACATGCCTGATCTAATGTGCCAACTATTATATTAACATGTGTTTAAGATCGATGAATTTACCCAATAATAAATACAGATGGTATAAAGCTCAGGAAACTACTGTCGGTTGAAACTTACCTTTCCTATAATTTAGTTGTGTGAATTATATGATAGTCAGTGTACTGTAGTGACTTTTCTGTATTTTTGTTAAACACATTTCGTGTGTATTTTCAGCATTTATCTGTCTTTAAGCTACATTGTTTATTTTCAATAAAAGAAAAATTTACGTTTTTGAGTCCGAATATTTTCCTACATTATACGGTTTTATTATATTTTATTTATGCATTTTTGTTTAATTTAAACATAGTTCATTGAACTATTTGATATGTGGAGGTATATTGATATTTTTTTCATACGTTGTTAACAATTACGATGTGACAACTGTTAAATAACACGCTGTTTTTTTTTTTGAATAGTGTAAAATATGTTTTTAGCTATTAAGTTATTGGAAGGTAAATTATAATATCAGCGATTTTCAAAACAATTGTGAATATCACAAAATTTGTGGCTGAAACTTAAAAAAAAAAATTTAATTTATATAATAATTAAAAAAAAATTATATTAAACCAGGAGTTCATCACATCTAAAGAAAAATATAATTATTTGTTATAAAATATAATACCGTAGGTAATATATGCAATAAATATTGCATGATATAAATAAATAATTATGTAAATAAAATTGGATCATTATCGAGCTGAATTATATTTTAATACATTACAACTAATTTGAAATATTAAATATAAATATACCGAGATTCAGCGAGCCATTTCTGTCACTATTTTAAATTGACACCTACCCAAACCAGAAATACCTCTTCTCTCCGCTGGAATATCCAGGGGGTGGTTATTCAATAACCGCTGGAGTGACACCTCACACGGGGAGGACTAACATTAACCTAGTACCAAGACAGAATAGTTAGATCGATGGAGGCTTTATTCAATAACAACAATAATAGAATATCGCTTTCTTTCACTTTGATATATAATACAATTAATAAAAAGAACAAACAATAAAAAAAATAGATAAAAAATAACTGTTAGGCAAGGATGTGAATATCTAAATATATATATATATATATATATATATATATATATATATATATATATATATATATATATATATATATATATATATATATATATATATCGTATCGATAATTTTTGAATATATCGAAATAGTAGTTCGATATATCCCAAAAATATCGATTTTCCATTTATCGGGCCTCGATATTATTATTTTTTTTAAAGGAAAGCACATATAAATCATTAAGATATTGTTTTTATTAATTTCATTTACATCAGACTTTAAATATTAAGAAACTGGTTACTTCGTATCCTCTTTCCGATTCGTTTAGGTTTTTTTTTTTTAATTAGATCAAAGAATTAACGATATTTCTCTTCCCATATCATTATGATATTATTATTATTATTATTATTATATCAATATTATTCTGGCGATATCGTTATGATATTGTTTTTATTATGCTCATTTACAGTAGGATTTAAATAATAAGAAGGTTACCTCTTACATCTATAACGATACATCGAGAAAAAAAATATCGGACAAAAATATCAATATATTTTTAAAAATATATCGATATTTTTCAACATCCTTACTGTTAGAATATTTTATGAAGAGTCCTAAAACCAGCACTTAAGTCTCTAAAGAAAGAAAACACAAGGTCACATTCACATCAAAAATCAAAAGGCGCGTTAACACCGGAGACAACTTTGCTAATAACACTTGTTATCAACATTTTTCAAGGATTTGCTCTGAGTTAATAACACTTGAAATATAACATTTTAGCCTATAATATTTGATTTCGTTTACAAGGAATGTTAATAACATGTCCCTATTGACTGGAGTACATAGGCATCAACATTTTAATAACATTTTTATTAGAAACCTAGTTGATGTTATTAACATTTTTGTTATTAACATTTGAATTCCTACCATTTACAGAGGTCAACGAAATTTTATTAACATTGTTGATAACATAAATTTGGCGATCTCTCTGGTGTAGTCCGGATCTAACAAAGTCAATAACATTTTGATTGAAGGAGGAGAAATTGTCTGCGGGCTTCCCCTAACTAGGCCGGCCCCCCGCCCTTTTATATATATATATATATATATATATATATATATATATATATATATATATAATCATATAATAACAAAAATGTTATCATTCCAGTAAATAGGGAAATGTTATTAACATTTAGTAAAAACGAAACCAAATGTTATTAGTAAAAATATTATATAGCAAATGTTATGAATACATATATATCTCAATTCATAGAGATTTGTAACATCCTAAATTGTAAAGTTTGTTTTGTTTTTTCAAAATGTAAAATGTTTCGACTCCTAAAATAATCTTTAAACATTTATTTGAATAACGAAATGAAAAGTTATTCCACTTTGAGAGTAAACAATATCAAATTTGTGTTTACATTTTAGTCTATCTACAATGTTAACGGGCGAGTGATCAAAAACAAGAAAAAATAAAAGTATAATAAGATAAATATTCAGTATAAAAAGATAAATATTAAGTTTCATTGTTTATATCAGTGTTTTTTTTAATTTAATGTAAAATAAAAACATCTAATGGTCATTTTCTGAGGTTTTCTTACAGTCAAAATTAAGTGTTGCGGACTGGATTATTAATGCTCGCGTGCCTTAGTTTTTACAGCCCTGAGTTAAGATGATGATATTATATAAAATTTAATCAATTAGAATATAATGTACCGTAATTATATAAACATTCAGAATTTCAAAACTATTTCGTATTTGAAAAATTGATTTTTTCTATATGATTATTTCAATGATATGAATGTCAACCGGTAAGCTCTATTATTTATTGTCTACGAGTGGTAGATCGTAATATCCGTCGATAAAAAGTAGATCATAAAGAAAAGAAAGAACGGTTTACAGCTTACATCGTTACATTTCCTCCGCCCCACCCCCCTTTCCTGTCCACGGCTGCATCACCTGCATCCTGAATATCTGTTTCTATTTTCTCTTTCTCCTTCTTACTATGCCCCTCTTTATTTTTTATATTTCTATCTTTATATTGTTTCCCTTACCTCTGCCTGTGAGAGTCGTTTTGCGGAGATCACAGCCAGTCCCAAGCCCGGATAAAAGAGGAGGGTTGTGGAATGGGGCTAACAACCACATCTACATAAAAAAAAATCTGCTGTTATGATAGCTCAACAAAGATGCCTCGGATTTCGGACAGATATACGGCTACAACCCGGCTTACGTCAAATGGACACATCGATATACAGACTGGTAACTTGGAACGTGAGGACGCTCTTTAGACAGGGGCCTTTGATGAACTCAGACTAGAGTGCACTAAACATGTTTTTGATATAATGGCTCTTCAGGAAGTACGATGGTTAGGAGTGGGCATGCTTCAATGGAAGGACTATACTCTGTATTACAGAGGAATTAATGATCGACATGAGTTGTGCTTTTCTATTCCGGTCTAAATACCGTAACGCAATAACGGAGTTTCAGCCAGTTGACAACCGTATATGCAAGATCAGACTACGTGGGAGTTCATTTAACATTAGTATAATTAATGTACATGCAACCACAGAAGACAAAGATGAAGAAATCAAGGACGATTTCTATTTAAAACTGGAAAGGGTATAATGACTCATGTCCCCAGTATGATATAAAGATCGTTGCAGGTGATTTCAATGCCAAAATCGGGAAGGAAGAATTATACAAACCCACAATAGGAAACCACAGTCTGTACAATGCTACAAACGATAACGGTAAACGACTTATTCGATTTGCAGCTTCCAAAATTGGCTGTAATGAGCACAGTATTCCCATATAAGAAATTTCATAAACAGACATGGTGCACACCGAATGGAAAAAACGCAAATAAAATCGACAATTTTTGTGTTGACGCAAGGCATCGTGGTTGTGCAAGGATGTAAGAAGCTTCAGAGGCCCTTGCATAGAGGCAGATCACTATCCAGTTTTAATGAAGTTCAAGCAGAGAATAATGATAGTCAAGATATCCCCTTGTGTATCTAGGAAAAAGTGGAATACTGATAAGCTCAAAATGAAAGAAACATCATTAATCTCTAACTATGGAAAGAAAACTGCATGAATACCATGTGGAGAGAGATTTAGACCCAACTATTGACGACAGGTGGAACAAACCAGAGCGGATTATATCGACCGTAGAAACCATTGGGTGTCAGAAGTTCAGAAGAAGAAACGGGTGGTTTGACAGCGAATGCAAGAAAGCTATGGACAAGAGTAACAGCCTGCGACTTAAGAGCTTGCAGCGGCAAACTAGGCAACAGGATATGGAGTATCGCAAAGCAAAGTTGGAGGCGAAGAACATCGTCAAGAAGAAGAAAAAGCAGGTACTTCAGGAGTACCTTAAGGTTATTGAAAAGGCAGCCAACAAAAACGAAAGCAGGAAATTTTATAGGAGAACAGGGGAAATAGAGAAAGGATATACATCCGTAAATAATTGGATCAAAAGCAAGGAAGGTATACTCCTAACGTCAAACCAAAAGATTCTCCTAAGATGGGAAGAACATTTCTAAGAACTGCTGAATAGTGATGGTGACGACACTACTGGGTCAGCGACAATCACCAACAGAGAAACGCAGTTGAGAGAATCTGGAGAATTTGAATAGGAAGAAACAATTCTCCTAACTATAGAAGAATTAGATGAAGAAATCTGCAAATTGGAAAGAAATAAAGCTCCGGGTAGAGGCAATTTAAATGCTGAGCTATTCAAACTTATGGGTGATAAGATGCTACAGAAAATGTACAGACTTATAGAATGCATTTAGGAAGAAGAACGCATGCCGCAAAAATGGAATTGCGGTATTATCAATGTTCACGAGAAAGGAGATGTGGCGGAATGTAGCAATAAAAGAGGAATCACTTTGCTCAATGTGGGGTATAAAATTTTCGCCGTATTATTGTGCAATCGACTGCACCATATTACAAAAGAGCAGTAGGTGATTACCAATGGTGTTTTGGAAGGAATAGATCGACAATTGATCAGATCTTTGCTCTTCGGCTGATATATGAAAAGATGTGGGAATACAAAACGGTGACATGGCGGCTGTTTATTGATTTTAGAGCTGAATATGATATAACCTACAGATCCATGGTGTATGAAGCAATATCAGATGCGAAAATTCCTCCTAAACTGATATCTTTAATTAAGATGACAATGAGGCACTCCAATTGTTAGATAAGAGCAAACGGAGAACTGTCCAAACCCATGGAAATAAACAATGGACTAAGACAGGGGAACGCCCTGGCCCCCTTGCTGTTCAATTTAGTTCTGGACAAAGCTGTGAAGAGTGCAAATCAAGACGGAAGCGGTACGATTATCGATAAATCACTATAAATAATGGCATACGCAGATGATGTAATAATTGTAGGAAGCAGGCTATTGTGGAGGGGTATATGGCTTTGTGATGGGAAGCAAGAAGAGCTGGTCTCGAAATAAATATCGAGAAAATCAAATTAATGATTGTAGAAAGAATAAAAAGACAGCACCCTGCTTTCTACGATATCGCTGCTGAAAATATTTAAGTTTATCTGCTTTTCCGTATCTTGGATCCATAATGACTCTTGAAGCAAATGTGGCAGAATTAAAAAGAAGGATACTAGCAGGAAACAGCGTATTATGCACTAAGAAAAGTTGTAAGGAGCAACCTTATCTCACGCACCACTAAGGCCCGCAAGTATAAAACCCTTATTAGAACAGTGGTAACGTATGGAAGTGAAGCTGGTGGTTTTGCAATTGCTAGGTATATCGTTATTTAGTATACAGTTATTAGTATATCGGTATATAGTTATGTAATAATAGGTATATCGTTATTTCCGAGGATCCAGACAAATAAGACTACGATTTTTCCAGTTTAGCTTGTAAAGCAAGTGAAGTATGAGGACTATGAGGGGATGAGTTATGTAAATATTTCTTAGCATTAACAGTGAACTTAAAGAATCAGTAAAGAGGACGATGTTTTTTTTTTTACTCTCCCCATGATATGCCTCCCTTAGCCCCAGGTATATTGCTGCCAATTCTGCAATGACAGAAGACTAGTTTGCGCCATGGAGTTATCAACTATTGCTGCGGCTCCTACACCATTGTAACTTTTGGATCCGTCTGTGAATATCACAGTGTGTCCTCTGTATCTATCCAAAAAATCATCAAACATATGTTTAGTGACTCTATTATGCCTTGAGTAGCGATAGAATTTGTAACTTATATTAATAGTGGGAATGTGCCAAGGTGGGATGTTTAGGTACGAATGTTGGAAAATTTGCGGAATTGTAAAGTTAGATCAGTGAGTAAGAGTTTAGTTTGTACATTGAAAGTTTTAGTGATCTTTTCCTGGATAAATATTTATGAAAAAACAGGTTTTCGACTGATATATTAGAGCACTCTGATCCGAGAAGAGCTCTCAGTTGTTTATTATGTTTTAACATTGACATATTCGTTCTCCATCTTCGATACACAAACTGTCTATCGGACTTGTTCTAAACGCACTCGTTATCCGTTGCTAAACGAATTCCGGCATAGTGTAATCTAATAGTTTTAGTGATGTGGGTGAGGTTTATTTTTCATCATAAACAAATACATTGGTCCGACGCCGACAATGCACCAAAGATCGTGTGTGTGATCTATCGAGCTGCTTTTGGTTTCGACTCCAAATCTAATTCTCTATAACTCCAGTTTCGATCCGTTTTTTGATACAAGGAGCTTTTTTTTTCATTTATTGCCAACAAGTGTCGAAAACCGTACTTTTTTTCTTCATATTTTTGACCTGAAAACTAATCGAGATTTTATTGGCTAACCCATGTTCATTGGAATTTTTTTGTACAGCGTTAAATTTGCTACAAAACCACCAAGGATTACTCTTTTTTCTTGGGGGGAGGGACATCCTGTATAAGATAAATATTTAATTTTAAGAAGAAATTAAAATTAATTTATTTATTCAACTTAAATCTTGAAAAATGTTTTTATTTAACTTATAATTATACTTAAATAGCATAATAATAATAAAAAAAAATAATATTTTTTTCATCATGAATTATGAAAGGTCGCCAAAGAAGAGATATTTTAATTATGAAACATCACTAATTTATTAATTATTGATTTTTTTAATATATAGTTATATTTAAGAGAACAGTCATCTATTTGTATATAATGTTGAACATGGATCATAACTGACTTTAAAAACATTTTAAATAACTTTTTTTTTTCAAAGATGTATAATAAATGTTACTTTCATAACTTGATTTTAATTAAATAATATAACAAGAAAAAAAATTACATCCTTCAACTAGCCTGTGTGTAAAAGAGCCTTTGAGAGAAATAATTTGCGTTCTGTTTAACCTGAATTAGTCCGACAGTTGAAAATTAGCCTAGTCCGGGGCTGATGAGGTCAGAGCCGTGTTTCAGACTACCCTCCAACCCAGGCAGGCCATAATGTGGACGGTACTCGGCTGATTAAAATGCATATCACTGTTCCTAGTTATATAATAATAATAATAATAATCCAGCCTCGAGTCTATTCGGAAATACTATACAAATCTAAAAATAAAAAAAAAATATTGTTTTTTATAGGAGTGGTCTTTTTAGAAACGTTAAGTATATATAAATTTGCATGTATTATATTTATTTACAGGGCTTACATATTTACAAATCTATTGTATATTTGATATGATACAGATAGGCATTGGAAAAAAGAAACATTTTTTTGTTTTCACACATTTCTTTGGTACCGTTGAATAAACCTAAAAATAAACAATATATAAATATAAAGATACATATTTATGTATACACCATACGTATAAAGATACGTAATCGTAAATCCTACAGTCTAATAAATGCAACTTTGCCTGCCTTTTTGCAAAATGGATCTCTTAACGCTGCGAAAGGATTTTGCTTATGATTTTGGAAAAAGAGTTTTTGGGGCCTCAGAAATCGATTGGTATAATCATTACCTCAGCAAAACACTCATTTAGTAAAAAAAAAAAAAAAAAATTAAAACAGAGGCTTAACTAACTGAAAATATAAGAAATAGACTGATGCATTAAAGAGTGTAGAAAGAGAGAGCCACAATAATTAAGAATTGAATAAAATTATGAACTAAATACGTAATATGTAGATAGAGGAGGGAGATTAAACATGTTAAACAAATGCAAAGGGCAAATTATTTTTCAGTATAAGCTCAGATGTGACAAGGAAGAGATGCTCGTATACAATATATTACACATTATATGATATATGGAATCGATGACTGATAGTAAAAACTGGAATATACAAATACTATTAATAAGATCAATTATAAAGTGTAACCAAATAATGTTTATATTATTACAAGGACAAAAGTTATAAATCAATAAAATTGATGGGTAAAAGACCTAGAAGCACCTAAAAATGTAAACAATACATAGAACAAATAAAATTAAGAAATCATAAAAAGGAAGTCTAAGTTCACTAATGAAAAATCCTGAAGACTTCCCACATAACGATAATTAATAGATAACAAATTTTAAAATAATGTAATTTTCCCATCCAACCGATATAGCATCTTAAAACATATATACCAATAAATATATCGTATTACTCTTCATATTACAATTGAAATGTCATAAATGGGCTGTAATATTTTTACATCTTTATTATATTCACGTTAAACTAATAAATAAATATTCTTGTTATTATATTTGAGAAGTCTTCGAGTATAATTCATGAAATATTGGTGAGCTTCGACTTCTTTAAAATGCTGTATTAAATAAAATCACATTTCATAAAAATATTTTGACGTTATGAGATCCTATCCGCATAATCTGTCCACAATATCTGCTACGATGAGAAAATAATTTATATATTAAGATACTAAAGATAAGGTATCAAATTTGTAATAAACATTGAATTTCAGATAACTATTTTATTGGTAATTTAATATTACTAAGTAATTGTGTGATGTATTGGAGAGTAGATTGTTGCTTGATTATGGAGATTGGACCCCGAAATGTCAAAATATTTTGTATGTAATGTATAATAATGAAAAATTAATTATAATTGTTCCTTTGCAACTGTTATATTATTTTTTTTTTTTAAAATGGTACCTTCAATTTCATAGCGATAAGCCATTTTAATCGTATCCATTTACTTTGATTACCTAAAATACATACATTTTCACAAATTGTTGTGTGGATTCTGACTAAAATTGGCTTTATTCCAAGGGTTTCAATAAAAAATCTATTTTGCAATTTGCAATTAAAATTTTTTTTTTTTATTATTTATATTTATTAAATATAAATATGCATAATAAAAATCAGTAATAATATTATTAAAAAATGATGGCAGGATCGGGGTGATCCAGCAGGTAAACGCAATTGGAACAGAACTATCATGTGGTCGGTTCTCAAGATACCAGCTGCTAAAAAAATGCTCCAGTTTTTTATATTGATTTTTGAGTCGCTGGAGTACCTTCATCTTTTTTTTTTTATTACAGAGGTATCGCAGGCTTAAGCCTCGATAAGCAAAGTAAACTTTTGCTCAATCGTATTTTATGCGATAGCTGAATTGATTGTTTTTTGTTTAATTAATAAAAAAACTAAAATATTAAATATAAACATCAAATCAAATGTTTGTATACAAGAAAACCATTAATTTCAAATTCAAAGTCATATTTGTAAAAGTAAAAAAAATAATTAAGAAATGAAAATTCCAATTATAAAATTTAATATTTATTTAATCCAGATTTAAATATTGAACGATAATTAACTACATAAAAAGAAACACTATTTTTCATTCTGCAAATACTTTCATAGAGTTATAATCCCGTTGTTTTTTATTAATTTAGTTCGGAGAAAATCTGTCTAATATTTATTTTTTAGTTCAGTTTATAAGTATAGCTAAATTGTTTACGTAGTTTTAGAATTAAAGAAAAAATAAAGCACAATAAATAAATAAAAAAAAATAGTTATTGACCCACTCTCTCTCCCAACAACTAAAATGTTCTGCGGAATTAATATTGTTCAAAACTGATTAATTAAATCACTATTGAGCATGCTGTTAGGATATATAGGAGGTATCATGGCTTTTGGCCACGAATTTGGAGCTTCTGAGCCACTGTGGAGCGAAAAGAGTGAGGGCTTAGATTCCCATGCCTCTGCAACCTTCTGGGGAAAGAGAGAGAAAATTTCCTAATTAAACAAATTACTTTTTGGCTACTAATATTTAGGTTATATCTAAGGAGTATTTTCAAAAAATAAATTAATTTTTACTAATAAATTAATTTTGATTGAGTTAAACATAAATATAATGGAAAATAATTCAAACAACCGCTGATTGCCACTGAAAAAAAATTACCTCTCAGCTTTACTTGAGCTTAAATCAGAACTAAAAATCTCGCACTCCTATTTAAAGTGATCAAGTAGACAAGTTGAGACTGTGAACAATATAGAAATTATTAAAAAAATATAAGCTAGAAAAGAGGAAGGATATTTGTGGAATTTTTTTTAATTTGGATTTTACAGGAAAACATTTTAAAAGAATTAAATTATTGGTTAATTGACAAGTTCCAATATCCAAATGAAATTGTCGGATTTTCAAATTTAACAGCTTTCTTTCTTTAATTAAATGTTTTATTTTATTTTCGTTTTATGTTTTTTTTTTTGTTTTTTTTCAAGACTAAAAGATTAGACTTTTGGAAAAAGTTTGATGAAAAGGCGCGTTCCCACCTACGCCGAACATATTTATATGTTTTATTTTATATTTATATTTAAATTGTTTCTTTATAAGATAAAAATAATTTAAACCGAAATTAGCAGCCGACAAAAGTTGGATAGCCGGAAAAGTAGCATGTGGATAGGTTAATTAACTAATCTTCTGCAAACCCCTTTTACATGTTCCGTTTGGCTTTACATTCCACTTGCCTATGGCTTGGCATGATTGTGAACGCACCTTAAGCAATACTATCGAGAGTCTTTCCGATAGTTCAACGACTATCTCCATAGTAACGACTGCCGTTGTTTTTCCGATAGTAACTGCTTACAAACCCAAAGGTTCCGGCCTATGTGATATAGCCATAACGAAACCATCATTCTTATATTATATTATAAATAAAAGTACATTCTAAGCACTCAACTGCTGATGAATTATTTAACTGGTGAAAGTTGAACTGGTACGAAAAATAATTTATCTGTGGATTAAAAGGGCTAGGAAAAATACAATTTGAGACGTGGAAGCGAAGAGAGGCTCTGTCCTCAACAAAACGCTTTGTAGGATATTAAACGCTCTGTAATTAACTTTCCTCAGCTTTCTAATTGGTTAATTGAAATGATACGTCTCAATTAAACTTACAAATTATTTTGACCCGTTGACAGCTGCGGCATTGTTGGCCCTAGCGCAATCTCTCGGTGCTATTGTATTATTTAAATGAGAGGGAGAGAAGAAAGATTCCCGGGACACCTGATATCCCCCGGAATATTTCCCAAGGAGCTGCTAGGAAAATCTTCAACCTTACCTCCGTCGGTTTACCACCCGATGCCCTTGTTTTTCATGTTATAGTTTTAGCTCACGGGCCCCCAGGTCATGCGTGATTGTGTACATCAGATCATTTTTGAGTATCGACTCGGATATAATTATAATAAGGAAAAAGGAATGCAAAATTAATGTACTGAGTAATGTTCATGACTTGTTTCATAATTCATATAAATAATTGAATATATTTGGAACAAAACAGTATAATGTTATAAAAAAAAAAAAACTACTACAACATAGTAGCGATAACTTTAAAGGTAGTTTAGTAACCAGGGGCCGATCCGTATACGGAAACTACACAGGCCAACAAAATTAATTTTTTTTTAAGGTAACAATGATGGAAACTTTGTAAGCCTTAATCCGATTACTGTAAGATAATTACTGCAACTCATACATTTTTTTTGTTACAGTGGGTTAACAAAAGGAGACGATATGTATTTTAAATAAAATATTTATTTAATATAAACACGAAAAACGTGTTAATGCATTTTTTACACTCTGGTGTTACTGATTTTGGTGCAGTAAGCAACGAACAAAGGGAGAAGTTTCATCAGGAAATCAGGATGATGGAAACAAGATACCCAGGGACGCTGGAACCCATCTATGTTGGGCGACTAATGCTGGTTTTTAAGAAGAGATAGGATGTCCAAAACACAAAAGGGAAAATTGAAAGTTTTTGTCGCTGTACGACATCTCATTTAATATAATTGATATAATTTGATATAATTTTGAATATTTAATATTGAAATGGAAATTATACGTATCCAAACCAGACTATTTAGTGACATTGAACCAGAATGATTGTTCACACTAATGATTCAATAAGACATGTCAAAACAAGAAGAATAAATCCTTATATTTTCTCTCGTTATGTGTTTATTCATCAGTGAGTACAAATTTTCTGTTAAAATTGAAGCTACTGAAGTTATGTAACTATGAAGAAACAAATTTTGATTTATTGTATATTAAAGTAAATTATAGCGCAAAATCGATTTTAAAAAGGGTACAGAAATGTACAGCTCACGATTGGCTGTCTTGTAGCTATTATAATTATTTTCCTAATGTATTGACTAACTATTAACTCAAAAATCATCAGCGAAGACTTGCGAAAACAAACAATGTTATTTTTTGTACAGGGAGTTCCGGTCAACTGAAATATTCGGGCATGTATGTGAAATGGTTTGACTTAAAACAAAAATTGAATAACAGAATATTGTTGAATAAATACAAATTGCGTTACCTGTGCTAAATTCATCTCGGAATGATAGACGAAAAAATTAAGAACAGTTCCATTTTTACTGTTGTGAGATTTACAGTAAAAATGGAACTTTGCAAATGTTCCTTAATTTTTTGTTTATCAACCCGAGACGCACACACTTCATATGTTAGCAACTTCGTCTCGGGTTGATGAACGAAAAATTAGGAAAAGTTTGCATATTGATGAGATAATTACAGTAAAAATGGAACTTTTTTAAATTTTTGATATTGTCAAATCATTTCACAAACATTCCCGAATATTTCAGACCTGAATTCCCTGTTCAAAATATAACATTGTGTTTGTTTTCGCTAGTGATTTTTGAATTAATAATTAGGCAATAGATTAGGAATATAAATATAATAATATTAAATATACCAAATTTGAATTTTTTTCGCGCTAAAGTTGCTGTTTGACCCACTGTGCGGTAGTTCGGTTTCTCTACTAGGTTGTTACAAAAGTCTTTGCGCATTAAATCATTGCTGACATTAAAGCCTCTATTTGAATCCTTATTCAACACTGATGTAAACAATCCACATATCGTTTACTTTGACTCATCCTTTATTCAATTATGTATACCAACTGTCTCTACCTTTCATTCCATTTTATCAATTTCACTGAAAATGCTGGAAGAAAAAATTGACATTCATTGTCTTCTGAGGCACTACTGGAACAAGGGATTAAGCGCGAAGGCAGCTGCTGAGGAAATTTGTGGCAGGTCAAAATGTGGTGCATCGAAATACAGTAGCATTTTGGTTCAGGCGGTTCGATTCTGGGAACAACAGCCATCAAGGGCTGGAAAACCAGTCTTTGTGTTCGGTGGAATTATGAGGATGTTTTGCATTTTGATCTGGTTCCTGATAGATGGCTGGGCTACTGACGTTTAGCTTACCTCTGAGAAGTTGGCCCCTCAAAATCAAAAATTTTAATTATTTTTTAGAGTTTTGATAGCTCCCCAAAGATTTATAGAGTACTTAATAATTTTTAGAAATAGTTCTGTTGTTTAACAACAAAAAATAATGACTAAAGATACAGGGGCCTAGAGTTCTCTATAATTTTTAGAAATAGTTCTGTTGATAAAACAAAAAAAAAAAAAATAGCAACTAAAGATACGAGAGGCCAACTTAACGATTCTCGCAGCTTTGTAGCCTTATAACTCCTTTACCATCAAAATTTGATATGGTTCCAAATGGCTGGGCTACTGACGTTTTGCTTACCTCTGAGAAGTTGGCGCCTCAAAATCAAAAATTTTAATTTTTTTTCGAGTTCTGATAGCCCCCCAAAGAGTTATAGAGTACTTCATAATTTTTAGAAATAGTTCTGTTGTCTAACAACAAAAAATAACGACTAAAGATGCAGGGGCCCCCTTCACACTTCTCGCAACTTTGAAACCCGATAATATTTTTGCTATCAACAAAATATTCAACAAATATCCAAAGTGATTAACTTGGATAATTGGTAGAACTCTTCGAGGGCTACCAGAACTCTAAAAAAAAAACAAACAAACCCGAAAACGAAAAATATTTTGTCGAAAAAAAAAGGTTGGTCCCCCAAAGTCAATTTTTTTTAGTTTTTCTTAGAGTTGCGATAGCCCCCTAAAGAGTTCTAGAGTTCTCTATAATTTTTAGAAATAGTTCTGTTGATAAACCAAAAAAAAAAAAAAATAGCAACTAAAGATATGAGAGGCCAACTTAACGATTCTCGCAACTTTGTAGCCTTATAAATCCTCTACCATCAAAATTAGAGCTTAAGTTAATAAAGGTAATTTTTAGAAGTCTCAGGGGAGCCAACAGAACTCTAAAAAAAAAGGGTGATAATTATTAAAACTCTTATAGGTCTTCACCCCTCTGGATTTTTAATATTTTCAAGTCAAAATTTTAGCAAAAACTTTCTTCGGTTACACCAGTTTTTCTTGAGAGTTCTGTTCTCCCCCTCCCCCCTAAGAGTTCTAAAAATTACCCTTATTAACTCAAGCTCTAATATTTATAACAGAGGAGTCATAAGGCTACAAACTTATAATAAATATTTTGAAAATTCGACACGCCAGAACTTTCTGGTTTCTCTTCCTTGGCCAAATTGTGTTAAGGATAATCGATAGAACTCCAAGCAAACATTTTAGTAAAGGAGTTATAAGGCTACAATGTTGTGAGAAGCGTTAAGTTGGCCTCTTGCATCTTTAGTTGTTATTTTTTTTGTTTTATCAACATAACTATTTCTAATAATTATAGAGGACTCTAGAACTCTTTGGGGGACTATCACTACTCTAAGAAAAATTAAATAAAATTGACTTTGGGGGGCCAACCTTATTTTTTTTTCCAAATTTTTGTTGGTTTCAGGTCTTCTTTTTTAGAGTTCCGGTAGCCCTCTTAAGAGTTCTATATATTATCGTTATTAACCAAAGTATTTCATCAAAAAAGTTACAGGGCTTCCAAGTTGCGAGAAGTGCGAATTTGCCCCCCCCCCCCCGTATGTTTATTTGCTATTTTTTGTGGTATAATGAGGAGAACTATTTCTAAAAATTATAGAGAACTCGAGAACTCATTAGGAGCTATTAGAACACTAAAGAAAAAATTTAAAAATTGACTTTGTGAGGCCTACCTTATTTTTTACAAAACAATTTTCGTTTCCGGTTTTTTTTAGAGTTCTAGTAGCTCCCCCAAAGAGTTCTATCTATTATCCTAATTAACCAAAGTGCTATAGTTGATAGAAAAAAAGGTATGGGGCTTAAAAGTTGCGAGAAGTGTGAAGTGGCCACTCCGTATCTTTACTCATTGCTTAAACAACAGAACTATTTCTAAAAATATTGAGAACTCTAGAACTCTTTGGCCATATAAAAAAATTTTGATTTTGAGGGGCCAATTTCACAGAGGTGTTTAGCTTTACTGTGAACAACTCGAAAGAGCATATTGAGTTTTAAAAGAGGAATCCTCTGCTTTGGTCAATCATATTAAAGTAAAGTTTCAGCAAGATAATGTGTTTGCACATCGTTCACTCTTAATCAAAGAAAGATTATCAGAAATGGTGGGTGTTACTATCTTACTCCAGCCCTGACATTGCACTCTTTGGCTCTGTTCTTATACTATCAATGGCACATTTTTTAAAGGCTGGAACTTCAAAAAACAACAGGAACTTCAAACTATTCTTGTTCAGGTTCCCTGTCTAGCCATGGCCTAGAGTTCAAGTACAGAAGCTCGCCTCTCAGCCTCAGAAGCCACCGGAGATCCACGAACCGAAGGTGGGTGGCAAAGTGCACAGTACCTGGACTTATGTAATCGCAGATTAGAGATCTGAATAAGAGAAACCTCTCAGAACCAAACGCCCGGCTTATTGTCTCCTCCAAGTGGGTCGCCTTTATTTGATCAAGAATTTTTGTCGACTGGATGTTAGGGAGATCCTCTAGATGTCCGGTACGGGAGTAACGTTGGGATAAGGAAAGCCACTTCTAGTCAAGACTTGTCTTTCGATTTCTATTTATAGTCTATTTAAATGTGATATTATATTACTATTTACCACCAGAATATTTGTTTTCATTCAATTAAAGTTAAAATTTGTGATCATGAAAAGTTTGTGCTTTTCAAACCTCTTCCTCCCGCTTTATACCCCTTTTCTTTCTTTCCATTTTATAGTTATTGATGAATTTCTTATAATTCTGTATTTCAGGTTTTCCTTGTTACTTATAAAATATAACCTGTTCTCTTCCTCAATTCACCCATCTTAGTAGGGAACCGGTAGATTTTCCGGGTAAGAGATTTGCCTTTCGATCGCGAAAAGCTCCCCGCTTCTTCACTACTACAAACGATATTTTAATAACAACCACATTTCAGTTTGTAATTTCAATTGAACTTGATATCTTGTAGCGAACTTAGTAATTTTAACAACATGATAAATACTTGTAAAACAGGAAGCTTCGTTTACATTAAGTGAGAGAAAACATTATCTCTGGAAGTTTGGTCTATTTACTAAGGCTAAGTTGTTAAACTTCACTTTAGCTCGAGAGTGGCTTTAAAAACACTGTGGCTTAACTCGTATATAAAAACACTTAAAAGGACACTCAAAACAGATATTGATTTTTATTCCGTTTATAGTCCAATTTAAATGAAAACCATAAAATCCGAGGCTAACAATTTTATTTAACAATATTTTAAACTTGGATGTTTATTGCGAGAGGAGTTGGCCGCTACGTTGAACGGTTTCAATGAAATATTCGATAGCGGCAGTAACGGTTAGCGGTAACGTTTGGCAGGCGCTGCCAGCCCTTACGGTGGGAGGTACCAACGAAAGTCTACCTTTATACCCTGATCGCAAATCACTGTCCAAAATTATTATTTCACTATATTAAACTTTAATCCATTTCTAAACATTATGGGCTTTAATTGATTTTTTTTTAATGAACATTTTTTATATTTCCGAGAGGAATTTACATATTCAATCTGATCGGTCATCACAAATTATATGTTATCGTATTAAATTTTATAGGCCAAATTTGAATTTTTTTTTATGAATATTTTTCGTATTTTGAGCGGTACTTTTATTTTTTTAAATATTTATTTATTAATATCTTCAATTTGATAATAAGTAGTAGAATCTATTTTATGCTCACTACTTTTTTAGTTATAGTTTTATGAGTTATAGTTTTAACAAATAAAACAACAAAATATAATGAATTTGTTCAAATTGAATTAGACAGTTCTAAAAATAATCGTACTAATGAAATAGAATAGCTAATCCGCAATAACTTTGTCGAACAAACAAACACAAACAGGACGGTTGGAGTTGTTGCTTATAGATGACCCTACTTTACAACCATCCCCCTCCTACGCCCCCATTATCTTAGCCCCATTATATCCTTCGTTTCCTCTGCTCGGGAGATAATGGCCTAGTTATTCTAATAAAGGGGGTATTTTATTATATTTTTTTCTCCAGCTCTCTCCGCTTTTTCTGACGACAACGTTAGCTGAAAACGGTGCTTAGCCGCTTCCCATCGCTCAGAAACCATATACCGTGAAATTGGAGTAGTAATCCGATGATTTGGCATAAACTACAAACAAAAAATATTTATTTTTTCGGAATGCATACAAAAACAACTTCGAAAACTCACACACTTTACACACAGGAAATGCGAAAGTTGTTTAATTGAAGGGCAATACATAACTCCCTATACAATCTTCTCCTTTACTTAATTATGTTGGCGTTTTGGGGAAATATTTTCTCATCTTTGGGACACTTTTTTTTTTCTCAGCTTTTATTTATTTCCCATTTTCATTCAATAAAAACTTCCAGCATCCATTGTATACATTTTGCTAGGAGTTTAAATCTAAAGAAAAGCTGAGAAAAAAAGTGTTCTGGAGATGAAAATATATTTCCCCGAAACGTCAACACAATTAAGTAAAGGAGAAGATTGTATTGGAAGTTATATATTGCCTTTCAATTAATATATTCATAAGATCTTCCTAAGAAATTAAAAGATAGTAAAGTCAAAATTATTATTATTTTATATTATGTAAATTAGCATAAAATCGGCTCACTTTTATAACACAGTTTTTTACTGAATCCCTCCAAAAAATCTTGTTTGGTTGAATAAAAAAAACAAGATAATTTTTTTTAAAAAGTAGAGAAAATAAATAATTGATATAACTACGACTTGAAAAATCGTTTATATAGTCAAGGAAATAGAGGGGGGGAGGATAGAGGTTACCTTGCAAAAGGTCGTGTATTCTGATTTTTTAACATGCCTTACATTATCGGTTCTAGAGTAATAAACCTAATTTTTCGACCTTCCTCTCCCTTTGCGTGCGCCGTGATGGGCAAAAAAAGTTTTCAATGTTTTTCAATTTTTCGCTCACATCTTCATATTCCGTACATCTTAAAGAAAATCCTCCCGTACAAAACTTATAGAGGACAAAATTTATTACAACTTTAATCGGTATAATATCACTATTTTTTGTCTGTGACCACTGGCTCTGGCACTACGTTCCGTCAAAGTTGAGTATAGGTTTGCGATTATCGACTTACCCAAGGTTCATATCAATCAATGCCCACTATCCACTCTTTCTTCACTCGTTACTTCTTCAAACATGAATTCCAAAGAGACATAATGTCGTTGAAGAATAGGAGTTGAGACTGAAAGTGAAACATATTTCAAAGCCATGAACAATTGGCCAGGGAGTGGCTGCGTTGTGAAAAATAGGATCTGTTAAATCAGCGAGCGAAGTTAGATGGAACAGATTACTGTTATCAACCTACTACCATTTGTTTGATACACTTTTGCTTTTTCAGAGAATATGCATTGCTAAGCAGTAAGATGAAGATTTTGAATTCTATTTCACTAGTGAATCAGCCCCTTACTAAAAGCCTTTATTTACAGAAGCTGAAATGCGCAAGAAGCGATCTCTGCATTCTGTTTTTTCACCATTACCTATCGCGACAGAGCTCCCAGTAAATCGTGCTGAGAAAGTAGATGGTGATACTCTTCTTCAAAAAATTATTTGGAATTGAACATACATTTTTGATGAGCTTTGTAAAGGGCATGAGAAATTCATTCAAAATCCCTTCGGTGCCAACGTTACCGTAATTTTTTATGGCTACTCTCAAGCATTCAGAGAAGAATAGCACTAAAAGCACAGAAAAGAGGAGCCGATGTCGCATATCCATTTCGATTGATGACATTTTTGAAAGAACTAACCTACTTAAGTGCCGCAGGAGAAGCTTCTATCAAATGAAAACAATAAACGTCGATTTATTTCATTGCTGGGGAATGAACTAAAAGAGGTTGCAGAAGATACTGATGTCTAGATTTACAACGCTGCAGTATCCCTATCTTAACAATATGTTGCTGCGGAGATCATAGATCTTCCTGTTCTACTGACAGGTCTTGCTTCTCCTTCTCTTCCAATCTATTTCAGAAAACTTGTAATGAGTAGTTCTTCAGATTCATTGTTTTCTGCGTAATCAAGCAAAAATTCCAAACCAGAATATATCCTTCTAATCAACGCTTTGAGTAGCTTTTTTACCAAGTGTTCAATTTATGAAATCGACAAAGGCAAGTGTAGCTCTCTCTTCGAGAAATAACCAGAGTTACATGAAGTAGTATGGGTATTCAGAGATTCAGGTACCAGTGTGTAGGAATGCACAGAAAGGAGAACAGATATTATTACAGATTTTATGCACAGAAGAAAACAAAACCTTACAAAATAAAAGCTATCATATATTTACAAAATCTCAAAATAGGCTTAGCTACATAAGTCTTTGCAAGAGATGAAGGCCTTTGCAAGAGACGAGAGAGTCGGAGTTCCTGGTTTTACCCAACAAATCAACACTGAACGGCACGAAGAGGGAGTTAAAGAATAAGAGAAAATATTGATATTTTAGTTATTAATAGTTTCCCTCAAGCGAAAAGGGACAAAGGTGGTATAGTATACATTTCAATAAATTTCTTATTGGTGTTTCAATCGACGGTCATCCTTCATCTTCAGAGCCAACTGTCAAACTACCCTCGTCATACTGACGTCCCCTTTTTCACTGTGGCCTAGAACTTATAAAAAACAAAACGAAAAAATAATAGCTACGGATACATATATAATGATTATTTGTTTAAGATTCAATGACGTAATTAAATATACTTGATGTAAATATCTGTTATACATCACAAAAGTGGCTTGAGTTACCTCTTCCGTATAACTTCTCAAGAAACTGAGTAACTTTTTTTATATTTTTCTAATACAGAGCTTACGGATCTGGCATTGAAAATAGAATTGATATTCGAGGAGAAGATGGTTGTGGATGCGGTAAAGACAGAAACCCAAATTAAGAGTAATAGTGCTGTAATGTGCACCAACGTTTCGGCCTAAGTTGTAGGCCTTAATCAGGGCTAAACATAAAAGATACGAAGAATATATATAGATATACTAGGAAACATAAGGGAGAATATGAAACGTATAAACAAATGGGAAATCGAAGCAGCATATGTTATGGAATAAATTAAAAATGGCATTTCACAATAAGATAATAGAAGTTATTTTCTCGCACCAGAGTTTTTATTTTATTTTTTAAAACGAAAGACCAAAATTGAGTAATCTTGTAAGAACTAATATACTTTTTCTTTCATTATTTATTTAGCATTTGGCTTATCCCAAAATCATGAAAAATGTCCGTATATCTATCAATACGCACACCTTATGAGATGATTTAAAAAAAAAAAATTAAAAGAAATGAAACACATAATTAGCAAAAATAATTATTCACTGTAGGCTTAGAAGATATTGCACACATTCCTCTTCCCTTAAATCTAATTCAAGACTTATTTTCCCCGTTTTCATTAATGTATCACAGTTAAACTCTGCTGTCAGTCATTTGTTGTAATCAGGAGAGGACTGAGTTAAAAATAAAGGGTGAGGAACAACAAGCAATATCGAGCCAAGTATAAAGTCTAACAGTCATTCCCTGAATACTTTATTTAATTTTTTTAACAAGACATTCCTCTTAATTATTTAGCCCAATGTTTGAAATTTAATTTAAACAGTCAAATTAAATCACAATTACCCACTGTTAAAAAAAAAAGAAGAAGAATATTTAGAATGATTATAAACCTCTGCTTATTTATTAATCTTTCGTACGGGTGAAGCAAATAAATTTAAATTTGTTTCTCATTAATTAATTAAGTATTTTATTTAGTGTTTGATTTCAGAAATCATTTACGCCTTTCAAACTTCATTCATTATTTTCTCAACAGTCAACCTTTCTAAATAGAAGGCAACAATAAGTTTGAGAGGAATTAGTCTAAATAAGAATATGATAAATAAAAAAATATAGTCGGGCACAGTCAATTACAAATAATAATTAAGCAATAGTTTTTAACATTATGAAGTATTCAATTAATTATTTATTATAATAATGATACCCTATTACATAAATCAAAAATAAAAATAAATAAATTAAAAATAAAATAAATCATTAACCAAAAATAAAAAAGGATATAAAAATAATCATGGTTTCAATAAGGGTGAGAGTATGGTTGACCCGTCAAAATGTACGCAGGAGAATCACGGTTCGGGGTGCGGTCAATAGATAAGCACACTAATGCTGTGCCAATGTGCCAACGTTTCGGCCTAAGTTTTAGGCCATCATCAGGGCTAAGAAAAACAAGATAACAGTAGGTGTAACAACAGTGGCAGTACCAGTAATAATAAAAAAGTTAACAAACAGTAAGATGAAAAAAATATAAAGCATAAAGAAAAATATGCTAATCACAATGCGAATAATAATAATAATAAAAAATAAGAAATAAAGAAAAATATGTTAATAGATAATGACAAAAAAGTATTTAAAATTATTGTGAAAATATCGAAAGAAAGATAATGAATGAAAAGAAAAATATAGTAAAATACATGAAAAATACTAATTATAATAACTACTAGATTAAAGATTTAAGTATCTCGAGATAATATGGTTATATAAATAATGAAAATGATTTCTATGAAAGATATAATGAAATGCATGAAAAAATGCCTATAAAGCATACCAAAGTAAAATAAAATAGTAAGATATAAAGTTATGTAAGCTTAAAGATAGGTGTTATATAATCATAAGTAATTATCGTACGTGGGTAAGAAAAATAAAAATAAAACAATAAGGGTAGACAAACAATTAACAGGATGGAAAGAATTAACAAGATGGGGAGGAGGGAAAAAATAATTAATAACAACGAAGAGCATACCTGAATGACGCGTAGTACTAGCGCCAAATGAATTCGCCAGAATTTTGACCGTTAAGAGCTAAACAATTTTTCCACGGAATTGGTTTGACGGATACTAAGATATAAATTCATCACTGGATTAAAAGGTAAAACTATTGATTTAAACGAATGGTTAAACTTACTGATAAGCGTATAGGTTAAAGGTTAAAAAAGGACTAATAGATTAAAAATGTAATAATAATGTAGGGGTGGAGCAAGGGATTCGGTATAAGACATGGGAGCGGTGTTTGAGTGGAATAGGATCTTTTAGACGGGTGTAGAAGTTAGAGAGTTTATTCTGAGATTTGAAGGCAAGTCACAGGTTGGGATTAAAATAACGTAAGAACTTTTTAATGTTGTCAGAAAGGGAGGGGATATAAGGTAGGGATCTATATTAGAAATGGGCTGTGAAGAATTAGGGGAGGAGGAAATTGAGGGGTGGCGATTTGTGTAGTTGTTGATAAGTTTTTTAATGGTTTTAGGAGGAAAATTATTGGCTAAGGGGATTTGTTTCATGCGGTTGATGATAGTTTCATGAAGATGGGAATCAGACAGGGAAAGACATCGGTTTATAAGGTTTGTGGCTACGTTAATTTTTTGGTGGTGAGGGTGTTGGAAATAGTAGTTTGAAAGTATGCCAGAGTAAGTCAGTTTAGTGTACCATTTTGTGTATATAGTGTTATTTGGGTTTCTTATGATGAGAGGGTCAAGGAAAGGAAGGGACTTATGCATTTCTCGTTCAACGGTAAAGTGAAGGCGGGGGTAGTATGAGTTAAAGGCTGATAGGATATCTTGAATTTTGTCAGGATTAAGGAGAATGAGAAGGTCATCTACATATTTTTTTTTGTAAATACAATGTCATTTGGGAATAGGGGATTATGGAATTAAGTAGATCGTTAAGGACAATACTGGCAATGTCGGGAGCAAGGGGATTTCCCATGGCAAGTCCTGAAATTTGTTTAAAGAACTGTCTTTGGAATGTTTCTATATTTTCACAACAATTTTAAATATTTTTTTGTCATCATCTACTAAGACATTTTTCTTTATTTCTTATTTTTTATTACTATTATTCGCATTATGATTAGCTTATTTTTATTTATACTTTATTAATGTTATTTATACTTTATTAACATATCCTTCTATATTCTTTATTTTTCACATTAATATTAGCATATTATGATCGGAATATTTTTCTTTATACTTTATATTTTTTTTTTCATCTTACTGTTTGTTTACATTTTTATTATTACTGGCACTGCCACTGCTGTTACATCTATCTTATTTTCCTTAGCCCTGGCAATGGCCTAAAACATAGGCCGAAAAGTCGGCAAAAAATTTAATCATTTTTTTCTTATTTGTGTGTTTATTTATAGGCCGCACCCCCATCCAAGATTCCTGAGGAGGTATCCAAACCATCTTAATTTATTCTCCTCTAGGGTAGTCGCCATCGACTGCACCCCGAGGTTTGGCCTAATAGACAATGTCATTATGTCACTATGCCGCAACATAGTGGTGTTGCGGATCCTGTCTCTCCTGATCTTTCCTTCGACTTTTCTCAGGTGCCGCATCTCCATTTAAGATTAATAACAATAAAAATATAATTCGGCTTTTCTCAGTTTATTAAATTAAATGATAATATTTTATAATTTGGAATGTATAATGCATACATGTATTATACATAATTTAAAAAAAAAAATGATTTTATCTATATTGTTATTGTTGATAATAATTTGAGCTTATTTTTAGTGTGGCTTATAATTGAATAAACATTACATAAAAAAACAAAAAAAAAAAACATCAGATTCTGAGTATTCTGACGTCAATAAACTGAAATTCGAATTATTTGTGTAACACAATTATTTACATAATTAACTAATTCATTAAAATAAGAACAGAAATTTTGAAGATTAAAATTTAACTCAGCCGCGAAATGGTTGGAACCTTGAATTTTTTATTTACAATTAAAGATTAACATAATTAATCAAATCTCACTATATCCAAAAATACTGCATAGTTTGATGAAAAATTGAAAGAAAATTTGTAAACTAAAAAGAAGGAAAAAATAATAGAGATACAAAATCTTTTTAAATATACAATAGAAGGCAATTTCATTTATTTCAAAGAGATATATGTAGGCGAACAATCATTTTCAATAAACATAACTCGTGGAAAATATTCGTTCAAGCAATTAATTTATCAGCCTCTAACTCCGTGGAGTAAAATATCTTTAATTATTCATTGGGATTTACAACTGCATTTACAAAAAAAAAAAAAAAAAAAGATGGAAATATTTTATTTATCAAGAAATGCAGCCCAAATATATGGGTTTCTTACATAACACAGAATACCAATCAATCCCATTGGTAAGTAAAAATAAATAAAATATTAATATATATGCACATTTTTGGAAACTTCTTTTACATTGCACTATGCAGTAAAACAAATAAATAATTTACATGAACATTTCTTCATTGAAATCAATAAATCTGAAGTGTTTTTTTTTTTTTTCCTTTGACAATTTCATTGGGTGCATCTAATTTTCATTACCTACGTACATTCAAAAATTCATGTAAGAAAAAACAAATCAAGAAATTTAAAAAATTGCCAAATACGCACACCTTAAAATGGTACGGACATATTAGAAAAAATACAAATATAGATTTCTATAGGCTAAGCAGCTAAATTATTCGGTTATTTTTTTATTTATTATAATTATTGATTATTTATTTTTTCTTTAAATATATTTATTAAATTGTTTTTTATCCGTATCTTTTATTTAGTTATTATTTATTGTACTACTTTTGATGCTTAGGTGTGTGTTTCTAAAATGTAAACATTTGATTAGTTTTCGAATTTTTTTTGTTGTTTTGCATGTATAAAAAACAGAAAGCGTAATTTTAAATTATGAAATGGTTGAGAGTCATCGGAAAAGAGAAATAAGGGATGGATTAGGGAGTGATAGAAGGTCTATAGCAACAAAAGGAAAGGAAAAAAAGAAACAGATACAATATGGGTGATGTAGTGTTAATTATTATGTATTTAGAGCTAAAATGGAAGAAAAAAAAAAGTTATGAATATTATATATAATATTATTGTATGCCTACCTATAGATTGATTATTATGCTGTATATATAGCAACCGAACGTATTTGGGCAGCATTGCTGTTAATACAACATTTCTCTCTCTATTAAATAAGCATGACAGTAACTTGGTAAGAAACTGCTCATTGGCAGCACTCCAATATGCTCTAAAATCTCGAGACCACTTTCTTTCCAGGCGCCTCGGAGGATTATCAAGAATCGATTGGGAAGCGAGGTTAGAAACTAGTGGTTTTAAAGGAGGAATAAATTCATCAAAATGTTCGCACCAGTGTAACCTTCTGCTGAATCGACTCGCTGATGACATATTCTTAATTTGAAATAATTTCAGCTCAATCCACTCACATTCTAATTAATAATAATAAAAGGCTTAGTGTTAATAAAAGGATTATAATGCTGATTCATGTGTGTTATCATAGCACGTATGCTAATGAACGTGACTTCAATCTCTACTTTAGAATAATGGTCTATAGCCTGCATTATTTCTATAAGTCTCATTTTTATTAAGTATTCTGATAACCAGTTTAGTTGACGTAATAAATTTCTGTTGGTGAAGGGAGGGGGAAGGGAGAGGAGGGATGGACCCTTGGAAATGGAGTAATTTCGGCGCCTTCCCTAGCGAGGAATGTTGAATATGGAGCTTCATAACCCGGCTGCTATGCCGAAGAAACTTTCATATCTATCCCTTATTCTCGGCTATCACAACATCCTTGGCCTCGATAAGCCTGCCTCGCGCGGATCCATCATATAAGACAAACATGTTGATTCCTTCCACCGATTTAAATAAAATTTATCCTATCGTCAATAAAATTTTGCCCGAATTCCAGTAAATATTATTCTTTTAAAGGAAATTGTAAACCTTACAAGATATTTTTATAAGAATATTAAGACATTTTTCGATATCCCTCAGCTTAGTAATGTTCAAGCAATTTATACAGTAAACAGATGAAGGGTAAGGGGAATAAAAACAGGTAAGACACTTTTTTTTCAGTGGATCGGAATTAAAATGTGCATTAGGACATTAGAATGTGGGGAAAAAAAAGAGAGTCATGAATCTTAACCATTGAAGTTTCATCCATACAGTAAAACTATACACATTTTTTGCGCACTCTAACGACCTGGGAAAAATGCACCTTTTAATTCTGATCCATCCATCAAAAAAAAAAATAAAAAAAAATAGTGACACCTGGTTTTTTCCCGTTACCCATTTAATACATGAATCCCGTTTGCCCGGAATAATGTGGCCAGGGCTATTACAGATAACACAAAACACCGGATAAGAAATGGTACGTGCATTGAATAAAATATTCTTTATATATTAGTGACATACTAGTTGTTACCCGCAAATTCAATTTACTAACTCTTAATATTTTTTTGTTTTTCCTTCTGGTGGGTATACGAAAAAATCGGAAAGTTTTCCGACGAGCAGGTTACATTCAGCTGTCCATATGAGGAGAGTGGACTTTCGAAATACAATCAACAAACTTGTGATTTGTTGATGATCATTGTAAATGCAAATCGGATCGGAAACTTTAAAGGTTTTAATTTAAATGGCATATCTGTCGGAATCATTGGGATGCGTGGCAACAGTACATCTCAAAGGCAATTTATAACACGACGGCACGAAAACTATTTTGTTATTAAATTTGTAAATGTGTTCCAAAAAACATAATCTATTTTTAAAATTGATCCAACAAGGTTAAAATTTGCTTCACCACTTTTATTTTCGGCTCTATCGTCATATAGGTATATTCTAAAAGGAACCAAACTTTACATTCCATTATTATAACAATTTATAATCTTATTAATTTACATATCATAAAATATTATTCTTTAGCACATTTTGAATAAATTAATTGATAATATTGTAAAGACTTAAAAAAATTAATGATTTGAAAGATTAAAATCTGGTAATAAGAAGAGCTGAATTAGAAACTATCAGAACCATTTATGATAGGTTGGTAAAGGTGCTTGGATATGCAGTCGATCTAGATATAGTCGCTAGATCTCTAAATGCACTAAAAGAAGCTATTCTTAGATTAGTGCAAGAAGCTATGGACATTGGGCTAGTTATAAATGAAGAAAAAACTAAGTATATGAGAGCTGGCCCAGGAGCAGATAATTCTATCATGGAACCACTAACAATCGGACCGCTCGCCTTCGAAAATGTAGAACAGTTTATTGGGCTCAAAAGTTAGCTGTACAAATAAGATATCTCTTGAGATCGGCCAATGAATACGGAAGGCCAACTGATACTATTTTGGACTGAGAAAACACCTGGGTACACACAAAAGTAACGGCCTGTCTCTTCAGACCAAGTGCCATTTTTATAAAACACTCATACGACCAGTGCTAACGTATGCTTCAGAGACGTGGATCCTAACATGTAAAGAAGAGAAAGAGCTTCTTATATTTAAAAGAAAGCTTTTGCGTCGTATATTTGGACCCGTTAAGAACGAAAGGGACCATTGGAGGAGGCGCTATAACAGGGAGATATTTGAACTCTTTGGGGAAGTAAACGTCATGCGTTTTATGAAGTGTGATCTTCTGAGATGGGCAGGCCACGTAAGGCACGACTTGTCATTACATTCATTTTTCACCTCCATATTAAATTTGTAGATTTTCTTTCAAAGGAATCCGATGGTAACATAAAAGCATACATATATATATATATATATATATATATATATATATATATATATATATATATATATATATATATATATATATATATATATATATATATGTATATATATATATTCTTTCTTCGAAAAACTATTGTATAACAATGAAATCCCTCTCGGTTAAAATTTAATCAATTATAACTTAAAAGTTATATGCATGCTTATTTTTTTGTCATTACCTCATTATAATTAAATTTATTGTTTATTAGTGCAAATAGGTATACTTATACATCTAATTGCTATTTAAATATATCCAGTTATAACACACTATTGTATTTTATTTTATAATTTAATTGTTACTATAATTCCGAATCTGTAATTTTAAGAACTTACAGACTTTAACTTATTCCAAGAAGCAACTCACTTGTGCAGAGGGAAGAAAAAGGTAGGATTGATTCAGGAATCTCATCAAGATATGAAGGCAAGAACGTTATGATGAGCATCGAACTCCAAATTGCCCATAAGAACTTCTCTAGACAACCATTGAGGACTCAGCATCTGGCGTTGTCTTTTGGAGGAAGAAGTCTGGATGAGCCCCAAATTACTTGGCGTGTTTAGACAAAGCTAAATAATTTCGATCAGTTGTCACAAAACTGAATATTGCAGATCTGCGCTTGGTAAAAATTATGTTAAAATATTATTTCCCTTTAAAGATCGTCCGGTTTGAGTTCTCATTTGTGAAAATATTTAAAGTATTTTGATATAGCCATAGAAATACGGTTAGCTATTGGTCAATGTCGAGACATTCATTAGTAAACAACTGTATAGCAAACATGAGGAATACAACCTAACAATAGGCTTTCATGATATCAAATGTAGGGCGAAGATGCAAAGGCGAAATATTATCGAAGATCAAGAAAGAAATAGGAAGAAAACATCTAAGAAGTCTTTTCTTCCGCTGGAACTGACTAGAAAAAAATAAAATAAACAAGCAAAAGATGGAAGCAACTGATTGGGACTTTTCCAAGAAAATCTCACACCACAAAGTAAATAATTAATGATGCACACGAGTTTTCCTGTCTCATTAGCTAGTAACAATTTTTATAAAAAGCATCTCCCAGCAAAAGGAAGTATACATTCGGTCTGTGCTAAATATCAAGTATGAAATAAAGCTTAAAAGTAATAATGGAAGGTTATATTTGAAAAGAATTCTTCACAATAGGTTCCGGTAAGATTCTTTCCTTCCTATTTCTTATACAGCATCATTAAAATTTATGAAATTATATATTCAACAGTGTTGTAAAAGCAATGCGTATTTCCACTTTTTTTTATTTTTCTTATTTTGACTACTAATTAAGGTATGGCTTAAGATGAAAATTATTCACCAGAAAAAATGGGCTTGTTTTTATTTCATAATTTGTGAATGCATAATTCGAAGAAAATTAAAATAAATGAAAAAAATATAGAGGAAACCTCATAATATCGACAAATGAACATCAGACCCTGTAAATTAATCATGAACATCACCGGGAACAGAGATAAAATCAGCATTGACTTAACTCGGATAGTTACAAAACGATGAATTGCTAATCAGTAATCCGTTATTTCCTTTTATCGGTTATTAAATGCTAGTTATGTCGAAAAATAACTGCTTTGACAACAGGCTCCCTTCTTACCGTGTTGGGAAAAAAATAAAAGAATTTAAATTTGAAACTTTTAAAATGTTTTAAAAATGAGTCTTCGTTGACTGCTAAATTATTAATAAGGCTCATATTTTACGGTGTTATTTTTCAACTGTTGGTTACTGTCTTCTCGAAGATCGTGATGACCGAGAACTTTGGGACGACGGTTCCAGAGTGCTCCGTCTAGAACAGTGTGGGGTCGACTCCCAACTGGATCAGTTAATAATTATTTTTTGGCGGCCCCGAGAAATGATTTATGACACTCCCACTCTGGTTAGTACGGAGCAGCAACCTAGAGGCAGCCATCAGGCGTTGGCAAAAAGGAACACAAGTCCCAATAAACGGAATATTCCCCTCCTCCCCCAACCAATACCAGTACCAGTGCCTGTACTGTCTACATGAAATTATAATCAAAGCGATGTTATTTATTTATGTACAACATGTTGGGCTTTTCGACCACTTGGGTCATTTTCGCACTATACTACAATCATTAAAGATTGCAATACTATTAATTACAAAATATGAAGTACAATTACAAGAAATAAAGAACAATTACGTTGAAACATCTATAAAACATCAAATCAATCACATAAAAAAAAGGAAGAAAATAATGTGAATAAGTAGAAAAAAATAAAATAAATTATTTTAAATAAAAATCAAATTTAAATTAATTATTTAAGCCAGACAAAGACACAAACACTTTTTCATCATTTAGACCAATCAGTTTACTTCCTTTATGTTATAAATTATACGAAAAATTACAGGCAGACATATAATTCCTGGCCATCAATTCAGGTTTCGAAAATTACATTCGACAACACAACAACTATACAGAGTAATTGAATACATATCAACAGCACTAGAGCAGAAATCATATGCAACTGGAGTAGTTATGGATATCGCCCAAGCATTCGACAAAGTCGCGCATCAGGGGCTTCTCTTTAAGCTCCTTCTTTTCTCTCAGACGAGTTATCTCTGTACGACATGGCTCAGAGCAATCCTCAATTCGACCGATGTCAGCCGGTGTACCTCAGGGATCAATCCTTGCCCCACTACTGTACATAGCCTACACACACGACATTCCTTAAAGTACCCACACCCTAACAGCTACCTACGCAGACGACACGGCTATCATTACTAGACACGAAAATTCTACACAGGCGTCACTTAACTTACAAGATCACTTACGAAAAATAAACGATTGGTGAAAACTTTAGATGACTCAAATAAATTATCAAAAGTCCCAACAAATCACATTTACTCTCAGACTAGAAGCATGCCCTCCTGTTTACCTAAGCAACATACCGATTCCACAAACGAACGGAGTACAGTACTTAGGACTAACCTTTGATAGAATGACATGGGGTCCACATATAAAAAAACCAAAAAAAAAAACGTGCATCATTAAATCTTAGACTTAAATTATTATACTCACTTTTTAGACATTCCAAAGTAAAAGCAAGACAAAAATTAATGGTTTACACATACATATTAAAACCTCTTTGGACTTAAGCTCTACAAATATGCGGCACAGAAAAATAAACACAAATAAAACGGCTTCAGTCTTTTCAATCTAAGATGCAACGACTAATTACCCAAGCGCCATAGTACGTAAATGACATCACTTTACACAATGACTTACACATGCCGACGTTCAAAGAACATATGCGGACGTACTACAAACGATTTCACGATACGTTGAACGGACACAGCAACCAACCAATTAAAGAGATGGCCACAACTCTCATGCCGGGAAATACCAGAAGACGAATGAAAAGCTTATGGATGAGAGACTTACTTGCATAATTATGTAAGCAAATAAAGGCCATGGATGGGGTGCCGCTGAGTACTGTATCTCCCGTACCTAAAGAGTCTTTTTTTGTTTGTTTACTTTTTTTTTTTTTGTATATGTTATTATACCAGCCCATCTGCTGATTGTTGATAATTGTAATTAACAGATGCGGATTAATAAATAAAACTGAAAAAAAAATTAATTATTGCATCTCAAACAATTTTTTTTTGTTTATATAGAAATACCTGGGCTCGAACAAAATTAAGATATTAAATTCCACATTAGTAACTTCGAAAAACTGATGAATAATCACCAAATAGATGAAATCCACCCCCATCCCCTTCCAAAAAATAATTAACATTTAAAAATAAATAAACAGCAAATTTCTTTTAGCTTATTATTAGTTGAAATTAGCACTTAACATCAATTATATAATAAACGGAATAAATGTCGGAAGAATATGCCAAATATTATTTCAAAAGTCATAATTTAAATTTAAATAATTATTTTTAAATAAAAAAAAGAAATAGAATACAACATATTTACATATGCAGCAATGAGGTTTCTCTGGCCCCTGCTTTCCTATTATTTATAGTTCATTTATTATCTTCTATGGCCCCCCTCCCCCGTACAGGGCTAGCGACAGCGGTTTTCTTCGGCGGTCTTCTCGATAATGGATATCTTCTTCTTCTCCTTTGGCAACGTAATCAGACATGTATATTTAGATGAGAACTTTACTCTTCTGATGACCTGAGCAGTATAGAAAGTAAATTCTGTCCCATATAGTAAAGTAATCTCGATCGCTTCCCTGTTGGCTCCCTCCACCTTGTTGCAAATTTGTGCATGTACCCTCCATGTAATACTAACATATTTTGTGTACATGATTCCGGATCATCCTTTTCCATGATAATACAGTTTTATGAATGATTGGATTGGAGATAATCACATTTTTTTTTTATCACTGTAGGAAAAATTATAACAAAAAAAAAACCCTACTCAAAATAAAAGTACAATATTAGTTTAATAGTAAATGTTTGGTTTTTTTATATCGGTATATCGGTTGAGTGATTTTTGATTGCAGTTGCCAATATTCTGTATCAGGGGATATGAGAAATATAATATTTATGAAACAATTCAAGTATGGAGGACATTACAATTGAAATTGTAAAATTTAAATTTGAATAGGAAAGGGTTACAATTGAAATTGAAAAAGCGACAATGGATTCGGAAAAGGTTACAATTGACTTGGAAATGGTATATTTGTAAAATTTGAGTACACTACAATTGAAATTTTCAAAGCACAATTAGATTTGAATTAAAAAAAAAATCTATAAAAAATCAAATTAATCACATAAAGCATAATATATAATAAAAAGAATAAAGAAAGGAAAAAAAAAATCATTAATGTATTTTTTATTTGTAAACTTTTAGTACACTGACAAAGTTTATAAAAATCAAATTTAGATTAATGATTGCATTATACAAAATACATTAAACAAATTCTTCTAAATGAGTTCGAAATCTGACTTTCAAGTTTTTCATAAGGGTATATAATTATTTTAAAATTATTATATTTCAGGAAACTAATATCCCCAATACTTCATCCATTTTATTCAATCGTTTATGACAACGTTTCGGGCTTATGTTTGCCCGTTTTCAAGCCATCTTTATCTGTCACTTTGACATCAATATTACTAGTAGTTGATGAGTACTATTGATAGTTGATGAGTCAACTATTTATCAGATCAGGGCAATAAGAAATGGAGAACTGTTATGGACAAATAAGATTCTTCTTATGCTAAATGGAGTAATGAGAAAATAATGTTATATATTTGACAAATATTGATGTAAAAGTGATAGATAAAGATAACTTGAAAATGGACAAAGATAAGCCCGAAACATTATCATAAAGGGTTGAATAAAATAGACGAAGGATATAAGGTATAATAATTTTCTGCAATATAATAATTTTTAAATATTATACAAAGTTTATTTGTAAACTTTGAGAACACTAACAAAATTTATAAAAATCAAATTAATCACAAAAAAAAAATAAAATAAAATAAAGTATGCACTTTATCAAAATATATACTTTGAAAGAAAAAAAAATTATATACGTATATGAAGAAAAAAAAGAAGAAAACAAATGATAATAAAAAGAAGATTTAGTTTGATTATCAAATTTTAGAAAATGTTTTACACTGTTTCAGGAATAATATTGTTAATACAATTTTGATCTTTTTTAAGTGACTCCTCAAGTCTGTTTGTTAATAGATATCGTTCCCGATGGAAGTAATACCCATTTTTAGTAAGGCGGGAGGGGCGTATGGGTTATTTTAATAACGTAAACGATTAGTAATTATAGTTATAATTATATATGTTATAATATTAATATATATTTCAAGAACCTTTAATAGATAAGATATGTTTAAGCAGCCCTTTTATTCTATATTGGAAAAAAAAAATGAATAAATTAGTTTTGACCCAATAACATACACAAAGAGGCTACAGATTTAAAAAAAAAGATGGACGAGGTTGATAGTTTCGAAAAGTTACTGTAACAAATAGCTTTATACTTTTTACTGTTTACTACCAATTTAAGAAAATTAAATTTAATTAAATGTAGGTATATATATATATATATATATATATATATATATATATATATATATATATATATATATATATATATATACGTGAACTGCTTTCTTTTTTCTAGGTTTTTTTTTTTTTTTAGGTTCTGGAAAAATAGTTTCTTTAAAAATAAAATTAATTTTCAGTAAATAATTATTGAACATTAAAATCACCTACAAATTAAAAATATTTTGAAATTATAATTAAATTAAGTTAAAAAGAAAAGAGTGACTTGAAAATTTTTCCTGCATTAAAAATACTTAAAATTAAAAAACTGCATGGATGTGGGAGGAATAAAATCTCGAAACACCGCAAAAATATTGTATATTTATTGACTGAACCTCAAGATCCTCCATTATATATTTAATAAATGCAGTAGAAGTATTATATACAGGTTCACTAACTGTAAAATTGGGCAAATAATAATGAAGATATTGTATTTTGTAATAGCTATACTTTACCTGATTATTCACTATTTGTCTCTTATGCATAAATTAATATTTTTTTTGTGTATTTTTTCAACTCTATGATTACTTTAAGGGCAAATAATGAGCTGCAAACAAGCGGATTTAGTCAACTATCTGTATATTGTATGCTACGTATATTGTTTGTAAAATTATTATTAACCCATGCTAACTCTAATTGGGCCAGACTCCATGGCTACATTGTATATTTAAGCCGATTAAATATATACATTAAACGATTTAATGGAAGTTTGTTATTTTTTTTTTTTTCGAACTCTTAGCAGCTTTATTACGGAATGAAAATATCTTGACGTTCAACATAGCTTAAATTGAAGTAGAAAGACAATTTATCAGCTTTGCTAAAGTGCTTACAAATTAGTTTGTAAGCCTTCCTCTCACTTGCCTGAGAGCATAGTTATGGAATTCCGTAAAATTATTATGACCTGTGGCCATATTTTTGTTACAAAAATAACATATTCACAATATGGCCAAACGATTTTGATCATTTGGGATTATAAAATCTCATTGCAAAATATATGTAAATATTTTAAATATATATATACAAAATATGTACATATAACAAACAATGGTTTAATTTTTTTAAGAAAAATCGTTGTCAATGAGAAGAAAATTAAAAGCTTTTGGGATATATTTAAAGAAAAATGTTACCTATTGAAATTATTTTTTTGAGCTGAAAAAATCATGTTTGTTTAGTAAATGAGTATTAATATAATAAAATAATGGTAAAACTTACCACTGGTTGAATGGTCTATTGTGAATAAGGAAATAATGCACTATTAAAATATGCTGTGTTACGAGACTGAAAAATTGTGCTCAAATGAAATTTATTTAGCATACCTTCTAAAACCCAGAAGCTAATCTTGAAACTTGTTTATAAAATCTTTGACTGATACTAAAGAAGTCTGAATCATCCAAATGGAATAAAGAAACATTAGATTTTTGAGTTGTGTCCATTGCTCGAAGGCGCACGATTTTTGTTCGCCGGTTCATATCTGATCAGTGGTTTAATTTCGTAGTGGACCCACGTTATAAATCCCGACCTTCCTGCACTAATTGAAGAAAATAAGGGCGCTACTCCATATAAAAAAAAAATCTGGTATGGTGCGCGCATCAAACAACTTTCACTTACAACCCTACTTTGAGTAGAAATTAATTTCTGCTCACGTAGGACTATACTTTGAGTAGAATATAATTTTTGCTCAAGTAGGGCTAGTTAAATTTTCCATGAAAACTCCGTTTAATTTCCATGATGATATAATAAGTTTGTTCATAATCGTTAGATGCTATTTCGTAAAAATGTGTGTACAATCGATGATACGAGTATAAAAATGGTACTTCCGGTAGGTCGATTTTGGTGATAAAGTTGCTATAGCACCCCAGGCTTATACCTCCCCTAAATACGTAATTTCAGATTTGTGCAACGTTTCGTTTTTGAGCTCGACTTACCACATACACGCGCGCGCGCGCGCACACACACACACACACACGCACGCACACACAGACCATTTTGCGAGACTTGGTTATTTGGACTCTGTGGACTTTAAAACGTGTAATTCCGTTGAAAATTCGGATTCGAAATGTTTCACGATCACAATACTTTCCTTTACTTTATATTTCATATAAAGATAAGTGAAAGTAAAAAATTACTGAGACCTATATAATAACTTTTATGAACAGCTGTGTGTTGAAGTCCCTCCAGAAAACGACTTACTGCAGTAATCCTGCAAAGATCATTATAAATTTTACTTTCTAGCACTTGGGACTTGATTTCCCCTAAGGAAACTTCAGTGGCAGAAGGGATGAGAAAGGAGAAGTTTATGAAGAGGATCAGAGGGGGCGAGAGGAGAACTTTAGCTATGAAATGCACTCTACGAAGCCCAGCAGCGAAATTACCGAAGCCAGGAGAAATCCATTCAAGTATTTCTAGGAGACAATTGCCGTGTCGAGAAGAAGGGGATCAGCATGAGACGGTTATCTCAATCAGGCAGAGAATCGTTTTTTTTTTAAATATTTTAATTTCATCTACACCAATTAAGTAAGTTAGCTGACGTTGTAAAACATTTAATAGACTTACATGGACAATGAAAATAATGAGAGAAAAATCTCAGAAAAAAGAAAATAAGACAAAAATTAAAGTTAAGTTGAAAATTCCAGACAAAGCCTTTAGTCTCTTAAATAGCATTGAATAACTATCTGGCCAACGTTTCGCCGATTCACGCCTCATCAGAGGATAATCCACAAAATCACATTAATGCAGACTAAAATTAGTTCATCACTCTTCAACATCGTTTTGAAATACATGTGATGGAGTGAATTATTATTTGAAAATTCCTGAAAGAATATTAAAAATGATATTTAATTTGTCAAAATAACTAAAACGGGATTATAAACAAATTAATCCGCAACGCGACAGGTGATCTCTGCTCGCTCTGTGTGCCTGAGCCTTTAAGGTGTCAGTAGCGGAAGGAGCCTTATAAATTCATTAATTCATTTAGTAATTTCAATAACGTATTCGCAAAATCTGGTTCATTTGTGTGCAATATTATTTTACCATCATCGGGCATCTAGAAGGAAATTAGATAATTTTCAAAAAACATTATTTAGTTTAAAACCTCCGAACCGTTGTTGGCGAACACTTGTCCATTTGTGCTTAGCTTGTTTATGACCAAACCTCTTATCAGATCACAATTGTAACATCTCAAACGGAATTTAAAAACCAGTCAATATTCCTGCATACCATTGTAAAACATCTGGCCACTTTAACTTAATCCCAAAGCTGTAAGGAAATTAATGTGAGTGGACCCACCAGATATTTTTAATTTATTATTATTCCACAAAGTGTATTTTGTCATGGTTTTAAAAAATGCATAAAGTGAAAAGATACGACATTTCTGGTAAAAGGAAGTGTGTAGTAATATCTATTATTATTATTTTTTTATATATTATTTTATGAAATACCACTAATATCAAGATTTTTTTATTTACTAGTCATACCACCTCTTGTCCAAAATTCCGCATTAACCGTAATATCACAGTCCACATTACTCCAGGTAAACCGGGACCTATCCAGCATCATTAAAAAAAAAAATTAGAACAAAATTTTTATTATAAATTAATCCATAGCCTCGTGAGGAAACTTATTGAATTTCCAACTACCTGCTGGTAACCATTTTAAAAGGAGAGGATTGTGAGAGCCCTGGTGACAGGAGTTCAGCTGACCGTTTTCCATTATTAATTTTGCAAGTGTCCGTTATCTTTCCATTTACTCCTACACAATACAGGCGCCTGGTTAATGTAATTACAATCAACCCACCCTACTTTATAGCCTTTCCAGATCAAAAAGGGAATTTTCAATTACGGTAATCCTTTGATCAGATGCTTACTGGAGTTGATGCATCTTTTATTAGTAACTATGTAGATTTTTAGCCACGCTAATAAAAAATTAAATAAAAATATGTCCGAATAGTTTCAAAAATATATTAAATTACAGAAGCAGAATAATTAATGATCAAATATAGAAAGAGAGAGAGTGTTATATATTTTTAAAATACGGCTTACTAATAATGATTAAAAATAAAATACAAAATAAAATCAATTACTTGACACAATGATAAATAATTGGTGCTTCGGAAATCACTTTTAAAATAACTAAAATAAATTCTATTATAACATAAGTACTAGTGAACCGAGTTGTGCTCAGTAATTATTTTATTTAATTACTTTTTTATTTATTGAAGTAAGTAAAACAGTTATACAGGGTGACCCGTAAGTCACAGGAAATATTTAAAGAGGCGATAGTAGACCTCAAAAGAAACAAAAAACGAAATATGGAAAATGGTCCGATTCCACACACAAAAGGAGAAAATTTACGTTTGGTGCTTTTTTTTTTTAAGTAAGTCGAGTTTTTTGGTGTAATTAATAATTTTGTAATAATGGTGTAATAATTCAAGATAATTTTCGTCCCAATCGCACCAATGTAAAGTTTATAGAATCTCCTTTAAGAAATATAGTTTGGCCTTACTAGATCCATTGTTTGTGGGTTTTGGGGGACCTAATAGCGAAAAGTTCTACTTTTTTTTTTTTTTTTTAACTACTCTTTACTTGAAAATGTTTTTCTCAGCCTCCTGCTGGGCTTCAGATACCCCACTACTAGGAAAGCTTACACTTTTATAATGCTTTAATTTCATTTAAATAATGTTTCTCTGGGGATTGGTCTAAAATTGGCTCATGATTTGCCAAAAGGTGTGGTGTGGAATTAGTTTTTCCCGACAAAGAAGTGTTTTGAAAATGAAATTTATTAAATTCGCTTTGTTTCTAATCTATAAAATAACACAGAATTTTAAAGAGCTTCTTTGTGAAATAAAACAAAACTTTACCAAAAAAAAAAAAAAAAAAAAATCTGTAAATTAACCATAAAAATTCTGAAAGTCTGGACGAATCCCAAAATAAATATATAAATAAATAAATCCAAAATAAACAAATAAACTTTATTTGTTCGAAATTAAAACTTAATAGAAGTAAAAGTTTTCCTAGAAACCGGGCACCTATAGTCCAATAAGAAGCCGAGAAAAACATTTATAAGTAAAGAGTGATTTGAAGAAAAAAATTAAACCTTTCGCCGTTGCCCGCCCGAAAGCCCCTTACAATGGATTTAGTTAAGCCAAACTATATTTGCTAATGGGGATTTTGTCTACTTTACGATGGTGTAATTGGAACTTAATTATCTTGAAATGTTTTCCTATTAAAAAACAAAACAATATGTGACACTTAAAAAAACACAAAAACTTAAATTTCCTGCATTTCTGTGGGGATTCGATTTCACTATCACTTCTCTAAATATTTCCCGTGATCTCCGGAACACCCTGAATCCTATACTTGATATTAATTTTACTACTTTATTAAACACACGACAATATCAATACAATAATGAAGATGCAACAATGTTACATAAAAATTATAACATATTACATTTATAATTATAAGAGAAGTTCAAAACAAAACACTTCTTCTGTATTGTCTGAAGTTCTTTTTATTATCCTTTCATTTTTACTAAAATATTTTATTAAAAATGAAGGGACAATAAAATCGAAAATAAAATATTTCTTTAGCCGCGTATTTTAGTTCGGTTTAATGAAAAGCGTTTCGCTTTCTTTCATTCAATCTTTTTGTCCACTGCACAGTGAACCGAAAGCATCATTTTGTGGACGAAATCCATAAATGACCAATGATGTGGGATAAGTAGCAATTGGGAATTAGTCATAATACCTTTGTTCATTCTGATTCGAATTAAAGGTAAGGCATATAAATAATCATTTCTTGTACTTCTGATGTCCTCAGCTATCTGTCTTTAAGGGGACATAATAGTTGTGCGAAAATAAAATACGCGGAAATCCGAAATTCGTGCCCAATTTCTGACATTTCGGTCCACTGAGCGCCGAGCTTTCTTGGTTTTTAACTGTTGTCTTTGCTCTATTTCGTTTTCCGATATATGCCTCCCACGTTCTTTGGTTATTATCTTGCATATATTATTCCCAGACCTCTTTCTTTAGAGCTATAGAGGTTTTGACCCCATCGTTCCACCAAGCTGTTGTGTACTATCTCGTGTCAATAATCTTTTCTCCACTGTTTTAATGATGGCTTTCTTAATGTCTTCCCAGAAACTATCTATATCTTGGTCGGCATTTAGTTCTAGTAGTTTGCCTTGGAAGGAGTTCTAGTACTGTTCCTTTTTTCCACTCTTCTCTAAACTAGCCCACATTCATCCTCGTATACTTTTTTATGTGTGATTTCCTATCTAAAATAGCTTTGGTTTTGGTTACAATCGGTCTATGTTGTATACCCAATACTATTCCTCTAATGGCCTTAACATCAGTGAAAAACCTTTGTTTTTCTATATAGATGAAGTAGTCTATATTACTTGAGACATTATTGTTGAACTACGAATTGTTAAACACTATTTAATTATCCAAAATCTAGTTACTTTTGGTCACTCTCATTTGTATATCAACTAACAACAATCTCACTCTGAAAATCCAAAAATCTTTTCATAGTTAATCTTGTAATATTAATTAATACTAACCATGTAATAGCTTCGTAAGATTCGTTAATGGGATCCCGAGAGGTTCTGTGTTTCCCACCATTATCCTGATTTGAGATGGCTTTTCCCCTCCTTCCATAGACAATATTTCCTAGGAACACTTTTGCTGATGATAACATACCAAGAAATCAACAACTATTGTCCTTCCTATGTCTACATTCTCCTCCAATTCAATTCTTCTAGCTAATTCTTTACCACTTGACCTTCTGGCCTTTATACCCCTTTCTAAAGATCTGCCTCATTTCAATACTCCTTTATTGTCCGCTCTACCACTATCTGGAATTTCCTCCCTATTAAAATCCGGTATGCCTTCTCCTTATGCACATTCAAAACCCTCCGTTTCCTGTTCCTTACAATACAGTCCGACACTGGTTAATCATCTATGTACTAAGTTATAAGAATCTGGCTCCAATTATCAGGGTTTTTTTTTGTTTTATTTAATATGAGCATATATTTCATACCACTCTTCATATATACTGTTTACTTTTGTTTGTTTCTTTGTACTCTACAAGAATTTCTTATTTTTTATGCTATTTTTTTCTGTTTTTTCATCTTCGAATTCATTTTTACATAGCTTTGTTACATAGTTACATACATACTTACATAGTTTTGTATACAGACTTATTTATTTTTCTTTCCTACATTATTATGTGTATATTTTCATATTACAGATGTAAATTTTTGTTTTGTTTCTATGGTTGTTCTTTTTGCTTTTTTTTTTTTTTAAATAAAAGTTTTATTGACAAATAATACACTCAAGGGCAATCGGTATTAGGGCTATAAGAATCTATTAATACAATATGTAGAAGATAAAAGAAAAAAAACAACATATATATATATATATATATATATATATATATATATATATATATATATATATATATATATATATATATATTAATAAAAAAAAAATCATCTAAAATGAAAAAAAGAAACAATGTATAAAAATATGTAGATTACACGTAAAAATATATAGACAGACAAATGTATATACTTATATATATATATATATATATATATATATATATATATATATATATATATATATATATATATATATATATATTATATTTTCATTTTTAATTTTTTTATATTATATATTTTTTTTGTTTTCAAAGGTATTTTTTTTTCTTTCTTTTTTTCTGTTTGCTTATTAGATTATTTCTTTTTTATATATATTTTTTTACTTTTGAAGTATATACTTTTGTTTTTTTATTTATCATATAATATGTCTTATGGTCAGACGTAATCATTATTTTCTTGTTCATGCTTGTTATTCTTAAGGGACTTTGTCCTAGAATGAAGTTTTATTTATTTATTTCTATTTCTAATATCTTCCTACTATTAGCCCGGATCTTCTAATGACTTCTAAATGTATTAATAGATTCTCTTCTCAATTTATATGGCATTGTTTGGATATTATTGTATATTACTTAAGAGTTTCTTTAAAAATGTTAAAAGAAAAAAGACGTTTTGTGCCTGGTTTTATTCTCTTTAATCAATATAACGTATATCTTCAACCTCAGAAAAAAACTTCATTATATTATATCAATATGTGTTTTCGAGTTTCAATTTTTCGATAATCAATTATAAATATTCGATATTAAGTTTTATTAATGATACCTATATTGTTTTCATTAATGCCATTATTGGAGAAGGACAATGGATAAGTGGGAGAATACATTTAGTGTCTGACCCACTTGGCAAGGAGGAAAGTATACTAGTCTAGAATAGATGGAACACAACCAATCCGACCAAATGACTTTTCTCCACAGTTTACGGAAAAGATCTCTTAATTTGCGACATTTTATAATTAAAAAATAATAATAATTTACTCTACGTGAATTCATAATTGCTCGAAGAAACTTTCATAAATTAAAGTTTAGATATTGCTTTGAAACAATTAAAATAATTAAGTTGTTATTAGACGATTGAAATCCTAAAGTCTTCCGTTCAGGGCTGAAAAATATAAAATCTTATTAATGCTGACTAGAAATAGTACACCCTACTTTAACACACTAATATAGACTCTTACAGATAATAATAATACAACGGAATGATAAAGGAGATAACCTGATCATCTATCCGGGAACTAGGCCTATCGATTAATAAAGGCATTAGATGAAATTCAACAAGCACTGTTTTTTGGATCCGTAGGTTTTGCTAGAAAATTCGCCAACATCAAGTAATTTTGTCAAAACATCAGTAATTTTTTGTTGATAACACATGGTCCACAACTGTTATATGTGCTACCACATCTATCAAACAAACATTTAAAAAAATAAATAATAATAATGATTGAATTCAAAGACCCGATGATTAAGCCAGGGGTTTGAAAAATGCGAGTTTTTCTTTTAATAACCGGCGGTTATTAAATTCTTGTGTAAAGAGGGCCTTACTCCTGTGCAAATAAAAAGGAATTGGATGGTGTGCATGGTGAGACCTTACCCTCGTATTCCACTGTAAAAGAATGAACAAAATTATTAAGGTTAGGAAGATAAATTTGGATGACAACCCACGTCCTGGTCGCACATTGGAAGCTATCACTTCTGAAACAATCCAACTTGTGGAAGCTGAATTGCTGTCTGATCGGAGGCTTAAGACCAACGAAATAGCAGCAAGGTGGGGGCTTTCAAAAACAAGTGTTCTGAGGATTATTAAAGAACATTTGCATATGAGTCTGTCAATGCCCCTTATCACACAACATTGATTTCTAAGGCCGCTGTGAAGAACTGCGGATTCCAAGAAACCTCCCATCCACTCTATAGCCCATACTTGGCCCCTAGTGACTTCTTCCTTTTGTCAAAGTTAAAATCTGACCTTCGTGGGAGGAGGCTTAAAACCGACAAAGAGGTCCAAGCAGCGGTGGAAGAACTTTTTTTCTTTCACCTTTCCTTCTTCCTCAGGCCGGAACCTTATGGAACTAAGTATATATATATATATATATATATATATATATATATATATATATATATATATATATATATATATATATATATATATATATATATATATATATATAACACAAAAATGTCGAGCTGCATGTTCTCGATGATTTGAAATGGATTGACCCTGAACTATTCTAAAAAAAAAAAAATATTTGCTTATTGATGTGTATATATATATATATATATATATATATATATATATATATATATATATATATTTATAAATTTCCTTGCTAGTGACGAATAGAGAGAAATACGAATTTTTTCCATCCCCGTCTTTTATCTCTTCTAACCTACACGCAGACAACCGACAAACTTCATGAAAAATACAAACATACTTTAGACTCACCCTTACCAATTTCATTTCCTCCCAAACTCAAACTCTCACTGCGTTAAAAAAATTAATCAAATAAGTACCACCAGAAAGTGGTGACTGGTTATGACTTTATTCTCCTACAAAAAAACGTAGGAAATCTATTTAAGAAAAACTTCATATATGTATTTCACTTTTAAGTCTTAACAACGCCATACTTGAATTATTTCCTAAATAAAAACATTTCGTATTACTAATAATCAATTAAACGACGAACAAAGGCAAAAGCACAGTCCTTCTTTCTACAAAATCTATTTGAACTACTATAGGAAACGACTTAAGGGAGAAACTTGTGGGCGGAGCATTGGTGCAAGGTTTCGCTCAAGGAGGGGAAACCTTTCTCTCTCTACACAACTTCAGACACCTTGTCCAATATACCATCTTAATTTTTTTTTAAACATTTTGATGTGTTTTACATTCTTTCAATCGCGTGCACTAATTCGTAAGTCAAATGTCATTTCGATAAATAATGGTTCTTATTAGCCGCATGCTCACTAAAAGGTTCTTCCTTAATTTTTTTATCTAAACTTGACTGTTTATTGAATGGACTAAACACCAATACAATAGATTGTTACATTCCAAAAGAAAACCTCGAGTCTTTCAATTAGCACTAAATAATTAGGATGCCAACTTCTTACCAATAAATGAATAATCAGGAATAGGAAACATAATATCACATAAATGAAAACCAGAGATGCACATCTCACATCAACATTATAAAAAAGACCCTTCCTAACATTTAAAACGTAACCTTCCTCAGCTGTGCTAATGTAATGTTCCCCTTTCGTTCAGTATATACGAACTGTTGTGAAGTGATATTATGTTGTGAAAAATATATTATGTTTCTTTGGTTAATCTTTATTATGTGATATCTTAGGTCTGCATTTATGTAATGTTATGTTTCCTAGTCCTGATGACGCCAAAATGAGCGAACGCTGACTGGCTCGTTACTTTCTAAAATTTGATAGACGTAGGACTTTATCTTCTTGTCTTCAAATAACATCTTAAAATCCAAAGTTTAAAAACAAAAAAATCATAAAACTTCAGTTCTGAATTAATAATTTTTACCACTTCATTTCCCAGATCATTATTTTGTTTTTAAAATTAGACAAATATATCGCAACTGAGAAAGTTTTGAAATTTTTATTTTTACCGTAGTCCTCTATCTTCAGTAGTTTGGGGACGTGATTTAAATACATTTTGCAGAACTTCGTCTTGATTTTCTTTCTTTTTGAGTTGGGTAACATAATTATCCTAAGGGGAAAAAAAAAAGGACCTCATGCACGAATGAGCTTGAACACAGGGTTGAATTCGTTTTAGAAATACAAAGGTGCCTATTCCGAGGGGAATATATTCTCCAATTCTCAACCATATCCTTTATTCATTGCAAATATCAGTTCATGGCTTAATCAAAATGAGAATGTTATTAAGTTGATTTCTTTTTTAATGATACTTATTATTTTTTAATGAAAACTAACCCAATTTTCAATTTCAAGTCCTCCTGAACATGTCGCTTTTTAAATATGAAATTAGATATATCTAATTTTGGAACCTTCGAACATTCAACTATCATAACAACGCTCGCAAAAAAAAAAAAAAAAAAAAAAAAAAAATGAATTCTAATTTATAAGATTTAACTAGAGCATATAATAAAGCTTACTGATGATGTGTTTCTGGTAGAGAAAAGCGAAGAAAACATTGAAATGATGCTACGAGTTTCAAATAAAAAGTTCCAAGGGGTCGGTTTAGCCATAAATCCTAAGAAAACCAAAATTATGACCAATGGATTAAAAAAGCCATTTAGGATAGTAGGAGAATAAGGTGATTGCGCTAGTAAAGCATTATATTTGGGCCAACCCATATCCTTCACAGAAAAATACAAAAATAGAGCTACAAAGAAGAATAGCGCTAGCACGGAAGAAATAATGGAGTTTAAGAAGTATTTTAAAAGGAAATTATCCAATAGAGTGGAAAAAAAAAAACGTCTTCGACAGCTTCATACTTCCTGTGCTTTGCTATGGCAGCCAGACATGGTCATTCTCATAAGCCTTATAAAAGGGGATCAGCACATGAAAGAGAACAATAGAAAGAAACAAAAACACAAAAGTAAAAAGCAAAAATTGAGGAATGAAGAAGTCAGGAAAATAACCCAGGTGAAAGATACAATGCAGCAGATGAAATTTCATAAATGGAGATGGGCTGGACATCCGGCAAGAAAAAAGGATGAAAGATGGTCCCTTAAAGCTCTGCCATGGACCTCCTATCAATACGGAAGACCCACAGGAAGACCTCTTAAAAGATGGGTAGATGAAATTAAAAGTGAAGAAGGCACTACATGGATGAGAGAAGCCCAATATAGAATTCAATTGGAGAAGAAATGCAGTATGGCAATCTTGTATCTCCTACTATTCCTTTGAGGGAATGCCTGTACCAAGATGGTAAAATATAAATAAAATAAAAATTACATCATAAATAAGAAATAATGGACCATCCTATCTCAATTTGAATTGAGATGTATATTAATATTGTAAATATAAAACATAATCTATAATGTAAATATCCGAGGGAACACAAATGAAGGTTATTATTAAAAGATTTAACAATATATATATAAAACTCCTCAACATCTGGCTGCTAGTCTTTAGTTATGTCTCCAACCGGAAACCACTAACAATGTTTTGCTAGGCGAGTGACGTACCGACAAAATCAACAAACGGTGTATTACGCTTAGCTAAAGTGCCAATGTTCTGTCGCGTCACGTGACATATTGACCCACTTCCTTGATAGCTATTAACTGGAATAACTGATGGGTACATTCTTGAAAAACATATAATATTTTCTAGTTAAACATCTTTCACCATTTCATCCCATTGTTAATTATTATATTATATATTTTTACATGAATTTTCTATAAATAAAACCTGCATAGTAAGCAAAACTATTTTTAAAATTTATGAAAAATAGTAAATGTTCTAATTTTCGAAATGTACTTCTAATTTTTAAACTAACCCCGGTGGAGATTACGATTACAAGCCAATGCTTGTAGAATGCTGACTCAAAATATATTCAGAAACCATTCAAGTTGTAATGATTATAATGAGGAACGCAATGAAAAAACACTAATTAAATTAATTTTTTTTTTTAAATCAGTTTGTATTCATTCTACAAAAAACTTCACAAGCTGTTTTTCCCAGTATTGGCGCTCATAAAAATCTGAATAAATTGATTTTGTAGAGACATGCTTAAGCAGAATAATTATAATAGTAAGTTTTATAGTATAGAAAATAGCATTCTCTATTGATATATTTATGTGTATAGTTAGTTGTCAACAAATAAAAATTCATGAACTATCTTGTGTTTTCCGTTAAAAATAATCCTATTCTTGAAACCATATTACATAATTTTTCTATTCTCCTTGTTTTATAGATTCTCTATATCGTATTATAATGAGATAATAAACTATGATAATGAGATAAACTATAATGATAATGAGGACAGCCCGTTTTTCGTTAGTAAGCGCTAACCGCAAAAACTACAGAACCAATCCTTACTAAATTTAAACAATGCCATCTTCATTGGTTTTACTATTATAAAATCTACCGATATCGATATAGCGGTTCCGCAAAAGTCGAAAAACCACCTTTTCCCTAGAGTGTAGAGCTAAAACGGCTCAGAAGATTTTAATAAAACTTGCCTAAAGTTTTCTCCTTAAAGCCATTTAACTATCCATACCTGAATTATGCATCCCCGAGAAAAATAAAGAAAAAGTTATTACGAAAATAATATTTTATATGCACATAACTAAAAAATTATACATTTTTTGATTATTTTGCCATTTCTCATTTGACTTCTCTCCCAAGACATTTGAATCTCTACAAAACAAATTTAAAAAATTAGAAAATGGGCCATAAATTGCAAAGATACAACGCATTGAATGTTGCAGCCATGTTTTTATTTTCCTGCCGCTGCAGGTCGGAGGAACTGCAGGACATAAGCGCGCAACTAGGTAAGGAAAGTATTGTAATCGGGTCAGATTTTCGATGTGAAGTTTTCAATGGTTCTTCGCGTTGCAGAGCCCTTTGAGTAAAAAAAAAAAAAAATGTATACTTGGCCATTGGTCTATCTGTGTTACGATTATCTCTTGAACGGATGAACTAATTCTATTTTGAACATCAATTAATTTCGATTTTTTATCAAACATTTAATAATTTTCATTCTCTCTCTCTCCCTCCCTCCCTCCCTCCCTCCCTCCCTCCCTCCCTCCCTCCCTCCCTCCCTCCCTGCGAATTCCAGGGTACCAGTAAGGGGAAACTTCCGGGCGCTGCACAGGAAATTATACACCCAGTCACTATTCTGTTCGTTGGAAAGGAATGGCATTACGAGGGATTGTGTGCTTGAAGTCACCCCAAAAATTGGATACAAACTCCTGGAGAAATCAATCATTACTGAAGAATAATGATTACTGGACTTCAGGGGCTGAATGGACGTTCTTCGCTAAGGGAGCGAAGACTATGGACTATGGGTTTGGTTTCATGGACTTTGGACAAACCGAAACTATTTGTGCAGTAGGTGTTGTAAGTCTGCAGGTGATCTGTTGCTATTGGCCTCGCGACCAAGCAATGTCGCCAAAAATCAAGAATACTGTTCCGACCTGCGCCTGTTTCGTGCGGGAAGGTATCCTAAAACGAGCAAGGCATCGGGCATGCGTGTACAGTCGACTCTCCATAATTTGAAACCCAAAGAGACCAGAAGAAACATTCAAATTACCGAGAGTTCAAAATAACAGGTGTTTAAATAATTATAAGGGAGGGAGGAAAAAATTCAAATGAACGAGTTAGAGGTTACAAGTATACAACGTGATCTTTATTTTAAAATGTACAAAATGATAAACATAAATGGTGCAAATATGAAAAACATTAAATGAAAATGTTAGAGTTAAATGTTAATTTTGAGACACTTCCGGTGACACGATCTTTATTTTTAAAAATCAAATAAAAGCAGATGGTAAAATACCGAACTGCTTTGCAACATCTTTTTTCAAAATTCTACTCCCCACAGCTTCAATAAAAAGTCTTTTTAAATTAATTGAAAGACACTTTTCCTTTCTAGAACTCATTACAATTTCGCAGAATAATAAACACGGTTCGAATTAAACAAGTATGAAAGCAGATTGCAAACGAATTATATCATTCAGTGTATGTAAGCAAACGATTGGTCCGTGCAAGATTGCAAAACAATCACAAAAAGTGCAACTACAAATGAGAAAAGTACAATTGGAAAAGTTTGAGAGGTTACAAGCCGCTTATCGTCAGTTGATAATAATATTTTTTTTTTTAATTTACTGTTTTTTAATATAACTATTTTATATTTTATCGTGTTTCGATATTATAAACAATCTTTTAACAATGTATAACAACTATATAACATCTTGTACTTTACTTTATAGAAGCCCCCTGTTTCATAATAAATTACAAAAGTACACAAAAGTGCCTTTGACTTATCACGCCTATGACTAACACTGTAAAATGTTAAAATATGATACCTTTTGTTATATTTATATTAAAAATAACAAATAAAAAAAAACATTGAATAAAATTATTATTATCAAAAGACAATAAGTAGCCTGTAATCTCTAAATCTTTCAACTAGTATTTTTACCACTTATACTTTATTATGAATACTTTATTTGTACTTTATTATGAAATACTGATTGGTAATTTGGTAGTGATTGATCGGTGAGTTAAGTGGGATATGATTCAAGGAGCATTATTGGCTAATGATGAGTAACGTTAGATGCGTGATAAGTGATAACGGCTATGGAATAAGTTTTGGTAGGTTGTGGATGTTCAGGTTAAGGTGTTAAATTAATTTAAATATTTACTTATTTATTAATACTTCTATAGCGTATTCGTCATAAATAAGTAATTCAAAATTATAATTAAATAATAAAAGAAAATATTAAAAAATAAAAAAAAAATCTGAATACAATACTGCTGTATAATTAAAAAATAAAATTAGTCAAATGAAATAAAAAAAAAATAATAAATCTATTTCCATAATTGAAGACATGAGTGGATGAAGGTGCTGTGTAACAAATTTTCGGTTATTGATTTATTTTTTATGAATGAAGGTGTTATATGCTCATCTTCGCCTTGTTACACTAACAAACCAAGATTATTGGTTAATCGCATGATTTCTCAGTTGATTGGATAGATCACGTCTTTAAAAAATTACATAAATAAATTTTTATTTTTCATTTTCTCAAAATAAGGATAATCCTAAATATAACAAAAATACAGCAATGGTGCAGTACCCTGTTGAAAAAGGGCTTCAATTTGATTTTCAAGATTTTAAAATTTCGTACAAATTAAAAAGTAATTCATTAGACAATTATTAGAAGCAATTACTATTACAGAGGATTAGAGAAAAGCAATTAATTTTAAAACAAACTCAGTTAAAATCTGATCATCTGCAAAATTACTGAATAAATACTATACCACATCTAATTGCAAATTACATAGTTTAAAAATTGTCACCATAGAGTGTGCCTAAATAGTCCATGTCTTTAAGGATCATTCAACTCTGGAAGGATCGCTTGTTTAATAATAAAAAATATGAAAAAAAGTTTTGCTTTTTGAGGAAAATTTGAAATGTTTACCAGATACTTCCAAGAGCAGTATTAATTTACTTGTATACCAAGGTGTTCACATATAATATAATTTTAAAATTTATATACCATATAATATACCAAAAATCAAAAGGCCGAAACGCCATATTGTGTTGTTTTTTTAATGTAATTTAATAAAACATATTAGAATCTGTGGCTATTTGCTGTAAAAATGATTGCCAAAATAATAATATAAAATTTCAATTTATTTGGAATTTATATGCTATCCATTAAAATCCTTCCAATAATACTTGTGTCATACTCGTCGAATGGTATTAATTTAAAATAATCAAAAGTACCTACATCCAATAATTGAATTTCATACATTATCAGCATCTTAAACAAAAATATTTATTTATCTTTGAAAAATATGCAATATTATTTCTAAAAATATTAATTTAAATAAATAAAAAGGCTATTTTTTCCGGTTGGGATTTGCTAGGTTTTTAGAAATAACACTACCTCAGTTATATATTTATCATTTTTTAACTTTTTTTTATTATTATTGAATATTTTTGTATCTTATGTAAAGAAGACATGAATGTGCAGGTCGTTAACTATTACCTATTGCCCTTAGAGTGGCAGACTGTCATATTTGTCAATAAAAAAAAAAAAAAAAAAAATATATATATATATATATATATATATATATATATATATATATATATATATATATATATATACCACAGAAACAAGTCTTGTCTACTAGCTCTTTGAATCTTGATCTATCGTTTTCCTATTTCGTCAATGGAATATTTTTTTATCCTGTCTACTCATCTGGTTCTAATCTAAGAAATCCAAATTACGAGAAAGGCATTCTATATAAAATCCCTCCAAACTACTTTTTTGGGTTCCATTGAGATTCCTCTGATCTGATATACCTTTGTCGTGTTTATCCATCTGCTAGCCCACGTGATGTCTTGCCGACCATAGTGGCATTTGTATTTGTGTGGAGAACCTTAATTGATTATTTGAAGTTATGCAAAGCACATTACTTATTCCTAAAGGAATTTCAATAGCAAATCTTGATCAGATTTCCGTTTCATTAACATTGTTTAAAACATTAAATTAAGTTTCTAAACAAGATATGTATTAATATAATATTAATTATATAAGATACATAATGAAGGACCTATTAAATTTTGTTCTCATGACAACTATACTTCTTCAAAAATATTTCGACTAATTTTTGAATTAATTGAATTATTGTCTGGCGAAAATTGGAGAGCACAAGCGAATATTGCCAACTAGCGTGGAATTATAAGGCTAACCTAGTAAATCATATAGCATAGTTGAAATTCTGTTATATCAAGGATATGTGTATACTATCCTCATGTTTTGAATGACCTCTAATTTCGTATAATTAGAGTCACAGGTGTAACTCCAGACTGGTGCAGAATATACTATTATTGGGCGTATGACGGTTTTATTTAGTATCAATTTGGTTTTTGGTGAAAGTTTGGAACGTCTATTGAAGTATGGGGTCATTTTGCTGATGATGTTTTTAGCTTTATTACATTTGTTCTGTGTGTGTTTGGCAAATGTTAAGGATTTGCCCAATCCTAAGCCTAAGTAATTGATAGACTGAGCCCATGGGATTATACTAGGTTGTTACAAAAGTCCTTGTACATGAACCCAACCCTTAATTCCAACTCTTCCAACTCTCATAATTATCCTATAAGAATGTTTTTGTTCCTACTATTTATGGCAATGGTTACTTTGACTAATCCTTTAATTCCTTGTGACTTGAGTTGGCTTTATGGGGTCATTTACATTTTTAAAACGCACATGCAATGTCAGAAGAAAAATCGTGATTCGCGGTCTTTTGAGACATTACTAGAAAAATGGTTTAAACACAAAGGCGGCCGCCGAAGAAATTTGTGCCATAGAAGGAGAGTCAAGTATCTATCGAAATACTGCCGCACAACCCAGATCAGGTCACCCATCGGTCGTTGATGATGATGTTGTTCCTGAATGTGTGAACCAGTAACCACATTCAACTGCTCGTGATTTATTGGCCGTAGTAGGGACTCAAGCCTTTACTGTGAATAGCTAGACAGATTTTATGCAGTTTTGAGTGCAAAGTACCCCGATTTGTTTAACAGGAACCAAGCCATTTTGCAACACGACAATGCCCCTGCACATCATTCTCGTTTGACCAAGGAAAAATTATTGGAACTGCAAGGAGTAAATGATTTGCCTCATCCTGCGTATAGCCCAGATATTGCACCATCAGTTTATAGTTTGTTTAGATCAATGGCTCATTTTTTAAAAGGTTGGATCTTTGATAATTACGAGGACGTAAAAATTGGATGTGAAGTGTTCTTTGCCTCAAAACCAAAGGATTGGTACCGGCATCAAATCCAATCATTGAAAGATGGGTGAAATTATTTGAAAACAATAGACTTTACTTTGAAGAGTATAGTATTCAATAATGTTTAAAATATTTAATCTGATATAAAGTAATACTGGTATAGTAATACACAAGGACTTTTGTAATAACTTAGTAGTTCCATTTGTAACTATGTTTTGAGTTATGGATGGTCTTCTTTTTTCTTTTTTTTTTTTTATAATGGCCTCTGTTATTGTTTCGTTGACTTTAACCATCCATTTAAACGCTGAGCTTTTAAAGTCTGTAACCGGTTCACTATTGAGTCGATTCGGTAAGAGGATGTATACATTTCTGTATCATCAGCATACAGAGATCGTTCTACAAATGGATGTGTGGGGAGGTCTGAGATATACAAGTTAAATAGGATAGGGGAAAGGCAGGAACTTTGAGGAAGACCAGCTGATAGGAAGTGGGTTGATGAGATGGGTTGCCTAAATTATTCTTCATAAAGACCTTTAACTTTTCATTTAAGTACTTTATCACCGAGGAAATGCAGGGAAAGAAGTTATGATGAAAAGAATACTTTATTTGCGCAACACTTAAAAATCATGCAATTTATAGTATATTACGTATAAAATTGTTTGAAATTGTCTAAAAAAAAAAAAAAAAAAAAAAAAAAAAAAAAAAAAAAAAAAAAAAAAAAAAAAAAAAAGATTCATCGAATTCGGACCAGTATTAGCAAAGATAAAGCGTATCTTATGAGGAGTACAAGACCCTAGATGGATAACGGAGCGCATCCGAAAGAAGACGGACGTGACCGAACCTCCTCCCACCAATCCGCCAATCTGTTGTCAACAATATGCTCTGTAATAATGTAATTTGAGAATACAAAAGCAGAAATTAACTTAATTTCTACTTTTATATTATTTAATGGGAACAAAATGTTTCCATGGATACTAAACCGAAACTTTTAAAATATATTTTCAACTTGACAAACTTAAAATATCTAGCTAGTGTACAGAATTGTTGTACTGAAATCGTTTAAAAAATGTTTTATTGTACTTAAGTGGGAGAATATGTGAAGAAGTGAATGCTGCTGAGTTTATTTCAAGTATTGTTTATGTGGACTCTTTAAAATTATATTAAAAAGATAATAATTATAAGGGAATGTAAAGGGAAAGTTGTGATACGCGCACCACACCAGATTTTTTTAGTTGGAATAAAAACATTTCGGAGCTGAGTTCAAATTTTTTGGTTTTTGAAGAACATCCTCTTGGTTGACCCATTTTTTTCTAATTTGCCCCAAGGGACATATATTTTCAAACTGTTTGTCTCAAAAATGTCAGCAGTACAAGAACGAGCTCAGTGATTATAATAATAAAAATTGTATATAATAATAAAAAGTTTATATTAACAGAACAATGGATACGTATGGGTATTAGACGACTTCACTCTGCGGCTGCTTGAGCATGACTGAATAACATTATATTATTATGTTCTATTCTAATAAAATAAGAAACTATTTTTAAGATCTCATTGTCTTATTAATATTTATGATTATATGAAACCTAACTGAAAACGGTTTGTTCCCTGAATAAAATAATTGGATTTAGGCTCTTGGCAAAATTCAGGCAACAGCTTTATCATCCCCTTAAAAGTTTTAATTACTCCTTAATTCGATTACAAACATTATTGGTCTTGATACGCCCCTCGTCATACTCGCTAATCCTAACAAAATTACTCCCCCTCCAGTCTCTTAATTATGTCGTTTACAATACCTTACCAGCTCATTCTAACGGATGGATTATCTTTTTTACACAAAATATTACAAAGTACTAAAATTACAAATTATTAAATCAGCAATATATTTACTTATTATTTAAATCAATTTTGGTAAATCTATGAAAATATCATTCACATTTCGAAGAAAACTGGCCTTCTCTTTTTCTTCTAAAGCCTTTGATAATAACTCAATTCCATTTATTTTTGTGAATCGGGTTAAACCCTAAAAAGGTAGTCTTTCGAGGGTACTGCCCTTGGTTACTGGCTGGCAGAGATTGCTGGCAGTTGACTACTGTTATAAGAGAATAAAACGGGGCATATTTTATTCTCACTGCTCACCATTCCAGGTATGACGTCACATCCATATATTGCTTCGTCCTGACCGCTCAAGGAGTCAGACGGTCGGCAGTTATTCGGTTCTAGGCTATGTTATCATGTCGAAGAAGAGTTTCGATGATAGCGCTAACATTCCGACGGTTCCCATGTTACCTTTCTTTATTTTTTGGTCATGCAAGACAAAATTAGATGAAATGTTGTTAAAAATTGAAGCAAAGCCATAGCAAATCAATTATGTAGGATTGAAGTAACAACAGCATTCATTACATTTTATGTCTTAAATTAATTAAGAAATTTCGGTACAACTTTACAATCACGACGCATTATCAGTGGCTCCTGCCGAAGTTACCCGAAGGTCGCCGTACTACCACTCTCTAGAACAATTTGTGCTAAATAACTGCTTTGTGTTCAATTGCTACATTCGTATTCAATGGAATGATTAAAATTATTACTGCTTTAATTAGATATTATTTAAAATTATTAGTGCTGTCGACTGGTCTGGAGAAGTTAGTTAGAGTAATAATTTAAATCAGTAATAATTCAAATCACGATAAGGGCCCGGCCTCAACTGAAAAGGAAATTTTGGGGGTTTGTATATCTCTTGAGCGAGTGTTGCGAGCGGAAGAATACATCTGTGATCTAATTAAAGCAGTACTAATTGAAATTACAGGAAGGCCCCGACCTCAACTGAAAAGGATCCGTTGGTGTTTTGTTTATTTCTTGGGTGCACGTAGTGATTTAAAGCAGTAATAATTTCAATAATTCAAATGAAGAGGAATGTTACAATTGAATACAAATCAGTTACTAACCACAAAATGGCGCTAGAGAGTGCTAGTACCAAGACCTCCGGGTAACTTAAGCAGGAGCCACTGATAATGCGTTGATTGTAAAGTTGTACCGACATTTCTCTTTAAAAAGATAATCAAATATAAATCCAATTAACATTAATTTATGAAAGAAATTTTCATCTTAAATAAATACTCAAATTCCAATATTGAAAAATCAAGTTTTTTTTTTTTTTAAGTTAAAGTACTGATTTACTAATCACATAATGATAAAAGATTATCTGTCATGATTTCATTACAAATACGTATAGGATAATTATTATTGAAATAATCGTACGAATAACAGGCATTACTGTCCATAGTAATAAATTTAAAATCAGAGGTACCTCTTCAGTTCTTCATTTTCTATTCACAATACTACAAGAAAACATCACTCTGTTGAAGTTGGGCATTAATGTGTAGTTTATTGGAATATATGGTTAAATTTTTATACAGACATAACCTAGTCTCATTATTGAACTAAGCAAAATTAAGTGTGTTGATTAATTAAGATCACCGCGTGTATTTCTGCCCTTGCGAAATAAATGAAAACCGTTGCATTTAAGCCAAACATTTTTATTTACCGATATTTTAAACTAGGATGTTTAGTATGAGAGGAGTTGGCCGCTACGATGAGCAGTTTCAACGAAATATACAAGCAGTTAGTGGTAACGGCTGACAAGCGCTGCCAACCGCAACCATGGATAGTACCAGTGGATGTCTACCTTAATAACGTATTCCTCCTTGACTAGCGACAGAGACCACTAAAAAGTTGCAGACAATGAATGTTTATTTTTTCTAATATTCTTGAATGGGAAGAAAATTGTAGAGAAATTTAGCGGAGAAAGATGTGTCATCAATTCTGAATAGGACTTGAAAGAGGATCACTTATACTAGGACAAAATTACTAATAAGGATGAAAATTTACATTAAAAAAAAATACTTTTAACAAGGACATTATGTAAATTGCTTACCGAATTTCAAAAATATTTTTTATTTATTATTTTTTCGAGGTTTTATTCCAAACTCCAAGTATATAGTTCAAATCCCTTATAACAATTAAATAGTGCAAAAGTTTAAGATACAAAAAAATACACTTAAGATATAATTTGAATATTCCATAAACGATGCCTAAAGTATCTCATATATTAAATAACGAACCAGTTATCGTTGTTCCGATTCAGCCATCATAATGAAAGAAAAAAACAAAAAAACATTTAAATTAGATTATTTATTTATTAATAGGTTTTTTTTTCTTTTTGAAGTAGCACAGTAGAAACCAATATAATCCCTGTTTCTTAAATGTTCCTGACTTAAAAACAGATTTTTTACTGTTAATGCTTGTATAAGTGCAAAATTTTAAATTAAATTTCAACATCATGAATGAATAGAATAATAAGATATTGATAGGATAATAAGATAGTTTTGCATGTAACATTTTTCTATCAAGCCTCAATCGAAGCCAATAATAGAGTTATAATTTTTTTTCCTGATAATATTTAAGATAAATAAATATAAAATAGCAATTACCTTCAATTAAGCATCAATTATCTTCAATTACGCGACAATTATCTTCAATCGCGCGACAATTATCTTCAATTACGCGTCGATTATCTTATTATAAACTCATTAAAAAACAATGCTACCAATGTGCCTTTTCAAAGTATTTTTATCAATTACCTACGATGAACTAATGAAATGAACTAATTGCAAGTAATAAAATTTATAGTCTGTGATAAATTTAACAATCAGAATCAGTATTGGTCAGAGCTTCCGATCATTAAGCATTGAGTTCTACTGTTTCAAAATTAAAAATTAAGATCAGGATGAAGATTGGAAAAAATGAAGACTATATGATACATTTAAATGAATACGATAATCATATATAATAAATTATCAAATTAAAAAAACAAATGTTTTGTTATAAAAACATTTAGTTCTTAATTATATTTATAATATTATTAAATAAATGTAATTTATTTTTCCTTTTCATTATTTAGCCTTGATAATTTTAATTATTATCACAAGTACTTTTAATAGCAGTGACGTGGTGAGAGAGGCGCTGAGATCTTCAAAAACACAGCTTTACCCTTCACATGTGGAGGGGTGCATGTTCAGGGGTCCTCAGGCTGAGTATAGATGTGATTTTAGTTTTTATTATTTTTATAATTATTTATTTTTATTATATTTCATCATTATTTATTTTATAATTGTTTCAGTTTAATTTATTGTCATTATGTTTTAAAATTAAAACAAATATATCTTGATTTGTTATTATCTTTATTTTTATTCTTGTAAATGAGATACGAGTGAGTATATTTATCTTTATTTATATTGCCCTTGTATGTGATAGATTCTTATTTTTCTCAACATGAATAACAAATAATTTAAAACAATCAAGTATGGCTGATTATAATAATTACCAATAAAATATTTTAAGTATCAAAATAAATATATTAAAAAAAACAAATAAAAAAAACAATTTTCGCAATAATCAAAAGCCTTTGTGCATTCTGCTGGAACAAACCAGATTATTTCCTCAGGCTAATAGAAAATCAAAACGAGAAAATCGCCAAACGACTTCTCGAGAGTTTCCTATTCCTGACACGTTCCCGACATTACTAAACCTAAGTTCAAGACAACAAGTTGATAGTATGAATTCAAATGACCCACATTAGAATATAAATTATTCATTCATCTTTTACCATAATGGAAACGTTTTCAAATAAAAATAATAATGCACTTTGTCGAAATAAAAACATTTGAAAATCTGTTTATTTCAATAAAATTTAACATGACTCTAGATTTAACAATTTAAAAGTCATGAATAACCAACCTTCCACGATATTTAATGATTGAATACAATTAATTACGAGGAAACAAGCTGAGTGAATTAAGTGCTTTTCCATCTCATTTTTTTCTCCCCGTACACCACAGTTTATTCACTTTTATATTTAATTTATTATCTTTCTGAAGAACACCTGTTTCATACTATTCCATTTCTTTCTTCACGCTTCCTCAAGTAAGTGGTTAAGTGAACTATAAAGCAAAAATATTTGTTAGATAGAGAAAAAATTAATTTTTGCATGTCTTCTTTGTTTCAATTTCTTGATAAGTCTTTACAATGTAATAAATATAGGCCAATTTAAATTTCCAATATAATTCTATTACATATTCTCCCTTGTCAACCGTTTCAGGGAAAATCATCCACATCATCAGAACTCCCATTCCAAAAATTAACAACTGTTGTACCTTTAAATGTATACATATGAATATATATATATATATATGCAAAGTCATTATTAAAACTATTATTTGAATTATTATTATAAGAAACTAAAAGATATGTTATTGTTTAAAATTACAACTGTAGGAGGATTTAATTGTCGGTAAATAGATAAGTGTTGTATAACTTAATATGCAATTGATGGCTCCAGGATATTGGTGCATGTATATGTACGTATGAATGTATTGTGTATTTATCCTTTATATATATATATATATATATATATATATATATATATATATATATATATATATATATATATGAAAGAATTTTAAAATTGTGAAGTGAGGAGATGTTGGAAAAGGTGGAATTTGAATGAGGATAGAGAAGAAGGGAGGGAATTCCAGAGGATAGTGGAGCGGGCAAGAAAGGAACGTACGAATGTTTTGGTTCTGTGGGAGGGGGTATAGAGGTAAGAAAGGCGCGTTCTTGCTGCCCGTGAGTGGACTGAGGATTTAAATTGTAGGAGTCTGTAGATGTAGGAAGGATGCTGGGAGTTGATGGTTTGATATAGGAAAGACCCGAGGAAATATTGTCGCCGGATGGAGGAAAAGAGCCACTTTAACTCGTCATAAAGATGGGAAACGTGGGACCGCCTCGAGGTGCCGAAGACAAATCTTAAAAAGCAGTTCAAGCTTCACTCTGTCCTCGATCACATTCGAGAGGCCCCCGTATACCAAACATCCGTAGTCAAAGTGGGGAAAGATAATAGAGGACACAAGGAGTTTGCGGGTAGGTTGTGGGAGAAGATGTCGAGAACGATGGAATAATTTAAGGGTACTTATTGACTGTCGGGAAATTTGGGCAATGTGGGGTTTCCAGGAAAGGGTTTGGTCCATACTAATACCCAAGTTTATAACAGAGGAGCTGAATGTGATGGAGTGATTATTTAGGATTAAAATAGGGAAGGTGATGTTGGCTCTGAGGAGGGAGTTGGAACCAATAGCAATAACCTGAGTTTTCATAAAGTTTAACCTTAATCCATTCAGGTTTTTCCAGACACTGATCCTATCTAGGTCTTCCTGGATATTAGCAAACGCTACTAATAATTCGGTAGGTAGATTTGGAAGTCGTCGGCGTATAGGTGGTGGGAACAGTGGTTAATTGAATTAGGAAGATCATTGGTATAGGAATTGAAAAGGAGTGGTGAAATGCTTGAACCCTGGGCTACTACTGAGGACAGGACAAGAAAGGAAGAAAGAGTATATATATATATATATATATATATATATATATATATATATATATATATATATATATATATATATATACAGTGAAACCTCTCCTAACGGAAACCTCTCTGCAGTAGAAACTCATCCCCAATGGATGGAGATGTGACGGAAGCGGGAAGCCAAATTTCCATTACCGAGAGATAAGTTGACCTCTCTCAACGGACATTTATAAAATGTTGAAAAAAAAGAACTCCATATGTGGCCGTGAAACCTCTAATGTGGCCAAAAGATCAGATATGTGATCTTGATTTTATTAGAAACAATATTTTATCCCCCTATGTGCCTGTTAAAACCACATAAAGTCATAATATGATACAAATCGATCAAAAAGAATCTTCCTATTGTTAATATTTATCTCATTCACAACGCTTACCGTTAGAAATCACTCACGAAACCTATAGATAAAGATCTTAGCCAAACAAAGAAACAACTTTAAAAAGTCATTGGTACAACTTTAAAACATCATTGGTAAAAACAAACAGTTACATGAACTAAAACTACACTATTATTTCAATTAATTATTCATAATAACTCTAAAGACTGAATTAATGAATTACACCTCTACCAGGGAGAATATATACAATATTGAGAAAGGGGAAAGTGCTGATTCAGGTATGAAGGGTTATCCGCCTTAACTCCTCCCTTCTGAAGATGCGAAACTCCGCAGAGCATTATTTATTTGGCAAAGTCCATGAATTGCATATTTGAGGTAGCTTTATGTCGTCTACTTGTATTTTTGATGGTATAGACCTTGAGGCACATTTACAATGGTTAAGGATAAAAAGACAGATATTACATGCGTAGCTTTTCCAAATCGTCACCTTTTCCATTTCAATTGTAACCCTTTCAGATTCAAATGCAACTTTTTCCATTTCAATTGTAACCTTTTCCGCTTCAATTGTAACCCCACCGGACATGAATTAATTCCATTTTATTTATATTATTATTATTAAATAATTATGTTAATTAAAATAATGACCTTTGAAATAATTTCGACATATTCTTTCGACATTTTTTTCGTTCATTAGATAATTCATATTAAGTGCAAATTTCAAGAGTTAGAACTTAAAAAAAATAAATTGTTTACTTAGTTTTAAATATTTTTTTAAAATTTATTTAAAGGGAGAGGGGAGTGGATTTCATCGATTTGGTGATCGTTCATTTGGTTTTCGAAGTTGCTGAATTCAAATTTACTACCGAATTTTTTTCGGCCACGAACAATTCTACTTAATTATTAATTTTCAAAATTCTTTGGTATTGGTATAGTTTTCTAAGTTTTCAAGGGCGACATTTCTGAATTTACTTTTGGATTTCCGATCGCCCATGCGCATTTCGATTGTTCGTTGCTGTTGAAGTTTGTTATAATAAAGGGATCATTTATTAGCTTTTCGAGGGTTCTGATTCCATTTTTTAATTGGATTTTTGATTGCGCATGCGAATTTTGCATTTCCGTTGCTGTTGAAGTTTTCTATGATATAGGAATCGTTTATTGGGTTTTCGAGGTTTCTTGTTCCAATTTTTAATATGATTTTCTATCGCGCATGCGCATTTCGCTCTTCCGTTACTGTTGAAGTTTTCTGTGATACAGCAGATGACCCACATGCTGGGCCTCGGTTTTGCTGAATACCACTAAGTCGTCCATATATGCCTGACATATCGATTCATCCACTCCCCTCAGGAACTCGTCCATATGTCCCTGGGACAATCTCTCTACGCTGTACATGCTCTGTAGTGCACTCTTATATACTATTGTATTTGAGCTTCCTGTAATCCTGAAGATATCCACTAGATATCTTCCTCCACCCTCGACTCTAATTATAGGCAGACCGCTACACTCCTTCTTCATGCTATTACTCACTATCACGCGGTTGCCTCTCCGCTGCCACTCCTCTCAGATTTCGTCTCTTTCGCTCCTCTCCGCTGCTGCTCCACGATTCCCGCTACTTCGGATCTTCCTGATCCTCTCATTTTGCCTGTTTTCTGGTTTCTGTGCCTCTTTCCTTGTTTCGGATGTCTCCAATGATCCGACTGACTCTTACTGCGGTCTACATTTTCTTCACATTCTCTGAGCGGTTACCTCCATCGGCTCTGGTGGCTGGTTCCTCTGACTTATGTAGGGACAATGTCTGGCGATGTGCCCCTCCGTTCCGCACTCAAAGCATCTGGTACGAGGGCATTGTGCTACCAAATGTCCCGTCTTTCCGCGCCCATGGCATTTTCGGTCCTAGCGTCTCCCGTAGTTCCTCGACCTTCGTTGTCTCCTCTCTCCGGGCATTGCTCGTTCCTTTCCACCATAATCGGATTTTCCTTTTCTCCACGTTTTTGCTGTGGTTCTGGACCTCCTGCTCCAGCCCGTGACTTCTTCTCCGCTCCTGACCTCTTCTTCTCTGGCGCTCGTGTCTATCATTTCTTGAGAGCTTTCTACGAAAGTGCGATCTCTTGATAGACCGTCTTTCCTCCCGGTTTCCTTCGCTAAGTGCGAAGGAACGTCATTCTACCTTCCACTTCTACTGCGCTAACCGTCTCTTTCATTTTCTCAGTCATTTTTTTGTACTGGGCGATTAGTTTCCCAGCGTACTGTCCGTTCGTCTAATGGATCCGCTTTGTCTCCCTGAACATGTAGAAAATTTCCTCCTCCATGGTCAAGCGGCCCCTCCGAAGGCTTTCTTTAGGTGTTCTTTTATCACGCTCCAAATGCTTTTAATCCGCCTGAATTAGGTTCCGAATATTTCTTCTGACTCTGCATATTAATGCCACTTTTAGTGGATCTGCGTTTCCCTGATTTAGCAGGTTCTCCGCTACCTTCCTCTAGATCCCTGCCATCAGCCGATCACCGCCTTTAAGAAAATGATTTAATTCGCCGGTTAACCCGGTGAACCTTGAAAGTCCGAGATTGCTCTTCTCATATCTTGTGTCACAGCTGCCCGTATTTTCATCCAGGCCAGTGCGTTCGCGTGGGCTTCTGCCATGGTTTCTTGCGGCAACGTTGGGATTCCTGATGATACGTTTAACGTTGCTGGTCGCAGCACTCCTTCTGGCATAGCCACGGCAAAAGCAAGAAAAAGAAAGAGAAAAAAAACGGGTCCTCTACTCTCTGTAATGCTGCTACTCACAGTCCTGGGTTTCAGCACCAGTTAAGCTCCCTCGACTCGAAACTAACAAAAAAACGAATGAAATAAAGAAAAGAAGGAAAAGGGAGCTTGAAATAACACACACGAGATCTGAAATAGAATTGATTTATTCCTATTAATAATCCTCTATATATATTATTTGTGTTCTATTTATATTCAGAGATAGTATTAAGTTCTATATTGTCTACCACCGGACAATAACTTTATATATATATATATATATATATATATATATATATATATATATATATATATATTTTCGGTTGGCTCTTTGTAGACCGTGGAGATCCTTGGCCGCGCGATGTGGTATTCACACGTAGGAGACCACAACGCGAATCTCAATTTTAGGTACACGGGTTAGGGTCATCACTCCTTTTTATATATATATATATATATATATATATATATATATATATATATATATATATATATATATAAACAGGCTGTTGGTCTGAAATTCCTTTTTTATGCATCACAGCTGCACTGTATATATATGTACATAGACATCTATATAAAGTGCAGCTGTGATGCATAAAAAAGGTGTTTCAGACCAACGGCCTATTTATACCATATGATTTTCAACATAATACTGATAATAAAAAAACAAAAACATTTTATCCATTTTAAAGGACCTATGTATATTAATTGAAACTATTTGAAACATGAATTACAATATGTGAGGTCATATATTATCGAGTTGTGGGTTTGGTATTGACCAGGCTGGATACTGGATACTTAGACCATAACTTAAGGCGCAAAGCATCTAATTTCCTGAAGTTTGATAATGGCTTCCAAAAACTTGTGATGGAGTACTGTCATAGACCACGAAACTGACACTATAATTTTCTTATGGGATATTAATTTTCATCGAACGTGTCTATGAATAATTTGTATTATTGATAAGGGTAAGTCAAAAAACATGAAAAATATGAAATAAAAAAAAATAAATTCTAATTGATGAAGTTAGATTACCATACACAGTCTCAAATTCATTATATTTTATTTCATTGAGAGAAGCTTTCGGTATCCAGCACCATATTCATCTCTATTTAAAAACAACTTTAAGATTAAGAACAAACTTCATTGTTCATTATGCATATACATCATATTATACAGTAATAATTCTAATTTTAATTTATTATCATGCAAACAATGAATATTACTCTACCTTTCGAATCTTATTCTGTCATAAGAAGGGGAGGGCTGTTTTCTTCTCTCAATGAAATATAATATAATGAATTTGAGACTGTGTATGGTAATCTACCTTTATCAATTATAAATAAATAAAAAAAAAAGTCTACCTACAGTTTCGAAAAAAAAAATAATTGAGCTTCAACCGATTACCTATTAAAATAAATGGTGTATAATAAAAAAAAAAAATAAAGAGAGGAAAAACTTAAGAAAAGACAATGATCACTGTTAAGAAGATTACAAAACAAAGACTTATGTTTCTCAAATACTTGTGAATGATTAACCAGCCAATATTTCGCAACTTCTGACATCTTCAGTACAACATAAGAGAGAGCACATCAATATTTAAAAAAAAAAAGAAGATACAACCAAATAATCATATACCATATATCGATTCTACAAACTTATTGACATCGGGGCTAAAAATACAATTAATAAAACTACAAATACAATTATAGCATGCTATTTATTTATAAAAGATGAGTTTTATATATCTTTTAAATTCAACATATTTATAGTTTTAATGAACTTAAAAACCGATATTGATCGATATACATTCTCCTTTAATCATAATCAATAACATTGTAATTAGAATCATACTATAATATTCTACGTTTTCTTTTGAATCAGCTTTAGTTTATAGTATTTTATGTGAGGTACATAACTACTCTTGTTTCTCAAATTCTCGGTCGAGCTAAAAGCTCATTTAAAGCTAAAAGATACCCCTGCCGTATGTGTGTAAAAGTGTGTTCTATGTGTCTCAAGTTACCCCCGTACTTAATGTACGGTGGGAAGAAATTTATATAATTCATTTGAACCGATCTGCTATGTTATGGGAGTGTATCGTATCCTGATATAACATATTAGTTCTTGCGAGTTCAAGATGGTTCCTCGTATTCACTAGTAACATATACTTGAAGTGAGGTTTTTAGTCATTTTTAGACTATTGATGTGAGATGTGCTAGTTTTGGTCTGCATCTATGTGATCTAATCTTTCCCCGTTCCGCTGATGCCTGAATTAGCGAAACGTTGACTGGTTAGTTATTTTCTGGTATTTGAGAGGCATTCTTTTCAGAAACTTCCAGAAATATCCTAATAGTGTTTTTTGCCTCTTTGTATATATATATATATATATATATATATATATATATATATATATATATATATATATATATTTTCATAATTGTGACAAAAATCATTTCATAAAATATTTTTTTGAACTTTATCAACAACAAAAACTACAACTACAGGATTTTAGCAATGTGTGTGATAAAAATACGATGAAAGAAATACATAAAAATGATGTATCGTATCTCCAAGGTTCTAGTATATGAGCTGCCTGAAAAATAATAATAAACATTTAGAATACAATATTCTAGAATGGTGTAAATATTTCAATTTTGAAGAAATCGAAATGAGATTTGCTGGGTTTTTTATAACTGTGTAACAATTATAAATGAGAATATTTAACAGTAGGTGTTATTCACAAACCCCAAGTTTTCGCCGCTCCTCGATCGCACATGGGCGTCCAATTTAAAAGCAATAGTGATTGGTGAACCTATAGAAGTAGACTTAAGAATTTTGCTCTGGAATTTATTGATTAGATCATCCGTTTGACTGTGCGAGGCACTTGAACTGATTTATATTGGACACCCTGTGTGTTTATATTTGTATATATATATATATATATATATATATATATATATATATATATATATATATATATATATATATATATATATTCGATCATTGCATCTACTGATCGAAAAGGGTACATAGACAAATTAGTAGTTATATTATTCACTAAACCCTCTCCAAATAATATTTCTATACCTTCGTTCCTCATATTCCAGGATTAGCCTCAAACAAAGATTTTTTTTTTCCTTTTCCGCTAACAAATGCCAAAATACTTTAATCTTAAACCGTGAAGGAATTATTTTTATTCATCAAAAGGGCTAGGTTTATTGGATATGCTTAGGTACGAGTGGTTTCTCTAATCCCTTCAGTGATTCAGTGACCTGTGTCTAAAGAGCATTAGGCTCCTTTTTCCAATAATTTTAATAATAATAAATTATAGAAATTAATTCCCGGATCTTCGAAAAGGATTTTTTCAGGGCACTCAGCAGCCAATTTTAGTTCTCCTTCGACTTTTTTTCCTTTTTAATCAACTTCTATAGACAATGTTTTTTTTTTTTGCCTCGTGCCATTTCACTAGTCAAATCTCAGATATTTTTTTATTTTAATGACCACTTTTAACCCTGTGGACCGTGACGTCTGTGTTATGTGGCTAATTGAAGTTCAAAGGATTCTACTTCATTGTATTTCCATCTACTTCTTATTCGAAATATCTCACCCTTATATCCTTATTACCACATTTTTCTTTGATCAAAAAATCATCAATTCAGTTTATAAAACCGTATCTAACATCTACGTCTATTCTCTCAGAATTTAAACTCTTCGAGTTAAATCATAGTGGTACGTACATAAGTTAACATTTTTTTTTGTTACTTTATCATTTTGTACGTATCAAAAAAATGTATTTTCATTTCGAATTTGTCCCTTTCAATTTCGGATTTGTATTTTGTAATATATTCAGAAATGGATTAATCTCTTTTAAAAATTTAAGAATGCATATCACTCGACGATAGCGTATTCCTCAGGATTTCACCCAAAATCTTTTCCATTGAAAGTGAAGGTTTATATTAAACGGACGTGATGTAGGCCTGAAGTGGAAATACTCGATATTATTCACAAAAAAAATATGTTTTTTTTTTTTTTACATTTTAATTGTTATCGAATTTCGTGGAATTAGGGTTTATGTCTATGTTCTTTTACCCAAAACTTGCTTTTTAAAATTAGGACATAAACATTATATTTTTAGATGACTTATTTTTACAACTTTTTCGATAAGGAAAATATGAATAAAATTAAATAAATTAAGTATTATAAAAATACTTTTATTTGTTGTTATTATTCAATTATTGTTTTTTTTTTTTTGAACACGAAATTCAAATAAATATTTATTAGTCGATATATGTAAAAAGTTAATTACTTAAATCAATTTAGTTAAGGATTAAAAATTTAATTTACAGAATTACAGAATATCGTAGGATACACTTATCAGACCATATTCATAAAACTGTGGACAAATGGCTTCATTAATATAATAATAATCTAGTTAATTTAATAAAATTGTTCCGTAAAGGACATGAGGACAATGAGGCACGAAAGAGAGCCAGTCACGAAAGGGGATTAGTCTCATCGCACGCAGTCTAGATGATGGTGGAACAATGTTGACCAAATCTATTACATAATGTATCTCGTAAATGTAATACAAAGGTATTTTATTGGAAATTAATTAATCTCAATCCGCTATTCCATTTTTTTATTATTGCAAACGCGGTAAAGGTTAAGGTATTATTGGAATGTTCGAAAAACAAAGCCTGTAGTCTCTCAAATACCTGTAAATAGCCAACCAGTCATTGCCAGTTCATGCATCAGAACAGAAATTAAATAATAATTAAATAAAATAAAATAACTTAAATGCACACCAGGGACAAACTCATCTCATATTAATATTCTAAAAAACACCAACCAAATATATTATTATGTATGTATGCGTATATATATATATATATATATATATATATATATATATATATATATATATATATATATATAATATTAAAATCTAAAATTAGGAGTTTTAAGTGAAAATTGATCTAGTTGGTTTAGTTAATGAAAATGTTATTGACTTTATGTCGGAAGTGATACAAAAGTGGACTACATTTTTATATACTAATTTCAAATTCATTAACAAATGCAAAATCCGACATAAATTATAATTTTTGACTTTTTAGAATTGGTCGGAGCTAACGTATGTAAATAAAATAAGATAAATAAACGAAAACTGAAGGAGTGAGAAAATAATAAATAATAACGGACTATTTTTACGCTTAATGAGCGTACCCAGGCAGGATGAGTCACTCATAATTAAGCAGTCATAGAATATAGAGTGAAGACCTCTCCAGACACGTGGTCGGAGTTAATGATGGCGAAGACAGTTTTTTTCAAATAGCAGCTTTACTACTGTAATTTTCTTCAATATAATGAAGATCATGAAGAATAGAAGGGAACATAGGAAGGATCCGATGAAAGAAGACATCTAAAGAAGTATTTCAAAAACTTGTAATTTTTTTAATTTTTGTTAGTCAATAATATTTTATTTTCGTAAATTTAATTATGTCCATATATATTAGATACAAGGCTTTGGGGTTCAGACATTTCATAAACATTGATACACACACATTTCATATTTTTTTTTTTTGCGTATAAAAAATATTTGTCTTTTTAATTTTCAACGTATATAATTATGTAAGTTGTATTAATTTTTTTTTTGTAGCAAATTTGAATCTGGAAGTTTTTAATTTCATTCACAATGCCTGATTGTTAAGTGTAATTTATCTTTTAAAAGAAAATCAAAAAACATAAAAAAATTTTTTTTACATATATGTGTGTGTATATATATATATATATATATATATATATATATATATATATATATATATATATATATATATATATATATAAGTATAAGTTACGATTAGACTGAACTGTACACTTAAGAAAGGGGGGTTTGGAGTAAAGTAACGCTACGACTTCTGGAAATGAACTGTCTTTATTAATGTTTTTACATCTGGTAACTATGGATACAGAGCTTGTTGACAAACAATAGGTAACTTATCCTAAGAGCTACATAGTTCTTTCTGTTATTTACGTCTTATATACCGTTAACTTATATATATATATATATATATATATATATATATATATATATATATATATAAACTACATCACTCCAAGAAAGATCATTATATATGTATGTACTTTCTAAGTATATACTGGATAACATGAAATTGTAACACGTATTTGTGTTTTCATGTAGTGTTTAACCAAATAGCTGAAGACATTGTACAGTATGTGTTTGTAGGAACCGGATATATTTGAGAAGCACTATTGAATAAATAAATTGTTTATTTATTTCCTATAATTTAACTTTGTGAATGCATATAATACAATTCAGCTAGAATTTTAACAGTAATTAACTAAAAAAAAAAAATTTCCTTGGGCACGATTATCCAGGATCGGTCAAAGTCAAAGATTTGGCGAGGATCACGCTCAACCGGTTTTTCCTGCAATCAAGGGTGCCCACTTTATCGAGGCTAGGTGAATCCGAGGAGTGTCTATCGACTCCAGGGTCAATTTACGGCCAATATAACAGAAAAATAATTATCCGCTACTGCCGAACTCGATCCCAGGCCCAGGAGGAAGGAGCACCAGCTGCCTTACTGAGCAAGTCCACTCCCCGTACAAATAAAATTCCCCTTGAATTCGTGCCCGCCTCTGCACTAGCAAGTAGGATAGTGTTACAATAGATTATATTATCTCTAAAGCCCATCTTATACAATAAATGTAATTGAGTCAATATCATTAAAGGTGTCCCTAATAATGTACCAATATCATGTCAGTTACGACCTTGCTTTCTTCAAAGACGTTTCATTTTTCTGAATATTGGAATGCGCATAATTTTATTGTGCAAAAATACAACATTAATTTTGCATAATAATACAGTCAACATTCAGTTCAAAACGAGATATTTTTACTGTATAACTTGGTTTTATTTTATTTTCCTTTTCCAAAACCAGTTTTTTACCAGGATACAGGATAATTAAAAAACCAATCAGTTATAACCCGGCAAAAAAATCGATTAACCGAAATATGAAAATCGGTTTTCGGTTACACTAACCGGTTATTCCTGTCTCAATTGCCAATGACAGATGCAATATTGCACAATATACCCCTTACAAGCGCAATAATATTGACACTCCTTCAATATTCAATATTCAACAATATTGAAGGAACTTCAATAGAACTCAAATAATTTTGATTTCAGTCAGTTTTATTACCGCAAATATTATTGCTACAATATACTCCTCAGACGGTTAATATATTAACAAAATTCGATATTGCCTCAATAATATTGACCGTGTAAGGGGGGCTTGAGATAGGATTATTTTTTTTTGCGTTACCAGAGAACCGGAATACACAAATGCCGCTACTTTATCAAATATTTCACCAGAATGAGAAGTCTTGGATCGATTAGTGTAACCGATAACCGGTTTCTTTGTTTCGGCAAACCGATCTATAATGTAAACTAGCCTTATCAATTTTTTCACACCAAAAATGATGGCAGATTCTGATTAAGCACACCAAAAAAAACGTAATGTTATAAAAAAACCCATTGGTAACATAAAAAAAAATTAAAAACCACATAATTACGTTTCGGTTTTAAGATCTTTATCTCGTATTCAGTGCATCCGGTATCGAAGTCCTTGGAGTCGTTAGAAGAGGGGTTTGTAAAAAAAAATATGGTTACCAAATAAAAGCAAAATTTAATTTTTTTGCGGATTACGTTAGTTTTCCCCAAATTTGGTTTGAATCGCTCAAAAGGTTCCTGATTTATGAGCGATTTTGTGAACCTTAAAAAAAATCGTATTCATATATTCATCTGAAAATCTAAATATAGTTTTCTCATAAACTACTGAAACCAAATTTGACGTCAGTTTTGAATACAAATATTTGTCAATATACTCCAATCCGTAGAATAATATATTGCATATAATTCAGTGGACCCTGAAGATCTCACTAAAATTCAATTGATTTTTAGAGCGATCTGAAGGGTCCATTGAATTATACGTAATGAAAAGAGAATTCTTCTATGGAGTGAAGTACACCAACTGAATTTTTTTAATCAAAACTTGTGCTAGATTTGGAATGATGAGTACTTTAAAAAAAAATCAAAATAAATTTTTAACTAAAAATGTTGTCCTTCAAACTATTTTTAATATTCCTAAAATTGTTCATAAATCAGGAACCCTTTGAACGATTCAAACCAAATTTTGGGCATCGGTTAAGGTTCTTAAACTCCGCGATTTGCTTTAACCGTGATGTTCCTACGTGTTTTAGAACCAACGTTATCCAAAAAAAACAACTCAATTTTGCTTTTATTTGATAATCATATTGTTTTACAAAGGCAATCTAAGATAATTCAATCGCTGTTTATATATACGGAAAGAAGAAACTCCCTACTTTCTAACGTGTCCAAGAACTTAGATATTGGATAGACTGAAGACGAAATACAGAGCTTCAAACCGAAATGTAATTTTGTAGCTTTTAAAAATGAAGAGCACCCTCAGACCTGAATTTTTTTTTCGTTGATTTGTTAACACTTTTTACTATTTATTTGACCAGTAATAAATTATTTTTTAATGTTTAATTTTTTTCTCAGATCTAATCTGAAAGAAGAATGTTTTGCTGAAAAAAACATGTCGAGATATAAAATAAAGCTGATTCTGTGTCATTTATTTTTTTCCTCAGATCCTAGGGCCCACACGTGTCGCCTTTTTTTCAATGCAGAATCATCCAACAAAATTTGATTAAAATCGGCGACGGACACATCGTGCGCTAATCTTGACAGTTTGTGAAAAAATTCAAAATTTTTTCCACTCTTACAATATCTTCCATAAACCGTCATGACACGTGTTACTAATATAATAAAATATAATTTAGGTAAATATTATTTGTGGGCACTTCAATGGTTTATTAATTAGAAGGTTTATTTTCCTCCACGTGGAATGGTTAGAATCTTCTCAAAGAACATTTAATTAGAGGAAGGTAGATTTCTCAAAATAGCTCTTATATTTCACCACTGGAGTGGCACCTCTTGAGAATTTCGAGTATAAAGGCTGCAAACAGTAACGAAAGCCCTCTTGTTTGAGGGCTTTCGTTCAAACGAAGGCCGTTTGACCTTTCGAACATTTGGTTAGGCAGCATCAAACCCACTCATAGAAAGGTAGAATATTTTCTTCCAAACAATTAATAGCGAATGAAACTCTATTAAGTTGAAGAGAAATGCTGGTGTGCAAAAAATACAACAAGAAAAAAACGAGAGATGACCATTCTTGGATATTTTTTCTTCATAAGGAATAATTTCTTGTTTATAATTCTACTTATTTTTACGTTTATGTATGTGACATATTACGTTTATGTCCCCTGAGTCCAAATAACAATCAAAATAGGTCTCGCAAAATGGTCTGTGTGTATCTGAAGAGCCTAGCTAAAAAATGAAAAGTTGTACGAAATTGAAATTACGTATTTAAGGCAGGTATATACCTGGAATGTTACTGCAAATTTTTCGCTAAAAATGACTTGCCGGAAGTGCCACTTTACATCATCAATTTTTCACTTTTTTACATTATTCTCGAAATAGGCTCTAAAGATATTGATTGAACTCGTTAAATCAACGTACAATTAAATGGTATCTAATACCAGCTAGGTCTTGTACTCATTGAAATATTCTGACAGGGCTTAAATGCCGAATTTTCAAAATGGCTTTTCGTCTGAAGTGTCTTTAATTTTGTTCATTTGAATTAATTGGCCGTCTCTCATTGTTAGGAGTGATAAAAAACGGTTAAATATACGCTTTGATAGAATTTGATAATTGACTGAAGGAGAATTAACAAGAAATATTTTCCCAAGTTGAAAACAAATTTCCAGAAGTAAAACTAGTAATATGGGTGTGTAATATATCGTTGGAAACCTAAAGATTTTATTAAAATTAATATCCAACATATAAAGTCGTTAAAGCTAGTGGAGAGTGACGAAAACTCATAAACTTAAGTGATTTTTATAGGTAATAATTTTTATTTTATAATATTATATGGAAACTAAACGAAATTTCCATGAAAATTAAATGGAATAGTGCTTCTTAAATAGAAATCTACTCAAAGTAGTAAAAGTGGTGTGATTTTTTTTTCAACAGCTTAGTTCATCCACAAAATAACTGATCCTGTGCATGTCCATTAAGATTTCAAAACATAACAATAGTCTAGCGTTTTTACCTCGTAAACGTCAGAACAGTAAAGTAAAAAAAAAAAAATGTCTTATTAAAATTTTCACCTAACATGTTTGTTTAAGTATTATTTTAAATATAGAAGGCTCTAAATCATTCCACTGTTAGGTTTTTATTTTTAAAATAGATATCCACGCGTTGCGTCTATTAATAGGACGGTCTTCGTTTGTGAAATGACAGAAAGATTTTTTCTTAGTAAATACTGGGATTTCTATTACCTAAACGAGGTAATTGTCGTTAGAGTTAATAGTGATCGGCGTTAACAGTTGGGGCAAGTGCAGATCTCTCTTGTGTGACAAGTGTGCGTTATGTACACTTATTCTTACTACCGTGTTTTGTCGAGGCAATTACAGAACTTGCAAATAAAAACAAAAATTATTATTTTCAGTACATTTATTCAATTAAATTCCACATCTCACTTTCAGGGCTCAATGAAAATTGTAAAATGTGAATATTAGACAAGCTTTAACTTTTTTTTCGGTGATTAAATCAGTATAATAATCCTTCAGAAACCGAACTATTATGCACTTGCCCAAAAACCGCTCTTACTTGAGTCTTAGTGTCTTAAAATTTGTCGTACGCATTTACCCGTTAAGGCAGGGACAAGTGCGTACTAGATATTATTAAATTGAATTGTCAATCTAATAGAGACCGAATATTTGTAATATTTTAACATAATTCGTCAAAGGAACAAATTTTAAAAACAGAGGAAACATCCAGGTTCAAAAATAATGATTTTATAGCCATTTAAAGTAAAACTTTGTAAAATCTATTGCACACTTACCCCACATTACCTTACTTAAAAACAATTGTAAGATTTAGAATGAAATACCTACCAAATTCCGTTATCTGTGTAACACAAAGGAAATAGAGAGTAACTCCCCTCTCGTATAGACAAATACTCCGTCCTGGGTGAATTTCGTAAAACACATTTCAACAAAAATATTTTGAATTAATAGAATAATAGAATAGCCAAAATTGGACATCATGCATGACGCTAAAGCGCTCCACATAATTATTATAAGATTAATTGTTAAAATTATTTGAAATCTTTTAGCTGTATCCCTATTACTAATAATCATAGCTTGAAAAACTTTGAAGTCACAATATTCCGTTGATTCCAATATAAGCTATTTCGTGCTAGCGAATCAAAACGGAGCGCACAGAAGTTTTCGCAGGTGGTTGTTGTCAGGGATGGTACGGATGTATATTACCAGGCATCTCAAACACCTGCTTCCTGACAGCTTCCAATTTCGTGATTTCAGTTCTTGATGTTATGTAGAATGGTCCCCATTAGTTAAGTCATATCGTTAAGATCTGAAACTTCAGGTATTATTTACATAAATTCATCCAAAAACATCGTAGGCTTAATTTCTCGCTGGGCTGGAAGATGTGTATATACAGTGGACTCTCGCTAATTCGAACCTCGCTAATCCGGGCCGTTCCGTAATCCAAACCATCCCCTCAACAAAAAATAAATTTAAAATTATTTGATGTATATACCAAGATACATTCAATAAAACCGTATCCATTGAAACTTTCCTGTTAAGCTTAAAAAATCTAGTTGAAAATACCAACTCATTTTATTTAAAATAAAACTAAGCTATATAAATTTGGAAGTGTATTCTTTTTCTAAATTCTTTTATCACTGGGTATTTATTAATCTCATCATTAAATTGTTCTTCTGTGCAAAATTGTATTGTTATCGCAATAACTATTTTAGACTATTCAAAAATATAATAAACTATTTGTCGTGAGTTTTCGGACAGAGATCCTGAAAACGGTACTTTTAACTTCCATAAAAATGAAAATTTCATACTATTTCTTAAGATAATGATTTAAAAATAAATTTCTGAATAAAGTAATTTTAGATTTTAGATTATCGGGATTGTCTTTGGTCCCAGTTAGTCCGCATAAACGGGATTATACTGTACATGGAAAGCTTATCTAACTTTGAGTTAAGGTGCACTCATGCTGCGCTGAAGAATAATTAATTGGACATATTATGGACTACCTATCATTGTTCGATCCCAGCGTCAAGGAATGCAAGAATAAAAATATCCATAATAAATCGTGGGAGGAATTAGAACAAATCCTAGAATTACAAGGTAAGACCAAACAATTTATTTCTCGGCAATTAATAGGTTTTACAAATGAGGGGGTCATAAGCCAAGAGTCCGAGGCGAGCATTTTTCCAAATTGAATTGATTAAGTCCAAAAATTAACACTAGATAAATGTTCTTAGTGGCAAAGTATAAAATAAGATTTTACTCTGCAAAAAGTAATTAAATAGTATTTTCCAAAACTATTACAACAGCTCTATTGTATATCCACCGGTAAAAATAGATAATCTTTGTTTAGATTTGTTAGATTTGATTAGATTTGTAGATCTTGATAAGATTTGTTTCGCCTCATGTTTTTGTATTTTTTTTTGTTTTATTTTTGTAATCTTGTTTTTTGTATAACTTGCCCTTACAGCTTCTCAATCTTTTGTTTTACAGGAACATCGTTAGGATGAAAGTTGTAGAGTCTTAAAAATTCTTCAAATGTATATATTTATATGCAAGAGCCGGAGCTCAAAATGAGACATAAATAATTGTTATGATATAAATGGAAAATTCCAATAAAGAAGCCAAGAGTCTCAAAATTAACATAAATAAATAAAAAATAATATAAAACGAGTATGTGCCTGGGTGTCTTGGTGTGGGGTGCTGTCTCTGGTTGGTGACTATTTTTACTCTTGATGTGAGGTGTGCTGCATTCTGTTCTTTATTGTTTTGTTTTTTTCGTTATATTTTATTTCTTTCTCTCCTGCTGTCTCTGACGATGCCTGAATTGGCGAAATATCGACAGATGATTTTTTTTATTTATTTATGTTAATTTTGAGACTCTTGGCTTCTTTATGGATTTTTCCATTTGTGTCATAATACATTTACAAACCCATTTATCTTTAACTGGTCGAACCTTTCATATTAACTTATCTTGGTCAATAACTTGTATATATTTTTTTAATCATCGAATGTTATTTTATTTATTTATTTTCTTTGTGAATTATAAGTTCTAAACACATTAACTTTCAATCAGTTGAAGATAATTATATATTTTTGAAGAAATTCTTATGCTCTACAACTTTCATCCCGACGTTGTTTCTGTGAAACAAATGAGGGAGAAACAAAATACCGAAAACAGGAAACATTAAACCTCCCCTCTATTTTTTTTTCAAACATTATATACTTTTATGGGTGGATATCTCGGAAACTATAACTGATAGGAAGAAACTTAAATGCACCATTTTGGAGGGAATCTAATCTTTTTTTTTTTAGAAAAGGAATATATTTTCTGGCTATAGGCGAAAAACCGCACAGTGTGACCGATTGAGAATCTAGCGGGACAAAATTCTGGAGGCCATAATATTTATAATGATATATTTTTTCCTCATGCAGAAGAATTTATTATTGTCAAAAATTGTTTTTAATTTATTTCGTAACAGTTTCTGTCTGAAACCAGTATATTTTTACTATTTTAAACATAAAATAACTATAATGTCATATCACATTGACCGAGATCATCAATTTCTTTTTTAGAGTCTGGTATTTTCATAATATTCATTTAAATAATATATTTTAATATTTGGAAGAATACTAATTGTCAATACTAAGAAAAGTAATATGAACATATAACTTGTATTACTTGTAGTGTGCCTACTTTAATAAGCATGGAACATGTTACACCATAGAAGGACAATATGAAAAAAAAAAAAAAAAAAAAAAAAAAAATATATATATATATATATATATATATATATATATATATATATATACATAAGTTAGAAAAATAACTATATTTATTTTAATTAGATTTGCATAAAATTTGTTCGTAAATTCATTTACCTGTTTACAAAATTAAAAGTTTCTTTTACATCTTTGTGGAAATCCAATTTGCCCTTCATTTTAGGTCCTAGGTGAAATCCATTAATGTAAGGATCTGACGTAACGAAGAGCATTGACATCCTAGTTGATCGAAATTCGACTGAATTTTCTTGAATTGCTAAGTCGATATTGATGGTAATATTTATTTCATGCTTCTTCAGTGAACATTCAATCGACAACATCGCAGCTGATAGATAAAGATAGAAAGTTTTATTTACATATGTACACTTTAACAATATTTTCAAATATTTTAACACGATTTCGGATAACATCCTTAAAATCAACAAATTTGGTTTTTGAGAATAAGTCGTATCTCATGAGTGAATTTATATATTGGACAACAGTAGGAAAAATTAATCAAAAACCTACACACACAAAACAATATTAATAATAATTATGAATGAATAATAAACATAAATTAATAAAATAGGAAACTGATGACAATAAATAATATATAGAATAAAAATTATTGTTGGTTTAACAATAAATGTTTTGTCCTTTTATGAGTGTATCGTTTGAGTGTATATTTGTTATAATTACCGATCTCTTTTATCAGTGGGTTTTCACTGGCTGTTTTTTTTACCAAAATATGTAGTAGTTTGTGATAAAACAAATTCTTGAATTAAGGGTAGTTGCAAGTCTTATAACATTGTGGCTATTTTTGTGCAACGAGGGTAGTTATTGATTATTCTCATGCATAAGTTTTGTCGCAAATCGCAGCTGATATAGTGCTTCCAGATCTTGTGCACCGAATTGGTATATTACCAAGCTCACGAATAAAAAAGGAATTTCCTTAAAATAATTTCCAAATTTTGATGGGTCGACAGCCTTTTGATGGACGAATCAGCGCTTCACACACCCCGATTATACGGGCTGTTGTTGGTGGGTCTTGAAAAAATAGTCGTGATATTACCGTAATTTTTGCCCCCATATCCTACGACCCTTATTTCGACAGGATTCATTCCACTTTTTATTAAAATGCGGTAGAAATGTTCGGTTCATACACACCTTCCTCCTGGTGATCCGTTGTTAGCTGAGGGAAATCACTCCTCAATTTCTTCATGCAATTCACGACATCACAGTCACTGTCTAAAACTATATCGGCTATTTCGCGATATGTCAATTGGAAATTTTCCATTGTGAAACAAATATACTGAAATTAGGCGTAAGTAAGTAAGTGATCCAGAAAAATAAATAAACAGATTTAACTGAAAGGATAAGCGAATTTGTTTACATTCTGATCAGCACAACACTTTTAATAGCTATGTAATTTTAGTTGATTTTATTGAAATATATACAACGGTCGCAAGTGGTCGCAGCTAAAACTTGTTGCACCAATTAGATAAGAGTCTAGGCATTAATTTCATATAAGACAGAAAACTGCGGAAGATGACGCAAATTAGTTATACATTAATAAATTTTCGTAAAACTTCGTAAAAAATTTTCGTAAAAAATAATTAAAAAAATATTACTTCGTTGCATTACTAATTTTTTTGTGGAATATGTGATGGTTGGCTACACTCAAAAAATGAATGTGTGTGTGAGTGACGAATCTTTTCGTCTTTTAACTAATGTTAGAAGTGTCACCACCTTTTCCTCTCATCAGCATGTATAACTAAACCCTTGTGTATTCAAAATACAAAGTACACTTGTAGATTCAAAGAGTTCGAAAAAATGATTTTTTTCGTCTCCTGGACCATTGTGCGCCGTCCCGAAAATCGATTGGAATTTATTATGTTTTTCTGGGAATCTACTCCTGCACATTCCTGAAACTTTAGCAACTATATACCTGATTTAGTCCGTCTATTTAGCCTTATTTAGTCCAGTTTTCCTGGACTAATATCCATAAGATATGAAAACTAAACAACTGACGTGAATCAGCTTGCGTCAGTGTGTGCGCTTGGAAACGGTACATTCCCTAAAAATTAGTGCTTTAAGTTTGTTCCTATCTGTTATAGTTTGCGAGATATCCAACGATAGAAACCGAAGGAGTAGGGCGAAAGGGACGGCCGCCCCGGCCGCCACATTAAGGGGGCACCGAAATGAAAAGAAATAATTTTTAATATATATTTTTTTCTTCTTTTTTAGGCTCCGATAATAAGATTTATTATATTGGTTTTGAGTCGAGCGTACGTTTAAATTAGTGATAATTAAATAATGTGTATAATAAGCAGATAGGGATTTACGATACCGATCGATAAAAGTAAAAGAATAAAAGTAAAGTAAATGATTCCCTTTCAATACCAAGTAGTTTTAGTTTCGATACTAATCATTCAATATTCCTTTCGATATCTTAATGGTTTCGAATATTTGATTTATGTGCTAAAATGAGTGGCGGTATCGACAATTTGTCGGTATCGCATTTCTCTATAAGTAGATAACCTGGAATTGTGGGGGGGGGGGGGGGGGCGGCTGAGCCGAAAATGGGATTTTCGCAAGTGGGAGGACAAGCTCAATTTTGCCGTCCCTTCTTTCATCCCTCTCCAATGAAAGTTAATACATTTATAACAGTACTTTAGGAAATATATTTCGAAATAAATATCATCTCATAACAGTAACTCGTTTTATTGACTGAATTAAGGTAAAATTATCAAAAAGAAGAAACAAATATTCATTACTTAACTTAAAAATTATCATTCACTCGAAATTTGCCGCCCTCTAGTTCCGTTCCTAATGGGCGGAAATCTTGAAGTTTGCTCCGGATGCCAGTTGACTTAGCAACATCACAGGGGGAGGTTTAAAGGTTTTTTTTTTTTTTTTTTTTTTTCAATTTTTCCCTTTTCAATCTTTTGTTTTACAGACACAATGTCGGGATGAAAGCAGTAGAGCATTAAAATTGATTCAAAAATCTATATTTATCTTCAACTGATCAAAAGTTAAAGGGGTTTGAACTTATAAGTCATTAAGAAAATAAATAAATAAAATAACATTGCATGATTTAAAAAAAAAATTACACAGTAAGGTTATTTTCTAGAAAGTTATAGCCCTCAAAGATAAAAAACTGAAATAAGCAAATTTATAGCAGAATCTTGAAATGTATTTTAAAACTCCAAACTGCTATACCTTTCGACGGTATACCTTTGGGCGAACGCTGCTAATCTAGATAACTACTACCAATAACTTTTATGAATTTACAAATTTTGTTGTTTAGTTGGTCGATTTGGGCTTATTTTTCCCCAATTAAAAGTGAAAGGAGGTAAATCATCGCATAGCTCTTCAATAATATTATTTTCTCGAATATATTTTGGCCACAATTAACAACAGAAGCTTTTTCATGGGTTTGATTCCAACTACAGTGGCGGCAAAAAGTATTTGCACAACACGTTTTTATGAATAAATTAGTTCAAGGAAACAAAAAACTTCGCTTTCCTTTGCAAAAATGAAAAGTACATTTATTAAAAACTGACAAAAAAGCCTGTAAAAACCTTTTACAAAAAAATAAAAACACTTCATAATCAAACAAAATAATTAAAACAATAAAAGTGCTTGGAAAAAAGTGTTTGCACACTTCCACATTTACAAGTTAAAACTCAATTTTAATAGTTTTAATATTTTGTAAATAGGCCATTTGCGTCAATAATTGCTTGTAGACGTCTGGGCATTTAATGTACTAGATTTTTAATTACATCTAGGTTTATTTGTTCCCATTCTTGAACAAGAAGTTGTTTAAGGTGATGTCCACCAGTGATATGGTGTTTTCTTACATTTTGGTCAAGGGTGTGCCATAAATTTTCAATTATATTTATATCTGGTGACTGAGGAGGAGTGTGGAGCTGTCTTCGAACATTAAATATTAACCACTCCTTTGTTCTCCTCGCAGTATGTTTTGGATCGTTGTCCTGCTGGAAATAGTACTGATCCTGGATTCCCATTTGTGCGACACTAACACGCAAATTACGGCGCAAAATATTCACATAGTCTGCCGCATTTAAATTGCAAAAAATGCTCATAAGATTTCCCACGCCATGGTAGGAAACATCCCCCAAACCATAACATGCCCTCCACCATGCTTTACAGTCATTGAAACATTTTGCTTCTTTAGGGCTTGATTACGATGTCGCCAAATCGTCCTTCGACCATTTGAACCAAACAAATTAAATTTGCTTTCGTCAGAAAATACGACATTTTCCCAAAAGCTTAAGGATTTCTGTACATACTCCCTAGCAAAAGCAAGGCGCTTTTTGCGATTCGTTTCACTGATGTATGGCTTCTTTCTTGGAACTCTACCATGGAGCCCTTCGGAATTCAGGGCATATCAAATTGTTCTGCTAGTAACCTGGACTCCAGACGTTGATTGCACCATGTCAGCCAGCTCCCGAGAACTTATCACGGGATTTTTAAGAGCTTCTATTCTTATTTTCCTCTTCAGCCTGGGAGTAAACTTTTTTGGACGCCCTTTACGCTCACTGTTTTCGGTGGAACCACGTTCCTCATACCTTTTCATGACGTATCTCACTGTAGAAAAATTCAACCCTAAGAAATCGGCAATTTGGCGATATGTTTTTTGCTGATTCTTCAGTAAAACAATTTTTTCGCGAGTCGCGGCACACAGTTCACTAGTCTTTGGCATGATAATTGTCTATTGACTCAAGGAAACTGATTGAAAGACTAGAGAATACTGGTAATAAACGATTAGAGATAAATTAGTAAACAAACATATGGACACAGGAGGATTAATGCAAAAGTAAACATAGCTTGTGAGTCATAGTAGACCAAGTGTGCAAATACTTTTTCCCAATCACTTTTATTGTTTTAATTATTTTGTTTCATTATGAAGTGTTGTCATTTTTTTACAAAAGGTTTTTCTCAGTTATTAATAAATGTACTTTTCATTTTTGCAAAGGAAGGCGAAGTTTTTTGTTTCCTTGAACTCATTTATTCATAAAAACATGATGTGGAAATACTTTTTTCCATCACTGTATATATCAGTTAAATAAACTCTTCTATTACATCACAAATATTCCTTTATTCGTTACTTTTCGTTACATTACTCCACCAACGTTTCGGGGTACTCCCCCATTCTCAAGGTGCTCTTCAACAAACAGGATATACAAATTCAATAATTAAAAATATTCACTTAACTAAATTGCGCATAAGTCACTATATTGACCATAACATCATAATTATATCCTATACATAGTTTTTTAATTATCTTCTTATCTTTCTTAATAATTCTTCTGTCCTATATACTCCTGTTGCCTAATTCTATCCATAATTAATTTCGTCTTTGTTTAAAAACTGTATTCTATTTACTCGTAACTGACAGTATGTTTTATTTTTTTGGATATATGGATTGCTTCCATTGATCTTCTCTTTTGTATATATTTTTCCTTTTCTAATATTTTAGAATTTGTAAAATCAAAAATATGATTATTTTCTATACCCTGCTATGTAATGATGTAACGTTTTTATTATCATTATTTTTACAATTACTTATTTTTTGTTTCATTCTCTTTGCAGTTTTTTCTAGTGTGGACCCCTTATCCTGTTTTTTACGTATAAGACTCATTCTGATTTTATTAATTTCATTATTATTCATATTAATTAAATAAAAAAAACTGCTACTTAAAAGAAAAAAAAAGTATATTAACGTTCAAAATTGCACAAAAAAAAAAAAAAAATATTTATTCTAAAATTGTAAATTTCTCAATAGTCAGAACCTTACTGAGGTCAAATTAAGACGTTTAAGTTAGTTATACAAACAAAAAAGGGGTAGGTGCAATGCGGACTTAGAAGATTAAACCGAACTTTGTGTAAAATTTTGTCAAGGACAACACAGGGACCTAGTTTGAAAACATATTACTATTAATAATACATAAAAAATTTTGGTTAAGATGAAAATGAAGTAGTTATTTAACAAATACTATGATTTGAAAAAAAAAAATGTTTTCGTTAAGTGTCAAATACTTGTTTGGTAGTATATAATGTACGATAATTATATAAATGTTCGATGTTATCCTTATACAAAAATCAGTAGGTTTGGTAATATCCTTTAGTAGAATAAGAGATAAATGTCTTAGTGGCCAATACTCCAGAACAAGTTAGTGTTAGTCCGCGTAGTTCAGACACATGCATAGTGGATACTATATATATTGGCTGTATAATATATACTAACAATGGCTACTTTTACAAAAATATTTTGTTATTTTAAATTTTTGTTTCTTATTGATCAATCCAATCGAAATCACCAAGACCAAATGTTGAGCAACATATTTTTGATTTTATATTTTTTTTTTACCAATCATTCCCTAATATTTGGTAGGTACGAAACTATGGTTAAAACATTTTTCAGGCTGAATTTTTTCTTTTGTCGTAATTTTAAATTTGCTTCGCAGCAAGAAACAAATTTTTGGAAAGACGTCTCTGACTCTACTAATTTTGCAGATATCAAAACAAAAAGTAAAATTATAATAATGGATGTGCTCTACATTTTTTTTCCCATTTCAGAAGCATCTTATGGATTGAGTCGAATGGAATTGGAGTTAAAGATTCTTAACCTCATTGATAAAATGCTTCTGAAATTCATAAATTGTACATTTGTCAATATGAGGTGGTCACTTATTACAAAAATACCGGAGACTGGTTGCTACGGGTTCATGAGGGAGGGGATATTCCGAAGCCGAATCTAGCAAGGAAAGAATATTTGATGCATTATAACTCTGGAACCAGTTGAATCTCCTTAATGTTCATTTACAGCGCTAAAAATCTTGTTTGAGGACGTGCTGTGAGGAAGGAAAATGTAGAGCACATCATTATCATAATTTTATATTTTATTTTGTTTTTATAAAAAATAAATAAAAACCCAAGACCCTTCACAGGTTGTAGTAGTAGATTTTTTTTTTTTTTTATATTTGCTAAATTTACAGAGTTAGAGACATGTTCCCAAAACTTGTTTTCAGCTGTGAAGCAAACTTAAAATGCCCACCCCCCCCCCCCAAAAAAAAGAAGGAGCCTGAAAAATGTTGTAACCGTAGCTTTGAAATTATCAAATGATAGGGAATAGCTGGTAAAATAATTATAAAAATCAAAAAAGTCGAGCAACATGGTCAAGGTGATTTCAAATGGATTGGCCCGTTAAAAAACAAACATTAAAAATAACCAAAAAAATTGTAAAGCATTTGTTACTCGTATATGTCATATAGCCTATATTCATTAGTATATTATAAAATGTATTCAAAATGATCGATTTCAAAATGATTGGTTCTTATATTTTTATTTTTGCTTTTGTTTCGACAATATTTCTTTATTTATATATTTTGGTTAATTTCTCTGATCTATAATATCTTTGACCTATAGTAGCCTTGATGATCGCACACGGGCCATTTACGAATCGTTGATTTGTAAAAAAAAAAAAAAAAAATCATAACATTCTATTTTAACATTACCTGATATTCTATATTCATCCCATTATTCAATCACTTATTTTAAAAAATAATATAAATCTACTGAAATAAAGACATAAAATTATAAGAATAGATAAATAGAAACGCAAAAAAAAAAAGAAAAAAAATTGAAAGGACTATCTGCATTGAAATTTAACGTGTAATGTTATGGGAGGCCTATAAGACAGAAGAGTATGGAAATGGGAAGTGGAAAAGAATTAAGGGCCGGTTTGCTTTGATAAGGGCCTCTCCCTTTGTTCTACCCCACCAGTCCTCTATTGACTTTTCTAATTTAACATGAAAATTACAATTTTTTTTTTCTATTCTCTCTCTTATCCTCCTCCATCTGGACGGATCTCTTAAAATAATATTTCACCACAGTCGAGTTTCAGTAAAAAAAAAAAAAATTAAAATAAAAAATAAAGAGGCTCAAAGGCGAGATAAAAGGTTTTCTTTAGAAATGTTTTTATGATAACCATGTACTGGAGTTCTAACATTCATTCGGGATCCCATGATATGCATCACATTTAAATAATCTATTAATATATAATATCAATAATATCAAATACATAATATCAATAACATACGTCGACATGATTTTGCAGCATTGATGAGAATAGGTGTATATGAAGTATTTTGTAGTCCGAAATCCGAAAATGATAAGCTAATTACTGTAAAACGCACACATTTTTTTTGTTTTTCTTACAGGGGTTGGGTGGTCAGGAAAAAAAAAGGTGCAAAACGTGTCAAATCTAAGTAATTTCCGTCTTCTAGAAAAATTAATAAAATGGAATTGGTTGCTTGATAATTTGGTAATTTTAGTAGTTACGGAATTGGTAGTTTTGTAAGTGTAGTGAAAGGATTTTTGTGCAACAAGAAAGACGAAAACTATAAAACTTCACTAATGTACTTTAAAAATTCTATAAAAAAACTTGGGTGTCAGATGTCCTTAAAATGAATTTTCAACACTCCCATTTGGATTTGTTTTACAGAAAACTTGGTTGGAGTGAGCGACGAAGGAGGAGAGAGATTTCACCAGGACATCAGGACGATGGAAACAAAATACCAGGGACGGTGAAACTCATCTATGTCGGGCGACTATTGCTAGTTTGATGCAACAGAATGATGCTGCAAAACACTAGAGGAAAAATTGAAAGTTTTTGTCGCTGTATGGCACCTCATGTAACATATCTTTTATTCGCACAGCACTCAGTAATGTCTTGAAGAGTCCTTTGACAGAGCTCCTCATCTTATTTATGCTTTTTTGGCTTATGATCCACGTTTTAAAGCCATGTGTTTTATGATTGGAAGAACAATCATGCTCATAGCCTTTCAGTTATAGGTAGGTAACTTTTACTTCCATAGTAGCATTTGTTTTAGAGCATAGCCCTCCATCCTAATATGAACTTTCTATTTATTTCGCCATCTTGTCCATCTTTTCCAATAAGACGCTCCAAGTATATCATGTAAATACTTGTTATAATATCCTCCAATCTAAATTGGTATTTTATTTATGATTTATTAGCATGATACAGCTCAGGACCGAAACTATTGGGGGCAAAGGAAGCATTTGCCCCTGGCGGTAGAATTTATTTTTCTAGGTTAAGAAAAAAATATTCGTTGCTACTTTTTGATTGTTTAGACCTTAATTCCGTCAGTAAAAGTAAATGTTATGAAATGATCATATTTATTTCGAAATATATTACCTAAAATACTGTTATAAAACTATTACATGTTAAAACCATATCTTTATTTAAAGAGTAACATACTGAAACTATGGTGTAAACAGTAGTAAATATTATATAACAATTTTTTTTTTTAATTTTTATGTACATTCGGTTTTCCTTATCAGATGAGCTTCATGGAAACCGGGTAATTGAAAGATTTAATCAAAAATCTAAAAACGACATTTTGAATTTTAAGAAACTGATGGACAAAGGACTGATAAAAAAAAATAAACTACCACATTAACTTGGTTGAGAAAAAAAAGATCTTCGACGACGTCTGACGCAGTATTCGATTTTCGCCAACCGTTTTCTTTTTATTTGTTTACATATATTTTATAAATAGACACCCTTAACTTTACTAGGAGACCTGAAACATAGTTTAATTTCGACTGAATTAGCGATATTTAAGAACGTCAGATTTGATACAGAATACCCATTAAATGTTTATTTCCTTTCAAATCAGCAATGTGTATATTTTATTGTCATTATTACTCATTACTTTTAGTTTATTATTTTCATTAACGAACCTTTGTAAAAAAAAAATCTAAACCTCACAAAATTTGAGGTTTTCGTCCATCCGCCGCACAGTGGTTGAAAGGAGAAAAAAAAATCAAGATATTGGAAAAATCGTTCTGTCTTCACTATAGATAAATAGAATACTAATTTAATCGGAATTATTTCCTTGCTTACACTCGTAACAAGCCTTTCAAATCAAAACAAGAAATAATGCATGATATTTACTTTTATTATATGGGGGAGGGTTAAATGAGGGACGGCAAAATTACGCTTGCCCTCTCCCTGGCGACAAAAATCCTAGTTCCGGTCTTGGTAAAACTTTTCTCGGCATTAATGTGTAGCCTATTCCTCCGTTTTTTTTAACCTCCAAAAGTATTTCTTGGGCCTCTTCCTCCCAGATCCTCTGCGAATTTGTGTGATTAAGCCACTTTTCGTTAATTTTGATTCCCTTCCCAAGCCAATAAATTTCTTTCTGTTTATGTTATAATGGAATATACCTTACATTTTGGGTAACATTTGGTCCCCTTTTCTCATACCACTCCTGATTTCTACTATTGTACTCTTATTTCTTAAGCTGACGATGTCTTCTGCCTCATTTAGAATTGAATGCCATATGTATATGATTTTGTTGTCACGTTGTCTTTTGTTGAGATTTTTTAGATAGATACATTGAAAAAAACATTATTCTGGGACGAAGTCCCTTTAGAATAACAAACATGAACAAAAATATAATAATTTCTTCTCGCCATTTTTTTACAATGGTTTGTATATTTAATCTATCGATAGATAGCCTTTTCAAAGTTTTTACATAGCAACACGTTATATTTGGTTACATTGTATATTAGGTACTTGATAGCAAACAGATAATATATTTTAGTGTGTATTCTCCGAAACCTGCTTGGTTTAGTTTGAAAAAAAACTCAAGATTTTCATTTATTCTATTGGTTATTATTAAGGAAATATTTTGTAGAATATTGAAAGCAGGCTAAGAGGTAAATTTTTTTTTTTCTACCACCTCTCTTCAGAAGCAATTTGGCCTCCTTCAAGATATTCAGTAGTCGTGCATTTTCCAGACAATAATTGTATATGCTACGAAATTTTTCTAAAGTTTCTCCTCCAGCTTTGAGGATCTATGTATTAAAAACACTGACAAGTTTTTCGCCCATAAGAACTCAATTTCATGGATTATCTCATCTAATTCTATATTTGACAGTAAAAACTATTCAGGATTATTTACATTAACCCTTCTGGTCAATGGTCAATTTATAATTAGTGTGTTCAAAGGGAAATCCCTAAAATGTAGAGAGTGAAAGGAAAGACAGGGGTAGTTTTTAACCTAGATACTTTGGACTGGAACTTTCCAAACCCGATTGTTGGCAACTTGTGACCTCCATCGGCACCCTTTTGTGACCGCATCGACTTTTCAATTTCCAACCTATTCTCACCTATTGTACTAAGATATCTCCTCCACGACAGTATTAAAATGGAATTTGTGCCCTTTTTGGGACCAGCGTGTGTGAATAATTACTCTGTCCCACTGTTAATCATCCAAGGACAATGAGCCCTTCATTCAATGTTAACTATATGTATGTTCCTGTACTCTTCCTTACCACTCCTATGGCCAACTACTTACTCTCCAAAGCACTCCTACTAGTCCGGTCATCAATAGAACAATCAAACACTATATGCTCTGTCTCACTGAGTGCCCTCAAAGCCATTTCCGATTTTTTTTTTTTTCAAATAACCCTCTTGATCAAGAAACTCATTATACTATATAACAAATAGAAGATTCTTTTAGAAATATAACATTCTTCTAAATGACCATTTACATTTCTTCTAGTTATAACTGCTTGTAGTAAACGTAAGAAATGATATTTTATTTTTAATCATATTAAGACTTTTTAAATCAAAATAAACTAAGTCGAGAAGTTTTATAAAAAATAATAATTTAAAGGTATTGAAATATCAGTTTGAAGTATCAAAAGAGGTCATTTGACTGTTCCATCGTGGGTTAAATCAACAAAAACAATTATTTGTGCATGTTCAAGGTGTTATATACACAATTTTACCCATTTTGGGTTCTTATTGCACGATTTTGCACATTTTGAGCTTTTTACTGAACGTTTTCGTTTTTTTTTTACTCCACGAAAATCCGGTCTCTAATTATGGCCCTCAGAAGAAAGGATTTTATCTATTGATTCGGCTCCTCTTAGCTCAAAAAAACATCGTTTTTTTCGAAATTATAAACATAAATCGTCAAAACATATCGATGTATTTGTAACACTCCGAGCTTTAATTATGAGAGAATTAAGAAAAGCTCGTTGATTGGAAAAAAAAAATGTACAAAAGCCGAAAAGGAAAGAACTTTGTGTAGACTGCCTGAAAAATTTATGTGAACACATCAAAAAAAGTTTTCATCACCTCTTGTTTCCCCACAAAGGCGGCTTTTGACCCCCCCCCCCCCCCCCAGTAGAACAACATTAGAGAATAATGAGCAAAGTGAAGTTTTTAGATTAACTCTCTTGGATTAATAGGAGCCAAAACAAGAAAATTCCTGAAAAATGTGATAACCGGCCAATCTAGCTTCTATCTTCAGTTGTCATTTGGTGTTCTTAATGTGTGCCTGTCATATTGAGAGCCTGTTCATGATGAGTAGGAACGTTATATAACCAGGACAACGCCATCGAATTGTTGCATTGAGAGAGGAAGGGTTGTCTACACTCCAAATTGCTAAACAATTAAACATAGCCAATGTGACGTTGTAAGGTGGTAGAATGAACTTTATATTTCTGTTACGGTTAAAGATAGACCGAAACAGAACTGGTTTTTAATGGTACACCACGAAAAACCAGTCGCAATGAAGATCGTTTTTATTGTCAGAAGTGCCAAAAGTAACCGAAACTCAACAGCTGGGAACCTACGCCGTTGGATGCAGCATATCACGAGTGGCCAAACTGCACGAAATCGTCTTCATGATGCTATCCTTTGAGGTAAAAGTCCCCTACGCTACCCCCCCCCCCCTTGAATAGAGCCTTCAATGATCAAAAAACCATGAAAAATGGCTATTACCTGAGCGGAGGAATGGTTTGTTCTCAGATGAAAGACAAAGCAATTTTACTTATCCTTTTAATTAAAAAATATTACCTAAAGGAGGAGTAGGACAGCTCAGTGGATATGGCATAAGACTCCTAACTCCCGGGCCCGAATTCGAGTCCGTCTGTGGCAGATAATTTATTCATTCTGTTATATCAAGACGTGGATAGACCCTGGGTTAGGGAGACCCTCTTGGGGGCACACCCAGCCTGTATAAAGACTCAAGTGGGTATTGTCGATATAGAGAAAGAGACCGTGCAAAAAAATGGTCTTTGTCTAAAGAAAACTTTAGCACATTTTTTTTATTGTATTTCCATTAGAAAATATTAGTCTGCTAGTCGGAGCATGTAAAATGGCGGATCAAAAACCTCGATCTTATAGGACTATTTTTGGTTTTTCGCCTGATTCCTAAACGGCGCATTCTATCGAAAAAGTATAAATTAAATATTGTAATTAAATTTTGTGTCTAATGAGTACCACAAAATAATAATTTGGTTGGGTGGTATGACGAACACCACGGCCAAAAAACGACTATTTTGTCAAAAACAGAGACAGAGAACTATATAAGAGTCGCAGCTTGGAAATGAGTACTCTAAGAGAAAAAAAATCATCAAATTCAGCGTCCATTCAGCACAAAACTTTTTAAATTCGGTGAAGTACACTTCTCGATATTGGCATCTCCATATATCCGACAATTGGCATATTAGTGCAATGTGTATATCATTTGGGTTTGAAAAAATGGAATTGGTTGATTTTCAGATATGTTCTAGGTCTCTTGTAATAAGTCCAATTTTTCGACCTCCTCCTTCTTGTGCGGTATACATCACCTTGAAAAACGCTAAGAAATTTTTTTTTTCAGTTTTTCCAAAATTACTGGCTTCCAGTACATTTAAGGTAAAAATGTCGTATTACCAATTTTGAAGAAAGCTAAAATTCCTGCAAGTTTTATATTTTTGAAAATTCGGAATAGCTACTGAGATACGGGGCCGTGAAAATTTAAAAAATGGCTAAACAATTCAAAAAGTTGAATACATTAGTGGTTTTGCATTAGATATGATTTATTTCAAGCACTCATAAAACTACACACCCCAGAAGATCAAAAACCTTGTCTGTCGACATTAGGAGGGTTCATCCCTCCGGCAGACAAAATTCAAATTCGTCACCGTTGCGTTAAGGAGGAAGGGCTCCCCATGAACCACACAATAGAAACCTAAGATGACGCCTTAAAACTAGGCCACCGCGGCCTATAAGCTACCCTAATCCACCTGCGATCTCGCCAACCATTTACGGATGGTCAATTAAAGATGATCAATTGGGAATTGGGTGTTTCATGGGGTGTTTCGTTTTTTGCAAAATTTGATTTTACGGGACTATCAATAGGAAGCTAGATTTTCCTGTTATTTTTCTTTCTTTTTTTTTAAATTTTTCCTTAAAGGATCATGTTTAAATATTACATTCAAGCTTACGTTTCAGCCACGTCCATTTTATGAGATTGATAATTTAATTGAATAGAATCTAGTATGCACTTGTCCCTGACTTAAGGGGTAAGTGCGTACAAGGTATCTGGAAGACTCATTATTCAAGCAGAAGCGGTTTTGAGGCGTGTTAAATAGTTCGGTTTCCGAAGGATTTTTATACTGATGTAACCATCGAAAAAAGCTTGTATGAGATTCACATTTTACAATCTTCATTGAGGTATGAAAGTGGGATGTGGAATATAATTGAATAAATGTATTGAGAAAAATCATTTCTGTTTTAATTCTCTATTCCATAGTTGCCTCGACAAAACATGATAGTAAGGGAAGGTGTACACCACGCACACCTGTCACACAACAGAGGTCTGTACTAAACATCAAGAAGATGGCATCCTATTAAAATTAATTAGATTATTTAATACTTACAGCAGACTCACACTAATCCGAACTAATTAAACCAAGAGGTTCGGATTAGTAGAAAATTCGGATAACCGAATGGGAAAAAAAATAACGTCAAACATAGTAAGTCAATTAAAAAACAAAAATTATTGATTCAAAAGATTTTAAAACAGTATTACTTTGTTTAGGAATATAAGCTTTCCATTTTATGAACAATACATTTGTGCACGAAAGATCAATTTAATGATAAGGTTTATTAATATCCACAGATAAATTAATTGAGAAAATAAATACGCTTCAAAATTCATATAGCCGACCATTGGAAACCAGATAAGAAAAACACATAATAACCAAGTAAGTGCTTTAAATGTAAATTATGCTGGCAGCACCACGCAGTAGATAAAGGAATCCCAATCCCATTAATCAGTGAATGAATGAATATGAATGAATGAATGAATAAAGCCTATTATTACAAAAATTAACAGAATTTTACTGATTATATTACTTTTACTTCAGATGCTACTTACAATATTTACAATTTTATACAATATTATGAACTTTTTTTTTTCCGTTAATTTATGTGGGTCTTCTCCTTAGGGAGTGATGGTTTAACTTCCCTGGAGACCAATTCCTACTGGGAAGTGGGATTCGCTGTTTCTCTCCACAGTTCCTTCCAGGCTTCTTTGTCTCTGGCTGTCCTCATCCAGTTTGGCCCTGCACTGTCTTTTATGGCCTTCTTTGCGTTCCACGTTTTCTTTTCAAGTCATAAGGAGTCCATTCTGTTGTCATTAAGGACCATCTTCCGTCCGCAATTCTAGCCAGATGGCCAGCCCATCTCCATTTAATTTCTTTTACAAGAATATTTATGTTTTTGAAGCCTGTTCGTCTCTTTATGTCCATGATTTTGATGCGGTCCTTTTTCTTAATGTTTAGCACACTCCTTTCAATATAATTTTGCCAAACTATAAATTTATTTTCTAATTTCTTTGTCAAAGACCATGTTTGACAACCATTGCTTACAGAGGGCATTATGCAACTTTCAAAAATAATCTTTTTGTTTATAATTTCAAAGTTTCCTTTCATAATCCGCTTGAGGGTCCAATATTTTTTCCATCCTAAAGTGGTCCTCCTCTGGATCTCTTTTGACGTCCTTTCAGGGAAAGAAATGAGTTCACCTAAATAAATGTACTCTTCTACATAATTTAATATTGTATTACTCCAACTGATTTCAGTTTTTTCACTGTTTGTCATTATAACTGTCTTGTCATAGTTAGGGGCCAGACCTACCTCTATGCAGCATGTTTCCAATTTCCTCAACATCATGATTATTTCATCAGCTTTATCAGAAATCAGAATAACGTCATCAGCATACTTTAGGTTATTTAATTTAGATCCATTTATGCTTAGCCCCAAATTGTCGATGTCTGCCTTTTGAAATATTCTTTCCAGTAATGATGTAAAGAGTATGGGTGAAAGTGGATCTCCTTGTCTAACTCCCTTGTCTATTTTAAACTTCGGGCCTTTCTTTTCAGTTTCAATGAAAGCTGTGTTATCCTTGTAGAGCTCTTTGATAATTCTGATGTACTTGTGCTCAATTCCCATCCAGCGCCTTCAGAATCCTACTGTGATAGACGTTGTCGAATGCTTTCCGGAAATCAATGAAACAAAAGTAGGCCGGGAAATTATATTCTTTAGCCTTTTCGACAAGCTGATTCACTACCTGTAGGTTATCAGCAATTGAGAAGCCTCTCCTAAAGCCTGCTTGTTCGCTTGACATTGAAGTCGTTATAGAGGGGTTATTCGTCTAGTGATAATGCTAGTAAAAACTTATGCAATGGTTGGACTGAGCGAGATTGGTCTGTAATTTTCTATCTTGTTTTTATTGCCTTTTTTATGCATAAGAACTATTTTTACTGTTTTCCATTGTTTCGGGACTGTTTCTCCAGGATGGAATTGAACAATTTAAGTAATTCTTCGCATACTACTGAACCGCCTGGCTAGGAGGGTCTCATTTCTTATATTGTCAGGTCCAGCCACTTTATTTTTCTTGAGAACATTGATGGCACTTTCTACTTCTGATAGTAGTATTTCAGGGACTTTTTCTTCGGACTGAAAGATCAAAGAATGATATTTATTTTTATGCTGATAAAGTTCTGTAAAGTAATCAGTTGCCACACCTAATATATCTTCTCTGTTCATTACTAGTCGATTTTTATTATCCTGAATAGAATAAGACCATTGTTTGCCTGAAAATAATTCAGATAGTATTTTTTGGTTGATCATTAATCAGTATCCGCCATTAATTATTACATCACGCGAAAATGGAGAGGTGCACGTCGGAATAAAACATAAAATCCTAGCATGCGCGCTAGTTGTCCTTGGAAGCAATGAAGAGGATATTGAGACACTCGCTAAGACTCCGTTAAGTATCCGGGGTAGCATGTAGAACTTTCCAAAACTTTTCTAGGCCCAAGTCCACTTGGGATAGCTGACTCCCAAAACTCTTTCTTGCTAAGAATATTTTAAAGGCTCCAACATTCCGGGCAAAAAAATAAAATGGTTCATTTTGTTTTCTCGGTATTCATACGATTATCTCGACTATTTTGTGTTAATAAGGTTGATTAACGTAGATTCAATTCTGATACCAGCACGTCAAGTATACCTCCCCTAACTGAAACCGAATAGGCAAGACAAGAAGTAAAGCAATGCTCCCATCTATGTCTAGGTTTGCGCCTCGAATCAAATATTATTGCTTTCTTAGTAATTCACTTCACATTCATCCCAATAATTTTAATAACAATAATGCCCATTTCATAGCCACGATACTATACTCTAATTACATTTAATGAAAAAAATATTAGATTGTTTAGCTACCTAAAATATCCTATCAACTCATCATACTATGGGCCATATATTTTTCGCAATATTTTATTTTCAAAAGTCTTATAGCGCCTTATTTCCCTTAACGTAAGCGTTCAGGTTTCACTCCCGAAAAGATCAGTAAGATCTTCATACAGCGGTCAAAAGAAGTATTTGTACATTGAGTTTATCGGATAAAGATATGTTTAAAATTTATTGAACATAAATTAATTCTTGTATATGATAAAAAGCAACATTTCGCATTAATTTTTACAGATTAAGGAAATTATAAACCAGTACAACCTAATTAACATAAAAATATTCATGCAAAAAAGTATTAATACAGTAACAGTTGTGAAAATATCGATTCATCTTTTCAAGTAGAACTTATTAATTTCGATTTACGACCCATTTTGGGGAAATTATCTTTCAATTTGGATCATTTGGCCCATTTTGAATTTATATTTGAATAAGAGATTATGATTTAAGTGAAAACCAAGAGAACAAGCTAACAAGTTATTTTCACGACAATTGTTACTGTATGAAAACATTTTTGCATGATTAATTTTCAATTTTTTTTGTTGATTAGGTTAACAACCCGTTACCCCAAAAACGAGTCGTAAATGGAAATGATGTAAGTTTTACCTGAATAGATGAATCGTTATTATCACAACTGTTACTGTATGAATACTTTTTTTGCATGATAAATTTTCAATAGTTGTTGTTAATTAGGTTGTACGGGTCTCAAATTACCTTGACCTTTAACAATTAATACGAAATGTTGTTTGTTTTTTATCATATTGATCAGTTAATTTATGTTCAATAAATGATTAGACATACCCAAAGAACTAAAGTCAAGGAATACTATTTTGACCACTGTATAATAGACTTGTGAATTCTTACTTTGAGGTTTCTAGCTAGCATGTATTCGGCAGTTTTAAGGAAAAATAACATATCAAGCATTTTTCGATTAATTAGGGATTGATAAATTATTTGCCACTTCTATAAATTTGTTTTATTCAAAACTAGTTTCGAATATTAAACATTCATCCTCAGTTCTAAAAACACACAAAAAAATTCAAAAATAAGCAATTCAAAATATAGTTTGGTATTATTATACATATTAAATAAGAAGTGGCAAATAATTTATCAATCCCTAATTAGATTGATCCTTCTATACCATCATGCGGATGTCAACTGATTTTTCGTTTAATTGATTTTTTTATTTTAATTTAGAATCTAAAGCCGGATTTTAATGAATTTCTTTTTAATAAATGGTTTCCCAAGTCCCCAATTAATAAAAATTGATTGAATTAAGTCCGGATCGTGAATAAATATCAAAGGGCAAATAACAAAATTTTAATTGTAACTCTAAAATTAAAGGTTTAATTAAATAATCGGTTTAAATTTAACAGTATATTGTAGTGATTATTAAAGAAATTCAATTTAGTGCTTCGCCCCCGAATCCCAATAGCCCTTATATTAAAACGTGAAATAATTAAAAAATACGAACTTATAATGGCCTGGTTCATATAAATGTTTATTCCGTTTTATGATTATATACAGCGAATAAAACATAATGGACTCTAATCAATAAAAAATAACAATAAATAACATAATTCTGTTATGAAATTGTCGTATGACTCTAAGAAATTGTTTTTTTAAAGGAAATTTGATTTACTATCTTCAGGAAATCTGATCGGAATGGAAAAATGTTGGAGTTGCAAAACTTTTAATGTTAGGATTAAATACTCTTACAACTGCTAATAAAAAGTTTAAAGAAACAGTAATATGATAATCACTTTTGTTAAACCGAATAACAATTTTTAAAAAATCTGGTGTGGTGCGCCCATCACAACGTTCACTGACCAGACTACTTGAAAATTTTATATTTAGTTTCCATGGAAACATTTGTTTTTTATTTAATAATATAAAAGTATAAATTAAAAAAGATGGTAATCCTTCCGAAGTGCTACTAACGACCTTGAACAGGTCTATATTCTCAGACCAGACTGTACTTCATCCACTGCGCATGCCCAATTAAATTCTCAAACCAACGGATACTTCTCAGTTGGAACGCTGGTGTAGGGTTAGCTCATACTTCCCGCCTTTTTACGAAGGGGTATTGTTACACCCACCACCTTTCCTATTTCCCCTACAATTTGAATTTCCCGCCGCAGATATCTTAGGTAGATGTTGTCCCTTTAGCAAACATTTTGAGCTATCCCTACATGAGTATTCCAACTGATAAAGATCCATCGATTTGAGTATTTAATTGGACATGCGCGGTGGGTGAAGTACAGTCTGGTCTGAGAATCTAGGCCTGTTCAAGGTCGTTAGTATCACTTCGGAAGTATTACCAAAAAGAGTCTTTAATTAAAATTCAGCATTTCTGATAGTCAAAATTTTTTAACACGTTTTTGCAATTTGAACATTAAAGCTATTATTACAGTCAATAATGTATTTAAAAAATAGGTAAAATCACATAGTGTAGTATTAATAGTATCTGTTGTGATGCACGCGATTGAATTTCCCTGGCCCCAGGCCACATTTTCAATCAGGACTTCATTATGGCAATCAAGGGGATTGGTCTGACACACAATTTCGTTTTTACTACATAATGCTTTACCTGGGTGATTCTCATTTTACGGGCAAGTTTTAGTCTATTACAACTTTTATTCAATTGGGTTAAGTTTAACCTGAATTTTTGCAACTGCTATGCGGCGAAGAAACATTTCTTCAAAATAAAATACTAAAAATGAAAATAATTTGATTATATAATTACTGAAGCTATTAAAATGTCATTACCAGGCAATGTTATCCTCTCGGTTTTCTAATAAACGTGTATTTTTTTCTTCCGTAACCTACGTTAAATGGTAGTGAAATTTATTTCCACTCATAAATGATAACTTAAACATTCTGAATCATGTGTTTTTCTTTTAATAGTGAAATATGTTTATTTAGTTTATGATAATTTAAGTTTCAATACCGTATGTTGGAAGAAAGTTTGCAGGATCAGTGTTTTTTAAATTTTATTTTGGTCCAGTAAAATATGTTCCTACCAAGTTGACAACTAGTGTCATTACCACACCTGAATTATTAGTCTGGTAATGAATTACATTTCGAAAAGGCATTTTCGATTTACTACTACCTAAAATTCGTTGATTGCTCTCCAGAATTTAATGTATTTAATTCTAATTGTCTACTTAGTATTTTCATTGTATATTTATCCATACTTATCAAAAGTGTATCTATAAATCTATTTGAATATGCTAGAGATGGTAGTGAATTATATACTTTATACTGATTTTTGGTTAACTTCTTATAAGCTTACAAACATTTTTCTTTATTTTTCTTGTAGGCACTCAACATCAACAATATAGATATAAATGATAACTTTTTATTTAAATTTTCAGTCACATATTCTTTAAAATTAATATTTAGTAAGTTTCTAATGTTAGTTTTCTTTAAAATAGTTTTATCATTATTCAAAAAAGTTTCTTGAAATCTAGTCTATAAAGAATAGATAGAGTTTTACTCCATGCAAATTTTTCTATTTTTGTGCTATTATTTTTATATATAATTAACACTTTTAATCTAACCTTAAAGAAAAAAGCTGTTGCAATTAGCAATTTTTTTTAATTGTGTAACGTTATCTTTGTATGCATACGACTCTTAAACAAGTCTTAAAAAAAACCAAGGCTGCTTGAAATGTTTCATAAAATAATAGTTATTATGTTTATTGTTATTTTTTTTGTAAAATTTGTAAACTAAAACATTTTTGTTTATGTATTTATAATTTCCTAGATATAAAGAGCCCTATTACATACGATTTGTCTTTTGCCTAATTGCACTTATTCCTTACCTCTAGATCTTAAAAAAAAATTGTTAAATTCAAACTGGATGTCATTAGCAAACTGATATCGTCATTACCGAGCTCACACGGTCATTTGAAAATTTTTAATTTCTCACGAAAAAAAAATGTTGATCTTGGCCATTTGTTGAGTTTAATAGCTGAGCGTCATGATGTGGGTACTTTAGAAAATTTTATTTAAATGCAGTCAAAATTATTAAAAATTTTGTTATGAAAATTACTTATAAAGTTATTAAGTATTTACATATAAAGATATATATATATATATATATATATATATATATATATATATATATATATATATATATATATATTGTTATGCATTGAGAATTCAGAGATTGAAGGAAATAATTAAGATTAAATAATAGTAATTAAATAAGGGATAAATTAAAGAGATGCCACGTGGATTATCAATATTAACATAAATAAATTTCATTTTCAAACAAAGAAAAGCGAGTTCGGGCTCCTTGAGGTTTATGCCTGAAAGACCCGGGGCAGTTCGAGGCCGCTAAAACCGTCATAAAGCTAAAACTAGAGATAAGCCCGGTCGACATGGTGTAATAAAATCTACCGCCAAGAATACAGAAAATAAGAACAATAGGGAAAATAGTTCAAACATTTCCAAGGCCTTTTCAAAAATTCTTATAGCGTCGACCAATAAGATGGCCCAAAAGGAGAGTGGGGACAATATGCATCTTTTCAAGAAGGAGAAGGGGAAAAGGAGGAGAACAGACAAAGAAGACAGAAGGTAGAGAGGAGTTCGAGCTAGAAGGCAGAAGAGCGAGGTTCGAGAGAGTTCTTGGGAGAAGGCAGAAGAGGAAGGTTCTAAGAGTCGAAGACTGCTGCAGGAGAGAAACCTAGACCATCGAGAAGCGAAGCGAAGTGACGGACAGTCTCCGAGTCAGCGAAGACGACACTAAGATAAGTGATAGTCCTTTCATTCATTGTGTACATTAATGTCTAATATTATGTGGCATCTGAATAATATTTTAAATAAGCAAGTTCTCCCAGTATTCTCAAATGCATATGTTAAAGTCCATAGATGTTTATAATGATAGTAATTTAGGTTGTACATTAGTAAGCCAACAGTTTAATTAATAACGTAACTTAAATAAAGTAAGATCTTCTATCGAAATCTACTATTCTATTTACCCTGCATGCCATCATATAGTAGATTAATTAAGTGAAATGGTAAACACGACACCCTTGGAAATGATCTCCAATGGTATTTATAATCTCCCAAACTAGTGACCAGAGCAGGGGGGTCTATGGTCTCTAGCCACTTTAGTTATATTATATATATTATAAGCAAGGTTTGGCAAAGAAAGTGAGGAGGTATGTGGATACCTCTTCACTTTCTTTACCAAACATTTTCAAAAAAAAAAAAAAATCTAATAAATTCATTTATATTTGATATTTTATAACGAATTTAAATCATTTTTATACGATGACTATAAAAAATGAATAAGCATATTTAAACTAAAATACTCGATATTTCACAACTATATAAGATATGCAATAATAAACTGACCATTGGTAGTGTGCCACCAAGGTCCCGAGGTTATCATATTTTCAGGCTTTTTTAGAGAATTATCGGGAATCAAGGTAATAAGAGGTTTCTTTGTGGAGTTGGATGGAAGTATAGCATCTCTTTCCGGTCAAATTTGCAATTTTATTACCATTAAGATCATTAAGGATAGATTGATGTGTCAAATAAATAGTATTATCAAGTAAGAAGTTGGTCGGGGTGCGGTAAAAGACAAAGGCACTAATAAGAAGGATTTATTTATTTTGTGCCAACGTTTCGGCCTAAATTTTAGGCCATCATTAGGGCTAAAAAGAAAAAAACAAAATAACGACATTGTTAAATAAATGAGTCCTACTTTTAGTGTCTTTGTCTTTGACCGCACCGCTCGACCAACTTCTTCCTTAATTTATATCTACGATCAACCAGACTTACTCCAAAATGTATTATTGTGGGTTTTTGAAGTAGTTTAGGTTATAAAGACTGGACAGTGAAAAAAATTATGGTTTAGCGGATAACTGCCAAAGTTCAATTCCATAAAGATCTAATTATAGGCATGCATAGGAGATTTTTGTTTTAAATTGGAAGATTTCATAAATGAAGCGTGTAATTAACTAAACAGTTTCTCAAATACCAGTAATTAACTAACTATTAACTCGCATGTATCAGGCATCATCAGAACAGGAGAAAACCATATCACATAAATGCTGAGTGATGGAAGCACATTTCATATTAAGATCCCAAAAATATACCCATCATTTAGAACGTATGTTCCTAAAAGGCGGTACGCGAAAGGTTTGAAAGGGGTCCGCGACTGGCTGGTGAAAATTAGTTTTAAAATACCTTTTTATTAAAGCTTCGTTATATGTTATTTAATCACTATTTATTTATTTATTAAACATTTTTTATTTTCGATTATCACAACTTCTTTAGTATAACTCATTACCTATTTAGATAAATAAAATGAACCGTATGCCAGAGTAGAGTTGTAGTTAGGTCCAGATACCAAATCGTATAGTCATACAAATCGAAGGTTGCCTAACGAGATTTCCTGCTTTACTAATGTTTTTGGAATGTAGCTATGAGGATTTATCTGAAGAAGTGAGAGCAGAAATTTCAGTGCATCTTAAGATCTTATCCGTCTTCCTAAAGCTGGGTACGCACTTGTAACCAACTACCGTTCCGTTCCTCAGTAACGTACCACCGATCCGAATATTATTTCGAAGAACAAGACAACGTTCCGAGCATCGTTCCGTTCGAATTTGATACGGGAAGGAGATCGGGAGAATCGAGCGTTTTTCTGAAGTTGTGGTTGAGTTCTCGCCCCAGAATCAATCATGGGATCTCAGCAGCCGCGTACATTTTGATTGAAAAAAAGGAATAAAAGGCCGCATTGGTGGAGGATTTCATCTTTTTTCTACTCCGTGCTTAATTAGCATTTTCTATCACAGGGAAGTAACCAACCATACCCAAACACAAACTGATAAAATAATGCAAATTTACAGAACATACAAGAGAATGGGAAGACGGGCGGGGGAGGGAAATTCGAAGAACGGAGGAACGGAACGGTGCACTTTCGATCCCGCCCAAACTAGTCCCACACCGTTCCGGGCATCTCTTTAATGCGACGGTGAAAAACCGCGAGCTGAGCGATCGGCCATGATCCGTTCTTCTGAATATCATTTCTCTGAAGTTTTGCCGCCCCGATCCTGGTATTCTTTATGTTTGGAGGTAAGGCAGTTTGTTACAAGTGCGTACCCAGAGATTAGTACTTAAGAGATTATTTTCCTGATTCAGTCCCTTGTTTTAGTTTTAGTTGCTGATTTATCAATACTGTTGTCTTTTAAGGCTGTTTTGTTTTACTTTTTTGTTAAAATGTGTAAAATGATATCATGGCCTTAACCTTACCTTAGTTTTTCATTATTTGCATTTCTATAATAGATAAGTTCAAATTTTCAGCTCAAACCAATAGATTATTGCTTCTTAAATTCTAATACAGTCAATTAAATTGATTAATAGCTGATACCTTTTGATTTTGCTCACCTTGTCAACACAAGTATTCTACCGGCCTTTTTTGTTTTCTCTAAGTATTGCTTGATTCTCACAGTTTATCACTTATGCGTGTTCAGTTTCACCTAATTTATTAGTTGAGAAGGCGTATCATTAGAATTATTCTTTAGTTTTCTTAAAACTTCATCTACCCACGTTGTTGACTAAGTCCTTACATCTTACGAGTTCTTCTTAGAAAACATTTTCACTTATGTAGCGTGGATGTCTTTTAAGTTTCTAGTGGACAATTCGTTGTATCAGTGATTCGAAATTGATGTATCAACTAGCAAAAAAATGTATAACCGGAGTGAAGGTAATTTGGTGCGTCAGATTATGACAGTGTGTCCTGTTTTGAAATTGAAATTTTGGTGGAATTTAGGTCATTTTGTTAATTTGAATGTTGGTATTTTTTGCGTACTTGGTTCCGAAATCGGTAACTTCAGTGATCGTTCTTTATTTTTTCTGGTATTCTGCATTTTTTATATTTCGCTAGCTCCCTGTGATGGCCGATAGTTGTCAAATCAGGGATTACGGCCTACGGTCCATTATAAATCGGATCAAAAGGAGGATTGGTTAGTTATTTACAGCTATTTGAGAAACTTTAGGTTTTGTTTTGGAGCCTTCCAATTATGTCCTAATTATTATTATTTATTGAGTTTTGGCTCATTTATATTAATAAATTTGAATTTTAGAGTGTTTCCCTAATAAATATCGAAGTAGTTGGGAACAATGAGAAGTTTCTTGTCATTTCGCCCTCGGATTCCCAGTTAGTTGATCATACAGATAAGTCTGTATGTAATGTATGTCTTTATATTATTTTTGGTCTATATGGTGTGTATATGATTTATTTATGACCAAAACGGGGATTTAGGTATTTCCAATATCGCTGGATAACGGGCCACGTTATAACGATGGCCCGCCTATTATACTTTGTTTTTATCTTTTTTAATAAAATACCAACTAGGTTTTCAAGTAAAAAACTCTTATAGTGGATTTTTTTTTTTTAAATACTACTTAGCAAGGAGCTATGAGGCCGAATTTTAAAACTTATCGAGGTAAGGGTGAGCAGGGGTGGGCGATCCCTGGAAGCTTCTTACTACTTAAAGCTACAAGGCTCCTTTTGTTTTGCTTTTATTAGTTATTATTGAGGAGGGGAGCTGGTTTGTTATTGCGGATTCAAAAAAACTTCTTGAGACATGAAGCGGTTGAGACTAGAATATTTCTAATATTAAGTTACTTAGAGAAACTTTGTAAAAGGCTGTTTGAAACGTTCCTTGACAAGTTGCGATTTACCGTTAAAATGATAATAATTTTCAAGGTCAGGCTGGAACTCCGATAGCTGAATTAGCAATGACCTCTATCTTCAAATTTCGAAAGACAATGTCTTAAAAATAAATATATTCTCACAGGCTAATACATATATGAATTTATTCAGTTTCAGACTAAAATAAAAGTATATTGTTAGTACAATAAAATGATTATTTCAAATACACAAGTCCATAAATTGGAAGAAATTGACAATATTGGTCATATTGGTCGTACAGACAGTACACTGTCGTATAGACAGTGTATCCGTACAGATATTCAAATATTTGGGAGAAATAATTCATAAAAATAAAATGGTTCAGAAAAATCTGCATCTGAAGAAAAGCTACACTGGAAGGAAAGTTATGGCATCAATAAGAATATCTATGACAAGAAATGCTTAACTTAAAATCTAAAAATAAGGCATTGCATTGGCGAAACCGGAATGTCTATACGCAAGTGTGTATGTACCTAGTTATGAACTATAGTATAGATAATCTCGAATTACAAGAAAGAAAAATTTTGGTTCCTAAGCAACTAAGGAACATTGGAAATTAAAATGAAAGAAGGAAATATACCAGCACATAGAAAATATAATAAAACCGATAATAAGGAGATTGCTATTATATTTTTTGGACATGACTATAGGATGGATGACGAGAAATTGACAGAGTAGATATTCAGCTACCTTTATTCAGTAGATATTCAGCAGTGAGGAAAGAAAGGTAAATAAATAAAATTAGAGAAGAGGAAATTCTGGAAAGAGAAGTTTTTAAAAATAAGGATTTGAGAATAGAGGGATTACAAGGAAGGAAAAACGGAGACAAAGCCCAAAGTGGAGTGAGGAAAGGAAAATAATTCATGGGGAAATGGTGGGGGAGCATTAGAGAAAACAACAAGGAAGAAAAAATTTAAAATGATAAGTAGTCCCTAGTAGACATAAAAAAAAAAAAAATAAATAAAATAAAAAGAATATTTTTGTTAATAAAGAAGCATAAAAGAACTAAAACGGTAGGTTATATTCATTCGCTAATATAATCAGTTTCCCGCCTATATTTTGCAAAGGCAAATGGAAAATAGGCAAAAGGCCTATATTTTTTCTAAGAGAAAATCTGTTAGGCTATTGAACATCCAATATTTATTTTTTGGCTTCGTAGTTTTCTTTAAAAGTTTCCAATATTTAAAGGAAAACAATCGAGATGTGATAGACAAATATCATGGTCTTTAACTTGTTTTATGGATAAATAAAAAATTTCTTTATAGTTGCTTGACGATATCCATTGGAGACTCTCCAAGCACTAAAATTAAAATCTATGTTATTGAAGAATCTTTATTCTTAAGACAATATTAAAAAATGTTTGCTTTAATTTATCTATTTCATAAAATATCTAATATACAGTTGAGTCTCTATAATCCTATACATGTTAGACCGAGGTATGTATTACGAAGGTTAGTCGGATTACCGAGGTTTCAATAAAAACGTGCACTTATAGGGAAGACAGTCAATATTTATATATTTATTAAGATAGGTCTATGAGTACACATTTATACATATTATATTAAAAACATTAATAAAATATTTTATCTTTTATCATATATCTATACGCACGTATATATATATATATATATATATATATATATATATATATATATATATATATATATACAACAGAACAACAGAGAAAAGTAAAAATCAAACAATTACAGAAGGCCAATATTTACTCTGACAACTTTTTCTACTTCCACCGGGTTCGGGCATAATAAAACTGTAGGAGCTTTAAATGCTTCAAAAACGATAGAGTAATCAAAAAGTATGTTTTACTGTGGAGATCAATAATTCACGTATAACAGGCGATTAGAGAAAGAGACAGTTCAACTTTCCATCTCCCTCGTACACATCGACGGTAACAAGAACGTTTCATCTACAGACCATCACAGTGTTCGACTACTGGACTCGTCGGACTGGCGAGTGTCGGATTATAGAGACGCATTTGTTTGCTGTATTTACAAACAAAACCTTTATGTTGAATGTTTGAACATCATTTGATTTATGAATTGTCGACTTTCTGTATAAATTGATTGATTGATTTTTTTTTTCAAAATAGAAGAAAAAAAATTAATCCTTGTTTCATAATGAACAAAACAGAACGAAAGACCAAAATGAATCGTCATTAGGAAAATAATTGAAAAATAAAGATTATTAATGCAATAAAGATACATTTCCACGATCGATCATAGGTTATACAAAGAAGAACGATTTCTCTTGTGTGTAATAGCGAAGTCAAATATGAACTGCCGTTTGTCGAAACATGTGTAAAGACAAATTAGCTTATTAGCTGTTTCGTTCCAAGCGGGTGATGCAGTGTCTGTAACTTGCGGTAGAGAATTTATGTCGGAGATAACCCAAGCCGCAGCCCCGAAACTTTAATTAAAGTCCTGCCTAACCTTAAGGAAGTGATATAGCCCTGGGAGAAGTATACGTATTCCACTTACCAGTCTACGAGAAAGAGTACTTTCTTTTTATTAATGGCTGAATTAGCTATTAAGTTCTAAATTATATCAGTTTATATGTTTCAGCCACCTCTCCACCACGTAGAAGCTTTCAGCATCAAAGTGTTACGGAATGAGACGTCTTCCGGCAACAAAAAAAAACTTTTGAAGCAATAGGGTGCATAGAAACTAAATACCTGGCGAGAACGAGGGAAGAGAAATGATAATTAGTTAACCAAGAGCGATTTGCGATAATTATATAAACCATTATGGCAGCTGTTTTATAATAACTAAAATCTAAATTTAAATAAATTAGTATGCCCGATTAAAAATATTCATTAAGTATATCTTCATATAAGTTTCCTTACTTATTGGACAGCACTACAGCCCGGGGTGGGCCTTGGCTTCCCTTACATCAGACCACTGCCCTCTGCACAATGCCTTTCTCTTCCAATTTGGTGTTCCCGATCTACGCAAATCTTTTATGTCATGCAATCATCGCCGTCTCGGGCGACCTCTACTTCTTGAGCCTTGCATAGGGGTGAACAAGATCTTCTTTCTTGCATTCTATCATCTGGCATTCTCATTATATGCCCTAACTATTCTATTCGTCTCGCCTTTATGAAATTAACGATGTCACATTCGCCGGACAGCTCATATAGCTCAATATTTTTTCGTACTCGCCATTCTCCCTCGTCAAGAACAGGCCCATAAGTTTTCCTGAGAACTTTCCTTTCAAATATTGTTAACATTTTAATAGTGACACTGCATAGGGTTCATGCTTCCGAAGTGTACGTCACAACCGGTCTCACTAACGTTTTGTACAAATTTACATTTGTTTTTCGTGACAATAAGAAAGAATGGAAAAGTTTAATATTGGCGTAATAGACGCGGTTATCGGATAATTCTTTTATCGATCTCTGCAGTTATTTTATTTTCTTGATTAATCTCCGCCCCTAGATAAGTAAACGTTTTACTCTTTTGAAACAATATCCTTCCATTTCTATGTTTCTGTCAATCGTTGAATTGAGATTTGGACTGACATACATATGCTTAATCTTACATTCATCGACAGTGAGGCAAATTTTCTCTCTTTCTACTTTTAACGCTTGAAATGTCTCACGCAATGATCGAATATTTCTTGCTACAAGACATATATCATATGCATAAGCGAAGATTTGTTTCGAGGAGTAAATTATGATGCCTCTAACATTTAGCTTGTTCATTATACTGTGAAGGGCCATGTTGAAGAGTGTGGCAGATAATGAATCTCCCTGTCTTACCAAGACTGAGATCCGTAAGGCATCACTGACAAAACCGTTGAAGAGTACTTTCGCGTTGCTGGTATTTATTCATAGTCACTTTTACTAATCTTATTAATTTGTTTGGGGTGTGAAAATCCCGCAAAGCACTAATTAACTTTTCTCTTATTACGTTATCAAACGCCCGACCATATTCAATAAATAGCAGATGGAGGCCAGTTCCGTACTCCCTGCATTTTCCAAAGTTTGTCTCATTACAAAAACCTGATAAGCAGTACCTCTTCTTCGCCTAAGTCCACACTGTTATTCTCCAAGACTATTTTCGATGAAGTCGCCAGGCATTTCAGGGTAGCTGGAACACGATTTCTCCATCCCCTTGACCGTTAGCCTTAACCACCACGCGGGCTAACCTCGATCCTACCTTCATCACCACGTGGTCTCACCTCGACCTAACCTTAACCATCGGGCCACGCCCCTTTCTAGTCAAGTGATCCAGTCACGTGGCCCACGGCGCCTTCTGAACTATGCTCCGCCCACACGTTTACCTTGTCACGTGATCCAGGCACGTCAACCACTGCGCCTCCTGGTCTATGCTCCACCTAAAAGTTTTAGTCCCATAAACCAGTCACATGACCCATGTCGCATTCCAGCCTACGCTCCGCCCACAAGGGCCATGTCCTTTTTTAGTCATGTGACCTTTGGCGCCTTCTGACATATGCTCCATCCACAAAGTTTATCCCCTCCACCCATTGAAGGGTCAGGTACCGACCTTATAGAGGCTGAGTGAACCCGGCCTTCCTTTTGTTTTTCTGACGTTTGGGATACTTAAGGTTTGAAAAGGCTGAGTGTGGCCGGCCGTCATTTTGTTTTTTTTCTGCGACTTGAGAGACTTGAAGTTTTGTATATGCTGAATGTGCCCGGGCGCCATTTTATGTCATACACCGCCATCTCCCCTCTCCCCCTTCCTCCTCCTGCAACTTGGAAGAATTAGGGTTTTGATGAAGATTCAGGTTCCCACCCACCTTATAGAGGATTAAACACCCACAGCTCCACGCTCCATCCTTCAAGACATGACATGTTGCTCTGGAGACGATATAGAAATATCTAATAAATCGTTATCATTTCATGAAAGAAAACAAACAATTTGAATTATGAAGCTATGGCCTTGTCATGGAGCTAATGCCTTCCGTTAAATTTTTATTTTTTCGGAGCAATATTGAACATTTTAGATTGATTGGAGTTGATTACCAAAAGATTTTGGAATCTTATAGAAGTCCAGCTTCCGTCTCTTAATAAAAAATAAATATCAATCTAATAGAAATAAATAAAATCAAGTCGGTGGTTGATATATTAACCAATAAACACACGTCTTCAAGGCGACAGGAACTAGGAAAAATGTCCCATAGACGAGGCCTGATGGTATTCTTCGAAGAAAGTGAGATCAGCATTGCGCTCTAACTACCTGATTTTTCTATCAGCTAATCATTTTTCACAAATTGTATGAAAAAAGAATAGAAGATAATATGATTTTGACAGTCGCGTTGAACTAAAGATTTTCATGGGATATTGTATAAAATTAAATAAATTACAAACAAGGTGGACAAATAAATATAATATGCCAATATTACATTCTTTACGCTTCATTTAAAATGTGAAAATTGATCCTTGTTACGTACGTAATCTTTGTTGATTAACTGTTTATTCTAATTATCATTTATTTTAATTTGGGTGTCAATAAATATGTATTCCGAAGACTTGTCCACCCTATCGAGATTGCATTCCTCACTAATCTACATTCTGCTTTGTTAGAAAGTATCGATACAATTTTTCACAGGGGTAGCTAGAACATTATCGGACAGCCTGTTGATGTAATCAACGATTGTTTTGTATGCTACAAGGAATTACCGGGGATGAGGACTGATCCGATTTTAACGGTCTCATCTCCAGCATTCATCCATCACCCAGCTATTGTCCAATGTGCCGAATGCACTGTTCCAGTCTGTATTTAACTATGCAGCGGAAATCTGGAAAAATTAGGTGTTGTTCAATTCCACGCATGCGTGAAAGCTCAATGCCATTGATATAGAAGGTTTCAAAGGCTGAGCCAATCTCATCAGACAGACAGTGAGGCGTGCATTCAGTTCCGTTGGGTATTGGGAGAAAAAAACTGAAGTTAAAATTTGAAAGTTTTATTGCGATAGTGACCAGTATCATTTCTCCGCCGTTTCCAACACTATAGTCCCGTTAATAATACCTTAATATCAGATTAATACTTTTATATTGAACAGATTACATTATATTAACATATAATTAACAAATCACGAATCGCAAGAGTTTAGTTTTAAATAATCAACAAAAATATTGAAAAATATAATAACAATAATAATATATCGTTAATAATTATTTAAAAAATTATGAAATTTCTGATCAACGAAATGTTATATCTATAATATATAAATAGTATACATATTGTGTTATTATATATATATATATATATATATATATATATATATATATATATATATATATATATATATATATATATATATATATATATATTATTATATATTATATTATTATATTTAATATTTTATTTGTAGAATACTTGTATTCTATTGTACGTACCAATTCGCGAACAAAACTGGTTACCGTGTTTCAAAATATTGCTAATATCCGAATGTAATATTATACTTTTGATAGTATACAAAAAAAGTTGAAATATTTAGAGTATTAAGAGTGGGCAGGTTGAACTTAATTAGTTCCAATAGATCTATTCTAGTCTGTCAAGTTTCGATAACAGCAAAGACATATTTAACAATTTGTTGATCAATTTCGATCCAATCATGAAGTTTGCTCCCTCAGTTTAACAGTTTGGTTAAAAGTCAAATGTCACAGGAAGGGATAAATTAGCTTTCAGAAAGTGGATTTGAGATTGAAGTTGAAATTTGTTAAATTAAATTCATTAATAAATTTCAATAATTAAATTCATTAATTTTATGAAATACCTTTAAAATAAGTTAATATTTATTCCGTTCCAAATTATAATTAATTTATACTGGAAGATTATAGTGCTGCAGCGGTGTGCAGCATATAATTGTACCTAAATGTAATATTTCGTCTGTAATAACTTCAATTTTAAACAAATTTTTTATAGCGTGTACAATTAATTGAATTCATCATTTTAAATAAATTAATATTTTATTGCAATCTTTCATTACATTCATTTTGTCAAGCAAATGGCTTGAATTCAAATTCTACACCCAAAAATACATAAACTGACAAAACTATGAGCCGTCCATTGAATTTCCCGTGTAAGTTGGAGCCGATGTCCAAGGAACTAACTCCTGGCTTATCATTTTTTTGGGCTCCTGGCTTCCTAGCATCTCTCTACTTCATCCTTCGTTGGCTTATTTCTCCACTTCCTTCAGCTTCTTGGTCTTTCCTTTTTCTTTTCTCACTAAAGTGACCCTCTAATATTTTCCTCTGTATCATTTCACCCTCCGATTACATGTCCTAACCATGCCAGCCTATTTGCTTTGATACAGTTTCTTCTTAACACTCTCAGGTCGGAACTTTCACTGCGATCATCTTGGGACAAGCCTCAAATATCTGCTTCATGGCTTCCTACTGCTTAATTTATTTGCTGAGCTTGGTAGATATCTTTTATCGAGTGTTCTCCACGTGTTCCTCTCCCGAAACATTTCAAATGCTCATTTGAAAGATAATCTAATTATCTGAACTGTAAACCAAAGTGATAGGTAAAAGTCCTGTGAAAGGAACGACCAGATATTTTTGAAATATTACTATTTGGAAATAATAAACCATTATGTAATAATTGGCAGCGTTTTTATACGGCAAATGATACTCGGCACCTATTACAGTTATCATTAATTCTTTTCTAAAATTTTCTATGCCTTTATCAATGACCGTATGCATTTGACTTTTCCATCTTTCCACAGACACAAAATCAATATTGAGTTTACAGCCCAAACTATCGGCTAATTTTATCCATTCGTTATACCGCTATTATTTTTGTTTTTTATATCTTCTAGTGCTAGAATTTTTAGTAATCGGCAATTATCATATTTTAAAATTTTTATTATGTAATTCACATGCAATTAAATAATTTAATTGAAATTATAGTATCCCTAGAGTTTCACGCCATAGCACTTAACGGATCTTATCGTGGGATTAGTAATGGCGAAACTTCTACAAAAATTAAATATAAAAAGAGAAAATAAAATCGTATTTGTCGCTAAAATTTTGATCAAGATAAATTCCTTCATAAATGCTATACAATATTCCTGTTAATACAAACAAGTTAAATCACGGTTTAAGCCAAAGAAATTATCGGACACTATCAATGTGGATTTAGACGGAAACGGTCAACTATCGATCAAATATTTTCTTAATTAGTGTAGTTCATCAACTTTATATCGATTTCAAAAAGGCTTATGATCCCATTGGCCGCCAGAGGCTGTATAATATTTTGATTGAGCAGGGAATACCGAAGAAGCTAGTGAATTTCTTTGGGATGTGCATGATCAAAGCATTCAATAAAGTTATAATCGGTAATCATTTTTCGTAAATGTTTGAGGTTCGCTAACAAGGTTATTCCTTTCACGTGTCCTATTTAATTTAGTACTAGAGTATGTCATTAGAAAGGTGATACGTACCGAAAAAGGTTTAAATCTGGGTGGTAAAATATCCGTGCTTGGGTTTCCAGGTGATTTGGTACTGTTGAGGGAAGACGCGGAAACTATAAAACTAAATACAACGTTGATGAAAGCCGGTAAAGAAGTAGGTGTCGAAATAAATAAAAATAAGACGAAATATATGGTTAGCAGCAGAAGCGGCGGTGATTTTGGTGAAATAAAAGAGGTATGTAAGAGGGTATTCGTTTGAAAACGTTGAGAAACTTTAGTATTTAGGGTCAAAGATAACTAGTTAAAGATAAAAAGGCTTAGTTCGTGCCTTTTGTACTGATACATAAGAGTGAGAATTTGCAAAGCTATTATCATTCCTACTGTTCTACACGGGTGTCAAACATGGCGCGATAAATTTGAAAGAAGAACAACGCCTTAAGGTATTTGAGAATAAGTTATTGCGTGGAACATTTGATCCTAAAAAGGAAGAGTCCACTAGAGAATTTGGGAGATTTCACAACGCGGAATTGTGGAGCACGTACTATTAATATAATTGAAGTGATTTCATCACTTTATAACATCACGACGAGAAGTGGGAAAAATTGTCGATTTAGTGGCCAAAATTCTATAACTCTTGATTAAAAGACAATAAACAAAAAGTTATTTTTTCATTTATGAGCATGGGATGCCCTCTATTAGCGAGAGTGAAACAATATATACGGGGTGTTGTCGGGCATTTGAAATTAATTTTTTTCTTAATTATTTCATCACTTTATTTTAGATAAAACAGTTTATTAGGTATAGGACCAACGAATGGGGTAGAAATGAACTAATATCCTTTTTTATAGAGATTTCTACGTATATAATTGCCTTTTTCAGGTTTACAATTTACAAGGTTTATAATTTACTACGTTTACAAGATTTATAAATAATTATTATTTCAAGAAAAAAAAAATTTAAGTTAGCAATATGCAATTTTTTTATTTATTCGAAATTTATCGTGTGTACGAAAAGTATAAATGACAAATAAGATAACTTGAGGCATATTTTAGGCTTCTGTCTAAGTTAATGGTCTAAAAATTTATTATTATATATATTTTTTTTATTATTATATATATATATTTTTTAATAACTGATATATTTAATACGGTAAAAGTTACATTGTAATTGTTATTTAATGTTTTTACAGACATTTCTAAAATATAGTAAGTGTAATAAAACAAATAATTAAAAAAATAAAACAAAAATTTTAGGTGGCAACAGATGGTTTTAATTTTTTTCACAGTAGTAGATGGTCTATGGTATTAAAGTACTATGATACAATATGAACGATAAAATGCGATCAATCAGTGCTATATAGATTTGTAGATCTGAAGTCCTATTTTTAAACATTACATATATTTTTAGGCCATTAACTTAGGCATAAGCCTAAAATATGTCTCAAGTTATCTTATTTGTCATTTATAATTTTCGTACACGCGATAAATTTCGAATAAATAAAAAAATAGTATATTGTTAACTTAAATTTGTTTTTCTTCAAATAACAATTATTTATAAATCTTATAAACGTAGTAAATACCTGAAAAAGGCAATTGTATACGTATAAAGCTCTGTAGAGGAGGATATTAGTTCATTTTTTCCTCTTTTGTTGTTCCTATACCTAATATACTGATTTATTTAAAATAAATTGATTAAATAATTAAGAAAAAAATTAATTTCAAAGGCCCGGAAACACCCTGTATATAATTTGTTTCACTCTCGCTAATAAAGTAGATTCTATGCTCATAAATGACAAAAGATTTTTTTGTAATCGTGTTTTAATCGAGTTGTTGAATTCTGGTCACTAAATCGACAATTTTTCCCACTGTGCGACGGTTGAAATGGGCTTGTAAAGTTGTTGGGCTGTAGTAAACAAGGGAATTCCTAAAAACGTAATAAACGCTGAGCCGATTCGTAAATGTCCAAGGGGTAGACCGAAACGTAGGTGGGATGATTGCGTTAAGGGTTCTTACGTTTCTGGGTTTGGGCGGAGGTTTGTAAACAGCGATTGGTGGTATCGGCATCGAACCTTCAGGCTCGCAAAGCCTTTTATTATTATTATAACATTTAAATAAAGTCAACTTAGAAATCATCGTATGAATTATTTGTGTTGGAATGATCCCTTTTTCAGGGGAAGTACTGAGGCAATAAAAAAAGGAAGGTATCGTTTGGAAAAGATTTTTGCTTAGAGTATGTAGGTTTACCCAAAATAGTTGTAGATACTGCCAGTATTTTTAAATTAATTGATTCTATTAATGAAATTTGAAAGTTTATCAAACGATGTTCCTGAAAATACAGGAAGTTCAAATGAGAAACTTAAAACAGCGCATAAATCCAATATATATATATATATATATATATATATATATATATATATATATATATAATAACGAATATATAAAACAAACGTAGTATTTAAAAATCGTTTATTTGTATCATTGCTTGTGGACCTTATTTGTGTAATTTTGATTTTAATTATAATATTTTGGTAAAAATTTATATGGAAAATAGAAATAAGTCTGATTTACAAATTATTTTTTTTTTTATAAATCTAACAGCTACATTAGCAGTCAACGTTAACAACGAATTCGAAATATCAGAATATTTTACTATCGAATATTATTTCTTCGATAGCGAAATTGCCTAACTCATGCAATACTTTTTTTTTATCTCACAGTTTTATTTTTTATTTCTCTTTTAGTGCCATTACAGGCCTAAAATATTATCGTATTATTTAGTGGAAAGAAAAGTATTTGATTCCCTGTACGAAGCACTTAACTTAGTTAAACAACTTGCCTGCGGAACTTGGAAGTGAAGAAAGTCCGAAGTTGACCTAAGCTGAGATACTGGTCTTACTTTACTCAGACCTTTGCGCCGAAACCGACTCCTTTTTTAAACTTTGTCATTTTAAGCCATTCATTAAAAATCCGAAATTTTCTATTTATTTTGTCTGAATATAAAAAAAAAAAAAAAAAAAAAAAAAAAAAAAAAAAATATATGATAACATTTATAAAAAATAAAAAATATAATTTTGCTTTTATTTATTATACATAACAAATTTCTCAAACTCAGGTTTTTGGTAGTATTGCATTTTATATTCTTAGTATAAACATCTCTTTCTCTCTACTATGCTCAAGATTTATATTGCAATAAAGTAACAAATCCGTTGGAAGAGAAATGAAAAACTAATCTTGAGTCAAATAGATTTGATAAAATAGAATTAAATACATTTCGTTAATCAAACCTTACTTCATTCCACGTCAGTTGGCATGAGAATGAAAACAAATTTAACATGCCTACTTTTCGTACGTAGGAAAACTAAGGAAATATTAAATTGGTATACACGGTGCGTTCTTGCGAAGCAAGAAAAAAAAATGGTGATGTGAAAATAATTTCTATTTTATTTTCATTATTTCATTATTTCGTTGTTATAATTTTTTTGACATTTGTTATTTGGATTTTGTCATCTTATAATAGCTTAGATTATTGGAATTATTATAATCCAAATGATACAATAATCTTCTTTTATTGCAGGTATTTAATAATCTTTAAAATATTTTTTAAGCATAATTAATCAATTGACAAATAGACAAAAAAAAAGTAAATAATCATTTGGGCAAACCTGTACCTGAGAAAGCTATTTAAGCATTAGTATATTATTTATAATTTAAGTAGATGATTGTTGGGGCCATAAGTAAAACTCATAATAATTTATGTAAGTCAGCTCACATTAAAACAGTGTAATATACTTTTACAAGAATTTTCGATCTAATTTGTAGGTCTTCAAAGTTAAAGAGAACAAGATACGAGAATAATAAGACAGAGATGGATAAATAAAGTAGGATTTCATGAGAGGATATGTAAATATATAGAATGGCATACAAAAAAAAAAATTAAAATATAGAAGTTATACAAGAAAAAACGATATAAAATTTGAAATTGTAAATGAAGTTATATGCTATGGTGAAGGGTAAGGAAATGCAAGGGAGAATGCAAAAGGGAACCAAGCCTCAAGTTAGCATCGAATAAAAAGAAGGAGATGGCAATAGAAGCGTATAAAGTAAAAATGAAAGAGAGGTATAACACCTTCAGAACAAATTACGTAAATTGAAAATTATATCTAATAATTACTCGTTTTTTTTTATAACATATGCAGTAAGTTGATAATCATTAACTATTTGTTCACTACTATAAATTCAGACTTGGCCGAATTCCGTCGAGTAGCTAGAAATTTATTGCATCAATTTTTGATAATTACTTTTCATTTATAAATAATTACATATTTGATGGTGGTTTTTAGAATGTTTTACAAAACATTTCAGAATATTTTACTAGATTATAACAGTGCAGCACATGTACTTAAATATTTCCTCAGTAACGGCAAAATGGCTTCTAACGAAAGAACCCTTATAAATTCTGCTTCCGTTAGAAATACTCATTTGGTTTTCTACTGACAATCACGTACGTTTCTTCATGTTTATTTCTCGCTTTTTCTTTTCCCTTTTTTTTATCTCTCATCTATTATACTTCTCTTTCCTTTTTATGTATACTACTTTATAATTTTTCGTATTCGCTCATTTAATTCTACTAAATACATTCTTCTCTTTTCTATTATTCTCAAATCGTTCTTCTTAGATTACATGAAGGACTATTTTAGCCCGATACGTCGGCACACATTAAACAGTACATTACATCTCTATTTATTTCATTTCTGACCGCACCCCTAACCATCATCTCCAAGGTTTCATCTATGGTCAGCAATTTTAAATTTTAAATCAATTTAAACTTGTTAAAAAAAATTATTGGACTTTTTCTGGCAATCGATTTTTTAAATTCATTTTATTTATACATCGTATATTTTCCATTTACTTGGAAATTCTACTATTGAACATGTAAGGCAATCTGGAAAGAATACTTAGACATACACGTTTTCCTGTACACAAGAAGAAGGTCTGAGAACAATTTATCAAGAGGAGCAGCCGAGCAGTGACATTGACGAAGCTTCCCCTGGGCCCTTCTCTCTTTTATGGGACTAGACAGGTTATATTTCATCCTAGAGGGATGGACAATGCTAACTGCTGCAGTTGTTTAAGGGGAGAATCTACACCTGGCTTTATTATTAATGAGTAAGAAATGTAGCATAATAATAATTAGGTATATAGAAGCATTCAGATTTAATTGTTTTATTTCATTTATTTTTTTTGGGGGGGGGGGGGGATAAACCCTCAAACTGATAAAGTCGGCCTCAACGCAACATACCTGCATATTACGCACAGAAAGAAAAAAATGTATTCAAGGAATAAGTATATACCAATTATATAAGATTAAGGGGGTCACGGATAGAGGTAAACAAAAGTACCTTTTTCTGAAAAACGATTGAAATTCACATTGCTCCAGGGGGTGCAAGCTGCATTAGGGTATGATTTCAAGCTAATTGGTATATAAGATTTGATGAGAAAGCGTACGATGTTCCGTAAATTCCAAGTATTTTCCATTTTATACAATATATAGAAATATAAAAAGAACTTTATTCTGGGACAAAGTCTCTTTAGAATAACAAATATGTATAAAATAATAAATTTTATATTATCAAAATTATTTAAAACGAAATAATTGATTTTTAGAGCTTTCTGAAGGATCCATTGAATTATATATAATGAGAACAGTATGCTTCTACGGAGTGAAGTATATTAACAGAATTTTTTTATTCGAAAATGGTGTCAGATCAGGTTATCATGCATATATTATCATGTAGATTTGGTTATTATGGGCATAAATATCTATTATTAAGATATTTGGGGTATAATTTGGGGGTATCGGTGAAGGTTCATAAACTACGTGATTTGCTTTAACCGTGTTGTTCTTTCCTGTTTTAGAGCCAACTTTATCCATAGAAAAACTCAATTTTCTTTATTTGGTTATTAAATTTGTTTATGCGAACTTTGTAAGATAATGCAATGTTTATATGCATTAAAAAGAAGAAATTCCCCTCTTTCTCTACTTAATACATGAGGGGAAATAAATATAAATGACAACTAACAGTAATTATGCTTAACTATTACATCATATACTGAATTAATTATAGGAAATAATGAGAATTTAAAGTATCATTGGTAAGGCCGCCTTCAGCTGAGCCCTAAATAATACCCTCCCACTCAATATTCCGTTTCTTCTAGTTTTGTCAATAATAGTAATATATGCATTAAGGTATTTTGAAAACAAAACTTACTATTATACTATAATAACTTCTAAGGCAATGCAATAGTTGTTTATATGTATTGAAAAGAAGAAATTCCCCTCTTTCTAACGATTGCAAGAGCTTTGATATCGGATACACGAAAGGCGAGATACAAAGCTTCAAACAGAAACGTAATTTTGTGGCTTTCATTTTTTTGTTATTTTATTGTTTTCGATGATTAAGGCTTATTGGTGTGCAGAATAAAAATTTTCCATTATTTTTGGCGTGACAAATCTATGAGGCTGGTTTACTTAATAATTTAAAGACTTTTTTTAAAATTTATTTGATCAAAAATCAATTATATTTTAATACTTTTTCCTTTAATAAAAATTTGAAAAATAAATGTTTTGCATTAAAAACCATGTTAATATAATTTGTTTAATCTGATATACAAGATGAAGCAGTTTCAGTATGTTTTATTAATTTTTTCTCTCCTCCTAGGATCCATTGGTTGAAATGATTGCATATGTGTCTACTATTTTTCAATGTAGAATCACTAAAAAAATTTGATTGAAATCGGAGACGGACACATCGTGAACTCACCTTCTTAAGGACTTTAGCTCGAACAAACACAATATATGAGAAACGACCTAGCAAAACTCATAGTGGCTTTTAGTCTATTAGCTGTAGCATTCAATTGGCTCACTTCTGTGGTAAAGTCCGCAATGATGTCGTTTTTTGCTCAGATTACGAATATCATAATCCGAAAATCGAAATCGGTAGCTTTATTATGATTTTAGCCAAAATAAACTGTAAAGAATTTTTTTTTTGTAATTCTTTTTTCAGGAAATATGCATTTCATCGAGAAAAAAACTACAAGCAATAGTTGTTTCTATTAACATTACCTATAAAAAATGTCTAATTACACTTAAAGCTAAAACTAACGGCAACGCACCTACGGAGCATCAAACCTATGAAATTTTTGGTATTTTAAGAAAAAAAACCCTCTGTAAGTGGGTGTACTTTTTCCTAAAAATATGCATTTTATCAAAAAAAGTTTCTAACAAAAATTGTTCAGCTTAAAATCGCCTACGAAAAAGGTTCTGGTAAATCTTAAGGTAAAATTAACGATAACGGTTCAACGGAGCTTCAAACCTCTGGAATTTTCACGCCGAGGAAAAATCAGGGGAAAACCTGCAAAGGCCTCATAGACCATACAGAAACTATCTGAGAATAATCATTGGAAACTCCAAGCTGAAAGAGCATACATCATAATTTAATATATTATAATGAGGATTTAGGAAATGTAATTAGACATTTTTTGTACTTAATTTCTAAGGGGGGCAGCATTTGTTTGAAACAGTTTTCGATATGCTGAGGCCGACTTTCGCGAGGCAGCAATATTCATGCAAATAGGATGTCAGCAATCAAATAGGATGTCAATTTTTTTTCAACAAACAGTTTATCTCACTCTGCAACTTTCGGTTAAAATGTATAGGGAATTTAAAAAAAAAAAGTCTTTAAATTGTTGAGACTAATCGAATGATCCGTAATCCCCAAATGATAGAGACAAGAAATAAATCTTTTTTTTTTTTAATTATCGGAACACGTCATGTACTGCACGAATATTCACCACTACACACACAATGGCTAATCCGTCTGTGCATATTCGGGTTAAAGTATTCTGAATTGGTTAATTTATCTGATATGCAAAAATTACTTGAAATTGAACGCACAAAACTCTATTATAATTGTGGGTTTTTTTTTTTTTATCTCATGCTTTCATTCAGCTCACTTTATGCCAAAAGCCGAACCGAAACGTTAAAATGAACATAAAATTTGTGCTAGAGGGGTTAAATTATCGGTGGTGGCTACTTGGAAGAGGTTATTAACGCCTGACCAAGAGGAGATGAGCAGCTAACTCGGTTAGCTAGTAGCTGCTAGCTCGGATAGTCAACAATATCCACCGAACCAAGACACCTATCAACAAATTTTATTTTAACTAATATCTATAATTTATTTATTATTTATTTTTATGTTGAGTAATTAAACAAACTTTAAAGTTCTTTTTTATTTATTAAATTAGCCAAAAGATGGAGGCAATCCTCAGACAAAAATATATGTATAAAAATGAAAAAACATGTATTATAAATGAAAAAAATGGTATCTGAGACTCCACTGGTTGCAGAGTTACAATGCATCAAACATCGCTACCTCGCGATTGTCGGCCTCAGCAGCAAATCCTTTCCCTTGAACTCGTAACAACCGGTCTCCGGTATTACCGGTATGTATAATAATTAGCCACCTGATATATGACACATGTACAATGCATGAATTTCAGAAGCATGAAGATAAGAATTGCGGTAAAACATTCTTAAGTTCATTGATAAGATGCTTCTGAAATACATTCATTGTGCATATGTCATACATGAGGTGGTCACTTATTATACAAATACCGGAGACCGGTTGTTACGAGTTTACGAGTTGGATGGTATATTTCTATCATACAGCAGTATAAACATTATTAGTTTCATTATTTTTCACTCAGTCCCTTTTGGAATATTCTGCATTAAAAGTTGGAGAAAATGACTTTTTATTTGAAAATTAATATAATTTATAATTATATGAATGAAAAATAATGTAATCTACGCTTTGGAAACTGGACCATAATACAAGTTTATGCTCCCACAAACGACGCTAGTATTCTAGATAAAGAGCTGTTTTGTGGAGACCTAGAGCGTATGATAACTAAGAACAAAAATAATAGCAGGAGTATCTTTATTATAGGGAGCCTAAATGAACGGACAGGCAACGACCACATGAGAGCATATGGCGTTATGGGTCTACATGGAGGCGAGAGTGTAAAGAATGATAGCGGACACCGATTAATTGGGTTTTGTGTGGACAATGACATGCTCATAGTGAATTCATTTTTTTCCGCAGAAGTAGGTGCATAATATCACATTCACAGCCACTGAAGGAAATGTAAACAGCGTTATTGATTATTTCATATACGGTCGTGACATCAGGAGGTTTTTCACCGATGTGAAAGTTATTCGCGGTGTAGAAATAGTATAAGCCAAAAGAATACCCCTGAATTAAGGCGAAAAGGCTACAAGACACTCAGGTAAAACAGACATATGAAGATGAATTACGCCGAAGATTGCAGGAATCGGAAGCGAATGCAAGCCAGGATGATGTCTGGAAGCATATAAAAGGTGGTATCTTAGAGTCAGCTTCACTAGCCTGTGGAGTAAATCGGATATCTATGAAAGGCAAGCGTAACTGCATGGTAGAGCGAAGAATTAAAAGTACTGGTTACTGAGAAAAAAGTTGCAAGGAAGGATTACTGCAGCAACCGAACCCCAGAAAAATGGCAAACATATGTATTAGCTAAGAATAGAGCCATGAAGGCGGTAAAATTAGCGAAAAAGAGGAGAATTCAGGGAGAAAATATAAAATTGTTCTAGAAGAAAATTAAAGCATTGAGAGGCCGAAAAAGCAAAGAAATATTAAGAATGAACAAGGGAAAATGGTCTCTGAAGATAAGCGCATTCTAGAGGTATGGAGGAGACATTATGAAAAGCAATTCAGAAATTAATATATGTATTCTGTGAACAGTCAGAATGAATGTTGAAACGAGGTTGAGCTTGATGAGATGATTGAAAAGATAAAGACCGGGGAAGCCCCAGGACGAGATAATATAGTTGGATAATTTGTGAAGTATGGTGGGATGGATCTAGTAAGATCTCTACAAATACTTTTTCAGAAAGCATGGGACGAGAAGAGGATTCCTAGAGAATGGGAACATAATGTAATTATTCCCATTCACAAGAAAGGCAGCTAGGCTGAATGCTCCAACTACAGACCTATATGCCTATTGCCAGTGATATACAAAATGTATACGTCCGTCCAAGAAAATAGACAAAGACCTCTAGTAGAACCGCTAATAGGAGAGGAACAAGCTGGTTTCAGACCTGTACGTCAGACACAAGATCACATTTTCTCCCTGAGAAATATATTACGAAAATCTAAGAATAGGGAAAAAAATGTGTACCTCGCCTTCCAAGACCTCCAAATAGCATTCGACTCCATCCCAAGGAATAAAATATGGGCAGCACTAAGAGCCAAAAACGTTCCAAGATGCCTAGTTGTAGCCATTAAGTACATATACCAAGACCCTAAAGGAATTGTCAGGTTGAATGGACAAGAATCTAGATATTTTAACATAGCTAGGGAGGTCAAAGAAGGGGACAGTCTAAGCCCCTTGCTATTGATATTGTATATGGACGAAATTACAGCAGTCTGCAAAAGACGAACTGATAGGACGCTTCGGGGATGAAGAAATCTACTTCCCGTTGTGATCCAGTTTCATCTGAATGCTGAAGATATTGTCCTCATTGCGGACTCCGTGGAGAAGCTGCAGCAGACAGTAACGGGATGGCACGAAGAGCTCCGGAGAAAGGTATGCTTATTAGCAGCAGCAAGAGCAAGATCCTACAGGTAGGAAGAGTACAGGAAGATGTCCAGGTGAATCGTAACGGAGAAAATATGGAAGTAGTCACTCAATTCGCCTTCCTGGGAACAGTTATGGATGGATCTGGGAATGTGGATCCGGAAATTCTACACAGGATAAGTAAGGTGAGCTCGGCCTACTACCAGATGTGCCATGCTGTGATCTGGAAGCGAGAAGTAAGCAAAAATGTCAAACTCCATATTTTTAAGTCTGTGTACCTGCCTGCACTTCTTAATGTCGCTGAGAGCTAGGTATTGACAAACAAACAGGAGAGTAGAATGATGGCTGCGGAAATTAGGTTCCTCCGAAGGATTGCGGGGAGAACAATAAGATATTGTGTCCGCAATGAGAGGATCAGGGAAGAACTAGGAGGTCGTCTCGACAAAGGAGGTCCTAGATACTCGTCAGATGAAGTGGTCTGGCCATGTCGTCAGAAAGGACGAACACCGAGATCCGCTGAAGACCATGGACTATGTCCCTGACGGTAGAAGACCCCGAGGCCGACCAAGGATGTCTTATCTGGAGTACGTCGACCGTCTATGTAAAAGGAGAGGGAAAAATCTGCCAGAAACCAGGAACCTAGCAAGAGACAGAAATCAATGGCAGTCTGGGCTAGACGCTCCACTACGCGGAGAGACACTACAGGGTGAAGCATAATAATAAGAAAATATATAAAAACAACTAACAACTAATTTTTTAAGATTGAAATTTCTATAGGAAGTAGCTCAATGATAAAACTATAAAATTATGAAAAATCAACAGTAAGCCCATTTTCCTTAATACACTTTTACAGCGCTAAAATTATCGTTTTATGTCAATTATTGTGAATTATTTAACCACTTTCCTTAATACTTAAGTGATGTTCTGTGCATACAAAAAAATTGAACACACCATTATCATAATTTTAGTTTTTTGTTATTTTATCTGTATAAATACCCGAGTTAGGGACATTTTTCCAAAACTTGTATTCAGCTGCAAGTAAATTTAAACTACTTAACTAGTCCAGTCCGTTTAGGTTTATACCTAGAAACCTAGTTATAATGGCTGAATTTCAATTTTTGTTTTTATTGAGTTTCTTACATTAATAAGTAAAAAGTTTACCCATTAGAAGTTTCCGCTTTTCATTTTTTATGTTTATTTATTTTATTTTTTCCAACTTAAAAAATAATTAAATTTATACCTATACTATACAACAAACGCAGTAAATGCCCTTTAAAATAAAGAATGAACTATTTCAATAATTGGACGTTAACTTCATTAAAATAAAATGTTTCATTTTCATTTCTCCTTTTTCATTCTCAATATATTGAAAACTACCAGCCACCCGAAAAACAATGTAAATGAATTTTTTAAAGTAAAGTAAATTTTCTAAAATATGAGCCCTAATAGAACTCTTTACGTTAACTATAATAGTCCCCATGATAAACAAACAATATCAAACAATATTGTTTAAATAAAGATAAACAAACATGATCAAAAAACAATATTGTTTTCCAAAAAACGAGAAATCACCATTTTTTAAACATTTATTTTGGCAAATATCATGGAAACTGCTCTTCCTGGGAAGATAATCATTATATACTACTTTATGGTGCATTTAACTAGCTCATATTTGAGTGGTAATAGACATTTGTACGTCAAATAGTTTCCCAGATAAAGTTTTCATAATAACATATCGTACACTTTTTTGAAATGACTGGTAAAAAATATTATAAAAATCAAATATGTCTTGCAACAAAATTTATTCAATTTGGGTGATTTAAAATGGATTGACCCAAACATAAAATTAAATTTGAAAACAATTTACCTGTACCATTACAGCCCATGAAGAGTCTTGGGTTCAGTAATTGATAAAAAAGTATCGTATCTAAGCCAACTGTTGTGCATAAAAAGATTTGGCCATCATCACTTCTAAACCGCGGGTTTTCTCCAAATTAAGGATGCCCAGTTAATAGAAGCTGGGTTTGCAGAATGAGAGTCTTCCATCCACGGCTGATATAACAGAATAAATAATTAACTGCCACAGTCGGACTCAAATTCGGATCTGGGAGAAAGTAGCACAGAGCCTTACTCACTGTGCTATCCTGCTAACAAAAATAAAAAATTATACTGCAAGAAAATATACATATATTTATAAATTATAAAAAAGTAAAAAAACGAAAGAAATGAGTAGGAATTACAATTATTTTCATTTCCATATATATTTTTTTTATTGTTATTACAAATTACTATAATATATTATTCCATGAGCATAATTTTTTTTTTTCGTTTTCTTCTACAGAAGATTTTTCTCAACTGAGAAAATTTTTATGCCAGTAATATTACGAAAATTTGGAAGTAAGCCATTTTGCAACAGTTTTTCATATAATTTGTTACAAATTTAGGCATTAGTATTATTTTTGTTTTAAACGAAGAAGAACATTTGTAATTTTTAAAATCTGGAAGATATGGGGGAAATTCATAGGCTTCTCCAGGACAATAAATATGTAGTTTAGTTGTTACTTCATTTTAATTATGTCATTACTTAAATTTTGTAAATAATTTTAATTTTAATTTGGACTTTAGTTTCAATTTATTGCAATACATAGTTTACTTGTAATTAAGTTCAAAAATGTTCAAAACACTACTTGAGTTATAAATAAATACACTTTTAAAGGTTTGAGGCGTTTATTTATAATCAACAACAAGAAGTGTGGAATTTAAAACGTAATTACTTAGTTGTGGTACACCAAATGTACCAGCATAGTATTTAATAGTATTTGGTGCAATTCATTTTCAAACTGGAAGGTTCCTAATTCAATTAAGTACGGGATATATATTGCAGTAATTCACTCCATTCTGTTTTATCGAGTACAGGTTTAGTGGGGTAATGGGTTTTTCGCCTCCCTTCAAATACACCAAGCTATGTGTATACCTATAAACGGATAGGGAACTTTAATACTATTATCGGCTTGAGTTAAATATCAAATATTTATATAGAGAGGAATTATGTCAACCATACTTAGTTAAGTGGGCTCTGAAGGTATCAGGAACAAACACGAGCGAGTGGTTAAAGGAGTGTGTGTTAAAATCCTGGTTGCCAGTTGGATAGAGATTTTGTCTCAGCAGACAGGTGGGATCAAATGAGTAGGTGCTATAATAAATAAAGCCAAAGATAAATTTCAACATTAACTCAATGCTTCGGATTATCATTTGTTGTATAAGAGACTATAGATCTATTGAAGAGGTAAGTAGAACATTTTATGTTCCATTTTAGGAAAAATAGGGATTTTCGCATGAACACTCCTTATACATAGCAATTTGTTTAATTTTTCTAAGACTTAAATTGTGATTGTTTTCAGTAGTTGTGAGTGGCCCATTCTAAAATGGGAATAATAAATCATTTAAATCAATTTTTCTCAGACTCGAATTTTTGTAACATAACATGTTCTTCCACTTCGCTCTTCGATAGTAATTATATAAATAATAAAATTTATATACAAATTTAAAAAAAATAATGTTTAAAACACGAGGCGAGCTATTTTATTTTAATTGCAAAACCCTGGCTGAAGGATATAGGTACGATTTGTGCTTGTTCCATGTGTGATTTGTATAAGGAAGATAAGACATTTCATATAGTTGCTCGGGGCCCAATTTTAAGAATGTTTTGTTGTAAACATTTAGTAACGGGCGTGTTAAATAGTTGATCAATTAACTGATATTAGACATTTGCAATGGCATAAACTGCATTTGTTGATGAAGAATTCTATGAAATATATGCAGTTTTTAGTTTCGGAATTCAATTATTAAATAGATAGGGACACCCAATTTACTGTTTCTTACAAATATTTTTTAAAACCCTATTTTTGGTAACAACATAGTTTATGGTTTTTATTGAGTTTCTTCATTTTATAAGTTTGGTTTGTTCTTAGTTTTATTAATTATAGAAATTATATTTTTTATTTAGTTTGTTATATTTGGATTTTGTTTGTTTGTATCGAAAATGTTTATGATTATTTAATAATACATATATTAATGTTTAGATCATATGTAATTTTTAATGTATCTGTATATATTTGCTTTTTGAGATTTGTCTTCGGTAACTAGAGGCGGTATCACGTATCACACCTTTTGGCGAGTTAAAGTGGCTCTTCCCCGACATTCTTAGACAATAGTTCCTTTGATCTTTCCTATACCGAACCATCAACTCCCACAATCCCTCCTACATCTACAGCCTCCTACAATTCAAATCCTCTGTCCATTCACAGGAAACAAGATTGCGCCTTTCTGGCCTCTATATCCCTTCCAACATAACCAAAACATTCGAACGTTCCTTTTTTGCCCGCTCCATTGTCCTCTGGAGTTCCCTCCCTTCTAATATCCGGCATTCTTCTTCTCTCTCCTCATTCAAATTCCACCTTTTTCAACACCTCCAAACTTTCCAAAAATACGCAGTCTAATCATGAAATTTTAATTCAAAATCAATATCTTGATTAGTTGTAAATAATTGTTCAACTATCATACAAAGTTTTAATTCTGTGAATTATTTCATTATTTTTATATTGTTGAATAAAACTCTGTTTAGAAATGAGATGTTGTTTTTAATGTTGTTTTAACTCAGGATTGCACTACTCGTATTATTTTTTTTTTTATTTGCTACATTTTTTTTTTCATTATTTTTTTTTCTCTTTTAATTTTTTTTGTCAGTAAAATTATATTAATTATATTTTTTTACCAGAAGGATATTCTTTTTTTTTGGTTAATTATATGTTTAATTGAGATTATTGTAAATATGAATTGACCTTTAATATGTAGTCTTTGGCCAGACATTTCTTCTGTTATCATTTTTACTTGTACATACTTTTATTCTTAAGGGACCTAGTCCCAGAATAAAGTTTATTTTTCTAGTCTATTCTATATCTATCTTGTTATCTGTTTATTTGTTTATACCTATTTTGATTCATGTTAATATCAACTTATTATTGAATTTTGTGCGCTATATTTATTTAGATATGGTTTGTTTATTTTAGATAGGTTTATTTTGACACATTTGAATTTCTAATTAAAGATTTGGAAAAGACCCTTGACAGATGGCATGTGATAGATGATAATAAATGAAATGTTAGAAATTTTTTTTTCATTATTTCATTTTTTCCTGGTTAGACGTCCACTCACAGTATTGGTTGCCACCAATTCGGAAGTTGTTAGTCAGTCGTATTATTTTTTTACGTTTTTTGGCTTAAGACTCCCATTGAAGTCCTATACAGCACGCAGTCATATTTAATCCATCACTGAGAATTTCCTACTTTTTTTTTTCTCGGCTTCACATCTCAACACATAAACAAATAAAATAAATTCTTTGAAAAATGTTAAATACTACCTCACGTTCCCAATCTAACTCCTCTGAATATTTATGTATTTAGTAAGAGATCGGGAAATGTGATCCAGGCATGTTATCGAGATAAACAAGTATTAAGCTGGCTTGAAGGTGCAACAATACATTTAAATTTAAATCAAGAAGGAGTAAACATTTATTTAGTAAAAGCAGTCCTTTGGAGTGTGAGAAAATCTGAGTATTTATCTTCGAGAGAAACGTGACAGTAATACAGATCATAATATTATCTCACTCGATGTTGTGTATGAATTAAGCTGCTCGACATAAAATAAAATAAAAAATAGAAGGAATAAAATCATAATTGAATTAATAATTCAAACCTATCAAACGTATAGACCGCATAGACATTTTTTATTTTTATTTTTGTTTAAGTAATTCTTTTTTTGAAAAAATATGGGTTCCCGATACTCAAATTTGAATATTAATATTACGATATATTGAGATAATATTTTATTAGACATTTTTTTGTTTTATTATTTTTGTTTTTGTTTAAGTGAGCCTTTTTTTGAAAAAAATAACGGTTTCAAATTTGAATATTAATATTACGAGATATTGAGTTAAACTACCGGACAAAAATATTGATATATTTCTTTTAAAATATCGATAATTCGAAAAAAATCGATATTTTTCCAATATCCGTAAAGATCTCTCCTTTAAATAGAGGGGGTTTAACACAGTAAAATATCGAATTTTTTTCTTGATATATTCGAAAACTATCAAAGTTATGGTAGCACTAACGTTGGACTCGTTTTTAAAAAGTTTTATTTTGAATAACACAAATTAACAATATACTGAATATTAGCAAAAATGAATACAATTGGCTAGTAACAACGACTGACAACTGAACTAAAGTGACTGGAAAAATGTGCTTCGGCAATCCCCTCCTACTAGGTTATTACAAAAGTTCTTGTGTATGAACACAACCCTAGATTCCAACTCTCATAATTAATACTATAGGAATATTTTTGTTCCTACTCATTATGTCGATGTTTACTTTGACTAATCCTTTAATTCCTTGTGATTTGAGTAGGCTTTATGGTGTCATTTACATTTTTAAAAGGCACGTGCAAGGACAGAAGACAAAATCGTGATTATCGGTCTTTTGAGACGTTACTGGAAATGAGGTTTAAACGCAAAGGAAGCCGCCGAAGAAATGTGTGCCATGATTATGTTACATATGATTATGATTATGTGAGAGTCAATTATCCATCGAAATACTGCCGCACTTTGTGTCAGGCGTTTCAACAATGGGAATAAGAGCCTTGCATATGAACCCAGATCAGGTCGCCCTTTGGTCGTTGATGATGACGTTCTTCTTGAATGTGTGAACCAGGATCCACATGCACCTACTCGTGATCTATCGGCCGTAATAGGGGCTTCTAATGCCACAGTGGCTCATCTTGAAAACCTGGGCATTCGGAATTTAAGACCAAGGTCTGACCCACATGACTTGACAGAGGCCCAAGCCCAGCAGCGAGGTGATATGTGCAAAATAATGCTTAAAAAATCCGAAAGATGACTGGTTCTGGAAAAAAAAATTATCAAAAGTGGCGAAAAGTGGATATTTTTAAAAAACTCTAGCAAACATAAGCACTGGGTACGGCCAGGTGAAGTTGAATAACCGGAGGTTCGCCAAGATCGGTTTGGGAAAAAAGTGATGCTTTATGTTTGGTGGAAATTCGAAGGCGTTTTGCATTTCGAGCTTGTATCCTCTGTAAGTTCCTGATGGTCGGGCAGTTGATTTTGAGAGCAAAGTACCCCGCTTTGATAAACAGGAACCAAGCCATTTTGCAACACGACAATGCCCCAGCACATCGTTCTTGTTTGACCAAGGAAAATTATCGGAAATGCAAGGAGTAAACGTTTTGCCTCATCCTGCGTATAGCCCAGATATTGCACCATCAGATCAAATTATATGTCAAAAGTTCTTTGCCCCAAAGCCAAAGGAGTGGTACTGGCATCATTTCCAATTACTGACAGAAAGATGGTTGAAGGAATTTTGTGAAAACAATGGACTTTTCTTTGAACAGTAGTATTCAATAATGTTTAAAATATGTAATCTGAAATAAAACTATACTAATACACAAGAACGTTTTTAACAAACTAGTATATTGGCTTGAGTTTTGCTGTGGTAAGCATCTTTTATTTGCTGTAAGTTTCCTTATTTAACTTCGATGCTATATATATATATATATATATATATATATATATATATATATAGAGAGAGAGAGAGAGAGAGAGAGAGAGAGAGGGTGAGAGAGAGATTTTTTTCGATATTCACATCTCTATGTGTGGTCAGCTCAGTGCTTTAATCGTGCATCTAAGAAGTGACTGCCAAACTGTGATTCATATAATGACAAAGCACACAAAGTTTTTATTTCAAGAAAAACCTAGCGTGCCATGTAGGAATTAAACCCTTTTTGTTCAACAAACGTACGCTACATTACTTTGGTCACTACTCAAGTGTAAAATAATAATAGACCTTGCTATTATTAATATACCCTAATCAAAGGGTTCAATACCGATAAAGCTAATAAGAGAATCCTCTAATCTACGTGCTGGTCTACACTCGTTGGTTTAGCACTCACTTACCTTATCTTAACTTAACATATCCATGGTGCCATGTTATTACACAATTCTATCTACCGGGAGGATATGGAACGATTCCATGTTATGCAGCTTTCCATTTTCCACGGTCGTCCCGTCCCATCCTCGTCGCTGTTTGTTATGTTTATAATTCAACAACAAGTACAATTGAAATAGTTATACTAACGTTCATATACAAATCGGTAATGAAAAAAATATAGATTGAAAATCGAATAAAATATACGTAACATTGGTTAACAAGGAGGTTGCATTGATATAACACCTTCTATCATCGGCCCAAGCATCAAAACATTTTTTTTTTTTTCTTTTTTCCAAAATCTGTGGGCGTTTTTCTTCCGTAAAAGTAGTACCACTAAATTTTACTAAGATAATAAAATAAATGTCAAATAAAAAAATCTGTTAATAATAAAAATACAAATATTCATACTTTTGATCGCCATGCCAATCAATTACTAATTGTGATAATGAGATTTGATGATTGGTGACTCCAAAGAGTTCTTCTCCGACCCTTTCCATATCATATTTCTGGCATTCATTCCATTCATCCCTTTTTAAATATTTTTTTTTAAATAGTATAAAAATCGCTTGTGATTTCATCGTTAACGGATTTTTTGATTTGAATAAAAATAGGAAGTGATTTACGAAAAAAGGCACAGAAGAGGAAAAGTAAGAGAAACAAAGGAAATAAACCTGAATAAAGAAAGCTGTGTGGAAAAAGAAAGAGAGGAACATAAAAGACGGCTTTGGGGGACCAACGGTATCTTCAAAGTAAAGCTCTTTTCTTAGCTCTTTCTTCTTCCCACCCAAGTTAGGAAATTTAGCGACAAATTGGTAAACTTTTAACTAATAAATAATTATCAAATAAGAATATTTGATTAGTATATTAAAAATGATAAAACTGACTGTATCAAAGAGCAAAGAGCGACAGTTAGCCGATGTGAGTTACAGAAATTGTTACATGTTCTGAATATGTCATTGTGGTGTCCACAGATTTTGTAATCCACTACTTTACCATTCAGATTTAAATTCGTTAGACCTGAGAGTAAACGCAACGACACGGGCAAATTTATTGTGAAGACCTAACTTCTTTAAAAAAAAAATTGTTAAAGTAGTCCGAAATAGAAACTATGGCTCTAAGATGAGCTTCTAAAGATGTAACAACGAGGCTATAGAAAACCTCATTAATCACAGATTTTAAATTCATTGCTAAATTACTTACAGCTTCAATTGACTGCATCCACTTTCTATAAGCTTTTGCAGATTCATGTAAAAAGAAAAAAACAGTATATTAAATTCTTTTACTATAATTTCATTTTTAAAATTTTTTTTGTTCTGTATATAGTGTATTTCCCAGAACAATTTTGGAGAGAAATTAGTATCTTAAAAAAGTTATTACGACTCTGTTAATCCAGGGAAACTTGTAAATTCTCATTTTCGTTGACTTTTCTATTTAAAATGCGCAAGGGAACAATGATTTTTTCATGTAGTTCTGATGATCTTTAGATCTATTGTTGAAATGTCTTTTTTAGTTCGCTGTTTAATGTTAAGGCCCTAAGGGAACAAATTTGTATGAAATTAATAGAGTCTGAAGAGAGAGAAGGTTTCGAAGCAAAAGGCGGTTTTATTTTAATTAAATTTTTTATAAATTTGATATTTAAAAAAAAATCTATTAAAAAAGCCAGGGTGAAAAGCTGAAACAAGCAATCTTGCGGAGATGCAAGAGATGTTAATACGGCTTAGGCAAAGGATCATTGATACCTAATCCAAATTAATTGTGGGACCTTTATTACCAGCTATAAACCGCTAAGTCCTATATGACACATAAAGTTCAATAATCTTTTATCGCTGCTTGTTGGCACGAAATAAGCTTTATTATACATAGAAGTTTATTGCGCCGTAACAGACTTAAATTTTATAACATAGCTAAATTCATAGCCATCAAATGGCAGCTCTGGATAATTTTCATTTCATTGATATAGTTATGAAGATTTATTATAATTATGATTATTGTACTTATATAATTATGTATTTCAATTATATAAGAAATCATTATACAATCATAATACTTCAAATTTTTCGGCGGGGTACTGATCATAATATTTAAAATGATAGATAAATTAATAGCAGGATAGTTTTTGGAGTTATCGAAGAAAAAAATCCAGTAATTTTGAAGGTTAACCAATTTTCGAACAAAATAAACAGAACCGGGCGGTCTATGAAGAAGTGATAGGAATAATCGCCTACGAAGAACTTCAGGTGCAGTTTAGAAAGGTTTATCAGCAATTCAGAGAGACATACCTGTAGCATGCCCTGCATTATGGACAAACACTAGAAACTTTTTGATTGATTTTCCATATATATCTAATCTTTCAAAAAATTTATACAGATTGAAAATCACTCGCCCTGGAGATCTATGGTTAAACTCGAGTAAATTGAATCCAAATATAAAAGTTTTGGTTTGAAAGCATCAGGTGCACCCTTCCCATTAAAAAAATTGCTTTTTTTCCTATTCATTTGATGTAAAAATGTTACTAGGTTTACATTTTCTATATTTTTAATAATTAATAAATGTAAAACTATACACTACAGTAAAACCTATCGATGTGAGTAGCTCTTTGTCAGCTTCAAAAAACATTTTAAGTTGATCAAATCTGAAAAATCAGTGATAGGAAAGGAGGGGTGTTCACTCATATGAGTCGACCTTTTCCATTTCAATTGTAACCCTTTCCAAAGCAATTGTCACCTTTTCCAATTCAGTTGTAACCTTTTCCATTTCGTTACTTTTTCCATTTCAATTGTAACCCAACCGAACATAAAATAGTTCTATTTTATTTAATTTATTATTGAAAAAGAATTACTTTAATTACAATAATGACGTTTGAAATAATTTTGGCTTATTCTTCCGGCAGGTTTTTCGTTTATACTATACTTGATATTAAGTGCTGAATTCAAGTAGTTAAAATGTTTGAAATATATTGTTGTTTATATTTTCATTATTTTTTATTTATTTGGAAAGGGGGGATAGATTTCATCGATTTGGTGGGTTTATTAGACTTTGGAAACTGCTAATGTCAAATTTACTACCAAAATTTTGTTCGGCCACGAGAATTTCTATTAAATTATTATTTTTCAAAATTCATCGGTATAGGTATCGGTTATTGGGTTTTCGAGTGTTCTGAATCAAATTTTTTTAATTTGATTCTTGATCGCGCCTGCGCATTTTGGATTTCCGTTAAAGTTGCAGTACTGTTGAAGTTTTCTATGATACAGGGAGCGTTTATTAGGTTTTCGAGGGTTCTGATTCCATTTTTTGAATTGGATTTTCTATCGTGCGTGCGCATTTTGCTTTTCCGTTACCGTTGAAAATGTTTATGATATAGGAATAGTATACTAGTTTCTCGAGGGCTCTAATTTTATATTTTAAATTGGATTTTCGATTACGCTTGAGAATTTTGCTATTGCGTTGTTGTTGAAGTTTTCTACGATATAGTAATCATTTACTAGGTTATCGATGGTTTCGATACTATTTTTTTTAGTTTGAATTTTGATTGCGCAATCTCTTTTCGATTTACTGATACTGTTGAAGATTTCTTTGACATAGAAATCGTTTATAAGAGGTTCACGGGTTCTGATTCCATATTACAAATTTTATTTTTTACCGTGGCTGTGAATTTCAAATTAAATTTATATTTGACATTTTTTTTTAGTATAAAATAGTAAATTTGACATTAGCAACTTCGAAAACCTAATGAACCATCACCAAATCGATGAAATCCATCCCCCTCCCCTTTCTAAATCAATTCATAATAATAAATATTTAAAAATAAATAAACAACAATATATTTCAAAAATTTAAATTACTTGAAATCAGCACTTAATATCAATTATCTAATAAACGAAAAAAATGTCGGAAGAATAAGCCAAAATTATCTCAATAGTCAGTATTGTAATTAAAATTATTTTTTTTAAATAATAAAATAAATAAAATAGAATTATTTCATTTCCGGTTGGATTAAAATTGAAATGGAAAAAGTTACAATTGAAATGGAAAAGGTTACAATTGAAATGGTCAAAGGTTACAATTGAATTGGAAAAGGTGGCAATTGATTTGGAAAGGGTTAAAATTGAAATGGAAAAAGTTGCAATTGAAATGGAAAAGGTTACAATTGAGTTGGAAAAGGTGGCAATTGATTTAGAAAGGGTTACTATTGAAATGGAAAAGATTACAATTGATTTGGAAACGGTTACAATTGAAATGGAAAATGTAACAATTGAAATAGAAAAGGTGGCAATTGATTTGGAAAAGGTTACGATTGACTTGGAAATGCTAAATATCGCTGCCTTACATTTTCCTCCTTCAAGCGCTTTTCTGCGATTAGTGGATGAGGTATATTTATTTTTTTTACCACGCCCACTTTTAAATTTATAGAGCAACTTTTTAAAGGGAATATAGGTACTAAGTATTTTAAATGAAAACATTTCTTTTCATTTTTTAAACCGATTAGATAGAAATTGACAAAAGTTATCTTCTCTTACTTACTTTCAACTGCTTCAGTATTTTCAGTGTGTTTTTGATTATACAAAAAAAAAAAAAAAAAAAAACGCAGCTGGGCGGGTCCTCATTTTAAGTTTATTAACCAGTGTTTTTTTTTTTTTTTTTTTTAGTAAGTAAGTTTGGATTTTAAAATTCGGTTAGTTTAGGATAGGAACTTAATAAATATAAAATAAAGTAAGATTTTATTTTGCATTGCTCTTAGCATCAAACGGACATCACTATTCGACCCAGTACGATAAAATACATAACGTATGACCCATGAAATTAATGCAGGGAAATGCCTAGGTGAAAAAGCCATATTTAGAGAATTGAGCTCGACCCGATGTGTGGCTGTCCGCCTGAACATGAAATCATTGTGCATTGTTATAATTACACTATAACCCCGTTTATCCGGAATAATGTGGCCAAAGCTATTTCGGATAATAAAGGGACGAAATTCCGGAAAAGAGAAGGTATGATCAGTAAATAAATAATTCTTATAACTGATGATGACATTTATTAAAGTAATATAAAAATCTCTGGTACTAAGCGCGCATTGCATAACTTCTACTAACCACGCTGCTTGAAATAAATTTTAAAATTTTCTATTTAGTTTCCATGGAAACATTAATTTTTCATTACGCTGTCTTCTCGCTCTCTTGCTGTTTTATTATTTTATTTTTCGTCTCTAGGTCAATTATATATATATATATATATATATATATATATATATATATATATATATATATATATATATATATATATATATATATATATATATATATATATATATATATCTTATTTTGATTGCTTTTACTAATGATTTTGAGAGTTAAAAAACACATAATGACTAAGTTATACTTTAAATTTAAGCTGCAGGGCAGTAAACAACTGCCCTCAAATGCACACAAGGGGTAACTGACTGGGCATTAACTGATAAAATCGATGGCATCATCATGCTTTACGCAAGAAACGCGCAATTAATGACAAAAAAAAAATATATTAATTTTAAGTCCTAATGGTCTTAAGTCGTGAACTGGCTGTAAGCATAAAGACCGCCATCATACACCCAGATAATTTCTATAAGGAATTCCACCGACATATAATATAATATAGGATATGAGGATATCTTCTAGGCCGACACAAACAAGACAAGCACTAAAAATAAGAAGGGCTTAATTGAAATTTCTGGGCCATAGAGAATTTATATTGGAATATTACTAAAAAATATGATAACCCCGACGAAACAATAAAAAAATGAAATGGTGAAGTTTTGCCTCGGACAACATTAAAAAATTAATTAATTTTATTTCTTGAAATTATTGGAATTCCAGCGAAACTGGAATAACATATCAATAGCCATAATTCATTATTTTTTAAAACAGTAATAGCTAATTCAACTGTTATACGACATTACTATAAATATAATAGGGATAAATATATTAATTTATAATTGTATTGTATTGTGTGTGTGTGTTTATATATATATATATATATATATATATATATATATATATATATATATATATATATATATATATACACACACACAATACAATTATAAATAAATGAATTTTATATAAATACATATATAAAATTTATTTTTATTCTATTAGTATAAATATATTAGGTAATAAATTTATGAGACCTAATACCCTCAAATAATACATTAATAATAAAATAATCTAATGAATGATGCAATAAGTAAGTAAAGCATTAATTATAATGTCTGAAGGTCGACTATTTGCACCATGTAATAAATTACAGCACCTGTGTCTAACTGTAAATCATGTTTTTTAATAAATAAATGGTTTTATTAATCTATTAAGTAAATATTAAAAATAAAACTCCTTGTTAACAGTATTACTAAATCGGACATAGTTCTAAAATCCTCAAGGAAGACAACACAAGTGATCGAGAGAGTCGGTAACAGAGGACTCAAGTCCAAACAAAAAATATGAAACTTCCTTGATGATTTTTGGGCAAGGTCGCCTCTTCGTCTTCTGCGCCACCAGGGTTAGAGAATATCTAAGGGCTTGGTCTTTTCGGGAAAAACCTTGTGGAAATCCCTAACGTGTATGGAGGACCTATGAGTGTTTCTGGCTGGGAATGTAAATATCGAACTAATATATGGATAAAATATATATATCGATAGTTTTAAAATATATCGAAATAGTAGTACGATATATCAATGAAAAATATCGATATTTCGTTACATTTATATATGTGATATAGGTTTTGAATATGTGATAATATGTTTTGAAAGGAGGAAAAGGGAGAATATGGTTTACATTGAATTGAAAGGTATGGTAATATAAATTAACAAGTCTTTGATAATGATAGCTTTAATAGCAACAATTAAATATTTATATATAGCTTATTCCCCCTCCCAAAAAAGTATCAATTTTATTAACTTTTGTGGAAAAAAAAGTAGTACGATACAAATCCGCCGTACTTGTATACATTTTTTATTTAATTTTTTGGGGGTGAAAATAAAATTTGGATTTCTATTCTCAAATTATAATTTCGATATTACGATGTACCGCATTAATAAGTATCGGACAATATATTGATATATTCCTATTAAAATATCGATAGATCGATATTTTTCCAACGTCCCTAGTATTTATAGTACAATGCCTTTTTACACTGCGATACGATATGCGAACTTTGGGTAATGATTTGGGACTCAACCAAATCATTGAATTTTTTCCTTATCCACTCCAAAATCCTTCTAAAGACCCTTAATACTCCTTATCATGCTATAAATAAACTAATCTAAAACGACTTGGTATGCTCTGTTGCTTTAATCCCGAATAGAAAACGGTCTAGTGACCTTCTAACTTAGAACAATCAATCATTGACAGTATCTTTCTGTTTGCCTGTTCAAATTTTATTTTCAAATCGTATACCATTGTATATTTACTGGTTGTATCGTGTATAATACAGCTGTGCATTCCAATTGAAAAATAATAAAACAACAAAACATGTGTAAGTGTAAATTTTGTCTCTTTTAGTTTATATTTTTTAATTCAGCTTAAATTATTTGAAAATTCCATAACAAAAAAAAAATATCACGAAGATTAAAGGGGATACGAGCAATGAATTTGGTGTTGCTTGCTGCACTGAATTCGGGTTTCTCTCAGAGTAAAGGGCCACAAAGGTTCTCCCTTATGCGTGACTTGATCCATCACCGCGTTAATGAGTCACTCGTTAACTATGCACCTTTAATTAAGCGACATAAATTAATTACCGCTTATTTCAATATCAATGTAAAATGCCGATCTACTCTGTCTTAGGCCTCATACGCACTTGCAACAAACTGCCGTTCCGTTCCTCCGAACCGAACAAATTTAGGATCGGGGCGGTAAAACTTCAAATGAATAATGTTCGGAAGAACGGATCGGGGCCTATCGCTCCGCTGGTGGTTTTTCACCGTAGCATCAAAGGAATGCTCAAAACGGGGTGAGACTAGTGCGGACGCGATTGAAGGTAGCACCGTTCCGTTTTCCGTTCTTCGAATTCCTTAAATAGCAAAAAAAAATAATAACATTTTTTTTTTATTTGTTTGGAAACTCAAAAATAATAATAACATACGATCAATGAATAATAATAATATGAAAAATATTAATTTCATCAATGAATAAAAAACTTAGGTTCCTGTAAAATAGGTACGTGATTGTCCAACGACTTGTTGAGTAACTTCTGTAACGATTCATTTTTATCTATTTTTTTATTTGAAGAAAAATATTAAAGTTTTCAATACATCCATAAAATCTAAAAATGTACAATGATCATCATTCCAGTCTTTAGTAAACATTTTAAAACAATTTTTAATATTTTTATGTTACGAATAACTTTTACAACAAACATTATACGATTTTGATATTCCTCTTATTAAAATGGCCGAACAAATTAACTTGGGATTCAGAGCAGTAGGCTTAAGAAAAAAAAATAAAACTTTAATGCTAAATTTAAAGATTTAATGTTAAACAACATGCTAGAATGCTAAAAAAATACACTTACCGGCATACTTCAAGTAACTCTTCCAATATCACTTGACATACTTCCGAGACGATTTCACTCATTGCCTGTTTTGATATCCTGAACAGGTATTGTAAGCTTGTGAAAGATTCACCCGTCGCTAAAAACCTTAGGCTCACCGCGAGCCTTTCCTGCACGGAAATTGCTCTTCGAAAGGTCGTGTCCTGTTTCGCGATTTTCGGACTTACTTTCTGTAGAGAGAATTCAAAATCCGTCGGATACATCCGGGTAAAATTTTTGTACAGGCCGCTGATCTCCTGGAACTTCAACTCAGCCAACAGGCTGCTCCCACCAAATTGTTTCCGGTTTGAGTATACGTTCGCTGTCCACCAACGCGGTTTTTTCTTCCTCTTTTTCAAATGGTGATCAATCAAAATGTACGCGGCTGCTACCACTTGCTGCTGAGATGCCATGATTGATACTGGGCGAGAACTCTACCACAACTTCAGAAGAACGCTCGATTCTCCCGATCGCCCTTTCGTATCCAATTCGAACGATGTTCGGATCGGTGGTACGGTACGGAGAAAGGGAACGACAGTTTGTTACAAGTGCGTACGAGGCCTTAGACTCAGAATTTTACTGAGTACCTACTCACATAGTTGAGCACGTTCTCAGTTTTGGATCAGCACATATTTGGAGCACGTGCTCCATACATTTAGAAAGTATTCCATTGTGTAACTTTTCTTTTTTCACATCTAAGTAATGTCTCTCAAATGGGTTATTCATTATTTATTACTTCTTTTTTTTGTGAATTAAATTTTACCGACACTGGTTTGGCCCAATGCGCCAGACGAAAGTCTAACAGTGTGGACATAGCTTTATGTTCATTCTTAATAAATATATTAGTAATGACAAAAAAGAAACGAATAAACTTTTTTTATTAAATTTATTTAAATTAATTAAAAGAGAATATTCTGGAATAGGTGTTATTATTAGGATGACAAAAGGCATCGTGTTTACACAGCATAGTTATTTGCAATTAATTATATTTGTCAGATTACTTTAGAGACCGCTGCACAGTGGTCAGAATCGGCTGACGAACAGTTTTAATTCCTACTAAATCAGTTGCTTTCTCTCGCTAAGAAAAAGGTGTTTATGCTTTAATTTTTATTTACCTATTTTGGAATATGTCAGCTCTCCGAGAAGGTAAGTAAATCAAATCTATAGTGTAAGCAATAAAAATTAATATTGCCTCAGTTCATTGTCATCTATGAACATTTGAATAAACAGAGTCGATTACTTTGAATAAATAACATTCTGAAAGCTATAAAAAAAATCTCACGCAATTGCGCGCTTTTAATTTCGTGTTTTTTTTTTTTAATTATAAATGATGTAATGATGCTGCTGTAAAAAAACTAAAATCTTAAGTCATCCTGATAAAACACTGGGTTTTTTTCTTTACAAGGAAGTGAAAAACATGGGCGTCTTTTCACAATGGCTGAAATTCAATGCCCTCAGGAGAGATGTAGTGGTTCGAGAAAGTATAATGGTCCTCCAAGAACGATTTTCGACGATGAGTAATGAGGAAGAAATGTTGAGTAAGTTAACAAATGTTAACAATTTATAAAAAACGTTGGTAGCGTTCTCTGCGCAATTTATCGGATTTTCATTATCAAAATGAATGTTGGTTATAAAAGGATTTTCATATAATTATTCTGTCAAAATTCAGTGCTATCGGAACGGTTGGGCATCCTTTTAAAGTGTTTAGATACTCATCGAGGTACTCAATTAAATTAATGGTAAGCCATCATAATTTTCCGAACCACTACATCTCACCTCAGGGTCTTGAATTGCAGTCGTTGTAAAAAGAGATCTACGTTTTTCACCACATGGTTATTTCCTGGTAAAGAAAAAAAAACACAGTGTTTTATCTGGATGACTTAAGGTTTTAGTATGTTTACAGCAACACCATAACGTTATTTAGAATTTTAAAAAACACGAAATTAAAAGCGTGCCATTTCATTGAATGAATTTCAGAATGTACTCTATTCTAAGTAATCGAATCTGTTAATTGAAATGTCCATTGGTGACAATTAACTGAGACAATATTAATCATTAATATTAATATTTATTGCTTACGCTATAGATTTGATTTACTTACATTCTTGGGGAGCTGATATAATAGGAAATAGTTAAATAAAAAGTGAAGCAGAGACACGTTTTTCTTGACGTGAGAAAACAACTTATTTATCTAGAATTAAAACTGCTCGTCTGGCGAGAAAATGTAAATATTTCAGTCGATCCTTTGAGATTCAAGGTACATAGTCGTCCCTCTACAAATATCAACTAATCTTATCTTGAAATGAGAACTTCAAAAAAATCCTATTTTGTTCCACTTTGCGCTCTAGTGTTATGTTATGTATTTATCAAGTTATAAAATATGTTCGAGGCTATATGAATACTGTCTATTTTGTTTGAATCAGAATAAAAACTGGAATTGTTTGTAGTTCTCTAATTAAACTTGATAAATACAACATGTGGTTTCTAAGTTGATATAAAATAAAGGAAAACATAAGCAACTCCTGTTACATATTGTTTTTGCTGAATGAATGTGATAACATTTTTTTCCGCATAACTTTACTTTATTACAGATAAGATACTTCGCCCGGAAAAATTTGACTTATTTTTTTGTTATATCGGAATGCCCTCTTTGAAAATACATTTTTTTAATGACGAAAGTTTATTAACATTTTTTTTTTTTTTTTTCATCTTAGTTTACGAACTTAGGTTCTCCCATTAAGGAAAGAAAGGCAAAACTTTTAGTAGAAAACCTCCTCCTCCCCGCTCCAAAATTTTACATCAAAAGAGTTTTAGCCACCTCTTGAAAAAGTTCATCGCTTTAACATCCATTTTCTCGGGTCCTATTGAATATTGCAATTAGAAAATTAGGGTAGGACGCGTAATTCATATTTCATACTTTGCAATTTTCTTAACGTATCTTCGTTGTAATAGCTTTTTAATTTACTATTCAAGCAAACATTCCGAATGAAACATCTTGAGCACTACCATTCAATGAGTTTCAAACAAGATAAAATACGTTTCAGGCGTATACGGTATTATTTTAGTAAGAATTTTTGAGCTTTTATCATATCATAGAAAAAATATCTTGCATAAAATCAATTGTATACAATGTCCAAAACTATATTATATCGGTGAAACTTCGAATAAACGAATAAAACAGCATATAACAAATATTCTAAATCCAAAAAATGTACATGCAACTGCTCTAGCTAAACATAGTATCATATGGGCTTTGACTTAGAAAGTTATGAAATACAACTGTCATACAAAGTTATGAAATGAAATTGTTTTATTTCCTTAGTCCAGTTCCTTCTTATCAACATGTCAACAAATGTTATATCCTTAACATCCCCTCATCACTACTATATATTATTACGGTAGTATAGATCCCTTTTCCGACTCTCAGGAGCGATGGATTTTGACGAAGGAGGTATCAAAAGAAAGGGAATTTCACGGAGATGTGACGAATTACAATTTTGTTTCCTAAAATCTTACAAGGGCTTAAATAAAAGTGATGAAAAACTGGAAGGTTTCAAAACTTTGACGACTCAGAGTCAGCGGATCGAGACGGGATAAGTTGGGTTTTAATGATTTTGACGCGGGCATCAAGATCACATATGCTCCCATGGAGCATATTGGTCCAGTGTTTTTAAGCTTAAAAACCCACCGTTTTCGAGATAACGCACGATATAGTTCCGCACGGGTCTCATGCCATCTTGCGTAAGTGTCGTAGTCATATCAACTTTATACCTTTTAAAGCCAGTTGAGACTGTTAACAAAAACGTATTAATAACTGTGAAAACGTTTTGTAAATAAAATATTGTTTTTATGTTTCCATGAATGATAGAATACTACAAACAGAAAGTGGTATAGTAGAGTCTTATTGCTTAAATGTTAAACTGAGGGGGAACTTTCCAATAGGGCAAGTTAATTACTTATTAAGTATTAACTATTACTTGAGCATAGTCATTATAAACTATTATAAAGCTTCATCAAATGTGTGTGTTAAATAAACTTTCTTGATAATATTATATTGTTTCTCGCTTATACTTCGATTTCATTAAGGATTCATTAAGACACGTAATGCGAGAGTTCTCGCTCGGATATATTAGTCTTTTATAATTATAAAACCTATCTGAGATTGTAATCAATAACAATTGTAGCATTAATTCCAATGGTAATGTAACTCTGTCTCAAGTACACTATGTCTAATATCTAGCAGTCCCTAGTCCCTTCCAGTGGACCCTATCTCTAGTTTAAGTCATGTAACTGTACCATTAACCAATAAAGTATTTTATAAGGCTTACACGCTTCGACTCAGTTAGCTGGTGCTCCCAACAGGACTACACCAGCCGCCCAATTTGTTAATTAGCCCTCGAACAGGAACACCAGCCACACCATTTAATTGTGTTTCAAGTTACCATAATTTTGATTTCAGCAATATAGAAATTTTAAACATAGCAGAAGATAATAAAATAAGAAAAACTTTGGAGAAAAAAAATATATTTATGTAAAACTAAAATTATAACAAGGAAACAATTTAATTCCAAGTCAAGCGCCTGCAATGGACGAAAATGTAATACTCCTAAATGAAAATATGGCATTTCAACGACCTGCTTAGTGGTGGCCAACAGGCCGATAAGACAGGTGACAATGTAATACCACGTTCTGGAGAAGATGAAATTGAACATCCTGATGAAGAAGAAATAACCGAGGCAATATCCAATCTTAAAAATTATATGGTAAGCCGCTTGGCTATGATGGTTTGTCATCGGAGCTATTCAAGTTCGGTGGTGAGGTGCTCAAGAAAGCTATAAATAACCTCATCATTGATGTATAGATAGAGGAAGTAATGCCCAGGACTTGGTACAGAACTGCCATCTCTCCTATATATGAAAAGGGAAGCTAACTGGAATTAAATAGCTAGAGAGGTATTCCCCTTCTCCTCTGTGCCTACAAAATCCTCAAAATGGTTAAGGTTGCAATCATAGCCCATGAGGCCCCAACAAGAAGGTTGGGCCTGGAAATTAATGAACGAAAAACTAAATTGTAAATGGTAAAAACTAACTGGTATCAAGTCAGAGGTTCAATCAGAGGGAAAGGATCACCATAGGAACCTACAGTTTTGGAAAGGTTGAAGAATTTGTCTATCTCTGCTCACAGGTTAAGGTGAATAACTATATGACACCAGAGATAAGAATATAAGAAAATACACAAGATTACATTTGAAGCTCAGGAAAGAAACGTGACAACTGTGACTGATTATTTAATATAACGAATACGACAAAGACATCAGAGGATACTTCACAGACATAAAGGTAATAATAAGAGCGGAACTTGGCACAGATCATGGCCTCTTGGTTGCTGATACAAAGGTTCTGGTACCACGAACTTCAAAATCGAAAGCTTACGAAAGTATAGATTTTGGGGTGCTAAAGGATGAAGAAAAATAGGAGCAATATAGGACCCGTCTACCACGCGCTATAGTTTATGTAAATTTTGACCAAGAAATTTACCCATTATGGCAACAAATTAAAGGTGTAATCTTGGTCAATAGCAGAAGAGGTTTGCGGAAAGAAAAGGGTTATTAATGGCTCTAAAAAGATCCGCTGGTGGAACGAGGAAGTCCAGAAGGCAATTAAGGAAAAGAAGGAGGCTTGGAAGAATTACATTAAAGAAAAGTATGGAAACTCAATGCAGATCTACGTTCAAAAAAGGAATGAAGCCAAAAGGATTGTCTAAGCTTCCAAAAAGCAACTACGGGAATAAGTAGAGAAGAAGCTGGAGGAAAGCCGCCAGGAAAACATAAGATGGTTCTGGAACTACGTAAAGTAGCTCAGAGATAAAAAGAGGAAACAAATGCGCAGCATCAAGGACAGACAGGGAAACCTTATTACAAAAGAGGAAGAAATCCTTAAATCTTAGCGAGCTCACTACCAGGGAAAGTTCACTGCGGAAGAAAGGAGAAGATGGATATGTGGACCTAAGAAGAAGGAGTGGAATACAGAAACTCAGCCGGAAGACAATATTTGGGAGGATGAGGTACAGTTGGCTGTTTCAGGGATGAAGCTGGGTAAAGTTGCTGGAATTGATAAAATAATACCGGAGCTTATTAAACATGGGGGAGAGGAAATGGTTAAAGAGTTGCAGAGCCGGTTCCAAAGAATTTGGATGCAAAAAAGAATACCCAGAGAATAGGATGCTAATATTATTATACCCATACACAAGAAAGGAAACCCAACTCTTTGCGACAATTACAGGCCAATATGTCTATCCTCGGTGGTTTATACACCCGCATCTTCGAGAGAAGATTAAGGATTTGGTTGAGGAGAACCTGGAGGAATAGCAGAAGGTAGGCAGACCCAGGATCACATTTTCGCCCTACGGACAATAATAGACAAAAATGGGCAGGGGAAAAAATGTATATTTAGCATTCTTGGATTTGAAAGCTGCCTTTGACTCTGTGCCCCGAGAACAAATTTGGAAAGCCCTGGTGAACAAAAGAATACCTAACAACCTGATAAGTACAAATAAGGCAGTGTACCTGGACTCAAAAGGTATTGTCAGGCTGAACGGACGTACATCAAAACATTTTAGGTTTTATAAAGGTTTTAAACAGGAAGACAGTCTTAGCCCACTCCTGTTTATTATTTTCATGGACGAGGTATGGAAGGTCTGAAAAAGAAGAACGCCGATAGTAGGATATTGGAACCTCATCACAGTTCTGGTACAAGGGTTTATATATGCAGATCATGTATTAGCAGCAGACACCTTCCAGAAACTACAGGTAGCAATAACGGAATGGAGTGAAGAACTTCAGTTGAGGGGAAACGCTGAGAAAAGTAAAGCTATGCTGGTTGGAAGGGATGAGAAGAGGGGACAGTAACTTGTAATGAGGTACCTCTTCAATTTGTGGATGTCTGCGAGTACTTGGGAAAAATCATTTCCAGAGATGGGAAAGTGGATCATGAGGTACTAAATAGAGTCAAAAAAATCAAACGGAGTATACTCTCAGATACGCTCCAAAATTATAGGAAGGAAGGAAATAAGCAGTCAGATAAAGCTCCTCCTATTCAAAACTGTATTCCTACAGTTTTGCTCTATGGTGCAGGGTCCAACACTGCTGGTCCTGGATCGGCATGAGAGCAAAGTGACAGACAGCATCGGAGATTAGGTTCCTGAGAAGGATCCAGGGGAAAGCCCGAAGGGACCTAATTCGCAATGACAGAATCCGGGAGAACCTAGGGGTCTCACCAGTTGGAGTGATAGTGGGGCAGCACCAATTTAAACGGTTTGGACACGTGAGCAGAATGGGGGGGGGGTGTGATCGAAAGATCAAGTGATTAATGGAGGCCAGACCAGAAGGAATGCGCCCGCGAGGTCGACCCAGGCAGATGTACATGGATTATATCACCAGGCTTGGGAGAGGAAGATGCTGTTCTCTGACTGAAATGAAGGATATGGCGAATGATCTCGAAAATTGGAAATCAAATCAGCTATAACAAATATCGGAGAAAATTATATCGACATTCTTATTAAAATTAAATATTTAATTAGAACAGAAAGCGAATTGTAACTAATAGTAAACAAAAATAATAATAAGACATTTGGTTTTAAATCCTAAGAAATAATAATGCCCCAGATTACAACAATCCTCTTTAAGCAGTGCAGGAGAGAAGGTAGGGACAAGGATTAAGGTAATTGTAGATATCTTAAGACTATAATAATAATTTTGAATTCAATTAATTTTAAAATAAACATATATAAATAATTATAAACTATTATAACACGCACAAGCCAAATGGAATAAAAAATCAAAATAAAAAATATCATTCTATTCCATTTTATAAAATTACGAAAAAATTGGAATCATTTTTGAATAATAATATTGATAAAAAAGAATACTATCAAGAAAGATAATTATTTTAGGTAATTATAGATTACATATAATGTAAATAATTTTTGAGGATCTTTTAAACAATTTGTAAAATGTTGTATATTTATGTGTGAAAAATTATATAATTATGATTGATATTACAGCAATATTAAGATTAAATTTTAAAACACATAATAATATTCTCTGGGCTTGGCTAGACTCCGCATATACTCAAAAAGCCGATCCCTTCCTTCTGTATTTTTGGCATTTATCCTTAAAAAAAAAAATCTTAGAATTTCAATTTATATAAATAACTATTGTTATAATCTCATAATACTTCCGCCTAACTAACAAACCGAAAACAGCGCAACCATTCCATAAATGAACAATCAAAAACACACTATATTAAGAGATTATTATGTTTCAAGTAAGAATAACTATTCAATAAGCAAATTTTGGGGAAAAAAAAAACAACTAAGTCATGTTATTGACCTGCTTAAGTCTTTTTTTCCACCAAAAGAAACGTTTGACCTCTCATTGTACGGTCTAAAGCTCCGTAAATTTATTTTAATCCGAATCCCAGCCTTGGGCCGTATTGCGAACAATTTGCACAAAGCTATGAATTTCTCGCTCTAATTTCTCCCGGTGAAAGATTAATTTAATGACGAGTATTATTTAATTAATTGGGGAGGAAATAAAAAGACAGGGAAGACGGAGAATCTAAAACTTTTGTAATTAAATCATCTTTTGCACAGCACTCCAAGGGTAGGAGGACGGAATATTTCAGCCAATAACTGGAGTACCTGAAAGTGGATATTGTTTATCTTTTGTGGTTCCCTTTTCTGCTATTCCTCGTTAATTATTTAGGAGCTGGAAGTGAGCCTACTGAGATGAAGGTCTACTTTGTATAGAAATACTTAAGTCAGCGATTCATCATTGGTAAATGGAAGCGACTTATAATCTCTATCGAACAGAACATTTTTTTGTTTACATATTACTTGAATAAATGCAATTAATATAAAGATTTTCTTATTAACTGATCATACCTTCTCTTATTCAGGCTTTCGCATTATACGGAATAATCCTGGCCAAATTACATACCGCTCATTTGTTGCAACAACATCATACATAACACGATATCAGTTGACATCCGCATGATGGTATAGAAGGATCAATCTAATTAGGGATTGATAAATTATTTGCCACTTCTATAAATTTGTTTTATTGAAAACTAGATTCGAATGTTATACATTGATCCTCAGTTCTAAAAACACACAAAAAATTCAAAAATAAACAATTCAAAATATATTTGGTATTATTATACATATTAAATTAGATTAATAAATCAGTATTATAAAACATTTATGAATTATGAATTTAATTAAGACAAGAAATCAAATACATGATGGTACTCACCATGGTTTAAATGGATTATATCAAACAGAAAAGTTTGTACTGGTTTCTTCTCGCACTGTACTAACTATGAACGAAAGGTAGGTAGGATGGTTTTAGGTAAACGGTTTAAGGGTCAGGGTTATTTCAGTAATGCCGGTGAGTAATTGTTTTTTCTGTTATAGATGGGAATAAATTTAAGATTGGACTGTTGGAGATATTTATTTGGCCATTTAAGCAAAAATCTGGATTGGATTTGAAGGATTTTATTACTTCAAGTGCTTCATATATATTTCATTTGAGACTGTTTTCAACGTGATGTATTAATTTAACTCCTGAGTATTTGATGAATTTATGATTATTTTCATTTAAATGAATTTGCAAAGTTGGATTCTCCTAAAGACAAAATAGACCCTTTCCAAAAAAGTGGAGTATACGAACTAAATTATAATGATTGTGCAGCCAAATAAACGGGAAAAACTGGAAGATCGCTAAATCAGAGTTAAAGGAACATATACGTGCATATCATAATAAGACAGATAATTCCAACTTTGCAATTCATTTAAATGAAAATAATCATAAATTCATCGCAGACTCAGGAGTTAAATTAATACATCACGTTGAAAAGAGTCTCAAATTAAATATATATGAAGCGCTTGAAACAAAAAAATCCTTCAAATCCAATCCAGATTTTAGCTTAAATGACCAATTAAATCATTTAAATCTTGGTGATCATTTAAATCTTGCTGACCATTTAAACCTTGGTGAGTACCAACATGTATTTGATTTCTTGTCTTAATTAAATTCATAATTCATAAATGTTTTATAATACTGATTTATATTAATCTAATTTAATATGTATAATAATACCAACTATATTTTGAATTGTTTATTTTTGAATTTTTTGTGTGTTTTTAGAACTGAGGATGAATGTATAACATTCGAAACTAGTTTTCAATAAAACAAATTTATAGAAGTGGCAAATAATTTATCAATCCCTAATAACACGAAATAATGATTTTTGAGTTAATACCAGTGTCATTTCTGAGCTTTCAAGTCTAATCCGGGCATTTTTTTATTTTGTATTACGTATTTTTTCACTGAAATTAATGCAGTATTTAAATCTTGAAATGAATCACTTGAAAAATCGTCAATTTTGAGTTATGACGTTGCAGCAAATTTCTGTGTCTTGTATTTATCAGGGAAAGAATTCGAACTGGTTAAACACTAATTTATATCAGTAATTTGGCCGTTTCTTAAGGTTTTTGTGAAACCTAAACGTTTAAATTTGTCTAAATTGATAAAACGTTTGGAATCTTCGTGTTCGTGAAGGAAGTGAAAAAAAATTTTGTTCTCACAATCGAAACTTTTAATGCAGTCATAACGATAACGCGATTTTAACGAAATTTTTAGGGATTGTGCAGGATGGTGCCCAGATGGTCCCATATTAATTTTATTAGATCCCATTGTCTGATTTCGGTAACGCATTCCGAAACATAATTAGTTGAAATATCTTTATATCGAAAACGGATTTTTCGGTTTGGCCCAAAGTTGAAGGAGGGTTGGGGTTTAGTGTAAAAATGGTTTAATATCAATTTATTATCCATTCTCTACTCCCGCTTGCGCATGCGCAAACGTATTTTCCTTGACATGCCTATATTTCAAAAACCTTTCTTCCGATTTTGTCCAAAGTTGACGGATAGTTGAGGAATAGTGTGTGATAGTGTGAATAGTATAAAAAATTCGTATATATATATATATATATATATATATATATATATATAGAGAGAGAGAGAGAGAGAGAGAGAGAGAGAGAGAGAGAGAAAGAGAGGTATGTATATTCTTATTTTCCGAAACTTGTCAAAAGAAATTATTAAAGCTTTAAATATGTTTTTTAAACATTTCTTGTTTGCATTTGTTTTCCCTTATGTACCCTATAGCAATGCTGAGGGAACTATACTGACTTGCTTAGCAGACTTATTTTTTCGTGCTAGCGATCATTTTTTTAAATCTATTATAGTTTTCTTTTTTAATAATTATCATTGCTTCAGTACTGTTTAACGGCCGAAATTTTATTATATTTATTGGGCGTTCATTCGTAGCATGTTGCGTATTCATTAAATATTTTGTGCATTCTAGGATTGGGACACCGAAAGTAAAATATCGATATTCGATATTTTGCGATATCGCGAAACCATATATCGATATGCACCGATAATCGCTAGAAAAATTAAATATCGAAAGGAAATGGATGAAAAAGTAAAAACATGTGCATCAAATAAGTATAATGTTAAACGAGCTAGAAGGTTATGAAATAATATAATTATTACTTCTAAAACAATAATATTATTATTAAAAAAAGGATAGAATAGAGATATGCTTTGGCGAAAAAAAAATGTTATATAACATTTTTATCTTGAAGACTTGCAGCCATATTTCATATATTAAGTTCTTCTACAAGTTTTTCAATAATAAAATCTTCAAACTTCTAAAATAATAATTTAACTTATATCGCTACCGACTATATTGTGCATTTTTAAAGCATTCATCTTAAAGCATGTAATTCATTTGATATACATCTAAATACAATCACCATTTATATTATTATCTATTCGTTTTCACACAGGATTAATTAACATTATTTATATATAAATCTTATCTACTATTTATTGTTTGGTAATTAAATATTGTTTATTCTTATATTTATTGCTAAAACTCCAGAATCATGATCCCAACATGGCAACGTCTGTATTTTTAAGACCTGACTGTAATTCGTGCTACGCATGTGCACAACAAATACAATCAAACTAACAGATCCTTATCAGTTGAGGTCGAGGGCTTATTGTAATTTAAATTATTACTACTTTAATTAGATTCCAACTGTCGACTTCCGCTCGCTACGCTCGCTCAAGAGAAGAACGACCCCTCCCCCCCATGAAAGTATATTCACAAATACTAAAAGAATAAAAAAAAGATAACACACAATGCATATAACCATGCTGAATTATAGACAACAATTCTATAACACAAATCGAGGAAGTCGATTTATTGAGTAAACATTTATTCAAGTATATGTTGTGGGCATGCGCAGCTCGAAATACATTAGGGTCTAAAAAATCTAGACTTCAGCCATGTTGGGGTCACGATTCTGGAGTTTTACCGAATAAAAGGATTTGTTTATTATGATAAAGACGCACGTTATAGATGTATTATTTACCCATTTTATAACTAATCGTTTGGGACATTTATTCTTCATCTCCTTTCCAGACGGATTCAAAATTTCCTCTTCAGTTAGGATCCTAGCTGCCGCTAAACCTTCGTCAAAATAGTCGAAATTTCGGAAAGTTATGGTAGTTTCTTAATTTGGAGTAGATGATCCCCATCCTGGATACTGCCAAAGAGTTGCATCACTACTTCCGTAGTGATTTAAGCATAACGTTTTAAATCGTTAAGCTATGGCAAACTCTAGAGACTGCTGCTTAGCGGTTGTGTTAGGAGGAAAACAGAACATTAGCATCGCTTAGTGATGGGGTAATTGTCGTGAGCCGTACAATTATCAATAAGCAGTTGAAGATTTTTGTTGTTTTTTGTTCCATCTCTGATTGTAAACATTCGCTGAATATATCTCTTGAGGTCCATGCTTGTATGTTTGCAAGATAGGCTATCGGTGACGAGTTTTTTTTTAAAAAAACACCATGGCTTCCCACGCTTGCCAGTCATGAGCGAACTTAATTTTTCTGATCAATCCATGTTGGCGGCTTGCAATACGGTTACAATATTTTTTTAAAGAGAGATGAACAGAAAAAAAAGAGGGTAAAATGACCGAAATTCATAGAAATGATTCCCTCCTCTCTCACTCTCTTCTCCTCTTAAAAAGATTAAGAGTTAACAAGATTTTTTATTTGGAAATACGAATAAAATATGTTTACAGTACTTGGAAGACGAAAATAAATACGAATTATCGGGGGGACCGGATTGCATTGTTATAAAATAATTAAAGGGAGATTTTCAAAAGACCAGTAATATCGTTTAAGATGGCGGTGTCATCGATTTGTTTTTGTAACATATCATCGATATACTGGATGTTAAGATATCGATATAAAATATCGGTTTTTAAAATCCGGTATATCGGGATTCGATATCCCAACCTTAGTGTATTCCCACTACGTTCCTGAACATGCACACGGCGAAATGCCTTAGAAGTATTCAATTTTGGAGCCTAGGAGCCATATAATATAAACGTGTTCAAAGGATATCCTCATACCCTTTGAGATAGAATATAATTCGATGTTTGGCAGTCATTAAAGAGGAGCATGGGAGAATAAGTACATCAAGAGCCCGTGTTTCGGTCCCCCTGACCGCATTTGTGCGAAATGACTTCCTTTATCTCTTGCACAGCCCTTTCATTTCTGGATCACGTTTAATATAAGGCCGTACATAATTTCGTTCAAGCAATAACCCATTTACCAATTTCTATTGACAAACTTCCTAACATAAAATTAAATTCACTGTGATGAAATAAAATTAACTGTATTATTTATGGATATCTTCATTAAACAAAGCCGACCATCGTAGTGCATTGCCCACGCTTGGTGCACTATGTTCTGAAATAAGGTGAAAAAAAGGTAATTACAAATCAATGTTATAGATTATTACCCTAAATCCACTTAATTACATAGGCTTTAATATTCTATTAATTATCCTGAATTCGCACTTTAAAACATCATTTTAAGAAAATTTGTAAATGTGATACGGCCCGCGCTTTAATTGAGTTTGACATGCCTGGCATGTCTTAGTACATTGCCATTTTTTTCCTCTTACAGTTACTATTTTAGATACTAATTTGAAGCGTTAGAAAAAAAAAAAAATTATATTTCCATATGCATACAAATAATTATGTTAATGTTATTATACAAATAATTGGTTTGGAACCGATAAAAAAGTAAACATATTAGAGAAATGGTCTAGGACACACAATTAAGCGCGGCAACTGTCCGCATTAGGAGTGCCAATAATGATTGTAATAAAAATAAAGATTGTAATAAGTATTTGTAATAAAACCACAACATATAATGTTTTATCATTATGTGATTAGTAAATCGATACTTTAATTCAAAAAGACATCTTGATTTTTTAATGTTTGAATTTGAGTATTTATTTAAAATGAAAAATTCTTTCATTAATGAATTTATTTAATATTAGTTTGATTTATATTTGAATCCAATTTTTAAAGATATTTTTCAAAAATTAGTATGAGATCTAAAATTTAATCAATACTGTTGTTACTTCAGTCCTACAAAATTGATTGTGTATAGTTTTGTTTAAATATTTAACAATGTTTCTTTTCATTTTGACGCAATGACAAATATTTGGAAGTACTGTAATTGATTCTATACTCATAGAATTAATAACGAACGTTTTTGAGTGGCGATAAACCACAGTATACTTGTTTAGGTAGCGCAAATTGTTAATAAGGAGTCTTATTGTAGTTTTTGGTAATTAATGCCTTCAGGACCTGTCGGATCGGATAAATCACAGATATAAAATGGTTTTAAAATTATATTTTTTATGAGCATCCTTCATTGAAAATATCTCTCTCCATTGGAAATTTCAGAATTAAGTGCGCTACAGAAGAACTGGAAGGGGTTACAAAGTAGACTTCACCACCAAAAGAAACTTTATTCACCATAACGAAGACCTACCAAGCTTCATTTCTTCTTCTTCTTATTTTTCTTCCTCCTTGGTGCCTTCAGCGTGGAGGTGCACTTGTGGGACCACGGCATTCCAGTTTTTGCCTCTCTTCTCTCCCATACTGGAGAAGTAGTCAGTCCATTGAGATCTGGGTCTCCCTCTAGGGCGTTTTCCTGTTGGTCTGGCCTCAAAATATTTTCTTGAGTTCCGGTCCTCATTCATCCGGCAGAAATGTCCGAACCATCTAAGTTGCCTCTTTCCATGGCTAATTGGATCATCCTACACGAGGATGAAATTGTCGTCGGCAATTTCTAACGACAAAGGACGCATAAAAAACGAGATATTTCGTTTTGAGCCCTTATTTGACTGTGCTAAATATAGGAAACATTAAAAATACAAAATATATATTCATATATTATATTTGCATTGTATTTCATATCATATATTTACATATATTATATTAGCATTGTATTTCATATTATATATTTACATATATTATATTTGCATTGTATTTCATATTATATATTTACATATATTATATTTGCATTGTATTCCATTTTATATATATTATATTTGCATTGTATTTAATTTTATATATTTACAAATATTGTATTTGCATTGTATTTCATATTATATATTTACATATATTATATTTGCATTGTATTTCATATTATATATTTACATATATTATATTTGCATTGTATTTCATATTATATATCTACACACACACATACATATATATATATATATATATATATATATATATATATATATATATATATATATATATATATATATGTATATATATATATATATATATATATATATATATATATATATATATATATATATATATATATATATATATATATATATACATACATATATATATATATATATATATATATATATATATATATATATATATATATATATATATATATATATATATATATATAAACATGAAATTCAAGGGCCTTCTTCTTTAGGACTAAGAAAAACAGATACCAGATAATAGATATGAGAAGAATAAATATAAGTATATATAAGCATATATGTTAATAGTAAGTAGGAGTGGGAAAGCTCAGTCGGTAAGACAATGTACTTCAGGCCGGGGTGAGCATCCGGCTTAGGCAGATAGTTTTGTTACATTTATTTTGTTATATCAGCCGTGGGTCGATTCTGGGGTCGGTAGACCATCCAGAAGCAAACCCAGTCTCTATGAGCTGGCTGCCTGACCCTTTATTGGATTGGGGGATAAACCAGGTGGTTGAGTATAGATACTGAACACATTTCCTCAAAGTCAATAACACAGTAACAGAAACATTAAAACTTTTGCATGATTAATATTCTGAAAAATTTTGTTTACATCGTAATTCAGCTGATAGATATAGGAATAAATTGTTTAAGATATTAATAGCACGATATAGGGATATTTTAATTTTAGTTCCTTCTTATTAACTAAACAAGTTGGTGTTATTTTGAATATTTGAATAATGTTAAATTTATTTATAAGTAAATAAACAGGCGACGACAGAACAGCCTCGTTTAGTGTCTAAAAAAAAAAAAGTTTATAGAACTCTAATAGATCCCGTAAATACATATTTTAAAATGAAATGGTTTACCTATCTATAACAAATATATTTACACATTTAATAAACATCGAGAATTAATAAGACCATTTATTATATAACAAATTCACTCCGATAGCTGAGATGGCCGTAATCCAGATCACACATTAAAAATAATATCGTAAATTTTATATTTCTTTTATTCTCATTTTATTTTATTTATATTTACCCTACATATTCGTTGTGTATGTATCGCTCGTTAAATAAAATGTCACAGCAAGTTTTGTGGGCGTTAGCAGTGTATTTTTTAAATGTGAGACTTTAAAACTTTACGTTTTAGCCTTATTGGATAGTTAACGAATTCAGGAAGTTCTTGTGAATATATTAATTGGAGGGTAATATCTAACTTCCAAATATAATCTTCTCCTCTATTTAATTATTAATTTAATTATTCTATTTAATTATACGTTTCGGGGAAATATTTCCTCGTCATCAGAATTTTTTTTTTCTAAAATGAACAATTATTGCATCTATTATCACATTTCATACTTAAATATACATCAACTAAAACATGGACAGATATTTAAACAATATCAATAATTTAACATTATCCAAAATTTAACACTACTACGGCATTCATTTCTCTCCCATTATCATTATCTAAAATTTCAGCACCTATTATCTACATTTTGGTAGGAATCTAAAGGTACAATTTCGCTGGGACTGCCAGCGGTTGCGGCCGGCAAGGTTTGCGTGCAGTGTACTACAATTTTGACTGAATAGGTAGGGACATATTTCGCTGGCACTGCAGGGCAGTGTAGGTATGACGTCATGCCTATACTGCCGCGTCCCAGACCGTTCTAGAAGGAGTCATACTGCCTCAGACGCAACGGTTCCCGCTTGCCATTTAAAACAATGTCGTTTAATAAAAAAAGATTCAGTGATTAGAACAACGAACGTCTAGTAGAGTTCGTTAACCAGTTCCAGGTACCTTATGACCACAAACTTAAGGACTATAGGAATGTGATAGTAAAAAAGTAATGTGTGGAAAAACATATTATTTTATTTTTATATTCACACATCATTATTATTATTTTATTAATAAACAATAAAGAAACCTCGACAGACGAGTTTTGTTCATTGTCTAAAATACGTATTAATTCATCTATAATTTGTATGTATCTAAATAACATATTATTTTAAAGGTTTTAAGGGTATACTGTATAGTTATAACGATATGGTTGATTATAAATATAGGAGAGGTTATAACGTTATAGGTTATGCAAGAGTTGGCCTCTGCAGTGGGCAGTTACAGCGAAATATAGAAGCAGTAACAGTTAGCGGCTACGATTGGCAAGCTTTGCCAATCGCAACCGCTGGCAGTACCAGCGAAAATCTACCTTAAGGTCGCTAACAGCATGAGTATAAACCTATTTGATCTTTGTACATCTATCCTATATTTGTCTCTCTCTTTATCCTGACTGTTTATTATTTTGGCTTTTAATTAGTTTATTTCCATTGAAAGCTATTAATTTTTTTTATTAATATGTATATATTAAAATATATAATATAAAAATATAAAAAATATATATAACTATTAGTATTGTTATGGTTATTGAATATTAATTCTTTTTAATAACATCTGCATAATGCTTTCCCAGGTGTTTTGTGTCCGTTTTATAACTAACTATTGTTTTTTTATTCTTGGTAATATGGATATGGATAGCTTCAAGTAATTTTCTATTATTAGTTATATGTGCATAATCGAGAATTTTAGGATTTTCAAAGTTAAATTTATGTTGCATTTTTATGCTATATAATGTCAGTGCGGTTGCATTAATTAATATTCTTCGCATTATTGCAACTAGATTTATGTTGTGCTACTCTGGTTTTTAATTTTTTAGAATTTTCTCCGATATATATCCTTTAGCAATCCAGACAATCTATTTCATATATAATATTTTTTTTATTTATGTCTACATCTATCTATTTATGAATTTATTTCTTCTTTCATGTTACTCATATGTTTACATAACTTGTTATTACTATACATGCCTAAACTTATTTCTGCCAGAACGTATGTTGAAATTTTTTTTAATATTATCAGTTAGTCTTGGTATATATGTCATTTTGTAATAAGTTCTATTGCGTTGTAATGAATATTGTTTGTCCTTTTTTTTTTTTTTTTTTTTCTGTTTCTTTACTTTTATTATTTTCTTTTAAAAAATTTGTGATTACTTTTTGTGAAGTTTTTTTTTGGAAGGGATCAGGATTTGCACCAAATTTAGTTATTTTAAATATAACGACAAATATTATAAACAATTGTACGCTTTACCCATGGGAGGAGTGATGTAAGTTAATCTAAGTGGAATTTATTCAAACAAATTAATCTCAGTCCAAATAAAAAAAAATCACCAACGGACCAATATCGATTAAAAAATACATAGACGATTTAATTCTAATAGTAAAAAAGAATGAATCAAATGAAATATTGTAATATTATTTTAAATAATAATTGTTATATTTTATTCCTATGTTTTTGTAATTAATTCTTTGTATAAAAAATTCTGATACAATAAAAAAAAAAAAATTAAGCATAAAGTTTAATGAATTATTGTTCTCTTGCTTAATGCACTCCACAGGGTGCAGTGCTATAACGTAGCTAAAATTTGGTATAATTTTGAATAAACTTTTTCCTTGCTTTTTTTGGATGCCTAACATAAAAAATGTAGGTGAAAACAATGTTTCAATCGTAGAAGCAATATAGAAACTGGAGGGTTGAGTTGTACTCAAGCAAATTTAAATAGAATATAAGAGATATAATAATCGTTGGGTTTTTTTTTTTCCTTTGTTGATCTTCTAAATCATGTTTCATGCTGACGTCTCTTATAAGAGTCTCGTGCCGCTTGTCAAGATGGAGTGGATAAGAGACTTTGTCTACTCTTGGAAGGCTAAATTATAGGTTAAAAAGAAGGAACTTTTAATCTAATTTACATGATTATGTCACATTATAACTAAAGTTAAATTTCATAAGTATTTTAAACGTTTAGGGGGATTGAAATTCTAATATATCAAAAATATCTTTACTATATCAAAAATAATTTCCTGTTTGAGAAGAGATAAATGATAAATAAAATTTAAGTTATAAATTTATAATATAATCTATACTATACAGATAGGTTTATAAATTAATAATTAAAAAAATATGTAAGTAAATACGAAAATTGATTATATTTATTTAAAATTTATTTATTAATTTATTTGTATTTCTCTCTTTTAAAATGTTATTGAGCACTAAAAAATATTGTACATATTTTCTGATTTTTATTCAAATATCTTTTATTCAAATTATTATTTTTTATTCAACTATTTTTTAATCGAATATTTTTCTTTCGAATACTTTTTTTTTATTCGAATTTTTTTTATTCAAATTTGATTTAATCGAATAATTTTTTTCTTTATTCGAATAATAATTTTTTATTGGAATAGTTTTTTTGTTCGAATTTGGTTTTATTTAAATAATTTTTTTTCGAATATTTTTTTTTTTATCGAATAATCTTTTTTTATTCGAATATTTATTTTTATTTGATTATAGATTAAAAAATTATGAATAAATTTATTCAATGAATAATAAATAATAATGAATAAATGGATTATTCATGATACTTGAATAAAATTAAGATGTTTATTTATATTTATTAATTATTTTCTGAATAAAATTTGCCCAACACTGATTCTAAACAATGTATTTATTAAGTTTGTCTTTCCAGCTTTTGGCAGTCCCTGGGTGTCAATACTTCCTCTATATCAATATAAGTACACTGTCGATCTCTGTATGGGTTTCCCTTTCCAGTAAAAACTTTTGAGTTTTGGCCATAATTTGAGGATAATTATGGAGTATCCAGAAAAAAAAAAAAACATTATGACACTCTCATTTTTATTTTTGCCAGTACTGAACTCTTGCATAAGAATTAATGTCAATATGATCAATATCAATACCTACGATTTCATTAATTTTAATAAATGAAACTTTTATTAGAAACTCTTAATAATATTTTGTTAACTGAACTCTTATAATTAAAACATATGAATTAATGCCAGTATGACGAACATCGTAATATCAACAGTTGTCTAACCGAAGTATGATTTTTCTACCAAAAATAATTATAACTGCATATCCATCACGGGCACTTTTTGATTTTTCTCACATAATAAAGTGATCTGAGGAATGTGACATCATAAATGCTAAAATTTAAGGCCCAAAGCATCCTTTTATAGAAACGAATGTATACCTATTTATAAAATGTCTAATTAATTAAAAGTTTTTATTTTACATAAGTAGCACACGCTCCTTATTTCAATCTCGCAGACTTTTACGTAACAATCTTTAAAACTTAATGTGATTTTTTAATTTAATTTCCTTTCAATTTCATTTTAACTGATAAGCTATGCACAGCTGCGCTGGACAAGTGAGTTGAAGGTTATGTAAGAGAAATTTGATGGATTTCATTTGCCGATTTGGAATATGACCAAATCCTACGAACAGAGCCAACCTTGTGTCCGCCAATTTGGCGCCCAAGTTCTATAAACGTTTCGATATTCCACCCGTAGATTCCAAAAATAAAACTGAAAAAAAAATCGAAATATATTAAAGTTTATTGTCTTACTATTTCAGTAATTTCTAAAATTTATTCATATGGAATTTCGTGATACAACTTACAATTATCCATAGAATAATTAATAAAAGTTAATTAAATAACTACACTAGTTAATTAATTATTATTAATGCGAAGCATCAGTATTAAGTACTAACCAAGCCAATCAAAAAGCCCATGTGAGCATCAACATAGTGTACCTCAATCATTCACAAGGTTTTATATGTTAATCGGTAGGAGCATGATACTGAATACGGAATCGCCAATAAATATTCGATCGTAGACGGACTATATATATTTTAATTCTATACAATATTCCAAATGTGTTTTGTAATTTAAACCATATTTTTTGTAATAATAAGTCATTTATTAAGTCCAACACGCAAATATTTGTTTTTGCTAAGATAATTGAGTTCTTTGCTAAAAAACGTTTTTAAAAATGTTTTTGCTTTAGCCTAATTTTTATTTAATTTTAACTACTAATCATAGTATTATTTATTAATATTACTACTAATAAATTACTACTAATAAATTATTTATTATTTATTAATATTACTATGTAACAGTTTAGTAAATAGGAATATGAATTTGTATTATTTTCTTTGATATACTGTTTTAAGATGTGCGTGCATCAGTAAAGTTTTGTTTTATTAACTTGTCTCTTTTTTTTCTTTTTTTATTATATGTAGTTGTATGCAAAGTATTAAAAATATAAATTAAATTAGTAAAAAAAAGCGACCAATTAACTACTTTAAATTATATATATATAAGATTATTGCCTAAAATTCGAGGGTTTAAAACTGACGATAGCATTTAAGTATCGAATAGGAATTTATTAACTCTCGACCGAAACGTGCATGGGATGATTCTGTTATTTACGATCCTGAAGAAACATTTTCTAGAAGGTCTTTGGAGGTCTATGCAATTGGCGAAACCACTGGTTCACTGAGCCTTTCTTATTATTTTCTGACGTCAGCATTTATTTTATAAACTTTAATTATGAGAACCAAGAATTCAAAAGAGTATAAAAATGTGACGGTACCTAATTTTTATTTCTCTACAATTATCGGTATTAAGGTACAAATGTTTAAGTGATTCAACGCTTATAAATCTACTGTAGGGGAGAAGGAATCCGTAATTATACACGTTCTTTCACTTCCCCAATTAGGCATCTGTAAGAAAAACATAAATCTTGGAGATGGATGACCTCTCAGTGAAGATGGATGAGCCGAGGAAACCAAAACAAAAATCCCCTGACTCGAATCCTTTATCGCCCTTATCATAATGACCGTTTCAGATTTTTACAAAAATTAATTCTACTATTGTTTTCATTTCCATGCCTATTGTCCCAAAAGCAAAGTAAAAGTTATATCTTCTTTTTCTTTGGCTGGCTATGGTCAGGGAAGTGTAGAGAAGGAATTGATAATTTTTTATGATAATAACTATTAACAGATGGGTTATCCAAAAATTCATGACAATATAAAAATAATTTGGTTCATTAACGACAGGTTGTCGAAGAGGAGCGCGATAAATTTTTCGCTCGCAGCCTCTAGCCCGTTCGTTAGAGTTGAGCTGTTGAATCTCACCTTTGATTTGTTTCTCTGGAATAACAATGCAAGCAACTTTAATAGAGATAATAATTTAAATATTCTTCAATAATGTAAAGATGAAGACATTTAAAATAAGTGATTAATAATAAACGATTAATAATTAATTAATTCATTAATAAACGATATAATTAATTCAAATAGTGAAAAGCACAGAATAAGATAAATAAATATTTATATTAAAGAGAAAGAGATAGTATAAATATTTATACTAAAGAGAAAAACATAGTATATACACTTATACTAAAGTTCTATGTGGCGCTCAGTGTGTGTACGATACGAAAATAGTGTCTGAATGCGTACGATTTCCAATACTATGCCACTTCTCGGCAATACTGCCCTGACGAAACAGCTTGAAAGTCGAGTATTATCAATACAACTACAAGCTTTTATAAACTTTTAGTCTCAACCATACACAAACACTCGCGGGTGCACAATATTTCATCCGAACAAGCCAGTTGGACAGAATTATTTGTCGTCATAATTGCATTTATATCGATCGGTTTGGTAATATAGTGTATGGATATAAGGATGTAATGCATTTTTGTTAATAACAAACTTAATTGGTGAAGATTGCCGTAAATAAAATTCATAATACACAAAACACATTCGAACAATCATTATATTTTATTTTAGATTAAGGTGGTAGATGAATACGAATAAATACTAAAAACAAATAATATAAAGAAATTAAAAAAACAAAAAAAACAATTTAGGTACTTAAAATAGACATTAAATACAAAATAATAATAATAATAATTCAGAAATGTTTTATAATACTAATTTATATTACATTTAATTTAATATGTATAATAATACCAAACTGTATTTTGAATTGCTTATTTTTTGAATTTTTGTATGTTTTTAGAACTGAAGATGAATGTATAACATTCGAAACTAGTTTTCAATAACAACAAAAATTATAGAAGTGGCAAATAATTTATCAATCCCTAATTAGATTGATCCTTCTATACCATCATGCGGATGTCAACTGATAAAAGAATTATATGTCTAATCCTCCCCATCGGAATCGTCTGAGATATCAATTCTGCCACATAATTTCTCGAACATGGTAGAGGTCTAAGCTCTTATTTTAAGAGCTCTAATCGTCTTTAAAACTTCTCAACGCAATTTAGGGTAAGTGCAGCAATAGTAGACAACTTTATGATAGTATCTCTTCTTAATGTCTTTTAGAGAAATAAACATATACTAGAAAATAGTTTTGACCACTCAGATCGACTAACTGGCTAATAACTGGATTAATGAGTAATTTAAAAAGGGAAAAATGGGATGGTTCAATTTTTAAAACTGAAAATTCATAATGGTTTTTCCTCCAAAAGTAAGCACTGAAATCCCAATAGTAGACAAGGTACAGGACCAATAGTAGACATAAGAGGTTAACTATTTATTTCTTATTCAATTTAGCTGCCTATATTTCAGTATAACAATAGCTTCTGAAAACCCATTAATAAAAAAATTTGCAACTACAATTAGTCCTCCCTTAAACGCTATACACATAAAAGAACAAAACGGATGTTGCTAAGTTAATATTGTTACTTTACTTATTTTGATTTCATATAGATATTTTTAAAGGTTTTTTCATATAATTTTTCCTACAAATAGCAATTAAAATCATGTTAAATTTATGAATTATATTAAATTTTATTTCCTTGTTTATAAAATTATCAAATCGAAAATTATTTGATTGTAAGAATGTGACATCCGTAATCATGTAAATTAATAATTTTGTTAGAGTAAATTTGTAAATAAAAGCTTTATTATGATTATTATTGCATTACTGCCTATTGTATAAAATAATTTTACTTTTTATAATGATTGTCATTAATCTGATTTAATATAAACTAAAATGGTCAAAAATGGAAATAAGGTAAATAAAGCGGTCCTAAATAATAATCAAAGTAAATTATCGCACACAAATTTCGGCTACTTCAGTCTTGGTTAGCACTGTCTTATACAGGAATTGAAATAAACTTTTAATTTTCTCTCGAAGTGAAAAAAGTCATGATATAATTTTTACAATCGAAACCAAAAAATAAAAGTCAATGGTACATTTTTATTATTCGAGTATGAATATATATAAAAAAGTCGATTATTTTCGATATTGAGATCCACTATTATTTCATCGGTGGCGTTGTTTTTGAAAATACTATAGATTTTGTGATTGCGTGCTAATGAATCGATTAATATTAGCTTTTTGGATACCCTCGATATTTAGGTCAGTAACTGAACTGCTAGGAAATTCGTAAGTACCATCTTCCAAAACTAATGCATGCTCACTATGGCGATGAAACTGCACTTCCGATAACCCGATAATCGTCCTCAACATCGAAGAAACCTAAACAGTTAAAATAAATCGATACGTGAACTCGTGATCTTAAAATCGACAGTATTTTCTTAAAAAGAGCCTCGAATAACCAAATAATGTACTTTAATACAGAGGATATTCGAAATATTAAAATAAATCGACACGTGAGCGCTCTATCTTAAAATCGAAATTATTTTCAAAAACAACGTTGCTGATAACATAATAATGGGTCTAAACATCGAAAATGTCCAAAAATCTTTTATATTCTAACTTGAACAATAAAAATTTAACATTGACTAATAATTTTTTTATAATTCAAACATAAAAATCAAATCATGACTTTGGTTTTTTTTTATATTCATAAATGTATCATAGGTTTTAATATTTGCAAAGTATTTTTCTGGTTATATCTATATACTAACTTTTTTGGTTTAGTTTTCCGAAATTCTATGGTATTTATCTTGCCTCAAAACTGTTATTTCCATTTTAAAGTTTTCTCTCCTATTTTCTTTGCTACATTTGCGGTTATTTGCTTTTTGTTTTTTTATAGTTTAGCCTGATAATTAATTCCTTTCAAGGAGATCATGGTTGAAGTTGAGTTCAGTAACAAAACACAGTGTTAAAGTACGCTGTTTATCAGTGCTAAGGAAACCACGATTAAAGAATAATAAAAATGAGAAAAATAAATATAATGGGGCAAAAGATTTGAAGTACACTTTATATATATACATATATATATATATATATATATATATATATATATATATATATATATATATATATATATATATTAAAAATAAAAATATTTTCTGATGTGATGCCACAATATTTATTCTTCTCATTTCTATTATTCTATTGTAGTATCTGTTTTTCTTCGTCCTAAAGAATATGGCATAGCAATGAATTATATATATAATTATAAATATATATAATTCATTAATATGTCCTCTTTTTATATATATAAATATTATTATACACACAGATATATATATATATATATATGTGTGTATATATATATATATATATATATATATATATATATATATATATATATATATATATACATATATACATATATATATAAAGGATTTTGCTTCCCACATATGCCATAATTCTGTTTGATAAAAGCATTACCTTTTAACCGGAGGTTTTTTGGTCCTCATCAATTCTACCTCACCTTGAAGTGCCTATCCTTTCATCAAATGGAGGTTAACTGTTTCACCTGATTGTAACACCAGCCCAATTATCCTTTTCAATTGAATTGCATTGCATTTGTCAGTTTATTACTCAGTTGTAATTGTTTAAATAATAATATTAATGACTTGTTTTATTCACTATCGAAGTAAATAGTAAATAATAGGTTCATTAATTAATTTGAAATCCGAAATCGCCCTTTAAAGGTCATGATTTCGTTCCGAATTTCTGACCAATATGTACTCTTGATGGAAAATAAAAGTGGGAGCCAATAGCAATTTTTTTTTCTAACGCGCCCCGTGGATTGATGGCTCCGTCCCAAGAGAGAGATTTCGGGAAAAGTGATTTTCTTTTTCGGAAAACTCTTTCTTTCCTTTCTCCCTCCCTCTCTTTCATCCTGCTGTAAACTCCAACTATCACAGTGCTTAAATATCTAAGAAGCATTGGTTGATAAGTATACTTAAATTGAAAAAAAATAAAATTAAATTAAAAAATGTTACCACCAGAAATAGTAATTTCCCAAAAAATTTTTTTAAATTGTTTTTTTAATGATAGGCTTTACTATATATTCAAATTCGATTGCGAGAGACTACTGTATTTTACAAAATCGAGCAAGTAAAATGCATTAATAAGTAATTTTTAATTTCGCAAAAGAATTTCCGATATAAAAAAACACATAAATCATAAATAATTATATATTTTTAATTTTTTTAGAATGCCACATAATGATATTTTTTATCAGAGCAAATGAGGCTTTGTTTGTTAAATCATTTATTTACTATATTTTGCACATTTATATGCTCGGCGTTTAAGGACCGCAAATCCTATCTTCAGCCTTTCGCTGTATAATTTTTTTTAATGTATTGATTGGGTAATAGAAATAAAAAAAATGTTTACAGAGAATCTGAAAGTCTGATGATTGATGATGGGATTCGTGGTTCCGAAACATCAATAATTGTAATTTGTAAAGCATAGTAAATAAATAATTTTACAAGGAACCATAATTCACCCTAACTACCTATAAAATAAATAACTAACAATAAAAATAATAAAAACTTTTAGTTAACGCTGATAAAATAAACAATGATTACTTATATTTTTTTTTCCGCCACTGAACTCCGTCAAATCCTAAATAGACTTGATAAGATTTAGTGCAAATCATTATCTCTGTCTGTCAGTTACGTCAGTTCAGTGATAATTATGTTTATTATTTATAAGAAAAATGCTTCTTTTATTATTAAAGTTAAGTTCTATCATCTACCTTAGATAAAAAAATAAAAAAATGTAAAACATCTGTACATCAAAGTTTAAAAGCATCAAATGTTAAACCATCGATTTTTGTCATTTTTTGTGTGTTTTTAGAACTGAAGATTAATGTATAACATTCGAAACTAGCTTTCAATAAAAACAAAATTATAGAAGTGGCGAATAACCTATTAATCCCTAATTAGATTGATCCTTTTATACCATCATGCGGATGTCAACTGATTATGAAGCGAGCCAAGCTATAACGCATATTACACCACCCAAAGACTCAAGGCTGAGCAATTCAAAATTTGATTTTATCTCCAAACAGGTCATTACAGAACTGAGGAAATCAGAACGGAATGATTCCATCTATTTATTTTTCAAGTTGAGACTCAAATATGCAGCAGCCAACAAAAACATCTCGTTCAACAACACCTGCGTAAGAGAAAACTTGACACCGTCTTATGTTGAAATAAGGTCTGGAGTTCAAACAAGAGTAGCATCAAGAGCTATCCACCATGCAAGACGACAATGGGTGAGACTAGAAATTAATCATTGGTACTCAGTTAGGGACAGTATAAAATTATACCTTTACATCCTCCATTCTAAATAACTTTTATCCTCCACCCACTTATATTTGATTCTCTCGATAAATAAATTCGAACACTTGTCCAGAACCTTATGTTGAAAAAAACATGATACCCTAGAAAAGAAACTTGAAAAATTACGGTCAAGCAATGACAATTTAAATATTCGTTCTTCTGGTTAGTCAAACAAATCCCAAAGTTAAAACCAATTTTCCCAACGTATTCTCAATCTCACTAGCACCACCTTATCGTAAACTGAAAACAATCTTCTTAATAAAAGCTTAATAAACTCGATAAATTCACCTGTAAACTCAAAACTGTTTGAAAACCAGAATATCAGCAGAACATAAAACGGCACGTGTATTGTTAGCAAAAGCACGCTAAAATAATCTCGTAGTCATAAAAGCAGATAAAGGAAATAAGACAGTAATTTTAGAAAGAGATAACTATAAAAAGAAAGTTTATGATTTCATAAACAAAAATGGTTTTCCTAATATCAAAAATCCCGTGAATAAATTTGTCACCCAAGTCCGCGAGTTGATAAAGACCATTATATTGATACCGGATAATAAAAAATACAATCTCATTGAGATGAATCCACTGCCTCCCCAATAATATCGCCTACCAAAAATACACTAAACGGAAATTCCCATAAGACCAGTCGTTACTTACATCAATAGCCCGATCTATAAACTTGCCCATTACTTGAACAATTTATTCAAAACCAGAATCTCATTTTCCCAACAGCACACGGTGAAAAACTCTATAGTGTTAGTAAACAAAATTAAGAACATAGTAATTCCGGATAACGCGAATTCGACGTCACAAATCTTTTCACAAGTATCCCACCACTAGAAACAACAGACATTTTAGACCAGTTAATCTTTCGATCGAATCTATCACCGCTAGAAAAACTAGATCTTTACAATTTTATGTCTATCTGCATAAACCATAATTATTTTCAATTTGATAAAAAGTCTTCAAACAGAAATCTCAGTAAAAAACAAACATCATGAATTTGTAATTTACCGGAAACCCACCCACACGGATTTCGTTATAAACAACCAAGTTAGAAGACCGATAGCACATAAACTCGCAGCCTTTAATAGCATGATTTACCGTATTTTGAACGTAACATTAAATGAAAAGAACTATAATAAAGAAATTTAAATAATATATTCCATAACAAAAAATAACGGGAGCAATAAAACCACTGTATTTTAAAAAAACAACTACAAAAAAAGACAATTAATGATATGTATTCAACATTATGTCTTGATTCCATATTATTCTATATCCACCAAAGTCGGAAATGAATTGAAAAAACTAGGATTAAACCCTGCATTTAAAATATAAAAAACCCTATCCTCATATTTCTCTCCTCCTAAAGACAAAATAGACCCTTTCCAAAAAAGCGGAGTATACGAACTAAATTTTAATGATGTTGCAGCCAAATACACGGGAAAAAACTGGAAGGTCACTAAATTAGAGATTAAAGAAACTTATACGTGCATATAATAATAAGACCGAGAATTCCAACTTTGCAATTCATTTAAATGAAAAAAAAAACATAAATTCATCAAAGACTCTTACTTAGTATAAAATGTGTTTTGAATATGAGAACTTGCCAAATTTTGTACGATAATTGTGAGGCGTGTTGGCCCATAATCTCCAACACAGCCCCAAAATTTTAAGGTCTAGATTCACCTAAAAAAGTTTCATCAAAATCTAGGAGACACATATGGGATCCTCTCCTTTTTGTAAGCCCTATCAGAAACCTTACAATTTATTACCTTCTAAAATAGTATTATTTATCGAGCCCAGTAACTTCAACTTCAGCAAATTAATTTCAATTACAATTACACTGAAACATTTATTATATTTGCCTAAAGCAGGCCATGCGATACCTTGATACTCAGCTGCCAAAATTATCCAGTCTAGTCGGCGTTCTTAGGGCTTAATATTTTATGCTATTCTTTATGTTCAATAGACTGTTCTTCCCTGAACGTTAGATGGACACGTTATAATCCAGAATAAAAGAGGGAATATTCATGTAAATTCGTTCTTTAAGGTTAATGGGCTGTAAGTGTATTTTGCTTGATTAGTTTTATAATGGAAAAATAACAAGCTTTTCTCGATGTTGACCAAGCTTTTATTTCCTCCGGAATTTCGTATATTTTAGATATTTTATTTCTCGGAAACTAATAGTTTTCTTAATTTTCAAATAGTTAACGTTTACAGTTCAACCTCGCTGATCCGGATCCGAAATCTTAGGGCACTCCTGAACTTTTTTTTTTTAAGGCAATGAATTTCTTGCTAGTAACATATGGTTTCACAACAGGTTGCTTTAAATCTTATAGAAAAGGCTACCCCTTCCGATGTATTACTAATAAAACGGTGGCTAAGCATTGTCGAGATAAAAAAAGTGCGGGAAAAAAGCGCCCAACATAAATATCTGATTAAATATTTCAAATAAATTGAAATTTAAAATCTTTTCAAACAACATGTATATGTTTGTTTACATTAACGTAATGCATTACATTCATTTATGTGTGTATATATATATATATATATATATATATATATATATATATATATATATATATATATATATATATATATATATATTACAAATTACTTTAATGATTAATATAGATAATGTTTTATTTACTGATCACTCCATCTCATATCAGAATTTCGCTCAATCCGGAATAGCCCTTGCCATATTGTTTCGGCCATAGTGTATCTATCTCACCGAAGTCATTGCCGGTTCTACTACTTACCATATAGTTGGTTTTTAGTAATTCGTTCCCAGCATCCATTAACTTTCCATTCCAACTTAATAGCTACCGTATCTTTACCTAATATATACCAAATCATCGTCATAGCGAGGCATGAAAGTTTTACAGGATAAATAACTAATGTCTTTCAGTTTGCTGCAAATATCTGAGCTCTTGTGTAACTTTTTTTGTATTTGCAAATATATGTACACATAAAATTAAATATAAAATGAATATAAGTAAATCTTACGCTTGAAGATTTCTTCTGGGTAACTGATCAGCAGATAAAACCAGAAAGAATCAGCAATACCGACTGGTGTCTGGACCGAAGAATTATTAGAAGACCATCTTCAGCCGGGTATCTGGAAGTGGATCCATTGTCCAGAAAATTCTTCAAGAGTGACAACTAAACTTCGCAGTCTGTACGACAGTACAAGTTGATCAAAAATGCTTGGTCAGTTTGATGCTTGCAGTCCCTGTTCTGGGCGCCAGTTAACGAACTCGCCACAGTGTACTAAGAATGTACTTTAATTTATAATATAGTATAATAATGACTGTTACATTTTAACAATAGACTACATTATATCGGTAGACCGATGCGAAGCTGGACAGTATTAGGTCTAACCTAGTAAATTTTGATCTTGATTTGATTCAGTTGAGAAAGGGATATAGATTAAATTTCATATTACTAGTGTTATCGGCGTTGAAGCTCCGGGGTCGTCATTCCTTTTTATTATTAGTATATCTATATAAATGTATATCGTCTGGGGTTGATGAATTGTTTAAAAACTGTTATCCGTCCTGCATTTTTATGAGTAGTCAAGAAAAAACATATCTTTACGTTTTCATGTAGTAAGGTGTTAATACAATTATTACATAACTATTTTTTATAAATTAGCTAAATATATTTTTATATATTTTATATATAAATTACACAAATTAGATGTTTGATTTTGACTTGGTTCAGTAGAGGAACATATACAGATTTATGTATCCGTGTGGTAAGGTATTATTATATATTTTTAAAAATATAATCTATATTTAAAGCGATTCAATGATGCTCAATACTTCATGATTGCAGGAATAAATTTGCTGATTTCCAAACCAGAGCTATGCCGCCCAGGACCAGAGGCAAGCTATCATAAATTTGCAAATTCCATGGATTAGTCTGAATCGGGATGCAAATGGCTTTCAGTTGAGGAGTGCCTTGTGTTGATATTTCACAATTGTGAACTCCTACTGCCTGACCCGTATTCTCAACGCAAATCATCGATCCTCACTCTCATGCAAAATAATTCTTCAGTAAACATAGGATGATTTCAATTGTTATTTAACTATATACTGAAAAATAAAGTAAAATCATTAGACAGAGGACACACATGATGACTGATTTTTTCACTAGAGAACCGAAGATATTTGTCTCGTGCAGAATACCTTTATACTATAAGTTTTGAAATATTTTAATGGCTATTAACATTTAATATGTAAAATATGTTCTTCATAAATCATAATATTTAAAGGATCATTAGCAACGATTCACAATTGTAAGTTCCAGGGGATTCTGGAATATTCCAAGAAAGTAAACCAAAAAAATAAAACTAGATTGCAATACCAAATCTGCTTAAATATATCTGCTTAAATATATATATATATATATATATATATATATATATATATATATATATATATATATATATATATATTACAAATTACTTTAATGATTAATATAGATAATGTTTTATTTACTGATCACTCCATCTCATATCAGAATTTCGCTCAATCCGGAATAGCCCTTGCCATATTGTTTCGGCCATAGTGTATCTATCTCACCGAAGTCATTGCCGGTTCTACTACTTACCATATAGTTGGTTTTTAGTAATTCGTTCCCAGCATCCATTAACTTTCCATTCCAACTTAATAGCTACCGTATCTTTACCTAATATATACCAAATCATCGTCATAGCGAGGCATGAAAGTTTTACAGGATAAATAACTAATGTCTTTCAGTTTGCTGCAAATATCTGAGCTCTTGTGTAACTTTTTTTGTATTTGCAAATATATGTACACATAAAATTAAATATAAAATGAATATAAGTAAATCTTACGCTTGAAGATTTCTTCTGGGTAACTGATCAGCAGATAAAACCAGAAAGAATCAGCAATACCGACTGGTGTCTGGACCGAAGAATTATTAGAAGACCATCTTCAGCCGGGTATCTGGAAGTGGATCCATTGTCCAGAAAATTCTTCAAGAGTGACAACTAAACTTCGCAGTCTGTACGACAGTACAAGTTGATCAAAAATGCTTGGTCAGTTTGATGCTTGCAGTCCCTGTTCTGGGCGCCAGTTAACGAACTCGCCACAGTGTACTAAGAATGTACTTTAATTTATAATATAGTATAATAATGACTGTTACATTTTAACAATAGACTACATTATATCGGTAGACCGATGCGAAGCTGGACAGTATTAGGTCTAACCTAGTAAATTTTGATCTTGATTTGATTCAGTTGAGAAAGGGATATAGATTAAATTTCATATTACTAGTGTTATCGGCGTTGAAGCTCCGGGGTCGTCATTCCTTTTTATTATTAGTATATCTATATAAATGTATATCGTCTGGGGTTGATGAATTGTTTAAAAACTGTTATCCGTCCTGCATTTTTATGAGTAGTCAAGAAAAAACATATCTTTACGTTTTCATGTAGTAAGGTGTTAATACAATTATTACATAACTATTTTTTATAAATTAGCTAAATATATTTTTATATATTTTATATATAAATTACACAAATTAGATGTTTGATTTTGACTTGGTTCAGTAGAGGAACATATACAGATTTATGTATCCGTGTGGTAAGGTATTATTATATATTTTTAAAAATATAATCTATATTTAAAGCGATTCAATGATGCTCAATACTTCATGATTGCAGGAATAAATTTGCTGATTTCCAAACCAGAGCTATGCCGCCCAGGACCAGAGGCAAGCTATCATAAATTTGCAAATTCCATGGATTAGTCTGAATCGGGATGCAAATGGCTTTCAGTTGAGGAGTGCCTTGTGTTGATATTTCACAATTGTGAACTCCTACTGCCTGACCCGTATTCTCAACGCAAATCATCGATCCTCACTCTCATGCAAAATAATTCTTCAGTAAACATAGGATGATTTCAATTGTTATTTAACTATATACTGAAAAATAAAGTAAAATCATTAGACAGAGGACACACATGATGACTGATTTTTTCACTAGAGAACCGAAGATATTTGTCTCGTGCAGAATACCTTTATACTATAAGTTTTGAAATATTTTAATGGCTATTAACATTTAATATGTAAAATATGTTCTTCATAAATCATAATATTTAAAGGATCATTAGCAACGATTCACAATTGTAAGTTCCAGGGGATTCTGGAATATTCCAAGAAAGTAAACCAAAAAAATAAAACTAGATTGCAATACCAAATCTGCTTTAAATTGGAGCTTTTTTTTGCATAGAAAAGTTTTAAAAATAACCGAATTAATAGTAACAGCAGTCAATACTATATTAAAATTAAAATTAGTTTTTTTCGGAATCGCTATATTTTTAAAGCAAGACTTTTATTTGGATACAATCGGATTATACCAAACACAAGTATCCCAGTAAAATTCCTCTTTGGGGTAGACAAATATAGGACATGCTGAATTTAACATATGTTTTAGAAGTTATAAAAGCATACATCTCCTAAAATATTTCCAAGGTTCCGAGCGGCGGAACATATTAAAAATGGCGCCTGAATTTGAGTTGGGAAATAATTTTTAAATACGCTGTAACTGTGTGTCGTGTTTTCGACGCTGTCAATTCAAAAGTTATGAGTGAGTGAAGGGGAGGGCCTCTAGTACATAATTCTCCCGCGAGGCGGGGGTGACCTAAAAACGAGTGGCAATACTGATTCGCTGCTTGAAGAAAAAAAAAAACCTTCCGACCGGTTGGGATGCCTTTATCGCTTCATTAAGTCTCAGGAGGTAGACGTGCCCCAGCGTTTGTCTATTTTTCAAGTATTACATCATGAATAGCTAAGTCAAGCAGCGGCCGGGCGGCGTCTCGGGGATTCTCCACGATTGATGGGGGCTTTATTCCGCCATAGAAGTCCTACACTGGAGGCACATCATGAAAGCTACAAGAACCAAGTAAGTTACTACTGACGTTTCGCCCTCACTCCAATTCATGGGCCCCGACGAGATCTTCTTCCTCCGAATTCATCGTCAGCAACATCCACATCACTCAAGCAAAACTGTCAAATGTAAATTCATTATTTTTGGCCGTTTAGCTTTAATACAAGTTTTTTCTTTTTACAAACACATTAACTTTCCATTGTGTGCTTCACCTATCTTCTTAATTGTTTATAAATTATAACTACAGTCAAATGTTACCTACCTTTTATTATTATCTTTCCCTGAAGTTATTTTTTTTGGTTTTTAACTGAGCCAGCAAAGCAAGTAGGCTTTTCTACAGTCCACTCATTTCAAGTAATTTTTAAGTATTCAGTCCAAAACCTGGCTCACATCATTAAAGGGTTGGGTTGGAACTTTAGACTATGTTGTTATTAATCATAGAGACATAAAACTACTTCCATTTGAAGCATTATTAAAATATCTACAAACATTATTTGAATTATTTTTACACCTAAAAGCTCAATTAGTCAAAAGTTTAATAAAATAAAAGTTCTTCATGAATTTTAATTTTGTATTTTGAATGGGGAAAAATGAATGTAATGCAAAATACCCACAAAGAAATATGTTTGCACTGTCCATGAAGTTGCCATTCCTCTGGTTAATTTTAACAAAACTCTTTAATTTGGCTTGAACATCGGGATTTAAAGCACACGCCAACAAATCCACCGTCCGGCTCCGGCTCACTTGTATTATCATTTCCATTACAATTTTATTATTAATTCTGTTATATATTTCTATTTTTACAAGTAGCAGACGATCTTTTAATAACCGTAATAATAATACAAAAAATTGGTTAACAACAATAGCTATAAAGAAATTTTTATATATATTAATTTTTATTAAAAGAATAATTGTATCTTTTTTGAGTTTTTGCTATTTTTATTAAATGTACACCTGTTTCAAATATTCAACAATTATAAGAACATACCTGAATTATATGATAGGAAATTGATAGCTAATGGTAAACATATCTACTTGAAAAGATTTAGAGCCATTTTCTTTTTAGACATTTCGAAGCATTATTGGGGATTTTAATGGAAGAAAGGTTACTTGCTAAAAGATTTGTTTAGTAGAAAATGAGATATATTTCGCCAAATGATATATTTTTGGAACATCAAGGTCATTGTGGATTAGATTTTTTGGGATAGAATAAGAATTTTGTTTGGAGGGACTAGATACAGGATGAATTCGAGGTTTTTTTTTAACGCCGTGGTTCAATGCCGACAGTCAAAAACGACTTGATAATAGTCATATAGATGAGTTTTTGTATTTTGTTAAAGAATTAGAAGGTTTGTCGAATAAGTGTTAATGAATTCCCGATCGATCAGCAGTTTCTTATTCATTTCAGTACTGTATGATGGTTCCGTATGAGTCTTTTCAAGATGAAATATGATTTATTCTACAGAATTTATCGGTTAAATATAAAAGAATACATACGTAAGGGCAAAATGTAACAGGCTTAAGTACAAATGGGGAATTAAATATCTGACTTACAATTTAATAGCTTTTATGAGAGAAAATTAAATAAAAAGAGACATGAATGAGGATTTGAAGAGTTAGCTTCAGTCTGCTTCAGAGTTGCTTTCGACCAAAAGAAGGTTCGTGTAACATTCGAACGAAAACAGGACAGCTGGATTAAAAGCTCACTGTAATGGCGAAGTTTCCTATAAATTAAAATTTATAGGAAACTTCAGAATTATTGCGTTGTGAATAACAGTTGAGATTTTGCGAAAATGCAGAATTTTTTTCAAAGGTAAAATTACTGAATAAACTGCCAAATAACAAATAAATAACAAGTCTTTGGCAGTAGGTATTAGTGTCTAGTCATAAACGGGGTGGGAGGGGATGGAGGCTTAAATACCAATTTAATTTGTTACATTCGTTATGAAATATAGTGTACAAAATTAAGATTACTAAGTCGCATTACGAAAATTTTATACAAAAAACATAGAAAATTTGAAAAAAATTATGAAAATTTAACCTGTCGTGTTTAGCAATACGAGAACCCGGGGTGAACAACCCTAACGTTTTTTTGTTGAAAGGGGCTCAACTCGGACTCGGTGAAGAAAATCTTTATTAATTGCTTTGGTTAGTGAAGCAGGGCTCGATGAAGTAACTTTACATCTCTATTTATTTTATTTTTTTGTTAAATAATTCTTGTTAGCCCGTGTCTTTATAATGTTTTTTTTAAATGCCATTGTAATTTTTGCTCTAAAAAATAAATAATTTTTTTTAAATACGATAAATCATTCTCTAAATTTTACATGAAAATTAGTTGTAGATTGTTATAAGCTCATACGCACGCACACTTTATGTATATATATATATATATATATATATATATATATATATATATATATATATATATATATATATATATATATATTAAGGGCTTGGAACACTTAATTTTTACTTGACAAAAAATCAATGGTCTTTTTAAAGTAAGTACCTAGTGCTTACTTACTTAGTTCACACGATCCTAAAATGAGTGAGTGAAGTAAGTTATGGAATAATTCAGGTCATTGGAGCGCTGTGAAAAACACTATGGATAACGTTAGCACGCGAATGAAATACCCTTTGCGTCTTTATGAGCAATTGCGGGGCTCGTTGATTTTATTTTTATTCTCCAGATTTGTTTCCATTTTCCTATGGAGTGATGTGACTGCAGAGTTTGGGATACGCCTGTTGGGTCATTATTCACAGATAGCAAATGTGTCGTCAGTAATAGTGAGGAGGACAATGGGTTGATTATCCTCACTATTACTGACTACACGTGTTATGTGTGAATACTGGCCCAACAATTGTATCCCAAACTCTGCAGTCACATCAATCCATAGGAACAATGGAAACAAAATTGTAGATTAAAATAAACCTCGACAAATCCTATCAAACCGTTTTTACCCTCTCAGCTATAGGGTACAAGCCTGTCGTGCACTATCCTCTGATAATATTCCACTTGTCCTAGTTGAAAACATTGCTCACCTAGAGCTGTGTCTCATTTGGAATCCTAATACAAATTGAAACGAAGAGAAACAGCCCACAGATTCATTTCATTGAAATTAATTTGAGTGAAATGAATTTTATTATTAAATGGAAAAAAACAGTAATGATACGGCTACTTTCATTATTTCTCAGCATCGTGGGTGAACTAGGAAAACGTGGTAAATATTGTTCGCAATTTGTGATACGACTAATTATTCCTGACTGTAATTAAAAACATCACATTGATGCTTATGAGTTGTTAGGAATTAAGTACTTTTTTCGTAAAAACAATATAACTTATTTGTAATCACATCGAAATTAGAAAGGCTTTACATTATTTTCTCCCAAAATTCGTAATAAAGAGAAATTTTCTTTAGCCTGTTGTATTTATATGTATTCAAAATAGCCCTCGGGGCTGCATAATGTAACTTGAGGGGTGCCGTTCCCTGCCCTAATATATTCAATAAACAAAATTCCTGTCGTTTTTTTTTTTTCCACTAAAATAATAAAAGAATATGATTAAGGATTTTGGCAGCCGGGGAGAGAGTTTACTGTAGCCCCATAAGAAGCTCCAATACTTTCATCTATCCCCTTTGAATATTCATCATAGTTATCATAAATGTACGACTGACATCTTGAATCTAAGAAAATTCACATTGAGCTACTCCTAAATCACTGCGGACCTTACTTGCGATAATTCGGTTAGATTTGATTTTTTCGTTATTTTCTCCTGGAACATTTAAACAAATTTTAACTTTTTTTTGCATCTTTTATTTAAAGAAAAATATTTCATATTAAATTTGATACGACTTTTTCCTACGAATTTTATTTTATTACGAAATTTCCTATCAGAATTCGTAAAAATCAATTATATCTATCAACAAATAGTTTTCGAGGTGTAAGCAAAAAAGTGCATTTTTTTGAGTTTTCAGAAAAGCGCAGGCTGCATACGATGTTGCAAAATCCAGAATCTGATCCAGCACCCCATTAAACATATAGAACCGTCCAGAAAAAATTAATATGATTTTTTTTCGGCTAATTATCTGTACTAAAAACAGAGAGAAATTATTCGCCATTTCATATTTGATATTGATGACTTTGGAAATAGGGATAGTAGAGGATATACTTTTGAATATATGGAGATTTAATAATGCGAGCAAAAAATAGCGGTTAAATTTTGAAACTCTTATAATTTTTTGTTTTCGTCATTCAGTTTACGCCTGCCGTTCAAAAACCTGAGGATGGTGTCAAGGATAAAATCAATACTCTCTTCTTCTCGGATGTAAAACGTGGCCACTTACTTCAAAAGATTAATTAGATAATTTATACAACAGCGATAGCCAACAGGAATAGACAACAGGCATAGCGTAATTTCAGTTGATGTTATAGCGTTGTAGCGATTGGAACGGGTGTGTAAAGTTTTGGGCTGTAACACGAATCAGAAGAGTAATCAGTGAGTCGAGGGATAAACTCGAGGTGTAGACAAAAATATCAATTCCAATCGGATAAATTTGGATTAGGACGAAATTCGGTGTTAGCAACTTTCTTAAATTATTTTAGAGGTATCTTGCAACCAAATAGTTTTAGATATTTATATTGTTTTGTAAACAATAGTTAATAGTAATAATGATATTAATAATTGTTTTGTTTTCAGGGAGCCCCCCATACAAATACGTACTCTATGTGATCAGATTTATTGTGGTGGTGTGCTACTACAGAGTTGATAGGTTCTTTTTTAACAGTTAATGTGAGATGTGCTGTATTTGGTATACATTTGTGCGATTATTTCTTTCTATTTCCTGATGATGCCTTAGTTGGCGAAACGTTGACTGTTAGTTATTCAATGGTATTTATATTCCAATCATGTCCTAACAATATTTTTTTTGTCTCTTATTTATTGAAAACCTAAATAATTTCCGAATTGCTGATTATTGGTAGCAATTACGAATATAATTACAGCGCATGAACAGATCAATAAATTATTCATTAGCAATGAACTATTTCAACCTATAACACTGCTTTGTGCAATGAAAGAAATACATGAGATAATAACTGTTGTCAGTTTTGAATAATTCTATTTGATCTTGTCAAGAGGTAGATAATGCCAACGGCCTGTAGAATAGATTGGGCATTAGACAAAAATACGGAATCTATATTCTAATTCATTAGAATTACAAAGTATTTAAAGTATACAGTTTTCTTTTGGTTCGAGATCAGAATAAATAATACTAAAATTAAATTTAATTTGATGATTGCCGGAATCTCTAATCTGAGCTGATGCTTCAATCATTTTAAGCGTAGCGTATAGTACAAGACAAGGGTTTATTACATTCTGTAAACATCAAAGCATATGAAGTAGATACCTTGTAGTAGGGATGTTAAAAAAAATATCGATATATTTTTTACTAGAAAACAATTGGAATATTCTCTAAAATACCGGCAAATAACTAACCAATCAACGTTTCGCCAATTTAGGCTTCATCAGGAAATACACCAAAAAATCAAATCTAAGAAGATCAAATACAGCACATCTCACATCAACCGTCCAGAAAGACGCATCAACCAAACACAGCACATAACTCCAAGGCATCCAATCACATACTCTAATAAGATAATAATACCGTAATATCTATGTTAAATTTAAGTATCGAAAACCAATATTTAAAAAAAAAAAGAAAGGAGACAAAATATAAAATAAAAATATTCTGCAAGGACGAATCCGAAAAATAAAGAACCATGAAAATTTCTGGTGTGGTGTGTTCGTGTTACTATCTACAGTGGCTGTAGGGATGGGGTGTCGAAAGCAAAATATCAATATTGATATTGATACCGATATCGTTTAAAAATATCAAAGTCATGATAATATCGGCATAGAAATATCGATAATATTTTTATAAAATTAAAAAATAAAGTCTAAACGAATTGGGGGAAGATTAGGAGATAACCTGTTTCTTGATCGGCAGCGAAATATCGATATTCTAACAATAATATCTTAATGATATGGGCAGGGGAATATCTATATTTTAAAACATCGTTTATTCTTTTATCAAATAAAAAAACCTAAACGAATCGGAAGGAGGATATAAGAGGAAAATAAGCGGTTTCTTAATATTTAAAGTATGTTGTAACTGAAAAATATCTTAATTATATCGGCAAAGAAATATCGACATCATAAAACATTATCCATAATTATATCGGCACAGAATTATCGATATTATAAAACCAGTATCTTAATTTTATTGGCAGAGAAATATCAAAATTACAAAAACAATATCTTAAATATATCGGTGCAGAAATATCAATATTATTCAAACAATATCTTACTAACTCATATGAACTGAAAAAAAATATTAGACAAAACAATAGTAATAGATAAAAAATTAGAAATAATTAGCCTTGATGTGAAATCATTATTCACGAACATACCAACAGAATGTATTAAGATATTAGAAGATAATTGGGACATAATGAAAAAGTGTACCACTATTAAAGATAAAAATTCTTTCATGTAAGGAATAAACCTAAGCATAAAATATAATTATTTTAAATATAATGATGAATTCTACAAGCAATCACATGGGCTGCCCACGGGAGGGGTACTATCAATTAATCTCTGCGGGATATACTTGAACGATTTATTAAATAAAAATATAGACAAACTAAAGATAAATATAGTATTGATCAAAAAATACATAGATATATTAAAGATATATATTAAAACTGTTGAACCATTGAAGAATCATATTTTCAATAGAGAAACCAGTTAACAACAAATTAAAATTTTTAGAAATTGCAATAATATTAGATAACAAGAGCAAAATTAAAACTAGATGGACCAAAAAAAATATATAACAAGCAATTAACTTTTAAAATTCTGTTCGAATCACCCTTACAATAAAAAAATGAATGTTGCTATCAATTTAATAAATAGAGCTATAATCCTAACCGATAACGAATATATTAAAGATGTTAAAAAGAAGTTATACAATATTTTGGTGGAAAATTTCTATCCAAAAAGGTTAGTAAATAAGTTATGGTACAATATAATATGTAAAAATTAATTATAAATTAACAAAAATAAAAACCATCCAGATAAACCTATAGCCCAGACTAGCTCAACTAATCATAATATAGCTATTAATAAAAAAATACCCAAAGTGTTAAAACCAAAACAAGTTACAATAACAGATTTTTACATAAATAAAAATATAGATTCCAGAAACAACAGATGAACAAAATACTATAAAACAAAACTTCAACAGTAACAAAATTAATCAATATTTCAAGATGAATTATATGCCCGGCTTGTCAAATCAGATAAAGAATACCTTCTCGACATATGAACTCATTTTTTTCAAGTCGGGATTATTTAATGACAATAAATTGAAGAATTATCTGAATAATATGAAAAACATTATAGCAAAAAATGACAAGCAAAATATTATTTACAAACTACAACATCAAGACTGTGAATCAACATATGTGAATCATCAAAGAAATTAAAAACCAGATTAAATCAGCATATTAATAACTGCAAAAATAATAAGAATATTAATAAAACAGCACTTCCCCAACACAGCATTACACTGAAACATCGATTCGACTTCAATAAGCAAAAGATAATAGATATTGTTAAAAATAGAAGAACTAAAGAATTTATTTATATCATTAAAAATATAAAACAAACCGGTTCATTTTAAAACGGATTAAACAAATTTAAGCAAGCACTGCATGGGCGTAATAAATTAACTAGAATTATAATGCTAATATAATTGATATAATAAACATTGGTAATCATAAATAACAAAACTCAACATACTGCAAAACGATAATCTTTTAATAATAAAACTAATTAGCAGATCCAGCAATAATAATGTTTATAGATCTAGGGGAAGTTTATAAGATGTACACAAAGAGCCAATGCATTAGACAAACCATTAGAGGGAAGTGTGACAATGGAAAAATTATGTGACTCTCTTCCAATTTTATACTGTTTAAAGAATGTTAAAAGCGATAATTTTAATTCACAAATGACATATACTGTCGTAATACGTATAATTATGTATATTTTGTTTTATTTGTGAATATAATAATTTTTAAATTACATAATATGTCTGTTTTTAATATATAGATCAATAGAGTGGCCTGAAGATGTGGCATTTGTCTCGAAACGTTGTCTGTATAAATTAACGATGTAAAATATATAATAAAATACATGGAAGATTTACTTCACAAATCTTATAAGAAAACTTCTAATTCTTCCTAGAACACCAATAAATTTAAAACATCTGAATACTATCGATATTATAAAAACCATATCTTATTTATCTTGGCACAGAAATATCAATATTATAAAAATTATCTTAACTATATCGGTACAGAAATATCAATATTAAAAAAACAATACCTTAAATATATCGGTACAGAATTATGGATATATTAAAAACAATATCTATGAAGCGCTCCTCCATGTGACTTATAAATAGAGTTATATATGTTATATGTCGGTTTATGGCAGCCAAACAAGCACACATCCTTCCAGGCCGAGACACTGCCGTTTACAACAAGAATTATGTTTTCATCTCAAAAAAGAAGTGCCAGATAGTTGGCAATTCATGTGAAATAAGAGCCTTCTAAGCAAATTAAAAGCTATAAAAAAAATCATTGAAGGCACGGGGCCACATCAAGCCGGTCCAGTGTTGGTTTGCTTTTTCTCAGTGTTTTTTTTACTCTGTTATTTTTTTTCTCAGTGTTAGTTTTTATTAAATTAGTATACTCTGATTTTATTAAATTGTAACATTAAAAATGTATTGTATAAGATTTTTCCCGAATCAATTATAAAATTCGACTGTAATACTATTTATGGAATAAGAAAAAAAAAACATTTAGAAAAAAGTGTTTTTACAACTGAGGATGAATGTATAAAATTCGAAACTAGTTTTCAATAAAACAAATTTATAGAAGTGGCAAATAATTTATCAATCCCTAACTAAAAAAAAAACATCAAATCGGTCGAATCACAGTGGTGGCGACTTATGGCGATAAGGAGGCTGGGATTTAATTAAAACACATAAAGAAGTAGTATATTAAGATATAAAGTTAAAACGATAGGCGATATCATAGTATATATAATTTATAAAATTAATTATTAAAAACAAATTTATATATATACGTATTTACATGCCATTAATAAATAAATAATAAATAGATATTTTCGTTAATGCAATTAAATAATGGGCGAATGTATACTTTTCTTTTTCCTTTATAAAAGGGACGTTCATAACTTGTTTAAAATACATAAATAAATGACTAAATAACAAAGTTAATTTATAAAATAATTTAATTTTAAAAAAAGAGATATCAAAAATTAAAAAATAAAATAAAAACATAAGAAAAAAAATTCAATAAATTATAATTAAAAAAATAATAGTCCAATAGTTGTTCGTCAAAATGTAAAGATCAATTAATAAATTACAGAAAAAAATTAAACTCCTTTTTCAATTTAGTGGTACTGGTCCTCCCTCCTTAAGATGTCTCTTTCTGGCAGTATGGATAACTGAGTAGCTATTCGACCATATAATTAGATCATCTGTCTTGAAACACCGGCTAATGTTGTGAAAGATTGCCCATAATGGTCAAACTCCCCTATATGCCATCAATTTAATTCAAATTTAAAAAGTGCATTTGAGTTTAAATTAATTATCTATGATGTGGTTTAAAATGTTATTTTGGAATTTCTTTTATTAGAATTCTTACAGACATTACTCATATTAAACAGCAGGCCAAGACGTGGCCCGCGGATCTTAGTGATTGATGACTTAGTTTATTATATAGTTTGAGCAAGGATTACTCAACAGGCCATTGGGATAACATTGAATAGATATTGAATAAAAAATATGAGATGTCTTTCGAAAAAAGAAAATTAATATTTTGCATTGTATCTTAAATATGGTACTCAAGGAGATTAATGCATCCTAGAAATGCATATCTCGCAGTTGTCAAGTTCAAGTTAACCAATTATGTAGAACTTATATTTAAATAGTATAATATGCTGTATGGATCATTTTTTTTCCTTACAGTTATTACAGTTATCACTGACGATAATTACCAAATAAATTAACGGTAATTATAATTAACAAGAAGAATGGCATTTATTACTTTTCTTGGATTTATCTCGGATAATTAATTTATCATTTATTGGAATTAGTGAGGTGTGATTCTCGGAATCTAAAATTTTTTTTATTAAATTTCTATAAATGAATTTAACAACGAGAACAATGTTTTAATATATGTATGCTTATTTTTCGACTGTTATTTATGATATATAAGGCATCGAATTCCTAAAATCCACAATGCTCTTCGTTACGTCATAAATTATATTATCCATGAAAACCATAATATCCCATATGCTGCGTATTTGACACTTGAACTCCGGGTGGTATACTGTCTTTATTGCAATATATAAACCCAACAGCTGGGTTTCCTAATGGGTTCAATAGCCTCGGTTCATGGCTCGGTGAACGATAAAGGTACAAATATAAAAATATAGATATACATGTACATATGTATATATCAGGACTCTGAACAGTTATTGAGCTTTTACAAAAAGTCACAGTTTAATTGTTTTACAATTAAAGTATTAATATAAAAGTTCTGCACAAAAGAACCTTCCATTAAAAGTTTTTGATAAAAGTTCTGTTAATATAAGTTCTTGCCAAAACTTTTTTCATAAAAGTTCTGTTAATAGAAGTTCCTACTAGAAAATTTTAAATATAAGTTCTCAAATATTAAATATAAGTCTTCACATACTAATAGGGCAAACCTTGAGCGATCTTCGGCAGGTGGGGGAAGCCTCGGGTTACAGCAGTCTTGTTGAGCAAATTAAAAATTCTTTTAGCAAAAACATTGATAATAAATAAAATTCGAAATAAAAGAACATATAGAACAACAATTATATTTTTATTTGGCATATAGGACGGTTGGCACTATAGACCATGGAGATCTTTGGCCGCCCGATGTGGTATTCATACAGACACGTATTGCTTGCGGAAGAACAGAGAGCCTGGAGGGGGTCACCCAATCTCATTTTACTACGAACCATGGTTTCCATGGTGCAGCGGCAGGTCTCCATAGCTCCATAACCGGTCCCTTTGGGGCCAATTCGGCAGTGTCCTTCCCACCGACTAACTCGGGTTCAAGGACAGTAGCAAATCGGTCTAGATCCACGGATTATGGCTGTTCGGAGTCAGCAGGCGCACGAGGACCTATATTTCTTTCCCCGAGACAGACCGTCCATGGACCAAACCTCCGGGCGGCTATTTTATGTCCTGGAAAACCACAACGCGATTCCCAATTAAGGTACACGGGGTAGGGCCATCACTCCTACGCCCGGCCTATGTGAGTTGCCTCCAGTAGTCTGGCGGGCCACATATACCCGGGGGGAGGGGATATAAATTGGTTGAATCATTAATTAAATTAAAGTAATGCTGGTACCGGGATTCGAACTCACAACCTATATATAAGTTAACGATATATTAGACGCAAATAACAACAAGAACTCTTAAGGATAAGTTAACTATTGTATATCAACAACGTTGTATCTATATATACCAGGTAAAAAAGATAATAAAGTTAGTACATTTCCAGAAGTCGTGTCGTTACCTTGCCAGAAAACCCCTTTTTTTAAAGTATACAGTCAGTCTACTTGTAACTGGTGCCGAAACCCGGGAGATTTCTGAGATACAATCACGTGACTTAAGCAGTTAGCGGTCTCAGAACTCTAAAATTATGTAGTACTACTTTCACGCTAATTGTCAGTGATTATAAATTCGGTGAACAATTATGATGGAATCAGAACAGCTGGAATATCAGCTGGCTCAAGCAGCGGTAGAGCGGTCAAGCTGACTAAGGCGGCAGAAACGAGGTAACTAGAACTGCTGAAGATAAGAACACAGAACTCAGCGTTCATCCATGAGGTAATTAGTCAATTGGAACCTTTTACCGGAGTAATAGGGAACCTCGAGAATTTCATCAAGGGAGGTGATCAGAGTAAGAGTTTGATAGTATCCCGGAAAGAAACAGGTACGCTACTAGATTCCGACGTGAGATTCCTCGAAGCCTCTTTAATTGGACGTATCTCGAGAAGAGTTTTAAACGCCATTCGAGGCGAACTGACACACACCTGGGACACGCTAAAGGTTCGGTTGAAAAAATTATATGGTGGAAACAGATGGACCCCAGAAGAGGACATATTTTACTTATTTAAGGAGCGGCTAACTCAAGGTCAATCAGAAGGAGAATTTGCTGAAAACTCCTCTTCCAATATAATAGATTGATGGAGAAAATGGTATAAACCTTTGGCCGAGCGGAGGGGGCCCAGAAAATGGAATTTCTAAAAGGAGTGATGAAGGTATAACTAAATCACTATGTGGACTGCCCAGGCTCACTTCCAAGGGACCGAGACTTCATAGAGTGTGCTCATGATCTCATAGACGCTAGGGAACGAAACGAAACTCATTTCGAGAAGCCGGAAACGGAGTGGATGGAGGTGCGGTCATCACGGAGGAGACAAGCTAACAACAACTGAAATTTTGAAAAACGGCCGAGTAAGGCCCCGGACGAGAGGAGGCGGAAATCAGAGCGACGCTGCTATGAATGTAACCGAACCGGTCACATAGCAGCCCAGTGCAACCTCACAAGATGCTACGAATGCGGCAGGCGAGGTAATGTGGCAAGGGAATGTCCCAGGTGCAACTTCCGAACAAACAGAAGGGATCAACAACAACCGGAACCAATGGAGGTGAACAACCAGGGCCGGAGCAGCAGGCGGACCGGAAGGAGGGGCGGCAGGTGCTACACCAGTGAGGAGTCTTCGGAAGAGGAGAGTATCCATTCTGAGCGCAGTAGCCCAGCTACGAGGAGATATGAGGTAAGTAGTGGGAATCCCTGGAGGGGAGGACCTTCCGGAGCGGAAGTAGTGGCGGGACGTCGCCGTGCGGATTGAGGGCACGGTAACTGGCGGGGTAACCAACTGAGCGATTTAAGAGTAAAGAATAGCGTGATGACGGGACGGTGGAATAGGTTGTCCTTGGCGAGGGTAAGGAAATCAGGGATACAATTTTTAATCGACACGGGAAGCACGAATTCTTTAATCAGTAAGAGCGGAGCGTAGAAACTGGGTATTTGGGTCGGTCGGAAGCAATGGAAATGCGTGGTGTCCACAGTTAGCGGTAGATGCCAAACTTTGGAGGAAACGTTTTTAAATAGAAATTAACGGAGCGCGATTCAAATATCAAAATAAAATTGAAAAATTAATGCCGGAATATGACCCAATTATAGGATGCGATATCTTACAGCGAGCAGGTCTAAAGATGACGGTCAACTACAAAACTTGGTGTTGGAAGACAGGGAAATGGAGGTACCAAACTACAAAAGAGGGGAATAACGAGAACATTGATATTGGTGCCGTGGAGTGCACAAAACAGGCAATAATACAGTTAGTGGAACACAACGAAGAACTGTTTTACAGAGACGAGGAAGTTTTACCGACCACAGTAACATTTCTTTTAAACTGGGTAAATCAATTGAAACGGAATGCCTTCATTCTGACAAACGCTACCCGCACAGCTGGTGCAGTGAAAGCCCTATAATGGACCGGAAGATAGAGAGGGGGTTGGATTTCGCGTTGCAGAGGGTACTGTCTGCTATGTTCGCCTAGTCAGCACACATTTCTTTTGCACCAGCGTGCAAGGATTTTTCACAACAGCTAATTTAGCCTACAAAAGTTAATTTAATTTCCGATTCATTCATTGGGCATGAATCACCTAACCTTCGATCATAAACTCTATGCCCACACTAGCCCATTAGCTATTAAACTTGTTTCCCAATCGATTTCTGATAATCCTTATAGGCGACCGTAAAGATAATGGTCTTAGTACCTTCTAATGTAGGACTGTTTGCAACTATCAAGACAGATTGAAAAATCAACTTAAGATATTTACACCACGCATGCCAGATACACTTGTAATTCTCATACAATATTTTTTTCTAATTCTTTTTATTCAATAATTGGATATTGAAACTACCCATCCCGTTCATAAATTCAACTCAAAGGCGGTTCGAAACTGTTTTGATGCTGTTACAAAATATGCAACAAGGGATAACTGACGAGCGTTGTTAATCTGCATTGGACATGTAATACGATAATTGAGTGAGAAAAAAACATTAAAAATGCGTTTTATTTTAAACAGTAACACATCATTTACTTGTTTAAAAATCAAGTTTCCCAAGACTAGGCTATAATTATTTCTTTTTTTTTTTAAATAAACTTAATATATATGTTTTTCCCTAACGTGAGTAAAACTTATATAAGAAAAAAATAAGTATTTTAACGTATAAAAAAATAAATAAAACGAATGGATTTGGACCACGAAAGAACTGAGACTCAGAAAAAAAAATATACTTCATGAGTTGTACTGTTTTTTTTGTTTTTTTTTAGTATTACGGTTAACATGTGTAGAACATCCCCTTAATCACATGAAAAAACAAGAAATTAATTCATTGTTTATCAACAATTTTGGTAAGATTTTGTTCAATTTAATTATTAAATACTAGTCGTTCATAATTAATAGGTTCTTATAATTTACCACCAGAAATACAACTAGTCATTACAATATACAATATAAACAACTCCTTCATTACCCTCGAAAGAAAGAATTTTTTTTTAATTAGAGCTGCATTTAAAATGAAAAGTCACCCCATCAAAACCATTCCATTATAAATTAATTTCTTAATAAGTATTTTTCAAGACTGACTTCCTCTACCACAAAGAAGGCTGTCATAAAATCTTAATAAACCCATAATAGTTCCACTATTTTAAGATCTACTCTCATGAATTCCGAAAGAAGAATTCTGCATAAAATTAAGGGATAAAATATAATAATAAACTTCAATGTGATAGCGTTTCGCAGATAGTAATTTGAGGAATAGCCATTCTTTAACCACAATATTATTCTGCATAACCTATATAAGTATTCTAGTATCCAGGTTAAAAAAAAAAAATGTGTGTATATATATATATATATATATATATATATATATATATATATATATATATATATAAGTTAAGGTACACAGTGTAACTGTATACAACTTAATCCCAACTCTAAGATGTAAACACTCTCTAAAACTATATATAGAGGATTACTGAGGCAATAAAGTTAGTCTTTTCTCAACAAGCGTGTGTGTTATTACGTTCCCGTTTTTCCCTTTTTTTTATTCTAAGTTACCGGGACGAACATAAGTGGTGCCGAAACCCGGGAGGTTATACTAGGAGTAGAAAGCTGTTTTTTTTTATTCTCTCTGTTTTTTCTCTCTTAGCGTCTTCCCTTTTCGTTCTCGCTGCGCGCGTCTGTTTTTTTTTTAATTGACCAGAACAAGTGAGAAGGTCACAGAATGCCTGATGAGATAGTGCGGCCGGCAACCTTAATACTACCACAGGATATCCCGGCGCTGCCAACGGAAACCATAGCGGCGGCGCACGCGAACTTAGCAGCAGCACAAGCGAACGCCTTGGAATGGCTAAAGATAAAGACGGCGACCTCGCAGGACCTAAGAAAAGCAATCACGGACCTAGAAAGATTCAATGGGGAAATCGGAGAACTAAACCATTTTCTCAAAGGAGGCGACCGTGTGATGACACGCATAGAGGCGAAGTTGGCGGAAGACCTTGTAGACCCGATGGATGCGAACGCATTGAGAGCAGCGTTAGTGTGCCGAGTCAAAAGAAACATATTAAATCTGATCCAGGCGGACGAAGATACGCCATGGATTATAGTGAAGGACAGGCTGAAGAAAGCATTTGGGGGAGGCCGGTGGGCCCCAGAAGAAGATATTTTTCGGATGTTCAGGGAGACGAAAAAACCGTACCAGACAAATGGGCAATATGCGGGAACGCTATTAGCTCGATATAACAAAATTACCGAGAAGATGAGAGAAACCCTGAACGCAGCCGAGGTGGAGGGTAGGATGGCGTTTCTGTCAACCATACTCAAAGTGCAGCTAGCAAGGGACACGGGAAAGAAGGAGGGGCTGTCTAGGGACAAAACATTCATCGAGTGTGCCCAGGAGATGGTAGACGCCAGCGCCAGGGACGAAGAGGCCAGATTCGGAGAGGAAGCGGAAACGGAATGGAGTAGAGTAACCTACAGGAGGCCCGAGACAGGTAGGAGCAAGCCTAGGCCGGATATAGGAAGAAGAAGAGAGACGGAGTTCGGCGGAAGGGAGAGAACTATGGCACGAGAAAGGAGGCAAGGAACGGAGAAGAGGATCTCGAAAAGGGAAGACAGGAAGTGTCATGGATGCGGGAGGACGGGACATCTGGTAGCCCAGTGCCCCCGAACGAGATGCTTTGAATGCGACACTGAGGGACACATTGCGAGGCAGTGCCCCTACATGAGTAGACGCGGAGAAGCGAATCGAGTGGAACCTATGGAGGTGAATGCGCAGAGGATGTGGAAAAGGAGCAGACCACCATCAGAGTCAATAGGGTCATCGGAAACTTCGGAGACAGAAGAAGAGGAGATCGAACCAGGAAACAGAGGAGCTGGAGGATGAAGGAGTGGCCGAAGGAGCGGAGGACGAAGAGCAACGGAGGAGAGGATATCGAGAGACAACGAATGAGGAAAGTGCGAGCAGAGAGGCAACCACGCGGTAGTGCATAATATAGAGAGTGAGTGTGGTGGGTTGCCTATCATCAGAGTTGCGAGAGGAGTACGATGCTTGGTGGATACAGGCAGTTCTAACACGATAATGTGTCGGAGTGCGATAGAGGCGTTGTGTGAAGGAGAGAGGATACCCCAGGTGCAGGTATGTGGATGTAGATTAATCACCTTGAATGGTCCATGTAAAATAGAAGGGGAAGTGGGGATAGATTTAAATAAATGGGGAACCGAGGGAGGAAGGTTGAGGGTGCACGTAGTAGAGAATATGCCCCGTGAATATGGGGGGATAATTGGCTGTGACCTGTTGGGGAAAATGGGAGCGCGGATAAGAAATAAGGACGGGAATTGGAGTATTAAGATAGGAACGAAGAAATACAGGTGTAAGAGGGTCCTGAGAAAGGATAAAATTAGAGTCGGGGCAATTAACCGGGAAGACTGGAGACAGGTGTTACGTGGTGAGTACTCGGATGTTTTTTTTTCAAGAGGGAGAGATATTGAGTGTAACGGGGGAAACGGTACACGAAATCCCGCTGAAACAGGATAGGGTGACGTACGTTAAGGAGAGAAGATACCCGCAAGCTCTACGACAACACATCCGGGAAGAGCTGGAGAGTTTGAAGAAGCAAGGCATTATTACTGACAGCACGTCGCCATACAATAGCCCCCTCTGGGCAGTGAAGAAGAAGAGTTCGGAAAACGGCAAGCGGGAGAAGTATAGGGTCGTGGTAGATTTTAGGAAACTAAACGAGAACACTCTGGATGAGAAATACCCGATACCGAGGTTCGAGGATATCTTGGATAGGCTAGGAGGAGCGGCTGTGTTTAGCACGCTGGACTTAAAAGCAGGGTACCACCAGATAAAAATGCACCCGAGGGACCAGCATAAGACGGCTTTTACATTCGAGAGGGGTCACTTCGAATTTACCCGGATGCCGTTTGGGTTGAAAAACGCGCCCATAACTTTTCAGAGACTCATGGACGAGTTTTTGCGGGGACTGGACGAATCGGTCTGCCAGGTGTATATGGACGACCTGCTGATCTTCAGTAAGAATGAAGCGCAACATATTGCGGATCTAAGATGCGTCTTCGACCGGCTGAGACAATTCGGGCTAAAGCTGTCCGTAGAGAAATCGATTCTGGGGCAAGACCAGATCAACTTCCTGGGGCATACTATATCAAAGGAAGGAGTGCGACCCGATGCGCGGAAGGTTGAGGCTATCCAAAAGATGGCAATCCCAACGGACGTGAAAGGAATAAGGAGGTTGCTGGGAACACTAAATTATTATCGACGATTCTTCCCGGAGATGGCGGAATACCTAGTACCCCTTAATAACCTGTTGAAGAAAGGGAGCAAAGTTGTGATAACTCCTGTGATTGAGGGTAATATTCGAAAGTGTATGGCGCGATTACAAGAAGAACCGGTACTTGCGTTCCCCCATTTTGGTAAACCATTCACCATCACCACAGACGCGAGCGAATACGCGTTGGGAGCGGTTTTGTCGCAGGACGGAAAACAGGGGGAACATCCCGTGGCGTATGCCAGCAGACGCCTCACGGAGACGGAAGCGCGTTATAGCGCGTTAGAACGCGAACTGCTGGGTATTGTGTGGGCGGTCGAGCACTTTAGGCCGTATGTGTTCGGGCGGAGATTTAAGGTCCAGACGGATCACCGACCCTTATTGTGGGTAGGAAAGCTCAAGGAATCATCGGCGAGAGTTACCCGCTGGAAAGAGTTTTTGAGCCAATATAACATGGAGGTGGCTTATAAACCAGGAAGAGAGAATATTGTGGCAGATTGGCTATCTCGAGCGCTGCAGGTCAACGCGATAGAGACAGAAAGAGGGGAACATTCCGGAGAGATACAGAGATTCTTAAGGGAATGGACGCCCGAGGGTGAAGGAGAACCAGAATCAGGGGAAGCAGAAGAAGAAAGGATGTCGACGGGGGACGAAAGTGTTATAGAAGACAGGCCAACGGATATGGAGGAGAGGGAGGAAATCATCAATGACAAAAAACGTCAGATTATCTGGAAAACCCGGACGTCGGGATTGATGAAGGTGGATTACTCGAGATACGCCAAGTATAATATCAACACGATATGGTCACATCCAGGAGTAAGAGAGGAGCAGATTTGCAGGGCCCTGAAAGACGCGTCCAGATCAGGAACCACCCATTACTTGTACGTAGGTAACGTATCGGTCTGGGAGAAGATAAAGCGCTTATGGCAGACCGAGAAAATCGGAATCGATAGGACGTTCGTCAGATGCAAACTCATGGTGGAAACGATAAGAGACCCGGAACGGCAGGAGGAGGTTACTCTGGCGTATCACCAGGGGAAGACTAATCACCGAGGAGTAAACGAGACCCTGCAAGCATTGAAAAGGAAATATTTCTGGGAGAAAATGCGAAAGACAATAGATAAGGTGTTAAAGGCATGTGTAGTGTGTCAGACTACGAAATACGATCGCCACCCTCCAACCGGGAAGCAAGAAGAGACGACGACACCTAGCGCACCGTTAAGCGACCTACAGGTGGATACATTCACGTGGAAAGGGTTCAAATGGGTTACAGTGCTAGACGTATTTAGCAAGCTGGCGATGGCCTACCCAGTACAAGACCGATCGGCAGAGGCAGTGATCGCGGCGCTACGAACATGGTTCCAATTTTATGGGATACCGGATGCGATCTCTTCCGATGGAGGGAGAGAATTCGATAATGCGAGTCTGCGAAACGAGATGAAGGCGTTGGAGATAGCGTGGCATATTAACACCCCGGGACACCCCAAGAGTAGGGGAGGGATAGAGAGGTTGCACAGTACGCTGGGAGATCACCTGCGAGTGTTCCACGTCGACAAGGGGTTGGAGGCAGACTGCGCGATGCCAAAGGCTGTGGCAGCATACAACCACTCTATTCACATGGCTACAGGATTTTCCCCATTCGAACTACTCTTTGGACTTCGAGAACGGCGAAGGGACGGAGGGAGCACGGTAGTAGACGAAGGATTGGCAGAGCGATTAGTGAGTAATAGGGTAGCGCTCGTAAAACTGTGGGAGAAAGCCCACAGGAGGATCGCGGCGGAAAAGAGTAGAAGGGTGGCTCGGGAGAATATTCGGGTACGGGATAGGATGGAGGATATTAAGATAGGGACTATCGTGTACCGAAAATTGGCATCAAATAGGACTAAAGAGGCGGTACGTTATGAGGGACCATTCAAGGTGATTGTGATACGTGAACACAATGTAGTGACCATCCAGAGTATCAAAGAGCCGAGGAAACGGAGAACCGTTCACATTGAACAATTAAAGATTCCGCTGGGCGAGCCCGGACAACCCTGATGCGCACGAGTGAGTATCCTCTTTTCTACGGGAGCAAATTAGATGTATTGAGAAATGATTTATGTTCGTTTTTCGACAGATGTCGATTTCAGAAGTTGTTCATTATTTCTTTTTGTATAGTAGGTCATAAGTTTAGATATAAGAATTTTGTATTTAGTTGTATTATCGCATTATGTTTCATATTTTTGGGTGTTTAGTATTATTATTTATTGTATACAGAGTATTATTTTTTTTTTTGATTTGTTGTGCTTTTTGTTTGCTTTGTGTGTTCAGAGTGTATTATAGGAATGAAGTTTACGAAAAGTGTTCGTAAACTGGCAGGGGGGAGTTAAGGTACACAGTGTAACTGTATACAACTTAATCCCAACTCTAAGATGTAAACACTCTCTAAAACTATATATAGAGGATTACTGAGGCAATAAAGTTAGTCTTTTCTCAACAAGCGTGTGTGTTATTACGTTCCCGTTTTTCCCTTTTTTTTATTCTAAGTTACCGGGACGAACATAAGTTATATATATATATATATATATATAAGTTAAAACCTGTTCGGCACGAAACGCAAAAAAAAAAAAGAGAAAGGGAGAATGATGTGAACGCCACAATGTCTAGAATACAACTGCCTTTATTGACTTTTATACAGCCTTATATAGGATTTGCTATGTTTATTTATATATTTTTCCCCATAATCCTTAACTCCTCACTTAACTCCCCCGCACCAGTTCACGAAGTGAACTCTGAGAAAAAATATATAAATGAACATCAGCACAAAATAAAACAATATACAGAAACTAAAAGATATATACAAATAACTATATAATACTTAACCAATACTATACTACTAAAGAAGAAAAACAAACTGCTAGAACAACACAAAAACAAAAAAAAATTCAGACTTATAACTAAAACTGCTTATAATCACTAATTTACAATAACTAATCAACACAAAGGCCCATAAAACTATATACACCAAGACTTACAGACTAGGTAGAGTTAGCAAAAGGACAACTTCGATGGGTTCTATTCACTGAACTATATACAATTTCACAATTATCTCAATTGTTACCGGCGTCCAAAGGGATGCGGAGATGCCTGACGTGGGTATGTCGCACTCTTTGTGCGCTCTGAATCTCTTGGATCGATACGATATTATGTTCCTTGAGTGCTATCACCCTGAACGGCCCCTCGTACCGGGGTTCCCCTTTTGTCCTACGAGAAGGTGGGCGGCGGTAAACAGTCGAACCCAGCTTGATCCTATGTGATTGATCCGGCGCGGCCATACTAACCCGTACAGCTCTCGCTTCCTTTCCTTGAGCGATTCTACTTCGAGTCTTCTCTGTGATCTCCCCCAACCGTCGCCGCCTATGTGATACCGTGTCACGCAATTGTGTCGTCATTGCCGTTAAGAGATCGCCCCTGTTTCTCAGGGGATGTCCGAACACTACCTCGACTGGTGTTAACCCCGTAGCCACATGAATAGTATTATTGTATGCCAGGATCGCCCATGGCATCGCCGCCTCCGGTCCTAATTCCCTATGGACGTGAAATAGCCGTAAGTGCTCTCCTATCGTGCTATGGAACCTCTCTATACCCCCCTTGCCTGCGGATTCCCCGGGGAGTTGAAATGCCAGTCGATCTGAAGTTCGGCACATTCCGTAGTAGTATGACTATTCCTGAATTCCCTCCCCCCGTCTGAGGTCACCTTCTGGGGCACCCCGTAACAGGCGATCCATTGAAATAACCCTTCCCAACTGGCGTCGGCAGTCCTTGACTCAAGCGAATACGCCATGGCCAGTTTGCTAAAGGTATCTAAAACCGTAAGCCAGTGTGACCCCTCCCAGGAAAATACGTCCACTTGAACGTCTAACAGCGGGGAGTTCGGTGTCGGGGTTATTTCCGGATGAATAACCACGGGGTGTCGGTCGTATTTAGCCCGATGGCACACCGTGCATTCTTTAAGTACCGCACGAACGGAACGTTTCATGTGATGCCAATAATATCGCCGTTGAAGCGCAGCCACCGTTTTCGGAACCCCCCTGTAATTCGTCTTGCCCTCGTGGTAAGCGCGTACCAGATCCCGCTGCCGCCCCTCGTCCTTGATCGTCTCGACCAGATGCCTACATAAAATGAAGTTCCTATCCCCTCCTATGCGTTCGGTCTTCCACATGTGCCTTATGCGCTCCAAAACTGTCTTATTACCGACGTACAAGTGATAGGTCTTTCCCCTTTTAGTAGTCGATTCCAGGATCGTTGAAATCTCGTTAGGGGTTATCGAGGCTACAGTCCACACCGTGACGATTCTATGCCGTCCATAACGCTCGTGCTCCGATTTAGAGATACCTGCGGTTCGGGTTTTCCATATAATCTGCCGGATATGTCGATTAACAGGCGAATCACTTTCGGGGAGCTGTGATGGTCTCACCATACCCAGGGTCTCGTCAGCATCTACCGTTTCCTCATCTACATGTTCGCTGTCGCGACTGTCAGGATCCTGCGATGGCCCGCTGTCGTGTAAGGGGTTCGCGTATATCGCTCGAGAAAGCCTATCGGCGACAGCGTTTTTGCTACCTTTTTGGTGGACAATAGAGAACGAATATGCGCGTAACCTTTCCTTCCAACGTCCCATCCGTGCTGACGACTCCTTCAGACCATCCGTCCACAACAGGGGCTTATGGTCTGTACGAAGCGTAAAATGCCGTCCAAAAATGTACGGCTTGAAGTATTCGACAGCCCAGACCACTGCGAGTAATTCGCGTTCCAAGGCCGGGTCTCCGCGTCGGAGAGCTGTTTGCTCGCGAATGCAATTGGGCGATCTCCTGAATTATCTTGTTGTGATAACACCGCCCCGAGTGCTTTGTCGCTCGCGTCGGTGGTAACAATGAACTCACGGGAAAAGTCCGGAAAGGCCAGCACCGGTTCCCCCATAAGTGCAAGTTTACATTGCTCGAAACACCGGAGGTGCTCATCCGTAAAAACAAACGGCCGCCCTTTTTTTAATAACTGCGTCAAGCACGCTATCGTATCCGCTACATGAGGAACAAACCTTCGGTAGTAGTTAATCATGCCTAGAAAATTCTTAAGTGCTTTCTGCTTAGCGGGTGGTTGTACCTTAGAAATTGCCTCGACCCTCGCTGGGTCCGGACGTACCCCATCGGCCGACACTATGTGTCCCAAAAATTTTATTTGTTTCTGACAAAATACGGATTTCGACTCCGACAGTCTAAGGCCGAATTCTCTAATTCTCGAAAAAAAACGCACGGAGATGTTTCTCGTGCATCGCGGGGGATGGACTAAAGACAATTAAATCATCCATATAGATTTGGCAAAAATTTTCACCCAGACCACGTAAAAACTCATCCATGAGTCTTTGAAAGGTAAGGGGTGCATTTTTAAGCCCGAATGGCATGCGCAAAAATTCGTAATGCCCCCTACCGAATGTAAAGGCCGTCTTCTTCGCGGCGCATGCGCACCTGATGATACCCCGCTTTAAGGTCGAGAGTTGAGAACACCCGAGCACCCGCGAGTTTGTCTATCATGTCCTCTAACCGTGGTAACGGATACCTCTCGTCCACCGTGTTCTCGTTGAGTTTTCGTTAGCCCACAACAAGACGGTATGAGGGTCCCGCCCGAGGATCGGTTTTTCGTTTCTCCACTACCCTTTTTTTTTTTTTTTTTTTTTTTTTATTCCCCCTTCCCGACCTTTCGGTCATACGGGGTCGTGGCGGCAGTGGGGTATTACGCTGGGGTAAGCGTATGCCACTACCACCAATAAACTGCTCATTTATTTAATATCTTATTTTACAATTTTACTTGGGGATAGTATATTTATGGGGACAGTTTCTCCACTACCCATAAGGGACTACTAAATGGGGAAGTGCTCTCTCGAATGATTCCCTGGCGCAAAAGATCCTGAATTTCCTGTTGGATTATCGCCGTTAATGACTGAGGATATCTCCGCCCCTTCGTATACGAAATTTTATTTTCTTTTAAATTAATCTCGTGACATGTCCGTCCAGTAGTCGGTAAGGTCCCTCCCTCCTCATAAAACGCATCCCTAAATTCCTCGAGCAATTCCCCCATCCTGCCGCCCCTTGCCCCTGTCGTGAGGGCAGTCGTGCGAAGACTTGACTGCGCTGTTCGGAACCGGCCCTGGTGCGTATTATTCCCCAACTGTATTTCCCAGTTGCCTTCCCTCCCTTCTAACCGAAAACCCACCGAGTCTAGGACATCACATCCTATTAAAACATTATACTGGGGTGCTAGTTCACTCAGCACGTGGACAGTCATTGTTAGGTCGCGCCCTGTTAACTCCCGCAAATTCCATCGATATTCCCCCAGCACCGCACAAGATCCGCTCAAGGTGGTTATAGAACATCTACATTTCTCTACCAGGTCAGTACATCCTAGCATCCCCTTGCTCACGAGAGTACTCGTACTTCCCGTATCAATGAGGGCCTTAACCCTCCCCTGACTCCCCTCTACTATGGGCAAGCTATCCCACACATTACACACAGTGTTTACCTCATATCTATAGCCTCTGGGGTTGCCCGCGTCTCCTCAAATTTTGGGTTTCCTTCCTCGCCATCGCTACTGTCGGCCGTAATTTCTTGCTGCTCCGTCCCTTCGTGATTTGTGCCCATGAAGTCGGCTGCTCCTCCTCCTCTCCACTGGAACTCGATGGTGATGACGTCTCCTCGGAGCTCGATGATGTCGTGCGACGCGCGTACCTCGTCCGATGAGCGTTAACCTTCATAGGTTCCTCCCGTGGTCTCTTCGAATGCATCCAAGGGCATGCTCGTGCCACATGCCCTTTTTCGCCACACTCGAAACATTTCACAGACGGGCAGTTCGCCGCAATGTGGCCAGTCCTACTGCACTCGTAGCATCTTCTGTCATCTCTACGTGGCTTCCGAGAGGTGAATCTTTGTTCTTCTTCCTTCCTATGAGATCCGCGCTCGTCTCTGCGTGAGCCGTGCTCCCCTTTTCGGCCACTGCGCTGTTCATCTCTCCTTGGTGAAGGCCTCCGAAATGCTCTTCTTTGCCTTGGCCTTGCCTGTTGCCACCCGTGCTCTGGTTGAACCTCATCTTCCTCCTGTTCACGCGCCTCTCGGTCCATGATTTCCCGGACACAGTCTAGGAACGGCTTTTCTGCAGCGAACTTTTCCCTAGTCTTTAAATTCCTTCCTAGCTGCACTTTCAAAATTTTATCGTATAAGGCCAGCTGTTGGCCAGCCTCTGCCTGACCGACGGTCTCGACTATCTTTTCCGCTATGGCGATATATTGGCGTAACATCGTTGCCGCAAATGAATATCCTGACTGGCCTGTGTGCCGGGTTTCTGTAAACAGCCGATACAGGTCTTCTTCCTCCACCATTCCTCCGCCATACGCCTGTTTCAGCCGCCGCACTACTTCGTCCCATGCCGTCAGTTCGTCTGCCTGGATGTGATTTAGTATGCTGCGTCGCACCCTTCCTACTAATGATGCCCGCAACTCTAAGACATCGAGTTGATCTACTAACCCTGCTGTTATCTTGGACTCCAGCAGGACATGGATTTGTTGGCCTCTCTTTAGAAAATGGTTAAGGTGACCGATCTCACCTCCAAACTTCTCCAGCTCCGCTATGGCGCTCTTCAAATAAGTGGCCGTCGCGGTCCTCATCCGCATCCATTCTAACCGCATCATCTCCGCATTAACGGCTTGCATCATCTCAGTGCTAGCTGCTGTCGAGGTGTTGCCCTCTTCTGACATGCTGGATGACGTCTGGAATTCGCCCTGGATTTCGCGTACCACTTCGTCTAATGTACTTGGTCGAAGCGGCATCTATACTAGCGAAGCTAAATTAATTTTCGTCAGGTCTCACGAATATCCAAAAGGTTCCGGGTTTCGGCACCAGTTAAAACCTGTTCGGCACGAAACGCAAAAAAAAAAAGAGAAAGGGAGAATGATATGAACGCCACAATGTCTAGAATACAACTGCCTTTATTGACTTTTGTACAGCCTTATATAGGATTTGCAATGTTTATTTATATATTTTTCCCCATAATCCTTAACTCCTCACTTAACTTATATATATATATATATATATATATATATATATATATATATATATATATATATATATATATATATATATATATCGTACATGCATCGCAAATAAATGGGCTTAGAATTTCAAAACCAGCCAAGTACATTTTACATTTTTTTTTCATTAAAAGTTTTATATATATATATATATATATATATATATATATATATATATATATATATATATATATATACACATTATACATAATTTTTGTTGAATTTTTTAATAACATATTATGTTATTATTAATAAGTGAGAGAAAATCTAAAAGAAAAAGAAGAATAAGAAAAATTGTTGTTTGGATGTTAGTAGGAGATTCCAAAAATAAAGCCTCAATTTCTTCAAATAGCAGTAAATAACAAACCAGACAGCTTAGCCTTAATACAGGAATCATTAGAGCTGAAAAAGATCACAAATATGCAGGCTAGAGATAGGTAAAGCCTAAAAATATTGACTTCTATTTATTGAAAACGGATTCTTCTACGGAGTGAAGTATATTAACAGATATTTTTTATTCAAAACTAGCTTCAGATTTGATTTAAACCTTTTAAAAATCCCCCGATATTCAAATTTTCGAGGGATCTAAAAATCAAAATTTTTGGGCAATAAAATTATTTTTAAAAATTAAAATAATCGCTCATAAATTAGGAACCCTTCGACCGATTCAAACTCAATTATGGGCATCGGTATAGGTTCTTAAACTACGTGTTTTGGCGTGTTTGGCGCCAAGAAGCTCCCCTCTTTTTAACGAGTCACAGACCGTCGATGTCGGGTATACTGAAGACGAGGTACAGAGCATCAAATGCAAACGTAATTAGGAGGCTTTTAAAAATTTTGCGTACTCTCGGAACTGAAAAAAAAAATCCAAATCTGCGATTATTTTTGGTGTGAAAAAATCAATCAATAATCAACTTATTATTTTAAACACCGTTTTTAATTTATTTGACCAAAAATGAATTGTTTTTCAATGTTCGTATGTTTCCTTTAATAAGCTCTAAAAAAACAAATGTTTAGCTGGAAAAAACACGTCGATGTCATTTTTTAAACACGAGATATAAAATATAGCATTTTCAGCTGGCTTTATTATTTTTTTTTTTCTCAGCTCCATTGGCCAAAACGGTAGATTACTGTTCGCGTAACCAATTGATAAAAATTGGTGAAGGGGACATAGTGCACTCCAAATTGCTTCAGGTAATTATTTCAATTATTATTTTTTATTCAAATAATTTTCAAATATTAAAATTATTATTTTTTATTCAAATATTATTTTTTCATTCGAATAATTATTTCTATTTGATTACTGATTGAAAAATTATGAATAAATTCATTTACTGAATAGGAATTAAAAAAAAAATTGGCAGTTCATTATTAATGAATAAATAAATACATTTATAATTCAGTACTTTTTTTCCTGAATAAAATTTTCGCTATATTGGTTAGGGGAAGTCGCATGCGATGACTAATCGAAATTCGCGTCGAAATTCGAACAGCTTGGACATTCGATTTTAAAACATTTCAAATAAACAATTGATAACAGACTAACCAATGCGCAATTACTCGATCTCATCTTTTTCTATCCTGATTATGTCTGAATTGATGAAATCTTGACTTGTTAATTAATTAGTGATATTAGAGAGACCTAAAGCTGTGGAATCTTCCAAATATATGCTAACACACTCTTATTATAATATAACATCTTGCCAAAGATTTTTGTTTGTTGATTCTGTTCGTTTGTAGGATGATAAAGATAGTAAATAAGATTTTATATCACTTTGATAAACACCAAAGCAGGTGATGTCAGCTGACCTAAAGACGAAAATATTGCTGAGGTGGCGAAGATGTCTGAAGGTAGATAGGGTTAGAAAGTTTTGGATAGAGGATAGCACAAGCCCTCTACCCTGACAAAGGTGGCTTTGTGCTGAATATGTAGCCTCCCTTCTTTCGTGGTATCTACACAGGCTAACTTCATTGTTAAGCCTTCCTTTTTTTCGAAGTCTCTTGCATACGCGCACACAGATACGTATATGCACACTTACGCACACACACAAACAAACCAAGTTATTACTAATTTTTACTTTTAACAAACCTTCGTGTGTGGTTCTTGTGTTGTTTGTTTTTCTTTTATGACAGTTTTTTTAATATAGTAAAAAAAAATGTTTAATATAGTAAAAAAAAATATACCAGATCCTTCCATACCGAAATGTAACTGATGATGAGAGAAACCTTGATTAACATGCTGTTACTGTGAGATGTTAAGTTAAAAAATGTGCCATCGTGATCCTCACTCCCTCGTCTGCTTATTGAATTGAGAAAATAAGTTAAGTATTTGATGAATTCCTATTGAAGTTCTTCATATTTGGTGTTGTATAAACATAGACTCTAAGTTAAGGCATAATAAGTAAACAATGTATAAGCACAAAAACCTCACTAGCCTCACTTTTTATTTATTATAAAAATTGCATTCAATCTCTAATACAGTTACTTTATTAATATACTAAAATCTATTTATTTCATACACTTTGCAATCATTTAATAATAATAAAATTAATAACATAATAATCATTTAATAATAATGTAATCATTTTACTAAAAATTATTGAAACTATAGAAAATTCAGTTGCTTTGTAACAATTTAATAATAATAATAAAATTAATAATGTAATAATAATAAAATTAATAATTTAATAATAATGTAATAATTTATCTAAAATTTATTGAAACTGAAGATATTTCAATAAAACTATATTTTTTTTTATTTTATTGTTGTAATTTCCTTATAATATTTCTTCATCCTCATTTCCCCACTATACTTTGCTCACACCCTCGTACATACCCTCACCCCCTCAGCTTTGAAAATTAAAATGTTTTGATTTATCTCCAAATAAAAAAGATAGTAACAAAAAAGAATATTAGTAAAAAAAAAAAACTCCCTCAAAACCTGAACACACCTATAACTTGCTCATCTTTCTAATAATTAAAAAAAAAAAAAATAATTCCCGCAAGGAGTAACTGTTGCATGCAGGTACTTCGGGAGTAACGCCCCCACGGGTTACCACAGTTCAGTACACCATGCATACTCACCAGAACAGTACACAAATCACTTACTCTCAACATAAGGTCAACTACAGTACACACCCTAGGGCCACCTCCCCTAGGAGATTTTTCCTACCAGGAAAGGGTGTGTTCGGTTACCCTAAGGGGCAGCCCCCCGACCGTACTAGGACTGGACAGGCCGATACCCTGCCCATCCGAATTTTCAAATATCACGAGTCATGGAAGAAATATAGCCGGACAGCTTTTATGGAATTCGACATGGCGAGGAAAAGGAATTTTACGACTGGCAACTTGGAACGTGCGAGGATTGAGGGGGAAGGAGTGCGAGTTACTGGAAGAGAAAGATAAGGCAAAGGTTGATCTGCTGGCTATTACTGAGATCAAGAGAAAAGGAAAAGGCGAAGAGAGAATAGGAGATAATATTTTACTCTACTCAGGGACCACTGAAGATAGGATAGCCAGCAGAGGTGTAGGTTTCATGTTTAAGGAAGCCTTAATGAATACAGTGATTAAAGACTGGAAATTCGTTAGCGATCGGCTGATGGTGGTTGATTTTAAAGAAGGAGATGCCTTAAAGTCTATCATCGTAGTATACAGACCGAATGATAATGCCATAGCCACTGAGAAGGAAGAATTCTTTGACTGTATTCAAAGAGAAATAGATGACGCACACGGTGAACCAATTGTCGTTGGAGACCTAAACGGCAGGGTTGGAAGAAATGCACAGTTGTGGCCGGATGTTTTAGGTGTACATGGAGAAGAATTTAAAAACGATAATGGGGAAAGAATACTCCAATTGTGTGCCAGCAATGGAATGATTGTCGCTAATAGCAAATTCCCTCATAAAAACGCACATAAATTTACAAGAGAGGAACCAAACAGGAACGAAAAGTCTGTAATAGACTATTTTCTAGTTAAGAAACATTCTCTCAAAGATTTGATTGACATGCGAGTTAAAAGAGGTTTTGAAATTGGAAGCGACCACTACCTATTAAAGATGGATATGGTATGGAAAGGAGAGAGAAAGACTGGAAAGAACGCAAGAAGGATCCAACCAGAAGTGGTGAAGGCACATAGGTTGAAAGAAGAAGATGAAATCGCTACCTATTACCAGGAAGAAATAGAAAGAATGGCCAGTGATTTGGACTACCCGTGGGATTCGGATGACGTAGAAACGAGCTGGTTATACTTAAAGAAGATAATTTTGGATGCAGCGACGTTGGTTTGTGGAAAGAAAAGAATTGGAGGCCAATACAAGAGAACAGCATGGTGGTCTGATGAGGTTAAAAAAGTAATAAGAGAAAAGAAGACCCTCTGGAAAGAATACCTCGAGCACAAAACACCGGAGAACTACGAAAAGTACAAGAGGAAAAGAATTGAGGCTAAAAATAAAGTTATAGAAGCCAAGAGGATTACCTGGACAGAGTTTGGTCGAAAATTAGAATCCGATTTCTACCAAAATCAAAAGTTATTTTATCGAGTCCTCAAGGGATTAAGAAAGGAAAGAGCACCAATCCTGAAATTCGTCAAAGATAAGGAAGGAAACATTCTCAGGCAGAAGGATGATATAATGGAAAGGTGGAGGGAGTACTTCCAAGATCTGTTGAATGAGAATGGACAAACGCCCTCCATAGATGAAGAGAAAAGAGAGATAGGACCCTGGGAAGAGGATGATTTTATTGATGATGACGAACTGGAAGAAGCACTCTGTAGTATGAAACTCGGGAAATCCGCAGGAAGTGACGGAGTAACTCCTGAAATGCTAAAATACATGGGGGCCAAAGGAAAAGAAATTTTGCTGCATCTGTTAAACTTAGTGTGGAAGCAAAAGAAAATACCGAAAGATTGGGAAGTAGCCGTCATTGTCCCTATCTTTAAGAAAGGAGATAACAGAGATTGTAACAACCACCGAGGTATATCTCTCTTAAGCGTACCAAGTAAAATTTACTCTAAGATTCTAGAAAAGAGAATAAGAAGAAGAATCGAAGGATTGCTTGAAGAGGAACAGTACGACTTTCGTGAAAATCGTAGCACCCAAGACCTTATCTTTGCTATGAGACAGGTCTTCGAAAAAGTACTTGAAAAAGAAAGGGAAATGTCCGTGTGCTTTGTTGACCTTACAAAAGCCTTTGATCGAGTAAGAAAGTCAGATATCTTAGAGGCCTTAAGAGAAAAAGGGATCGATCATGGTCATATCCTGGCGGTTGAGAGTCTCTATAAGAAAACACGAAACGTGGTAAGATTTGCCAACTGCACCTCTAAGGAAATCGAAACTACCATAGGAATCCGGCAAGGTTGTAGTCTCAGCCCACTTTTGTTTATCTTAGTTATGGACTCAGCTATTCGGAGGGCTAAAGAGAAAATGCGGAAATATCACCTAGGATACGCCAATCTGAGACCAGTTAGCCTCTCATTACTTGCATTCGCCGATGACATTGTCATTTTCTCCGACACTGATAGGAATCTTCAGTACAATATTAATAAATTGAAAGAAGAACTGCTGAAGATTAACATGATTATGAACCCTGCGAAAACAAAACTAATGAGGGTTGGGAAGAAACCCAGGAGAAACATGCGCGTCATCAGAGTCGAAGACGAAATCCTCGAACAGGTAGAAAACTTCAAATACCTGGGTGCGCACCTTAATGAATATGGATATATCGATTCGGAAGTGACTGAACGAATCGCAGCTGCGGGCAGGATGTTTGAAGCAGTGAAGAGAGGTTTTCTAAGCAGGCGAGAGGTGGAAAAGAAAACAAAAGTGGCTGTATTCCGATCGACATTTCTGCCCATTTTAACGTACTCGTCAGAATCATGGACGCTGACAAAGAAACATCGATCGAGAATACAGGCATCGGAAATGAGATTTCTTCGAAAGATCGAAGGAAAAACAAGAAGAGATAGAATACGCAACAACACCATCAGGTTGAACCTCAATGTTAAGTCGGCAAACGATATAATAGAGGAAAGTCAACTAAGATGGCTAGGGCACCTCCTGAGGATGGAACCAAGCAGAATCGCTAGCGAAACCTATCGAGCTAAAGTTGAGGGCAAGCGAGGAAAAGGGCGGCCAAGAAGAAAATGGGAAGATGAGGTAAAGAGCCACTTCCAGAGAAGAGGACTTCAATGGAATGACAGAAGGCGTCTTGTAGAGGACCGGCAGAGCTGGAGAGGGCTCTGTAGACTTCCTCTTCACACTGCTTAATGCGGTTCATAGAGGATAGACAATGATGATGATGATGAAAAAAATAATAAAAATCAGAACTCATAAAATTATTCTTCAGGAACTTTTATCAAAGATTGAAAAATGTCAAGTAAATGATCTATAGGTATAATAAGAGAGAAAAGAAACAAACCAAACTAAAAATTTGGAGATTTTTAAATTCGTCTTCATTGAATCAAAGAGTTAGCCTACTCGCGATGTCTTTCTTTTCAACGGCAGCTATTTCCAGGTCGAGGCTAATTTTAGAAAATCTCCATATTTTCAATTAGTTTACAAAATAGTTGAAAAAAACCTTACCTATTTTCTCAGAAGGAATTGTTCCAGAACCACAACAAACGATATGGTAATGTTTAAGGAGATGGATACAGCAGTCCAAAGTTTTGCCAACATGAAAAAAATTACTCAATATAGCAACTTTTTTTTTCTGCATGAAAATTTTAGATTAAAATAATTGGAAAAATATAAAATTGTATACAAGTATCTAAGTTCACCTAAACAACCAGTTATTGAAAAAAAAAAATTGATTGGGAAGGTATTGAGAGAAAAATTCATATTTTCCCTACTTTTGGTAGAATGTGTTTTCGCATTTAACTCAAAAAAGGGGCTTTGGCGTCAAGAAATCTTCTTTACATTGTATTATGAAATATAGTTCTCTTCATGAATTTAAACAGAGTTATGATTATCTCTTCATTGTCTTCGAAAAGTTTCTTTCAGTGTTTTCCGATAGTTCTACTAGAGGACTTATGTAAGTCGATTTATTTGGGTAATATTTGAAATAAATCTAATAATAAGTAGAACAAATGTTATTGCAACATTAGACTTACGAATATAGAATTTAAAATATCGAAAAGGAAAGAATATAGGTCGAGCAAGATACCTTCTAAAACTCCTGCCCTTTTGATCCTGTGCGCCCTTAGGTTATCTTTGTTTAGCCCTTACGGTCGTAAAACCCCTTCCAACCAGCAGAGATTACAATTCCTTTGCTCAGGCTTTTTCTGATTGGTAGATTTTAAGTCCTTCCTACAGGAGATAAATCTTCAAAGAACTATTTTTAGTAATGGAGTTGGGGTTTCTTTTCAACTTCTTTTTATCATTTATCAAAGGCAGTCAGATCATAGTTCAGAGATTAGTCGACCGAAGAGAATCTGCTTCTGCCAGATCATTCCCCTCGTAATATACTGTAATGAGCTAATCTAAATATGTCATATATCATAAATTTCAACAGGATTCTAGTGTGAGAGACAGTGCATTGAAACCTGTAACGAGAGATATTTGTATCCGCTTACGAATGCCGAATAGATAACAATAGACAGGTATTTCCAATGCATTCATATATACAGCAGAGCAACGGTTATCCGAACCGCTGTGTTTATTCGGATAATCAAAAATTAGGATAACCCAAATTCACCAAAAAAAAAAAGAGAAGATGTAACATAATCAACCCCATTTGTACAAAATGCTTCCATCAAAAATTTCTCATGAATTTATTAATGTTTGAAAAATCACTGCAAAATTAGATGAAATCAGAACGACCCGATTTTTTCGAAAAATAACATTAATATAAAATTATATCCTTCTATTATGTAAAACAAGTAAACAAACAATTTCAGCGATTTTTTTTCGTTGTTGATAAATCATAGATAAAATCAGAACATCCCGATATTTTTTTTCTTTCCATGCAGCCAGTCGGATAATTGAACGTTCAGTTAACAAATGGCATTGACCCAGGAAATATTTTTTGTTAAATAATGTTTACAACCCAGGAAGTCACCGTTGTCCTTCCTGATTGTCAGCATTAAAACAAGTTCTATTTCCTTAATCATCCCTTCTCCTATTTATGTATAAAAGCCTATCTGAAAAGGACAGACATAGCAGTAGTAGTAGCAGTATCATAGTGTTAATTAGAATGTAAGAATCAGTATTAGAATAAGTATTTAGAATGTAGGACTAGAATAAGAATTAGTCTTAGAATGTAGTCTTAGCAATAGCAGTATCACAATGTAGTAGCCAGTATCTAGAATGTAGTATTAGAATAAGTATTAGAATGTAAGATAGAATGTAAGGTAGAATAAGGTAATGTGAGACACTCTCACTATGTTTTGTATTAAGTCTAATTATAATATCTTTAGAGTCTATCTGTCACTCAGTAGCCTCATTATATATATATATATATATATATATATATATATATATATATATATATATATATATATATATATATATATATATATATATATATATATATATCATGTAACTTGTACACTACTTAATAAAGTTATTTTTAAAGCTTACACTCGTCGACTTTGTTAACTGTTCGAATAACTGACATATGTATAATCGACGCTCAACTATAATTGCTTAATTATTAGAAATACGCGGTTAGTAATATTACCTCATATATACTAAAACAGATCAATCATATATAGTGAAGAAGAAAGAGAATTAAAATATATCGATTTTTAAAACATCGTAAGTCAAAAATGTTACCGATTCTTCGGTATAAAAAAATTGGTGGTTTTAATGAAAGCCAATGAAAAATATCTATTTCATTATATCCGTAAATATCCGTACTCATGTCTCACATACTTCTGTTTCATGGGTTATCTTTTATAATAATTATGTTTTATAACACAATTCACTATAATAATCAATTGTGCATGCTCATAGTTTGTTTACCAATGTATTACAATTATAATGCATATATACATATGCAATACCAAAGGCCATAGAAAATGTATAAACTCTCCTTTCGTAGAGTTTGTATGGTAGGAAAAGAAAAAAATGTAGCAATTATCATTATTTTTTCTTCCAGATTTCTTTGTTTTATTTTTCTCTCTAGGAATTCGTTATTAGACAAATTTTATTACTTCAATTGTCATTTTAATTTTAAATTATTATTTTGTCAACATTTATTTTTTTACACTTCATAAAAATTTAGTAAAATCGATTTTAAATTACCGAAAAGAGCGCCGAAACGTTACAAATTTTTATTCCTTAATCTAAATTGATTAATATTATAAATTAAGTAGTAATCTCACTTAATATAAAATGGGCAACCATAATAATGTTGTTGATTACAAACATTTGTATACACATTTATTTCATTTACATTTCTTAAAAAAATATTCTTAAATCAAATATTACACTATTTTTACATTTTTTTGTCGTCTAAATTATTATTAATTATTCTATTTGAATACACTTATGATAAGTGAATAATTGAAATTAAGAATGATAATTGTGAGGAATATTCAAGTGCAGAAACAAAGCATAAAGGCATGTATTGTGTTTTATAATTTTTGACCATATCTTTTTTCTGACTTTTGTTTAGCCCACTATTGCCAATATGCGCATTTCTTATGTGTATTCCAGTAAATGAAGGCTGTCTCCCAACCTATAGGATTATAACATAATATTAATGTATATCAATATTATGTATATAATTTTTAATGTTATGTTCATTATAGTATCATATTGAATACATCAGAGTTTTTTAATGCAATTGAAGAAAATATCTTATAACACACTAATGAGAAATAGTATTTCATAAAATTAATTATAAGTTGAAAAATAACATCAGTCTCAAGGATACGTAGAAAGAAGAATTAACTGTATTTAATCTATATACATTTATGACTTAGATAAATATTACATTATATTATCTCATTAATTTTTAATTACTCTATTTTGACATTTAAATATATTTAATTTTTACTGATAATGGCTACTGTTTTCCTCTGAAGTCCACTATTATATCTCTTTTTCGAATATAGCGAATTTAGTAAAAAAAAAAGAAAAGTTGTAATCAGCAATTAATATTTTGTCATACAAACCAACAAAATCCTAAAAAATTGATCGTAAAAAACATCCAAAGAACTTTATAACTCATTTCTCGAATAATTTCAGCTAAGTAATACTGAATTTTACCTATGTAAAAACAGTTTTTTTTTATACGTAAATTTTACGTAATGTTGAAAAAGACATGATATTGGGGGACATTGATAATCTAGTAGTCCCAAAAAACGAATAAAAAACAAGAGCAAATAAAATGTTGTTTGGGTTCGAATTGGCATTGAAAAACTAAATTAGTGAACTCGGCATACGACAGGAAGTTTATTTAATTCAAGAAAACCTCCAAGATTTTCGTTCATTTTTCATTCTACTCTTAATATCTTTGATACTACCGACCGCACGAAAAAAATTATTCATGCCTTTTTAAAAGTAGAGTAAATTTAAAAGAAATGGAGCTCTAAAAGAGTTCTGTACGTTTAACAGTACCCGAGATATAGTTTTTAAAAAAAACAGCATTTTTTTCGAAAAACTAGAAATTACCATTTTGGGGCATTTAATGGAAACTGCTATTCCTACTAAGAAGATCATTATAAAAAAACTCTCAAGTGAATTTCACTTGCTTCATTTTGAACACTAATAGATGTATGTATGTCTAAAAGTTATTGAGATATCAAACTTTTCTTAATATGGCGTATTTTCAACGAATACAGCACGATGTTATAATCGTATAAAAATATTTTTCATGATGCTCTGGAGTGATAAAAATATTTATCATTAGTCATATTTCATTAACATAATTGATAATCAAGCGTTAATCTTTAGTAATTAATCATAGTTAATAATTAAGTCATTAAGTCATTGTTAATAAAATAGATAATTAATAACATGACTGTGTTAAAGATTAAAATATTGTACCTAACACACGAATTAATAAAATAGAACAGATTATGTTAGCATTAAATCTGCATCATTGAAATAAAACAGAAAAATATACGGTTCAATGCGAGAAGAAACCAGTACAAACTTTTCTGTTTGATATAATCCATTTAAACCTTGAACTGAGGATGAATGTATAACATTTGAAACTAGTTTTCAATAAAACAAATTTATAGAAGTGGCAAATAATTTATCAATCCCTAATTAGATTGGTCCTTCTATACCATCATGTGGATGTCAACAGAAAAATATACATTTGGAAGGTGAACAAATTACAACTTCTTTCGCTTTGGTGTACCTGGTTGGTCTATTTCTAGATGATTTAATTATTAACAGTTGATTATCAATCGAGTTAATGAAAAATGATTAATAATAGGTATATTTATCAGTCCAGAGCAGAATGAAAAATATTTTTACACAATTATTATATTATGCTACATTCGTCGAAAAGAAATCATCTTGATAAAAATTCAAACACTTTTAGACATACAGACGTTTATTAGTGCTCAAAATAAAGAAATTTATAATCACTTTAAAGTAGTTTATAATGATCTCCTTCGTAGGAATAGCAGTTTCCATTATATTTACCAAAATAAAGTCTCAGAATGGTAATTTATCTTTGTTCGAAATAAAATTATATTTTATGAAAAACTGGTTAAAGTACATAGCTGGATTAGCACACCATTTCTTATAAATTATAAACAATTAGAAAGGTATAAAAAAAAATTTTTTCATGGGGTAGGTATAGTTTCCAAGATATTGAGCGTGGAATGAAAAATGAACTAAAATGTTATGTTTTTTTCTTGAATAAAATAAACTTCCGGTCCTCTGGCGTGTTCGCAAATTTAGATTTTTAATGTCGATCCAAACCCAAACAACATCAGAATCACCCGACCTTTCGCCTTTTGAAAGTGCTTCGTTTTCTTGAATACAGGGTAAATTGGTTAGTTAAATAAATAAATATCAGTAAAAAATAAGTTTTTATTCGTTTTCGTCTTAGCTGGGTAATTCAGAGATTGATTTTAAATCGATGAAATTATGTAAAATCAAGGAAAGAATGCATTATTAGCTAATAATGTTGTATATTATTAAACATTATCAAATTATTGTACAGTGGAAATGCGGGGATTTTAAATGTAATGTGAGCACTCTGTGATGCTCTAGGACTCTATACATATACATTAGATCGGATAATCCAATGTGTACAAAGCGCAGAAGATGCGGATTGTACAATCCATTGTCAAACATTATTTCAGCACGTTTTCACAGTTATATTAATTGTCAAATATACAGCTAATAGACTACGGAAGATTTTCCTCGTTTGTGAAATACTACGTGGGACGGCAAGGTGTTCCAACAAATTATTGCCATCATCCGAAACGAGACCTTTTTTTCAGTGCAGTTGAAGTTGGCCTAAACATTTCCAAGAATCAGAAATCTCGACTCCATAACACTGTTGAAAATCTCGGGGTCACCTTCCATCAGTATATAGAAATAGTTATCACACTTCAATGATTTTATACCGTTGTATTGGTAGCATGGATGTTTGTCTTTTTTAAAAAATTGAAATATCTGTAGACACTGGTGTCCGAGATTTGAAATAACGATATTTTGAGAAATTATACAATTTGTTTATATTTGTCTAATTGCGAATTCCTTTAGAAAATAAAAATAGGAAGCCTGAAATAAAAAATAATGATTATTGTTACATTTAGTTTCACCCAATGCCACGTCCTTCTTACAGTTGAACATATTCTTATTCAATGTCCATTATATAAGCAATTCAGAATAAAACATCACGTACTAGACGAATTTCAAGACCTAAAAAATTCATCGAAATTCAGGGCAATACTCAATTTTGTAAAGGAAACTAGGATATGGAGGGATATATAGTTATGTTAATATCCTAAATTTCCCAATTATGATTTTAGTGACTTTTATTCACAATAAATTTTATCATTAGATATATTTGTATACATATATTTGTATGTATATATTTGTATTATATAGTATAACATAGGTATAAAACTCTATACCACAATATTTGTAAAAAAAAAAAAAAATAAAAAAAAAAAAAATAAAAAAAATAAAAAAAAATAAAATATGTATTGTATATTTGTATAAAACCTGATTGTATAAAATCTTATGATATAATATTTGTATAAAATTCTGTTGTATAATATTTAGGCGTCGCTAATAACAAATCTAAATGTTGATGCGACGTTAAATAAAGATCATTTAAAAAAAAAAAAATTATGAGTAGCCACATATTACAATTTTTCATTAATATAATCATAGTTCAGTGAATTACAAAACGAATACAATAAGAAAGATGAACTAAAAATAATTATTATAGTGAATTATAAGCATGGGCCTCCGCAGGGGGGCAGGGGGGGGGAGGACACGACCGCCTAAAAGGTATTGAAACATACAAAATTAAAATACAGAAGAAAAAAATAAATTTAAGTTTAACAAAAGGTGTGGTTTGAGACTATTTTTAGTTCTATGCACGTACTTAATTTTCAAATTAATTAATCTATGAACTTTGTCTTAGTTGATTGACATTAATCTGTCGCAGTAACTTCTACGTCATTGGCAATCATGTATCTATTTCTTGTATTTTGTATCTATTTTGTCTATGATGTGGTGTATACGAGACGAGACAACAACAACGATGAAAGATGTTATACTGCTTTATTAATTAGTAACTGTCGCACATTCTGGATCCTTCTGGGTGTCTGAATACATCAAAGAATACATACGGAGAGTAGAAGCGGCAAGTCATACAAGACGGCATCAGCTACCCCCACTGTAGGCTACAGACTGTAACCCCTATCGCAGTGTTTTATTACAGTCAACATAGGCATAAAACTGGACCATACCTTGCAAAAGGTGAAGTAGTACTATTTTTTTTTATTCATTTATTTTTTTATTAATTTTTTATTTTTTTTTACTTAAACTAGTTACAAAAAACGAATTTGGTCATTCAAAAGTCTTGTACGAATTGCGTAGCAACCAAAATGCACCGAACTTTTGGCACTATTTTCAGTTATACATCTATGTTACACTAACATCAGCTACATCAAAACACACTTTGGTAGCAACGCCTCGGTTGTTTTTTATGATTATTCAGAGGATGCGGCTGATAAGATCACCAAAAGTGCTCAACGATACCGACTCAGTGCCTCTCGCTTCTGTTAAGACATAATTTTCGAGGAATCCACCATTTACGAGCTAAACTCTGCTCCTGAAAGGTTCGAAACATTGACAATTCGCTTCCGATAATCGAAAATTTAGCGAGATAAATTCTGCACCAGAAATCCTCAAAGAACCCAAATTTTCATCCTCATCCAATTTTAACAATTTTCTTGAAACGGGCACATTAGTGCTAAATATTCTGTCTGAATATCTTCAATACTCGACAATCTTCGTCCGATTTTCATCAATTTTCTTAGAAAGATCGAAATTATAACCAGCATAATTCTGCTCCTAAAAGTTATCTTTTTCGTCAGATTTAAAAAAAAAATTATTGAAACCGGTGAAATTATAATGAGTGTAATTATGCTCTAAAAAGCCGCAACACACACACATTTGCGGCCTATACTCAAAAGTTATCTTGAATTAAGGCGGAATTACGTAAATTACCTATTCAGATATATCAGCTGTATTTTTCTAGGGCCGGCCCCCCTAAAAAGAAATTCCTGCGTACGCTCTTGATTATAATGTATGATAAAATACAAGATAGTAGTAAGTGAGCATGATTAGATATATCGGTGACATCATCGACATTTTAATTTTATTTGCTAACACTATTAGTGCCTGTCTTGGAGTTATCATATTCCCAAATATCCCGAAAATCTATTATAATCCTCAAACAGATCCCACGATTCTGTAAACCTCTAAAAATCCGACAGCCCCTCGTCTTTTCTCTAATTTGTCCACACCTTGACTATCGTCACCTGGCACATAAGTGACATTCCGATGACCGCGAAATAAGAAATAATCAATTGATGTATTGTATGATAATATTCAGGTATGGAGTCTCCAAACGTTCTTATATCTGTAGCTATTATTTCGAGTTAAAGTTTCTTAATAATTTTCCCTGACAGCAGTAATTTCTTGGTTCTTATCTGTTCCAATCTCCTTTCTTATTCTTTTCTCTACCATTGCTTTTTTCGAGCGTTATTCCTTTGCTTCCTTTACCCCTACATTAAATAGATTCTCTGAGACTCTTTCTCTATTTCAAAGGGGTGGGGATACATTATAAAAGGGGGATCTGGCAGGGACCCTCAGTACCCTCTTGTCTACATGAGAAGTGTGGGGAATAATATGGTAATTCAGGCTGTTTTGGAGAAAAAAACGCCAATTTTTCATGTATTGTAAAACATGTTTTTTTTATAAATGCTATTTTTCCTTTTTGTTTATTTATCAAAAATCTAAATAAAACATCATTTGAAAGAGTAAGTAAAGTTATGAATAGCAAAATTGTAGTAAATTAAAAAAATAAAAATATTCGGCTGTAGGTAGACTGTTTTAAAATTGTCTACTAATTAAGATAAGGTACAATATTCTTGTGTCATATTGTATCATAAATTTTATTCATAACTAGTTTGGGCAAGAATACATGGTTGTAGAGGATGAGTACACGTTGTAACAACCCCTTCTTATGACGGAGTAGTTTCAAATTTACTAGTTTCTAATCCTTGTTGTAAAATAAGCAAATAAGGCACTGTCTCTTATAAAGAATACACACTATCTCATATTGGGCAACCCTTTCCCTAACCAACTTTTTTAGATTTTTTTTGAAAATACGGTATTCAGCACATTTGCGATACCATTATTTATAAATTTTCTTAAAAATCTGGTAAATGTCATACAGGAGAATCCCCAGCGCAATTTTACAAAAAAGTATCCCATAGGCACTTTTCTAAACTACATATCAATTCTAGTTTGTGTAATAATCATTAAAAGCATGTATACATTTTTATTGCAGATCTTTTATGGCTTATTCAAGTGATTAGCATGAACGGAACAAGATGCAATAATAAATAAGAATACCGCGAACTCGCAATCCTCACAGCTGTGATCTGCGGTCTTCTATCATGACAAGGCCGTTGGGGGTGGGCGGTTCCAAGGGCGCCGGTTCATCTGGATACCTGGACGTTCCACCCCCCGCTTCCGGATCAGAAGGAGACCATAGAAGAGACAGAAGAAGAGGAGATCGAGACATCGGAGATTGATGAGGAGGGTCAATAGGACGACTGCGTCGCGACTGCGCTTACTGCTCGGGGTGCCCGCCCTGCTCCAGTCGGAAGCGGCTAGCTCCAGGTAAGGGTCCTTACTCCTTCCAGCTCCCGTCGTCCCTTTTCTGACCATCTTACAATCATACTCGTAGATTTTTTTTTATTTTTTTTTTTATTTATTCTCTGCATTTGCTAGTAATATTTTTTGAGATACTATTTATTATTTTTAATTATTTTATTTTACTAATTATTTTATTAGTGCTTATATCTGCTTTTAGTTTGAAACACTCATTTCAAAAAATGTACGAAAATATACTTAAACCAATCTCTCAACACATGTTCACTCCTGGAACTGACGTTTAATATAAATTAGTATATAGATTCTAGTTCTCAATATTTAATATTTTAAAAATGACAATTTATGACTGCTCATCCATTCCTAAAATTAAAGAACTAAAAAGAAATTAAATTGAACCTCAGCCTCGATGGTATTTTTGTGATTATATCTTTTTTATGAGTTATACATATTATATTTGGTCGGGACGTCGCGGAAAATTTGAATTGAAATAGGCGGGAAAGTCATAACATTACTTTGAATATTTTATTTCTAACAAAATTATTTCTTCAAAATATCTTTTTTTATTTTTATTCAGTTCTTATTCAACGATTAAATATATATATATATATATATATATATATATATATTATTTTATATGTATATATATTTTTTTTTTAAATGAACCATCATGACAAAATCGTACAATTATATTTATTATTAAAGTTTAAAATGTTGAAATAAATTTAATAAACTAGTTTGTAAATTTTTATTGCTATATTTGTAAATTCAGGGTGTGGAAACGTTTTTAAAACATTTTTCTTTGTCTCAATATTATTTTTTTAAATATATATATATATATATATATATATATATATATATTAAAAAAAAAATAATTGTGACGTTTAAAACGATTTTTTTTCATAGGCAAACACGACGGAAACGATGAAATATTCTGAAGATTATTTTGACTGTTCGCAGCATCCCGGTTTGAGGGTGAATAACCGACTCTAAGGCAAAATGCAGAGCTACAGTTGATTCGGAAATCTGATAATTAAGTTTTATTTTTTGAGTGATTTTTTTTCTCAATAATTATTTACAAAAATAATTACTTTTATTCAAAAACTAATTATAGTGGTTTATGAAAATGTGAACGTTTTCACTCCCCAAGCTGAATTCAAAATAAAATAATCCGAATATTCGGCTTTCAATAATTTGAATAAAATAACTAATATAAATAATTACATATGCATGAAATGATTTACAAGTTTTTAATTATTTTTTAAAAATCATTATCCATGAATAACAATTAAAATTTTCAATGATTAAAAATTAAATGTTTTGTTTTTTTCCTTTACAATAAATCAATATAGGCATCAGAAGATCTGATTGAAAATAAAAATTACAACTCGGTAAGGGGGAATAGTGATCTATTTTTCAATATTGAAAAAAAAAAACTTTTTTTTTTAAGCACCACTCTTCTTGTATTAGCCTAAAATTCTTCCAGGCCCTCAAAACCCTCGTTTTCAGTGTGTCTATTCCCCAAAATCTGAAACACTGAAATTTTTGCGTAACATTTGCTAATTGCTAAAAGAAAATTTCAAGGTACAGTTAGCAAAATTTGAAAAGAATTAAGACTCAAGATTATTAAAAATATTATTGCCGATTCGAAAGACAAAACATCATTTAAAATTTAAGCAATTATACTACATCCTTATCAAATTTTATGAGTAATCCAATTTTATTCGCAGGATCTCATCCTATTTGAAGCCCAATAGGAAGAATTCTCCCTAAGAGCTTTTGCAGTTGCTGAAGAAGAGACTACATTAGGTGATTAATGTTCACTCAAAACTAAAATATTCTTTTGCAGAAAATGTTACATGAATATACCCTTAACAAAGATTAAAGGAAGATTTATCAGGCACTTTTGAAAGGGCTAAAAGAAAATTTGCGGATATATGGTCTATAGAAAAACATAGTGCCCATATATGTAAAAATAAATTTCGAATGTTACAAGATATAGTTTTTAAATTTTTTTTTTTAAATGAATTTCATGTGGACATTTTTCAAATTGTTTAACACCATCCGAAGAACTATTTCTCTTCCTTCGTGAGTTTTTACTCTCATAATTGCATGCATTTAACATTACACAAAACTGTCTATAGAAACTTCAATATTATTTATTTTTTATTTTTTTATCCTCAAGCTTAATTTCTCCATAAATTATGTGAAAATTTATTAACAAAGGACTTACTGTTTTTTCAAATTTTATTTCTAAATATTTTAATGATAAAATTATATGTTAAAATCCGAATGAAAATTCATTTTACTGAAATAGTTACTCTTTAATGTAATATAATTGCGCATTGTAAACCATTCGAACCGCAATTAATCAAGATAGATTAAATTATTTCAAAAATAAAACCCAGTGTGATTTTGATTCCGAAGTATTGTAGTTCACTCACAATGGACTGTAATGAATTGTGCGTACGCCAACTGGTAATGAATTGGATTCCATAATATAATATATACAGCTATCAGAGTTTCAGAAGTAGGATAATGTTTTCAATTTAAATTTATTTTGAAATATGTTAATAGAAAATAAAATTAAATAAAATGGTTGAATTTTTATTTCATTATTAATCAAGATGGCACTTCATTTATGTATGATACTTCATTTATTTTAGGTTGCATGTACAATTTTATGATTTAGATATTAGGACTGTGGTTTGAGTGAACAATTTCAACTAGGTAATTTATATAAAAGACATTTGTACAGAAGTGAAAACATTGCAGGTAATGTCATGCAATTGAAATTGTATTTTTATATTATTATAATTTATTCAATATTTGATAGGAAATAAACAGATTAGTTGTATGCTAGCTTGTATTATTCATTTACTTAACTCAATCACTTTATTAATTTGTTTTTAAGATTGGTTTGAGTTTCGTCAGCATGTCTGCTTCATATTTAGATTTATAGACCCGCACAATTTAAGTAAAACTATTTGTAAAATGCACTATATGCAAGGAAATTTATATAAAAATAGAGAGCCAGCAAAGCTAGGTAAAAAAATATTAAATAATTGTCTTAAATTATTTAATATATTTAAAAATTATCAGTTTTTTAACTGTATATTTTTTGAAAACTTAAATTTATTTAAATTAATCACATTTTGATTTAATCGTCATCGAACCAATGAGTTTTCAAAAAACTAATATTACTTAAATTAACGGTAAAAACATTTTACCGTTTGTTTGGGCGTTTTTTGACGTTGGAAGACCAAAATATATAGGTAAATAATTTTTTTTTCATCATTATGAAGTTTTAAAACAATATTTATAACACCTTAATTCTGCCATTTTTCAGAACAGTTATGAAAAATTTAACTTGCTTAAATTTAACTTATTAAGTCATATAGTTTTCACCTCATTTTGTGTTACTTATAATTAGTACTATTTTTTTTGTTTAATATTTGAGGAAATTTACTGCAAGGAGGATCATAAAAAGAAAAAGATTTTTTTTTTTTGGATGGGATTTCATGCTTTACGCCACAGCAATTTCATTTAATTAATGACATACCAACGGGTTTTCCAGTCCTTTATACTATTTTAATTATTAATGAATTCTTATTGTTATAATTATTTTGAAATATTATTATTTAAGTGAATTGTAAAAGAAATTGCAATAATTTTTAAAAAGGTAGAATTTCGTCTTAAATCTTCATTAAATTATTTAAATGTTTGATACTTACGTTATTCATTAGTTAAATATTTAATAAATCGAATAAACATTTTCTGATACCTAAATGAAAAATATATTTTCGATGTATTGCGTAATGTCGTGTAGAATTGATGAGAATTCGAAAATTAAACCGATACTTCTAATTATTTCAGCTTCATAAATTAAATTTAAATTTAATGTAAAAACATTTTTTGCAGACAACTTCTGATTCTGGGTCGTATACCGCCTTGTAAGATGTCGATCACTCCTATTAATACGCGAATGACGCAAATCAGTACAACTCGTGGACTTTCCGATTCAGATAATAACATATTTTAAGAAATTTATTTTGCATTTATAAAATTCGAACTCACTATTAATTTGTTACGTAAGTTATAAATTAATAAGGAATTTGAAAGTATTTCTATGTTGCCAAACATAGTTATTGAATACGGTTTATTTCCGTCATCAAATTAAGTTATTTTAATAAGTAATAATTAAGTAAGTAGCTAATAAGTACCTACAAAAACAAGAAACCTATTTTTTTTTTTTTTTTTTTTTTTTTTTTATACTACATTGTCTACACTATGATTTCTTTCGTTTCACTCCGATGTCAATCAAAATGAATCTTGACCTTCCTCCTTGTTTAATGCAAATAAGTGAATAAATTATTATTATTTAACAATCAAATTTTTAATGGAGGTTTTTAAATAAGTTAGGTATTAAAACTCAATGAAGAAACCATATTCAGTTATTTTGGTGTTTAGGTGTCGAATTTTTTTTAATTTCAGCATTTATATAAAAGCTGTGTAGTAAGTAATGGAATTGTGAATAGTTACAGGAAAAGAGAAATATGGGATGGATGAAAGTGTTATAGAAGGATTAAAATAAACAAAAGACAAAAACAGATATAATACAATTTAGTGATGATAATAATATTGTATTTAGATAAATAGTTAAAATTAAATGATAAAAAAAAAAAAAAAAAAAATATTTATATCATGGCTAGTGATAGATTGGTAAAGATTGGTCTAGTGGTAAGATTGGTAATCAAACGCTCTTAGTCCGGGAGCCGATACCAATAAACGTGTCTGATTTCAAGAAAATATTTGATGGTCTAGGCCGAAAGTACCCTCATAACAGACTGGAAATATGAACGTCTGCCATCCTAAACCGGTTGCAATAAAATTTTATAGGTCAACGAATTCGTCATTTTTTTTTCAGATTTTCCTCAGTAATTCGCTCCCGGTGCATTTTAGGTAAAAATTTGAAATGACAAATTTTAAATAATGTTAAATTTCCCGTCAGTTTTGAGAACACTAAATATACACTTGAGTGCAAAATGAATAATAATCAATCTTTGGGAGGATTAAATTTCCAACAAGATTCATACAAAATATTTGTAATTACTCTCAACAGACGCCAAGTAATATTGGCCAACAGATTCAAACCTATGAAAGCCTCGAATTCGTTGACCTATAAAATTTGATATCAACCGATCTTGGGTGGCAAAAAACGTTCATATGAGGGGTACTTTCGGCCTAGACCATCAACAATTTTTTTGAAATCAGACAAATTTTTTAGCCTCGGCTCCTGGATTAAATGTAATATAGCCACCCAATGTATTTGGGCAGCACTGCTTGTTAAGAAAGCATTTATCTCTCTAATTTGAAATTTTAATTTTTATTGTAAATTGGAAAATAGCTTAATTACTATTAAATAAATTGATCATTTCCCTAAAATACATGAAAACTATAGAGTAAATATGAAAGTTGGATTTTTTATTAAATTAACAAATAATTTTCAATTGAGAAATAATATATTCAGATTTTCTTTACTGTAAATGGACCCATAATAGGAATAGTTTTTATATTTTTAAATAGTTTAAAATTTGTTTAGGATTTATTTTAATTAATAACTGTTTAGTTGTATCTATTTCCTACCATAACAAACTCCACAATAGTCTGTGCGAGTATATTTACAAACTTAATTTAAATACAGTTATAAATTTCGAAAAAATATAATTTGTTAAAAAATATAAGGTTGTTAAATACAGTAGAACACTGTTTATCCGTTATAACTGGCCACGTAATTACGGATAACGAGAAATTCCAGATAGGAGATAGTATGATTAGTAAATAAAAAGTTTACGAAACATGTTGAACAGAGAGAAAAGAACGGATGATTAACAAAACAGAATAATAGGAGGTATTCTAAGAAAAAATTCGATCTCTATTTTGACATGAACTGTAATTAGCCAATTAGGGCTCGCTTTTCCAACAAATACATATCCCTACCTCAAATTTTAAGAATTTCTTGTAATTTTTATTAATTAAGAATTATGTGCCTACACCTGTGCTATTTACTTTCACTTAACTATATGTGAAATATATAGAAAGGGAAAGTATTGCTATTTTGAAAGATATTCTAATCTAAGTTTTTTAGCGGGAATACCCGTACTCTGATTCCAAAGAACCATTTCTAACAAAATGGTGTGTGCGTCTGTGTCTGTGTGCGTGCGTGCTAGTGTGTGTATGTGGTAAGTCTAGCTCGAAAACAAAAAATTGCGTATTTAAGGTAGGTATAAGCCTTTGATGTTACGACAACTTATTCGTCAAATTCGACTTGCCAGAAGTGCCACTTCATATCTTCCATTCAACACATTTTTACAATTTTTTTCGAAAAAGGCTAACAATTTTGATCAAAATTGTTATATCAATGTACAATTTAATAGTCTTTAATTTAAACTAAGTCTTATCCTCATTTAAACAGTCTGAGAGGGCTTAAATGCCGAATTTGCAAAATGGTTAGTTCTAAAGTGCCTTTAATATTGTTTATTTGAAATAATTAACTCTCTCTCATTCCTAGTAGTAATATAAAAGGATAAATATACTCTATGAGGGAATTTGATAATTAACTAAAGGAGAAAAAAGGAGAAATATTTTACTACGTTGAAAACCAATTTCCAGAAAAAATAGCAGTAATATAGATCTATAATATACCGTTGGAAAGCTAGAGATTTTAGAAAAAATAATTTCTAGAAAAAAAAGCCATAGAAGATAAATTGTAGTGAGTGTGGTAGTTAATAATTTCTACTTTTATATCATTAAATGAAAAAATAAATGTTTCCATGGAAACTAAATAGAAAATTTTAAAATTTCAAGTTGTGATGCGCGCAACGCACCAGATTAAAAAAAATAAAATTGTTCGTAAAATGCAGTCCAATTTGCACACATATGTTTAATTAAAAAAAACATTAAAATTAAAATTTTGAATTTCTGTGAACCTTGTGTAAAATAATTTCCTAGCAGTTTATGTTTAACAAAAACTTTTCATTGCTAGAAAATCGTCTGAGAATTTAAGTAACGACTACAAATATATGTAGCTACGTTTTTAGGACACCAACAAAGAACTATCTTTGGGGCTTTTTACTTCTCTGAGCCCCTAGATTTGTGTATAAGCAAATATGCTTATGGTAAATTAATAAAACTAAGGAATTCGAAAATATGCGATTTTTCACATTCGTTATTTAAACGTGGTGGAGAAGATATTGGTACCTGAAGAAAGAAACAAAAAGTTTTGGATAATCTAGCTTTCGGATATGACGGATCCGGATTAGCGGGGTTCTATCGTAGTTGAAAAAGTGTTATTTTTTTTCTGTATGTTCTAGTATATATCATACTACATTAAATATACGTGCTAGTATATATTATACAATATACAGAGGATAGGCAGCATGGTAATATAATTATTGAACTTGTTCCTATATGGAACCCTATAGAGAACCCCAGTGGCCTTAACTCCCAGCTCAACACATCACACAACTTAACTGTCAAGTTGGATTACACGTTTGCACAATGCTCCCGGCATTTGTGTTATACATAGTATGGCGACTTGGTTTTACGAGCTTTAATTGACATAAATTATTGAATTATCATGTCGAAATCAAGTTATAAATTCTGGAGAGTTGGAATAGATGGTTCCTTTCGGGTAAATGTTGATCCTCCTTTAAACGAATTTGATTGTAAAATACAACTCAATTTTGGCTCTTTCAAATTGTAATTTATTGTTTTAATCTTAAACAGATGCCAAGCATTCATATAAAAATGTTAGAATAACTAATTCAAAATAAATAGCAGCAAACAATAGCTGCATACAGTAATAACCCACATTTTTTAAGGTTATTGAGGTTATTAACAACTAGAAATACAAAATAACTTAATAAACGAAGTTATAAACTTTCTCTTCTCCTATTTTTTTCTCCCTCATCTTCCAAAATAAGTAGCTAGAATTAATAAACGTTAAACTAATAAACTTGGTGTTGTAAACTTCCTTCTGCAGGCATGAAGTTGTCATGACAACAATAACTGGCACCTACGTACGCACGCACACAGGTAATATTTGTATTATATTGGTTTTTACTAAAATTTACATTATTATTATTTATTTGATTCATAGTTCTTCTGGTCGTACATGAATTATTTAATTTACATTCAACAGGCATTTTTCTTTACTCGTCTCAAAGTTTAAACAAATATTTTTGTTCATTGTCAACACATTTTTATTGTGATAACACATAGTCTAAATTAGGTGCTTTTCACCATATACACAACATACCCTATATAATATATTAAAACATTTATATATCATCATCTTTATATGGGTAGTTAGTCAAATAAAAAAAAAATTCAATCTTCCTTTACAATCAACTTAAACCTAAAATACCTTTTCTATTGACAATAAATAGACAAAAAACATAGGGAAAACAACATAAAAGATTGTTGGATTTTTTTTTAAATTAAGGCTGCTGGATAAATAATAAGTTGTTTTAATATTTAAAAATGAATTATATAATGTTCATTAATTAACTAAAATTGAAGTAAGTAATGAAATAAAGAAATAAAATCGATGTTTCAGAAACATCTATATTTTTATGACGATTTATTGCTAGCATATATGTTTTTATGATCATGTATCGGATGTTCTAATTTTTTTTTTGCCGTCACAAGTTACTAAGAGGCCCTGATATTCGAAAAGTAATTGGACAATTGCTGGCAGGTAGCTAATTTGAATAACCTATCTGCGCATTGAATTCGATCTTCCTCAACTTAGAAATTCCAAGATCTAATTACGCACATCGCCTCCTATATTTAGAGGCGAAATCGAGTAGAACGAAAGTGTCATCTGACAAAAGAGATTATACACAGCTCCCCAGCCTGACACATTTACTAATAGTGAGGTCCAAATCTAGTTAGCTCACCTCACTAAATGCATCAACCGCAAAGCCCGGCTCCTCAAAGTGGTAAATGAAATTCGAATGTCGTTATAAAAGGCTACAAAATATCGATCGACTCAACGACACCAAGAGTCACCTACTCGAGTTTTATCTAATTCTTTCTTCTTTTTTTTCAGAGCGTTTCCTAAAAAAAAAAAATCTTTTCATTTCCGTTTATCAAATCCATTTCGCGGATGGAGAGCAGAAAGGGTAGTGGATGTAACTATAAACCGTAACCCCCTAATTTCAATAATATAGATTTTAAAATTATAAATAAAAAATGCAAGAGGCAAATAAAGTATAAACACGTTAATAATTCGTTAAGACTGATATCTCCGCCCAAACATTAAAAAAAAGAGTGGAATCAATGATCATTCAAAAGAACGGTAAAAATTAAATATATAATAATAAAGAGAGTTAACGACAATGGCCGTCTTAACATACTCTGCATTCGATATACAGACAGTTCCAAAGCATTAGCCTGTTGAGAGGCCACGCCCATCAGTACCTCTGCGGAACTATTACCAAAATGGATATGTCAAGTAAACATTTTTTTTTTTGTCAAGATGAAAAAACAAATGTTTCTTTTCATAACGTCAACAAAAAAACGATAATTTTAATACAAAAACATTTGACTAAAAAAAAAGCAGCAAAAACAGACAAAAATTACTGTAAGGATGGTCATTGGAAGATTCAACAAACAAAGTCTCTCAAACACCAGTTGATGCTAATCAGTAAATATTCCGCTAATTCAGCCATCATCAGGATAGGAAAGACAACAGCAAGTAAATCCAGACCAATCGCACATCAACAGTCAAAAATGCCCTACGACTTGAGACATTTAACACGTATTGTTTTGAAAAACATATACACCGTTTGTTGAGATGTTTGCAATGGCGTGCCAAGAAGTACTGAGACCCGAGGAAATCCTTGGATGAGGCCATTTCGTCTGTTTTCGGGGGAGGGAGAGTTACATAGAACAGTAGATTTTGATTTTCTCAAATTTCATAAATTAATTATTTTTTAAGTAAATGCAATAACAATAAAGTGCCAATGTATGATAACCGACAAATTACAAGTTTGCAGTTTAAATGGTGATTTTTACACATTACTTTTTTACTTTTCATATAGTACAACACACCCACACATACAAAAAAAAATCAACATTATGTAAACCATGTTTAAATAAAATAAACAACAAATTAACATGTTTAAATATTATATTCTTTGCAATATTAATAGTAATTCCCTTAATATTTTTCTTTGGAGAAGGTTGCTTTTCTAATTTCTAAAGTTGGAAGGTTACTTACTATACGACGCAGGCGCGGTGGATCCCAACATGAGTGAATCACGACTTAAAAAGCCTGAAACTGAATGTCCTACTTACGTCACTTTACTTCAGTGACATTTTTCCAAATAGTAATATATCTGTCCTAAAATATCCAAGTATTTAGTTCTTTCTATGTTTGTTACATAATTATTGTTATATATAGTCCTTTTCGGATTCTCAGCAACATTTCTAGGAAATATAACAAAATGAACCCGGAGAATCGGGAGCTCCTTGATCCCTGGGGAAAGGGGCAAGTCGCCCCCTTTTTCCCCACGTTCCTACATCCGTTTTTTTTTTAACTACCAAAGCTTGCCTTAGGTTTAAGAGCCCTTCATTAATCATGTTTGCTAACAAGACAAAAAAATATGGTTTTAAAATAAAAAACGAGGTGACTCATAAGCGAACGTGAACATAAATAAAAACTACTAATATCAATTTGGAACTTATAAATTACTTGAGAAATAATAGGCAGACACATCTAAGTTTTTTTTTTGTTTTTTTAAATAGGTGATATCTCTTTTTTACAGTTCTGTGAACAGCAAATGAAATTATAGTTTTTTTTCTCTTATAAATTTTTTTTTCATAAAAACATTTTCATTTTATTGCAACGATTTATTGTTTCAGACCTGGAGTTTTACCTTAGGGATTTAATACCAGGATTTAATTTTTTTTTTAATCTGATCTATGTATATATGTAGCTTAAAACGAACAATCGTATGAAGAACCGCATTTATTCGGTATAATGCGACTAGAGCTATCCCGATAACGCGAAATTCCAGATAAGAGATGGTACAATCAGCAAATAAAAAAATAAAACCATATTAGTGGGAATTATTAAAGTTGTTTGCAGAAAAAATGTTTGTTTGATAGAAATTACGACTCCAATCCCTAATACCAGACGCTCATTTTCACTTTCATCTCGTCTATCATTCAAAACCACCACGAAAGTTTTTGGTGAATTACAATAAAAAAAATAACTAAAAATTTAACACAAGAAACAGTAAACTGTAATTTTTACAAAAACAATAATTAGCATATTAGGGCTATCAACAAACACCTATGTCTCACTTTTAAGAATTTCACATAATTTTAATTAAATAAAAATTATTTATACGTTTTAAAAAATAAAATTGGAACTGAGAAACGATCCAATTTACATCCATATGTATTTAAAATAAAACTTTACATGCCAAAATTTTTAATACATGCACCTTCAATTACGTGATTAAAATTATAAATTTCTGTTAACACTTACCAAAAAAAAAATGCTTCAGTTCACTGTGAACAAAAAGCAATAAGAAAAAAAACATGGCGAATTTCTGGAATATTAGCGGGGTTCTGCTGTATGTATTCCCAGGAATGAGCAGTATTTCATTTTGGAATAAAAGTAGGTGCAATCTCGCCTTCAAATGGAAGAACCCTCGTAAAATCTTTAAAGCTCTTCTTTATGACATATGTCAAATCATCTGCGATTTTGACCTTATTTTGTCAGATTTGTCTTCTCTAACAACGCTCAATAGTTCCACAACGCACCTTATTTACCATCAATTCCTTTCATCCGATAGCTTCATCACTACACTCTATGATGGCACATATATTAAATCAAATTTATTTTTCAAATATTTTATAAATAAATATTTGTGAAATGTAGATATCTGCATCTACAGTAGTTACCTATTTGAGGTCAAAAAAGACTGTTAGATATATATGTATATATATATACATAAGTCAGTGCGTATTTCGTTAATAAAACAAATCATATATGTATATGTATTCAATATCTAAAAATCTTAAATAACAAATAACTACGGCAAATAATTTAATTAATGAACAACTGATCTTTTGACTGAAACAAAATTTACTTTAAATTTTATAACGAAATATGAGCATTTCTGCTTCATCACATCAGTTAAAAAAAAAAAAAATAATAAAATTACAGATAAATTAAACTAATTTTAAATTAATTTTCCTCAACTGAAATATAAAATGGAATTATTAGATCAATATATAAAATAGATATTTAATCAATAGAAAATCAGAAATATTTAAATTACTCAACAGTTCTTAGACGCTAAAACTATTTTTTATATAGGAACTATTGTGTGAATTAAATATTTATTTTTTCTATTGTATTTTCATTTTATATTTTATTTAATTACTTCTAACATAGAACTACGTTCCTCCATATGTGGTGTTAGGACAGAAAAAATTTAAGACGCTTTAAGTATCATATATTTGCTTTTATAAATGCTAGAAAGCAAGACTTGCCGTCATTCGACAGAGAAAATGTGCCATTAGAGATTGCAAAAAGAATTAGTTAAAATATTTGTCATTTTTATTTGTTATACTAATGCATTTGTTATTTAAGATTTTTAAAAATTGAATGTACGTATATGATTTGTTATACATGGTAAGGCGAAAAGCATACCCTTTAACCTAGATGGAATACCAAACTTTTCAAAATTCCTTCTTTGAATATAATTAGTTAGTAATATATAATATAATTAACTATTGGTCTAAGAGTCTAAAATCTAAACAAAATTAATTGAAAAATTAGTTTATATATTCAAGATTAAATGTTTTGTATTAAATTATAAGTAATTATTTAATTAAATAAAATCTATTGCCTTTAAGATTGTATTATTATAAAAAAAAAAATTAACTTAGCGTTATAATTTTCTCTTCGGTACCTTTCACAAGCCTAGATTATTAACAATTAAATATTTTTTGAGATATGAGAGGAAGATTTTCTTCATTAAAATTTTGTTGACACCTTAAATTTTAAAAAATGGTAAAATACTTTTGTATTTATGATTACCATTCGGTCTCCAGGTATTATAAATAAAAATCAGTTATATTAAGAAATTGTGTTTCTTATGACCTTTAGAACTCTGTTTTAGTCAGTATATAAAATTGGTTAAATGTTTAAAAAAATAATTGTCATGACAGTAAACCTATTAGAATAATGCAATAAAATTGCTAATAAATTCACAAAGAAACATTTTCAATATATTTTTATAGATTCTAATATTCATAGATTTACCTAAGAAATAATTATTTTTACATAACTGACTTATGACGAGTATGTAATATTTGTTTATGTCTATTTATTTATTGAAATTTACAACTCTATTGGAAATACAATAAGTAAAAAATGCATTATAATAAGTAACACAATATATCTGGATTATATTGCATGGTAATAGCTAGTGAAGGAATTACCCATTAGTAGTATTTCAATGACTATTTTAAGTTAGCAAGTCCCGTAACCTTCTTCTTTTCAGACGCCTCGGGAGGGGGGAGGGTCGAGGGGAGGGGGGTTGGGAGAAAATTTTAATGAAAAATTACAAGTTGGTGGGTTTGTGAGGGCATGGAGTTTGTAATTAAAGGAGATGTAGCAATTCCAGACCAAATCTACAACAAATGGATTATTGAGGAACGAAATAATTAAGCAAAAAAATTAATCATTGTTTTATAATGATCAAATCAGAGGTCGAAACTTTATTTGTAGAGATCGAATTTTCTTGCAGAAGAAAAAACCCAGAAAAACGTCAGTAAACAGCTCAAAATGTACAGTTAGAACCTAAGATATGTAAAATTCGATATACTGGTATACAACATACAAAAATCATATATTTTGTTCAATTTATAATATTAATAAATGGAAAGCTTAGATACCTAACCTTTTGTTTATCATTGTTAGTTAGATAACTCAAGAATTACAGCCTCTGAATTAAAATTACGTGTAACGTGAGAAAAAAGTAATACAACAATAAATTTTGATTACCCAAAATTTAGATGAAAGAGAACCATAATTTATAAATTTAATAATAGATTTAAAAAGAAAAAATAATAAATACAATTTTAAGAAATTGATATTTACATACATAACTATAGATGTAGTTTAAACTCCTATTTCATGCTACTGATTATAATCAGTTTTAATGTTGTTACAAACAAGTGAATAAAACATGAGATAATATGGAAATCCGGACTCTGCTATATTTATTGGAATAAAGATTTGTAAATACCTCAGATTTTAATTTAATACCTGAAGACCGTAGGTGCAACTCTAAAGAAAAATTTTAATTAGTCCATAAAAAATATTTTTTGATAGAAAAAAAAAGTATTGGTCTGACATTAAACATTTCTAAACCCTTGGAAATTCCCCTTTTTCTTCCTTGCATTTTCGTTTGATAAAGTTATATTAAGTGTGTGAATACTTAAATAAGGTAAAAGCTAAACCTTGCTTGTGGATATAAGGTTAAAGCGAACCAAGCCACCCTTCTATGTTTCCCTTCTCCCATGTTCTTTAGTATTAGACAGTTTATTAAGTTTATACACATTCATATACGATATCTTTTAATTATCTATATGAAATCGAAACTTTAGGTAGTATGAATATAAAAGTCTCTCGCTTTATTTTAATTTTATTTTTTTTAAATAAGCCAAATTACCAAATTACATTGAAAAAGTACCGAAATACATTTCATCAGTTCAGAATTTTAATTCGGAATAATAACTGCCTTAGAAAAAAACTTTAAATATCTCAAAAAATAAAAATTATGAACTTATGCACATATCCATCCAGCTTACAAGTTTATGAGGAGATAATTTTACAATTCACCTTGCAATTTTGCCGATGAGAATTAAGTAAAACAATCAGTACATTGGTTTCTTGCATATTTTATATATGTAATCACATATACAGTTACATATATTTTATATATATATATATATATATATATATATATATATATATATATATATATATATATATATATATTCCTTTTCCAAAATAGCCCTAAGCAAGAGGATTTTATTTACTTGTAAGTATTTTTTAAAAAAAATATCGATTTATGTTTAATATTTATAACATCAGGTTTCATATTTTTCTTAATCTTATGAATAAATAAATTTCATTAGTTTATTTAATATTTTTTTTTATAAAATATTAAACTGAATAGATCATAATAAAAGTTTCACATCAGTACATTATTTGGTAGAACCATATCGAAAACAGATTAGAAATTAATAATAATTTTCTTTAAAAAATCACTATTTCCACATTATTAATTAATAATTGTTCGAGGAATTAAAATATGTTTAATTTTGAAAAATATCTTATTTATCATAAAGCGACTTGATGACTACTTTTTACTGCGACGCTTATAGTATTCGTTCCAAAGATGCCGGTTCGATTATGGTTTGTGAGAGTTCAAATATATATATATATATATATATATATATATATATATATATATATATATATATGTATGTATGTATGTATAAACATTATTATGATGTTTAGCCTAAAAATCGTTCATACCCTCTTTTAAGGCCAATCTTGCCGAACAGTCTTAAAATTGAGAGTTTCTATTGTAACGCAGTTCCAATAACTAAATATTTAACAAAACCTTTATTACATAGCAATGATTTGTGAAATAACAATCCATTGGCAACACTAGAATGACTATTTTTTGTTACTACGCCCATTGGCCTTCTTCTTTTCAGACCCTTCTGAGTGTTATCGGTAATATATTAGTATGGCAGGTTGCGAACTACTGGACTCATGTGATTATGGAATACGTATTTAAATGAGTTAATCTATTTCTGGACCAATCTGCAACATGTGAAGTATTTAGGTCATTATGGATAAATTTATTGGTTAGATGTATACAGATGGTTAAAGAGCATTTTGATGGCTTCGTTGATACCCAAAATTCAACTCCGTATGTTCAAACAGGCCTTGATCGGAATCTACGGTCTCTTTCTTGTCGTTTCAACCTTGTATAAGGATTACAAGTAAGGCGCTAGCTAAGATGATGTTCAAAGGTAACGGGTCTGTTTAACAGGGGTGGGTAACTGGAACATAATGGTAAGATACTGTAGGACAAGATGTCATGGGACAGTGCTAGGATTGTTTGGGATATCAGTTGCATAAGCTGTATTGAGAATTGGTCATAAGAAGCTACCTTGAGGGACACCATTAGACTGATAAAAGAGGGACAAATAGGAAAAATAGTCATTTATGAAGGGATTGAGAATAATTCATATTTCATTTAAGCGAGAAAAAAAAAACTTTCCTAGAAAAATTTCTTAAATACAAAACCCTGTTAAAAATAAAAAGTTTTTTTATTATAAATAATTAATGATATTCATAACAATTATGAGATACATTAAATTAACGTTAAATCAATAAATAAATCTGTGGTGTTTGGGTATAGGGTAAGGTTAAAACATCAAAAGGAGAATATCGATATTCGATATTTTGCAATATCGCAAAACCATATATCGATATACACCGATAATCGCAAGAAAAATATCGATATATCGGAAGGAAATGGATGAAAAAGCAAAGACAAGTGCATTAAATGAGTAATATGCTAAACTGCGAAGAAGGTTACGAAATAATATAATTATGAATCCTTATAAATCAAAAAAAAAGAATAGAATTATACTTTGGCAAGCCATATTTCATATATTATTTAATTCTACAAGTTTTTTAATAATAAAACGTTCAAAATTCTAAAAATTGTATTTATTTTATAATGTTTCCGACTACAATGTGCATTCTCAAAACTTTCTAAAATGATGTAATTCATTTGGTATATATCTCAATTCAATCACCGTTTACATTTTTACTGTTTGTATTTACATTGGATTAATTAACATTATTTGTACATAAATCTTATCTAGTAATTATTGTTTGGTAATTAAATATTGCTTATTCTTATATTTACTGGTGGAACTCCAGAATCGTGACGCCAACATGACGGACGTCTATATTTTTAAGACCTGACCGGGCATGCTCACAACAAATAAATCAAATTATTACTACTTTAATTAGATTACAGCTGTCGATTTCCGCTCGCTGCGCTCGCTCAAGACATAGACATCCCCTCCTCTCCGAGTAAAATAAAAAAAACCCACAATAAATATAACTATGCCAAATTATAGACAAAAAATTCTATAACACAAATCGCGAAAGTCGTTTTATTGAATAAATATTTATTTGAGTATTTGTTGTGGGAATGAGCAGCCCGAAGTATAGTCAGTTCTTAAAAATCTAGATCTCCGCCATGTCGAGGTTATGATTCTGGAGTTTTACCGAATAAAGGAAATTGCTAATTAAAATTAAGACGAACGTTGTAGATGTATTATTTCGCCATTTTAGAACTAATCGTCGGAACATCAATTTCTCCTTCATCTCCTTTTCAACCGGAGTCAAAGTTTTCTTGTTAGTTAGACACCTTCGTAAAAATAGACGAAATCTCGGAAAGTTATGTCTTAAATTATGGCCGTTTAGAGACTTGTTCAGAGGTTGTGTCGGGAGGCAAAAACAGAACATTATGGTAACATCGCTTAGCGATGGGGTATAGTTGTTTGCCGTACAATTATCAATAAACAGTTGGAGATTTTCGCTGTTTTTTATTCCATATCTGATTGTACACATTCGTTGAGTATTTCGATTGTGGTCCATGCTTTTGTGTTTGCACGATAGGCTATCGGTGACTTTTTTTTTTGTACACTTTGGTTTCGCCACTTGCCAGTCCTGAACTAACTTAATTTTTCTGATCAATCCATGTTGGCGGCTAACAATATGGTTAAAATTTTTTTTAAAGAGAGATGAATAGAAAAAAGAAGGTTTAACCGACCGAAATTCATAGAAACGATTCCGGTTTTATTCACTCCCTCCTCCTCTAAAAAAGATTAAGAGCTAACCAGATTTTTTATTTGAAAATTCGAATTATAGGACGTTTGCAGTACCTGGAAGATGAAAATAAATACGAATTATAAAGGAGACCGTATTGCATTGTTTTTATACAGATTAAAGGGAGATTTTCAAAGGACCAGAGAATTCTTACGAATTATCGGGATATACGCATTACCGGGATATGAATTATCGAGATTCTACTGTAATATAGTTTAAAATGTCGGTATGATCGATATATCGTTGTAAATTAGCGATATATCGCGTTTCGATATTCAAACCCTAGTATAGGGGTATAAGCCATTTTTTTCGACAATGGTTAAAGAGTTATATTTTGTTACTTTTAATGAATGTTACCTTTGAGAATAAGAAAATAAGTGACCAATAGCCTTTTTCTCAAAGTTAAAGTTCATTATAAAGAACTAAATATAACTTTAACCCATTGACGCAAACCAATGACTTGTACCCCTTTACCAAAAAACCACAGAAATCTTCATATAAAGTAGTTTACTAGTGAGTTAAAGTTTCTTGCCCAGCTTCGTTCTATTCTCGTCTTTGAAAGTAAACCCCCTACATGGTGTAACTTAAGTTGCGCCTGTTACGTGACCCTGGGACGTCTCCACCACTCCAAACTATTACTTCCATTTATTATTCTTTCTTAAGGTTATAAGTCTCCGGATTTTAATTTCATTATTAAGAAAAATATATAGAGAGAAATCGTTAAATCGTCAAGAATTCTTGTCTCCAATGCAAAAATCATCCACAGATCCAATCAATCCTTATTAAAAAAGAGGATTGGTTTATTTTCATCACCCCATTATTTTCAATAAAGTATTTCAATAATTTTTTAGGAAAGAAAATACTATTATTATTAACATATAAGAGCAAAAGCTCAAAATGAGACATGAATAATTGTTTGGGCATAAATGGAAAGTTCCAAACAATACGCCAAGAGTCTTCTTTATCCACTATTTTCTTTATAGGGACATTCCTCTTCTGAACAATTTTACTTTCCCTTTTCTCTTGTATTTGTTAGATTTCTTCTTTTTTTTTTTTAATTTTTTGATTTATATTTACGACTTTGTGTACATTTTGGGGTTTTCAGTATGAGTATTTCCTTTTCGTTTTTTTATGATCAGCTGTTTGTAATTTGACCTTTCCAGCTGCTGCCATGTAACCTACCTTTTTCCTCAGCATGTGTCTGGGTATCTTGGTGTGGGGTGCTGGCTCTGGTTAGTGGCATTTGGATTGTGGATGTGCTGCATTTTTTTGCATTATATAGTTTTCTTTTTGTGTGTTTTTTCCCTCCTTCTGTCCTTATTATGCCAGAATTGGCGAAATATCGACAGGTGATTTGTTTTCTGTTATTTTTGAGACTCTTGGCTTATTGTTAGGAACTTTCCATTTATGTCCTAATAATTATTATTCTCTTTTATTTTTTACATTATTGCAAATATGAACATATAAATTATCAGTACAACACAAAATGCTAATAAATAAAAAATAAAATAAATCTGTGTATATACAAACGCACATGGTTGAAAACTGATCTTTTTAAAAACAAATAACTTTCTAATAATGAACTTTCCATTTCTTTTCTTTGTCATAATCTTCCTAATCAGTTCCTGAATATTTTTTTTTATTTTTTTTACAGTTGTTTTATCATCATGATGTGTCCTACAGGTTGTGTTGTTATTTATTAAAGATTTTCACTTTGGCATCTTTTTTGCAAGGAGTGACGAATCCTGATTATAAAAATCGTACCAAGAAAAAAAAATTATCGAAGCGCTGGCCCAAAAATATGAAATGTTCATAGCAATAATGTAACTCCAACCGAAACGAGGACCCTTCGCTAACAATTATGTTACGTTTTCCCTTCTTTTTAACGCCCGTGATTAGAAATGCACAAGCAGCGGTCTAAACTAGATCAGCCATATTTAGCAAGTTATATAACAAATTTTAATTTATTTTTTGCATAATCGACATCAGGTTCAAGTTTCCCCCATTAAAAAAACATATAACGGAACTAATTTTGAGTCTTAAAAAAAAATATTGATTTTTTTTTTTTTACTCGACCGTTTTCCCCTTTGTGACAAAACCACGATTACTCAACAAAGTTTAACAAGTAATTCCTTCATAGAGCGCAAACGAGCTGCTTCCTTAAACTATTATTAACATTTTTGTAACGAAAAAAGCTGGGAAAGTGAAATTTTTTTGTATTTTTTTTGGTTTGTCCTTAATTTAGTCAATAAAATGTGTTAATGTTATGAGATGATATTTACTTCGATTTTTGCGGCAGAATTAAGCTTTCCCCTCCCCCAGAAAAAATCCTAGATCCGGTCCTGGTACCTCATAAGCTCTCTCCTGTTTTATTTTCTTTGCTTTATTTATGATTTTTTTTTTTTTTTTTTTTTTTTTTATGGTTTGACATACATTACGGGCCTTACTCCTGAGACCCCAAGCCTTGATTTGAACATCTCCAGAAATAACCATGTTTAATTGCCCCACATATCTATTTAATTAGTTAGTGAATTACGGAACTTCAATTCTGAATATATTTAGTATGGAGAACATATAAAATCAATCAATCATTCGGCGCGACAACCCGTTACTGGGCCCTGGTCTCCTCAAGCAGCTTCCGCAGGCTCGTTCAGTGAAGTGCTGCTGTCCTCCAATTCCTAACACCAAGCTGGGTCCTTGAATCCTCTCCAACATCGTCAGACCATCTGAGTTTCGGGCGGCCTCTCGGCTGGGTTCTGTGCCAGTCCTCATCAAAGAGTTTTCTAGGGATCTCGTGAAGGGTTCGCCTTCTCTATGTTGCATCATTTCTTATATAGCCATAGATACGCCGTGATATTTTTCTTTCAAAAATTAAAAGGTCCCTTTCATCCGCCTTTGAAAAAGCCCAGGTTTCAGATCCACGTGTCAATACTAGCCTAATTAGCGTCTTCTACAGTCTCGTTTTAGTGGCTCTGGAAATTAAGCCACTTCCTAAATGCCGACCTAGTCCAAAATAGCATCTGTTGGATGATGTTATTCTGCTCCTTATCACAGACGAAACATCATTGTTCGTATACACGTGTGGATCCTCTGTGGAATTAAGTGGAGAATATTCCATTCTCCTAATAAAACATCATGTCCCAGAATAAATTAATTTCTTATTATATTCTTCTCTCTTATTCAACACGTCCCAAAGTGGGTCGAACAGCAACTTTAGCACGAAAAAATTCAAATGGCTGAATATTTAATATTGAATGGAAACTGTTCGTATCCAAACTAGACTAATTAGTGATATTGAACCCGAGAGATTAGGCTCGATTTTTAACACTTATGATTCAATAATACATGTCCAAACAAAAAGAATAAATCCTTGTATTTTCTCTCATTTTGTGTTTATTCATCATTGAGTACAAAATATTTGCTGAAATTGAAGCCACTGAAGTTATGTAACAATGAAAAAACAAATTTTGGTCGATTGCGTGTTAAAGTGATTTGACAATATTTTATACAGTAAAATTGTAATTATCACTTCACTATGCAAATTTTTCGTTCATCAACCCGAGACGAAGTTGCTAACTTAAGAAGTGTGTGCGTCTCGGGTTGATAAACGAAAAATTAAGAAACATTTGCATAGTAATGTGATAATTACAGTAAAAATGGAACTTTTCGTCTATGAACCCGAGACGAGCTTAGCATGGATAACGCAGTTTGCATTTATTTAACAATATCCTGTTGTTAAATTGTTTTTTTTTTTAAGTCAAATCATTTCACAACCATGCCCGAATATTTCAGTTGACCGGAAATCACTGTACCAAAAATAACACTGTTTGTTTTCGCAGATAATTTTTATATTAAAAATTAGGCAATACATTTTGAATATAAATATAACAGCCATAGGACAGCCAATCGTGCGCAACCATTTCTGTACCTTATTTAAAATCGATTTTACGCTATAATTTACTTTAAAATAAAATCAATAAGAATTTGTTTTTTTCATAATTACATAACTTCAGTAGCTTCAATTTTAGCAGACAATTTTTACTCAATGATGAATAAACATAAAATGAAATCAAATACAATGATTTTTTATATTTGTTTTGACATATCTTATTGAATCATAAGTTTAAACAATCGAGGCTAATCTCTCGGGTCCAATTTCACTAAATAGTCTAGTTTGGATACGAACAATTTCTATTTCAATATTAAATATTCGAAATTTTTAATTTTTTCGTGCTAATGTCACTCGCTGTTTGTCCCACTGTACGACGTAAATTTAACCAAGAGGGTTCACGAACAGTGACATATTCAAAATTTGAATTTTTTCGTGTTAAAGTCGCTGTCTGGCCCACTGTGCGTCCCCGCTTATTTATAAAAAAAGTAGGCGGGTTTTGGATTTGCACATGTTTGTTAATTTTTTGTATATAAATTTTTTTTGCGTGATTATTGCGTTGCTCTGGTAGAAGTCAGAGATGCACAATGGATGCTGCATGAAGGAACAGTGTTTGATAATATGGGACCTAGGCTCATGTCGACCTCAAGCTCCTTAATCTGCCTAGTTAAGGAAGGCTAAACACAACAATAGCCGGAGCTTTATACCGTTTATACCCCCAGCTCCCTAAATCTCCTCCCTTTTCCCCCGCTAAATGAGAAAAACATTTAGACAAACGACTATACTGGGCAATTTGTTTTCCAGCGGGAAACCGGCTCATGTTTCATTTCCATTCTGTATCGTCTGGCGTTCCTGCTCTCATATTATGACTCATCGGATCCATATCGGGTATTGCATGATCGTCTGCAGTGCTTGTAGTATGCATACATAATAATCAAAACAAATAAATAATAATTAATGAGTAATTAAAGATTGATAAATTATTTGCCACTTCTATAATTTTGTTTTTATTGAAAACTAGCTTCGAATGTTATACATTCATCTTCAGTTCTAAAAACACACAAGAATTAAAAAATCAACAATTAAAATACTGTTTGGTATTATTATGCATATTAAATTAATTGTAATACAAAACATTTATAAACTATACAAAGTTAAATTTTAAAAATTTTGTTGTTAATTAGGTTGTACGGGTTTCTATTTCCTTCACTCGTAAAAATTAATGCACGATGTTGTTTGTTATCATATCCATCATTTAATTTACGTCCAATAAATTATAAAACATATTTTCGCGAAAAACTATGTGTTTGAATAACTATTTTGCCTACGGTTGATGTAACATACCTGCAGCATATTGATAGTCACTGGAACGAGACGAAAACTAAGTATATGGTATCTGGAGGACATGCAGTACATGATGAGGAAGTCAGAATTGGCTACAAATTCGAGAGAGTTAACGAGTTTTTATACCTCGGTTGTCAAGTAGATGTCTCCGTTGTGAAAACGACGTCTCCAAGGAAATTAGGTCTCACATTAGCAAGTCCAGTGACGACTCCTCTGATGATAAGTTTTTACACGTTCTTTCCGGTTTTCTTCGTCTAATACGTTGGATAGATATTTCCTTTGCTTATCTGTTGCCTTTCGTAGCTTTTCGGTTGCAGCATCCTCTTTGCCTTACACTTTCGCTCAAAAATGTTTCAATTTCTTTTAATGATTGCTCGGGAGTGGTTGCCGATCCCTATGACGGTTTTAAAATTCAAAACGTAATACTTATTACACTTCATTTCAGTAAAAAACGTTGGAAATACATTGCAGCAAATAATAGCTGCGCAAACAAAATTAAATACAATAACAATAATATTATAATAGATTATAATAGCCCATATATTATTAGGTTATTAATCTCCTAAAATACAAAATAACCTTTAAAATAATAACCTATAAAACGTTGTTCAATCACATTTTTTGCAGATATTTTCAAGTAACAGGGTCAGGCAATGGCAATAAATGTCTCTAAACGGCAATAAAGTTTCACGTTTTCTCGCTATTTTTTTTCTTATCCTCCGAATTTATTCATAAAATAACGATTTCACACTTATTTAAAAGTGTTTGTAGTCAACTTGCTTCTACGGGTATGAAGTTGTCATGGCTACGGCGCGTATGTTGGACACTTTTTCTCTTGGCTATTTATTAGTATTTTTTTTAATATCATTTTAGCAATAAAATAGGTAAATTTTATTATTGCTATACCTACCGGGGACCATGAAGGTGATGTAGTTAAAATTTGGTGAAGTCTGGTTCAGTAGTTTTAGCGGTGGGCGGTTACTAACGAAAAACTGGCTGCTCTTTTATATAATAGCATGATTATATATGTATTACACTAAATGATAGAAATAATGAAGGCAGATTAATATGGAATGGCTAGATCGTATTCTACAGGACACATAATATCACCACATCAGCAAATGAATTCAACTTCCTATAATATTTTGTAAGTAGATCTAGTCTTGTAGCTGGCTATTGTCCAACTTTTACCATTATTGATTTTATCTAACCAGCGAAGACTTCACAACACCATCCCTGCCGGGCCACCAGACTAAATGTAGGACGGACTCATCCCGGAGACTCATATGTGAGGACATTGGAAAACTAACTTAAGTACTGTTGTACTATGAAAGAAGTTGAAGGTTGCGAAAATCTCCGACACAGCCGCAATTTCGTTGTGATGTCCTTTTTTAAGGCTTAAACTAGAATAACCCCCGTCGATTCTAAAATCTTCTACACTTACATAAACTGGTTCGGTGCAGCTTGAATCTCAGATCGTTTATTAATCGTCATGATTTACCCGATGTGAATGCCGAAATCAGACGCCCTTAAAATTCAATGTAAAATAGTTATTTTCAATTACGCCTATGATTAGCAAGCAGGGGCCGAAACTAATGGGGTGAGGAGCCAAAACACTTGTCCTGGGCGGCAGAATTTAGAAGATAGCAAATATCGAGCGAAATTTTATTTTTAGGTTAAGTAAAAAATATTTCTTTCTGCTTTTTTTTTTTTATTGCTTTGATCTTAATTAAACTAATAAAACGAGATCGTGATATTTATTTCGAAATATATTACCTAAAACAATGTTATAAAACTGTTGAATTTTGAGTGGGGAAGGGCGAAAGAAGGTGTAGCAAAATTAAGCTTGCCTTTCCAGGCGAAAATCCTAGTTTCGGCGCTGTCAACAAGAGTTGATAGCTGTAGGTTTTCATGGGTACGGAGTTCATATATTAAATATATTATCGCCGAGGTTGTAATAAAAGTAAAATAATGAAACATTAATTTGTGAAGGAACTTCCCTAACAATTAGAAATTATTCAATATAGTAAAATAATGTCGTTTTTTTTTGTGTGTGTTCGTTTTTTTCTAAATATTTTTTTGCCTCCATTCTTAATAAAAAAAAAGTTCTTCTTTTACTTTTACTTACATATACATGAAATATATATAGTAAGGGAAAGTATTGCGATCGTGAAAATTTTAGAATTACAGTTTTTAACGGAAATACACGTTTTAAGGTCCCCTGAGTCCAAATAACCAAGTCTCACAAAATGGTCTGTTTATGTGTGTGTGTGTGTGTGTGTGTGTGTGTGTGTGTGTGTGTGTGTGTGTGTGTGTGTGTGTGTGTGTGTGTACAGCCTAGCTCAAAACAAAAATAAATAAAATAAGTTGAATATATTTTCTCCACATTAATTTTTACAAAGAAAATTTAAATATTACGCACGTCACTTGGCATTATATCATTTTCTTCTGCCCATTTAATGCAACATTGTACAAATTCTTCATATTTAATCGTTTGTGTATTCCATGTTACATTTTCTTCAGATTATTCTTGCTCTTCATTATTTTCCTCTTAATTTGTCTTAATTTGTTCAAAGTTCATTTTCTTCTTGTCCACTGATCCATTGTTTAATTTCATCAATGGTCATTTCGACTAAATTTGGATTCAATTAAGTTGTGAAGCTTCTAAATATTCCTTTTTCTGGGGAGTCCCCGTCCCTCCCGGGTGAATAACCACAAGATTATGGGTAACCATAAGGTCCGTTTAAGCGAGAGTCCATTGTATTTAAAAAAAAAAAAAGAGAGAGAGACAAAAAAATCAATATTCAATTTTGAAAGAACAAAAGTATTTAGCTCTACAATAAAAATATTTATTCAAGTACAGATATTTTATTATAAAATTATTACTTCCAATATAATTATTTGAAAACGGTGTCGTTTAATATAAACCTCAGGGCAATCTGGCTAATTAATTTCACCGTCCATTTAAATAATGAAAATATTTCCCGGTGGAAATTTGACTTTTCATGTCTTATCGTTTAGTATTAATTAATCTGCAATTAATTAAAAGCATTTTTTTTCTTCTTGTTTTTTGTTTTAAATTTCTTTATTTATTATGTCGACAAAATAAATAAAATTTTATATTCTGGTTAAAATTATAAAATTATATATACTTGGTTAAGGCGTTATTATTGTTTGTTGTTCTTTCTTTATCTGCTTATTTACGTAGTAAATAATTAATTTTTTTTAAAATGTTGTTTGATGTTAATAAATTTAATTTGGTAAACAGAATGATATATATATATATATATATATATATATATATATATATATATATATATATATATATATATATATATATATATATATATATGTGTGTGTGTGTGTGTGTGTGTGTAATTAAAAAAAAATAAGTTGTAATAAATTTCAAAAATAGTTTCTTATATAAAAAATATCTTTTTCATAATATTTTTTTCTAAATAACTAGATAAACAAATGAAACACACAAAGTGCCTAGGCAATTGTATATCAAACAACAATTATGCCAAAATAGGATGTAAGTATTCTCGATTCGTTTAATTTGAAATATTCCTAAATCTAATTTTTAAAAAATAATTTAATCTAACACATAAAGAAAGGGAATTTATGAACAAAACAGACTAATATACAATACTTGATCTCAATAATAAGGTTCTTAAGAATGTTTACAAGCACATTTCGACCCAACATAACAGAATTATTTACATAAATAGTTTAATATTGTTTGTTGTTTGGTCTCCTTTCTTCATAACATTTTTCATATCTTAATAAAATGCTAATTCTGTTTATTGCTCATATATTTTCACGCAAGGGCTTTATATTGGAAATATCTTCTTTTAAACATCCATATCATCGATCTGATGAAAAATTGTTTGTAATGACACCATTTAACATTAAATAAATTTTAAGAAATAGTGAAATATCATCATTAACATTTAATGTAAAGGCAGTTAAGGTCAGAATAATTTTAAATATAGCTAGGTATATATTACAGGTTTTAGGATCAACTAATTGTGAATATATTAATTTCTTAATTTCTGCCGTTGCTGTTGTCCCCCAGGGGCCCTTGAATAGTCAACCGATTTCGGTTAAACATGATAACTATGTATCTGTTAATACAGTCAAAGAAATATACATTGCAAGCTATAACCATTTCTTTTACAGTTTTTTTACCCCCACAGTATCAAGATAGGCCTGTGGACAAAAGTCTTCCTCCCTCCTGGATTCCCCTTTCGCTTCCGGAGTTGACTTCCTCCACCTATTTCTGGAGAAGTTATGCTAGTATTGCAATTGATTTTTAACCACTTCAATATCATCATTGAAAGATTAGTTGGACTATCTTCTCTAAGAAATACCAGGCTTAACAGAACGTAAGCCCGTGCAAAAAAAATGGTCATTATATGAAGAATACTTTGATAGCAACTTTCTATATCCTTATCGTATTGAAATTAAAAATATAAGAGTTTGCCAGTCGGATCGTGCTACATGAAAAAATGTTGGCCAAAAAAAAAAAATCGAAATTTTAGGACTATTTTTGTTTTTTCACCTATAATTCCTAAACTGTGCATCCTATCGAAGAAGTTATAGGATATTCAATTAAAGAACACTTAATTATGGGCCTAATAATTAGCAAAAAAATGATTATTTGGTTAAGCGGTATGGTTGAAAACTACTGTCAAAAACGACGATTTTGTCAAAAACAGTGAAAGAGTACTGTTTATGAGTCTGCAGCTTGGAAATGAGTATTACATAAGAAAAAAAACATATTATAAAAGTTGCAGTACATCAAATTCTGCGTCCATTCCACAAAAGAACTTTTAAATTCGGTGAAGTTCACCTATCGAAATTGGCAATCTCCTCATCTCCAGCAAATGACATTTTAGCCGAGTAGAGATATCATTTGGGTATGCAAAAAATAGGATAATGTTGATTTTTAGGTATGTTGTCTAAATTGCCGCTCTTGTAAAAAATTACTAGTTTTCGACTTCCTCCTTCTTGTGCCTTTTTTCGCCGTCTTAGAAAACCTCCAAGAAAAAGATGATCAATTGGAAATTGTGTAGTTCATGGGGTGTCCTGTCTCTTTAACGCAACGGCGGTGAATTAGAATCTTGTCTGCAACTAGGGCGTTCCCTCCTAATGTCGCCAGACAAGGATTATTATAATCCGGGGCGTCTTTGTTTGAAATAAATCATATCTAATGCGAAACCATTGGCATATCCTTTTGAATTTTTTGGTCATTTTTGCAGATTTTCGCGGCCCCGAATCTCAGTAGCTGTTCCAAATTTAAAAAAATATTATATACAAAACTTGCAGGAAATTTAATGTTCTTTAAAACTGGTAACGACAATGTGCTGTATATTGTTCTTTATACAACCTTTCCTCTCCTTTTTTCCTGATGTTACCTTGAGTTCGCGAAATATCGGCAGTTTAGTTGTTTCCCATTATTTGTATGACTCTAGGCTTCGTGTTTGGAACTTTCCATCTATGTCCTAATAATAACAAAAAAAACTTCTATTTTAAACCTTTTTTATTTATTTTTTTCTTGTTGTATACTAGCTCAAGGTCATTTCTCACGTTTATAGTCAACGTGGAATAACCTTTAAATTGATATGAAACATTATTATCAATGCTACTATTCAATGTTTGTGATACTAATTTAAAAAATATATCTAAAAACATGTTTTTTTAAATATTCTTTCATATATATTTTTTTTTTTTCTAAAACTTATAAACTGGTTTTTAATGAAAAAAAAATATTATTGTTTATAGTATTTTTTTAAGAATGATCAATTCTCAGTTTTCATTTAAATCTCTCTCCTTCTGAAAATTAATATTAAATATTCTTATTTGGACATTTAATGAATAGGATAATTATTTATTCGTATAGTTGTACTAAAACCTTAAAGAATTGTACTCAATTGGAATAACTGTTCATTAGATAAATGAATTTTTTTTTTTTTACAGTATTACAAAACTATATGTAAATATTTAAACCGTACAGGAACAAATTGCCTTTTTGAGAGGCTATTATGAAGTAGCTCTCCAAAGATAAAAGATAAAAGGTTTACTGGTCAATATACTTGCGGACACCTGGGAATAATACATATATCAGGAAATGATTGGAAACTAATAGGTTTAGGTGGGCGTGGGGTTTATATAGAAGTAGACTATTTCGGGGGCTAAACCTATAATAAATTGGATATTGCAATGTTCGAACAATAAGGTTTCGTAAAGAAATATATATATATATATATATATATATATATATATATATATATATATATATATATATATATATATATATATATATATCAATACATTTTCATGGTTAAGGATATTAATAATAATAAAACATCAGAGGCGGTTGTACCCATTAATATAATGTATTTTTTTTTACATAAAATATTAATTTCATTTGTTCACGTTCTGTATTTTATAGTAGATTTTTAATGAACGAAATGTGTAAACTCACTGTATTAATTTTTATTATATATATATATATATATATATATATATATATATATATATATATATATATATATATATATATATATATATATAGATAGATAGATAGATAAAAGAACTTTATTCTGGGACTAGGTCCCTTAAGAATAACAAGAAGGAGCCAATAAAACAGTAACATTATCTGGCCATAAGACTATAGAATATATATATTATATATATATATATATAATAAAAATTAATACATAACGATATTTTTTTTCGGCTTTAGTAGCTTCTAAGATGATTTGGGATTTGTACTGCCAAAGTCCTTCCATAGTTGCGTTTTGATTTATTCAAAGAGGTAAAAACATCTTCAGATACGTTAATATAAACATCACTGTTATTTACTGTGTCTTGCAGTTTGAAATGCTGATCGTTTAGATGTTTTTATATTTAATTTAATTTGATTTTTTTTTCTTATTTACAAAATTACGGACGTAGGTGCATACATAAAAATATATATAATGTGATAATTTTAGTTCGGTATTTAATTATGTGTTATAGTGTACGGAGAACGTTTTTCAAATTAAAATACAAGGTATCTCAAAAAAAAATTACAATAAAATGAGTGTTCAATATGTAAGAATTCAACAGTACATTAATTTTATTATTTATTATAATTTTCATTAGTTGTAAATAATTTATTTTGCAAAATATATCCAGCCAAACAGTATGGAGTATGTGATTATTTAATGGGGCGCAAGAGAAAAAAAAAAGTTTAATTTGCAATTACAAATTACTTACAATTAGATATATTAAACGGCGTTATGACGATGTTTTTATTCTTTTTTTTTTGGTCATAAACAAAATAAGATACCATATATGGATAATTTGAAAATGGAGGCACTAAAAAACGTGTAATGTGATTGGTTCCCCCCTTCTTCGGTCTCCCCCCACCACTCGAGTTCTCGGAACAGCGGCACTCGGCGTTGAACCGTCTGCCAGTTCGTGCACCATCAACACCAGAGTTTGGGATATCAGTAAGAAGTAAGTCCTCATTTAAATACTTACTAGGAGGCTTCTATACAGTGTATTATTAATTAATACAAATGATCGAAACTGTTCCATTGTATACTTTTGTGTATTTTTTTAATAATTTTTGACTTTCTCTGCCGAATTCGTTCTTTCTTTACATTTTCATACATTTAATCTTTTTCTAGCCTTAACTTTATTTATAGATATATTAATGAACTTATTATAATTGAAAGTTATTTAAAAAAAAATACTCTGGCTTCTAATTTGAAGTCTATTTTCAAAGTTTCATATAACACCACTGAGCTGCACTTTTAAGTTTAATATAAATTACTTGTAAATACTTCACCTATTTTTAAAACTTGGTTCTTCATTAAAGGTTCATAAAACGTATCTAAAAAATAAAGTTGCCATAAGATAATAAAAATAGTAAGATTTGATATCAAATTACATCAATTATATGAATTGGATTTGATAAAATTTTTAATAAAGTTTTTATTGATGTGTAACTTTTTCATATTTCCATAGCTGAATTAAATACGTTTCAAAAAATGTATAATTGATAATTTTGCACTTTATTTATTTATTTTATTTTTTTTTTTTTTGCGTAAATGCTTCGATTTCCAAAATTAACCAAATGCATAGATCTTAGGCTATTGTCTTCTTAGAATATAATGGGATATTTTTTATTTAATTTTATATTTGTATTTGAAGATACTTGGTTTTAATCTTTCATACACATAAGTTTTTTTTTCGTTATAAACTAGATATTCATTTTCTGATTTTATTTTTAAAAGAAATGTTTTTCAAAGACGAAAAGAAACAATATTTCTGTTTATTTTTGAATGAAACTTATTCAATAAAATTTATTCAAGTGTACACGTTTTTTTATAAATTTAAACAATTTATTAGTCTTTAAGGCTCCTCTCAGCATTAACCTGTTTATTACCCTTGCGTATATATATATATATATATATATATATATATATATATATATATATATATATATATATATATATATATATATATATATATATATTGTATGTATTTAATGTCATCGTTTCTTCAAACTTGGCTATATTGAAAAGGAATCGACTGAATAAAAACACGATAGTATAAAAGATATTTGAAAGGATATTATACGAAATAATCTGTAGGGTGGGGATAATATTGCCTCAGTGGGAGAGTTTTGGAAGTGATCCACGTGCTAAATGTGCTCGTATATAATTGTCCCTTTGTATCATCGTACTGTTCCTGTTAGCTCATCTTTCCTCTATCCCCCGAACAACAACGTTCGGATTATAATTATAACGAATTAATAAATAATTAAACATTACAAGACAAGAATAATTAGGTAGTTATAATTCTATAACAAATCTCAAGATCACTATAATTATTAAGAGTCAATAATAGTAATACTTTCAATGATATTAAGATCTACTGAAATAATAATAATACTTTCCTAATAATAATAATAATGATAACATAATAAATGAAAAAGATACTTTAAGATAATAGATTATTCAATTCGATAACAGATTTAAAAATACTAAATAATATGATAACCAAATAATAACCAATTTGAAACAAACTATAAATTGTCTATACACGCTGCCACTACCACTAGCGAAATAAAATGATATTTTTTTTTTTTAATCGTTTCTACAGGCAATCAAAAAGGAAGGGTGATGTTTTCCAACGTAAAATCGTGCTAATTTTATTTTATGTGCTATTAAACCTTTTAGTTCCAATCTGAAAGTATCGTTTTATTTTGTACTTACTTGTATGAATTTATTTTGAGGTTAGGCTCTCTCACAATGCGAATATTAAATCATCATATACTCCATATATATCATATGTGGTAATAATAAGTAATAATATAATATAATAATAATATAACAAAATATTATAATATATTTTCCCAAATCTTACGAACAACGATATATCGTCGTTGACGCTAAAATGGTTAATAACTGAATTTATTGTTTATGCTTATATTACAGTCTATTTTACATTTTTTCAGCTGTAAGGTGGAAAGGGTAAGGAGCTGTGAATTAAATGGAATCAAATAAATTTCTCTACAACATAAACAAAAATATTTAACTTTTTATTTTTTTAAATATGATTAATTTTTAGGGATTGATAAATTGTTTGCCACTTCTAGAAGTGGTTCTCAATTCAAGGTTCATATCAATTCAAAGGTTCATTACATAATTATATAATATATTTTATTATATTTATATTACAATTATTGAATGGATTAAAACATGCCTGGTATATATATATATATATATATATATATATATATATATATATATATATATATATATATATATATATATATATATATATATTCCAGCAAACTTTGTTCTCGAACTCCGTAGCAATTTTTTACTGCTTTTTACTTACATCTTCATTCTCCTTACGTTTCGTCCTAACCGTTTTGGCAATTTAAAAGAACGAGAGACATATAGGAAATTTCGACAAAGCTATCATTTAAAAATATTAGGCTGTATTTACTTCACCACTTCTTATCGATATTTAAAAATGTTTTGACCAGATTTTAAGCCATCATCAGGTACAGTTTAGACAGGACTCAAAATATATTAAAAATTTATAATTCATTATATTCTTAATTGAGATATTTTGTTTTATTCTTATATTTATCTATAATCCGTTTCATCGAATATTTTCTTGTTTACAATTTATACAACTCTATCTTTACATTTACGTCAAATTTGTTAATTCATCGTAATATAATTGTTATTAAATATTGAATTAAGTTAAAATACATTAATATTGTATAATGCTAGTTAGGAGGTTAACGTCAATTAAAATAGTTGTAAATTATTATATTAGATTTGTAGTTGTAATTTACGTTAAACCTAATAAGAATTATACAGTTTTAATATATTTTAAGTTAATTCAATGTTTAATAACAATTATATTATGATGGATTAACCAATTTGATGTACATGTTAATACCGTGTTGTATAAATTGATAACAAGAATATATCCAATGAAACGGATTATAAATTTAAGAATAAAAACAAATATGTCACTTAAGAATATTATAAAATATTATAGAACAGGATTAATAACATAAAAATAAATATAAGGGTCAATAACACACTAATACGTGTGTATGTGTGTGAGTATATATATATATATATATATATATATATATATATATATATATATATATATATATATATATATATATATATATAGAGAGAGAGAGAGAGAGAGAGAGAGAGAGAAAACAATTTGAAGATTCTAAACATATATATATATATATATATATATATATATGGGTGTGTCTAAATAATTATAAAGTCCATCTTAGTGGAAATGAATACGACTGAAAAACCTGCTTCGATTTCCTGTCTTTAATCCGCAAGTTGTCTCGTCAGAAAAAAAATTACGTAACCCTTTCGCATCGGGTCAATATCCCCCCCCCTTCCTCCCCATTTATTTCATTGCTTAACTTTAACTATAAAATATGCAAATGAATATTGATAAATTATTTTATATTCTGAACACCATAAGTACAAAATTAAATAAATAATTTACAATGTTCATTAAAGTAAATCGGAAAATATTATCAAACAGTAGGTACTTGTTACTGAAAACATCAGAAAATGATAATTTATTCAAATTAATAAAAATTACCGATAAACGTTTATCTCATTTAAATTAACCAGAGAATTAACTCGCATTTGAAAGTAACAAAAATTTAATTATAATAAAATAATTCATTTCCTTTGCTTGTTATTTCAGTATTATAAAGATGCAATTATTGAATACCTAATACGTTTAAATAATATTTTTCTCTTTTTTTCCTTGTTAAAATCATCGGTGGAAGGGAAAAAGTTAAACTGATACAAAAAGCATTGGTTAAAGAAAAATTAATAGATATGCGCAAACAGCTTAAAGCTAATAAATGTTAGTTTTAAATTCGTCGTTAAACTCAGCCAAGTATATAAAACTGTTTCGCTCCTTGGACGGTCTGCTCCGTGGAAGGACGAATAGATACAAGATAGGCTGCCAAGCCTAGAATCCATTTGTTTGTCACTGTTCGTGAACCCTCTTGGTTAAATTTACGTCGTACAGTGGGACAAACAGCAAGCGACATTAGCACGAAAAAATTAAAAATTTCGAATATTTAATATTTTAATTGAAATTGTTCGTATCCTAACTAGACTAGTCAGTGACATTGGACGCGAGAAATTAGTCTCGATTGTTTACACTAACGATTCAATATGATAAGTCAAAAATATGTACGTCTTGTGGCTGGTACATTTATACTCTAAATGTATTGCATAATTATTAATTAAAAAATCATCTGTTAAAACTTGCGAAAACAAACACAGTGTTACTTTTTTGTATAGGGAGTTCCGGACAACTGAAATATTCGGCCTGTTTGTGAAATGATTTGACTTAAAAAAAAAATTGAATAATAGAATATTGTAGAATAAACGCAAACTGCGTTATCTGTGCTAACTTCAATTCGCGTTGATGAACGAAAAAGTTACATTATTAGTGTAATCATTAGATCGCTGTGCAACTTTTTCTTTCGTAAACCCGAGACGAAGTTAGCACACACAACGAAATTTAAATTTATTTTAATGAATAATATCTTCTGTTATTCAATTTTTTTTTAAGTCAAATCATTCCACAAGCAGGGCCGAGTATTTCAGTTGACAGGAATTCCCTGTACAAAAATTGACACAGTGTTTGTTTTCGCAAGTTTTCGCAGATGATTTTTGAATTAGAAATTAGGCAATCCGTTTAGAATATAAATGTACCAGCCACAAGGCATCCAATCGTGTCCAACAATTTCTGTATCTTTTTTTTAAAATCGAGTTTGCGTATAATTCACTTTAAGATAAAATCAATCAAAATTTGTTTTTTCACAGTTACGTAACTTCAGTAGCTTCCATTTTTGCTGAAAATTTGTACTCACTGATGAATAAAGACATAATGAGAGAAAATTCAGGAATTTATTTTATGTTTTTGACTAGTCGTATTTAATCGTTATTGTGAACGATCGGGGCTAATCTCTGGGGTCCAATGTCAGTAATTAGTCTAGTTTGGATTCGAACAATTTCCATTTCAATATTAAATAATCAAAATTCGTATTTTTTCCGTATACAATGAAGAGTTTGCCGGTTAAGGAGCTATGAGTAAGTAGTTTACAGAAGGATTTACAGATAACAAATAAATATAAAAGTGCTTAAGGCGTGAAAAACGTATAATTAATTTATCCCTTAATCTTAATTTTGAAAAATAAATAAATATTTACTTATAGGAGACGGTTTGAATGTGAATTACGTGTTTGACATTCTATATATATATATATTAGTATCTCTTCCTAATTTTTTAATATAATTATACTACAAAATTATGGAGGAACCACTGCTAAAAAAGGAATCGAAAGAAGATAATAGTATTTCTGTGTTAGGAATTGACACAGAATTTTCTCTTGGATATCTGTTACGAAGACCTGAACCCACAGCCTTGTGAAAACTTTAGTGCTGTCGGTGAAACACATCTACCTGATTTTCATTAATAAGATAATCATCAAACATGCCTTTTACACATTGTGTTAAAATCTTATTGACAACGAAGATTCTTATAGGAAGCATGTTAATTCATTACTCCGTTAGAAATCTATATGATTTAACGTGATAGTGCTTCCAATTAATTGTTTTTAAGTTTTAATGAAATTAATTTTGAAATTATAATAATAGCCAACAGCAATGAATTATATTAGATTTTTATTCCTTTTTTTTTTTTTTTTTTTTTTTGGTTTGATGGATTATACATTAGTATAACATTATTTCATTATAAATGAATATCTCAAAGATATTAAACTTAAAAGTATGAATTGTTTTCTTTACAGTGTATTCATATATTATTATTTATATTGCACAGCATTACAGAGAAGAGAGAAGAAGGAAATATTGAAAAAAGTAACATTTTAATGCCAAAATTAAGAAAATAAATAAATAATTTTATAAAAAATTTATTTATTTAAAAAATATTTTTTGAATCTCCTTCTTTGTCATTTACATGGAAACAAATAAAACTAACATTTTATCTTCGTTAGGACTGCTCATTTTATGTCATATGCTTTTATGTATACATATATGCATAGTGCACATGTATTTTCTTAAGGACTTTCGACCTCGACAAAATAATCCTGATATTTTAAAATGTGCTTAATCCGTATTGTTTCTGCATATCTTTATCTCGAACACGGATCTATGGGTTTCTCACATTAAATTATGCCTCTCCAACTTTTATTATTATATTATCAAAATAGAAATATAATATGGTAAATTATATAAACAGAAGAAAGATTAAAAATAAATCAGTACAACAAAAGTAAATGAAAGAGTCGCTCACAGCTAAGAAATTAACCTCCGCCTTTTAATTCCCATTAGTCATTTACAAGGATCAGGAAAACTTTTGAAAAGCAATCTAACGGAATTAAGTCTCTATTTTTTAAAATGTATTTTTAATCACTACTTCTACTAGTAATATAGCGCTATATAATAAGAATATTATTTTAATTATAGAAATAACCGGCTCTTATTACGAACATACATACTGAACTGCCAATTAAATTCAATCGTCCCTCATTTAAATTTTTTGTCTACGTTTTTTCCTAAATGATTAATTGTAATTTCGAAAAAAACTAATGGATTCTGGTAAAAATAATTCACTAAAATAAGTGTCATTCCGAAGTTCTTTGTTCTAATATTAAAATATTTTTCCCATATTTACATTTTACTAGTTTTATAAAAAAATTATTTATTTAGGTTTATATTATATATATATATATATATATATATATATATATATATATATATATATATATATATATTTAAGCTGATTATAGAATGTATTTGTATCATTTATTTAATTGATAAAATAATTTTTTATGCAGTTTGTAATATTTTGTCAAGAAATTCGTTTATATATATATATATATATATATATATATATATATATATATATATATATATATATATATATATATATAAACGAATTTCGTGGATTTTCGCTAGTTAGTTTTAATAAAGGCCGATTTTTTCTTGACAAAATATTACAAACTGCATAAAAAATTATTTTATCAATTAAAAAAATAATACAAATACATTCTATATCAGCTTAAACCGTTTTCCTCAGGGAATTTTCGTTTATTCTTTTTTAACAATTCCAAAACAACCTCTAGAATTTATTAAAAAAACTCTTTATAATTTTAAACGAACAAGTCTTAGGTACGAACAAGAACAAGAAGTAGGTTGTAACGAAAAAGATAAAATATTTTTAAAATAACGTTTTTGGTGTTTATTAAGTGAGATTTAGATAGGGAATTTTCAAAAGATTTTCGTAAGGTATGATAGTTACTTAATTAGAGAATTTAAAATATAACCTGCTTAAAATTGAATTCTTATTTTTTTTTATTCTATTGCTTATGAATTTAAAAATTATGGTGAAAATTTAGTTATTCATACATTTTATAACATGCGACTAAATAGTTAATGCCAATAAAAAAAAAATCAATACTTATATGCTGTACATTCATGTACTTTACAATAATTTTACTATTTTATCGAACGCGCAACAGTTTCAGTGCAATAAAGATGTCAAATTACAGCATATTTATAAGATATTAATAGTAATATGAAGATAAAATCGATTTATTTATCAGATCATCTTTTTAATATATCATATTTGTTATATGGGAAGGTTATATTGAATATGATTAAAAAAATTTTTTTAATACTAAATAAGAGTTTTCCAGGGTTTTAGGATTGCATCAATCGATTCCAGATGCTCCAGAACACTTAATTTGAAATTTTAAGCAAAACCCTTCCAAGTGATTTCGAAATCCATTTTGCAGATAGACTTACAGATAAGCAGAAATTACTAACGCTCATTGATATTAAAATGTTTGCCCATCCAACGTTTATCTTTAAACTTTTGTGACTAATTTTTGGCTATGAGAGCATATTTTATTTTTTTAAAGAAATAATATTGTACAATTCATATCATTTTATTATAAAAATGCGCTGAAAAAGAAGTTTAATTTTTAATTCGGGAAAGGTATTCACTAGAAATTACATATATTTTTTTTTCATGCTGAAAAGTATATTGGAGCTTATATAGAACAGCGAGGTATTTTTGGGTCGTGTCCAAGGGGAAGAGGGTCGTATAAAAACAATCCTCTTTAGGCTGTATGTCAGGTTTTGGGTTTGAAATTGAAAAAAATATATATGTATATACACGTATACGTATTTATTAAGCGTATCTCTGTTATATCAACAATGTTATAGTGCACGCTTTAGTTTGTCAATCTGGTTTTTCGCTCAGTTCGTCCAATCAATGTAATTTTGGACAAAAATTAGGATTCGTATTCAAATTGGGAATTTGTATACCTTATTTTTTAATAATAAATAAATAAGCAAAGACATAAATATTTCAAAAAGCATTATGTACCTGGAGTCACAGATGAAAATAAAAACAACTTTTACAATATATGACCATCGAAATATAAAATTGGGAATTTGCAATAATAATATAATGCAAAATTACCTGACTAACATTTAAGATAAAATAGACATGATGGAGACGTTGTTGAACACAAGAATAGCACATGTTAGTATTTGCAAAACTATTAAAATAAACGCTACTACTTCACTTCATGCTTTACATAGCAAACGTGTTCTTCTTCGAAAGTAGAGAGATTTTCTAGTAATTTTCTTATTAATTCAGATGGCTCTATAATTTTGTTGTAACTCAGATACTGTTTTAAGAATATATCATCGTAATTGTTTCTAGAACGGAAGAAAAAACAAAATATTCCAAATTTCAAAAGGAAGGGAGTGAGGGTGTGTGAGAGCATAGAATAGTGGGGGAGTGAGGTCGAGGAAATATTACAAGGAAATAATAGCAATAGAATTAAAAAAATGATAGTTTTCTTGAAATATCTTTAGTTTAAATAATGTTTTAGTTAAATTTTGTTCAAATTAATGACTTTTTAAAAAAAAATTTCAAACTAGCAGACGGCAACATCAGAAAAACTTAAGCGGTAAATCAGGGATAATATGCAACTCTCAGTGGTTCATTTACTTTTACTAAAACTGATAAGTTAATCTTCATGTTAGTAACTTTTAGTTAAATTTTATTATGAGTGAGGGAATGAGGGAGTGAAGTCTTTGTGATTATTCATTGTTAACTGATTAGGCCTTAACTTTAGAGCGTCCTCATTTGCACCACATCAAATCCCCCAAAAAACTGAAGAACTACATTAAAAGTTCTATAAAAATCTACAAAGCACGTTTTTTTTAGCTTAACATCTCACAGTCACAGCATATGGTAATGAAGGTTTCTCTCAACATCGGTTACAATTTGGTTCAGAGGGAAATGTTAAGGCTTGGCAACTGTTTTCCTCAGCTGTAGAAGTACATGGCGACGATTTTCGAAAAAATTGAAGGATTGAGGTACGCAAATATAAAACGTTATTATAAGATATATACGAGACAGAAATAATAATACAAATAAATACAAGGTACATTTTTGACAAAATATTTACAGGGATTAAAGAGATTAATCGCAGTTAAAAGCTGAAAATATATTTTAAGTAAATGTTTAGGTAAATATTTTAAAGTTTTAATTGATTTATTTATCTTAATTGAAACTGATACGGAACTTTCTTTGATTTCCTGTCTTTATTCCTCAAGTTCTCCCTTAAAATTACGTAACCAATTATAACATATTATATTATGTTCCATGTGTGCACTTATATTTTTAAATAGACCAAAAAATGCTATAATGACATAATCGCACGTAAATATGTATGCCTAGCTCAAAACTTTTCCAATTTTTGCTTATGTTGATCTAGTCATACGCTTTGAAGATTTTATTGTCAGTAAAACTGTATTATCTATCGCATGTTATGACTATATTGCTTAAAATGTATGAATTTATTTCATATTGTTAGTTATTTCAATGATATATATATTACATTTTTGAATACTGGACTTTTTACACGGGACAAAATTATATTTTTTTGTAGTATTTCGACATATTACCGCCTTGAAGTGACAAAAACTATTTTAAACTAATTTAATTTTTGATATTTGATACCTAATACAATCCACGTTAAAGTCTGGAACCATATTTAAAAGTTTCCCCTTTTTGTAATATCCTTTAAGAAATTTATCCTGATGCTTATGTGTGGTTAAGCTTTGTCAAATAACCAGCGAGAACAGACTACATAAATCAGGTTTAGTGGGAACGCTAGCGCATATTTCATCTGACGTAGCTGGAAAAAAACAGCTCCTAGAGCACTATTATAGTGCCCTGGGAGCTGTTTTGTACGTTAATTACCAATTAAATCCAATTCCAGTTAATTTTAATAAAATTATCTTTATCATCATTTTTTTATAGGAGAGTATTTAATTCTTAATAAAGCACCAATGAACTCTCCACAAAAAAAAAAATCCAGAATTTCTAGTGAGCATTTGTAATATTAATATTTCGTACTAATTACGGCTTGATATAATTTGAAATAACATCTTCCCTTCCTCTCAAATTGTTACTTCGATATTATTTGGCGTATTTTGAGAGTAATTACAAATACTTTTTTTGGATATTGTAGGAAATTTGATCCTCTATAAGATTGATCATTAAGTATGTTTTGCTCTAAATTGCTCTAAAAAATAGTTATTAAGGCGAAACCACTGAATATCCAACTTTTTGCGTTTTCTCGATATTTTGCAGATATTTTCTGTCTCGCATCTCAGCATCTGTTCCGATACTATAAAATATGTTACATGTAAAACTTGCAGGAAATTTAACGTTCTTCAAAATTGGCCATGTCAAAGATTTACCTAAAATGCACTTGAAGCGAGCTACTGAAGAAAGTCTGAAAAAGGTCCGTTTTCTCTTAAAATATTAGTTTAGCAATATTAAACTTTTTAGAAATATTATTCAGCCGTTTTCAAATAAAAAAGTAATTCAATTTCGCATGAATTTTGTCACCATCCATTGAAAAAAAATACTAGAAGTCGGTGAGGTTAGCCTTAATATTAAATATAATTTCTTCTCCTACTTTGCCCACAGGCCACAATAGGGATGTTTGAATAATATTGATATATCGATATTTTTGTGTTTGTAGTTTTTATCCGATGTATCATAATCTCAATATTAAATTTTCGATATCGATATCAATCTTTAAAAAAATGAACAAAAGAAACGGCGGGTTCGACCAACAAAAAACTCCAAAAACTTGTGTGTTCGTAAGGGCTGTGTTCAAATCAGCCATCTTCCTAACGGTTTCTTCTTAGGGATGTAAATATCGAACAAAAAAATGAATATATATCTTATCGATAGTTTTCAAATATATCGAAACAGTAGTTTGATATACCAATGAAAAATATCGATATTTCGGGCCTCGAAAGCTGAAGAAGATGAGGGTGGTGAAGAAGATGATAGCAAGTCTTAGATTTGTTATAACTTTAATAGAAACAATTAAATATTATAAATAGATTATCACAAAAAACAATGTATTCATTTATAAGCATTTGTCAATAAAAAAACAAGCAATATATTCATTTATAAGCATTTTTCAATAAAAAAAAAAAACATTACATACCAGGAACTAGAGAAAGCATTTATTAAATTGCTTAATCATAGAAGAAAAAAAAAGGATGGAAGAAAATTATTATTGAACGAATTACTAAAAACCTATCAAAATACATTCTAACATTTATTATTAAAAATCTTTTTTACTAAGAACTAGAGAAAAATGGATTAAATTGCTTATCATAAAACAATTTGAAAAAAAGAAGAAAGAAAATTACAATTGAACTAATAATGACTGAAACTTAGCAAACTTATGGATCTTGTAGAAATTTTTTTAAAAAAAATATCGGTTTCCGATACTCAAATTTTTATATCGATATTACGATAAATCCGATTTAAACCTATCGGACAAATATATCGTTTTATTTTCCTTAAAATATTGATATTTCGATATTTTTTCAAAATCTCTAAAGCTCCCTTATATCATACAATATATCATACTACTATTTTGATATATTCGAAAACTATCGATGCTATATATATATATATATATATATATATATATATATATATATATATATATATATATATATATATATATTTTTATTTTTTTTCTATTTTCACATCCATAATAGTTCGATATTCACAATAATGTTAAATTATATATTTCTTTGGACGTTCCGGGGATACTTTGCACCTCTCTAAAAAGCTATTAATGTTGTTATAAAAAAAAAGGTATTATAGTATTAATTAAGGTATTATAAAAAATTGTAAAATGAGATTGGTCTATGGCCTGAATAATTGTAAAATAACTATTAACTAATGGTTTTTAATGCATATATCATGCTATAAAATAATTGTTTAAAACAAACTTGAGCATTTAATAAAAAAAATACCATCCGGAAATGAAAATTGGGTTGTAAATTTATCAAAAATAAGTATACCTAGTGAAGTGATCGAATTTTATAACTTATGCCCCAAATTAAATATTTTTAAACCTATTAATTCAAAATTAATATATTATACAACAATGGACTGTGAATGCATGCTAAAATATTTGAATATATCCTCAAATGAAAAAAACGGTATCAGGAATAAGCTTAAAGAATCTTTTACAAACACTCAACATAACCAAATAATACCAAAATATCTGAAGAGGGCTATAGTATCGCCGAAGCATCTAAAGAAATATATAATTTAACACTATTGTGGCCAGTGGGCAAAGTAGTGGAAGAAAATTTAGATAATGGAAGGTCAAACATTAGAACTAATTGGATTAGATACATGAAATATATAATGGATATTTAATGTTTTAAAGTCACGACTTCAATTATTGAATAAAATTAGCCAATGAAAAAAAATATTCATGAATATAATACACTAAGCGGTATGAATTTGCCAACATTATGGTTTTAAACTTTTTCCCGATACCAGGAAACTAATCCTAAGGTTAGGTTGGACATCGTGTAGTCTGGATTGAAACACCAATTTATATCTATGGGGTGAGCTTTCAAGAGGAAAATATTTTTTTTATCTTTATTAATTTATTGACAAATATTTAAATCTTCCACGATATGGGAAATAGGTAATAGCGATCATTGTGCACATTCATACCTCATTTACTAATGATACTTAATAATAATAAATGTGTAAAATAAAAAAAAATGATGTATCTATAAACATGCAAGAAAATGGATACAATTTATTATTTAAAAAAAAATATTTATAATAAAAAACAACTTTATTTCTTTTAAAGCGACAATAATTTTAGAAGTTCAGACCTTTAGTGTGTGACAAGTATGCATGGTGTACACTTACCCTTATTATCAAGTTCTGTCGAGGCAACTAAGGACTGGCGAATTATAACAAAAATTATTTTTTTCAATACATTTATTCAATTATATTCTACATCCCACATTCATACTAAGATTGTAAAATGTGAATGTCATACAAGCTTTATCTTTTTTCGATGATCACACCAGTATATTAATCCTCCGGAAACCATACTATTTTGCACTTGCCCCAAAACCGCACCTGCTTGAATAATGAATCTTCAAGATACATTTGTACGCACTTATCCCTTGAGGGTGGGTCAAGTACGTACTAAGTACTGTTCAATTAAATTATCAATCTCATCAAAATGGACATTGTTGAAACGTAGGCTTGAATGTAATACTTAAACATGATCGTCTAAGGAACACTTAAAAAAAAAAAATAAATAAAAAAGATGAAAAATCTAGCTTAAAAAATATAAAAGAACTTAGTAAAATTTAGTGCGCACTTGCAATTAACCTAGTGAAATGTTTATCCGTCATCCAAAATTTATTTTTATTTTTTCTTGCATAATAAATTTTTTCAAAAAAATTTTGGACGTGAATTCATTTGCTTTTAGTCGCTGTTGTAGCAGTACCCGATTCAAATTGAAATAAGCACCTAAGTGAAAATTTCATATAGAATTAACTGTCAAACTGATAGACGTATCCCACTATCTGGGGCCACTCTTCTTGACAGATGCCTCCTCTTTGGATTGTTACCAGCAAAACTAATTTCAACTTCTCAACAATTAGCACAAAACAGTCTGAGTCATGGCCTTAGCCTTTAAAAATAATAATTTGTAAAAATACACTATTCAAATTTTAAATTATGAAATTTTGACATGCTCGAATTTATCAAATGACCATAAGCGTTTTGTAAGCCTGATAAATCGATGACTGAAACAAAGGCCTAGAATTATTTATAGAGCTTATTTTTGAGCTGAAAAAAAAATGGGTTCCTGTTGAAATTTAAATACGTCGCACAGTGGGACGAAACGGTCTTATCCAAGGCACCGCCCAAAAAAAATTTTTTTTGATAAATAAGACTTTTTAACTCAAAAAAGTTGCTTTAGTATTAATCAGGCTATACAATAACGTAAAATGATAATTTTGTTATAGATTTTTCTGTATAATAATCTGACTTGAATTGTACTAATCGAAATTCACGTTTTGCATTTTTTTGACGAAAAAGATAGTTGAATTTTTCGTTTATGATTTCAACCTTGTACACCGTACTTAATGAACCCTTTTGGAAGATTCCGTATAGCAATCATTTTTGTATGACGACTTGGTTTTTAAAATCTAAGTAACGGTTGTCGCTTTTCTATCATTACAAATAAATGTTCAATTTTTTTCGTAAATGTAATTATATGTAGTTAACCAGTAACCTTTCTAGTTTGCAATTATCCAATAATTCCATTCTCCCTTGTCTCACTGTTCAATTTATGGGCTTCCTCTGTGAGATTTTATTGCTAAGTCGTGGCAAGGAAACCAGACAATATTGCCAATTGGATAATTGATGGAAAAGGCCCAGAAAGCTTGGGATAAGGATTTTAGGAAATTTCCGGAATCTCACTTTAAAAAAAAAGTTGGGAAGCTTCGAACGAAAGACGTTTTACACCATATTTTGCTCATATCAGATTCCTTTATTTCTTCATTAAAATCAGCCATAGTATGAGGACAAAAGTCGAAAAAGATGTGGCCAGAAATCTTAACATTGTTCTCAAATCCCTGAGATCTTCCAGGGTTTCACAATTTTATTTCGGAAATTATGTAGATACCCAATTTTATACCATTTTATAAAATTTTAAGATATGTTAGTTTTTTTGTTTCAACGTTACCTATTTATCAATATTTATAATTATTGTATTATACAAAATATTAATACTGGATAATGGCTTATCGTGGCGTGAATAGCCGTTACAAGAGCCACCCATAATTCATAAAATAGCTCTGCATAACACTGATATGCCTAAAATATAATAATGTTTCATAATATTCAAATAAATAAACAAAATAATATAGTTGCCTACTCTTTTTTCAATTCGTCCTAGTGTGCATCGCAAGCACTATTTAATGGAACGAAAATGAGCGCTGACGTCATCAACATACCAAGTTTATCAAATCCAAAAATTCTTTTATCAATCTATAATGGCACATTTTCGCTGTTAAATGATACCAGCTCTTACTATTTAGCATTTATAGAGACGTAGCTATGAGCGTTCAAAAACGGCACCAAAGCATATTAATTTTTTTCTGTCTTAACACCCCAGGTGGTGGAAAGTAATTCTTCGGTAAAAAGTAAAATAAATTAACTTCTAAAGTTCTTAAAATTATTCTGAGATAGATATTATTTTAATTATTATTTCAGAAAATAGGGTATCGCATGAGGAAAAATAAAAACTTAATAAAATGTCAAACGAACATTATTCAAAACATATTCAATCCCCAAATCTCATTTATTTTTCTAAACAGATTTTTAAATTTTCCAACACATCTCATCTCAAATATGAATATAAAAAAAAAATCATTATCTATCAAAAAAATGAATTCTGAATTATAAATATGACCGCCAAATAAATAGCTGGCGTGTCTTCGCTCAATGAAGCAAACTGATTATTTTTTTCATATGCATGATTGGTTAAATAATTTTTAAATATTGTCAATTTAGCATATACAAATTCAGTTTGCTTTGTGTTTTCCTTCACGTTTGTTTTTGTTTCTTTCTCGAATAATTTATTTCATTATCATGCAAATGATTCGAGATTTATTGATGTAGACTCGAATCTGACTTAAGAGAATTTCTTCTGTCATTTTTTTTTTTTAATTTTAATATTTTTTTTTCATATATAAATAAATTTCACAGCATTGTCATTAATGAAAATTTCAATAACTCCGAAATGTACTGAAAACATAACGTGCTAAGTATTGATTTGATTATTTTCCTCATGCGATTCCCCCCCCCAAAAAAAAAAAATGTATATAAAATAATCAATCATCAGATAAAATTAGAGCGTTATAAAAAATATTTATTTTAGCTTCAGTACCTATAAGTATAGTATTTTTCATTCCGCATTATAAAGTATGAATAAAACGTTTTTTCTTGAATTAAATGAACCCTATTAATAAAAATCGAGATGTTTAGCCTTTATGAATTTCATAAAGAAATATATTTTTTTTAAATTTAAATTTCATTTTTCTAGACCAATTTAAATTATCTAAATTATTATTGATTAAATAAATATAAATCTCTAGAGAATCTTATAATGTTTTTGAAAAAAAAAAATAGATTGTTGACGTTATTTTAGTCTTAAAACTGGATGAACAGTATAAGTAATACCACAGCATCGGTTTATGATAACTTAAATAAGATACGTAATATTTTGCATCGATTTTATAATCAATCAAAAATTATCTAATTATTATCATCCTGAGATAGTTACAAACACGGCCCACAACTGACATAATATGTTATATAATATAACATATATAAGATATTATAGTGTTTCTAATGTTAGTCAGACTCGTATACGATCTATGTTTCCGTTGGAAATTTTTGCTACATTTTTTTTCTTCTTTTTTTTTTTCACTAAACGTATGTATCATAAAATAATCACACCATGATATAATTTTTAAACATTATTTTAAGATTTTGTTAGCACAACGACATCGAATGTGAAAACTGAAATAATAACAGATTTTGCAGCAATGCTCTTTCAAAGCTCTAAATCAAATATAAACAGGATATTTGATGTGTAAGCCAGAGCGTATTGGAAACCGAGCAAATATGGCTTATTTACATCAGAACGAATTAAAAGATTTAAGGGATTTGATCAGACAACGCTGTATTCCATCGAATGGGTCATAACTAAACATTAAGAAATTTCCTTTTTTAATTGAATAAGTTATATACATTATATTTCAATCTGGAATTTATGGGATTGAAAAAAAAAATTTTTTAACATTAAAGTAGGCTAAAGTTATTCATTTATTTTTTCAATTATATTTTAATAAATATTCCAAAGTGCCAACAATTTTTTTTTTTTTCAACAGTATACGCAGTAATGCCAAAAACATTTTAATAATCTTGCGATCAGCATCCTAAATATTACGATTTTAATTAGAAATTTAGATTCTAATAAAGATTTTCTAATATACGTAAATATTATGTTATATTTGATTGTATACATTATATATTTTCCTAACACCGTAAATGTGGTTTACGGTGATATTGATTGTTCCTTTGTGGCGTTGACATACCTAAACTAAAAGAAAAATTCTTTATATATCAGATCAAATTTTAAATTCGATATTTCGAAATTATGATATATTTCGAATTTATGATAATATTTGATATATAATATGATATGATTATAATTCGAATTTAGGGATTATGACACGACTTGAGAAATATTGTGAAAAGGAAAAAATTGCTGGGTTTCTTATTTGATTTACCATCCTGGTTGTTAGTGTAAAATGTATAGTTGGCCACACATAATACAACATAAAATTTATTTATTTTTTATAGATTGAACCGAATTTTCTTTATTAATTGTTTTACTTAATTATCCTCGCAGAGTGAGTGAGCCGTGTTTCAGGTCTAATCAGTTTCTGAAAATTCGAAATGGATTCAGTAATCTGTGTATTTGTGGTTACAAAGCAGATAGGAACTTTAAATAATTAAATACGTATATAAAAATTCTTAATTTATAATATCAACAGGATAATTATCTGCAAACCATCAGCAATTGTTCTCTTTTATCGTGTCTGGGTTACGAAGGAATACCCTTTCACCCTTTGTTGCCAGCATTTTCTCGGCTGTCGTCTTCGTAGTTAAATACTTGCTTACTTTGAAGACCAAGAATTATATTTTTCTTAGGCCATTAGCAGTAAAATTGGCAAGATATTAAAAAGAAAATACCTGGCGCTCATAAAGGGTAGTCGGTGCTAACTCGACGGCCTTGATATTTGAGGCCATATAACTATAGTTGGGTTCACAGAATTGTATACTTGGGATGAAGGCGTTATTTGGCGCGGTGTTGCCTGATAGGGGCGAAAGGGGATGCCGTGAGCCGACACTCATCGGCATTGCTGGCAACTGGACATCTTCAATGTTGCCAGCTCTCTCTCTCTCCCTCTCCTACAATCTCTCAGTATGAATATCGATAGTCGATAGTTGGCAACTATCGATAATTCAGTAAGTTCTCGCCACAATGATCGATCACTAATTTTCTTGATGATTGGCAAAGTTCCCAAGAGCGGCAACAGCGCTTCTCATGCATTGCGGGACTCATGTGTCTAATTCTGTGAACCCAAGTATAGGTGAAGTTGTTGGAATGGATAACGAATGAATCACGGGCAAGTACCCGCTATTTACTTAAACGTATATGGGAAAATTGTGTCAAATCCGACGTTGAGGAATTGGGTTTTGATGAAATTCGGGGGAGGATGGTTTGTAGGCTTACCTGCAGTGAACCTCTGAGTTGGCTAGATCTTTTATTTATTTATTTTTATTATTTGTGTATGAATTCAAATGTTATCGAACTTCTACTCTAAGGACCTTATCTTTCAAGTAAAAAGGATTAGTCCTATAATCATTATTACCATTGTCCTTTATTGAGGCAGAATGTAATATTACTCAATAAAAAATAAATAAATAATAATAAAACTGTAGTTGTTTTTAAGAAAAAAATTTCAAGTAACTAAACTGAAACTGGCATAAAAAAAATTTTGTTAGAAAATCCATATTTTAAAAGTTCTAGCTATATATTAAATACTGTATCTAAATGACGTATTATATTTTTTAATATACATAAATTCTGGTACTGGTAGAATTTATATTTTGCTATTCAAATTAGCTGATCCAATTTTAATTAAATGATCTAAGGTTGTTTGTATTATTATTATTATGAAATCTAATTAAGCAATAAAGCCATTAAACTCTAAAAGAGTATATTAATTTGTTTTACTATAAATTAGCTCTGTTTATAGTAAAATTTGTTGATATTTTCTCTCCATTATTATATAGGTATATCATGCATTTAATAAAAATAAAAAAAAAATGAAATGAAATGAAAAAAATAAGGTTTATACAGTAAGATTACTAACATTTTTATTATTTAAAAAATGTATTAAACTTGAAGAAAATAGTACAGAACAAATAGAAATGAAAAAATGAAAAGATTAGTAAAAGTTAATAATAATAAGAAAGAAACTACTGAAAAGTTCGAGGAACAAATACAAATCATTTTTAGAAGAAAAATAAATTTATTAAAATAAGATGGTAATATGAAATGAAAAGGAACAGCAGCATTAGATCATATTACACTTTGAAGGAATGTTTATATAGAACCATTTAGTATTCAAATGAACATTAATTTTTTTTTTAGTTTAGGCTAGATGCATTTTAGCAAAAGATTATATTATTATATATGCATTGAAATAAATAAACAGTAACATTTAAAGAAGTATTTAATTATAACAATTTAGAATGTCGTATGTATAAAAAATATTTAGTCATATAAAGAATTACTATTTTATTAGAGAATATTTATTAAAGTTATACGTCGCACAGGCTTTTTAAGAACGTATAGAATGCTTTAAAAATTATAAATAATAATATTTTTAGATCAAAAAATAATTGATTAGATATGATAGGAAGATCCCAAAAATAACGTCCCAAAACATCATTCAATAACTAGCCAGTGAACGTATCGTCAATTCAGGCATCTTCAGGGCTGAAAGAGACAATACCACATAAAAACAGACAAAAGACAGCACTTCTCATGTCAATAGTACCAAAAACACCGATGAACTAGAGGTAAAACATCAATAAAAGACATCTCAATGCATACCATAGATTTTATTACGGATTATATAGTACTATGTACATATAGTAGACCCATTTCTAAGGGTCTTTTTGGTTGTTCATGTGCTGTCTTTGGTCTGCATTTATGTAAGCTTGTCTTTTTCTCTTTTGAAGACGTTTACTGGTTAGTTATTTAGTGGTATTTGAGAGACTTAATGCTTTGTTTTTGGAATCATTCAGTTATACCATAATAATAAATGCCCAAAGCGTTATTTATTTTTATCTTATCATTAAAATAAAAACACTAATTCTATTTTTTATATGGAGTGTGACATCGATATAAGTTCTTTCAATTAGGAGGCATTCCCTGTGAAATTTTATGAATTAAGTAATAAAATTTTGATTATTAGACGAAATAATGTTTCATGGAAATCATAGAACTACTTGCATTGATTGAATGTGGGCAATAACAGTGATTTTATGAGAAGAAATAAAACCCTGAAAATGTAGGAATACTTCAAAATATCGGTTGAAGGAAAAATATAAATGTAACGATAATAAACAAATGTTAAAGAAAAGTTGTTGGTTTCACTAAAACCATATATAGCATATTAATATCATACTTCCAAAAGATAGTAGAAATTATATAATATGAGCGATTTTTCATTTTTATTTCTTAGGAGATATGTGTGTTCATAAACAAAGTTCCATCTTCGAAAAAAAAAATCCACCAGGTAGGTCAGTACAGCTTCTTCACCATTTCTATTGAGTACTTAATTACTTGTATTTTAAGTATAATGATTTGTGCCGTTTGATAATAAAATCAAAGGGACGAGCCGATTTTGAAATATAGGGGTGCCAAGGAAAACACGTTTGCGCATGTGTAAGCGAAATTAGCGGATGGGACTTGATAAAATTGATGCCGGACCATTTTTACACTATTTCCTAACTTTCCTCTAACTTTAGGTCAAATTGGACGAGCCTTTTTCTAAATATACATATGTCAAGGAAAATGCGTTTGCGCACTCTTAAGCGAAAAAAGTACATGGAATTACCTAAAATTGATGCCTGCCTACTACAACCCGCACAATCCATGAAAATTACATCAAAATCAGATTAGCGGTTGTAGGTATTATGGCCCTTCGCATGGATTTGACTGCAGGCAGACAGACACAGAACGATATTTGTTCCTTGATGCTAAAAAGGTAAAACACGATTGGATATTATCGATTCTGTGGACATAAAATCTTTTCACCTCTTTCATGAATGCAAAGCTTAGCTATCTTCGCTAGTGAGGAAGCAAAAATAAATAAATAATATGTACTCAGTTACCGTTGTCCGAATTTGAATAGCGTTGTTTAGGATCTCCCATTGATTCTTAGGGGACTCACGTGTTCATAATTTCGTACAAAAATACGCTCAAACAATTTTCACGTCCGTAAAGACCGTATAATATAATTATTGGTTTATCCGTGCTCATTTTTAAAAGCACTGACAAAAAGTCAGACCATTAATCTCATGAAAACCCTTACAAACGATTCCCACCGCAAATGCGCTCTCATCCGAGGAGTGAATGCTGCTTATCTCATTGCGGTCACGTACTTTATTGACCACTACAATAAATAGAAGCTCCTCTAGAGAAAACAATGTCAGATATAAAATAACCAGAGGAAGTTTTTCTTTTATCGCCGGTAGTATATTATTTCGCAGTACATCAAAAGAAGTATATATAAATAAAATAAAAAACAACACAAAATAGCCTAAGACATTTGTTCGATCCTAAATTACATAGTTGTTTCAAAACATTGAAAAATTGAGTTATTAACATCGAGTAATTCCTTTTTGGAGAGTTTCATAATACCACGTCCTACTAAGAATATACTATAGCTCAAAAATGTAAACCAGCAAAGAGGGCCCGAATATTTTTTTAAATGGTAATTTTTAGAATGTAATATGAATTATTAATATTAACTTGATTTTTTTCCTTTTGTTAATGTATATTTTTTTCCAAGTAGATCAATCTGCCACAGCTCAATATATAATAAATTTGGTATGTTTAATGCTATATGTAATTATTCATACTGCATTTACAGACAAAAGAAAAGCAAACTAAAATAATCAGGAGAAGGTGGGGTAAGATGACGAGGTCAAGCCTTTGCGTTTTTTTTTTTTTGTCCTGGCCACTGTGAATGGATTTAAGAGCTGAAATTTTTATGAGAACTTCTTCCATGTCTTACATAATACCGTGAGTTTTTTCAATTCCCTCTTTTTATATTCAAAAAGACAAACAAGGGTTTTCCCAGGGTAAGATGACGCATTGGTTGGGGTAAGAACACGAACTAGATATGGGATTTTAAAACATCATAACAAGAACTTCTATCAAGCTTTATTAAGAAATAACTTAAAAAATAAGTTCTATACAACTGTTAAAGGAAACGGAAAATGCAATTAAAATATACAAAAGGTAAAACGTATTTAAATGAAGTACATAGTTGCATTTAAAGGCCCTGTGACTGTCGTATCCCTAGTCCCACGCGGAACCCACGGAATGAGTCCTCTTGAAGTACTGGTATGGCACTAGAGATGGACAAAAAGTACTCTGAGTAACGAGTACTGAGTATTTCACTTAATAATCTGACTACCCCTTCCATCCCCAGTTTTATCACAACTTAACTCGTCGTACACACTTGCTTCCTTATACTAGCGAGTTACGTTGTCTACCGTTACGCTGGAAAGGACTAGTTGCCATCTGTGATTTCTTGTAAAAATACTGAATTCGTCATCTTACACCATCTCACCCTAAATGAAACTAATAAAAAATTATAATTAAAAAAAATGCATAACGATTGAATTCAATAATCTCAAAATAATTGAAGGTCTTGGTGCAAGAACCCAGTAAGCCAAATTTTCTTTTAAAGCAATTTTGGCTGAGGGCAATAATGTGGAAAATACTACACGATCGGCCAATAGAAACTCAGTTATCCTTTGGTGCAACTATATGTTTGGACTTACCTTGTTTTTGGTACTATTGTTATTTATTTATTTACCAATATATTTATTTACATTTACGTTCTAATCGGAAGAATCTTAAATAATATTAAATCACTCAAATGCCAGTAAATAATCAACCAGTCATAGCCTTTAATTTTATTTTTTTATTGATGGTGTTTGAGTATTTTCAGTTTTTGCTGATCCACTGTTTGAATATGACCTTTTTGCTTTGCTTGTTTTACCTTCCTTTTTTTTTAGTTTATCATTAAACTTTTTAGATTAATATTATCATTATAGTTTTATGAAATTTTATCTTGTTTTTGGTTTTGCCGGTGATCTGTTTGGATTTAACCTATTTTTATTTTATTTTTATTTTTACTATATGTTAGCTGTTTCCATCTGTATGCGTTGAGATGTCTTGGAGATATGTGCTTTATCCAATGGATATGTCCTTTTTGGACTGTTAATTTGAGATGTGCTGTATATTGTTTTTTGCCCTTAAGAAGCAATGTTTTTGCATTTCACCAATGTGATTGGAAGATCCCAAAACATCAGTCAATAACTAACCAGTCAACACATCGTCAATTCAGACATCTTCAGGGCTGAAAGAGACAAGACCACATAAAAACAGATAAAAGATATAACTTCTCATGCCAATACTCCCAAAACGACCAATGAACTAGAGACAACCATAGTTTATATTACAGATTATTCAGTACTGTATACATATAGTAGACCCATGTCGATGGGTCTTTTTGGTTATTGATGTGCTGTCTTTGTTCTGAATTTATGTAATCTTGTGTTTTTCTCTTTTGGGGATGCCTGAATCGGCGATACGTTTTACTGGTTAGTTATTTATTGGTATTTGAGAGTCTTGACGTTTTTTGCATTCTGCCAATTATATTTTTAGTCCATTTTTTTTATGTTTCGCTTTCTTTTATTAATATTTCTTTAAAGCACCTCGAGTACCCTGAAAACTGGTATGTAAGCTGATTAGGACGTGTATGTATTTTTATATAATTTCTGAGCATTTTACCGATCATTTGTGAATTTTCTTGGCCTTAAATAATGTATAAAATTCAGGCTGTTTGCACATGCTTGCTAAGTGTTTCGAGAAGTAGGGCTCAACTTTACAAGCCATTACATAGTCGTTTGAAACTCGAGTAATCTATCTGGAACGGAGGCGTTACTCCGGCTAAAACCGCCAGCTGAGCCACAAGAAGGGCTTACGATCAACGGCATTGCTAAATGCTAATCACATATGCATAGATATATCTCCCTTACCCTTCAAATTATATTATTCCCTTAGTTGCTTATAATAAATTTTAGATAATTAGTGTATGCTATAATTGCTTTTATGTAATGTAATAGCTATTTCTTCGACACCTTAAACCGTAGACCATAATATCGGGTATGAACGCATGTAATGTCAGATTTCTTTATTTTGGTGAAATCATTCAAATAAGAAACCATATCTTGTTTACAATGAGTATTAAATTAATCTGTTAAACATTTATCTTTCATTTTCATACCATATCTTTCAGTTTTTATTGTGTTCAGCTTATTCAGTATAAGCTGTGTAGGTATTTGATGGATTACGCATTATTTTCTTACTAGCTGATCCTGCAATGCTTCGCTATTGCTGGAATTGAAAATATATATATATATATATATATATATATATATATATATATATATATATATATATATATATATATACCATACATAAAATATATAAATACAAATTAAATGAATTACCAGTTTATAGACATTTATAGTAATTATAGAATTACTAGTCTGTAGTAATAAAAAATCAAATTAATTGAAGTTCAAAATAGAATACTATCAGTAATGGTACAATGTGACAAGGAAATAAAAGTAAAGTAACTCCCCAGAATATTTTTATAATGAAACTATTAATTATTGACGAAGTGAAATTGTATGGATGCGGGGACATGGGTAGAGCATTGTGTATTTTAAACAAAATAAAGATCCTGAAGACGAAGGACTTCGAAACGTCGACAAAAATATTATAAAATGTTTTTTTAAATATAAAGTTATATATCAATGGGAAGTTTTTTCCTCACAAATTAATTAAATCATAATATATTAATCTTTCCGAGCAATTGGAAATTATTTAATATAATAAAGATTTTTATAGCATATATGCATGTATTTTTTTGTGTTTTGTGTTTAAAAAAAATTTTAAGATTGATTTTGTAAATTCAAGATATATATAAAATTAAATCCCTTGTAATTATGTAAAGAACAACACTATTTTGAGGTTTCTAGGGCAAATAGGTATGGAGCTATAAGTAGTCCCGACTACGTTATCGCCTCTGTCTGGGGAAGCCTTAACTCCTCAAAACCTATAAAATTCAATCTAATTTTATATTCTAAGTTTGGTTTGAGTTTGATCAGGAGATAAATATCTGTTTCTCAAAACAGCCGTTTGAAGCGCCACTTAAGAAAGAAACAATGAACTGTAGGAAAACTGAGTATTGTGTTATGTTTAATGCATTTTGGTGTCGTAACCATGGATAAATATCCTGAAATAAATACGATAGCAACGAGATAGAATTTGTTAAAACATCAGAGGATTTTACAACCTCTATTTACCATTCTTTTTTTATTTTTTTTTTAACATTATCACATTTATCAATTTCTATCTAATTAATAAATTTAATCTTATTTTATAAACTGTTCCTGGATATTGGAATTTAAATAATTCAAACAAAAACAAGTAAAATATTCTATTATCGGCCTTTGTGATTTAAATTCTTTTGATCATTTCTAAGTTATATTCTATTTTACAAGTTATTGTTTGACATTAATGTTAAATGATTAAAATCATAAAATGTGTTAATTGTCATTAGGATTTTTCTTTATTTATTGACTTTTTCTTTTCATTTTACCTAGTAGAATGGAATAAATCCAATTATTTTTTAATTTTAAAACAATTAAGTATTTGGAAAAACTGAATTATATTATGCTAATCTTCTTCGTCTTCCTCCGTTGTGCCTCTCAGTGTGGAGGTTTTTGCAAACCTATTTCTGAATTTGCTTAGAAAATTGTGATCCAATAATAATTGTTCCAAAAGAACAAAAAACCTGAATTATGCATATTCTTGTATTTCCTGAAAAAATTTCAACTTTGGATTTATCCACTTTTGCTTCTCCACGCCTTAATTCTTCCATATATTAAAAACATTACACCGCGTTCAACGTTTCGAGGCATTTTTGCCGCATATTCAGGATTTACATTCAAGTTATAAGTTCACATTTTTTTTATTTTTTATTTATAAAATCCTCTTAAGCATGCTTAATTTTATATCATGCATTGTACAGTCAAATATTTAAAATTTTCAAAGGAACTCATACCTATGCATATTAATTGTCATGATCACAATAACCTTAAAGTAGTACATAAATTTAATCTTCCATAATAAATTTAATTTTATATATATATATATATATATATATATATATATATATATATATATATATATATATATATATATATATATATATATTAGCTCTATTTTAAAAGTATGTTATCTATACTAATATGTACTGAAGACAAGTCTTTTCGAAGGTCAGGAGCTCATTTTATTAAGGTCATTTTTAAAACTTTAGAACTGTACATAAACTGATTTTTTTTAATTAAAAAAAAAGCTTTTATGAATAATTTTTACGACACGTCGACTTCCATAATCAAGCTGTTTTAATTTCGTTTAAAGTTATTCAAATATATCTAGAACATTATATAAAGCCTCTCTCCCAATTAATAAATGCCGGTTTAAAACTTTTCAAATGTCTACATTAATTATAATGTGGGTCAAACCCAGGCAGATAAATGTTGTTGAAAAGTTGGCTTTAGCACAGTTTAAGTGACTCGGTTTTTATCCCTTACCGTCCCTTCAACTATTAAAATAATTTCGAAGCCTCTGAAGCTAGTCTAGAATTAATCCATTATGCTTCGAATAATTTCCTCTGAGGGATAGCTACGTTGGCAAGGCATAAGTTGCTGTGTATAAAAAAATAAAATTAAATTAAATTGAAAAAGTGTAGAAAGTTTAAGGTAGACATTATTCACGGGGAAGCCTTGATATTATCTTACTTTCTTTGCTGGGATTTTATATGTTTCTTTTTATATAGCACCGACGTAAGCCTCGATTAATAATCTTTCGAAAGAAAAGCAATTTAAAAGAACCGGACCCCTTTTTGTCCACTTTTTTTTTTTGAGCTAATCTTCGTGTGTTATTATAATGGATACCCGGTGTTTTAGGGAATTTAATTATTTAAAATGGAGCTTTCCTCCTTTCTCCCCTTCCATCGCTTTCAACAAAAGCTCTTGGGGTTCCATTTGCATTGTAAATTAGTAATTACCAACAAATGTGCAGACGTTCGCCGTTCATTCTGAATATGCACATAGATGAATACTTAAAATAGTAATTGGAATGAAATTTGTATTTTAAGTATACCTTTCCATTGCACTTGATACTATTTTCTCTTAACTAATATTTTCTCGGGGAAAATTAAATTAAAATACTTATTTGAAATTGGAGTACTACAGACTTCAAGCCTCGACAAGCTGAAGGGTACTTGTAAACAGTTTATAAGAAAAAAAAATGTACTGTATAGACAAACAGCTTAAGGGGTGAACCTTGTAAGCGGATCAAAGACCGAGAGGTTATGCTCAAGGAAGGGAAAGTCTTCTCCCTATACCTAACTCCAAACCACAACTTTGCTAAATATACCTTCTTTTATTTTTTATTATTTTTTTTTTATTTTTTTTTTTAGCATTTTGGATTAATTTATATTATTTCAATCGCGAGCACTAATTGGTAAGTTGATTGTTATTTCTATAAGAAAAAAATATGGTTAGGTGAATGCGCACGAAAGGTTCTCTCGTAAGTTCTTCTCCTTCAATGCTTGATAGGGAAGCACTGCTTCTTGCCCGAGGGTTATACAGGGAGTTGACGTGGTCAACATTCATGCTCAACCGCCAGGTTAATCCTCCTTGCCAATGAAGGGGCAGAAGATGGGTGTGACCCAGGAAGGTATGACCCTCCCACAGAGTAATCCAAGGCTGATATAACAGAATATAGTATATAAATCATCTGCTGCAGCCAGACTCCCCAGAATCTGGGGCTAGCTTGTTAGGAATTCAGTGCCTTACCCAGTGACCTACTCCACTGCTTTATGTAAGATCTAATAGTTCAAAAATTGCATATTTTTAATACATTCTCAACTGGATTATTAACGATATAATCCATTCATATAAAAATATGATTTTTTTGTTTTTGTATCAAATGTATGTCCTCTTTGTGCCCTAATTTTGAGTGACATATATTTGTCTTTACGTTTTTTAAATTAGGAATATCTAGTAAATAAAAAAATATATATATTTACTTATGGGTTATATATTTACCTCAATACCGAGGGTAGGGAAGCTTTGTATTCATGAAGGAAGTAAAAAATTGTCCTCAGATTTGAAAATTTCCACTTGCGTTTTTCGTTTTAGTTATCAAGGAACAAATTTGGAGGAAAGTTGAGGATTAGTGTAGAAATGGTCTAATATCAATTTAATAAAATTCCATTAACTACTTTCACTTACACATACGCAATCGTATTTTCCTTAGCACACCTATATTTCATAAACAAATCGTCCGATTTGGTCAAAAGTAAAAGGATTTTTAATTACTAGTGTGCAAATGGTCCGGTATCAATTTCAACAAATTATCTAAAAAAAAATCGAATTAATTTGTATACCCTTCAGACACATAAATTGAGAAATAGTGAGGAAGCTATAAAATTAGCAGACGTCTTTTTCTTACGGAGATAAAAAATTGTTGGTAGTGACATAAACTGTTTACTAATATAAACTGTTATATTAAGTGACAAAAAGTATTAGTTCCGTAGTCAAGCAGTTTATACGAGTTCCTGATCCAAGCTGCTGGAAATATCAATTATATAAATATTTTTAAAAAGATTTGCAAAGAAAAATAATTTTTAATGTGCAACTATTCAAGGTATGTCCTGTCTGTGCTTAATTTTTAATGGCGTATATTTTTCTTTACGAATTGTATATATTGAATAACAAGTAAAGTGAAAAGTAAAAAATAAAATTTACTAGAATTATATTTTTGCTTATACGTTATGTATTTTTTTCCTTTCGAAAATAAAAAAGTATATTGGAGTGATATAAACAACACTTGATAATTAAATAAAAAAATAAGATGCAATTTGTGGTTAAGCAGCTTAATCGAGTTTCTTATCAAGATTTCTTGTTTAAAACGTTAATAATGTTTTGTTTTTGTGTTTTTTAAGTATAGCGAAGTGTTAGAGTTAAACAATTTTTAGAGTTAAAATAAACTTATATATAATAAAGAATTCGAGTACTTTTCATATTTAAAGTTATACCTAAATGTTCACGCTTTAAAAAAATGACATGCGTGTGTTAGAAATTGTACGGTATGCATTCCTTCTAAACCTTTAACTAAAAGTAATAGGGGCTGTTAGATCTCCAGAAAAATCAGCCGGGATATTATAGGAGTGCTTAGTATACGAAATTACTTTACTAATTTGATAACGCTTTTTGTATTAGTATTAATTAATAAATCGTTATATAATTCCAGCAATGTATATGTTTAGGTCTAAGCGATTTAAAAAAAAAAAAAATATCTGGTTTGTCCACATGCACGACTTTCCAAAGCGCTTTGGGTTTCAATTACAATACAAAAATCTTTGCTGTATATTCACTAAGTATTGGTCCAATAAAAATTTATTTGTTTATTTTATTTTTTCTAAAGTTTTGTTTTTATAGATAATTTAATATACTTTTAATGAACATTTGGAATGTTCCGGGAAATCTATCCGAGTTATTCCAGAAACCAAAGAGAAGTGAACCGGTTACCTAGTTCAAAGTACTTTGAAATAGAAGGATATAAAGTCCAATACGCTGTATCTTTGCTAATACTGGTGCGATTTAGATGATATTTTTTCTTTTAAACAGAATTTAATTACTTTTGAAATGATTATATACATAATTTATTATAATTTGTTTACTTTTTAGGTTAAGCGAAAATAAAGTTTTATTTTCGTCTTACTCTTTTTCCTGTTTTTTCTTGGGGATGTTATATAAATTGGGATATATATATATATATATATATATATATATATATATATATATATATATATATATATATATATATAAATATATATAGTAAAAGGTCTTTAAGGAGAAGATTTTAGAAAAGTTTCATCAAAATCGTTGGAGCCATTGTAGCGATTCAGTGTGTGATTCTTGTGTCAGATTTAGCACACAGGCAGCAGGGGCCCTTAATATATATATATATATATATATATATATATATATATATATATATATATATATATAAAATCGGTCCACCCGTTCAAGACATATCTAATGGTTACAGACCGACAGACCAATCTCCGAAAATGCGTTTTTTAGGTCTGAGGGGGCTCAGAAACGTGAAAATCTCTTGAAAACTGGACACCAAAAATTTGACCGATCACAATTTTCTCCTTTTCTAGTAGTGGTAAAAAATTAAAAATGAATAAATAGAAAAGTGTGATCATCTGATCCGAAAAAGTGTATAATAATAATGAATAAAATATAAAGTGATAAGATATTTTATATGCTAAGTAAAAAATAAAACAAGGTAAAATTTTTGAACTTCTTGTTCGAAATTATTTAAATACTGTGTTTTTTTTAAAAGAAATATCAATAAACTAAATTCGGTAACGAATTAGAACAAAAATAAAAATATAAAAAAATAAACGAAATTTGTATCCCCGTTAAAATTGATATTAAACTAGCTGTACCCGCACGGCTATATTATTGGAAAAATAATTTTCTTTTCACTATTCATAAAAAGATTAGTTACCTGAAATATTTTACCAATTTAATCTCAAGTATGCTAATTCTTATACCTGTAACGAGCCTTTCAAATCCGATCATGGAAAAATGTTTGATCTTCAAGAAAAAAATTGTCCAGTATTCTCAAATACAGATGCTAAAGTCAATAGGTTTTTATAATGAGAGTAATTCAGGTTGTGAATTATTGAACCAACAGTTTAATTAATAAAATCCTTTTAAATAGTGTAAGATCTTCTATCAAAATCTATCATTATATTTAATATGCATGCCATCACATAGTTTAGTTAAGTGAATTGGTAAATGCGACACTCTTGGAAAGGATTTCCAATGGTATTTATAATATCCCAGCCTAGTGACCATAGTAGGGGGGGGGGGTCTATGGTCTCTAGCCTTTAAAGTTAGTCTAACTAAATAATCAAGTTGATTGATCAGTTCACGTCTGCAACCTATAAAAATACATAGTATATTAAATAAGTAAATGCGGTTTCTGGAACCCCCACCTGCCTTAGAAAAGCAGATTGCCAGAAAGATATTAATATATATATATATATATATATATATATATATATATATATATATATATATATATACATATACAGAAAGATTTACTAATTTATATATAATATATATATATATATATATATATATATATATATATATATATATATATATATATATAAATTAGAAAATCTTTCTGTTATAGCTAAATTTATCATTTTGGCCTTAAGAAATAATATGTATTTTGTGTTAAAAACTCGAAATTTCATCGTATTCAGAACATAAATACGTTGGAGTTTCTGGTATTTAACCCCAAATAAACTGTCAACCCTTCATATCTCCGCAAAATCACAAAATAGCTTTTATTTAGGTAGTTCATGAAGGTGAGATATAATTTCAGTTTTTCTTTCCGAATGTCAAGATTACGCCTACCACATTAGAGATAAAAATTTTGAAAAGTATACATATTAAACCAAATTTCATTGTGATGAAGGTGACATTAAAATTATTTTTTCTTCGGCTTATAGATCGGACTTGACAATGTTTTTTTGCCAGATTTTAAACCACTGCGTTAAATTCTCGTGAAAAGAATTGCAAGTTAAATACCCCCCCCCCCAAATGTTAATGTTTTTTTTTTTATGTTTTAAAACATAATGTCAGTAACAGAAGACAGAACTATCGTTCTTATTTAACTTTGATTTTTATTTCATTTTTAACACATTAATTATATATTGTACATTTCATCATAATTATTGCTATATAAAATGAATGGAAATGTAAATAAAAGTATTAGAGCGAACATAGATTCACCAAGGAAACATCATTCAATACCCTTCCTTGCTTTGCCGTGGGTTGAAAGGAAAGGAAGAAAAAAAACTGTTTTTTTATAAAAAAATAATTTTTTTTATTGTAAAGCTAGTACTATTATAAAATGTGATTTTATTACTTATACGACCATAGTTTATCCTGAAAAAATGTTTTGTTTTTTTAATTAAGTCATGTTTCTTTAATATTTTTTAAATTGAAAGATGAATTCTGAAATATTTTCTAACGCCACTTAGACTTCTATTATTATGCTTCAATTATTAGAATTCTTAGGAGAGGGGGCTACCAGAACTTTCCACGAAACAACCGGTAATCTATAAAAATTTTAAATGCAAATATTCCAAGGCCAAAGTGGTGAAATTTTTCTCGATATTCGACTGCATTCTTTAGCATTCGTCTCATTTTATTTACACGTTTTCTAGGAACATAATCAAAATAATAATAAATTAGTCGAAGGAAATAAAGCATCGTTTTCATCCTTTTTTCCCTTAATCCCCGATTTTATTAACAAATGACGCTTTCACACAACAATTTCAATCTTGATAAAATGCTTTTGTAGTGAATTTACTTCCTCATGTATGAAGTTGCTATGACAACGATTGCAAAATTACCTAATTTTTAATAGTTTTCCTCTTTTCTCTCCTTAATGGGAGCATTTCGAAAAATTTAATGCATATACACTTTCTCACAGAAATTCTCTAAAATGATGGTAGCATCAAAATCGACTGATTACTTTTCTAGTTTTGCTATCATCAATATACTCAGGCTGAATTTATATATATAGATTATTAATAATTCAGATGTATAAGGAAACAATGATGTCTACGACCTCTTCAATAAACGGATTATTGAAGACGCAATATTGTTTAATTGGCAATTACGCTAATTAATTTGGGGAAATTAGTGATATCAAACCCTCAGACATAATGGCACTTAGACAGTAAGGAGGGAAAGACGAATAACAATTAACCAGATTTTCAATAATTAATATAATGAATTATTATTGTTAGCACATTAAATAAATTTAAAGAAACAATGCAATATGTATGTATTATTTTTTAAATTAAATATAAATTTAGATATTGACGTTTGGAGCAAGTATCAGTTTGCTCTCTCTCTCTTCCTCTGTTTGCTTCCTCTCTACCAAAGGTAGGCAAACCTTGTGCCCATGCAGGAATTTAAAAAAAATATGTCCTCAGAATGGAAAATGACCATTCGCGTTTTAAGTTTTAGACATCAAGGAACAAATTTGGGCTCGTGTCTGTCTAGTCAAATCCATGTTATGCGTATAACACTACCGTAATAACGGTTTTGATGAAACATTCCTAGAATGTTCTCCTTGAAACACTTTTGATGTTATTATGTAGCACATCCACCAGAAAAAGCAGAAGAGAATGTTATGAAGAAATTAAAGTTCATTCGCGCATAACTCAAAAAGTATACATTCTTTTCATGGATAATATACATAATGATTTAAAAGGCAACTACATTCCCTACAAAATGAAAAAAAAAAAATCATCCAAATTGGACCATTATTAGCAAAGATAGAGGAATTTTTGCATCGTCACAACCGAAGGTAGGGAAGCCTTCTGTTTGATGGCGCATGTATATTTTGAACTATCAATTTTTTTCAGTTGACATCCGCATGATGGTATAGAAGGATCAATCTAATTAGGGATTGATAAATTGTTTGCCACTTTTATAAATTTATTTTATTGAAAACTAGTTTCGAATGTTATGCATTCGTCCTCAGTTCTAAAAACACACGAAAAAAATCAAAAATAATCAATTCAAAATATAGTTTGGATTGCTTATTTTAAATATATTTTGAATTGCTTATTTTTGAATTTTTTGTGTGTTTTTGGAACTGAGGGTGAATGTATAACATTCGAAACTAATTTCAATAAAACAAATTTATAGAAGTGCCAAATAATTTATCAATCCCTAATTATATCAATTTTTTGTTTGAAATTTTCTGAAATATGTCGAGATGAACAATCTGTTTTTCCTTGCATGTTTGTTTTTCCTTATGTAGCCTATAGAAATAGTGAGGAAGCCATAATGACCTAGTTGGTAGACGTTTTTAGTATGCTGATACTAAACCTTAAAATATATTTTTGATAGCTCTTACTAGATGAAACCGATTTTTATAATTTTTTTTTTTATTCTATATTAAATTATTTAAATATGCCAAATTTTGTTAATAAATTATCATAAAAAAGTATGAAAGGAAATTTTTATCGCATCGCCCTTTTCAAACATTTGACTCATTAGAAAATTGACCATGGTCGTGTAAATATTCGATCGATATCAGATTGGTAGTTGTGAAAATAAGATCATAAATTATGAAATACTGAAAATTTGATAGCACTACCAAATTAATGTTTGTTATTAATTTATTACTAAATTACTGATTAATAAATTGTTATTATATTCGTGCATATTTTAATATATCCAAAAATGATACTTCATGTAATAAAGCTGTATTATTCAAATATTTAACACTTTTTCCAAGTAATATATTCCATTTTATAGGTCCCCATAAAACTGAAAAATTAGTAATATAATTGCAAGTTTTGAATTTTTTACAGAATACTGATTAGCTATGTCTACAGACCTATTGGAAACGATTTAAAAAAAAAAAAAAATCAGGTCTCCATCGTCCAAAAATAGAAATGCTATGCTAGAAACTCACCCGGGAACTGTAGGGCAACACTACCAGCCGCTGTATTTTTAAGTCCTTCTCCCAGTTGAGTAGTGAATCTAATAATATACTATAATATGTAATATTAATATATATGTATATATATATATATATATATATATATATATATATATATATATATATAATTGTAATGTAATAATTTCTCATGATTCACTAAAATCCTTCTAAGCGAAGAACAAGAATTAATTAAAATTTAATTTATACTCATAAACTTTATAAAATCTATAAACACAATTATAATTTATTATTAGTAACGCTGATGATGAACATGAAAATTGCGACATAACTTCTAATATTACTTATATAGATTTCATGAAGCGCATAACGACGGGATCGAAAAAGTTATATAAGATAAGCTTACATTTTCCTGTTTAAAAAAAACTACTCTGAATTGAATAAAACAACTAAATAATGATCTTATTTATGTTTGTTTAAAGATAGATGGGCCACCTTATTTTCAGTAACTTCGGGAAATTTCATCTCCCAGAAGGTGACTATGTCTTTGAAGGGGTACAGGATTTGTATATTTGGGTATTCATATTGATGTGAATAACCGTTCCTCTAAGAATATCGAAAGAAGAATCCAGACGAGAAACAGGAGCCACTATGGTCTTGTAAAGCATTTTCAATCCAGGCTATTTACCAGAACTACCCCTCCCCCTTTATAAGTCACTTTTTATAAGACCCTGGTCAGACCCGTCCCCATCTACGGATCGGAATCCTGGGTGATTAACAGAATTGATTAGCAAAGACTGGCCGTATTCGAGAGGAAAATATCTGCGCGACACACCTGTGGTGGATTTTGACAATATCAACTGACTTTGCTGAGCAGGACACCTAAAACGAATGAGGAATGATGATCGTATACCGATTAGGGTCGCTAACCACACAGCTTTGGATAAGAGGAAGATTGGAAGACGAATGGATGGACCAGATAGGCAGAGAGGCGTGACGATTAGGTGCAACGGGCTGGTGGACTATGGAGCTGAACAGAGAGGAATGGGCGAATTTTCTACGAGAGGCCAAGGCCCACATCGGGCTGTAGTTCCAAGGATGTATGTATGTAAGCCTCAAATGTTCGGAATATTGGACCAGGACGCCAGGGTATCATAGCTTCTGTGAATATGTTTAAAATGGGTGCTGTGAGTATTAATTCTACGAAGGATATTATTAGGCTGCAAGGATTTTGATGGCTTAGTGGAGCATCGAAGCTTGAATCGGTAAGTCCAAACAGGCCTGTTTGTAAAAGTTGTGCTTTATTTTATTATCATATAAAAGCTAGGCCCTCCTGATAGAATTTCCTACAGGCCCAGCAATATATTAAGGATACGGTAATATAGGATGTAGGTTTTTGACTTAGGTTAAACATGATTTGATTAGGTTTCCTGAACAAATCTTCCATCTATATAGAAAACATTAAGATATGAAGTTTTATCCTAGAAAGGTAACTGGGTTTGTGAGTCATCCCAGAGAGATGTTAAGGAAACCTTGAGTAAAGCTTTAAAGTCAACATCCTGTATTTTTCTTACTAGCCCCCTTCCTTTGTGAGGTAATTCTATTCAGGGCCGGAGGGGGCAAAAGGAAAACTTGCACGTGCGGCAGATTTTAAGGAGCGGCATTTCGAGCGATATTTTATTAATTTTTAGATAATTTTTTATGTGTTAAATTGTTCATAGAAAAATATCTTTTTATCACGTTTATAAAAGAAGAAAAAACTATAAAGGAACAAAACTTGTTAAGAGAGAGTTATGGAACAATGCTACTGTACAAATGATCCAAAGTTCAGTGATTTTGTGAGAAATGTTTTGGATGAAGAGGAGGTTGTTGATAGGTTCGATAGTTCGTCTGAAACTGAGGATAATATTGCGGTCGATTCAGGCGCAATCAGAACAAGAGGTGCTGCCAGATGAAAGGGAAAATGACGGTGTCGCACCAACTACGATGTCTAAAAACCGTAATAATTATTATTAAATTATTAATATTAATTATATTAATATATAATATATATTAATTATATTAATATTATATATATATATATATATATATATATATATTAATTATATTAATATATAATATATATTAATTATATTAATATATATATAACATATATTATATTAATTTAATATTAATTATTAAATAATTAAATAATTATTATTAATTAATAATAATTAAAGTATTTGTTCATTGGAAGGTCCACAACGGATTAGAACACCTCAAAGGAATATAATAAAAGTACCGTTGCACAGTACAGCGGAATACGAATCTAGCGGGACGAATGTCCAAAAGTTTGAGATTCTGGTGAAATACGTGTTTGTGCCTTTAGGTAGGATGTTAATAAGCGAGAAAATACACGAAAAATCCGAGGATAATATAAATAAAACAGTTTCGCAACTAACTTATACATTTTCATCTCGTTCATTGTTAGGAGATAAGTTAATTCCTTCAGTCTCTTAGAAGTGAACAGTATAAGGATGCTGTAGTTATTTTTTTTTTTTTTTTTTTACTATTTCACAATGGAAAGAAATGAAATAAGTAAATACTAAATTGTTTTTTTCCAATTGTAGGCAATTTTACTCACTCAGTCAATCAACTAAAGTAAGTCAATCAAGAACTTTCACCCAAACAGTTAACTGCTTCACGTTTTAGTCTGTAACTTTTTATGTACACCAATGTGAGACTTAAATTTTGATTCATTGCGTCTAGTAGCATGTTAAATTACCAAATATGTAAAAATTAATCGCCCGTTCTCGTCCGTTTAAAATCAGTTATAGGAATTGCGTTTCAGGTGGAAAACTTGAGCTTTTGAAACGGGAATCAATTGAAGCATTTAAGGCAGAAGATCATCGTTTTAACAATTGTATTGTAGAAAAAAATGTGTTTGATTTAGTTTATAAAACAAACATTTAATCTGGGTACTGTAAATATTTCAGAGAAAAATTAGATTTGTTATTTCAAATATTCATAACTCAGTCAACGTGTTTTTTTTTTTTTGTTTTTTTTAGAAGCCTATTTGTTGACCAAAACATGTGGGACATCATCATGGCTGAAATGGAATTACAGATACTAGAGATATAGGATGTGTGAACAGTAGTAAGACAGTAGTAAATAACTAAAGGATAAGGGATAAATAAAAATTATTATTTATCTTTCTGTTTATTCATCTAATTATATAAATGGGATTAAATATGAGACTAAATGATATACATATGAAGAGAATTAGAAGATAGTTGGTCAAAAAAAACTGACAGAGACCCTTAATATTATATAATGTTTATAATGCATAATGTTTTATAAATTAAATCCTAAAGAAGAGACAAAACCACGAAAAGTTGGTAGGATTAAAATATATTATTTAAATGAATATTATGAAGATACCAGACTGGAAAAAAGAAATTGCTGATCTCGGCCAAAGTGATATGTCATTATTGTTGTTTTGTTTTTTGGTTTTAAAATAGTTTGAAATAGAAAAAATATACAGGCTTCAGACAGAAAATCGTTTATAAACCAATTAATGAAAATGTTCGACAATAAAAAATTAGTCTGGCTGAGAGGAAAATATTTCATTATAAATACCATGGCTTCCAGACTTTCGTCCGGCTTGATTCTCTATCGGCCACACTCTGCGCTGGTTTAAAATAGAGATCAAAACATCTCGAATGAAATTGTCCCTTTTCGTTCGTTGATTTCGCCTGACTTAATTGATAGTATAGTAAAGTATACAAATCAAGGAATTAATATCTGAAAATTTAAATCCACAGATCAATAATTACACAAGAACATATGCACTAGTGTGTTTCTTGTCTATAATATTTCTGTAAAATTCTTTTATTTTTTATAAATATTTATTTTGTACAGAAACTTTCCTTTTACTACTCTTAAGAAAACACACTATCTGATTTGGATATTAAATAATGGTTTTCGTTTGTATCTTACTGATAAAATATGCGGGGTGACAGGTCACCCTTGTTATCTTAATAAGTTGGCTCAACCAAGGTTACTTTTGTAGGATTAAGTGACGTTTATATATATCTGTTATGACCGCGACAGAAAAAAAAATAATACTTTTCTTGGTTATGATAATAACTAAGGAGCAATAGGAGGCCGAGAATAAAACAAGTAAAGAAAATATATTTGTGTGGGTGGTATCCTCGTTAGTGCTGGAAAAGTGGGACCCGGTCTATAACGAGGGTCCTGCTTTGACCGAGATACCCATTACCGCAGTCTCATCACCGTCCAACAAAACATACCGACTCTCGAAGGAGATAAACCCTTTTTTATTATGGAAAAATATAAAACGGTTGTTGAACATTTCTAGTCACTAATTGTATTTGGAAATTTTAATTTACTCGGCCATCCGCCGAAGCTAGTGTGGTTTAGATGTTGCAACCCTTACATCAGATATAAACACAAACGCAGTGCTCGTATATTATTCAAACGAATTAACTTATCATTCATATCACAAAGAAAGATTATCGGATTAAATCCCGTCCCTATTTCTCTCAGTGCGGTTAGCTCCCGGGGGAAATAACACCCCCAAATTAAAGGATGCCTGTAGGTTGAAAAATTAACTGCGGAAGGGAGTAGAATAACAAAGTCTTTTACTCCTAATATTTGCAATATTTAATTTTTTTTCATCTCTGAAGAATGAATTAATGAATTTTTTTGATACTCAAAAAGGATCCGAAAATAAAAAAAGTCATAAGTTTTAATTGAACCCTGAAGTTCAATTCCTCAGTTTTCATTTTATTAATTTATTATCATTATCGTTTTCATCTGTTAAAAATTGAAAAAATATTATTTGTTTATATTACATTTTGTTTTAGAATAAATGTTTATTTTATATTTTTTGTATAATAAGATTTTTACCAAGTTTGGACGCTTATATACAGTGTTTTCTTAGCCCCCGCTCGCATGCCGTGTGTAATGATACAGAGTGGTGGCTAAAGGGTTAGTAATACTGATAGTATGTTGTGGAATTTAGGGCAGTGTCATTTAGACAGTGGACATCGCAGAGAGTATTGAGTTGAGTTAAGCACGCTTGCACGTAATAATGAAAAAAAAATAGAACATCGAGCAATCGATGATTTTTATAAAAACGGAAGATCTCTCATCCAGCTCCATTTCAGTTGTCTCTTCGTATTGATAGGCACTGAAGTGATTAGTTTATTGGTATCTCCGTGTAGTATATGATGGTAGCAGAGAAAATAAATCCGCATACATTGGTTGTGTGATTCGGTAGAGTCATTTGCATAAAAAAGAGTAAATTAAGGCTTAGCGAACCCGAATACCACCAGTCGTCCCCTAGACGGCGCCCTCCACAGACCTCCGTCAAAATCTAAATAAGCAAGATCTGACATATCACACTTGCGTCTCGATCTAACCCTCGTATAGTTTATCCGTTGCTTCAGCGCTAATTACCTTTTCAGTGATTGGTTCATAACTAAGCCCCATAACTTTACATACCCATTTCAATCATCACCATCATCATCATTCGTGGCAACTACAACTACTACAACTACAACTCTTGAAGATACAAGGCCTCCTTTCTTCTAGTTTCTGCCGCTCTCCAGTAGCGGATCCCCATGATAAAACTTGCATCCGTTGCTATTCCGTTCGGAAGGTCAGGATGCTGAAAGGGAACCGTTCCTCATCATCGATCCACTGCTCGTGGGTAAAGACTCGCCTAAATTATTTGCAGACATCTCTAATGGTCCGATTTGAGAGCCTCTCCTAACCAACGCCCGGGCTTCACTTTAGAGTATTACAGGATCTGAGAATCACTGTATCTAGTATCTCATAATACCCGTTATTATTTGCCATTAATGTCTATTAAATAATCAGGGACTGGTGATAATTTGCTTGTAATGTAGATGATTTGCTATAATTTACGATTAATATAATTCGTTTTATACATATTGTCGATAGTTTCTTTATGGATAAAAAAGCGTTCACATGTCCTTATAGATAATAAACCAAGGTCTTTGTAATAGTTCCAAGCCTAATCGTAGTTCTATTTAGTTTTTTTATTTAAATGAAGGTTTTTTTCACTTATTAAAAATATATTTTTCTTAAAATACATACATATACTCACTAAGGTCCGTATGGCGTATGCCCATATCACAAATATCCGCAAAAAATACTTAATTTCAGAAACTACATTGTTTTCAATCTAGAATATTAATATTCAAATCAATAACTGATTTTGGTATTGCAATTCGACCTACTCACACATTTTATTTCACCAAAATCAGTTATTGATCTGAATATGAATATTCTAAATTGAAAACATTGTAGTTTTTGAAAGTATTTTTTGCGGATATTTGTGATATGGGCATACGCTACATGGGTCTTAGTGAATATACGTATGAAAACATATTTTTAACAAGTGAAAAAAACCTTCATTTAAATAAAAAAACTAAATATACCAACGATTAGGGTTGCCACTATTACAAAGACCTTGACTTATTTTTTTTTTAAGGACGTCTGAACGCTTTTTTATCCATATACAAAATATTGACCGTGTGCATAAAACAAATTATATTAATCTTAAATTATAGCAAATTATCTGCATTACAAGCAAATTATCACCAGTCCCTGGTTATTTAGTAGACATTAACGATAAATAATAACGGATATTCTGAGATACTTGCTTCAGTGATTCCCAGATCCTGTAAGTGGATACTCAGAAGTGAAAACCGGGCGGTGGTTAGGAGAGGCTCTCAAAGCCGACCATTAGAGATGTCTGCAAATAATTTAGGCGAGTCTTTACCGAGGAGCGGTGGATCGATGTTAAGGAGTGGTTCCAGGATGGAGTCTGTATTAAGTTGTTGCTTCGTCTTATTAGAGGGAAGACAGAGTCAACTTTGCTCAAGTTGATCTCCCGCCATCTCCTAGCCCCGGGGGTAGCGAACCAGAGTCTGCTTCACTAGAGCCTCGTATATGAAATTTATAAGTTGTTCCATCAGAGTTACATACTTGACAGAACTGTCGGAAACCTGAGAGTTTTCCTTTCGTAAACATTATACAATATTTTTTTAATTATTTCATTTTTTTTTACGATTTATTTAAGATTAATCTTGACGATGAATGATTTTCTTAGTAGCTTCCCCTTGACCGAAAGGCGGCTGGAAAGATTTTAATTCATTCTATAATATATCTTAGAGACTAATTACTGTATCTGAGTGAGCCATGAGGTTTTCTGAAGAGGGTTGTGTGTATAGCGAACCATGTTATTGCCTATGTTGTAACCTATCTAGAGCTCCAGTTGTATATTTCGTAAAATCTCTAGAGTACGAGGATAAGGGCTTGATAAAGTTTTAAATACTTTGTTAGTTCAGGTTCTCCACACTACGACTTAGTGGAGGAATCAGTATGGTCCTTAGGCTAAGTAGCCTTGAAGATTTCTGGTCCCCCATCCAGCTCCTCTTCAGCCTTTTGTGGGTTTTATCTGGTTTGAGTGTTCTGATCATATCTTTTATTAGTATGGTGAGTGTCCTAGAGATTTGTCACGGATTCTTTTACAGTTTTGGAGTATGCATCAAGCCCAAAGTGATTATCCGAAAAAGCGAGAAGCTCTATAAAGTTTGTCGAAACATAAAAAACGCAGCGAAACAGCTTGGGAGTGTAAACAATGTAAAACATATTACATTTACCAAACTGATTAAAGATAGTTATTTTTTTTCAAAATAATTTAATTTAATTTTTAAAAATAGAAATTGGAATTAATGTTATTGATTTATTTTATTTCAAGATAATGAATTGTTTATTTTATTTCATCCTTCCATTATATTAAATTATTCACCTGTATTCTGTTAATTATTGAACTAAGGAATACAAATTTTAAATACTCAATATATGACATGGGTTTGTTTCACAACCAAATGCAGTCTTATCTTAGCTTGTATTTTTCCATAGATATTACATTTTCTATAATAGGTACGACAACTTTCGTGTTCACTGTAAATTCGCTCATAATTAGTCTTGAAACATCTCACAAAGTTAGAACATTTTTTACTTACATGTACATAGATTACATAAATCGTGCGCGATCAACACAACTTAGATCGCATATAACAGCAAAATGGCTGGAAGTTTGACCGATCTTGTCGTTTCTGGCACTCGCGATCGCAACTTAATTCGTAAGTGAGGGGATAGCATATGTGGATTGATATATTCTATTATTAATTATATATATATATATATGGACGCATTTATATATAATTGAATTATTTATCTTTTACCAAAGGATAGTTTAACTAAAAATGTTGTGAAAGCTGTTTGTGCATCTCTATAAACTCTTTGTATATATCACGTTCCTTGTTGCATTTAATGCTTTTAAGAAGTGCCCTGTTTATTACCTTATTGATATACCATTCACTGCCCATCCTCCAATACTCTATCATCACACACCTCCTCTGACCCCAACACTTATTCCAGACAAGTAAGGACTTGTATCTTAAAATTTATAAAGGAGTAGAATAGGTAGTGTCTTAGTCAAGTTGTTAATATGTCAAAAATAATGCAGATGCCGAGATATAGTAAAGAATAGTCGGATCCCACAAAGTAACAGCCATTATTATGCTATATATATAAATAAAAATGTAAATGTTCGTTTGTTCGAAATCTTAAATCTCCGAAACTACCGAACCAATCTTTACCAAATTTGAACTATATCATCTTCATACTTGCTAGATGGTTTGCAGTAATAAAATCTACAGGCATCGATATAGCGGCTGCGCAAAAGCCAAAAAATCCTTATTTCGCCAAAAGTGTAGCGCCAAAACAGCTCTGTAGATTTTAATGAAACTTCTCCTTATATCCCTTTAACTATCCATACATGAACTACATCGCCGAGAAAGAGAAGGAAAAGTTATGACGGAAATAATATTTTATTTGCGCGTAATGGGGTCAAATCTTCGATGGATAGTTTTCAATGGCCCTACGTCTTGCAGAGCCCCCTGAGTATAAAAAATGTATTTTTTTGCCATTGGTGAACGGTGTGAGCTGGTGAACTAATTCTATTTTGAAATTCAATTAATTCGATTTTTTAACACTACATACAATAATTTTTATTAAACTTTCAATTGTGTTAATTTAATCAATATATATATATATATATATATATATATATATATATATATATATAGATAGATAGATAGATAGATAGATAGATAGATAAAAGAACTTTATTCTGGGACTAGGTCCCTTAAGAATAACATGAAGGAACCAATAAAACAGTAACATTATCTGGCCATAAGACTATAGAATATAGAACAATTAATTTTCACAATATCTTCTGTAAAATAAATAAGCAAATAAATAGGTTTTTTTATCGAAAAAATATAATTGATTTGAGCAAAACAAAAAAAAAGAGAAAAAACAAGAAAAAAGTAAAAAACAAAACAAAAAAAAAAAAAACAGAGAAAATGAAAAACACAAAAATAATGAATGGATTAGCAAAGTTTGTACATTATCCAAATCTATTATCCACTTCTGATCCAGACGTAATTCCTAAACTGAAATTTCGCAATTAGAGAGCATCATTTTGGAGAGAAAGAAGGTGTTGAAAAAGGAGGGATTTGAATGAGGATAGAGAAGAAGCAAGTCGGATATTAGAAGGAAAGGAATTCCAAAGGGTAGAGGAGCGGGCGAGGAAGGAGCGTTCGAATGTTTTGGTTCTGTGGGAGGGAGTATGGAGGTCAGAAAGGCGAGATCTTGTTTCCAGTGCGTGGACCGAGGATTTGAATTGTAGGAGGCTGTAGATGTAGGAAGGATGGTGGGTGGTGATGGTTTGGTATAGAAAAGATCCGAGGAAATATTGTCTACGGTTGCAGGGAAAGAGCCACTCCAACTCGCCGTATAGGTGGGACACATGGGCCCGTCTCGAGGTGCCGAAGACAAATCTTAAAAAGCAGTTCATGATCCGTTTCAATCTGTCCTCGAGCACATTCGAGAGGACCCCGTATACCACACATCCGTAGTCAAAGTGGGGAAAGATAATAGAGGACACAAGGAGTTTGCGGGTAGGTTGTGGGAGAAGAAGACGAGAACGATGGAATAATTTAAGGGTACTTATTGACCGTCGGGAAATTTGGGCAATGTGGGGTTTCCAGGAAAGGGTTTGGTCGATAGTAATACCCAAGTTTTTGATTGAGGAGCTGAACGTGACGGGGTGATCATTTAGGATTAAAGGAGGAAAGGTGTCATTGGATCTGAGGAGGGAATTGGAACCTATGACAATGGCCTGAGTTTTCATAGCGTTTAAACTTAATCTGTTCAGGTTTGCCCAGGCACTGATTCTATCTAGGTCTTCCTGGATACTGGCAAACGCTACTAATAGCTCAGAAGGAGGAAAGGATAAATAGATTTGGAAGTCGTCGGCATATAAGTGGTGGGAACAGTGGTGGATTGAATTAGGAAGATCATTTATATAGGTATTGAAAAGCAGTGGGGAAATACTCGAACCTTGGGCTACTCCTGAGGACAAGGTAAGAAAGGAAGATAGGGGTTGATTAGGAATGGTAACTGCTTGAGTCCGATCGGAAAGGAAAGATTTGAACCATTGGATAGAGCTGTTGGAAAAGGATAGTGATTTTAATTTGGTAAAAAGGATAGAATGATCCAGGGAATCAAAAGCTTTAGAAAAGTCAAGGAGTATTAATACAGTTAATTTTTTTCGGTCCATAGCAGTATGTATGTCAGTTGTGATTTTGACTAGAGCGGATTGTGTGGAGAAACTGGGACGGAAGCCGGATTGGAGAGGATCAAGTAGTTTGGACTTTTCAATGAAGTTTGATATTTGTGATTGGACTATTCTTTCTAGAGGTTTGGAAAGGTTAGAGAGGATGGAGATTGGGCGATAGTCTTTAGGAGATATAGGATTGAAGATTTTGTTAATAGGATGGACTAAGGCTTTTTTCCACGAGGTAGGAAATACTGAGTTCTGGAGGGAGAAATTATAAATGAAGAGAAGAACTGGAAGGATTTCGGGGAGACATAATTTTAACAATTTAACAGGTATTCCATCAGGCCCAGTGGAATTGGTATGAGATTTCATTATGGATGAAATAAGATCGCTAGGGGAGATGTAGGAAAAATAAAAATTATCAGAGTTGAATGATGGAACTAAGGAAAAGCGGGAAGGAGGAGTTGGAGGAGTGTTAGAGGAGGCTGATAAAAAGTATGAATTTAATTCATCGGGTGAAACTGGGAAAACTGGTGAGGGAGAGGATTTACAAAGGGAGAGTTTGCGAAGGAGTTGCCATTTTGATTTAGCATTGGGAGCAGAGGAGAGGGCTTCATGATAGTGATTGGATTTCGCTCTCCTAACAGTTGCCTGTGTCAAATTGCGGAGTACCCTAAACGCTTGGTAGTCGTCTGCTAGCCTAGTGCGTCTAAAGCGTCTACGGGCTGCCTCACGCCTTCTTTGCATATCTTTAATTTGTTGACACATCCAAGGAGCAGGCGGCCGACGGAAAGTAGAGGTTTTGAGTGGGGCATGGGTATCAAGGATGTGGATGAGATTAGAGGTGAGGGTATCGGCCATGGAATCAATGGAAGAACAGGAATATATTTCATTCCACTGCAGCGTTTCAAGGTCAGGTAAAATATTTTCATGTGTGAGGGCGTCTAGATTACGGAAAGTTATGGTTTTAGGAAGGATCGTAGGAGTTTCGATATTGTAGGATATTTGGATTAAGTCGTGAGAGGACAGAAATGGGACAGGTAGTTGAGAAAAGGAAAGGAGATTACGTTCTGAATCGATGACATGCAGATCCAACCAGGTGTCGGACCGGCAAGTGTGATGGGTGGGAGAAAATGGGACGATGAAGAGATGGAGGGAGAAAAAGAGATTTTCAAGGTAGAGTCTGTCGTTGGAATCAGATAGGAGATTGGTATTAAAATCACCGGAAATTATTATATTGTTGTAGAGAGGAACATAATTGTAGAGAGTTGATTCAAAGGATGAGTCGAAAGGAACCAGAGGAGGGCGATATACCACAGTGTGTAGGAGAGGATGTGCATTGGAGGAAATTTCAACGACAAGGAATTCAATATGAGGATGATCGGATGGGGATGAGGTATCTAGGATTCGGAATTTCAGGCTGTTATGAACATAAAGACCGACACCTCCACCAGTCCGGCCCATCCGGTCATGGCGGATAAAGGAATAATTAGGTAGGGAAACAGAAGAGGAAGGAATGTAGGGCTTTAGCCATGTTTCGGAGACTGCAATGGTATGGTAAAAATGGTAAAATACTGCAGAAATTCATCATAATGAGCTGGTAAGGATTGGGAGTTAACGTGACAGGAGGTTAGGACACTATATAGTTTGGGAAATTAGACTGTATACAGTATTTAGCGGAAAGATGCGAATAACAACGACGAGCTGTAGAATAAAATCTGAAAAAAAAAGTGAATAATGAACGTAACAATTAAACAAAGAGATATATAATAAAGAAATACATGAGAAGATAAAAAACGTGCTTCTAATGAAGTAAAAAAAAAATAGAAAAAATAAATTCGCCACGAAACATAGAACTTGGGGTCCATTGAGAGTTTCCAAATCCGACCGGTGGGTGGACGGGCGCCAAAACGTCAGCAGAACGTATCGAGGTCTTGAGCTTCGTCTATGTAAATTACGGGGTGGCCGTCGTCCTTCCGGCAGCGCACTCTTCCGGCCGCAAACCAGACATATTTTAATTTTCCCGCCGCTCTCTTCTGTCGAGCGAGCCAGTACAGGCGTCTATTAGCGGGAGTCATTTCTTCCCCGAGATATATCCGGTGGGCATCGTTCTCTTGCCGGCCAATATCCCGGGTGGAGAAGTCTCTCTTTACTTTTCTCCGCTGCACCAGCACGTCCCGTACCGACTGCCTGACGAAACGGGCAATGACAGGCGGCGGTCGGGGGTCATCTTTTTTCGGCCTTCGGCGCTCTACCATGTCGAGATCCTCTATATTAATCTTGACACCGAGGCCGGCTCCCACGCTGGCAACCAGACCCGCAGGAGTCTCCCCCGCGCGGATCGGGATGCCCCGTATCTCCACCGACCTGGATAGTAGGCCCTGTTCGGCCTTATTGAGTCTGACTTCCAGTTCACCGACCCTTGATTTCAGAACTTTATTTTTGGAGGTCAGATCTTCCATCAGCTTCGATTGGCCCTCGAGATGGCTTCTATTTTCGAAAGCCTCTCGTTTAGCTCAAAGCTTAGCTCACCGTATTTTTCAAGCGATGACTTAATGCTTTTGATGTCCTCATTCACGTGAGCGCTAAGCCGGTTTACTGCCGCGAGTATATCAGCCGCAGACGGTTCAGAGGTTTTCTGTTGTGAATTCCTGGACGGACTAGGCGTTTTTTCTCTTACCGGGCCTGAATTTTTCGCATGGTCGCATTTTTTACAGTGCCACGTCTTTTTTTGTAACTTAAGCGCCTCTATTTCTTTATCATTGAGATTACAGCATTTGCCGTGAAAAATTACGCGGCAATTGCTGCAGCTCAGGTTAAATTTGTCCTCTCTCGTTACAGCACTATTACAAATCGAGCACTGCACCATTATGACCGATAAATAATAAACAGTACTCACAATCGTGTGTTTGTCAACAGTGGTGAGCGTCAATGGCCTTAAATCCTCTGTGCCTTTGGGGATTAACTTACTTCCACAGCCCGTAGCACTGCTAAACTCGAACTTTCTTCGCTAATTTCGGCTGAACCGTGAATATTGTAGTGCGTGCCTACTGTAGGTTTGTAATTGATTATGTGGTCCGTGAAGGCGGCAAAAAAAAAAAAATGATAAAATAACTAAAATGAGGTTTTAAAGAAAAAGAATTACAGGTACGAAGTTGACTGGTTGCCGTCTCTGGCCAGACTTGAATATATATATATATATATATATATATATATATATATATATATATATATATATATATATATATATATATATATATATATTCAAAACAAACAATAGCGAAGCATTACCGAGTCAGCTAGCATTATTAATAAAATCACATTCTTAGCACTCAACTGTTGGTGAATAGCTGTCGGGCAGGGAGTAAGGACTTTTTAGGCTGGGCTTCGACGGCTAACATGAATTCACTAGGTTTAGTCACTGAGGTACTCTGTAAAGGGTGTAGTACCGACAACATTACAGACATTTAACAACGGTCGTTATAAAAATCTTTAATAATAATTATTGTATTTTCTCTTTAGTTAAACAATAATGAACTATTTCTTATTATTTCATTACTTCCGCCCTCAGGACCATTTTCCAAAAATACCTTCTAATCACTTGTAGAAAATGTTAGTTAATAACGTACGAGCTTTCGTTAACATATATTAATTGCATATTCAGAACAGCAATTTAGCCTTCCGAAAATGAAGCTATATATCCGAAAACTAAAAGGCGAAATGGATATATTGAAAGCGTTGAATAAAGAAGATATCCAGTTGCAGAGGAACAAGCAACAATCACGGAACTGTGTCGCTGCCTCATGACCTTTATGTATTCATGGCTTTAGCGGGGGGGTGGAGGGGGGGGGGGGCTGTCAAACATCCACAGCTCCGATTGTGCTAAATCCGTTTCCCAGCTGCTATGCTCAATCTTCTCGATTCCTCTCTAAATGTAATCTAATTCCCAATAGCCCCTTTCATTAACTCAATTCTCAGCTGATCCCATTACCCTACCCAAGTTTCTACTTCGTGATTCTGTTAATTCTCAAAAAATAATTAAATGGCAGAAAGGATTTTAAATTTTTTTTTTTATCATCAACTCGTAATTATGATGCTTAGAATTCCATATAAATGAGCTATAATCGAGAAACTTTATGCTCTATCAGTATGCGCTGAGATGCCTTGGAGTGATGTGCTGTTTCTGTTCTTTTTTAGCTGTCGATGTGAATTGTGCTCATTAGCGGATTCGAAATATTTCACACTAGAAATACTAATCACAAAATATTTATTACCAGATATTAATGTTAATTTCAAGATAGGAAAACACACACACTCAAAATAAATAAATAATAATAAAATTTTACTCAAGAAAAACTCTTTATTTTGATAGATTGCAATCGAAGACTAGATTGCATAAATTATTGTGGGAGATTAGCCTACTCTCATTTCCGTTGAAGAAACTAGACGGGGTACTGAATTACGATTATGACCTATTGACCTATTAAAACTATTGTCCTTACGTTTTAATTTACCCTCAATAACTATTCCTATTTAGAATTATATCGGTTTTTTTTATTTTTAGAAAATTTTCAATACTTAACTTAATAATTAATATTTATTTTTATTTTTTTCAATTCAAGTCACGCAGTAAAACATGATAGTATAGGGGCATGTGCACATGAGTAACAAGTGTGCGTTGTGTACACTCATAAATACCTTATACTTTGTCGAAGCAACTAAGGACTAGTGAATTAAATCAAAAATTATTTTTTTCAATTCAGTTATTCAATTATATTCCACATCACACTTTCATAAATCAATGAAGATTGTAAAATGTGAATTTCATACAAGATTTCACTTTTTTTCGATAATTACACCAGTATAATAATCCTCCGGAAACCGAATTATTTTATTTTGTCCTAAAACCACTCCTGCTTACATAATAAGCCTCCAAGTCCGTGCTAAGTAATATTCAATTATATTATCTATCAAATTGGGCTTGGTTGAAACGCAGGCTTGAGTGTAATATTTAATCATAATCATCTAAGAAACATTTTAAAAAATAACTTATCTTCAAAAATAAATATTTAACAGCAGGGCTCAAAACAGTTATTGAACTTTTTTAAAAAGTTTCAGTTTATCTGTTTTACAAGAACTTTTTCGATTAAAGTATTAACTTTAAAAGTTCTAAACAAAAGAACGTACTGAAAACCGTTCCTTTAGAACTTATATCATTAAACGTTTTTGAAAAATGTTCTGTTAATATAAGTTCTTGCCAAAACTTTTTTTATAAAAGTTCTGTTAATAAAATTTCCTACTAGATCATTTTTAATATAAGTTCTCAAATATAAGTTTTCAAATACTTATGGGGCAAAGCTTGAGAGGGATCTTTGGGAGGTGGGGGAAACCTCGGGAGACAGTAGTATTGTTGAAAAAATTAAAAATAAAAAAAAAACAAAACATAGATAATTAATAAAATTCGAAATAAAAGAACAATTACCTATAGAATAAACAATATTCTACATAATGTTTATTTAAAGAAATACAATTTTAAGATAAGAAAGCCTTTAAGACACAATTCCATAAGTGTTTTCCACATTCAATTGAGAACTTTAATAATGAGAACTTTTATAATCTCTCTAAAAAACTCTAACGAGAATTATTTCAATATAGAACTTGTATATAAAAGTTCTTACGATAAAGTTCTTAAAGAACTTTTATTATAAAAGTTCTAAAGATAAAGTTCTCGAAGAACTTTTACTATATACGTTCTGGCCAAAAAGTTCTTGTAGGAACTTATAATAAAATTTTTAACATAAAAGTTCTTTCATGAACTGTTTCAAAAAATTTCCTAAGAAAAAGTTTAATTTAGAACAAGAACTTTCTCGACATAAAAGTCCACAGTTATTTCGGAGCCCTGCTGTAAAGTCGAACATTGTAAAATTTTGTGCGCACTTGTCCCACATTACCCTACATAAAAATATAGAAGTTATACAAGAAAACTGGTAAGTTAGCATCGAATAAAACGGAAATAGATAAAAATAGAAGAATAAATGTATAAAAGAAAGAGGGTTAGAGCAGATGAGGGATAACGAATACGATAGAAGAGGAAATAAAAAGGGAAAAACCTTACTTGATTTTTACTTCTTACTTAAAATCTTCCTTGATTACTTCACTTGTCAATGGAGTTAACACTTTTCAAAATGAGCGATTCATTTATATTTCATGCACAAATATTGATTTTCTGAAGTAAATTGTTTAAAAAAAAATCAATTCGGGAGGGACTGAAGCCCACAAGCACCCTTCCACCCATTGCTACGTGCCTGAACGAAATGAACAATTCCACAAAAACAAGAGAGACTCAGTTATTTTATACTGACATACAAACATTCATATATTTGTTTTTTGTTTTTTTACGTTTCAACTTAATTTTTTAAATCATTAAAGGTTTTCGTTGGTATCGTCATATTATTTAATAATTGGGCGCTGGTGGATGCTGGTGATGAATTAGGTCTACAAATGAATACGAATAAAACGGAATATATGGTTAGTAACAAACCTTGGTTGGTTGTTGGTTGCCGCTGAAGTTTGAGAGAAGAATAAAGTCTTAAAGCTTTGGAAATGTAATGCTGGGATTATTTGGCCTTTAGAGAGACGAATTAAGACAAACATAACGTGGAACTGGGTGACATCCTTCATTTATATTGCAAATAATTTTAATATAGTACGCATAATACATGTTAGAAATACTCTTTTTACTTTTTTGGGTTCTGGCCTTAGATTTCAATTATGTTTTTTAAATTTTCTGACTTAAAATACGGCCCATAATTTAAGTTCATCCTGGGGATGTATTAAGGTATGTTTTCTTTGTAATATGTGGATTTGTATTTTATTCCAAATACATTCGTTACCCACACGTTTTTTTTTTGTTTTTTTTTTATAAATGCGCAATTAATATATATACGTATACACCTCCATTATAATAAAAAAATGGAAAACGTAATAAAAAAAAAATAGTTTCATATGGTTAGCTCATTTTTCTGACTTAGGGTAAATCCAAAGAACATTTCTGTTATGAGCTGGTTAAATGCGTGGGATGAACTAGCTTTCCTAGTGATCCATACGAGCTAAGAATAGCTTTAGTAGGAACATTGGGGGAGATCACAAAATTTGTAACGAGCCTTACTAGAAGGATTGAGTTGAGTTTTTTTCTAATTAATTGTTCCAGAGGTTTATTGTTTCTTCAATAAAAAAAATATGAATAATTGTTTTTACAAAATATTTGCGTTTTTAATAAACTTATTAACCATCAGTTTGTCTTCATATAAACGATAATATCAATACTAATTAAACAAAATAAATAAGCGGGAGATTATGATATTGAGAATACGACAGGATAATTTCGATTACTAAATTAAAGCAGCAATATTCTCACCCTGTGAGGTACTCTTTATAATACAACCTCTTTACAAACCCAATTATCACTGTTAAAAAACCAAAAAAAAAAAAAAAAAAAACCAATAGTGCGTTTAATTTTAATTTACAAGGTTATTCCCAAAATATTAGTATACATAAATTATTTGTAACTTATAAATTAAAACGGACAGCCAGCGCCTCCGTGCACTTAAAGAGATTGTCCGTTGTAGTATCTTTTCCACAAAATGTAATCACCATCCAACCCGAGTTTGCCTCTAAAAGCAAGCCCTACCCTTCGTAAGTTGGTTAATACACTTACGACACCACGCGCTGATGGCATCGTTTAGTAATAAAATCCAAGGGCACAAGAGACAAGAAATTAAACCTGCTATGGGCCCAAAATTCCTTATTTAGGCATGTTTATGTGATAAAATTTCATTGCGCTGATACTGAAATAATAAGTATCTCAAATTTTCTATTGCGATATAATATCAATAATAATTAATAGTTGTATAATAATTTGAGTTATAAATTTATATTGAAATTCTATAATAAAATAATAAGTAAATAAATAAATTTTTTTCGAGCGAGGTCATACAAATATATTTATTATTTTATTATAGAATTTCAATATAAATTTGTAATTGAAATTATTATCCAACTATGAATTATTATTGATATTATATCGCAATAGAAAATATAGTGGAATAAATATAATGCACGGTGTTAATATTTTCATCTTTCATGGTCAAGCATTAATACCTTTTGAAAATTTAATATGGTTGGAATTGGAGTGAACTGTATGAATAAAAGACTATTTAAGATAAAGGATCCTATGAATTACTATACCTCTGAATTACATGCGGAATGGGGAAGCCAAAATTTGAACAATTATGATTAACAGGGTAAATTAAATTTTGATAGCAGGGTCTATTGATGATGATGAACTGTCGGAAGATTATGTTGAAGGTAGGTGGGTGAATAGTAGCAGATCATGCAAAAAGGAAGGTGACTTACTCCGTTTTGAGTTAACTTACACTCTCATTATTGCCTGCAGGCCTCTCCTCATCCGTGTCTCTCTCAGTTCTCTTCTCCCCTATGCCAGGGGAACAGCTTCTTGATCTACTCGATAATTGTAGAGTTTTTAGTAGGTCTCAAGAAAAAAAAAAAAAAAATGTTGGCTGTCTGGGCTTTATCAGATTTGAATGTCCAGACTTGAATAATCCCCCCTATGCCTTTTACTTCCTGCAGAGGACGCTACTATGGCCTAGCTGTCTCGAACCGTGAGATGGTCCTTTCATATTTTGGAAGACGTGACAATAATTATTGAATATAATTTTCATTGAGTATGTTTGTTTTATAATTAGGCGGTAGAACGAATCTTTAAATAAACTAATTATTACTAGATTTCTATATACATATATATAAACACACATACATGTACATATATTCCTATGTTATAAATTATGCATACATATAACATACATGAACTAATACTTAATTAATGAATATAAATGCCAACAGGTTTGATGAAGTAGTAAACAAGGTAAACCCTCTTAACCATAATAAAAATGAAAATAGATCTTATTATACTTAAGGTTTAAAACAAAGCATATTATACTTAAATTAAATTGAATAAGCTCGTAGCACTAGGCAAATTGGTAATTTACCGCTCGTTCGGTTCGTCTGCCGGTTGAAATCGATTCTTCTGTCGGCTGCAATCGCTTCATCTGCCGGTTCCTCGCCCGACCGGGTGATATTTCGGCTGAAAACGGTTCCAGTGGACGCTCAGGCTTAAGATTGAATTAGGCAGTAGTCCGGATTGAAGTCGTGAGGGTTCGATTTCCACTTTACATTCATTACGTAGTTGTCTTGTGACATACCCATTCTGCATAGAAAAAGGTAGCAACCTCTAGCTTTATTACTTCAAAACCACCACCTCCATTAAATTCTTTTACCGGAGCAATGTGCTCCCTGTAAGCTCTTTGGCGTTGAGAACCGTTTCTAAGGAAAAATCTGGATTCATCTGTAAACATTATAACTGACCAATCGTCCTCTCCGAAATCCCCTCGTTGCGAAAGTACGATATTTGTTGACGCAGGCGTAATGTCACTGCTGGGCGCCTGACGATTTGCGATCACTCGATCGGGTATTGGACCCTCAATAGCAAGTTGAAGTTGTTGACCAAGTCACCGAACTGTCAAGGATTGATTTCCTTTTGCCCATATGTGGCTTCCTCACTAATAAAGGTAGGGAAACTTGTATTCTTGCTGAACGTGAAAAAATGTTTGGCGTCAGAATCCAAATAGAGTACTCATTTTAGGAAAAGATTTAATTCTATATTTTAATTTTTTAGGAAGTTCTTATGAATATATTAATTGAAGGTCAAAATATAACTTTCAATGCAATCTTCTCCTTTATTTTATTATGATGACGTTTCGGGGAAATATTTCCTCATCTTCAGAACACTTTTTTTATTCTAACTTATGCAGATGTAACAACTTGTTAATTTTTTATATGCAATCTTGAAAATGTTGACCTGTACGTATGTTGCCTGTTTCCATATTATATGTTATTTTCTTCTATCTTTTAATTCCTTAGGAAGTTCTTATGAATATATTAATTGAAGGGTAATATATAACTTCCAATACAATCTTCTCATTAATTTAAATGTGAATTACGAAAATATAGGACATTCTAAGTATAATAAATCTTGAATGCCGTTCCAAAGCCGCTATCTTCCAAAATGGCGACATTTTATTCTTGTAAAAATCTAAAATTTCCTCTCATTTTTCATTATCTGCCCAATACTAGAATATAGAATAGAATACTAACCACGCGAAAAACATCACGAATACCTTTTTTAAAGAAAATTGAATTTTCTAAAATTTGAGCCCTAATAGAGATCTTTATGTCTACTAGTTCCTGAGATATAGGGTTTTAAAAAAACATATTTTTTTTCACCAACAAAATCACCATTCTGTGAATTTGTTTTGGCAAATATCGTGGAAACTGTTCTTCCTACGAAGATAATCATTATATATACTTCATAATGTATTTAACTAGCTCTTATTTGGGCCCCAATAGATATCTGTACGTTTAATATTTATCGTGCTAACGTTTATAAAAAAATATATTATTTTTTCCAAAAAAGAGAAATCGCCATTTTGTGAATTTATTTTGATAAATATAATGGAACCTGTTCTTCCTATGAAGATAATCATTATAAACTACCTTATGGTGCATTGAAATGCTATATCTCGAGAACTAATAAACATAAAGAGCTCTATTAGGGCTCAAATTATATCTAATGTAATGGTCTTTAAAATCGATATTCATAATGATTATCGCGTGGTTGCTAGTCTTCAAGATATTGAGCGCGGAGTGAAAAATAAGCCAAATCTTAATGTTTTTTCTTGAATAAATGTCGCAATTTTTTAAAGTATCGGCTTTGGAACGGGATAAAAGGCTTATTTTACTTAGAATGTCCTATACTTTCGCAATACACATTCGAACCTTCTACTAAAATAAGAACCATATTTTGACGCTCCCTCCTCCCTAAAATGTTTTGATCACGTAAAAGTTAACCGGTATAGTATGTTTGTGTTGTAACTATGTGACTAACATATTTAAAACAAGAATAATTAGGTCTATTCAGATAAAATAACATGTTACTTGGTTGAAAAACTTCGAGAAATCCTTCTGACGTCCTTAAAAGCTAATAACAATACACAACAGAAGTTGAAGATACTTCAGGTCCTCAAGCGTTGCATTTGACACCTCTAATAGGCTCGTCCCATGATACCACCCTTAGCGGAAGTAGCATAGGCCTATTTCGGACCAACTTTACCTCCCCCCTCCCCGCTCCCCATCATCCCCAAATTGCCGCGCCAGTTAAGGCTCTTGGCCTGAATGGTGTGAGGGTTGCGTCCATTTCCCTCTCCTCTTCCTTGAGTGCATTGCCTGTTCTATATATATACCCCCTCACACAGGAACCAAACAGCACATTCGACCGGTTCTGTTGTAACTTGTAGTCTCTGGGCAGGGATTAAGAATACAGCTGAGAATAAATGTAATGTAATAGCGTTGATATTATATTTCAATATATAATATTTTAATACTTAACAGACAACTGTTATAAAATGAAAAATATTGACAAAAATAAATAATAATAAAATAAAACGAAATGCGTTTTACTTCTTGAAAATCGTTTTTCATCAACCTGTTAAAAGTTCTAACCAAAGTGTTTTTAAATAAACAAAAAGGCACAAAGAACTCGTAGCTTCTGTACCAATGATACTACAATTTTAGCCTACATTTCTTCCTCCACTAAACCAAATAAAACCCAAATGTTCTATGTCAGACAACATAATCCTCCCTTCTATGTTTCGGTTGACCCCAAGGTTTTTTACGCTCCGGTTTAGCACTCTTTCAGTGTAAACAAAGTATTTATCAAAAATGCACGGCACATAAAATCAAAATTATCGTTAGATCTGATTATTCCAAAACAAAAATTGACAAATCATACAACAAGGGTGCACTATTATTATTTTTACTTTTTTTTAAAAATTTAGATTAGAAGCGGTAATGTAGGCTTTATTAACTGTAAGATATATTAATGACAAAAATAACCGTTTATTAATGAACGATATTAAACATAATTGATGTCCATCAATTCGCTATTGAAACATCAAGTCGAACATAACACATAACACACTACGCCCTCCATCGTAACCCGGCACATCCTCGAAAGCTTGTTGGGTATCCCGTTCTTCTAGGGCAATGTAGAGTTCTTTTCGGTCGATACTATCATAGGCATTTTTAAAGTCTTTGAATAAATGATGCGTACGGAAGTTGAATTCCCTGCTCTTCTTCAGCACTTGTCGTAGAGTGAAGACCTGATCTGTAGTTGATTTTGACTTACGAAAGCCGCACTGGTATGGCCCCACAATTTTTTCAGCCGATGGAAGAAGACGGTCAAAGAGCACAAGAGAAAGAACCTTATATGCCACTGGTTGCAGTGATATCCCGCGATTGTTACTACACTCAAGCTTGTCTCCCTTTTTATGAATAGGGCAAATTATTGTTTCGTACCAGCTCTGGGGCATCGTTTCCTTCGCCCAAATAGTCATTAGAAGGTCCTGAAACGTCTTGATCAGTTCCATTCGACCATTTTTGAAGAGCTGCGCTGCAAGGCAGTCATAGCCTGGTGCCTTTTTATTTTTAAGCCTGGTTATGGCTGTCATAATTTCTTCCTCGTCGGGAGGATGTAGATCTTCAATTTGAGCAAGACGAGGCGGGGATTCTTCAGGTAGAGTTTCTTCGCTAAACATGTCTTGGAAATATTGACCCATCTTACCAGGATTCTACTTTCGTCATTCAATAGAGATCCATCCTTTGCCCCGCATGCATTTAATCTTGGTTTGAAAGGCTTTCTTCCAATGTTAATCTTCTGGTAGAATTTCCTAGTTTCGTTCCAGGTCTTCAAGATCTGGGCTTCTTTCAGCTGTTGGTTCCTCCACTGCCTTTTCTTCCTCTGAAGTAATCGCTTTTCTATACGTCTTCTGCGTCTGTACTCCTCTATGCTTGCTCGTGTGCGTCGCTGAAGCATTAGTTTTTAGGTCTCGTTGTTGGCTATATTGGCATCAGCAAATTCTTTGTCATTCCAGGGGTTAGACGGCTCTCTTTCCTGCATGCCAAGAACCTCTTCCGCGCTTCTAAAATAGCGTCCTCGATCCCCTTCCTGTGATTGTCAATGCTGCATTCCGGAGAAACCTTCAACAACATAAGACATTCATCCACACATCCCTCGTATCTCCTCCGTATTTCCTCATCTTTATATTGCTACTACAGCGCACCAAACTTTGGAATTTCCAATGAAATGGGGTATTTTTTTTATTTTATTTTTTACGGATTCTGATAGGAAATGAAGTTTTAAGACGAATGCATATTGGACTTTTTTTTATCCGATGCACCCCGAGGGCAAAAACACGGTTTTTATACAAAGATCCAAATTTCTTTTAAGGAACAATTTTTTAGTAAACTATTGATGTAAATATTGTAGAGAACTAAAACCACTTTGAAAGAGTCTATTTTCACTCCATAACGCTAAGTATTAGAAAGGCAATAATAAATAAAAGCACAGCAGAAAGTGTCAAAAGTCAAAAAAAGAGTTTTTTGAAAAAGCTCCCGGTTACTTGTTTATTAATGCATTTTGAATGCTTAGAATTAGTTTATAAAATTATTCTTTTACAAAATCGCTTATAAATCAGTTTGTTTCGTTTGTCCTGTAAAATAATATGTTTGGCATATAGGAGGTTTTATGGTGAGGGTTACTACCGAGGCTTGTCCTAATTCTCGAACTAACTGTTACAACCCCAAAGCCAGTATCCTGTATAAAACCTATTTTTTGTAAATATTTCTGAACCCTATCCAATTTTCTTAAAAACTTATTTAGAGTCGGGTGAAATAAAATTGGGAACGGAGGGCGGGGAACCTAAACTGGAACAGATGAAAATCCATTTATAATATTAGCTTTCGATTGGAGCTACATTTTTTGGTTTCCCTCTAATAGTCAGCTTGGTTAGATTTTCTTATATTTTTTATTTCTTTATAAGCATTTAAAAGTTATTTGTAAGAGCAGTGCAAATTTATAAACTGATTAGAGTTATTTTTATTTTATGGTATTAATGGATAAATATATGACTGTCACTTTTTGCCCTTTAATGTGATGGGTTACGTAAGATTTGAGGCGTAGATTTCCAAAACAAGCTAACTCCAATTTTTATTTTTTTTTATTTAACAATTTTCGTCTTTAGCAGTTTTTATTTCTTCTAAAAGCAGTTTGGAAGAAAACCTATCACCTCATGATAATGTAGTAAAAAAAAAAAACGGTTAACGAAAAAAATAAATAACAAAAATTGGAAAATTGATTTGGCTGATTTTGGAATTCTATGCCAAATTTTACAATGTACACCGTTAAAAAGATAAACGAAATATAATATTGCACTCTATATTAGATAAAATGGAATATTATTATAAAAATAAATTAATAAACATCATGCTTTTAATTCTTATGTTTTTGTTTTAGTTCACCATTAATTTTTAAACAAGCTTAAAACAACTATTTGACGAGTTGGTTAATTATTTTTGGATAGTTATTATGGATAACTGATTATCATAATTATTAAGTACCTCAAATAAATTTAATAAAATTATGTTATGATACAAAATCCTCTTAAATGAACTGAAATGACACAATAGTCGTTATTAAAATTATTATTTTATTTGTATCAGAATCGAATATTTCAAAATTTATTGAATCAAATTTAAAATAAATATCGAATTTATTACAAAATTTAGTTTAATATCCGTACCATATAACATCACACACCATTCACCATGTATATTTTTATATGTATGTACATATTGCTTCCATACTATTTTTTTTTTTTTTATTATAAAAGAGATACAGATCTGAGATTTTCTGAAATTATTCTAAAAAATACGACTCCTATATCATTGGCTGAAGTGTTGGCAGGCATATTTAAACAGTTTCTTATATATATAGTTAAAAATAAAATACGTTATACATAGACTGGAAGAGTGAGATAAGGCGTTTGTGATATGCTTTTTACGAAAATAGGAAAAAAAAATATATATACTACACAGGAGAAAATGTGCTTTGTCCCGTGACAGTTTCAGAGCACGCCATCTCTTGACAATAGTAGATAGAAAGGAGTCTTGCGGTGATAAAACAAGCTTATAGAGGTGAAAGAGTAGCGTAATACTCGCTCGTTGATTTAAATGAAAAAGTTGGTGGTTGGAGGGGTAGATAGTGGTGCTTTCGTCTCCCTTATCAGCATGCATTCACCGCTCAGGACCGACCATTGGAAAAAAAAACTTTTAAACTCCCTCTTTTAATACCCTATTAGCGGTTCTACAGAACGTAAATAGCTAAATAAATAAAAGTAATTTATTTTAAAAACTACTTTTTTTAGTACTGATCTTGTATCTACCCAACTTCATTCATCCTAAAAAAAAAAATAGACCTGAAAAAACCTTTAAAGCTTTATTAAATAAAAAACGATATAAATAATTTATTTGATTTTCCATTAACTTTATTTCATATTAACCCTTCGTGGGTAAGGTGAATTTCGGAGGATTGGATGGTAAGGTGCGCTCAGATCCGTCCTACCATTTTTGATTGATTTTAAAACGCTTTTGGTGGTTGAATTTAAATAGTAATTTATCTTCTATTTTTAAGTAAATAACAGAAAAAAATAAATAAATAAATGGTCAATTCATCTGAGTGTTGAGAAATTAGTTTATTGCTATAAAAAACATGTACCATAAGAGATCATTATTATTTTACCATAAATGGTAATATTATTATATTATGTATATTATTATTCATTTTATTTATTTCTGTTACCACTATTTACTTAATGCATCCTTATTCATATTGCTAAGAACTAAAATTTGTAATAAGGAAAAAATTAAAAATAAATATATAGTATAACAAGTATAATAATTTAAAAATTACTCAAATATCAATAAAATGATATCAATTCATCTGTTTTTATTTATAAAATTCAAATTCAAATTATAAAATTCATTCCATAGTACTCCTGAACATTGAAGGACCAATTATAGAGAAAAGACATGACTTCGGAATCCAACCCTGGATCTTTAAATACTACACTCATGTACAATAATGTTATTAATGATTTTATCTCTACCGCATCTGTAGGCTATAAGAATATTGCGAAAAATTATATTTGATTTTTGACTTAATTTCTTCATAGGTGTGATTTATTATTTTCTCAGTTTCTTCGTCGCTTATAAATAAAAAAAAATTAAGTCACCAAGCTTCTCCTTAAGGTCCAAGTAAATGAAGACATAATGTTTTTGTGAGGTGTCCTGGAAAACTATGAAAATGACGATTTATTTTCCCAAATTACCTCTTTATCCCTGTCCAACTAAATCGCTTACCACTGCATCAAAAATATCTACAAGGTCGTCATCATTCATATAAGAACAATCCACTTTTTCAGAATCTGATTCGTCAGAAAGGAAAACTTTCATCTTGATGACGTCGCATTTCTTCTTAAACTTCCTTCCGAATTGGTCAAAATGTTCTCCTGTCCTCTTTTATTTTTCAAAAAAGAATAAAAATGAATAAGAATACCCGCAATGATTCAAAATAAAATATTCTTACTTAAAGTGTAAGGTGGGGCCGATTGTTGTAGGGAAACGTCATATATAATACGCTGTAGCGACTAATTAAGTGCAGTGATCTTCAGAGTAACTGCATAGTCACTAGATGAAAAAAAATGACAACATTGGAGGATTGAGGTAAAACGAGATAAATGCATATGGAGATTTATTCCGAATCTATTTTATTGAGGGAGCTGCCTTCTATGGGAATTTGAAGTAAATAGTAAAATCCCCGTATATGACAGCTCTCCCAATTAAATAAATTTCCATGTATGCATTTGCCCCAGGTTACCTTATATATAATTTACCATGTCCAATATTAACAGTTACTATGTGATTTATTTTATATGATAGATATTGTCAGTTTTAATCTACATTTAATCAATCATGTGTCATATTTTCAACCAAACAGCCCACTATTATATGCCTAAAATATTTTATAATTGAGTAAGTTTCCATCAAAAGTCAATATTTGGAAAATTATTACAAAAAATTATGATTAAGGGGGCATCTCATGGAGATAAGGCAAATTTGTATTGAATATGTTGATTTGTAACAACTATTTGACAGGAGAAAATTTAAGATTTGAAATCAACTGAATATATTAATTCGTCAAAAAAATCTTTGTTTTTGAGAATTGGATTAATTAACTTTTGATGGAAAGCTCCTCAATTAAATTTAGGAATAAATGAGGAAATTTCGTTGCTAGTTTATTGATGGGGTCGGCACTAAAGAGTATAATGTTTATTAGAGCTAAGTTGGAATTTTTTTCTTCTTATATATATGTTTTTTTCTTTCAAGTCTGTAAACAGTTTCCGGTCTGTAACGAGTTCTAAAATGCCTTCAAGACTTCTAAAGTTATTATTAACAATTTAATCTGTTTAGCTCGCAAATACCTGTGCTTTGTGGGTGGCAGTCGAATTAATTTTAAAATGTTTAATGACGTTTCAATCACTTGAGCTGAATCTCGTGAAGATTATTCTGAAGAACGTTATTAAAACATTAATGGATATTCATTTTTAAAATAAACTCTTTGGTTTCTATTTAATTCTTACAATTGACAAGTATTTTTTTTTTAAATTTAATCCCACACAACTAGTTTTAAATGGTCAGGTTTTTAGAAAATAGTCAAATATTCAAAAGAAGTAGTCTGTAGCTGATTTGTCCTGCTGAATATGAACTTAAAAAATAATAGCTATGATGAATTCAGCAGAACTAATTGTTAATTTAGAACTGAATTTCTGATTAAAAAATTGTCAGCGCATTCATTTGTATTATTTAGTCACTAGCCCGAAAACAGACATTTGATGCGATACAAGCGGGTACGTATATAACTTTTTTCTTCGAAATAAAAGTTAAGAATTATTATTTTACTTTCGCTTACCTACATATGAAATGTAGGTTAAGGGAAAGTATTAAGTAAAAGCGAACGTGAAAAATTTCGAATCTGAGTTTTCAACGAAAATACACGTTTTAAGGCCCCCTAAGTCCAAATAACCAAGTTTCACAAAAGGGTTTGTGTGCGTGACTCTGTGTATGTGAACTGTCTCAAAAACGAAAAGTTATACGAAACTGAAATTTCGTATTTAATGGAGGTTTAAGGCCTGAATTGTTACAGAAACTGTTTTTTCTAAAATCGATTTACCGGAAGTGCCACTTTATATTATTGATTTTACATTGTTTTACAATTTTCTCGAAAACGGCTCTAACGATTTTGATCGTTATATACGTGAAAAAGTAAGTGGTACTTAATATCTGCTTGGTCTTATCCTCATTGAAATAGTCTGGAAAATCTTAAATGTCGAATTTTCTAAACTATCTTTAATTTTGTTTATTTGAAATAATAATAATTGTTTATTTGATATATATAATAATAATAATTTCACTAGCCTTGCTTGAGCAGAAAATAATTTCTACTCAAAGTAGCGTGGTAAGTGAGAGCTGTGTGATCCGCGCACCGCACCATATCTCTTTGTACAAAATGAAAGTTTGAAAATTTTTTCTATTGATTTAAAATTCTGCGAAAATCCTCTTAAAACAAATTTAAAAAAAATGTTAATTTGTAAAAACTTTATTTCTATCAATTATTTACAAAACCAAACCAAATTTGATAGTTGTTCTTTTTGTTTTTTTCATTGCTATAAAGTCAGTCTGAGCTTCCTGCTATTGGTTTTAACAATTTTTGAAAGATTTATTGCAACTGCCCTAAGGAATTTGAAGTTGATAAAATGGTTGTTTTGATCTGGATTTGTAAATAATTTGGTAGAAATAAAGTGTTTTTGAATTTAAAGGAAAAAAATATTTCATTCATTTTCCATGATACATAAAGAATTTTTGATTTTTTTTTTTTTTTTACAAGACTCCTGGAAGAACAAAAAATAAATTGATTTCTTAATAATTTTTTAACAGCACAAAGTATAGCCTAATTTAAAATATTGATGTTTCTTCAAATCGAAGATGGTCTGACAAACACCTACCTACCCTCCAAATAAATGATTTAGTTAATGAAAGTTTTCCTTTCATTGAAAACTTCACTAAGTGACCACAATAATATTTTTTGTATAAAGGTTGGATAAAAAAAAAAAAAAAAAAAATAATTAATTTAAAGAATGTACACTAAATATTAGTACTTAAAAAATATAGAATGTACAATTAAAAAATATTTTTATATCTAAACGACAATCTTAATTAATAAAAAAAAAGATAAATTAAAAATAATGGCGAAAAAACAATTTTAAAAACATGCTATAGAAGCTGTTACTAACACACAAAAGGTGGTACCTTAAAATGAATTTTGTTATATATATATATATATATATATATATATATATATATATATATATATATATATATATATATATATATATATATATATAGGTTTTCTTCGGTAAGGACTTAAAGAAAAAACACCGTTGGTTATGAAACATGCCTAATAACTTTAACCCATTTTCACGATATATCCAATAATCTTCTAAATAGTATATTTTATTGATAAAGTATTTAACTACCATGAACATTAACAGTATAAATGTGTTTCTACCAAGATAAATATTTTATTTTGTGAACTTTGTTAATTTTTTTCATGTAAATGTATTCTATTGTTGAATAAATATTCAATCCTCTAATCCCTAACGTGACTATAAATAAAATTTTTAAGGACCTTAGAATAAAGGATTTTGCATTGAATGACAAAAAAGAAGGAGAAAAAATAATGAAGCGTCGCTAAGAATAAGAAGCCAATGTCTATATCCGGAGCAGAGCGACGTCAGTTGATTCTCGGTCTATATTTAAATAATTTTTGGGAAAATAAAACAGTCAGCGTTCCTAGTTTAAAACCACAGGGTGGGGGATATTTCAGTATACTCTATTTCATACAAATATTAATATTGTAAATAATTTTCAATATTTTTTACAATAATCGATTTTTATTATAAAAACAAACACTTTAATCCCAAGAAATTTTATTAATAAAATTTTTAATAATTTCATTCAATTAAACTACAAAATAATGTGACGTTTCGGACATCTAATTTAGCCATTTTCAAAAATGTATTATGTGCTTTCAGCAAAGTCTTCAAAAAGTGCATAAGGAAAATACTTTTTAATTTAAACAAAATTATTAATTAATATAAAAACATGAAAAATTAAGAATAATGTAAAAAATAAATAAAATAAAGCAGGTAACAGACTCTGTTGCTAACTCATAGAGAAGGAAATAAAGTACTCTGAGTAACGAGTACCGAGTATTTTACTCGAGTACCCTCACTAGCCGGGATTAGATACGACTGGGTATGGAAGGGGTAATGAAGACTGTCGTATCTAATCCCGGCTAGTGAGAATATTCGAGTAAAATACTCGGTACTCGTTACTCAAGAGTACTTTTTGCTCATCTCTATTAATACACAATACTGGAGCCTTAAAATAAAATAGCACACGTGGAGAAAATCCAAATTATCTTTTTGTCAATACGACAATTTGGTGGTATCTGTTAACATGTTAAACGTTTCCAATATGATCAAATTGTCAATTTGATGAAGCACATACTAAAACATACTTATTCATAAATAAGGGATAGGATTAAGTTTTTTAAAGTTCTTAGATTATTTTTGTTTTTTTTTTAACTCATAATTAAATAAAAGCAATTAAGAGGACAAAAAAACGTTAACTTCTTTAATCAAGTTAGAAAAATTCAACAGATATCCGTTGTCGACCAGATTTATTATAAATGAGAGTTAAAGTCGTGGAATTTTAGAGATTGGCGATGTGCTAATGAACCAGGGCCGGAACTAGAGGGGCACTTACCCCGGGCTGCGGAATTAGAGGACGGCAAATTTCTAGCGAAACTTTATTTTTAAGTTACGTAAAAAATATTTGTTTCTGCTTTTTGATTGTTTTAGTTTGCTTCCTAAATGTAGTCAATAAATTGAGACGTCATAAGATGATGATATTTAATTCGAAATAAAAAAAAAAAAATTTACCTAAAATACTCTTGACACATATGGAGGGGATGGGGAGGGGAGGGGATGAAATTAAGCTTGCACCTCTTCCTCCCGGCAGAATTCCTAGTCCCGGCTCTGCCATTAACTGATTCAAAGAGCTTAACTCTTTTTACTGTATGAATGATTTGTGATTCGGAGAAAAATATTGGTATTTCTTTTGAGTGTACCACGGCCAAGAACTCCCGTACAAATTTAGTTGAGGTTAGTGATGGTTTAGGCGAATCATTCTGATCTTAGCAATGAAAAGAGCGGTTATACCCATCACTATGTATTCGTTCATTTGACATAAAATGATAATATAATAACAAAACAAGGAGGATTAGGAACCTTACGGAAGATTTTGCATCAGAGGGGACCATATATATATATATATATATATATTTATATGTTAGAGGAAATGAGTTATTGAATGAATCTATCTAGATAAAGATGGAATAGCTTGAAGATATACAAAGATGGAACATGCTAATAAAAGTGACAAAAAATCTAACAAGTCTTCTGAAACTAACAGACAAAAAAAAACTGATGACGGTATCACTTAAGTGAAGAAGTCCTTATATGAAACATAAATGATAGGAAGATATGTGTCTCTTTTGAACAACCAATACAACGCAATATACCTTACAAGAGCATATGATTTTATAAGATGAGTTTTACAGTTGTAAAGTTACGGGAAGAATTTACAGTTTGAATCTCCAATAACGTTTAGTAAATCAATACCATACGAACTTAGTGACCTGATTAATGAGATTTACATGGGAAGAAGGGGGAGGGAGGGAGAGAGAATCGTAATGAACAGGGGTTTAGATCGTCTTTTAAAGTAGTCAGAATCGGCGATTAGCTTCTAGTTCCATTCCTCTTAGAGGGTTCCTTGTAAGTCGCTTGAGGAAGTGAAATCCAAGATAGCGAGTCTGTTGAACGGCAATTAGCGCTGCATAATTAAAGGATCCGTAAGGGTGTAAGGTATTCAACGTCGACTAACGTTAACTTCGTCAGAATATATCTTAGTTATCCCAATTTGATACCGTTCTTGAAAGGTGAGCAATTATTAATTAAAATTGTTAATATTTTAAGTTTTTTTTAGGTAGGAAATTTTTTTTAAATTTGTAAAAAAAAATTAAATGGCAATTTAATTATGTTAATACTTCGGAGTTTATTAATTACTAGTTTATAACTACATAGGCACTGGACTGAACACTAATTTGAAATATGAAAAAAAAAAAGTTTTCTAAAATGACAATGTATCCCAAAAATATCTGTGATCTTAGGTAATCATAAATCTTTGGAAAATTAGCAAAAACGTTAATATTTAAAAATTTATAAGGTTGCCGGACCTAATGGTAACCTCTAGTTTCAGAGTTTATATACAGGCCGTTTTTGGGACAACAAAAGGCATCTTAATTGAGTGACATGATAAAAAATCGCCGTACGTGTCTAGTTATTCATATCGACAAACGATTTCTATTCATTGATCTTACCAAACCACATCATAATGTAGACAATATATAGAGTTATATTTCATGAAATGCCACTACCACTTATATATATATATATATATATATATATATATATATATATATAAAGATAAAAATAAATTAAAAAATATGTACATTAATAATGCAAATAAATAGATATTTAAATAACAGAATAAGTAAAAAAATGAAATATTTAAGTTGAGTAAATAAATATAAAATAAGTCGACTTTAACACATTCTTACCTATATACAACATTTACATTCAAACCCAGGAAACTAGGAATCAAGCTTTGCCCTCCAACTGTGGGTAACAAAGCAGGACACCAGGAGATCTCAGCGCTTCTCTCCCAGTCGCGTCACTGGTATTGAAAGCCAGTGGACGTTGAGATAGGATCGGTTTTTAGACAACTTTTATTAAAGGTTATGTTGATTTATGAAAAATTGTTGGATTTTCAAAAAAAAAAAAAAAAGACTGTTGGATGAACTAAAAATAAGTTGATGTTTTAATTTTATAAAACCAATTATAAAAAGTTCCTAAATGAATTTATTTGGGAATAAAGAAAACACATCGTTATTTTTATGTATTGGTAACATCGATGTTTGACTTTCGGCGTATTCAAGCATCTCAATTTTATATTTTTATTTTATTTTTGCCATCACTGGATACGACTAAAACCTTTTATTTTTTTATCGAACTTCAAAAGTGTCCCCTAATATTGTGATGTATATTACTGCCATTTCTGTCTTATAGATATAATATTTGTAAAGTAAAATGTGATTTTTTTTTTAAATAGCTTGAAATGATAGGTATATTAAAAAAAAATCGGAGAGGGTAGAGGGGTTAATTCTATATATCACGGGTGAAAGGTCGGAATAGAATTGAGAGCAGAGTCCCAGGGATTTCATTTAAATATTTCATGGACTTTTCACAAGTAAGGGCTTCACGGGGGGGCTTAGTAACACGGACCACGGCTCTCACTGTTGACTCGTCGCCTTGCCCATCCAACGGTGAAAATCCATTCAACCAAAAAGTAATCAATATGTAAAAAAATATGTGTCTTTATGTCTCGCAAAATATGTGATAATGCAAATTGACGTACAGGCTCAAGCAATGTTGTTATTCCATATATTTGTTGCTAACGAATATTATACACAAATAAAAACATTAAAATTGACCGAAACTTCGGTGTAATTAGTTGATTTATTTCTTTGAATCTCCATCTCTGCTGATCTACTATGATGTTAAACTTCCATGTGTAAAAGATCTGGCCAACAATAGATATCTGTCGAATATTAATTTCTCAATGAAAGAAGTTATAGTTTTTACTTATTGATATTTGTCTGTTGTTACTCTTAATTTATTTATAAATTTAAAAAAAAAGAAATAGTCTCAGGAGGTTTCAAATTTTAAACCTCATCTTGTGGTTCGACGTTATATTACTGTAATCTATGTATATATATATATATATATATATATATATATATATATATATATATATATATATATATATATATATATATTAAATATGTATATGTAATGTTAAAATAAGAAAGTTAAATAGGCTAGGTTTTTTACATAGTATAATTTTTAAAATAAATAATGATAAAAATAACAGGAAGTCTCAGGATTCATTGTTCGATTCATTCGAGTTTATTGATGATAAAAATATATCTTATAATAATAATTAAGTTTTCGGTATCTAATACAAATTTTAATAGTATTTAAATAATATAGTTAAATGTTAATTATTTATAAGAGTTCCAATCCAAGTTATTTTAAACTGCGACGAGTTAAATAATTTTTTTTTTTTCATATTGGGACGTTTGTTGATAACTGTTTCATTCTAATCCACATTTTTGTTCTTCTATTACTCTAATTATTTCATGCAGTGCCGCTTCAAATTCAAGCAGATCACGCAAAGTTCACACACACACACACACACACACATACACACACAATCACGTGATGCGAAGGAAATTGAGCAAATTTAATTAATGCGAGTAAGGTATAATTAGCTTTATCTTCGAATATAATTAACTGTAGACTCTTATTCTGTACGTTCAACGTCAATTTTTTATTGAACTGGTTTCAGCTCGACCGTTCGGCATTTCATCTGGCCGTCACATTTTCATAACGATAATTTTAAACACTAGTTTTAATAACAGTAAACTGCCTTTCTCAGTCCAATTATGTACATCCGATGTCCCACCATGTGGCAACACCTTGTCAATGTCAGGTCGGCTGACCATTGTCCAGAAATCTGTTGTCTTCCTACCGGAAAGCCTGTCGAGCTCTCTCTTATATTCAACAGTTTATTACTACCATATTCTTGGTCAAATGTCAATTGTATACTTTATAACTAAACCCTCAGGACAGCCCTCCCAAGAGGTTCACATGAGCTTCCAAGAATTGTTCCTGTATAGACCACCCCAGTTTATTAATCCCCTCCTTTACTCCTTGCAACTTCATCCCCTCCCCATTCTCATCCCTTTAAAGCCTTCTCTAAATTTAATATAGGCACTCCATATCAGAGTAAGCCATGATGTAAGATAGCTAAGATATTGTAACTTAGTTTATAAGAAGTATTTTAAATGTCATTGTAACATTTCCATAATATTGTAACATTCAATAAAAGTATATCTTAAAGTCTTTACTGTTGTATGTTCGGTAATTCGCGATTATTACCGAACACGTCGTTCGTCATTCTTCAAATTTGGCAGGAATGTTCCTTGAAGTCAGTAAAAGAGGCATATATATATATACATATATAGAGAGAGATTTTTATTTGTTAATTCTGATTCAAGATGGCGGTCGTTTTAATGGCTCCGTATCATCTGTTTGTTTCTCAGTCACGACCAAATGCATTTTTCTTCAAATTTTACATGAATTATCCTTGAAGGCGTTTGATCCATTTTTTAATTTTTTTTTATAGACATTGACACGGACGGTGAAGGGGAAACAAAATTGGATACTTATAATAATTATGAGAGGATTAAATTATTTTTGAATGAAAAGATTATTATCAATTCTATAATAGTTTCTGCGGTTATTTTTGAATTTTCTTTGATATCTCTAGCTTGAATCTTACAGAATCTTAACGATTTTTTGGCATTGAGATTCGCAATCGTATTAGGTACTGATGTCGATATTACAATAGGACAATGTGAACTGAGGCGAAAGAGGTTTATCCGACAATATTTCAGCAGATCTGCATTGCGATTGGAACAGACGGATGTTACATAAAATAAAAATTAATTATTTATAATTTTAATTTAGTAATATCAAACAAAAGAGCAATCAACATTCAGCTTTATTTATTTTTATAATAAGCACTACGAGATAGTATATCTGATATACACACACGTATATATATATATATATATATATATATATATATATATATATATATATATATATATATATATATATATATATATATTATAGTTAATATTTTTCCTGTTACAGTTTTTGACAAATGAATTCAATGACAAAGATTTATTGGGGTCTTTCTTAGAAATTCTGATTGGAATGTCTGATTTTTTTTTTTTTTTTTGAAGATCCATAAATTTGGCGTAAGCTCATATAGGTTTTAAAACTAGCTGTAGATCGATTGGTCTAATTTTCTGTCCGATTGGTAATTTAGAGGGTCTTTGTTGTAGCAAGTAAAGCAGACGCTGTCTGCAGGTAATGATTGGCTTTTTTTTCTTGGCATGTGGACTGATTCATTTCCGTCATCTATCAAATGTTAAACATAAGTAAGTCGCTTTGCCAGTTTGACGTAATGGTGGATTGTCAATGTAAACTGTTGGGCAAGTATCGTGTCGTCGTGTAAATGTTGGATGGTGAGATTTTCATTATTCTATTTTATTTTACATTTTTTACTCCAAATTTGTGTCTTGCGGAGGTTGTGTTGTAATGTTAAATAAAGTTTTGGAAAGTAGCTTCTCAGGATGCAGATTTAGTAAAATTTTCCGTACTTAGGCAATGAATTCCCCCCTCCCAATAGCAAACTAATTATTGCTAAATTAAATTCTAAACACCTGATTGAGATATGAACAAAATATTTTCGTACAAAATATTTCCGTACAACACAGCAAGCTTTATTTATAGAAATAAGTTTTATTTTTAAGGTAGCGGAGAATAATTAAAAATGGAAATTAACGGCTGGAACGTGATGAATGCGAAGATCCTTCTTATACGGACTGAGTAGTTCCAGCTATCTGGGCGAAGGGTGCCAAAACCGTTTGCGGAATATAAATGAGATATTCACGCTACATAAACCGCCCTTAGAGGGAAACTACTTGACCTCATTCTAACAGGCCTACCAACAACAAGTGTTCAGAACTAAAAACAATGGACTATTAAATTTGACAAATCATACTTGAAATGAGCATTAATCAAAATGAAACCCTGCAATAATTATAAATGAATCGATGATTTGAGAAACCCCATAAGTCATTGAGATCAAACTTTCGGAAAAAAAAAAGTCTATCCAAAGTATAATGGTTTAAGGCTATCCAAAACGACTAAAAATTAAAATTCGATTGAATCTTAACTTATTATATTACCAATTAAGAAAATAAGAGTCATTATGATGCTTAAATTCAAATTCAGATTTACTTGACTTATGGGGTTTCTCAAATCAATAAAATTTGCGGTAATAATAATTATCAATAATTATTTAAAAAAGTGTTTATTTATAATAAAATTGTTTACAAAAGTACATTCAGACTACATTAGTAGCATCTGATTCTTTGCCCCTTTCAAATATCTGACTTCAACTTCATTGACGCGTTTATCAACTAAATGATAACTAGTCACCATTACAAAAACAGCGAAAACTCGTCGGACTTATGGGGCTATACTCCCAAAACACGTGTCTATCTCAAAAGAGTGGAAGTCCGTTAAGTTTTAAATATCCTCCAAAAAGTGACTGATGGAGTTTCTCAACTCCACGGTTTATATGGTAATGATAAATAGAGAAAAATAAGCAGAAATGAGTTAACACAAGTGTGTTTAAACATTCACACACATACATACTTCACATACACATACATACATACTCACACATACTAACAGATGTATAAATACAGTGGATTACGCTTAGTCGGAACACCGGATAATTGGGGCCAATGATTGAGTCAAGAATGATCTCTGTGACCCACTATCTAAAATTGCTACAAAGGGAACCTTATTACCAAAGTCGTCTCAAATCAAAAGTTGCAAAGTACCTAACAAGACATCGGACGGACTTTTGATGTCGCACTGGCTTGAAGTGGTTGTCGAAGGCTCCTTCGGTGGCTCCTTTTGCGTATCACCTTTGTTTACCAATGGTGACTGATTCAATATGCTGAAATTATTAGAGGGCCTAGAAGAGTTTAGAGACTTTACAAAATGGAAGTGTGATGACGTGATTGACAGATTTTGCAACTATTTGTCTAGTAACATTCACCGCCCATATGCCCCGAGCTAAGACAATTATGGCAAAGGTTAAGTATTTTCATCCTTTCAAAACTTTTACGGGGCGAAAGCTTGGAAAATTTAGGACAATATACTAATCGATGATTCTGAGAACAGAAGGGACATCGGTCTGTCTGTGCTGAGTTTACTAAAGATTGAACTTTTAAACGTTAAATTTATGTTTGTTTCAGCTTCTTGCCTATCAAACAAGAAGAGTTCGAATTCCCACTTGACACTGAGCAAATAGAGATATTTTTTATCCACACGAGAAATCAAAGAGTCACAACAAAGTTCTCAGAAGAATTACCTTTTTCAAAACTATAGCGAGTGTTACTATCTAACTAAGTCCAGATACGACAAAATAAATTGAGACAAGTCTGGTATATCCGTTTTTTTTTCTTTTTATAGAATTTTGAGAATTAATATTATCAATAACCTTATCAATAGACTCGTAAATTCTATGATGTTAGAAAGCATAGCAACAAATGTTTCTAAATTTTCCTTTGATAATTGTTTAGCTACACTGAAAATTGATGTCATCTTTTGAAGATATTTTTCTCGTTTCTGATTCAAACAATCCAGATGAGCAATATCCCTTTTTGACCCTTTTTCATTTAAAGTCATTTTGCAGACAAAAATAATTCAATTAACAGAAAAAAAATCAATAAAACGGCGGATTGTTCTATATTATTTTATATTTGTATAAAAAATACAACTGACAAAGAAAAATGTTTTGAAATGTTTCACTGAAACCAAGTGAATTGTTCTAAAACAATACACAAAAAAATATTTCATAAATTTTAAATATTAATGAATTAAATTACATAGTCTGTATTAGCTAATACTATTTTAATACTAATCCTCATACAAGGACTGAAAGAATGAAGGCCATATCTTAATCCTTAAGTTAGACTGAGCAAATAATAAAATGCACATTAAAGTATTCTATTGCCAAAATTTCATTCAATATATTTTTGCATTAATAAATATAGTCGTGCTCATGATATAGTAAATCATATTCAGAAGAAGTAAATCATCAGTGATTTAAAAATTAAATTAACTGTAGCATTAAATGATATTGTTTTAAAATATGTTATAATTAATACCCCAACAAATCAACAAAAATTAAGTTTCATTGTAATAGGCTGACTGATTCAAGATATTTTTTATGATTTTTTAAGTTAAAAAATCTTTTATACATACATCATGTGCATACCTACGTGAAACCATCATTTACAATATCAATTAAACTAACATATAAATTTAAATTATAGCCATAATTATATCTATTTTATAACAAAAGAAAAATATATTCTATTTGGCCCGGAGGACCAACAAATGGGGGTATGTTAACGCCACCGCAGGTAAATTCAAACCAAACTTTGAACCTTTTAAACCTTATTGGGCAAATTAACACCCTGGGAAAAATTCCCCAAAACATCAAGTCCTCTGGTACAAATTTATAATTACAAAAGACGTGTGAATGCAAAATCCTTCCGCCATGTAAGCCAAATAGATAATTACTCACAGTTTTCACCTGGATTTTGCACTCACAAGAGCCACTGTTTGCTTGCTCCAATTACCCGACATCCACACAAGCTATTTTACTGGCAGGCCTGCTACAAGAAGACGCAGCTTGGTGACCTAAGTTCGTCTTAGACCCACAGAGACGTCCTTCAACTCCTCGTCTCGGTTACAACTCCAGCGATTTAAAGGATTTATGCATTCCCGTTCGATCTAGCGGAATTTTCGGGAACTAACCACAAGTGGCGTAAACACTATATGTTTCATTTATACGTAAGAGAATGTAAAACAATTGCGGATTAGGAGACACAAAAAAGTTTTTGAGGCATAGACTGAAGAAACCAGAAGATTGAATTTTTCAAATCAATCAGGGATGGCACATTGCTGAAGATGGTCATGGCCGAAAATTTGGATTTCAAGAATTTTATTTATGATTAAAAAATAAAAAAAAAAAAAAAAAAACGTACTAGAAAAAGACAATTTCTACAACACGTCCGGACACAGTCTATTCCAAAAAGTTTTCTCGTTTCAAATTGTTCACAGTTTTTATCACACCTTGCGTCAAAGCTTGAAAAACAACTAGCTCATTGAAGCATTCGCTTTTTTTTTTTAGAGCGTACAATAGCCTCTTTAAGTTACCGAAATTATATTCAGGACATCTTTATTAGAAACGACGGTTATTGCTCAAGACGAACGAATAGTCGTAAATGTTGTTGATTTTACCCGAAACAGATAGCTATCATTCCATTTTAAACTACACACTAACAAAAACTGAGATTTTTCGATATTAAGTTAGGCTAAACAAGCCATATTTCACCACTTCATATTTTTAACATCCGTTAGTGAGGACAAAACAATGAAAAAAACTAAGCATATATGTTAATCACAGAACTTTCACTAGCCGTGCTAGTGTGAATGCGTTTTTATAAAAATGTTTTGCATAATTTCTTTTATTGAAAGAAAAAGACAAATTAGTCTGACCTAAGAGATCCCAATTAAGCTGAATCGTCAGCATTTATCCATGTTGAAAAAACGCGCATAGGAATTATTGGGTCTTAAATTCGGACAACAGTCCGAATCAGGAAGTTTGTGAAAAACTCTATTAAATCCATCATTATTCAAGCTTCATAACTCATAATCGAATAAATTCTCCCCCATTCTTGCCACTTCTTGTAAAGTCAATCAGAAGTCAGACATTATCAGAATTTCAAGTTATAAGTTGTTTTTTTTTTCGTGATAGCTGTTATCCATACTAAATAGTGTGTTTATTTACGTACTTTATTTTAAAATTATCACTTATCGATTTTCTGTTCACATTGCTCGTTTACGAAGCATTTTTAAGAAGAATGTTTGGATAATTATTTTTGTTTGTTTAATGTTATCGGGTAAAGGTGTTTTTGTCTGTGTGTCGGGTCTTGTCGGATTAATTTTCGATTATAAACATAAACTTCAGTCCAATATTAACTATATCATACAAAAAAATCTGTCTTTTTCGACCATTTTGTATTTTTATTACTTCAAACATAATGAGTAAAGAATATAATTATTTCTATGTATTAATTTATTTTGGTATTTTCTTCTTGATTCCATTGAAACCGTCCAGTAATTCGCCATTATAAGACATCCTTAAAGAATTCAGAGGGATGAAAACATATTACCAAGCTTGAAGAATGAAAGGTTTAATGACATTTTTCACAAACTTTCCGATTTTGTACGGTTTTAAGGTTCAAATACTCTTATGTGCAGCTGTATGAAAGCAAAATAAGCTTCAAATAATTTCGTCCAGTTTTAAGGCCCAAATACTCCTATGGAAAACGCTCCAAATCTTTCGGGGAAAATTAGGTCTTTGGAACGTAGTGCCGACCACACCATCACTCAATAATACCATAAGGTCCAGAATCAGGCACCTCAAAATCATTTATATCGATAAAGAAAAATATTATTTATACTATAATAGTGTTCACACAAATATTTAATCAATGCAACTTGATCAATTAGTTCCGATAGCCAAACTTTTGTGAATGATTTTCATTTAATATTTTTTCTGCTTAAAGTTACATATTCATTAGGCATTAAAGAACAAGTAAATATTTCTGAATTAGATAAGTTGTCATGAAAATGACCTGCAGAATAACTAGCAATTGGAAGCGCTCCAATAACTAATTTAAGCAAGAAGGCTACAGGGGCTTTTTTTTATGTTATTTTATTTTTATTGATTGGATGACAGGATTACGGTTCGTGGGGACGTTTCGTTCTCGCATAAATATCTTCTTCGAACCAAGGCTGCACGTAAGGGTAGTGGTGAATTCCGAATAATTCATATTTAGTCGTTGCAGCCTTATCTTAAACGCTTTTTATTTGTTTATATTTATTTTTTATTTCGTGTTCTTGTGAATAATTCTGTTTTTGTTCACAATAAACGGATGTGAAATCATTTTACATAATCTTAACAGGAATTCGTACTTTTAACAACGTAATTCAAGATGCATTTATAAAAAATCTTAATATGTTAAGATTTTTTTATTTTAGTTATATATGTACGCAAATTGAATCATATCCTGTATCCCATTTTATTTTTTTTTAAATATACATAATTTGTATTTAATAAAACTTCTATGAAATTCACAAGTGTGAACCATTCATATTTACCAGAAAAGCGAGCCCTAACTACTGGCGTATTGCGTCTCTTGTGAAAGTGGGGATACAAAATTTTCGTAAAAGCCCTTCCTATGTTATGTTATGTATCACATACATATTTATACTTAGGATTCAGCATAACGAGCAGGACATGGAAATGAGAAATAGTAAATATTATAAAATGCAATATATTCGGAGCTGTTGGAAGATATAAAAAAAACAAGCTTTCGAAGAATACGATCATGATGACGTAAACATATGAATACATAACAATAATAAAATAAATAAATATATATTGAACGCTAAGGACAAAATAGATGAATTGGACATGCAAAATATAATTTATAGACTTAACTTTGAAAATTGTGATATCTGCTACATCGGAGAAACATCTAAAAAACTAAAAAAAGAGTAACACAGCACATAGGGAACTTAAAAAAAACAAAAAAATGTAAATGCAATAGTATAAGGTTGAATCATAGGCTTGATTTTCAAAATCCACAAATCCTGGATAAAGAAAAAAAAAAAAGAAAAATAGACGCACCTAAGAAGCTTCATTACATAAAAAGCGCATTTAAGTGCATTACAAAAAATATAAAATAAACTGTTATCTTCAAAACAGACAATAAAACATAAACATCTATTATGCGACTCTTATCAATAAACTAAAAATATATTAAATAGACAAATATAATATAAAAAAAAAAAAAAAGGTACTTATAATTTTAAAAGACAGAATCAGAGTATAATAAATAATTAGAGAGAGATTATTCAGATTAATTAAATAAAACAAATTAAGGAAATTAATATAAACTAAATAAACAATTTCAAAGGAATAATATCTGAATAGAAATAGCTCAGTTGTAACAATGAATAGATGATTGATACAGACACTCTTATACAAACTTACATTATAACATTATAATTTTATAAAAAGGACGATTGTAGCTTTTCTTATTATTCTGTTTGTCTTTGTCCTGGCGGCGGCGTATTTTTTTTCTATTTCTCTTCTATTTTTCTATTATATATATATATATATATATATATATATATATATATATATATATATATATATATATATATATATATATATTTGTGTGTGTGTGTGAGTGTCAAGGAAAACCATCACTAGATACATAATTAATATAAATATAAATATATAAAGTGACAATTTTCCTAGAAAAAAAGTGGCAAGTAGTATTCTCAATGAACAATATTTTACTAATTGTTGTTAATATCAAGAATTTTTTATTTACCGATCACACCACCTCTTATTCGGAATAGCTTTGGCAGCATTATTCCGGATAAACGGGGTTCTACTGTATATCCGGTTAGGCATGCTTCAAATAATCCATAAAAATCACGGCACTGATCAGCTTATCTTTTTCAATTATAGAATCGTTTAATGAAATCTGTTGAAGAATAATTTGGAGTTATATCAATGGTATGTTTGCCAAGAGCTGACTCCATGCCTTTGAATTGATTTAGATCTACCTCTTAAGATTTTTAATTCCATCGAGGTAAACCCATGACGTCCTGCCCTCATGTGTCCTTTTTATAATGTTACGTCCTTCTTGTAAGACCGACTCCTCTGCCCATGGATTTTAGCAATGTGACTCACCGGAAATCACAAGATAAACTAAAACATGAAGAAACGAAAAAAATTCTTAGCTCAACCGATCCATTCAATACCAAGTTTCTCCTATTAAAAATCTGCAAATCTTATTAATAATATTATTATGATATTATGAAATCATAAGAGACGCACTTCTATCTTGTATGCCGTAAAAACCACACAGGGGTTTTTTTCAGGATCTAAGTACGTCAGTTATTTTTTATTATTTCTATAAATATTAAATGTTTTTGTTCATTTCATTTTATTTGTAATATTTATTCAGTTTTATTCTATTACCTGTTATTATTGTTTAATTTTTTCTAATATATTTCTTTTTTAATTTATCGTCATTATTTTGATATAGTTATAATTTAATTATTTTAATAATTTACAGTTATTATAAAGTATAATAATTATAAGCATTATGAGTCGTTAGGGATGTCTTTTGTATGAGACTATGCCCCCATTTTGTCAACTGTGAAACTCATGTTAGGCCCACCAAGACGATCTGGAAATTTAAAAAATCTTTACTCGATAAAATCACCATTTGCCCGGAAGTGGAGATTGTGAGTCACTAGCAAGAGCTTTATCGCACACTAAAAATACGTCTGGCTCACTCATTCGACAAAAAGATCTCTTTTGATCAACTTATGAGCATTAAATTGAACCGTCACAGGAGTGCTACATTTCTAAAAATAAATATACTCTTATTGAATATATATATATACTCTTCTTGTACTGAAAAATTCAATCGTATGAATATACAAAAAAGAAATAAAAAAACTTTATCGGATCCGGATTCAAAGATTCAATTTAAAAAAAAAAAATTGAATAGTAAACATTAAATTCTGAATTATTGGAAAGCTGACTTTCATTGGTGAATGGAATAAGTAATCTCCTTTCTTTACATCTTATTCATTCTAGAGGCCTCCTTCTTCCTTGTAAGTGGGAGCTGTCCAATTGAGTTGACTTCACCAGTGATGGAATATTCCGCTCTAAAAGGAAGCCTGGAGTGCTTCTTAAATAAATATATTATGCTCAAGAAGGCCAGTGTCTGTTTACCTCTGTTTATTTTACGATTATTTGATACAATTATGGGTAAGTTTATTCAAAATTATAAATATTTTTACTCAAAGGTGATAAAATAATTTAAGATAATATTCAATTATAATTACATACATTTTTTTTTTTTTCTATGATTTCTTAATAAATTCTGTCAAAAAATAATTATTATTCGTAAGTACAGTTAAAGAGGCCGAGCACATTTAGACGAGGGTCCCGGAGTGTGGGTTCGATTCTCAACTGGGTCAGTTAATATTTTTTTTTCGCGGTAGTCCCAAGAAATAAATCTTGATACCTTCACTCTTTTGTTAGTATGGGGTGGCAAACTCCAGGTAGCTGTTAGGGAATGGCAAAAGTGACTACAACGCCCACTTTCCGGACTAATTCTCACCACCAATACCAGTACTAGTAAGTATAGTCAAAAGTTTCAACATAAAATTTATATGCATTAATCTGTATATAAATTTTATTTATATGTTTATTTATCATATTTTTTAACAATTATAAATATTATTCACAACTAAAAATTGTTTCCGTTATCAAACTTTTGTAAAAAAAAATTTAAAGACACCAACCAATTTAACATAAAATATTACGTAAATTTTTCTTCCAGATAAATTAATATTATTGTTTGTTTTTTCAACCTGAGAATAAAACGATTGCTTTTAATATATTAATTTATCTTAATATCAATTTTGTTAAAGGTCCTTAAGTTGCGAATAAGTAAAATGATAACTTGCTACTCTCGAATGGAATAATAAGAAAGATGAAGAAAACAATTAATTTCTGTAAAAAAAAAACAACAAAAAAAACAAACAATAGTAATGATTTATTAAGCAAAAATATGGCAAAACAGTCTATGTTAAATTGGTCGGTATCTTTAAATGTTGTATTATTTCAATTTTATGACAAAGTTTTTGTTATGTTTAATAAATATTTATTATTGTTTAAGAATATGCTTGAAAATTGTTAGGTAGCCCAAACGTGGCAGGATAATTAATTAATTGTACTAGCTATAAAACAGTTGATAATATTAATTAATGTAGAAGATGGTCTGGTTTGCGGTCGCAATTAAACAAAAAAAAAAATATAAAACTATTTAACGAATGCCGACGTTCCACTACAATTTGTAGGTTTTCTTCATAAGCGAGATACAACAAAGATGAGAAACATATAAATAAATAATATGAAGATTAGTGTAAAATAAACCAAGAGCTTACTTCTGACTGGCTAGAAATGAATATTGAAAATAAAATCACACAGATAAATAAATATTATAAAAATAAATAGAGTACATAACAACAAAGATGCAAAGATAAGATTGAAATAGAATCAGTAGTAACAAATAAGACTGAGGGAGCGATAAAATGTAGATTAAAAGTGAAAATTACATATTATATAAAATTAAAAATAATATAATTATAATAATAATTATTTTATGTTTTTCCTCATAAAATAAAATAAAAATTCTTAATTGAGGGCCTTAATTAGTTCAATAATTAAATAATTTTATATTATTTTGTATTAAATGTTTACCACCACCGTTACAACCTTCTCTAAGACAAATTTTATGTTGGGGCTTTTGACTATACTTATTTGTAATGATAAAAAAACCTAATTTTTATTGTACTTTTAGAAAAAAAATGTTTTAATGATAATCAACTCTGTCACAATTATTTTACTTGATGCCACATTAAGTACATTGTTCTATCCATCAATTGTGCGAATGAAATTACCAAAAACATTCATATTATTTTATTCATTATTAATAGTCGATACTACGTATTATTAGTGTGACTGAATATCTTGGTTTAATCTCTTTAAGAAGGATGTTGGTTATTATAGGTATAAATGGTAATCTGGAAATAAAAAAAAATATATATATTTATAAAAAAAAAATTAAAAATAAGAAACAAAATAATAATACTGAACCGATGAAAAGGCCACATTGTAAGGATGCAGAAAGGTTGACAGTGAAATGCGATGCATCTGTTGTCTACGAGATAAGGCTTATCGGTAAAACGGATTTCCACCTGTTATTTCTGTCCCCTGTCTAATGCTACCAACAAACATTTACCAATGTCAACTAGCCTAGGAACTTTCACATATTCTATATTCGTTAGATCCTAAAATTTACGAATATACAGAAAACTAACCGTACAATTGTTATCCTAATAATCATAATTCTGGTTGAATAATTATGAATTGGATCACCGAAGCAAGAGAAAACTTTCTTACCTCTGTAGCTCAAATACATTGGGCTGTTTCCATATACGAAATTACTAAACTGTCTGTTACAAACGTAATTTTTTTTTTTGTTATTATTATTTTCAATAATGAAACTTTGTGATCGACCAAGAAAAAAAAATGTTTAAACCTCTTCAAAAAATTGAGGTTTAACGTTTCAAGATACGTAGAATCAAAAAATCGAATAAAAAAATTCGCTTCGTACGTCCTCCGCGGCTTTTCTCCGAGACTACTGGGCCGTTTTATTTATTTTTTCCATTCGCCATTTAGTTTCAAAATGGCGGCCGATTGGAGGTTTTATACGCCAATAGCTTGGCCATATATGAAGAAAGATGAAAAATATAAAGTGTTTTGGAATCAGTATACCAAGGTCTTGAAAAAAAAAAATCATTGCAAATGCTTTTGGTTTATTACTTTCAAGAATGAACCTTTGCAATCTAAAAAGAAAAAAAAATTAATCATCCCTCAAAACTAGAGGTTTCAGGAATATGTATAATCCAAAAATCGAATTTAAAAAAATCCGTCCGTCGTAGATGCTTTTTAGGAAGATAATTTTTACTTATTATAAAGCTAAACATAAAAGAAATCTTTATGGGACTAATATTGGTGAAGATATAGCAAACATATTTTGTATTGAGCTCTAACCCAAAGTGATAAGATAAGTTCTGTGAATGGATGCACCAGATATTTTTTATATATAACTATTTGGAAATAATAAACCTAATTTAATTTAAGTAATAATTTGTTGCGTTCTTTATTATACTATTCACCTATACACATGTGTTAGTATTATCACTGAATCACCTTACCTTATCTATTGATTTAAACTCTCTATTGCATTATTCTGTATTTTTTTTTCTCTTTTCCTGTCACCATTAATGATTCTATAATGTAATACAATTTTACATACAGTCAAAAAAGTTAAAATTTCACAACTTATCACATGCTTAATGGGATAAATAAGTACTATAAAATTATAATTGGACAATATATTGATCTGAGGATTAGTCAATGCAATATTAAATACAATGCGATAAGTTTTTTTTTTTTTTTTTTTTAAGTTCCTGTAATACATTAGTCGTACTCGTTGAATGTCGGAATTAAATTAAAAACAAAACATATATATATTTATTTATTTATTTTCTTCTGTTGGCACTATAAACCATTGAGAATTTTTGTCGAGCGATGCGGTATTCTTACAGACATTTATTGCTTGCGCGAGCACAGACAGTCTGAAGGGGGTCACCCTGCCTCGTCACGAACCATGGTTTCCATGGTGCAGTGGCAGGCTATCCATAGCTCCATAACCGGTCCCTTTGGGGCCAATTCGGCAGTGTTCTTCCCACCCGTCCACTCGGGTTCAAGGACAGTGACAAAACGGCCAAGATCCACGGATTGTGGCTGCTCAAGGTAAGCAGGCGCACGAGGACCTATATTTCTTTCCCCGAAGCAGACCATACATGGACCAAACTTCCGGGCGGCTATTTTACGTCCTGGAAAACCACAACGCTATTCACAATTGAGGCACAGGAGGTAGTGTCATCACTCCTATGCCCGGATATATATATATATATATATATATATATATATATATATATATATATATATATATATATATATATATATATGGATGTTTGTGAGTATACACATATATAAAAATAGATTTTTTATTTAATTTATTTTTTTACCATGTAGATAAACTAATATATTCTGCTTTTTAAATACTCACATCAATCGATCTGTATTATTTTCAAATGCTTAAAATTTGGTCTGCTACATTCACAATTCGAACATTTAACAGTATTTGTCATTATTGCAAAAAAAAACAAAAAAACAATTACGTGTTTCGTGAGTTTTCCTAGATTAGGGACGATATCTGAATAATTTTCTTTAGATTGTATTATACTAAAAAATGTTGTGATATATAATAAATATATTAAAACCTTACCGGTGAAGAATATTTTACCTTCAGAAATTATATTACAGAATTAGCTGATGGTGATGATATACCCGATTTTATGAGAATAGATAAAATCTATGAATGGCTGCTGCATTGTAAGGAAATGAAAAGCCGTTCCCTAGAGTTTTGTACCAATTTAGGGAGGAATAAAAAGGATTTTAAAATGTTTTTTAGGATTTTGAACCGGTTAGCAAAGCAACCAAAAATCTTCGTGTACTACATTTTCAGTAAAAACAAATCAATTTTAAACGAGTTTGAAGAAGTTGCTTCTGTCAATGAAATTGATTTTGAACATGATAAGAAGACTGTGTGTATGAAATTCCTTAAAATATATACATAGTTTTAAATATATATATATATATATATATATATATATATATATATATATATATATATATATATATATATATATATATATATGAATGGCTCAGTGGGTAGGGCACTCCGCGACTAATCTCAAAGTCCCGGGTTCGAGACCGGCTGTGGCAGATAATAATTTATTCTGTTTTCAGCCGTGGATCGGCCCTGTGAGATCGATAGACGCTTTTGGGACTCACTCAGCCTCTGGGGGTACCCTTAATTGGGGGAAAAACCTGGCGGTTGAGCGTGATCTCAATGGGTCCTTGCACAACCATTGGTCTAGAAACAGTACGGTCCTTACTAAGTACTGAGCCCAAGACCCTTCACAGGTTGCAGGGTTATATATATATATATATATATATATATATATATATATATATATATATATATATATATATATATATATATATATATATATATATATATATATATATATATATATATATATATATATATACATTCGGCTCTGAAACCTTACTCCGCAAAATCACCGTTGCCCTATGTAATATATATATATATATATATATATATATATATATATATATATATATATATATATATACACACATATATATGTTGTTCACAAGGGAAATTTCATCCGTCAAAACACACGAAGATCAAATTTTTATAAACTACAATTTTCCAACTTTGTAAAATTATATTATTTTACAAATTATATTAATTGGCACAGGTGAACTTTCAAAATAATATTGATGATCGATGAACTCTTTATCTTCATGTGGCTCTAAATAAACAAATAACAACAGTCTCTTAATTTAAATAATTCTCCCACCAAAAAAATGTTTTTGGTTCTTTAAATATAAGTTTATTTATTGTCCTTTATTTGACAAACTGGAGTCTGTTCAGCAAATCTGATATTTTTCTCGTTTTTAGAAGACTTGCAATATCCAGATTCGGCTCTGAAACCCTGTTACGCAAAATCACTTTTAGCATATTTTAGGTGATTAGATGTGTGTGTGTGTGTGTGTGTGTGTGTGTGTGTGTGTGTGTGTGTGTGTGTGTGTGTGTGTGTAAGAACTAATTCTTATACCGTTTTCTATTTTCTTATCCCTCATGTTGGAAAAGCGTTTTTAAGTAAGCTAGAGGCGAAAGCTCATAAGAATCATTGAAACTCGGGATTTTCGAGGTTTCAAAGAGAACTCATTATCTACCTTCATTAGACTCAAAAGCTATCAATTTATTCTAATAAATGTCAGGTGTTAACAATATCAATAACCGCTGTTGTACAGGTTGCATAATGTTGTATCATAAGGTCGAACTTCAACAACAATTAGGATGTGGACTTGTATTGTTGCGATTGGCATAGAAAGTTAAGCGGACTAATTACCTTAGTCCAGTTACCATTTGAATGCTCTACTGAAATTCAAGGTAAACCATATACAATGTACCGCAATCTCATAAGCATCTATTATTAACAGTGAAACGAATCAATAACTCAATCAAAATTGAGTGTTTATTGTTAATAGCTGGAAAATTAAATATAGATTAGCATTTCAGAAAAAAAAAATTAAGATTGTTTGAGGAGGTTGGTAATATTGTCAAATATTCATTGATTAATGAGAGCAAGTAACATTTCGAACATGAGGAATAGAAGGGTCGTGGGCTAGAAGGAGGACATGTGGAGTTTTTCCTTGAAGTGTTGATTTAGATCATTTGCTGAGATTGGTTGTTATTGGACTTTATTCCTATTTTCCGGCCTATGCCTCAAGGAAGTGGATATTGGCTTAGGGGGTGAGGATTTCATTTGAGAAAAGCGTGCACCCGTGATATCGGGAAATATGAGTTACTTTCAGCGAGTGTGTGTACTCGTATATAGATTCGATTGGGTGACCACAGATAAATCCTCGAGGAACACCTGCATTTATCTACGGCTTAAAACAGTTAAATAGAAGGTAATACAGCCGGATATTAAAGTGCTCAATAAACTATAATTATGAACCTTTTGAATGCCACTGAAGATGGAAAAAGCCACAAGAAACACCTGGTTTAGGTGTCTAGAAAGAATAAACAAACATAACTTACAGCTATAAGCAGAAAATTTGAAAACAATAGTACGGATGTATACAATCCCACAATAGACGGAGGTGGGAGAGACTGGTATAGAAAGCAAAAGATCTGGGGTTTTCAATAAATAAATTTATGTTTTAAAACATTTACCAAAACTTTATCAGTTTTTTTTAGCTATATAATGATCATTTATTAAAAATTCCAGTCAATTAAATAATTGGTTCATTTTTATTTGTTTTTTCCCTGACTACTTCTAATCGGATAAAATATTTTATGCGAAATACTAATTAACAGCATTATAATTGATTAAGTACCATTAGCCCTGGGGGTTTATTGCAGCTAATTGAACTTGAAGTAATTAATTAATTAAAATGCTAAGTAATCAATATTTCGTTTAAAATAAAAAATTAAATGCGTTTAAAAAATTATATTTATATCGTTTCTAATAATCATCAAATTACCAATAGAACATGACTATACATTTACGTTTTGTTTACTATACATTTACACTTCTGAATGTGTTCAAACTTAAGATTTTTTTTTTTTGGAATGGTTTCACTCAATCTAATGGAACTTACATATTCATATAAGAGCCATAACTATTTCAAATTTTAATCAAAGTCTAGTGTTTAACAATTGCTGTGCATTTATAAACACCACTAAAAATCAATTATATAATAATTTAATAAAATAATAACTATTTTAAATAACAAATAAACGAATAACGACTTCAACATTGTTGTTTGTTTGTAAAAATGAATTAAGAATTAATGAATAGTTAAAACTACTTACATGATGAAATAGAAAATTTGAAAAAAAAACTAACTTATATTACAAATTAAATAAAAATAACAAATTTAAATAAAAACTTATACAAAAAGAGACTGTTGAACAATTCCTGATTATAAGGAAAGGCTAATTATGTTTGTTCGATGTTTTTCTATGTTGATGTATTTGTTTATGATCATAACTAATGCTAGTCAATAAAACTTGATTTCAGCATCGTTTAGCGTCTTATATGATTTCACACAAAAAATAATTGTTTAATCAATAAGACGTTGAACGATGCTAAAATCAAGTTTTATTAATTAGAATTTGTTGAACATAACCAAGAATAACAACATAACAAAACATCAAACAAACAAAGTAAACCTTGCCTGAAATCAAGAATTGTTTAACAATCTATTCATACAGTTTAACTCAATCATAATACTAAGTGTAACCTCGCATAATGAAATATAACCATATAGTATTAACAGACCAATACTACTAAAATTATCAATTTTACATTTAAGATATGTATAAAATATTTATAAATGAATTATATGATGGTGTTAATTAATTTTAAAACGGCTCATATACATTTTACGGAAAAAGCGGTTGGTCTGAGGGGAAGATGCTAGAGGGACAAATTTTAGAGCGTAAACCTTCCTTCCAGAATATGCCCATTATTTGACACTTTGACGCAGCCTACGCGTTTGACCCGAGTCCAAACTGATGTGGGTTACAAGGACATGATGCATGATACTGATATATTTTTGTTACCCCCTCTTAAATAAAACTACGATGAAGCCGGCAGGGACAGAATTATTCCAAATAAATGTAAATTAATTAATTAATTAAAGATATATGGCTATCAGCCACAGATATTTAACAAATAATTTTGATAAATTAGGCATTGGAAGAACACGCTCAAAAAACAAGAGAATATAACAACACACATCGAATTGAAAAAAAAAATTAATTTAATGTATACAATAATTGCAATATAAATTTAATTTTGAATAACCTGTCAGTTAAGACAAGGAAATAAAATTATTTTCTTGTATCACGCTAATCAGCAAAAGTTTTTAATTTTAGACCTAACCGAAATGGAAGCTATAACCTTTAGTTACCTCACAATGCTCAGATTATTTCTCAGTTAACCGGGAGGGAATTGTGTCTGTCTTAATTTTACCCCGCCATCCAGAGTTACATTAGGACAGACATGTTTTCTCATTTAACGGAAAAACGGTTGGTCTGAAAGAAAAACGCTGAAGCGAAAAATTGTAGAGCGTTACGTTTTCTCCAAGGGGATGGCCCATTATTTGAAACTTTGACGCCGCAAACGCGTCTGACGCACTTCCAAACTTATGTCGGTTAAAAGAATATGGATATACGAGTATCATTGCGACCTATTTGTGTACCCACTTTCTTAATAAAAATATTATCAATGCAAATTAATTAATTAAAGATATCATAATAAATCGGTGGGCACCATTTGTATATACTTTTATTACCCTTTAAAATTATGTGTATAAAGGGGTCATCAGCGAACCTCACAGTTTGGACGCGTGTATGTGGTGTCAAGTTTCATGTAAGGGACATTATTATAAGCGGAAACGTTGCGATGTACAATTTTTCCTCTACTATTTTTCTTTCACACCAACTCTTTTGCCTTTAAAAATAAGGTCCTAATGTTTAATAATAATAATAATAATAAATTCTTTATTTATTCCGGGACACGTCCCTTTAGAATAACATTACAGGCTTATTGATCTTTAGAGGCTTAGGCTAAAAGAAGAAAATCAACAAATAATAATTTAAAAGAAATAAATAACAGAGTAAACAAAAATTTATATAATAAATCATAATAACAAAACTTATAAGCCTTTACAAAAAAAAAAAAAAAAAACACTTCCAGTATAAATAAATTTAAACTAAATATAGTAAAAGAGAATGAATTTATAATAATCAAAAAAGTACAAATAATGTATTAATACATAATTAGGTACACATTTTAGTTGAAAATAAGGTTGAAAAAATGTTACCCCAATGCTTTGAATAATATTATATTTTTTGAGTTCAGCTGAGTTCAGTTTATTTAAATATAGGAATAGATTACATCATAAAGCCAGAAGACTGAATAAGTGCAGAATACTGAGAAATAGGGGTTTTACTATCGTTTTGTTAATTCCTAAATACAAGCCATTTTTGCTTAGAAGGTAACAAAGAGGCTACAGGTGGTTGACCTGTCCCTAGTGGGCTCTAGTGGTATTACATACTAACGAAAATAGGAAACTTTAAGGCAATAACAATAAGCACCCATAAATATTTATATTTTCAAATCCCGAGTGTCCTAAATTTACCCCATCAGTCTTAAAGTTGGCCTAGTTTACAATATATATATATATATATATATATATATATATATATATATATATATAAAATCTTTATAATATTCATACAATTTTCACTTTTCTTTTATTATTTTTTTTTTCATGTCTAATGAAAGAGCATTATTGAGAAATTAGGTTATTTTATTTAAAAATTTATTAGCAATTATCGAAGCCTAAGCAACAGCCATTTAATTATGCCAAGACAAGGCGCAGTATCCTATCCGATCCTTTAACAAAGAGAAAGAAGAACCTATGTTTGACAATGACTTATCTGAATTTTTATTTCAGCCCAAAGGCTAAATTCCTCGGCCATTGCGTAATCAATCCTCATCCATTGGCAGTCAATCGATTGAGACAAGTTTTATATTTCTAATATGTTTTCCAAACATCCTGATAATCGTGTCTTCCTAAAGATCGTAATGAAAATTACGGTTGGGCGGATTTCATTATTTAACAGTTTATTACTTTAGGTCATTATTATTTATTATTTTACATTCACCGTAGCTTTCCTTCTTTTAAACAACTTAATTTATTGAAGTTTTCTATTGAACGATTTTATATGAATTTTTCACGTTTCTCATGAGGTCGTAACACAGTGAAATTTTCTTCACTCGGAAGATAAATTGCGTTTCACGTTTTTCGTATTTTTCACTATTACTTTACTAAATGAAAACTAGCCTTTTTTTTACGAAGACCAAATTAGAAAAGATCGATTTAAATATAAAACGGTCCTTCCATTTCAGTTTATTTTTTTATAACACTACATACTAAATAATTTTTGTCAAATCGAAATTTCATAAAAAAGATTCCATTTATCCGTTTTTATGGGAAAGTTTACATACAAAGTTTACTGAAATTGCTCTTGGCATTTTATTTTACTGTTTTGCTATGTTTTTTACTCTTTTTTTTTTTATTTATTCTTTAACCAGGATTATCCTGAAAAAACGTAAAACGAAAATTTTACTCTTGTTTTTGTTCACAATAATCTGATAAGATATTATGTTTCATAACATTAATATCAATTCATAATGTTTATTACTTATAAAATTATTATTTGTTCACGTAATTTATCACTCACTTATAAAAAAAATATTAGCATGTAAAGCTTATATTAAATTTTAAATACTTATGTATGCAAATTAGCTCATATCTAACATTCAATTTTAAATTTAGATACATGTACATAATTTGTATTTAATAAAAAATCTCTAAAATTATTAAATGCAAGGCATGTGTATTTGTTGGAAAAGCGAGCCCTAATAGAGTTATTACAGTTCTTGAAAAAATAGGCATTGATATTTTTTGTAGAAGCAGATTGGGCATCTTATACATATTTAAAATAATATTTTAGGTCATTATTGTCCCTTGTTTATTATAATATAATTATTTTTTTAAAGTGTTTTTGCGCTATACATAAAGTGAGGTTCTAAAGCATTACTCTCCTTGATTAAAAAAAAAAGATACATTTTTATTAATTTGTAAATTTCATGGGAAGTACAATGAGGCAAAGGAAAACTTTTTTGAACTTATTTTTCGTCAAAAGTTATGAACATTTTATTTACTTTTCGTTTACAATTTTAACCAGTGTTGGAAAAAATTCCTTTAATGAAATTTATTTAAATAAATCTTCATAATGTCATATTTTGAAAAGTATGTTTCTATTTGCTATTACTTATTTTTAATATTTTTGAATTCATTGCTATTTAAGTTGTTCAATTTTTCTTCCGATTTCAATACCCTTGTTAAAACATCTACTATTTAATATATGATTGGAAAATTCCAAAAACAAGACCTCAAGCCTTTTCAAATATCAGTAAATAGCTAACCAGTCAACTTTTGGCAAATTCAGGGATCTTTAGGACAGAAAGAGACAGGATCACATATATGCATTATACACACAGATATATATATATATATATATATATATATATATATATATATATATATATATATATATATATATATATGGTTATATTGCATGAATATGTGTTGAGATGACCTAGTTGGTGGGTTCTTTTGCTTTGCGTTTATGTGCTCTTGTATTTTTCTGTCTTGATGATGCCTTGATTGACGAAACATTGACTGGTTAGTTATTTAATGATATCCGAGAGACTTAGAATTTTGTTTTTGAAATCTTCAAATTAAATCCTAATAACATTAAGGATTTGCCAATTTATGAGTTTTTACTCCATCTAAAAATCTTTTTAAGACTATTTTATTCATTCTCAAAAACCTGAATATTTTTTTTTTTGCGTCCATAAAGTACTATAGTCGGTGTTATAACTTGTTTATTCTAATGTCCACTACTAATAAATAATTAAGATTATAATATCCAGCGTATATGAAAGGCGAACGGCTTCGTCGTAACCAAGATTCAACACAAGCCTGAAAGACAAGCCAGAGAGGTCAATACTTGTTAAGGTCAATGATAGTCACTTGTGGAGCTAAGACCCACTTCTATCGTGAGAAGTTCCATTCCGGAAAGGGCAGCTCGGCTGTGAAAGTAATAGATCCAAGTGCCAAGAAATTGCTGGAGCCCAGTTAATCCTCTATCACCCAAAGCTGTTCCGAGTCAGAAACATTCGTGGAAAAGTGTTTTTCCTAGAGACTATTCCTTGGACGAATGGGTCGCGTCTTTATTATGTCCTTCAGCATTAAATGAAGAACTTCGAATCGGAATAACTAATTTTATAACTAATAATTGTGCTGAACGATGAAAATAATGAGCTTAAAAATGTTTAAGTGTGTGTAGAATATATTTAGATTTACAATTGAATTATTTAAATATTTATTTAATTATTATTTATTATTTCCATTTTTAGCTGTAGATATATTCCTGATCCATGATCATCTTAAACCAGATATGGAGATTCATTAATAAATAGTTACCGATAGTAGATATACTTAAATATAATATATGTCTTCTTCCATTGACTCGACAGACCTTTACTGGTCCTTGGCCTCCTCTAATAACTTCTACCAGACTACATGTCGCTGGGCAACTGCTCTCCAATTACTGACCCTCAAAATCCTCCGGGCATCCTCCGTTACGCCATCCATCCATCAAAGAGGCTGTCTTCCTCTGCGTCTAATGCTATAAATTTCCTCACTCTCAATACTTGGGGGATCTCATCCTCTGACATACGAGCTACATAGCCGGCCCATCTCAATCTTCCTTGAGTTGTCCTTGGTAGAAATTTACTTCTCATCTATCCTCCAAGTCCGAAGTAACATCAGTTAGCAATAGCTTTTCTCCTTTCAATTTCCTTTGAGGTGCCATAGCCCGTAGTTATCAGGGACCCCAGGTAGACAAATTCTTCCATTATATATATATATATATATATATATATATATATATATATATATATATATATATATATATATATATATATATTATATCAATGTATGAAAAATAAATAATGCAGCGACTAGATGTCTAGTGGACAGGCAATGGCAGAGATTCCTGATTCTCGATTTCTCTGTATTATTGGGATATAGTGTAGCCAGCCACTGCGCTCCAACTGCCTTTGTTTAACCACGGGTCCGATCTTTACAAAGTCCACTACTTAGATCAGGGCTCTTGCAAAATAGGAAATAGGGAACTTCAAGCTAGCCTTCCTTACAATGAAGTGCCTATGTTAAGTCTCACCGGATGAACCCTTATGGTAATGTCTTCCGATGTGTCCTTACTGTTCAGTAAGTCCTATATGACATAAGAGCCCGATTCACTATTCCCAAAGAGCAAATGATAAAAAAAATAATATCTTCGAGTGAATTCACGATGCTAAGCTAAAAAAATCTTTGGATGTATCCAAATACAATCAATCGTTGTAAATAGTACATAATTAAAAATTATTTTAATACAGCATAGATTAGTTTGAGGGTCCAAGAATGCCAGGTTACTTGACTCTCTGGGGTTGGCAGACCTCCCCCCTTCTGAGGCCCATCCAGCATCTACAAAGTATTTGATCTTCATTGGATTGTGGTTTAAAACTATTTTTTGAGCCTGGATGCTTATCTCTTGTTAGATAAACCCATTGATCAAGAAACAGTCCTCCCTCAGTACTCAAGAGCGCTGTTGCAAGGTTATACCGCGCTCAAATTCCCATCCTCGTGTAATATTTTTTACCAACAAATAAATAAATTAAAAAGAATCATGTTTTCTTTTTTCAAACTTTCTTTGAGCCGATTTCGTTATGGGTATTATTTAATCTCCGGCTTATTCCCTGAAATGGAGTAAGACATTCAATTAAGTCCGAAGATTTTCGGGGTGAGATGGATTTTATGGTGTGAAAAGGGCTGGTCACCGGTGGAAGGGGGGCTTGAGATGATGGGAGGGCCAGCAAGATAAGATTATATCGACATATTTCCAATATTCCAGTCCCCTGATACCTTAATACACCGGGCTCAAATCGCTTTTTATCTACTGTCGGTTGATCAATTCACTTCAAATAATCTATTTCTTGATTATAAATAAAAAAATATATATAAATGGATTAACCGGTGTATGAAGAGATTTGAAAGTGGTTCTGTTTACCATAATTAAAATAAAATTCAATTGTTATACTGTAGACAGAGTAAATAGACCCTACCTGAATCTCTTCCCCTGAATTTTAGATATAATAAGTAAAATATTTTTCAGTAAATGAGACCGAAAACTCAAATGAAGGGTAACAAAAAAATATAATTAATATATAATCGGAAAATTTCAAAAACAAAGCCTAAAATTAAGTCTCTCAAGCCCAAAATTATATACTTAAGTCCTAAAAATAATTCTCTCAAATACCTATAAATAAATAACCAGTGTAATTTTCACCAATTCGGACTTCATCATATAAAGATCGAGGGTTTTTACAATGAATTGTGAATAAGTGTTTATAGTCGACTTATGACGAAAATGAGTTAGGTTCACTTCTACATCGTGTATAAATGGCTAAATAAGAAAAAAATGTGGCAGGAAGATATCGCTATTTAAAATTGCAAGATTACTATAATTTTGAAACTGCCGTCTTGCAAAGTTATAATTTTCGACTTACATACTTATTCACAATCCTTAAAGATATCTCGCATCAATAATCCTAAGAGGGCCGATCAAGTAGATACAGCACATCAATCTAAGATATCTTAAAGCACATGCTGTGATAATTAAAAATGATGAGACTAATTTTTTTTTAATTTTCAATAATAATATTAAAGAATTTCTGGATATGAAAATAGTATATAATATAATATAAAAATATTATATCAAAAGAGAATGTTTACTAGTTATTTTTTATTACTAATTAGGTTTGGAATCTTCCGATTACACTGGATATCACCTATAACGACATCGGTTATAGCGACGAACCGGCTATAGCGACTAAATAGATCCCTTGATCTTGGTATACCTATTACATGCAATTTCAAGTAGATATAACGACATCGCTTTTAACGACATATCGGTTATAGCGACTAGCTTTTCATTGAGATTGGCGATAGATGTATCGGTTATAGTATGCCCGGCAGTGGAAAAGGGAAGAAGGAGTCAGCTCAAAATGTAAACAAACCTAGTAAACATTTTCAAGGAAGAAGTTGATGAACAGACACATTCAATAGGAGATGCTTTGGACTCAATTCGTACTTGATAAAAGTGTTTACTAATAAACACTGACCTTCAGAGCGACATCTTCAAACGAGTATTGAGGCTAAAATATCATATCAATATTATACAAACAAATGCTCTAAGAAGTCCCGCATAACTGTTTTTTTTTTTACTAAACAAGTTTAACGTTCTTAAATGTTCAATCTATTTACTGTGATCGATAAATTTTGTTTGAAGGACAATTTAAAAATTACAAAATTATTCTACATATCTCACATCCTGAATGAAAGGGGCTAAACTCAATATTACGAACGTCAGAAATTTTAATAGTTGGGCCCCGATCATCCCACAGAGCTGCTTGCCCCTCCCCCCCCTCCCTCCCCAAATATCAAGCCTAACCATTAGACACAAATGGGGACCTACCAGCTAGTTGTGTTAGAGAAAACGCACTATGGCTTCTATGTAGTACTTAGCTTGTGTTTAATGTTCGTTCTGACAAAAACTCATTTTTTGAGTTGCGCCCCTTTCGTTCTATGCGATCTTGATATGCAAGTCTACACAAAAATGATGTTGATTTCATACATACAATAAAGTTGAAATAAATTGCTTTCTTTGGCAATTGGTTTTCTACATCTTTGAAATTTTCCATCTTCCAGAGTTGGTATCAGTTATAACGAACATCGGCCAAAATGAAGAAAGCCTATCACTCCCTTCAGTGTCGTTATGAACGATATTGGGTGTATATCCAAAAACTATTTTTCTATTACAAAAATTATCAATATTTCAAGAATAATGGAAAATATCATTTAAATCATTTAGTTTTTAAAATCCTTTCTGTTTTTTTTTTTTTTTTTTTTTTTTTTTTAAAACAATTAATCGAATTCTTAATGTATACTTTATTCCAAGTTTCCGGTCTTAATTGAGCCCATTACATTATCCAATGACTATCTGAATTTAAATAGAAAGTACGTCAATGTAAGCCACATTTATGGATAACAAAACTTTACCATAAACTCTGTAAGGGAAATGAGATATATTGCCTATTTTCCATAAAAAAAACAAAAAGTTAACTACATCACATTTTGTTATTTCAATATGTAAATGCAAATTTTTCATAGATTCCAAAAGAATTGTCACAAAAAAATTAAACCACTGGTCCATGTAGCCCTACTGAATGTAGTTCAATAAAACACCCACATTTTTATTGACGTGGATTTAAATTAATTTACAACTCGTTAACTTGCAACGAACAGTAATGAATTTGAAATAGAGTACTTGATTTTTATTTCAAAGATATTATTAATATTTATTTGTTTTTTTTTTATAAATAAAACAACTCAGCATATCAACTCTTAATTTAATTTTAATAGAGGATAGCTAGATATTCATAAATTCTTTATGTACTGCTGCTTTACTACCATTGTCCAATAGTCAGGTTTTCCTCTTACCAGTGAATCGCCCGTCATCCACTTTCCAGACGTGTCGATTGGTTTGATCTAAAATCAATTCCAGACTAATTAATCTGTTTCAATAGAGCCATCAACGGATCTGACATTAGTTCTCTTCTCCATGCTTTCAGCCTCAATGTTGTCGATTCCGTAGGATTTACAATTAATTCGGTTTCTTCTCTCTTGACTATTTTTCCTAATCACGTCAGCTTTTAGATAATTACTAAATAATTAAAACGTATTTATATTACAATATTTCTGATTGGATAAAACAGCTGAGGTAATGTGGGGTAAGTGCGCACTAGATTTTGCTAAGTTCGACTTTAAATGACTGCAGAATCATTATTTTTGAAGCAAGATTATTCCTCTATTTCTAAAAATGTTCCTTAGAGGATTATGTTTAAATATCACATGCAAGCCCATGTTTCAATCACGTCCATTTCATTGAGATTGATAATTCGATTTAATAGTACCTAATACGCTGCCTTAAGGGATAAGTGCGTACGACGTATACGCAAGATTTATTATACATGTAGGAGCGGTTTTTGAGCATGTACAAAATAATTCGGTTTCCGGAGGATTATTATACTGATGTAATCATCGAAAGTTAAAGCTTGTCAGAGATTCAATCTTCATCTTTTACAATCTTCGTTGAGTTTTGAAAGTGGAATGTAGAATATAATTGAATAAATGTATTGAAAAAAATATTTTTTTGTTTTTATTCGTTCGTAGTTGAGCCTCGCCAAAACATGATAGCAAGGGTAAGTGTACATCACGCACACTTGTCAGGCAACAGATGTCAGGTCTGCACTTGCCCCTACTGTCATGTTTTGTTGGGTGACTCTGGACAAATGCTCAAAAAATAGAAAACTGTCAAGGAGAAATGGAAATCACGGTGTATTTTGAAGAGAAGCTTCTAAAGGTTCCGCATAAAGCAACAAAAAAAAAAAAAAAAAATTAAATATTACAAGCTTAATTTTGCCGCCGCTTTTTTCACCCTCTCCCCTAATAAAAGTCAACAGTTTTATAATAGCGTTTTAGGTAATGTTATTTCAAAATCTATATCATCATCTCATTACCTTGTTAGCAGAAAAAAATGTTTTTTAGCTAACCTAAAAAGAAAATTTGCCGCCCTAATTAATTTGCCGTAAGTAATTTCTAATTAAAAAGTAATTTGCCGGCTAAATTCTGCAGCCCAGGGCTAGTGCCCCCTTGCTACATATATAGTAATAATTTCGTGTTTTTTTTTTTGTATTTTTTACAGTTCTTTAAGGTGCAAATTAAGTTATAAAGCGTGATCTCTATTAATAATTACTTTGCTTGCTGTAACTTTATCTCTACCATGTCCAAACATATATAGAGAATTTAATCTGATTTAGGCTAAGAGTAAATATAAATATAAATTTAATATTTTAGTGAATAATTATGAAATAAAAGAGGATAATTCCGAAATTGATAATTAAAAGTAGGAATTAGGAAAATAAAGATGAGCGTTAAGTAGTTGTTATTTAGTATAATCAACAATAATTAAGTACTTGTTATTTATTATTGCCATCATTCATTAGTGATGCTAATACTAATGAACTGGAAAAGGGAACGAAATTTATTAGTACGGATAATAGCTTAGTTAGGTCTTTGCTAAATCCCCACTTATCCGGGATCCGCTAATCCGAAACACGGAAACTTGGAAGGTTATTTTTTTTTTTTTTTTCGTTTTCCTTTTTAATTACGATCATTAAATAATGAAAATTAATTTCTTGCCGGTCAAATAAGGTCTTATTGCAGGTTGCTTTAGATTTCCTAGAACAGTGTGAAGGCTACACCTACCAGCAGATGGATTAGTGATAAAACGGTGGCTAACCGTTGACGTGAGGAAAAGAGCGGAAAACAAGTGCTAAACAATTTCTAATAAAATAAATTAAATGTTAAAAATAGGAAATAACGAAGAAGAGGCGTGTTAAAAACTTTTCAAATTGCTTAACTACATAAGTTTACATTCACTTACGTATGACATTACATACCTATATAAATATATTTTGTTATTTTTTCGTACATTTTTTAATGTCATATAACTAAGATTTTTTTTCTCGAAATTTCGCATTATCTCCCTATAACCTTAATAACCCTAGCCACATTATGTCGGATAAACGGGGTTCTACTGTAATAACTAAAAAAAAAAAAAAAAAAAAAAAAAAAAAAAAAAAAAAAAAAAAAAGAGAGATTGAACTCGGTTATAAAACGTAATAAAATTGATGATATACTTGATTTATGTTAGGAAAATAAAGAAATAAGAAAAACCCATAATCATAAAATTCAGCCCCAAGCCGAGGTGAAGCAGAGACTCCCATTTACTGTTCAAACAGCTTTGCCATATCCTGAAGTTCCAAAGGACGTCTCAGCAGTATTGGTCCATTGTTCATAACTTGATATTGACAGCAAGTTCCTCCTTCATCTTTATCGATTTCCAACTCGATTCTACAAAGCCAAATCCCTCTTTTAGAGCGATCACCAAGTGTCAGGACTATCAATAGATGACTTCGCTTCGTAAAAAATCGTAAATAAAACATCCTTCTTGTATATATCCAGGAAAAACTTAAAAAATAAAAAAATACTTCTTTTTTTTCTCTGAGATATCATCCATTTTTCGGTCATATCAACAGGCTAATGGTTGTACATTTAAATTAGTTGATGATGTGTTAAAAGAATTTATTTCCATAATATTTTCGTGGAACCAATTCCAAAACTCGTGGTGTTGAATTTTGGTCAAAATGCGACAATATCCTTTAGTCAGATCATAAAAACTTTTCGTATTCTATTGACGACAACTAGTATTTAAAAATAGCGAGGGTCCTAAGGGTACGATTTTAACTTTTTTTTTTTTTTCAAAGTAATAATATCACATTATTTTATTTATCTTCTATATTCAAGGACGATCAGTAATAGCAATAAACATATTCATACCTTATTTACATGAAAAATAATAATAAGATATGCATAAAAGAAATACTGCGCCCCTGGTATTTAAAGTCAGTGGAGGCTGAGTGAGAGTGCTAAAGCCGCAAGAATTTGGCAAACTTAAATATCATATGAGGTAAAAATTATAAACTTTCTTTACTGAACTGATTTCGTACCATGGAGTTAAACAATGTGGCACTATTTGCTGAACGTTTGTCTTTAGAAATACAATAAACTGGTCATTATGATACTAACATTTTTTCAAATATGAGTAATCAATAGGATTACTAACGATCTTCAGGTTGTAATTTAATGTCATTTTTGTTTTTATTTTGTAATGTTTTTGTCCCCTGAAATTACATCTGTAAGACCTACGATACAAAAGTTAAGGTCTGTCCTCGGTATCTGTAGAAGAAGGGAATCCGTGAATTGAAAGATAATATATTATATTGAAAATAAAATTATATCCAGTATTTTACCCAATATTTGCCTTTCTATAGAAAAATAGTGTCAGAATCAAGCACCAAAGTATTTTACTTATTATTAGTTATAAAAAAGTTTCATTTAATCTTTTTTTTTCTAGTTAAATTTATTGTATAAAAAAATTAATTTTATCAGTTTTGAAATAAATATCACCTAACTGAGGAAAATGCAGTTTACTACATCTGATATATTATAAATCTTAAATTAACTTGATATATATATAATATGATATATATAACTCTGATATATTATAACTCTTAAATTAAATTAACTTGGTAATGGTGTGAGAAGAACGGATATTATACGAAAAAAGGGACTTTCTGGAAAGAAAACATGGCCAAAATGACAATGCCTAAGATGTCTGGAACTCATGAAAGATGTATGGAATAGGAAATAGGTTGCCGTATAGGTTGGCTAGATGTTTTGTTCAGTGGTCAGACGAGTTTTGTAGAATTTTTTATTCAAGTTGCTACTCATTTATCCCCGCTAGTTTCTAGAAATCCCGAAACAGCCGTGATCACTTCACAATATTATCTAGGAGCTCTGATAACCATGGTTCTTATCCAGAAACGCAAATCACTACTCGAAGCTTTAAAGATAACGCGTATAGCGTTCCCAATTCGTAGTCCTCCATAATTACCCCTTCTATCGAAGCCCTTATCCCTTTGTGTGTTGTACAAGTCTTTTACCTTTTTCTACCTACTTTTTTCTCCATCTACCTATACTACTTGTCTAATCTATTCCGAATATCACAGTTACGCTGATGGCTGCAAAATACACCTTCCAATTTATTCATTTGGGATCTATTATTCCACTACCAGCGATTAGCTACTTTCTTTGAGCCCATATGAATCAAAAGCCACCGTGATTGGACCAATTCCCTTTCTAGACCCATTTCCTTCTATTTCTATCATTTTTACAACTCTCTAATACAATACCGTTTCCGCGTTATAAACATTGGAGTCCAGTTCGATCAAATTAAAAGAAGACATTTCAAATTTTCCGTCGTGCTATTTCAATCCAAAACAGTTCTGTTGCTTCAATCGTAACTTTCCTATAGTCCCGCGTCTCCTAATTTTGAGTAAGGCTTGTGTAGTTTACAACAAGATCTGTAGTGAACTAGCAGTTCGACTGAAAAAAAAAATGTAAAATATTTATTTTTTGTTTCAAAGCCTGATATATAAATTTCACTATACTGCGCTTGAGTCAATTTTTCTTTTCTTAGGCCAACTTGATTTGTTTATATATCCATAATATCTAATCGCATCGCTTTCCTCATGTCTTCCAATTCAAACTGAAATATAAAATCCACTCCCATCCCTCTGATATCTTTATCCCATTCCACAAAACTCACGCATTTGGCGAATCCTTTAGTTTTGCAATAGATCCTTAAAAAAGTTTGTTTTTCTTGAGATTGAGAGACGTGACAGTGCAATTTTGCATATAGTCAAGAAAGTTAAAATTAAGTCCTGCAATTAATTAATCGTTGGGAATTGCTCTAACCCTGAAGATAGTCTACATCGGATCAGCCCGAAACGTAGGCTTCAATATATCTTCATCGCCACCGTGAAATCTGCTATGTGACCAAAAATTAGCCGTGTAATTTTGATTTTATTAGAAACAAGATTTTATGTCGTATGTGCTAAACACTCATGGGTTCAAAAATCTTAAGGTGATTTAAATTGATAAAAAATGTCAGTATCGGACTTACACAGCCTCCGACTCCTTATCTGGCTCTATTTTCTCATTAATTTTTTGTCATATATATTTTAGGGGCCCAAGGTCTCATATTTATCACCCCTCCCCACTTAGCGACAGCGGCCTCGCAATGCCGCATCTAGACGCCCCTTCGCTCTTTAGGCAAGGATTAAGCCCCACCTCACCAGTGCTTATCACTTCGAGAGGCTTTCCTCCCCCCATTAGCTAGCCATCGACTGTGAGAGCCATACGTATTACCGGACATCACATAGCTTCCGCTATAGTGCGAAACCTACAGCATTCACTACGGGCGGCCGACTGATTTACTCCACTGGACGGAGGCGGCGAGACGAAGAGGATGCAGCTGCAAGACGTTCAGATAAGACACTCTTTCGAGTATACTATGAGACCCGACCCCAAATCCTTTGTTAACAAATAGAATTAATTAAGTTAATTATTACCGATCAACAAGCACTAACTTTATTGCCCCTTCAGGAGATGGTGTAATTACTTTCAGTTCACGAATATTTATCAAACTCTTTCTTTTTCGACGTATAAGAGCGAGGTTTCCTCGGGCATAAGGCATGTATGGGCCCCCCAGTATTGAACAGTTAGTGTTTATTACTTACGCAGTAGTTTCTAATGAACATTTATGTGACCGTCTTCCAAATCAGTCTTCACATAGGTGGTTTCAAAGTTATTTACCATGTTGGAAAGTTGATAGCTAGTTCACAAAGTTATATTTTATAAAATTTCTTAGAAATAATTTATTCGTTTGTCATGCCATATAAGACCATATTTTTGACACTTAGGAGCTTTCACTACGGCAATGACGATACGTTTGTTCATTAACTATAATTTTGTGAAGCGGATTACCATGGTAGTAATCACTATTGTAAAAAAGTGCGATTTTAGACATTGGTACCGAGATAAATAATATTTATTCTAATTTTCATAAAATGAGCCGCTAACACTAAATGTTAAAATTAAAGTACTAATTTAAAAAAAAAAAACACACATAATTATCGATGGGCCACCTATTCAAAACAGAAAGAACTTTTAAAAAAGGATATTTTTGAGTAGTCTATTTTAAATGATATAGCTACTGTATCTTTCTAAAACAGTAATAAATAACAAAGCGATTCTCCGACGACAGGCCCTAAGAAGAATGGGTTTCAGGATAAGGCAAAGGCACTAGGCAGAGACAGCAAAGCTGGGAAGTATTGCAGGCTGAGTATATCCAAGGATGGCGTGGAACAGTACATCATCCCTTAGCATTTTTAGATCCAGAGGATGGAACGAGTGCACTATGGCGCAATATTTTCTCGAGATAATAAAAAAAAAATAGGAAAACCCGTTCTCCGGAATTCATAGAGTGCCGGATCGCATCTAAAATAATATACGGGCCTTTTGGACATTTCTTGAAAAATTATACAGCTGTAAAGTTTTTGAACATCATTGGAGAAGGAGATCTGATTTTTGAAAACAATCCGGCCGAAATAAAAGAAAATGCCAATAGAATTTTAAATAAATACAAATGCTTGCTTCATGAAAAGTATATGGAACATTTACAAAATTCAAGTTACAGTGAACATTTAAATCTTTTTAGCAAAAATAATAACCAAATATCACAATGTTTACTAATTGCAAACTGACTTTAAATACACGAGGATATTAATGCAGATTAGACTATCTGGTAAATAGACAATCAAGATTTCAGTTAATAATACAGTAGTCAAAATTAATCCATAAGAAGAATGTAAAATGTGTTATAGGAAAAAGAAAGAAACACTCTACTATATATTGTTTAAATGCCCTGTATACAGAAATTTGAGGTTAAGAATTTACCAAGGGATGCAAAATCTTAGAGGGGCTTGAAATATTTAAACCGAAAACGATAGACGATATGAGAAAGATTTTTTCTTTGCTGTTGTTTCAAATTATACAGAGTTGGTTGGGTAGACATAATTAAACAATATCATTATCCCGATGTAGAATGTTTGGCTTTGTGTATGTTTAATTATTTACATACATAGTTTTAGTAGTATAAGTTTTGGCCTTGTTTGTGGAATTTTTAAGTTAGTATTTTTCCTTCAATGATATAAAATTTAACGTGTAACGTTGTTATATCGTTTAATTTATTTATGATATAATTTTTTCGTTTAAGTTAGTTTTAGCAAGTAATGATTTTTTTAGCTTTGTTACTTATATTATTTTAGTGGGATGACTTTTAGCCTCTTATTTCTTAACTTTTGTACTTTTAAATTTAATTTTATAGCATAAATTAGAATAAATAATCTTGTATGTTTATTTCTTTTTAAGTATATGTATGCTGTTGTTATTGATCATTATATATTTTAATTATTATTTTTGGCTTGTGATATATTATTTAATGTTTCATGTCTTGAATTTTTCATTAATGTGAGTTTCAGTTTAGTGTAGTATTAATATTTGAATTAAATGAAAAAATAATAATAATAATAGTTAAATAAGTTTGATGATAATTGTGTAAGTAGAAATAGGCTCTCCTTGTATAGGGTTTTTCCCTAGACACAAATATAAATAAATAAAATATTCTTTGTTAGAATGTCCCGGGGCTATAATTCTTCTTTCTGACCCTTCTCAATTAAGCGAGAAAAAAAATTCTCGAAAAAAACAAGTTCACAAATATGCCGTCAAAATATCCACATATCATATCAACAATCTAAAATAGACACAACAACCGGAGACAGTAGGTATATCACAGTAGGCTTGATGATGAATGAATTGGCAAAACGTTGATCGGTTAATGATTTACCGGTATCAGAGAATCAAAGCTTTGTGTTCGGAATCTAAAAATTATATCCTAACAATTTTCATTTTACAAATAATGGTGTTAATAAAGGAAGTAAGTGTATAAATAAAGGAATAAATACATAAATAAATTTAATATATAAAATAAATAATTTAATAAATAAGAAGAATTAAATAACATACAATGAATTATATATAGGTGTAAGTGTTAAATAACCATAAGAAATTATAATAATAAAGCCTACTACATAACGATTTGAATAAAATAGCAATGTTTCTTTTTGAGAATTTACTCTTTTAGATTAATGTATATTGTACTGTATTATAAGGTATGAATAATTTTTACTACATGTAAATATGCGTTATGTCGTATGATGGTACGCGTAGAAATTATGGATGTAAATTTAAAAAAAAAAATATCGATATATATATATATATATATATATATATATATATATATATATATATATATATATATCGCATCGTTAGTTTCCAGATATATTAAAATAGTAATATCATTGATGCAGTGTTATCTGTAGATATTGATCAGTAGTGTTATTGATATACTAATAACAAATATCAATATTTCGATATATCGGATCTTGATGTTTTTAATCTTCGAAGAAAGAAGAAGGGAAAGAGGGTTTACATTGAATTGAAGGATAGAGTAATATTAATTAACGAGTCTTAGATTTGTAATAACAACAATTAAATATTTATATACTGTTTGTTAAAAAAAAAGTATTAATTTATTAACGTTTGTTGATAAAAAAAAATTATTATAAGGAACTAGAGAAAAAAAATGAATAAAAAAAAATTAAAAAAGAAGGGAGAAATTCAATATTGAATGAATTACTAAAAACATTTCAAAGTATTAACATTTATTATTAAAACGACAAAGTACTACGAACTAGAGAAAAAAATAATTAAATTACTCTAATATTTAAATAATAATTAAAAATAATTTAAAAAATAAAAAAATAATTAAATTACTTTAATTAAATAATTAAAATTAGTTATTGATATATTAACAACAAATATCAATATTTCGATATATCGGATCTTGATGTTTTTAATCTTCGAAGAAAGAAGAAGGGAAAGAGGGTTTACATTGAATTGAAGGATAGGGTAATATAAATTAACGAGTCTTAGATTTGTAATAACAGCAATTAAATATTTATATACTGCTTGTTAAAAAAAAAGTATTAATTTATTAACGTTTGTTGATAAAAAAAAAATTATTATGAGGAACTAGAGAAAAAAATGAATAAAAAAAATTAAAAAAGAAGGGAGAAATTCAATATTGAATGAATTACTAAAAACATTTCAAAGTATTAACATTTATTATTAAAACGACAAAGTACTACGAACTAGAGAAAAAAATAATTAAATTACTCTAATATTTAAATAATAATTAAAAATAATTTAAAAAATAAAAAAATAATTAAATTACTTTAATTAAATAATTAAAATTAGTTATTGATATATTAATAACAAATATCAATATTTCGATATATCGGATCTTGATGTTTTTAATCTTCGAAGAAAGAAGAAGGGAAAGAGGGTTTACATTGAATTGAAGGATAGAGTAATATAAATTAACGAGTCTTATATTTGAAATAACAACAATTAAATATTTATATACTCAAATTTTAATATGGATATTGCGATACATCGAATTAAAACTATCGGACAAAAATATACAATATATTTTTTTTAAAAAGTATCGATATTTCGATATTTTTTTCAAAATCCCTTGTAGATGTACATGTACCCATTGTTGGATTACAGAAATGTGGGGACAAAATAATTTTAAAAATACATCTGCATTTATAAAATCGTTTTTATTCAGTTCATGCATATATAAATTTAACGAATGGTCTTACCATTTTTTTTTTTTAATTTACTAAATGTTTACTAAATGCTTAAACATTCGTGCTATTTCTCACCAATTTTATATTAGATGTTATAACGTTCAACTGCTTATCGTTTAAGTGGAGAAGAGAAACGATTATAAAATCACTTAATAAACTTTTTAGAAAACTTTAGAGGTACTACTATACGTTCAGTATAGAATCCTAAATAATGTAAAGACATTTAATAAAAAATCTCCCAGTGCAGACAAAAACATAATAAAAGTAGAATAATTTGGACGAGAAAAAACTAAAACTGATATTAACACTATTTATGCGTGTAGGTGAGAGTAGGGAAATTTATTTATTTGACACTTTATAATTAATAGCATTTTACCATCATGGTATTGTAAATATATTCTGAAGATTTGTTCACTTGTTTTATTTTTACCCAGTTTTTTTCCATTTCATATGTTGCACCGTATCACCCCATATACTATGAATGGATATAGTATAATAACATATAATTTAATAAGATTTAATATTTCAAATGTTATACCTGAAACTTTTAGGGAATCGTTTGGCAAAACGAGATGATTTCCTATATGATTTGAGTTCAAAAATCTAACAAACAAATTACATGTATTACTCCGTTCTTCTCTACAGAAGGTCCATTAAAAAAAGATTAACCCATGTGGGTTTTACTTCCTCTTCTTCTTCTTTCTCCATCTTCTTCGTGCTGTTAGACGTGGAGCAGCCTCAACCCATCTTCTGTACGTGTCCCTGTCCTGGGCCATTCTTCTTGTCTCCATCAAGGAGGAGCCTCGCACGCTCCCGAGTCTCTCCATGTAACCATTATATGTAAGTCTCGGTCCCCAACCGATCTCTTCCCCCTCGGCCTTGCTTCTAACAGCTACCTGGCTTTACGACCGTCACCCATCCTACAAACATGTCCGTACCACTTGAGTTGGCGTTCCTCCAGGATATCCCTCGTTGGTCTAACTCCGAGAGTTTCCCTGATAGTCTCACTCCTCACGCGGTTTCGTGTGGTCTTCCCAGCTACTTTCCTTAGATATCTCATTTCTGCTGCTGTGACCTGACTCCCGTGTCGTTCAAAGAGAACCTAACTCTCTGAACCATAAAGCAGGACTAGGAGGAACACTGACTTAAAGATCCGGAGCCTGGCATTATTGCTGATTTCTTGTTTTCCTACCAGGGTGGTCGATAAATAAAAGACCTGGTTAGCCTTCTTTACTCTGTTGAGAACATCCTGGTCTATTTTGCCGCCCCGGCTAATCATTGAACCCAGGTAAAGGTAGTCATCCACCACTTCAAATGTTCGTCCGCCACATTCGATTCTTAGGGTTTTACAGAAAATTTAATACTGAACCAAAATGTTCTTATAAACATGGGAAAATGAAGTCTTGAGCAGTTTTCAGGCCAAAAACACGAAAAGATACGTTTTTCCATACTTTTTGGCAATTGATGAAGAATCGACACATATCGTCAAAAAACTCATCGTAAAAAACTAACGTCATTAAGAATTTTGCGCCGAATGAGACTGATAGACAGCTATATAGATCAAACACGCGATCTTCGGTGAATTTGTCGGTGTTGATATGTTTTTCAAAATGTCTGCACAACGCCGTTTCAAAATTCAAATTTCAACAAAAATGAAAATCCAAAATAAAACCAGCATTAATTAATTCATTTTATTTTTATTTATTTATTTGCATGATATGCGTCAATAAATAATGATAAATCATTCCCCAAACTGTCCGCTCAAATTTTATGAAGTCCCATTCGACAAAATGAGCATTTGCAGATATATGAGAAGAGTCGCGCCATGTACATCGCGAGTATGTGGAAAATATTATAGAAAACATTTAAATTATTAAGGATCACAAAAATCTTCTCATGATATTACGTGTTTTTTCTATTATTTTTTTCAAACTACTGGCCGCTCATTAATTAAAATTCGTATCGTCATTTTGAATAGAAAAGAAATATTAAAAGTTTATAGAAAAAAAAATTATTAATATTATACAGGAATATAAATTCTGTCCGACCAGGGCCCTATATCATTTCAAAAGTACAATTACAAATCGACAAGTTCTGTAGCTAAGGTTACAGGTTATTTATCGTCATTAGATAATAACGAATTATACAGAATATAATCAATTAATTATGAGAAAGGAATAATAATTTAAGTGATATCAATATAATAAAGTACAATCAATGTGCTAAGTATGAAATAAATAAGATAAATTATATATAGAAAAAAAAATTCAAATATATATATTACAATAATATATTATAAATTATAAATAAAGAGCATGAGGCATAATGAAACTATATAAGGCACAGGGAATATGAGCTATGGAATGTAACTGGCCAGAAAATAAAGATATATTTATTTTCTTATTATACTTTTTTAAATACGTTGTTTAAGAAAATATTATCTGTATATCTATATTACTTCCCGATATGAATCCCGCTTCATAGGATTTTCTCTCTTGTACATACAAAGCGAGTTCTAAATGGGAAACTTATGTATGAATAATAATAATGTTAGAAATTTGCATAAGATTTTTTTGAAAATCCCGCACCTCGAATAGAAAATTCTTATTCTCTCGTTGTTTTTTTCCTCTTTCCCTAGGTTTAAATATTGATCAGTTTCATTGAACCAATATTATAAGCATAAATCTGAATTCCTTTCAATCTAAAATCCTATAGCGAAGCAATCATTGAATAAAACTCAATCATTTTTATGGTGATTTCCAGCCTGGAGAGTCATTTTTATTCATTTATATTGTTGACCGAACAAGAATCTTTTTTGAGGGTTCGAATTTCGTGTGAAAATTGAAAATGTAAATTAAGTATTGGCGGGATAACAATGCTTGTAGAATTTCAGCTTAAAATAAATTTGATATTCATCGAAATTGTGTAATTCCGTCATTTTCGATTGGTTTGACGATAGAAAAATAGAAAAGTTGTTTAAATGCTAAACTTTCATTTTCTCAAATTCCGTGTATAACTTTTATACCAATTTCGTTTATACCATTTAGTCCATTGTTTCTGAATGGTTTCATTATTTTTTATTTATAAATTTACTTCATAACTATTTTTTATGATTTTTTAATTTAATCGTTCTGCATGAAATCAAGATTATTTGAAAATTATATAGAGCACAGGCAAGTGATAGGTGAATAAATAACTTTTAAAGAACATATGTCAGTAAAAAGTTGCATTTAAGGCTCATGGTAAAATATTGAAAATATGATATAAAATATAAATATATATTATATAATAAATAAATAAATAAATAAATATATATATATATATATATATATATATATATATATATATATAATCTTATTTTTATAAGTTATCTTTAGGTAATCTTCCATAAGTCTTATTATAGAAGACCTTAGAAAGACCAGTTTAAATGGGATTACAATACAAAATTGATAATAATGTTTATATTTTAAAAACATGAAAATACACAGCCAAATAATAGTTAAAAATAAATAATAGTATATAAAAATAATGGTTTAATTATAAATATTGGTCTCATAAAGATCTTGGCAAATTCTGAAGCAGGCCATCCTAGAGTCAAAAAAAAATTTTTTTATGATCTGATGGTTATAATGTGCACCAAAAATGAACGTATCCATGTAATATTTTATTATTTTCAAAAATAATAATCTATATAATAAAAAGAGGTAGGTATCCGAATCGTTGTTATGACAATTTCTTACCCGTGGAAGCAAGTTCACAACACAATCCTTATTATGCTAACGTATGTTTTTTATTAATTTTTGCTGCTAATTTCTCACTTTGGGGGGGGAGGGGTTGAGGGACCAAAGGTTATAATTTCACTTATTAGGTTAATGACCTTAAAAAATACGGTTTATGGCTATCTTTATTGTCAATATATATATAATTATGTTTCTGCGGTTATTGTTTTCTGCTCTCTGCTTCCCATATTTTTTACTAAAACGAAGCGAAATAAATATTCTGTTTTGTAGTTTTTCAACCTTCCTTGAGACGTGTCCATATCATATAATTTTTCAGTTTTTATTAATTTTAATTCAATTAAGTGCCTTTTTAACAACCTGATATAAACTATAATGATACCAAACGATGGATTGAAATTGTTGTCTAAAATCCTACCATTTGATCGCACTTATGTTTCGGTGGAGATATGTGAAATATATATACTAAAATATATAGAAATACATAATTATGTCGAAATACATTAATATCCAGGTTCTCAGAAGGATTCGTTACTCACTTTTGGCCCCGTGCCCTCAATGTTACTTGTGATGGGGGCTATTTTTATTAAATACGAAACCTGATACTTTCGGAACATCGGCTCCAAAATCGTAGAAACGAGAATTGAATATGAAAACTGTTCACGATATAACGGGAATCGGCGATGTATCAACACATTGATGTATACGTATTTATCAGCACTAAAATAAAAAATCTCTTAATACTAGAAGGATAAATACTTATTCAAATTTATTCTAACATCGTCGTTTTATTTACAGTTGAACACTGCTGATTTGTATCCGCTTTATACGAAATCCGGATTATCCGTTACATTTCTCTTATTTTTTTTTAATTATAAAACATATATAGTTGCCAGGAATTCTTAACTTTAATTACGCAGTTTAAGATGCATTTATTGTTAAAGTTAGCCCTAATAGGTTAATTACAGTCCTTGTAAAAATAGTAACTGAAATATTTCGTGGAATTCCTCCCTCCATTAGACAATGTTTCGCATACGTATTTGAACTAAGAATTCAGTTCACAATTGCCTCATTTCGAATTAACTCCTAAGTCTTTTCTCTCTTTTATTATTATTGACACAGTGTATTGTGTAGTACATGAAACATAACTTTAAAAGTGTCGATATCTCTGGTAAAAGGAAGCGAATTAATGCTTAAAACGTTAAAGTTGCATTAATTTGACTATACATTATCTAATCAATAAATTATGATGCAATGTTAACTAATATAAAATTAAACTATGGGATTTTTAGAGCTAGGGGGTTTATTTGTAAACAATTCAGATTTTTAAATTCTGTTAAAGATATAAGGCGTCAAAATTTGGATTTTTTTTAACTGTTGAAAAATCTTTATTTGAAAAGGAAACCGATCTAAGGTTTGATTTTTTTTTTATATTACAGTGGTTTAAATGGTTTTTGTTTCATCAGACTTGGTTACATCCAGTTCTGAGTAATATAAGTTGATGTAAACCCCTTCAAACGCAAAGAACAGCTTTTTTGTAAACCAAATATGCCTGCCATTGGAGGTAAGAAAAACTTAAAATTATTATTTTTAAAATCCGCAATAATGTATAAATCCACAAACAAAAAAACATTTCAATATAAGATGGTCAAGCGACAAATTAATTTTTTTCTGGATCGTTTAAAAAGGACGGACCCTAAAAAATGTCATTAATATCATGAATTTCTTATTCACTCATCATACCGTTTCTTATCCGGACTTTCGCACTATCCAGAATAGCCGCGATTTATCATTATCCTCGGTAAACAGGGTTCTGATATTATTATTTCTATATTAATGTATTTTATAACACAGTTATTTTTTTTTTTATTGTTGCATCACGTAAAACAAGAAAAACGGAGAGAGGTGTTTTAAAAAATAAATGAAATTCTCCTTAGGAGTGGTGATCCAACTGGATCAAGTTAGGGTGAAGTACTGACGTCAGAATAATGGGCTAAAGTGAAAAGTGAGAGAGGGCTGGTAGGGTGTTCACTTTAAGATCATTTGGCCTTCCTGTCCTTCAGGCTAAACCTCCCTCATGACCCCACTACGCTCAATTCTAATAAATTATTTATTTGTGTATAATATTCTTGGATTTTTCCAAAAAAAAGATTCTTAAGGCATTCAAATACCAGCCAACGTTTCTCAAATCCAGGCAGCATCACGACAGGAAAAAGATAAGATTACATAAATACAGACCAGAGGCACAGAACATTCTACATCAACACCTTGAAAAAAAAGGCTAACGCAATAGAGATAACACTTCACTCTTAGACATATTATCTTTAAATATAATTCGTATCCAGAAAAATTAATAATTTTATTGAGATACTATTGATAAAGTCATGCAAAAAGATACATATATATATATATATATATATATATATATATATATATATATATATTGGGAAATTATACTGAAAAAACCGAACGTATACTCGACAGTTAATTTTAGTCAAATGAATTGACTTAAGCGTTTAAAATTATATTAATTTTATAACTTATAAGCTGTAAAATGTTGCATACAAAAAATATGAAAAATATTTATATTGCAATATTGTAAATTAAAAACTATTTGAATTAAATAATTACCATATTAAACAAATAAATAAATAAATTTAAAAATAAATTGTTGTTGCTTTTTTCCTGTTGTTAAAAAGGAAATTGCCTTAAGTTTTTAAAATTATATAAATTTTACAACTTATAATCTGAAAATTGTAGATACTCGAAAACATAAAAAATATTTATATTAAAAAATTGTAAATTTAAATTTAAAAAAAATATTATTATATAATTATAATATTATATATATATATATATATATATATATATATATATATATATATATATACTGGCTAAGTTAGCACAATGAAGAGCTCATTCTCCAAAATTCCGATATCGGGTTGTCCCTTGATCCAGGCCGATTGACCTTTTGTTAGTCCGGGCCCTGATCTCAATGTAACCAACGTTCAATAATGACGAATCAATTGTTCGTTGGCGGTTTTCGTCAATTGGAATTGAGAGAGGGGAAGGGGGGGGGGGTCTATGTGCTATAGATTGAAGTTGCTATTGAAGCGAAACCAATGCCTCCTGTCATGAGATCAGAGACCAATGAATTTATACTTGGTGACATTGAAAATTCGCTAGGGATAATGAAATTCCTCAGACAGTAGGAAACATTAAGTCTCGGGATTCTTAATTTGTGGCGCCTGCCAAACACTAGATTGTTATTGAACAGAGTCGTATTTTATGTAATACATTAAAGTACAAGATAACTTATCGATTTCACATTTCAAGTTGACTTTGCCTCGGAAGACGTATCAGACATATACCTATGTTGCATAACAACTATCCAAGGCTCGAGCTATACCGAACAGACTACACCATGTCGTAATTAATTTATTGTCTATAGTTCATTGAAGATTATTAGTAATCTAATAAAAGCACTTGTATTAATTTTTTTCTTCTTTTGTTATTGAAGCTAGTTTTGATGTTGTCTAAGAAAATGTAAAATAAAAATTCTAGCCTCAAAAAGTTCTAACTTCAATATAAAGAGTTAATCGAAGTGTTTTTCAATCAACTGATTAAAACCCTCTCTTTTAGAAAAAGGAGTATTATGGAACAATAAAAGTTTCAATTAATTAGACATTGGAAACTAAAAAAGATCTTTTTGATGGGTTACATTCTTGTGTTATTGAACCATTATAGCCTTTAGTTAAGTTAACAAAACACCAGCCTATAATTTATCTTTTACCCAAATTTAATCATTTAGATTTTATTACGTTTCAAACGAATTTAGCGATGGATATCTCTTAGTTATGTATAATTTTTTAGTGGAATATGTTTCTTATTTTCCAGTTAGACATATTCCATAATTGTTTGTAGTTGGATGTAAAATTTCCGATCTGCCTTATTTATGGTTTTATTCAAAACACATGTATTACAACACCAATTTTCCGAGGTTTTTCTCCATATTCAAAATTAAATTACAATATAATTCATAATTGGTGTGGTTAAAAATATCAGTACATTATATGTATATTAACTACATACGTACATTATATGTATATTTCAGGATAATTCTGAAGATGGAGCGAAACCCCGAAGCGTTGGTCTTGTAAGGTATGTGTTTTGAATAAAATAAAATCGGGCTCTGGGAGTAACTGGGCAAGAGGTTAATTATATCCATATTTGTGGGAATCATAATGTTATTTGGTTGACAAACCTTCACCTTCATTGTTTCTCTCTGGTGTGCCAACCAAATAACATTATGATCCCCACAAATATGGATATAAATAACGCCTTGCCCCCCGTATAAATAACCTCTTGGGCTCAGAAACATCGGAGCGCCTTAGTTAATCGTGATCATAAAATTACTATTTGTTTATGAATGTCACTGACAGAACTAATATTTCATTTTTTTTTAACATGGTATAGTCGTTGAATAAAGTTTATTATCAGACGGTCGATTTTTTAACATATTTATTTATATATATATATATATATATATATATATATATATATATATATATATATATATATATATATATTGGTCACAATTCAAGAATGCAAGAGTCTTTAGATGCCAATTTTTTTTTTTTTTTTTTTTTTTTTTTTGGTTTTATTATAATTAGTAATTCATCCACCTAACATAAGAGCTTGAGATTTTAAAGAGAATTAAGGATTTAATTAAATAAATGAGCCAATAATTATAATGACTAAATCAGTCATATAAATCAGTAATCAGTCATATAAAAAATACATCTGAGAAATTCCCAAGAAAAATCAAATACATTATTATTTCATTAGTCTTATCAAGGAAGCGTTTTACTTTTAGTACCCCCCCCCCCCAATTAATGGGGCAATGGACCAACTTCCCGCAGTGACTCGGGAGTAGGGGTGCAAGTAGAGGGTTGGTTTTCTTTCCATTATTGTTCGCCGCTATTGTACACAGCTCTAGCCACTTGCCAACACCGGTTCTCTTAGAAACTTATATAGTTACAAAGACATTTTTATAACAATATAAATTTGTAAATAAGGACTAAACGAACCCATAGGTTCAGCAATCATTAACCTTTCAGTTATTCGCTCGCCACCGAGCCCCCACAACTTTACATTCCCATTTCAACCGTCGCGATGCTATCACCTCAATTAAACTTACCAGTTGTATAATTCACACAATTCAAGATTATGTAGCTGTTTAAATTCTCCGGTTACCTCACCTTCTTCAGTCCAAATCTTCTACGCAAAACTTTATTTTCACACACCTTAAGGTGTTGTTCCTCCCTCCATTTAACCGGAAACATTTCGGTCCCGTAATATGAATAGTTATGTGAATTCTTATTTTTGAGTATCGGGAAAAATGGCAGGAACCAAGTAATTTTGCAACTTTTAAATAACTAGCATTTTTTTTTTTTTTTTATTATTTTATTGTAGACCCCACCTACTTTAATTTCTCTACGTATTTCCTGCTATATCTATATCGCCCTTTCTGCTACCAACTATAAAGGGTGTCCCAGAAGGAAAAATCAGTAATTAAGGAATTGGATATTTTTTCAAAAGTGCAGTTCAGTGCCGCCAACCGCACCTTCTTATCTCAATCCGTTTTCGAAATAGGATTTTTAAAGGTTTTACCAAATCACGTTTTTTTTTTTTCAAAAATCACCGATTCGGACATTGTTAAATGTTTCGGACATGTACATCCTAACTAGATCAATGAATTTCATTGCTTTTTCCTGCTCAATAAGAATATTACATAATAATTGCTATTTCCACAGGTCTTTTCGGTTTACCTGATTTATAGTCTACTATTCCCTTGCTTGGTCGAAGTAGATCCTCAATACCCGGGAAGGGGAGTGATCCAGCTTACCTCTATTTGAACCAGACCATCTTTCAGCGCTGCAGAGAGCAGGTCGTCAATCTCACCGCATCCCGAGGGACTCCTATGGCCTGGTTTGCTAGCATCGCAATCTTTGTTGGCCCGAGCTCTCCTTCATCCTTTTATTTAGAATCAAATAACAGCCTTCGTCGCACAAAAATGTTTACGTTTAACAAAAATCTTTGCCTTTATAACAAGTACATATTGCTATGCGTTTTAAAAGTAAATCCGTCGAAATAAGATCTTAAAAAAACAAAAACGATTTGAACATAGATGTTTAAAAATATCGAAAGATAAACATCTGTGTTACCGATACATTGGTCTAAAAGTATGGATGGTTTTAACCTTTTAGCGGCCAATATTCTTAATTGGGAACAAATGTTTGGAAATTTTTAAAAAATGTTAATCAAATAGTAAATACTCATTCAATATTTTTATTTGCTTATACCAAGTGAAAACTTATCTTTGGATACAAAAACTGAGCAAATTTTTCAAATGTGTGTTACAATTTTTCTAAATACGTGAAATATCCCTTTTTGTATTTTAAAAATTTATTTTATTAATTTTTTTAACAAATGTTTCAGTTCGATTAATGCAGTTATATACACATATATATATATATATATATATATATATATATATATATATATATATATATATATATATATATATATATCTTTTCTTTTTCTGTTGGCGCTATAGACCATACAGATCTTTGGCCGCGCGATGTGGTCTTGTTACAGGCATTTTATCGCTTGCGGGAGCTTAGACAGCCTGGAGGGGGTCGCTCAAGCTCACGTTGCTGCGAACCATGGTTTCCATGGTGCAGCAGCAGGCTGCCCATTGCTCCATAGCCAATCCCTTTGCGACCAACTGGGCAGTGTCCTTCCCACCTACTCTCTCGGGTTCAAGGACAGTGACGAATTGTTCTAGGCCCATGGATTATGGCTGCAGCCCGCTCGGCCAGCCCGACCGTATATATATATATATATATATATATATATATATATATATATATATATTGATTATATTTCGGCCATTGTTCCCAATTGGGAACATACCGAAAATCCAACTAAAACTTTTGTTTACTAAAATTTTATACGAAAGTCGAAACGGAAAAAAAAAATAATAAAAAAAAAAAAAAAATTAGAATTTCATTTGGATATGAATCCGGCGTGTTAAAAGTTAATGAAAACATCCCTACTCATGTATCACATATTAATATTTTATATATTATTATTCCATATAATTTATTATTATCTTTTTGAATATATCTTTATTCGGTTTTTAATGCACTCTACCAAATTTATGAAAACATTTTTTTTATTTTCGATTTTTGGATTCTACGTATCTTGAAACGTAAAATCTCAAATTTTGAGAGGGGATTAATTTTTTTTTCCTTGGCGATTACAAAGATTCGTAATTGGAAATAATAAACCGAAAACGAAAGTAAAAAAAAAATTCTTTTATTTACATTAATATAGTCACAATGAGTTTCGAGTATTGTATCTCACTCATGATTCTGTTATAGATCACTTCATTTTCATACAATTATTCTTCAAGTTATCTCTAATTAGGGAAAATGTATTAGTGGCCAATCTTAAGAATTTACTGCTCAGCTCAAAAAGACCATAAAAAAAATAAAAACTTTTGTAATTTTTTTTTAAATTTTTACTAACTAACAGTATAAAAAAAGTTGAATTTGCAATAAAAGATATAAAAAATAGCGTTAGATTCGCTGTCAGAATATATTATTTTTAATGTTCAGAAAGGTTTACAATTTTTTTTTTTTTTTTGTGCAAAATAATTGGTCCTCATAGTTAAAGGTAACTTGAAGAATAATTTCATACTAAATGAACTGAACTATTACTGAATCAAGATCGAGTTACAAGACTTTGTAAGAGTAAAGTTCACTATAATCGTAAATACCCATAAAAATTCACTTTAATTATCTTCGTTTAGTTTTCACAATTTTCCTCATTGGTTTTATATAAAACCCAAATGTTTTATAAGCTTGAAGCTTTTACTGAACATCTAATAATATTTCCAATTAAATGGAATCATCGAAACTGAAATAACCCTACATTACAGAGGATTAAAATATTACTGGTTTTAACATAAAATGGTGTCTGCCTTGGATACACGTTGAGTTACTTTAAAAATATTTTTTGTATTATACTGCTAATATGAGGAACATTAATAAAATTATATATATATATATATATATATATATATATATATATATATATATATATATATATATATATATATATGTAATTCTGTGATTTAGAAATAATACGACCGTAAACGTTTGCTAAAACAAAATAGTTTATTTAGTAACTTTTAATACAATCAATTAAGTTATTATTTCCAAATAATACAAAATACACAAACTTACCTAAAACAAAATAGAATTGTATACGAGATTTTTACTCCCTAAATCACTATAATATATTTTACTGACAAGCGTGCTGATTAGTACAACCTTCATTTATAACAAAAGCCAATAAACAGCTGTTCAATGCCATTTAAAAGTAAATGATCTGAATTAATAATTAATCTTGTTAATTATTAATTTACACCTCCGGTGGTCGGAGACTCATTTCCTACAGGAAAAGAGTAAGGCACTAGCTTACAACTATGAAAATAGTTTGTAGCGCTGTGTTTTTTATCGCATTCTATTTCATAAATGCTTGAAGAAATGCGTCGTTTAATACAAAAGGGTCCATTTCTGACTGCATCCAGTTTATTCCTGTTTAATTTAGCGCCATTTGTTATATATACAAAATCACCTTCTTTAAATTCGTGAATTTTTCTGTTTTTATCTATTCGATTCTTATTTTTTTCAAAAATTTTTCTGGAATTTTCAAGTGCTTCCCGACGATCCTTTATTAAATCAGAGCCTCGTTCCAATTCAGTCGGTACTATTTCTGATCTAATACCTAGTAAGAGGTAAGCAGGTGAGAATTTAGTCGTTCCATGAATAGTACTGTTGTATTCCTCAACACACAACTCAGCAACCTTAGTCCAGGGCACGCTAGAATTACTCTCATTACTGACAAGCGTGCTGATTAGTACAACCTTCATTTATAACAAAAGCCAATAAACAGCTGTTCAATGCCATTTAAAAGTAAATGATCTGAATTAATAATTAATCTTGTTAATTATTAATTTACATATATATATATATATATATATATATATATATATATATATATATATATATATATATATATATATATATATATATATACATTGAACTTTGGTATTAAATAACGATTAGTACGAGGTCTGGAACTAGTATTTTTCCCAGTCGGGGCTAGCTTAATTTCGTCGCCTCTTCTTCCAATAAAAAGTCATTTGTTTCATGACAGTATTTTATATTTCAAAATAAACATCATGATCAGATAACATCAACTCATTTCATTAATTGAATTCAGGGCAAAAGATTCATAAAGCAGAAGCGAATATTGTTTACTTAAACAAAAAATAAAATTTCACCCGAAATTAGTTGCAGTCTTAATTCTGCGCCTAGGTCAAGTAGCTCCTTTACCTCCGCCCCCTAGTTCCGGCCCTGATTAGTTGTATCGTCATAACAACAAACGGTCCCATGTATTACTGTTATTTTATAATAATAATATTTTTATAGTTTTTTATATTGTATGTATGGTAATATAAAATAATAACAGCTGATTCTCAGTGGCGTAACTGAGGATGACGCTCCAGTGCAAGCGTTTTTGCTCTTGGGCCCCTCCTATGCTCCCCCCCTTCCCAAGAAAAATATCCCATTTCATCCCTACGCCCTATATTATAATTATTAAAATAATCCTTTTGAAGTGAAAGCGTGGCAAAAGCAAACTTGACTAAACACGCTCACCAAAAAATTAATAAATAATTCGTTTAATTTTTTTCTTTATTTCGTTGTACGAAGTAATGGAAGTATTGTAATCGCGAAAAATTTTGGCCATCCCTGAATCCATTTTGACTAGTTCGCGTACCTCGCATAACTCAAAAACGGTCAACTGTAGAAAATTGTGATTTTATATTTGGGATCGTTGTAACATCTAGCTGCTCATCTCTTTTTTTGGTTACTACATGATCACTGGAAGTGATACTTTACTTGAAGGTCATGATGAATCTTCATAAAATATTATATTACAATATGATGCAAAACTCCTCAGATCCGGTATAAAATACTTATATATTAATATAAATAACATACTAGATTCCGGTTGAAATTGGCAGACCGGTACTTTATTTGAAGGTCATTATGGACTGATAAAAAATTTTATTAAATGGAAATATTCTCAAATTTGTTATATAAGACTTTTATGTCAATATAAATAACATACGAATTTTTTAATTAAATTTTAATAACTGAAAGAGGTACTTTACATGAAGTTATTAATAAACTTTTTTTAATTTTCATACCAGACTTTTTTTAATTTTTATAGACTTTTATAATAGACTTTTTAAATGGTTCTCTATCAATTTTATAAATAAAACCGTCAAGTTTCATAAAGTAAATTCTGAGTACAACACCTCCAGAATTATGACTAAGGGGAACCGTCACAAATTACCGACGCCAATGGACATCGCGACGCCGAGTGTCGTTTTTGAGATACTGCTATATTCGGAAACTAGTAACCAAACAGTGATTCAGGATCACATTTTGAGCCACCAATTTATAGTTTAATAGGCGTACGAGGAATTCATGTGGTGTCCACATCAGATTTTCATTTGCATGAAATATTTCCTAGTATATCCGTTTATACAATGTTTCCCTTCAACCTCTACGCCCCAATGCGTCAACACGGTTTTGTGTTGTTGCTTACCTTCTAACTTATAATTTTATCAATAAACAAACATCGTTTTAAAATTAAGAGTTTAATAATGACTTTTTTTTTATGAAAAATAATGAGATTTTTTTTTTTATTTTATAGGTACCGTAAAAAATATACGTGCCGTATATTCACCATTTATTGGTAAGTAATAGAACATGTCTTTTACAATTAAATACTAATATTTAACCAACATTATATCCTTTTGATTAATTTACTTACATTATTTATATTTAGTCAGTGTATTTTCTGAAAAAAAAAATGTGTTTAATATTTTCGGTTTTACGGGGACATCGAATTGTGATTTCTAATTTATATTAATAACATATTTAATGAATTGATGTTTCTCAAGTGAACTTATGAAACCACAGTGTTGAAAGTACAATTATTTACTATTTCAAGTTTACGTTTTATAAGCGATGTTATTTTAATTTTAAACACACCTTCTTTTTTATTCTTATTATTCATTTCTGATAATATTTTACATTTTTTCTACTGCCTATTCTAGAATTTTTAAGCCTTTATATATATATATATATATATATATATATATATATATATATATATATATATATATATATATATATATATATATATATATATTATGAATTACAATAAAAAAACATTTATCAGAAATTTCATCTTTATTGCCATAGATTTTTTTTTTACATTATCTGATCTGCTAATGGAAGTTATTTCATATCATTTGTCTCATACCCTAGGGAGAGACATTTCATATGTTGCAACCCAATTTAATGTCCTGTATGTTGTTGATTGGCTCCAAAAGAGATAAGTATCATTCCAACATAAACTTCAGACACATTCTTTCGATTCCCGATAATCCTCCAACGTGTCAGAAATGAAGATGGCATCGAAACCTTCTAACATAAATTTGTAATTGGAGAGCTACAAACGGGTTGTTTCTTAATAATTCACTGCCACGTTTAAGCAATTGGTTAACGCATCATTACTATTTTATAATGCATAGGTAAATCTAGAAAAATAGATTTAAAAAAAAAAGTAATTAAATGAATTTTGAATCGAAAAAAAACATTTTGGAACGAATTTTAAGAAGAAAGGGACACCAAGGTGCGAAATTCTCAGTTTTGTCACAACTCCCTCACCGCAGAACAATAAAAGACGGACTGGAGTTATCAGTTTAGCAAGAAGTTACGGCGAACAAGATACAATCAAAGTTCTGTCAAGTTGAGAGGACTAAGCGCACAGTCAGAACCGAGAACTTCTAACACTTCTCAAGTTAACATAAGCCGGCAAAGGCGTATAATTTCCTTTACGCTCCTACTTTTGGATACAGTGGTTAATGTCAAAAGTCGCACGTACGCACCGCGGTAATAGATATGTTAGTTCGCGTCTCGGTTCGTTTTTGCTATTTTAATTTATAAATATATATATATATATATATATATATATATATATATATATATATATATATATATATATATATATATATATATATATTCATATTTATGTTTATTATATTATTACATTTTGAGCTTTTGCTCGTGAATTTTTAGTTACATAAGTTATTCAGTTTACACGGATACCAATTGTAGACAGATTAAAAAATTAAAACTAAAATAAAAAATTATACTAATTTGTAAACATTACAAAATAATACAATTGTAATAACAATTTTAGCATGCTTTATATTTTCAAAGCTATCAAACTTACTTATAAGAAATATTTATATTGTGCGAAAAAAAAAACATTTTTACTAATGAATTTATATTCCCATTCTTAATAAATATGTTTTGTAATTCGAATTATAATTGTAAAATTTATAAGCAAAGGAATCTTGATTCTTATATTTCGAAACGTTGAGTATTTTAGAAAAGTCTATAATAAATCTAACAAGATTGTCTTTTGAGTTTTGATCCTTTTGCGGATCAGCTGTTTTTGATCACAACCTTCCTCAGCTGTGCGTTTAAATTCTTGTTTCTTAATTCTTATTTATTTTTTATTATGTGGTCTATTTTTATGGCATTTTTGGTTGTTTTGTACCATTACTGTTTTTTGTTGATAAGCTGTTTTTAATGTAATATTTCCAATCTTAAACCTCTCTTTGCTTTTAGTATATGATGTCTTGGAATGAAGTAATGTCTCAAATCGATGAGTCCTTTTAGACAGTTGATGTGAGACGTGCTGCATTTTGTCTGTATAAATGAGATCTTATTGTTTCTTTCCTGATGATGTCTTAATTGACGAAAGTCGACTGGATAGTTGTTTTCTGTCATTTTAGAGAATCAAGGATTCGTGTGTGGAATCTTCCATTTATATCCTAGCAATTTAAAAAAAAAAAAAAAAAAAATTGTTTGGACTTTAATGTATATAAAATATTTTTATATAGCTGTTTCATTTTCATTATTCAAAATAAACACAAATTGTCAAGAAAAATATATATTTACTGTTCTTATGAAATTATTGAAGAAAAAAAATAGTATATAATTATGCCATAAGTGGTTACCAAATCTTGATTGTTGGTCAAGACACAGTTCGTACGTACTAATTACTAAGTCTTCATGGGATGTAGTCTTACAGGGTTTATTTATTTTATTTTTAGGAAAGGTAGTGTAGGATAAGTGCTTTTTCGGGGTAAGTGCGTAATCGTATCGTTAAATACATATCCTGAATTGGTCAGGGCTGCCCAATACGGAGCGTGAAGTCTAAACACTGATGCATTACAAATCAGTCACGGGAGTTCGCTAAGGTGAAGTGTAACGAGTTGTAAAGATATTATTTCCCCACCCTGTTGTAAAAGTTGGATCTTTAAACTTCTGCTGTACAGCTGAATCGGTGTTAATCTACCAGTAGACCTGTTTTTTTTTTTTGTTTTTTTATTTCTCCTTGACAATTTTCTAATTTTTAAGTGTTTGTCCGCAATAACCCGGCAAAACATGATAGTAGGGGTAAGTGCAGATCTCTGTTTTGGGGCAGGTGTTCGTGGTGTACACTTACCCTTACTATAATATTTTTCTGGGGTAACTGCGGACTAGCCCATTAAAAAAAAAAATTATTTTTTTCAATAAATTCATTCGATTATATTCTACATCCCATTTTCATGACTCAATAAAAATTGTAAAATGTGAATCTCAGGCAAGCTTTAACTTGCTTAACTGAACTATTTGGCAGTGTTTTGCACTCCGCTACTGTTTGATAAATGAGTCTTTTAGAAACCTCGTACGCACTTACCCCTTAAGGCAGGGACAAGTGCGTACTTAAATTTAACATTTAAGCATAATCGCATAAGGAACAATTATTTATAAAAAAAAACGAGAAAAATTGTAACTTCCAAAATAAAGATTTTACAGTCATTTAGAGTTGAACTTCGTAAAATTTGGTGCCCACTTACCTCACATTACCTTATCTGTACCCTTTCTCAAAATGAGTGATTCATCATTATTGTTTTAGGCTTTTTAGTTAGGCTATTTAGCCAGAATTGGTTAGTCATTTTTGTAATTACCTACTATTTGTTTATTAATGTCACTTCCAAAACTAACATTCCATATGTTCTAACCTGATATAGTTGTTGAATAATATTTATTATCATAAATGTTTTAATTATCATTAATTAATTATCATAATATAGCATATTTTAAAGCATAGAGATAACAATTTAAGAATGAAAGGAAAAAATCGTCAATAAAAAGAAAAAAAGATTAGAACAGTTGATTAGCAGGAGCCTAAATTGATTTAGTTCTTGAAAATATTGCCTAATGAAATTGTAGGTTTTGAATATCGGAAAAAGTATATCAGTAAATTCTTTCATGTTCTAGTTGAAAAGCATCCAATGTTTAAATATTCAGTTTCATTCTCTCTCAAACCTAGATATACCTCGAACGATAAAGTGGAATACGTTGCAGTTCTGAAATAGTCTTGAGAGTTCTTTTATTTCTAAACCTATCTGTTTGTTTACATATTTTTCCTCACTAGAAATCAACCGCCAGCCAGTTCATTCTGTTTTCACGGTGTTTATATCGTTGCTCGTATCGTATTTTTTTTTGTTTCTGAATTTGTTTATTATATTATACAAACCTAGAATTTACTTTATTATCTACTTTTATCTATAGATTTCGTGCTCACCTATTAGGAATATAAAAACTCTCCCATAAAATGCAATACTGTGAATTTGTAGTTATTGCGATGCAAAGAGTGTTTGCGGCTTTAGTGCTCTAACTCAGCCTCTCTGGCTGACACGGCGAGAGACGCTGGGATTCCCACAGGGCCTTGCTTAACTCCTCAAATGTGGTGGAATGAGCGGATTGGGGGAGGGGATGTTCCTCAGGTCGAGTATAAATATTTTAAATAAGTATGAATAAAATTTTAGGTGTTTTTGTTTCACTTCTTTCTTTTTTCACACCAACAGTGAATCACTCATTAAATTTGTTAACTTCTTCAAATTATAAAAATTTCCTTCGTTTTTTCAAAGAATATTTCTGAAATTTATATATGTGTATATTTCAGAATAAACATTGAAAAAACGATCTATATTTCATAATTTGTTGAAATTAAGAATAATTTGGTAAGTTACTCTATACCGTCGGTTTGGAGGGAAAAGTGATAAACTGCATTTTTGCGAAGATGAAAATTTGTTTCCATCTACATGTGCCTGAAACAAATTTACGCTTTAATATTGAAAAAAAAATGTTTTTGCATTGATAATTTCACATTTTTTTTTTCAATATCGAAGAATTAATTTAGTTCAGGAACAGGGAGATAGAAACAACTTACAACTTACAAATGCGTTTGACCACTTTTACCTCCTAACTGGCGATGTACGAAATATATAGTAAGAGTCACAATCTTACGATCGTGAAAATTTTGAAACCGAGTTTTTAACGAAAATACACGTTTTAATATCCCCTGAATCCTAATTACCAAGTCTCACAAAAAGGTCTTTGTGAGTGTGTTATTTTTTTTACTAGAAACAAAACGAATTAAATTAATTTCATTCTCAAAACACTTCTTTTTCGGGGAAACCTAAACTCCACACTACACTTTTTGGCAAATCAGGTGCCAATTCTAGACAAAGCCCAAAAGAAACCTCAACTTCATTTACACGAAATAAAATCTTAATAAAATTAAAAATTTTCCTGAAAGTGGGGTATCTATAGTCCTTCAGGGGGCTGAGAAAAACATTAGTATGTAAATTAAATCATTTAATAAAATAATACATTTCGCTATTAGTCCTCCCAAAAACCGTCCTACAATGTATTAAATTAAGCCAAACTAAATTCCTTTAAGGGAATTTTGTCTAATTTACGATGGTCCAATCAGAACTTAATTACCTTGGATAGTTTTTGAGTTATAGCTTCCTATTCAACAAAAAACGCGACGCTTAAAAACACACAAAACTTAAATTTCCTGGTTTTCAGTGTGGAATCGGACCATGGATCAGTATAAACTTTTTTGTAACTCTTGAGGTGAAGAATCAGGCCCTGAAGTGTCCTGGTTCTTATGCTATACACACTGTATGTATATATATATATATATATATATATATATATATATATATATATATATATATATATATATATATACACTCATTGCCCCTAGCGTGGGAGATTGTAAGATTTGTCTATTAATAGTTTTTTTAAAAATCTGTGGATACTGTTCTCACCTAATAAACACAATTACAAGTTTAAAGGCGCGAAGTTTTTATTTTGAAACTAATTAAAAGTTGAACTAGGGGGAAAAATTTATTTTCAAAATTTTAATACTGGTTTATATGTAAGACTTCAAAAGAAAAGAATCAAAATTATGTTTATTAAAAAAATACGAATTATGCATACAAAAATCGTGTTAATTAATCAAGATTAATAAAATACCAAAAGGGATTTAACGTTTGACAAGAAATTGAATACTAAAGCTTATATCGTTTCAAGTTAGATTCACGGCCCCGATGAAGTGCAAATCAACTCGAAATAGCATCAAAGGTAATCTGAGATCAAACGTGGGAGATTGATGAAGGGTTAAAAGTATTAGCTCGTACATTCTTTTATTTTTTTTGGAGGAGCGGCAGATGTTTTCAAATTTGTGTTAACTAGTATCGAAAAAAAAAAAACGTTATGACATATATTTAATAACGTGTCAGAAAAGATTAACGTGCGCCTGATAAAAAATATAGAGGGAATAAATGCCGTTAGAGAATCTATTTATATGAAGTAATTTTTCACGATGCCCGGATAACTCCGGTTTAAAAATTAAAAAAAATTGATAACATTTAATCGACGTTTCGTCCTAAATTAAGGCTATTTTCAAATTTAATTTTACATATCAAATATCCTGGTAAAGAAAGTTATTTTTTAGATATCCTACACGGTTAGTACGTCATTTCGAAAAAAGTATTTATATCACCACAAACAATTTTAAAAATACTGTGATATGATAGAAAAATTACTTTGAATCAAAATTTGTTGAGACTATAATTATGGAAAAAAGAAAATGTTATCTTACGGTCTCAAAGTATTAAATAAAATTAACTGTGCTATTAACAAATATTTATTCTTAAGTCGTTTCGACATCAGTTTCGGTCATTAAAAAGCAATGATTAATTCGTTTATTTTTTTTTTTATAAGATTTTATTTTAATTATTTGTTCTTTAATTTTTAAATAAAAATGTATTATAATTTTTTGGTTCAGTATTTCATTGCTTAACATTTCATTATCATCCAATATGGGTAGAATGTCATTACGAACAATTACTTGAAAATCACAAAAAACAAAGCATTACACTGTAATATGATAAAAAAATTTCATTCATTAAAAAATTGTCTTGAGACCTTTATTTGTACTATTGATAAAAGTTTTTTTTTTTTTTTTTTTTTTTTTTTACATAATATCCTTACGGTTTCCAGGTATTAAATCAAATTCTGAGGTATTCACAAATCTTTGTTCTTATGACCTCCGTTTCGGTTATTATCAAACAATGTCTGAAATTATTTTTTGTAAATTATTAGTTCTGGCAGTAATTCAATTATGAATCAACAATTTTTTCTTAGATTTATTCCCCTCAAAAGGGGTACTATGTCCATATCTAGAATGTTTGTTCGTGAACTTTTTTTAAATCTTTTCGCATTTGGTACAGCATTGGGACATACTACCCCTAAATCTAAGAATTGATTGATGAATTGATTAAATTTATTGAATTGATTAAATTGATACGTAATTTACTTAATGTATGAGCAAAAATTAAAAAAAAAATATTATAATCATTATTTGATAATGACTGAAACAGGCCTCTGGGAGAGTAGTATTGGTGCCAATTAATGAAGATACCCTGAGGTTGAAGGTATAAAAACGATGAGCCAAAATGGGTAAAATGTTACCATGGCTTGATTGAAAGTCCATTGTTTTATATAATCGATCCAAAAAAAAAATCTTAAATACGACATTAACTAAATTGATATAAGATATATCTATATATACATACATTTTATATATATATATATATATATATATATATATATATATATATATATATACAAACAAATTAATAACAAATACTAAAACTTAATAATTCTGAACTAATAATTAGCTTGGTTTCCTTGCTAGGCTGCTGAACTAATAATTGCAATTATCAACGGCCTCGACCTCAACACCACTGCTTCAAAGTGTTACTCAGTTTGATCATCGAAACTCCAGCATAGGCGTACATTAAATAAATGGGAAGATCAATGAATAAATTGTAATTTAGAAGTAAAAAAATTGGCAATTATTAGGCAAAAATACTTTTTCGGCGACTTTCAAACTAATCTTTTTTGCTATTACGTATTTATATTTTCCGATAAGAGGCTTCCTCAAACTTGGATTTACTTCAAAAGTGCACAGTCTTTAAGAACGAAATCACACCCTTGTTCAACTACGGGATCCATTTATTCCACAAGAGTTCTCAGCTATCGATGTGCACCTTTGAGAATGATATATCCCTTCAAATGACCGTATCTAGCCATCTGAAATTCACAATGGTACGGCTACATTAAGTTGATAGTCACTGGTAAGATGACCCTCATCAGACAGAGAGGACTCCCATATGAGAATATAAGGTCACCTATTTTTGGACGGTTATCCATCCAATTACCCACAGCTCAATATTCAGGGATTAGTGTGCACTGAAATTAACAAAAATGTTTCAAACATTGCTTTTACACGTAGCTCTTTGAATTATAAAAATAATTTTTATTTTCAATATTTGACCTTCGATATTATACTTATCTTCACAAGTTTGCTTCAAGGACAATTATAACTCAATAGTACATGTCCTATCCTAACAAGGAGGATCGGCTCCTAAGTGATCCTCTTCCACCTGTCTTCGACTACCCTTCTACATTCGTCGACACCCAACGTAGGGCCAAAGATTCTTCTGAGGATTTTTCTCTCCCACCTGTTTAATAGCCTTTCATCATTAAGTATCAACGTCCAGGACTCGCATGCATACACAACCATTGGTTCCAGAACCGCGAGGTACACTGTTATTTTGAGGATTCTGGATGTATCCCGATTTAAAAAAAAATGTTATTAGGGACCAATAACATCTATGACCAGCTGTTATCCTTGCCTTAATTTCTTCCCTAATATTACTATCCTCCGTGATAACAGTGCCCAGATACTTAAATTGTGGTACTCTCTCGAAGCGGTATCCAGTCTCCTCGATATACCTGTTCCTTCTTTCTTCCTTGCTGGTTGTTATATATTTAGTCTTTTCCGTATTGATTACCAGTCCTCCTTTCCTAACAACAGCTTCTTCGCACTCCTCGAACACTCCAAGTTGCGCATTGGTTGTTCTTCCTGTGACCGCTACATCATCCGCAAACGCTAGATCCTGTGTCAATCTGTGGTATATACATCCTCCTGGCCTTTTGCGGATCGACCTCATGACTAATTCTAGCATCATGTTAAATAATACTGCGGAAAGAGGGTCTCCCCGCTTAACACCTTTCTGAATATTAAATTGCTTTGAAAGTTCTCCTTGAATTTTTCACTACTCCTTTGTTGTCATGCAGGGTCATCTTGATAAGCCTGATAAGCTTCATAGGATATCCTAGAAATTTTAATTTTTCATCCAGCACATGCCTGTATACCATCGTAGGCTTGCTTATAGTCTGTAAACAGGTGATGCTGTTCAGCATTCCATTCCCTGCATTTTTCAAGCATCATTCTCATACTGAAAATGTTGTCTATTGTCGATCTTCCCGGGCGCAATCCACATTGATACTCGCCTAGAACCTCTTCAGCTCTCTTGGCCACTCGTTTCACCAAAAACGTTGACAGCACCTTGTAGACTGTACACAATTGCTATTCTCCTATAACTTCCACAACCCAGTTTGTTCCCTTTTTTATGGATTGGCAAAATAACAGCCACCTTTCATTCTTTTGTCATTTCCTCCTCTATCCATATCCGCAGTATCAATTCATATATTTTCCTGTGAAGTGCCTTCCCTCCTAATTTGAGGGCTCCAGCTCTATTTCGTCCTCTACTGTTTCGAGTTCCCTACTCGTTTCTTCTGGGTTCTCATTTGAGTTTAACACATCTTTAAAATAATCCTTCCATCTGTCTATTGCATCATTCTTGTCGCCCAAGAGTCGACCTTCCCTGCCTTTACAAAAAGATACCCGGGGTTGAAAACCTTTTTTTATTTTTTTCACTCTTCCATAGAAATAACTGCAATATTTACTTTCAAAATCTTGCAGCATTTTTTCCCGTTCTTCCTTTTCTTTTTTTAATTCTGAAGATCCGCTTCACTGCTTCCCTTTCTGTTTGTAGTCTACACTGGTCTGTCTTGTACATCTTTGCAGAATTTTTTCATAAGCTTTCGTCTTCTCTTGTACCGCTATTTCACATTCATGATCAAACCAACTGTTCTATTTCTCCCTCCTCTCCTGAGACCCATGTTTCCAAGTGAATAGGTTTATGTTGGCATGAGATTTTTTGGCTCTTATTGCGGCAAAATCTTCTATTCTGTACCCATTGTCTTTGCTATATTTATGAAGGCTAAACTTTCCTACTCCTCTTCCCAAGCTTTCTTCCTTCCCAATCTTACCATTGAAATCCTCAAGAATAATTTTGACATCATAGTTAGGAATTTCATCAAAGGTTATTCCTAACTGGTTATAAAAAGCTTCTTTTTTCTCATCTCTCTTCTCTTCTGTGGGTGCATGTACACTTACCAGTGAGATATTGAAGAACTTTCCTTTGATTCTTAAGGAGCATATTCTTTCATTTATTGCGTTATATCCCAATATAGCATACTTTATATTCTTTCTTACCATGAAGCCAGTTCCAAACATATTTTCTTTGTGTCCACTGTTGTTAAGAATATATTCTTTCAGCTCTTTTTTAAGGTAAGATAATTTCATTAAATTGTTTTAAGATTTTGCAAATTGACTTATTCAGCAGGCTTTAAAAAAAAAAAATAATGTATTGTAAATATATACAAGAAATTGTAAGACATTTGTTACGTTTGTATTATATGCTGAAAAAGAGGACAAAGCATCCCCGAAACATCTAAATAATGTATACATTAAAATTATTGTGTTTTAATTGGTCTTGGGGATAACTTGTGAAGATAAAAAATCATTTTATTTCTTCTAAATGTTTTTGTATGAAACGTTATCTTACATCATTAGATGTAAAATAATATACATCATAAGTATTTTTTTTTTATTTATGCGTTTAAGAAACTAGGCAACGCATTGTAACAGTTGACGGGTGTTGTCAAGTACGTAAGTGAAAAGTTAAAATCCAAAAGAGTTGGGACAGTTAAAATATTTCATAATATAATCGGGAAAATTAAAATATTTAATATAGTTGGGAAACCATACACTTGTTGGAAAATTTTATATTTTGCCTCCCACCCAATTAATTATTATAGCAACGTCCCATACCCATTGATTAGGCAATGCACTCTAGATCTCCCGGCTTAGGGATATGAATATCGAAAAAAAATATCAATATATATCGTATCGATATTTTTCGAATATATGGAAATAGTAACTTGATATATCGAGAAAAAAAAAATAGATATTTCGGGCCTTGATATTTTTAATTTTTTAAACTCTGTGCTTTAAAAGTATTGTGCTTTAGAGATATAATATTTCGATATATCAATATTAAAAAAAAAAAAAATCGATATTTTTGTCCGAAAGTTCTAACTCGAAATGTCGATATTGAAATTTGAGTATCGGAAAAGGATATTTTTTCCAAAAAACAATTAAATATACAAAAAATAACAATACAATAAAAAAATGTCTACAAGTTTATATATTTTAAGTTTTTGACCATGACCTTCGGAAGCAAATTTCACCCTCACCAGAGAGGCTTCGTACTTGATAAACCTGGGTGTCATGTGAATGCACGAATCATTGATGCGATCCTTAAAAATTCCAGGAACAAACAGGAAGTGATTGGGGCATTTGACAGCATTGGCCATGTTCATATTTTGAGGTATTTGGAAACCAGGGGAGTTTCGAACGATCTTAGGAAAGCAATAGGTCTGTTGTGCAACAACTCCATAAGAATTAATCTTGGGGTCAACAAAACCAGATTCTTAGGAAAGTTAGGACTTTCCTCACAGTTAGTGCTGCTTCCAAACTATTTCCATCAATCCCCAACAAATCAGTGCACTCACGAATCTCATCTCTGAAATTGAAAATTGTTCGGAATAGGACGTCAAATGCTGAAGAGGTGCTTCCCATTTACATCGTAAAAGACCCAGGCCGCTGCATAGTCGCGGTGCATATATCATAGCCGAGCAAGAGTTGGCTGGTAACCCTATCATACATAGCCTTTATACCTCTGCGAAGTGTGACATCAATAGCTTCCAATATTTTTTGTATTGTATTAATTGTGTTGTATTTTATTGTGTAAATAAATAAACAAATTATTTTATTCTGACCGATTATGCGACCAGGAGATCCCCTAGCTGCGTACCTAATCTTTATAAGTCGGTATCAATAGTAGTATAATGGGTATAGGGAGGGGTATGTTATATAAATGGGTTTCGGGAAAACCAAGTTGAACGTCAATGTTATACTAGTATCGGTGGGAAGCTAATCCGGCTAGCAGATCTTTTTACCGATCCCTGAGAGCTGGAGTAGAGTTTGCCGCCCAGTCCTAATCAGAGTGGAGTGTCAAGATTGTTTTCACGAAACCTCTACGAGATAAATATTAACTGAGACAGGTGGAAACCGAACCCACCCCGCTCCGAATCAAGCCTCAAGCTTGAGACCTCAAGCGTGAATGTTGCATCACCTTGTATTGGGTATGAAACAGCTCTTCCCTATTAAATCTAAAACCTGATGGATGATAGTGTTGGTTTCAGACTGTTTTTTTTTTTGTTTTTTTTTTCCTTCGATTATTTAATGGTAAAATTTATTTTACTATCTCATATCGATATACTAATAATAATTAAATATTTAATATTTAAACTAATAATAATTAAAATTATAATTATAATATTTGAATGTTTAATTAAACATTTAATTTTACCTTCATACTGTCTTATATTATTTATTTATTTATTAAAAATTAAAATATTGTTTCGTTCGGTTCAATTTAAGTATAATGATAAGATCTTTAAAAATAACGAAAAAATCCTACAGGAAAAAACTTAGACTTACTGAAACCAAATTATTTAAACATTTATAATATATTGTAACCTAACTAACTCCGAATTCGTGGTTGCTTGAAACAACAGACACCGGTGTGTCTAGACCAGCGACTGAATCAGTTCACACCTTAGTTGTTTTCACGCTCCCCTAATTTCCTCATTACACATTCGGAGCGTTCTATGAAAATTCTACCCATCGCTGAAAATATCCTTATTAGCATAGCCTTAAAAGGTGTGTATAGCTTAATAAAGTAAATTATACACCAAAAACAAATAAAATTATGCTTGAAAAAAAAAATATTGGTCACCCCCCCCCCCCTGAAAGACATTGGTAATGCTGAATCATTCTTGAATCTTGGACATCAAAGGCTTATCGGAAACGAAGGTTCGATGCCTATACCAGCAATAATCGCACAGTAGACAGTAACTTCAAAAACGTGATCTAAAATTCAAAATTTCGATTTTACCCGATCAAACTAAAAGTTACACCCTCTGTTGTTGGGAAATTAACAAATTAAAAAAATATTATGAAATTCTCCGGAAATTCCTTAGTGCAGGCTTATAGATTCGTGAAGTTGATACATTTTATGCTTATTGAAATGTCTCCTGAATTCCCCATCATATTAATATCTTATTTTCGATGAGCTTAAAACGTTCTTCGTTAAAAGTAAGCGGCGTTTTGCACCCGTAGAATATACTAAGGTTAGTAGTTTCGTAAATTCAAACATTCAGGTTTCAGTAAAATGGACGCGAGCTAAGAAATTATGCAACTGAGGAGACAACTAGCTTTATCGTTCTTTAACTTTTTGCCGGGTCATAAAGTAAATACGATAGTGCTTGGCCCCCTTTGGGACTGCCGAGGGATTTGGGGGTATGGAATGTCCTCTAAGATAAAGGGGGGTCCGGAGAACCTCCACCGGCAAAATTTGAAAATTTTGAGGCAAAATTGCAGCATTTTAAGTCGTCTAAACGTTTTTAATCGGGCCCCGTGATCAGACAGCTAAGCGTTAGGCTCTGCTATATAAACTAAATTATATTGTATATTATAATTCTATTATGATATTTAACTTCGTACATGGGGTGGAGCTTTGGGGACAATCTTCGTTATAAATTATAAATATACATAGCAGAAGTTTAAAAGAGCTGATATTGACTATACCCAATAATCATCAGAAAAAAAATCAGAAAAACCATTTTCAAGCTCAAAATACTTTTCCCTAAATAAAAAAATTACAATTTTCGAATTGAATTGGCAAGCATGGGTGTTACATTTGAAGAGAACAGGGGGCAGTGTGGTCGATAGCCGACGATTTGGCTGTTTATTATTAGCAGTTGGCTAACCTGGCACAGGACCCCCCCCCCCCATTGAACTGTGACTACAGCTTTGGCTTTGTCCTAATATCTAAAGTTAGGCCGACGTATATAACATTAGACCCGCGATTCTATTGTTTCTTTTTTTTTTTTTTTTTAGGAGGTATAGTTTTAAATTTTCGACTCGAGAAATTTAATACAGTCAACTTAAATTTTGAGGGAATTGAATCAATAATGTATAGTTGAAATCAAAAATAGTTTTGTTTAATAGAGATTAATTGTTTAAGGCATATACACACATACGTACACACACACATGAAAACTTGGATTCGAAATTGTTCACCATCGCAATACTTCCCCTTAATATTCATTTCATAAATAGGTAATCGGTATATAGGTAAAGTAATAAATTAAACTATATAATTACACCTCCGCACAGGCACAAGTAGCTTTGATAAAAAGGTATTATGTAAAATTATCAAATAATAACAATACTTAATTTAATTAAAATCTCATAGATTGTGCTGTAGAACACTTTATTTTAATTGAAAATTAGGTTAAAAAAAAAAAAACCAACTGGGTTAAATATTGAATCTTATTGATGATGGATGTAATCGATATCTGAATTGCATAATGTGTATGTGCATATATATATATATATATATATATATATATATATATATATATATATATATATATATATATATATAGAAACTAGTATACCCGAGCGAGAACTCTCGCATTAGATATCAATCCTTCTAATCCCTAATAAACATATTTATTCGTGTAAACAATATAATATTACCAAAAAAGTTTATTTAACACACATATTTGGTGAAGCTACATAGGCTTTAATAACTATGTTGAAGTTACAGCTCATATTTAATAAGTAATTAGCTTATTATTAACTAATTAGATTACCCCACTGGAAAACATCTCTTCAATTTAACAGTTAGGCAATTAGATTACCATTTTCAATGTGTAGTATTCATACATTGCAGTGCCCCTTAGAGTTGGACATGGGAAACAATATATAATTTCCCACTCATTAAAAGTTTTTGTAAACAGACTCAAATTGATATAAAGTTGCCATGACAACGGCATGTACGCAAGATGACATGAGACCCGTGCGGACCTATATCGTGCGTTATCTCGAAAACGGTAGGTTTTTAAGCTTTAATACGCTGGACCAATATGCTCCAGCGGAGCGTATATGATCTTGATGCCCGCGTCAAAATCTTTAAAACCCAACTTACCCCGTCTCGATCCGCCGACTATCAGTCGTCAAAGTTTTGAAACCTTCCAGTTTTTTCATCACTTTTATTTAAGCCCTTGTAAGATTTCAAGAAACAAAATTGGAATTCGTCACATCTCCGTGAAATTCTCTTTCTTTTGATACCTCACTCGTCAAAATCCATCGCTCCTGAGAGCCGGAAAAGGGATCTATACTACCGTAATAATATATAGTAGTGATTGAAAACAAACTTTATTCTGGGACAAATAATAATAACAAACATGAACAAAAAAATAATTATTATTTCTGGCCATAAGACATATTATATAATAAATAAAAAAAAACATAAGTATATGCATAAAAATAATATATATATATATATATATATATATATATATATATATATATATATATATATATATATATATATACATAATATAAATACGATACGGGTTAAATTTTATAAAATGGGTTCGTTTCCAAAAAGGATGATATATATATATATATATATATATATATATATATATATATATATATATATATATATATATATATATATATATATATATATATATATATATACATATATATATATATATATATATATATATATATATTGTTTGACTATAAAACTTTTATTGGACTGAAAACTGTTAAATTTTCATAAAGTTTGGAAAGAAAAAGGTAGAGTGTATAAAATTAAAATTAATACAACTGCATGCTTAACCTTTTTGTTTATCTTAATCATATGCATAAAGAACCTAAAATTCACTAAAATAGTTCTTAGAACCTTAACTGATTAATATTAATAAAAAAATTGTCCCAATATCATTTGTTTTATTTGGTCTTTAATGATTTAGGCGCAGTAACTTATTATTCCCCTGAATTACAAACACTAGGACCCTTATTAACTGATTGATCAAAGTAAGCCTTTGAAGGGAGCAGAATATCAAAGTCTTGATTTAATAAAGATGCAAAGTTTAACTTTGCCGGGGGAACATTGATGTGTAACACCAAATGTAATTTATTTTATCATAAGACGGCCACTGATGTTCACTCCACTCCAATGGCGTACACAGAGGGAGGATTAGGGGATATATCCTCCCTCCCCCCCCCCCCATGAAATGTACGAACAAATATAATTTTCATACATTTTAAGTTATAATTTTGGTAATTTTAATAATAGTTTTTTTATCTAATTTTCATGTTGATCCTTTAAACTTACGCCAAATTTGGCGATTATAAACATTTAATTGATTATTTTTCTTATTATTATTAAATCCCACTCCAAAAAAAATTCTGCGTACGCACCCTGCTCCACTCCAGCGTTCTATTTTTTTACCGACAGGTAGTGAGTGATTCATGCTCTTACTGGTCATTTTCAAAACTATCTTTTATCAGCAAGATGAAAAGAGTTGGTAAACACGTATATTATGATATTTTCAATCTACAAATATTTCAATGTACAGATTAATATAACTCTGGAAAATTAATGGGATGTAAATAGCGTCTCTACAATAGCGAGAACATAATAAAATGTTTTCAAGAAGAAAAAAAATAGAATTCAAAGAAATTTAGATGATTTTTTTTTTTTTTTCATTCGAAAATTGCTCTATTCGCGGCTTCTGTCTAGGAACCAGAAAATTCGAATTTAAGAGACTATAATTCTTTATACTGATCTTTAAAGGTGAGAAACATGATCGCTCGATTAAAATGAATAATGACGTTCTAATGTCTTAAAAAATAAAAGTATGGCGCAGGATATTTGCACCGAAGAAAGATGAGACCAATAGAGAATTTAGAAGACTGCACGATTGAAGAGCTAAGTGGAAGAAAATTTTATGTGGTATTTTAGGAAAAATGGGGATTTTCGTTCGGAAGAATATTTTAAATACTTCTTTCTACATAGCGCCTTATTTAATTTTTCGAAACATCAAATTGCAGTAGTTTTCAGAAGTTGAAAATTGAGTGATCCAATCTAAAATAGACAGAAAAGCTCATTAAATTCAAATTTTTGTAATATAACATGTTCTTCCGCTTACTTAGTTCTTCAATTACGTCACAGGCCACTTGAGGATTTAAGGGGGTGAAGGATGAAGCAACCCTAAAAAAAAAAAAATTGTTTTTTTACATTGGTCCATTTTTGTTTCTGTAAACTATCTGAGCTAAACAGATAGATAGAAAGTTTTATTTACATATGTACACTTTAACAATATTTTCAAATATTTTAACATGATTTCGGATAACTTATCCTTAAAATCAACAAATTAGATTTTTGAGAACAAGTCGTATCTAATAAGTGAATTTATATAATTGGAACAACAGTAGGAAAAATTAATCAAAAACCTACACACACAAAACAATATTAATAATAATTATGAATTAATAATAAAAATAAATTAATAAAATAGGAAACTGATGACAATAAATAATATATACGATATATATAATAAATCTAAACATTTAAAGCTATAAATAAGTTAATGAAAATATAATAAAAATACTTGAATGAAAAATTATTGTTAGTTTAACAATAAATGTTTTGTCCTTTTATGAGTGTATATTTGTTATGATTACCGATCTCTTTTATCAGTGGGTTTTCACTGGCTGTTTTTTTACCAAAATATGTAGCAGTTTGTGATAAAACAATTTCTTGAATTAAGGGTAGTTGCAAGTCTTGTAGCATTGTGGCTATTTTTGTCTAACGAGGGTAGTTGTTGATTATTCTCATGCATAAGTTTTGGACTCTTTCGAGTTTTTTGTAATTGGTTATGCAAGTTGAACTCCACGCGGGTGATGCGCAAGTGATTTGAGAACGAATGACTGATTTATATAAGATAAGTTTGTTTCTTGAGCACAGTTTGGATTTTTTATTGAAATAAGGAAACATTTTATAGATTAATTTTTTTGCTGAATCAGTATTGTTGTTAATGTGTTGGGTGAAAGTAAGAGACCTGTCTAGAGTTAATCCCAGATATTTTACAGATTTAGACCACGGTATGTGGGCTGAGCTTATATAAATTTGGTGGTCTATTTGTTGCCGACGTTTTGTAAAAATTATAGTCTTAGATTTAGTGGGGTTGATTTTTAATTTCCAATCTAGGCAATATTTGTTGATTATTTTGAAGTTTTTTTGTAGGCGGTTTACTATTGTGTCTATACGCTAGGAGGATGTGTACAAGGCTGTATCATCAGCGTATAAGGGCCTCATAACATTAGGGTGAGCAGGGAAGTCGGATATGAAGAGGTTGAATAGGGTTGGGTACAGACACGGCCCTTGAGGAAGGCCAGTAGCGATAGGAAGTGTGTTAGAGGAAGAATCGTTGACTTGGATGTGAAATTTTCTATTGGGTAGGTAAGAGTGAGCGATTAGGATTAGGCACGGAGGAAATTTCTGAGCTAAATAGTTAAGCAACGACAGAATGTACTCTTTTTAAATCATAACGTATAACAAAAATTGCTTTTTTAATGTAGGACTACAATTAAATTTTATTTTATATTGCATTCAGGTTAACTATTTGCGTTAATGTTGCATCAAATGCCCGTATTCGCTTTTCTCACACGCCGACGTCTCGCACTGTAAGGACCAACACTTTAATGTAATTATAATGTGTTCTGTAACGGCTTCGTTGTTCAACTTTTTCTTCACTGTACATATCTTAAAATTATATCAATTTTTAACAGTACAAAGGATTAAGAAATACAATTGGGGGAGTGGCTTCTATCTGAATGATGGGTTGAAGACTATATATTTCAGCTTCTTCATGTAAAGACGTGTCAAGAAAAAATATAAAAATTATCTCCCAACAACTTTGTTGTTCCTATGATTACAGTTATAAACAAATTAAAACTGAATTTCTAATAGTTCAAGTTCACTGATTCCAACGGTGTGAAAAACGCAGTTTTGATTGGTATTCAAATATTTCACGGGGGAGGATTCCCCTGCTGCTATGAGGTATCTCCATCCCCTGACCCAGCGTTAGACGCCCCCAAAATTAATACCTGGATCCGATACCGACACAGATAATCCTCCGAGTTTGAAATTTTTATTTCCTATAAAAATATAACAGGGCTATACCGATTTCGTTCAATTTTAAAATCCCAAATTTGGTGGTTTTCAAACTATCACGTTGAATTCGTTGACTAGGCTTCATTATGTTATATAAAACGAACTAAAAATATAAAATAAAATAACTGATCCGAAATTAATCCTAAATTATTTATATATGGTGAAATGTATATTGAAACTGTATATGAAAGTTCTCTGAAGCTCGCAAGATTGAATGAAATTAGACTCCCGACAAACGAACCACAACGACGAATTATTTATTTATGGGATAGCACTTGTGGCTTTATATATTATATTATTAATAATATATAGGTATGTATGCATTTATAAATAATAGAAATATTTATCTTTTATAAAAGGTTAGTTAAAAATATATGGCTCGACCTTGTCGCAGCTCTTTTTGCAAGGGATACTAAGCATCAATATAGTCTTATCCTGGTATGTAACATGTTTCAGCTTACCATTTTAGGTAACTTAGAATCGCATTAAGTGCTTTTAAATAGTGCCCTGTTTATTATATATTGTACAGACGATTCTATGAGTTTGTAGTATTTATTTGCCCTAACTTCGAGATACGTGTGTACGCTAAATGCAAATATCATACTCTTAATTTTCAAAAAGTTCGAGTTGACGGCTTAAGGATTACATTTATTTCGCCCCAACTATTTTAAAATCTAAAATTCATCGATTTTCGAACTACGGATGGTAGAATAAATAACACACTACTCAGTAATCCGTTATACTAATATTAATTACTTAAAAATAATGGTCCTATCGTTTATGATGACCATGGACAATTTTATAAATCCAAACCATACCCAGCATCTGATAAACACTTTCTAATTACCTACATATTGCCTATTTGAATTCGGAAACCTCAGGACAGGGAAGGGAACTTTAAAATCTGACAAACAATTTATTTATGAGTAAAACTCGCCTTTTATGTGTGTGTGTGTGTATATATATATATATATATATATATATATATATATATATATATATATATATATATATATATATATATATATATATATATATATATATTACTTATATTATTATGTATATTATTATATATACTATAATATACTATTACATTATAATATAATATACTATTACATTATAATATAATATATATTTATATAATAGAATAGAATCGGATACTAAAATAAACTTTATTCTGGGACGAAGTCTTTTAAGAAAAACAGAGGAGTACAAACATAGAAAAAATATTTCTGGCCAAAAGACATATTAGAATAATCAGTAATATAATTGTAAATTAATAAAATTTTAAAATGTTTTAAAAATAACATAAGCCTTAAAAATTCGATATGACTATTTTGTGGGTAAATTTTTTTTAATCTAAAATATTGACATTTTCTCCATCTAGCAGAAAGTTGGTACAACCTCTTGAAATTCCTTAGCAAATTAAGAATGTAAAAGCTGAGAGTGGATAGCTCTTCCATTACTTATCTCTTAGAAGGCTTCAATTAATTTGAAACCATCTTATTTAGAGGAATCGACGAAGAGTTCTTCACTCTTTTCTGTCAGCCCGAAGGAAAAAGTTCTTCATTTATCTCTATAACTTTATAAATTATTTTCCAGTAGAGACACAATTAGATTGGTTATGTATTGCAAAATGGATGTGTATACTTGGCCGATTGAAAATCATGTCTTCAGATTCCCCCCTGGGTCCAAAATACCCATTTTCGACCATCGGTCTTTGTTTCTGAGCCACTATCATATTTTGAACGAGTGGTCCGATTTCGTTTTTTTATCTTTTTTTTTATTTTGTAGGGTTTGGGCCCTGGGCCTAATAATACTAAAATTAAATCAGGCACCCTGTTCGCAATAGCGGTAGCGTAACCTAAAATCTTTTCCTTGAAGCCCTTTAACTTTTTGTATGTAGTACATGCATCTACATATGCATATGCAACCCCGAGAAAAAACAGTAAATAAGTTATGACGAAAAATCATTTCATTTGCTCAGAATTAAAAAAGTATACATTTTAGGAAAATGCTATATAATCACTTCAAAGGTTATTAAATTCTCAACTAAGCAAAAAAAAATTATCTAAATTAGTCCAGTCTTGGCAAAGATACGACGCAATGGATTTACTTATTTTTAGTTTTTCGAATGACTCGAAAACTAGGCACCTCCCGGAACATTACAGATGCTCATTTAAAAGATAATTAAATTGTATACGAAGTTTAACTTAAAAAAAAAATGAAAATCTTAGTCGGAACAACATAAACGAAGATGCATCAACAATTATTGTATTGAACTTTGCACTAGAATCGGTAAGGAAAGTCGGGCGATATTTGTGAGAATTTAATGAGAAAAAAAAAAAAGATCATAAAGAGTAAAAATATACAGCGGATGTTGCTCTTGGAAGAAACATAGCAAACTGTGAAAATAAAAAGATGTTTTTAATAGCTAAGGAAAGCAAAACAAGGATAAAGAGCTATTAAAAGACATTTTATTATATCTTTTTCCAAATATCTATTATTATTTCGTATTTCGAAACAGCTGATATACTTTCATTAGTCATATACATAAGTTCCTATTTAGTCAAGCTATTAATAATTCAAAATGGAGATTCATTATTTCTTGCTAAGTGTCGTTAATCGTTTAGGAAAAACTGGATACATCAATTAAAGTTGTAGCTAAATTATATGTTTTTATTATTATAAAAATTATTGGAAAGCTGTTCCCAGATATTATTAATATTTATTTCTCAGAAGACTAAATATGGTGTATCGAATTGGTATGGTTACATATTGGGTAATATATGAATAAATGGCAAATATACATCATAGATTCAATAGTATACAATACAATGTATCTTATTTTTAATACTTATTTTTTTTCAATTTTAGATAAATTTGACTAAATGACGATTGTGGGATATTTTAGTGTTTTGTTTGTATGTAGGATAAAATGTTAATCGAAAATAAAGCAAGCATATAAACTAGATAAAAATTGATTTCTTGATTATTTTTTTATTGAAATTTTATCAGAACAGAAAGTAACAGTAGATGGGAAGGATTTTCCATTTCTATCAAGGGCTGAACGTTAAATATAAGCTGTGAGTAGAGTCTGCCAGTTGGATTCCTTCCATGCCATGTACAGATCAACTCTACCGCCTCCCTGGACCATCTTGACTCCTAACTCCGAGTTTACGGAGGGGAGGAGTGAATTGGGCGATCGATTAATTAATTCAATTCATTAATTAATTAATTAATTCAACTAATCCAACTTAAAACTGGATTTACTTCACTGTACACTGATAAATTTCAGGATTTTTCATGAGAATTTCGATTCAACAGAAACTCTGACGGTATAGACAGGGCATTTTCTTTTCCCCTGTTTTATTTGAAGCACTGAAATCCTTCATTATAAAGGTCTATTCGTACCAAAAACGGGTTAAGCCCTGGTCGCTAATATGCCCCATAGTTACGGGATAATACTTTTGTTCTTAAGTATAATAATAAGTAATATAAGTATATAAATTTGTTAGTATTCAAATATTTAACACTTAAATGTATGGCCGGACCTTATCCAGCCTCTAATATGGGACTAGAGTTAATAGCTCCTACAATAAAATCTAAAATGTTCCTTGTTTGCTTTTATTGGTAATTTCCTTCTCTAATATAACTTCCATTTACCGTCACCGCCGCACAGTGAATCGCCTATCATAAGCTAGCTGAACAAAAACATTTTATTCTATGATTTGGTTGTTCTGGTCGAGATGAATAATATTTTGTTGTTTTGTTGAATAATTACGCATTTTTTAATGATTTACAAGCTTGTGGAATATTTGTATTATATCTAATAAAAAACTAAAATGCGCAATGAAAAATGTATTTGAAAAAAATATGACGATAAGTAACACAATTTAATAGAGCATAAAGTATGCGATAAAACTTACCAAAAATTTTTATTATGCAAATGAGCTACTTTTTTTTCTTTATTATTTTTTTATTTAGTTTGATGTCCTGTTGGACATAAAACTAAATTACCCTTAATACTAATATCTACCATCATATGACTCATCAACACTCTCACAATCAGATACCAATCTTCAGAAGTGATCTTCATCGTCACACCGATGAACATCGCTTGCTACATGATGTCGGAATTTATGGCGGAACCATTAAATTTAGAACATCCGCTGGTAATTTCTCGGTTCTCTTTTCAGGAACTTCTCTAAGTGAGTTGATTACAGGATCGGACGTAATCAATAGCATATTCAGTAAATTTGTATCCGTGGAAATTCTTGTACTTTATATTTATACAAGAAACATTAATTCTTTAATGTCTCCCCGTGTGGTGTTCCCGGAAACTGCAAAAGTCTTTATTTCGGCCATTTTGAAATTTATAGCTGCTCTTTTGGAAGAATTTATGTTTAAATAACCTTCGTACTATTTATTTGCCGTTAGAGCCGCTGTGGTCAACTCACTGACACTTCGCGATCACACTAACAAGGGGAGTACCAAACTTGGGAATAACAGAATCCAATCACTTTTATATATGTTATAGGGGAAGGGGGTCTCCTAAATGTTTATATTAAGTGGTAAAACGCAATTCGCTTTCATTTTTGAGAAATATCGATTTGAAATTCAATATGAACATAGGGTAGGAGTGACCTATATCCACTCACCATCACAAGCGCCCGGTAAAAAGAATTCTTCCTGAGCTGAAGGTCGTGAGTTGGAATTTCAGGCGAAACTATTTTTTGTTTTAATCTCAGGTGAAACTATTTTTCTTTTTTATTCATTAATTGTTTTTTACATCTCTGATGTTTATAAATGATTAAATATGGGATTAATTTTAATTTAACTTAATATGGATGAAAATTTTTCAATTGAGCTTTTCTTTGTGGTCATTATTTATTAGTTATTTAATTGTGTTTTAAAAATAAAATATTCAAAAGTTGGCATTGATATTAAAATCAAATCAAATAAAATAGTAACAATTATCATAAAAATAGGAGTTGTTATAATTTAAAAATTTATAAATTGTGTGTGCAACAGAATAAGTTTGTTTTAAGTATCGATTCTTGGTGTTGTCAAACAGACATGAAATTGTAAGACGATATTTTTGTAAATGAAAATGGTGAGCAGTGTGTTGTTGACTGAGCCAGGGTACGGATGGGATCAGAGCGTGCTCACTGGTCTGTGAATTCCATACTTAAAATTAATCAGTTCATTTTTAAACAAATTTTTGATGATTGCCTCAATTAATTTTTTTTTATTTATTTGGTTTATTAAAGTTATACCCCTTTTATAATATAAATGGACGGAATCTCTCCGGACCTATATATCTATGCCGGGAATAGATACTTGGGTAGAAAAAAGAGGAAAAAGACTTCTGATAAAGAAGAATTTAAAATAGTAACAGAAAATCACTACAGCCCTCTTGCAGATATTCCTAAATCAATGGAAGAAGATGCTCCAGAGAATATCCAAATATCCAGAATCAACTTAGTTCAAACGTAGAGCGTGTCCCACCTATTGTTGCATATAGTTACATCAATAAGCATACAGACACACTAAAACTTTTACAGACGAGATGTAAAAAGGACTTCTCAATTAAATATCAAGGAAATACACTTATCTTTTTCCCGTCGACCAAAGAGGACTACGATTTAATATTAAAGGAAGTGAGAGAAGTTTGAGTGTAACAACTATACGCCCAAAAATGAAGCCAAAAAAAACTTTGGTCATTCGTGACCTACCACCTATTATTACCCCAGAAGAGATAGTTCAGGACCTGAAGGGCAAACATTTAAATGTGCTCAACGTGACACAAATGAAGAAGAAAGAATGTGAAAATAAATTAATTTCTTACCCCCTTTACATCGTAACGTTTAGTAGAGAAACATCTATTAAACTGGTTAGAGAAACGAAAAAAGTGTGCCATTGTGTAGTTCCTGGGAAGCCTATAAAAATAAAACAGGCGTCACGCAATGTTATAATTGCCAATCTTTTTTCCATTTGGCAAAAAATTGTTATAGGAAACGAAAATGTGTAAAATGTGCTGGCGAGCATGCTTTTAAAGACTGCCCGGCTCTCCCAGAAGCCGTAGTTAAGTGTGCTAATTGTGCAGGTAAGCAAAAGGCGAATCACCGAGGTTGTTCTATATACGAAGAACAAATGAAACGACGAGCAGGAAGAAAGAATAGAGAGAAAACCTGAGTTTTCTGAAACAACAGAAGCTGACTTTCCCCCACTCCATAGCTCATCGGTGCCACCAACATCTTCCTGGAGAAATTCTACATCTCAAAAAGTAATTAATACTGAAGATAATAATTCTTTATCTAATATATTTCAAGATTTTAAAAATATTTTTTCAAATTTTAATTTTAATCATTTTATTAAAAACCTCAAAAGTTCATTTGAAAAATTAAAACATGCACCAGATTCTTTTTCCAAAATTACTGTTATAGCCGAATTTATATTTAGTCTAATATGATAAATCGTAAAAACTGTATCATATCGTGTTGGAATGCTAATTCCATTATATATAAGCTTGAGAAACTATCTCACTATGTTGTCAAACTTAATATTGACATTTTAGGTATTACTGAGACCTGCCTCAAAGATAAACATGAGTTAAAGACCCGGAGGCTTCTCTGTTTATCGTTCTGATAAAGGGAGAGGTGTCGCTCTTTTAATTAGTAATAAAATACCCCACTCTTCAGTGATATTACCGAAATTTAAGTCACTTGTTAGTGTTGGAGCTTTAGTCACCATCAATAACAACAAACTTTTAGTTGTCTCGGCTTACTTGTCCCCACAAAGCCAAACAAAATTTATTTTTTGTAAAAAAAATAAATAAATCGTAAAACTTGGCTTAAGTTAAGTTAACTTAACTCATACTTAATGTTCATGTAGAATTTCAAATGGATATTTCTCGAAAATGAAAGCGAATTGGGTCTTGCCATTTTACATTAGGATTGAGGGGATCTTCCTCTATAATATATATCAAAGTGATTCCCAAGTTTGGTACTCTCCTTGTAAGTCTTCAACCCTACGTTTTTTTTTACTTCGAAAGACGAGGCTTCATTGTAATGATAAGCCATTTAGGGCCGACCTTGAGAAAGATTTCCTCTAGGTGATAAGGAAGCACAGTGCTGGTGCATGATTTTGGTAAATTCTACAAGCAAAACATTGCTAAATTCAGCACCCTCGTGGCCACGATCAGGCCCGACCGGAAGGTTTTATTCCTCAACCTATTGAAGGATCATGTACCCACTTTATAGAGACTTGGTGTGCCACAGGAGGGCCTTCCGTTAGTAGACCAAATCCAAAGTTAGCCCACGGCTGATATTATAGAATATTATAAAACATGCCCCAGTAACGGACTCGAACCGGGCCCTTTGGCGATTTATCGATATGATCGCAAATCATTTGACGAATCATCTTTCAGCATGATTGACATTCTAGAGATATCTTAAATAAAACTTGTTGAAGATATCCACGATATAAACCCTACCAATTCGGGTTCGATTGCACGATGTCTGACAGTAAAATGGGATAATGTCAAAATTAAATTATTTATTAAAGAACTAATATTTCATCTGTAAATACAAAGTACAAGAATAGCCATTTAGCCTTCAATACAAACAGAAAATCTGAACGCTGCCTACTGACAATTATTTCTTATAACGGAGATACTTTTTTTATGGGACTCCTTCTTATTTAAGGTCGACCCACTCAGTACTATGCAAGCCCTCAAAGAACGCGTTCGGGACTAGAATAAAGCAATACCTGCCAATATGCCGCTAGATGTCATGCAAAACTTTCAGGTTCGACTCTGATGCAGAAATATAAAAAAATATTCAACTGAGGTTATTTGGGGAATTTAGAGTAGAGAAAATAGTTTTATTTTGTATTGTACACCAAATGGCTATTATTGTACTTTATATTTATACATGAAACATTAATTCTGTAATTAATTAATTAATTTTTAAATTAGTTCGTTCCACTGTCGGACCCTGTATATTTCACCCGTGCACAAACTGGGTGAGTTCCTTGTCATTCCAAGCTTTGTAAAGATATTTTTAAAAATTTTAGTGACAATAGGGTCGTAAAAAATTGCTGAAACAAATTAAAATAAATAGCAACTGAGCATTGTTTGTATTCAATGAGGGAAAAATATTAGATATAAAAATATAGGAAAAGTTTAATTAAGTGTTTGAAATTTAACAAAATTAAATATATACGTACATCTTTATAATTAATGATTAGTAACTGGTTTATAAGATTGTCGGAAGTTCTAGAAAATGACGAATAATTACCGCCCAGGAAAAGATATATGCCCAGAGGCCGAAATTCGGGTGACCCGAGGTAGCAAGAAAGGCTTCTCCATTAATTATTGATACCATACTCAAGAGTGGATCAATCGAGTTTTCCTATCACTTCGAACAGCCTCTTCAGCAAAAGCATCCTTGTGACCTTTTAGTAATGACAATGAAAATGACGTGGCTCTGGCTATCTTCAAGTGTGGAGCCAATGTAGTTCGCTTGAATACTCAATACCCATGTTATCAACAGTTTTATTACAAGCATTAAAGTACCAAAATATTAAAATTTTAGCACTCATCCTAAATATTATATGTTGTATATTAAGTTATTTTTTAGATAGTCCAGCACCAGCCATTGAAGAATACGAATGAATGAAAAACACGTTTATTAATAGCTCATTTTAGCATTCATTGCGTTATAATTTAGCACATTATAATATGACCTAGACGGACCCTTTCGTCAGGAATATTTTCGAAGTATATCATAAAAAATATAAATGTGGTTAGGATAACATAATCTAAAATAAAAAATCTGGTGCACGCATCACACAACTTTCACTTACCTCCCTACTTGAAATAAATATTAAAAGTTTACATTTACTTTCCATATAAATTCCATTTAGTTCCCATTAAATAAAGTAACAGTAGAAATTATTATTTACAATAATCACTGAAGTTTATGTATGCGTTTTTCGTCACTCTTCATTACCGTTTACGACTTTATAGGCTAGATATTAATTTTTCTAAAATCTTCAGCTTTCTAACGGTATATTATAAATCTATATTAATAATCTCATTTTCGGAAATTTGTTTTCAACCTTGTAAGATATTTTCTTTTTTTTTTTTTCTCCTTCAGTTAATTATCGAATTCTTTCATAGTTTATACTTTTCCATTTTTCATTACTCCTAGTAAGGAGAAACAGTTAATTATTTCAAATAAACAAAATTAAACGTACTTTAGAGGAAGAAAAATTGAAAATTGGGCATTTAAGCCCTGTCAGACTATTTCAATGAGGATAAGGCCAAGCTGATATTAAATAACATATAATTGTACATTGATATAACGATTTGAATCGAAATCGTTTGTGCTGTTTTCGAGAAAATTTTAAAAATGTGTAAAATCGATGATAAAAAGCGACATGGTAAGCCGATTTTGGAGAAAAAGTTGCCTTAACATCACAGGCGTAAAGTATATGAAGGTATGTAGGTAGGTACCTTAAATATGGAATTTCAGTTTCGTTTTTGAGCCAGACCTAGCTCATACTCACACACTCACACCATTTTGTGAGACTTAGTTATTTGGACTCAGGGGACCTTAAAATGTGCATTTCCTTTGAAAACTCGGATCCGAAATTTTTTACTATCGCAATACTTTCCCTTATAATATATTTCATATATAGGTAAGTAAAATTAAAAAACTAAAGCTAAATAAAAATGTTCATTATTCAATAATCAGTAGGTATAAGCATTAAACATGAAAAGGAATATGTATAACCTGATAAAAATCTAGATATAAACAAACAGATATCATTAAAATATAACATAAATTAAATATATAATTTAATTTTTATCGTTAATATAGTAAGTTTTAACCAAAAATTAAAAAAAAAAAAATAACAAACAAACATAATCTAATAAAAAAAAAGAAAAATAATGTTATAAAAAACAGCGTTACAAACAATATAAATAAAAGTAAATTAGGGTACCTTATTTAATTTTAATTGCATTCTGAAATTAAAAACTGGCTGTATTTTAATGAATATGTCATGAACAAATGTAGGATTCTAAAACCAGCCGATACAAGTCCATATTCCATTATTTATTTTTTTTTAAGTTAAACAGATTTTTTACTAGAATATCATTTGGTGAAATGATTTTTTTTTTAAATCACATTTAAAATATTACTATAAAAATTAGGGGCGCTAATTTTAATTGCATTCTGAAAATAAAAGCTGGCTGTATTTTAATGAATATGCCATGAACAAATGTAGGATTCCAAAACCAGGCGATACAAGTCCATATTCCATTTTTTTTTTTTTTAAGTCAAACAGATTTTGTACTAGAATATCATTTGTTGAAATGATTTTTTTTTTTTTTTTTTTTTTTTTAAATCACATTTAAAATATTCCTAGTAACCTCTACCTAGTAGGCGCAGCAAGTCCCGGCTGCGTGTGGTTATTCAGTGTTTACAATTCGATCATATTAATTTTTAATGCTTATCATTCTTATATATTATATTAACATAGCTATATAATGTTATAATATAACATGTAAACAAAAAGAGCTGTGTTGAAACTGTGATTATTGAATCCGTTTTCTTTCATGTTTTAAATGAGAAAAAAATTGTTATTGTTTGATTTATTCACGTATTTTTTACGCCTACCTTCCTCGAAATATAACGAAAAATTAATTAAAACAAATATTCGGTTACAAATACATATATATAATTCGGTTACAACAATTACAAATATTAAAAAATTGTAATATTGGCGATATGGGGAAAGTTCGTAATTATCTCGTTTGAATTCAAAATCTCAACCGGTAAGAGGTTCCCTTTGCGGAGCATGAAGCCTAAACGCTGATGTATCATAAATCAGCCACGAAGGTTCGCTAAGATGAAATACAACGAGTTGTAAAAATATTTGTTCCAACATGTTGATAAAGTTATGCCTATCAACCTTTGCAGTATAGCAGTATCGTTGTTTATCTACCAGTTTGCCCTTTTTTTCTTTGTCTTCAGCGAAACCTACAGAAGCTATTCTTCAAAATATTTTGTGATTTACATTTCTCCTTGACAGTTTACTATTCTTTAAGCTCTTGTTCGCAGTCACCCAGCAAAACATGATAGTAGAGGTAAGTGCAGACCTCTGTTGTGTGACAAGTGTGTGTAGTGTACACTTACCCTTACTACCATGTTTTGTCGAGGCAGCTACGGACTAGCGAATTAAAAGAAATATTATTTTTTTCAATTATATTCCACATCCCACTTTCATAACTCAATGAAGATTGTAAAATGGGATTCTTAATCAAGCTTTAACTTTTCTCGATGATTAAACCAGTATAATAATCCCCCGGAAACCTAACTATTTTGCACTTGCCCCAATATCGGTCATACTTGAATAATGAGTCTTCCAGATACCTAGTACGCACTTACCCCTTAAGGCAGGGGCAAGTGCGTACTACGTACTGTTAAATTATCAATCTCGTCAAAATTTCCATGGAGGAAACGTAGGCTTGAATGTAATATATTTAAACATAATCATCTAAGGGACATTTAAAAAAAAGAAAAAGAAAAATCAAGCTTCAAAAATAAAATTTGTACACACCTATAAAGCCGAACTTTCCAAAATTTAGTGCGCACTTGCCCTACACCACCCTACATATTTTTTTAATGGTCTTCCAAAACCAGCCAACTCCAAAAAGTGCTAAGAAAAAAAAACAAATATCAGTTCAAACGACATTTCCAACATAATTTTAATTCAAATCTTAGTATACCAATCCATAAATCTGTAAGAAAGGATATTTATTGTGAATTCGTCATAAGCCAACCACTTGTTTTTACGATTCTGACCAACCCCTACATATTCTTTATACCCAGATGAATCAGAAGAGGTAAACATGTAATTTAAAAGAATAAAAATCTCTAGAGAACTTCATTAACGTGTAAATATAATTAACACACCATCCGAACATACAAACAAATAAATTATGTCTTCCTAAAAGCAACCCACAATTTGCACAACCCACGGAGTGAGGTTATGTGCTTTGCCAGAACTCATTAACAATTCATTTCCAAAGACACTTGGCCCATTCCTCGAATCGCAATCTCAACCTTTACAATTTGTGTTAGAGTTGAAATTGTAATTTAAGTTTAGAATTTTGCTAAGTCGTTAGCCAGAACGTTTTTCGTCTTTGAACTCTCCAGTATTGTTTCTTTATACCTGTTGTATCAAACTTTAGGCAGAACTTCTGTTATGGCTTGTATGTCTGCAGTATTAATATTTCGAAGAACAATTAACTCTGGTGTATACGGAAAATGAGAACTTCCTCTTTTGATCCACCGAATGATAAATTTATTCGTATTTTGTTTTCTTTTAACTTTTTAATATTCCAAAATCAAGATGTAGGTAGGTAAAATCAAGAAAGAAAAAAAAATTAATCTAAATTCGAATAAGTTTCAAATTTAAATGTTTTGTGCTACATCGTATAATTTGTAAGTACCTGTTCACCGAAACATGCTCGGAAATTATTTTATTAAATTAGTTGATGTGGATTAAAAAAATACAATAGTAATGTGTTGTATAACTGTAGTTATACTTTATAATAATTTTACTATTTTATTCTACAGGCTACAATATCAATGCAATGAACATAAAAAAATATTTAAAGCACAAGATATTTATAATCATTAGAGAAGTCCAAAACAGAAAACTACTTTGCACGATATTAAAAGTGGACTGTAAAGTTTGTACAATATTATATTTTAACATAGAAAATTAATATCTAGGCTCACATGGTACACAGGCCACTCAATGAAGACATACGGGGATAAAAAACCTAGGAATTATAGGACCATAAGGTAGCAAACGTTTTTAATATCTTTAACTTCGTCAATTGTATCAGCAGGACTATCTAAAGATGCAATACACTTTTTCTACGACTTTGAGACAGAGCGCATACTTGACAGCACAAATTTAAATTAATAAACGGGTAACTTGAGCGAACTGTTCTCATTAATATCGTACCTCAGACTCCGTATGGAGGTCCTCCTCCCCCCCCCCCACCCTACCACGCTGGGCCACTATTTAAATAGTGCCGTGAAGCCTAGTAAAATGAGAGGAAATAAAAATTATCCCGTTATTTACCGATAAACTCCCTCTTTCTTAATCGTCCAAAGTTCATTTTATTGTTCATTCATTTTTACTAAAATATTAAACTCATATTTTAGCAAAATGAAGGGGTGATAAAATTTAAAATGAAATATTTAAAAGCTATTTATTAAAAGCTGTTTATTAAAATAATATTTGCTTGATTGAGATTTACCCGGAATAAATAATGTTAACACTAAAACCCATAAAGGGCCTTTTTCTCAGTACTTGATTAAGAAGTATTCTTGATCTTGACAAACTGTTATACATACAAGGAGGTGACGTGGATTGCATTCAAACTCAACGACCAGGCCTTTTCTCCAAACCTTCTGAAGATTTAGGTTTCCACTTTATATAAGCTGGGTGTGGCGCCGGTACGTCTACGGACATGAGTGGAATAAGCCGATGGAAAATAAAATAAGCTATCAAATGTAGCTGCACATGGCTTAAATAGTAGAGTCAAGTATATTACACAATCAAAGTAATTAATAATAAAAAAAAAATCTGGTGCGCGCATCACACAACTTTCACTTACCTGCCTACTTGAAATCAATTTTAAATTTTCCTATTTAGTTTCCTTGGAAAATCCATTTACTTTCCATTAAATAATATAACAATATAAATTATTATCTACAACAATCACTGAAGTTTATGCGTTTTTCGTCATTCTCCGTTACCTTCTACGGCTTTATATGTTAGATATATTTTTTTCTAAAATCTTTAGCTTTCCAACGGTATATTATACATCTATTACTACTCATATTTCCGAAAATATGTTTTCAACCTGGGAAAATATTTCTCCTTAATTTAATTATCGAATTCTTTCATTGTTTGTATTTATCCATTTTTTATTACTACCAACAAGCAGTGACGGTTAATTTTTTCAAATAATCAAAATTAAAGGTACTTAAGAGTAAGAAATTTTGAAAATTTGGCATTTAAGCTCTGTCATACTACTTTAATGAGCTTAAAACCTAGCTGATATTAAAGGGCATTTGAGGATGAATGTATAACATTCGAAACTAGTTTTCAATAAAACAAATTTATAGAAGTGGCAAATAATTTATCAATCCCTAATTTGATTGATCCTTCTCTACCATCATGCGGATGTCAACTGAGTTTTAATGGTTTAAAATTCAAAATTTGGAAAATTTAACTGAGATTAACCCTTGAAGCTCTACCACAATAATCGATTTGTTTTTCGGCCGGGTCAGCGATGACAGTGGTTCCACGTACGAGGCGTGGAATTCGACAACTGTTGAAATTTAGAAATAATTTCAGAACGTAGAAGATTGTAAAAAAGAAAAAAAAAGAGGGAATTCGAAGACAGAGGACTTAAAAATGTGATACTCCCATTACCCTATAGGCCTAGGATAAGAAACTAGATTAATGGGATCCAAGCGCCTGTGAAATCTTGAGAACATTAATCTTCCTTGTTTCTATAGCGTGAAAATGCGTTCATAAAGCGCCTTGTCACTCTCGATGAAAAGTGGCTGTTTCGGTTACAGTTGATGGACCGAGGGCATTTTCGTATCCTAAAAACATCCAGCTCTAATGGTAGGACCAATTCCACAGGTGTGACTCAATTTTACTGTCTGCATGTAAATTTCCAGCTTCCAGATATTCCAGTACTGCAACCGCTTTTGAGGATCAAACCGGACTCGCAACATTCAAGTACTTGTATGTTCAAAAATAAGGATACTATCGTCATCTTTTTTTTTTAAATTTAATTTTCAGATTTTTCCGTAGACAACCTATGATCATACATCATTACAAAAAAAAAAAAAAAAAAAAAAAAAAAAAAAAAAAAAAAAAAAAAAAAAAAAAAAACCTTTGAGAGGGTCCAAGTTAATCGATTTTATTTATCATTTTTAATATGAATTTCTTCAGGTAACTTTTATCTTTTCAATAATAAGCCAAATTTACGTGCTCGTTGTTTTGCTTTATTCCTATTATATTCCTCTGAAATCGTAGCGGAAAAAAAAATTAATAATCGTTCAATTTTATAAACAATGGCAGTCTGAAATTCTCTCAACACATTTTAAATTGTTAGCAGATCATTTTGCAAATAGTTGTTTGTTAATTGCGATAAATGTCAGAATGTTTTAAGCTAAGATTCTAGATAAAATGATTCAAAACTAATTTTAAAAAAATGAGTATGCGCCTAGGAATAACAGTTTCTGAGAACCTTGTACTAAAAAATAAAAAAATTCCAATTTTCAGGAGAAAGAAGAGGCCTAGCTATGCAGCCGATCTTTTTTAAAACTTTGATGAATAAAATTAGTTAATAAGCCATTTTTTAGCCAACAAATTGTTAACCATTGGCCCTTTCTTTTGAATAAGGACATAATTCTCATAATATTTGAGAGATAATAAATTTACATTGACTGAATGAGTTACATTATTTAGCATATCAACACAAAGATTTACAAAGCCTAACCTGTAAAGTTAAAAAAAAAAAAAAATTACATCAGTGGTAAGAAAGTGATGGAACTGGTCTTTATTTGTTTCTGATCTGGGACATTTCTAGGTAATATTCTATTTTCAGAAAAAAAAATTTCATTTTCGATCAAAAACACTCGCAGTGCTATTTAAAGATATAATAAAATAAATACAAATAGCTGAAAGCATAATCCGGTAAATAATAATATTTAAAAAATATTAAATATCTTTGTTTCCTTCTTGTTTTACAATTATAGTTATAACGTTGTTGTTTATTCTTTATATTTTTAAATCGGAGAGACCTCCAACTCCAAGGACCGGATTCGAATTTGTCCGTGGCAGATAATTTGTTTATGCTGTGATATCAGCCGTAAATCGACAAGTGACCACGAGACCCATCTGGGGCACAACCAGCCTGTATGAAGTTGGAACTTCACCCTTCATTAAAACAGGCGGTTGGCCAGGCAGCGCTCTTCGTATAAACATAGTCAAGAAACAGTATATGTACGTACCTTACCAAAATAAAAGAAATGGGTTGTAGTAGTATAGCTTTATTTATTTTTTATCGTTATAATTGATGGCTCATTGGATTTAACACCCTGTGCTTGTAAAAATTAATATTTCATAAAAAGTGAAAAAATTTTACGTTGTGTATGGCTGAGGAAACAAGAGACAGGAGAATGAAATCTTATGAACATGCTAAGAGAGCCGTGGGAAGAGGTTGCTGAATGTTTCTTTGGAAATCTACTACTCTAGATGTGTTGGAGAGGAAGAAAAATGATTAATTGATATAAGTATGCAAGAAATTCCTAAGCTTACGCTAAGGAAAGAACTACTCCTTCAGGTCTTCGAAAATAAAGTTATTATTTTTTTTTTTTTTGATACTTCGTAATTTTTTTTTTTTACTATTTTTATTTTTTATTGAGTAACAATACAAGCTGCCACACTGAAGGGGAATAAGTATTAGAGTTGTAGGTTTCCATTCATACTACAAGGTGAAAAAGAAATAAAATACAAAAATATATATATGAAAATAAAAAGAAGATGTACAACACAGATGAAAATAAATTGATAGATAAATTTTAATATTATTGGCATCAGAACTTCGGATTCGTTAGACCCTCGTATTTATTAAAGAATCTCTAGGATTGGAAGTGGCTCGTGAAAATAATAGAATTAGGACATTACTAAATCATGCCACTACAATTTAAAAAAAAAAAAAAAAAGTATACTGCTTGCAGAGGGAGTTGGTAATTTTTTGTTTTATTTGAAAACAAAGAACATTTATTGTTAAAAAATAAAATATACATTATAAATATCGAGGCGATTAGCGGTATTTAACACGGATGCACAAGATTTAACTGGGGCAAGGTTGGTGTCTTGTCGCATCACTGTGCCACTTTTTACGAACCCAGGTTTCAATCGATACCAGGGTAATTATCTCTTAATTACGATCCTGAAAGAAGAGCCAATCAAGTCTTGTAAACAAGCGTCACTAAGAATGGGTGTAGTCTTATCTGTCCTAGGTAGCTTACAAGATTTATCCTTTATCAAGAGGAGACTCTCGTGCTGTGTTTCAAAACGATTTTCCGGTATATAGCTAAATAAAAATAATAAATGCTACTTATGATTTTCAATGGACGCCGTACACTAGCAACTATTGCCGAAGTGATAATGATTTTGATCAAACTCGCTATATCAAATCTGGACATTGATAAATTGCTTTAATTTCTTCCTCTAAAGTATCTTTAATTTTGTTTGTTTGAAATAATTAATCATCTCTCATTGTTCGTAGAAATAAAAAAAAATGATTGAATATAAACTATGGAAGAATTTGATAATTAACTGAAGGAGATAAAAGGAGAAATATTTTCCCATGTTGAAAACAAATTTCCGGAAAGAAGATTATTAAAATAAATGTACAATGTATCGTTGGAAAGCTAAAGATTTTAGAAAAAAATAATAAATAATATATAAAGTCGTAGAAGGTAATGGCAAATGACGAAAAAACAATAAACCTAAGTGATTCTTGTAGATTATAATTTTTGTATTATTTAATGGAAACTAAATGGAATTTCCATGGAATCTAAATAGGAAATTTTAAAATTTATTTCAAGTTGGGAGGTAAGTGAAAGTTGCGTGATGTCCGTACCAGAATTTTTAAAGACTATAAATGAGCTTATTAAAAACGTAGGTGTTATCTGCGAACCCCAAAATTACGCCGCAGGTCAACCGCACGCATCGCGTCAAAGTTAAAAATCAATTGCGTTTGGTAAAACTATAGAAGTAGACCAACGACTTTTTCCTCTGGCATTTTCTGATTAGATTATCCGATTTTATATTTATATTGGACACGCTGTATACGGATATTGCATCACACCAAAACAGGAAAAGTATTGCGGACCTGAAAATTTTCGAATCCGAGTTTTTTTTATTAGATCATCCATTTGGCCGTCAGAAGCATTTGAGCCGATTTATATCGGGCATCCTGTATATATAGCATATGTTATATATATATATATATATATATATATATATATATATATATATATATATATATATATATATATATATATATATATATATAAAGTTCACGCTTTAAAACGATTCAATTTTCTGAAAAAGGTGCAGAATACGCTACGTAGTAAACAGATCCAGAATGTAAAAATGATTTTCCGCTCGGACGGAATGGGACCATACGAGAAATGGGTTGTTTGTCCACAAGAGAATTGAGGCAATATTTTAGAACGACAGGGACTACAGTTCTCGGCCCGCCCTTATTGATAGCACTTCTACTAGCTCCGGTAAACAGGTTGGATTATGTTTAGCACTAGACGATTCCCTCCAGTCTTCGAGGTCAAAATATTTTCGGCCAGCATTAAGAGTGCCATGTCTGCGACTTCCGAATTTAGCATTCTCGTCCTAAACATGCGTGAAGTTGATAAACAAATGGAAATTTAATTATTAATATTGAATTGAATAATTTAATAATAGTTCATAATTCATCATTCATAATAATAACAGAATAATTCATTTTTTCGTACATATGATATTAACTTATGATCGTACTACTTTATTTTTTGTCTTACATAAATTTATATGTTACTTCTTTATTTTGTTATTTTTACTTACATTTTTTCATGTCTTAGGCGCATATCTTAATCTTTCGTTCTTTTCTCATTATTTTAATTTACAAATTTTGTCGGTTCATGTAGATTATTTGTTATTGTTTTATATTTTACTTTTTAAAAATTTGTGTACATCAAATTATTGAGGGGGGAGGAATGATACTCACGCCTCCTATCTTTTATTACTGGAGGGATGGCCCCCCTCTAAGTCAGCGCCTATGCATGCAAGTTTGTTTTATCATAATAACCTTGATTTATTTTCATACTCCAGATTTATATTCATATTTTCATACTAGTTGTGATCTTCTTATAGTCATTTTTGTTATCATCTTTTATTACTTTTTATCATCTTTCATTACTGTTTATTACTATTATCTTCATATTTCCATGTTATACTGTTTATTATCTTTCATTACAGTTTAGTTCTGTTATCTTCATATTTCCATGTTATACTGTTTATCCTGTTTCATATCGGTAGTTATCTTGTTTTCTTAGCCCTGATGAAGGCCTAAAAAAAAATGCCGAAACGTCTTCTTACTTGTGTGTTTTTCGTCATTGAACCTCCCTCTTCTCCCACCCCGACCAACTTCTCCTGCAATCACTTCTACGGTCAATTATACTTCCAACATTATAAAATTGTTCTCATTGATGATTCACTGCATTATTTCTCTTAGATTTTTCTATGAGAGGTCCATGAAGAATTGTTGGGTTTTAACTTCTCAGATATTCGTTAAATACCCTGGATGAACATTGCTTTCTTTCACAATTAATTTGAGTAAAAAAAGATTATACAACTGTCGCTCTCACCGGCTCATGTCAGTGATTTTGATAAGGGATACCTAGTACTATCAAAGGTTTTTCTAATAACCAGTTATTTCCAGAGTTTTAGTTATTATTTGGCTTGTGTAAAGGTTTTTTAGTTTATTTCTAGATGATCAATGTTGCAATTTACTTGAATTAAAGGTCTTGCCAATGAGCAGTTATTTGTAACAATTCCTGCAGCTGTTATTTGTGAAGTTATCAAAAATGTTTTGAGGGTAAGTTATTTCATTTAAAAGGTTTTTCCAAAAATCAGTTATTTTCATCAGTTTAATTTGAAGATAATATAACCAGAATAACCGATAACCGGTTTTTTTTCACATACACCAACACCCCTACTTTAGTCTCTCAAATACGAGTTAACAATTAACCAGTCAACGTTGGGCCAGTTCAGGCATCATAAGGACAGAAAAAAAAGTAATACCAGATCGCATAAATGAAAACCTATTACAGCACATCCCAACGTGCTCGGCCATCTTGGCCTCCTCTCCTTGCATTGCGTTAAACTTTTCTCGACTAGAGCGCTAAACCATTTCCGATATTAGAGCCAAGCTTTAAATTAAATAATAAATAACAAGAGACAGCCTTGTTTAAAACATTGTCATCATTAAATACGCTAAAATAAATAGAAAAACTTTGCTCAAAGTTGTGGCTCCCAAGAACGGCAACTAAGTACCGTAAAGCAACATCAGGCATTGTCTTTACTGAGCCTTAATAATACCAGCCACTATTAGACATTGTTATCAGCATAATACTGACGGAAAGATCAATATCCGACGGAATTGAAACCTTCATCAAACTGTACCGGCAAACGCCATCCATAATCAACACATTTCAATCAAGTTGCGTTAGGTAGGTGTGGCTGAAAAGGAACCAAGTGTTTTCGATCGATATCTACCCAATCAGAGCCAATAGCCCAGATGCACAGCACCATACACACATGATGATGTTGGCATTCATAGATAGTATACAAATCTCATTAAATACAACTACATGTCCCTAGTAGTATCAATTTTATTTTATTGACGTGATTGAAACGCGTTTTTCTCAAACCGTAAGAAAGCCTGTAAAACGTAAATTTCATCTGCTTACCCTTAGTTATAAGCGCCCCACAATCTTTTACGCTTAAAGAAATGTCATAAGTTCAAGGACGATATCGCAAAATGATAATCTCTCGTGACAAAATGGTCGAGTCTTGCCTGATGCATGAGTGCAATGAATAACCTGCCTAAGGCCTTAGACTTGAATATCTTCCCCAAAGAACATCCACTGGAGGTTGTTGATTTCAAAGCATTCTTGTCTGAAAATAGACGGGCTGATCCCCTCTTCACTTTCCTTAATCTCCTATTACACACTCTCCTGTTGGAATCCCACTCTTATGATAGGAATTTCCATTCATTCAATATAGGTCAAATTTTGTAGTTTTTGTTTGTAAACAATTGTATCGCTATTGATACTTTGCTTGCAATGCTTCTATCTTATTTCAAAAGAAATTTATAATTGGTATCTCATAAAAATAATCGTTAACTTTTATTACGAAATTTTTCACGATCGCAATATTTTTCCTTACTATATATTTCATATATATTTGTAGGTAAATATTTACATTCTCAAATAAAAATATTATATATAATGGTGTTTTGTGTCGGTTAATTTTACTTCATATTATCATGTTCTTTTAAAAATAACCAATATTGTACCATGAATTCCTTGATTAGTGAATCATGCGTTTTGCTTTTTACCGAATTTAAATGGATCTTCTTTTCCTTCCTCTAACCTGGGCTCATTTCCTCATCTGTATTCCTTCAAACACTTACCTTCCCTTTTTCCATGTATCTACGCAGAACGACCTTCGGCTGATCGGCAAATGCCTACTGTGTTGCAGCGAACACTGCAGGAAACCACAAGCCCATATATAAGGACATACAAATTAGTTGTGAGCTGTCAACCGCAGCCTCACACCCCCCGCCCCCTTTCGATGCCAATGTGTTGCGTGGTATATTTCAATTCTAAGAGGTATTATTCTGTCATTTCTTTATCCCAGTGTCAACAACAGTGTCTTCCCATCTTAACGCAGAAATTAAACTGATATAGCAAAAAGCCTCGACCAACAGAAAGCTAGGCTATTAACATAAAACTTCGTGCACACATTATGACCAATAGCAACTTAGTAATTGATTGGTGATCCGATATACAAAAATATTGACCTGTACTTGTTAGAGGTGGATATTCCTTTAAAATAATATTTTCATATACGAAATGTAGAAGTAAAATAAACATTACAAGAATTTTTCAATAAACATAAAATTTAAATTCAGGTATTATAAATCTACTAATAGAATATTTTATAATACTATTCCATTGTAATAGACAATTGAATTATTATTACTATTATTATTATTATCAATTCCATTTCGTCAAAAACTTTCTAATAGAGCCGTTAATCCAATTTTTGTATATCTTACTTGCATTAAGTAAAATATGACTACTTATGTCGAGTTTAAAAAAAATCTGGTGCGCGCATCACAGAACTTTCACTTACCTCCCTACTTAAAATAAATTTTAAAAGTTTACATTCAGTTTCCATAGAAATTCAACTTATTTTCCAAGAAAACATTTAATTTCCATTAAATAATATAACAATAAAAAATTATTATCTACAACAATCATTTAGGTTTATGCCTTTTTCGTCACTCTTTATTACCTTCTAGGAGTTCATATGTTAGATAATATTTTTTTTCTAAAATCTTTAGCTTTCCGACGGTATACATTTATACATAATTACCAAATTATTTTATAGTTTTTATTACTACTAACAATGAGATACGGTTAATTACTTCAAATAAACAAAATTAAAGGTACATTCGAAAACTCAGCATTTAAGCACTTTCGGGCTATTTCAATGAGGATAAGACCTAGCTGATATTAAAGACGAGTTTGATCAAAATCGTCAGAGCCTTTTTCAAGAAAATTTTAAAATCGATAATATAAAGTGGCACTTTTCCTAGGTCGATTTTGGTGAAAAAGTTGTTGTAATATCCCAGGCATATATCTACCTTAAATACGTAATTTTCGTTTTTGAGCTAAACTTACCACAAACACACACACACACATATAGACCCTTTAATGAGACTTGGTTGTTTGAACTCAGGGGACCTTGAAACGTGTATTTCCTTTGAAAAATCGGATTCAAATTTTTTTTATTTTATATATGTGAAAGTAAAAAATACTGATTTTCCTATAATTTTTCAAAATTGTGTTTAATTTCGGAAATTCAAATAAATATTTTTTAAGATGCATCATATAATTTTTAAACAAATGGAATGATTTATGAATATTTTTAGAAGTGCTTTGAAATAATCGTATTTATATTCTTCTTTCTTAATTACAATATATATGCGCGTAAGAGCACTCAATAATTAAGGTATTTGATTTCAATGAAGGTAATAATACCCTTATATCTTGATAATTGTATTTTCATAGGACGGACAACGTTTCAGACAATCTGTCCATTTTCAAATCCATCATCATGATTTCCAAGTCATGTTTTCATTTATATCAATATTCTTATTAGGTTTTTCGTCATTTTTTTTTCAAATTATTTTTAAATTTCATTATTAAACTATCCTGTGTTTCATTATTAATATAATTTTGATTCCTATTATTGCAGTCAATGCCATAAATTGGGCTGATTTAAGAATTTTTTTATAACTGTTTTGAAATAATTGTATTTATATTATTTTATTTCTTTTACAGGTGCGGACTGTTCTTCTGATATTTACCTACTTAATGTGAGTTGCTTTTTCTCTAATTATGATTATAAATTTTGCAATCAATTATTTGACAATTGCCAATTAAAATTAATCTATAACACTGATTTAGAATTTTAGATCGTTAAAGCATTAATTACTTTCGCATATAGTATATAGTTTTATATTTATTTGGATAATATCAATATATTATAACAATATATTCTATTCCAATGAGTGTGCCATTAATATATTGTATTCTTTCTAATATAAAATATTTAAAAAGAATAATTATGTAATCAAATATAATCATTTAATCCAATTCTGAATATAATGCAACTATCATACATTTCTAGACAAGACATCGTTATGTTGGTCACAATGTGAAACCACGTAAATACAAAATGTTTTGATTGAGGATTACTTTATAATTTTATTGTTGTCTAAATGTTGCCCACAACAATGTAATTGTTATTTTTTTTTCTACTCGATAGTATATTACTTACTGATTCTTACTATAAAAAAAAAAAAAACTCAATGTGATAAATATTTGATTATTTGTGGCCGACAATTAGCTGCTCCCTTCAAAAATAATTATTAAATTTATTAATTATTACAGCATTAATAAAACTAAAAGAGGCAAACCTTTGGAATCGCTACTAACGACCTTGAAGAGGTCTAGATTCTCAGAACAGACTATACTTTCACCCACTGCGCATGCCCAATTAAATACTCAAACCGATGGATCCTTTTCACTTAGAATAGTCATGTAGTGTTAGGTCAGACTTCCTGCCTTTTACCGAATAGATCACTTGTCCCCACCGCCTTCTTTCCTACACCATCTTTAAGTTTAAATATCATGGCCAATCTCTTCAACGTTCTATTAGCTTCGGATCTGGGAAGTTTAGTCCAAGTGGTGAAAAAAATTTACCAATTATGTGTAAAACTAAGGATCAATAGATTTTCGTCCATGAAGTTTTAGAAAATTGCATTCATTTTCTAATGAAAAGGCGGCGTTGAGCTTCAACGAATCCGGATGCGTCACTTGTTATCAGCAATCGTTTATCATTACTACACCTCTGGCTTACCATTCTTCAGCTCCCTGGCGTATGATGGTTCGCAGTTCCTGACTTGGTATTTGGATCGAAATTTTTAATAGCATAACCCGTATGAGTTGGTCATGGATCAAATTAACCTTTTTCCTCTGTAGAGAGTCTTCTTAGCATTACAATACCCCTTCGTAAAAAGGCTGGAAGTCTGACCTAACCCTACACCAGCGTTCCAACTGAGAAGGATCCGTCGGTTTGAGGATTTAATTGCGCATGCGAAGTGGGTGAAAGTATAGTCTGGTCTGAAAATCTAGACCTCTTAACAGTTGTTAGTAGCAATTCCAAAGGTTTACCCTAAAAGATTTTATTTATTATAGATATAAATATTATATTTCCTGCACATAGCTGCAAATCGTGACTAGAAATATTTTCTATTCTTATCCACAAAAACAATAATAAATAAAATAATCAGGCCCGCAACACCCGTTTAAGGCCTAAGGTAGATTTGTCTCAGTCTGTAAGCACATGGCTCCAATATAAATAATATGGGATATTGATATAAAGGCTTGGTGATTCTTGAAAGAATCTGTCAATTCAGTGTTCAGTCTCAGAAAGCTACTAGGTTCCTGTGAACAGCTTTAATCAGGGGGGATAGTTCAGAGGATAAAACCGTGTCCAAATTATTTATGCAATGAACATAAACACCAGAACATATGAAATCAATGTAATCTAAAAAATAAAAGCATTTAAATATCATTGACTCCTAAATAATTCAAACAAATGTTTCCATGTAATTCCATAGCACTTGCATAAAAATAACATTAATAAATATTTTCAATTTATTAATTTTATTACTAACTATGGAGACTTAGTTTACCATAGAAGAAATAAAGAAGATGGGTGCGGTAAGAAATGAAACTATTATACTCCTTAAGTGCCGACGTTTCGGCCTTCATTAGGACTACGAAAAACAAAACAATAATAATAGGAAAGTCAAGAATAAATATAGGAAAATTACTTAAGATAAAATTAAAAATTTAAATAGTGTAAATAAAAATATAGAAGTTATACTAATAAAACGTAATTACATCTACATGATATACTATTTCATTTTGTAATATTTTTTCTTGTATAACTCCTATTTTTTATGATTATGTTTTCATGCATATTATTTTATTTTTTCATCTCCATTTATGAAATTCTTATGCATTTATTATTCTTGTATCTTGTTTTATTTAGCACTGATGAAGGCTTGAAACCAAGGCCGAAACATGTAACAGTATATTACCTTACTGTTTTTTTTTTTTAATTTCTGACTGCACCAACAATCATCTTCTGCTTAATTTTATTACTAATGAATATCTTCACCAGTTAGGTTTATATAATTGAGGAGTTTTCAATCAAAAGTTAATATATCCACTTCTCAAAAACTCCTAGAAATTATTCAGTCTATTTCAAATCTTAAATTGTACCCTGTTGAGTAAGTGTTACAAATCAACATTTTCAATAAAAATTTCCTTATCTACATGAGATGCCTTCCTAATAATTTTCTTTAAATAATTAATAATTTTTCCAAAATGGATATGTTGGCTTTTGGTAGAAAACTTCTCAATTGAATTTGATATTTTGAACCGTAAACGTAAACACATTTCCATTTGGTAGGCGCTTTATAAGTTTTCAATATTGATAAAAATATACAGCATATCAGAATGAATATAAAAAAGCTTTACAAATACTGGGTTCAAAATCACCGCTTCTCGTGAAATATATAAAAATTTAGTATAAAAAAATGAGAGAAAAAAAACAAAACAAATAACAATCATGTCAATTGAAAATATATTTCCACCATCCCAACACATTTGGCGTATTGTTGATAACGGCCTTATGAAACATGTCTAAAACACACGTTACCGACTTTCATATGAACTTCAATGGTTGTTAACTTGATCAATACGTTTATATCTTTACAATATATTCCCTTTGTAATGTTCGTACCACACGTCCAATTAAATTGTTTATTTTAGTGAAATATATATACTATAGTTTAGTTGGAATGGATATAAAATGGTCGACAACAAAATAGGTTTTTTAATGTAATTTCGAAAATTACTCATACTCAAGTTATTTGTAAGCCAATCGAACGTATTATTTTAGTTATCTTATAATTGTTTTATTTTCTTTTGATATCTATGAATTTTTGGTATAGTTGCTACAGAATGTTTATTATTTAGCGTAAAATGAGAACGTTTGAACATAACGAAGTGCTAAAGAAAAAATAATCATTTACTATCCTTCATTCATATGAATCATATTAATTCATTCAATCGGCGCTACAACTCGATATCTAGTCTTGGCCTGTGCCTCGATTCCTATTCTTGAATATTCTGGCCTGTGTCTTCACTATCTAGCAATACTTATGGTAGTGTTCTCTTTCCTTTTTGTAATTCTTCTAGATCTTATTTTTATTTTAAATTTACTATTTTCATTACAATTATTAGTTCTTTCATTATATATCTATTTTATTTATTATGTCTATGTAATGATTTTCAATTTCATATCGATTTTGAAATTGAGCACTTCTTTATTACTATTAGGATATTTGGAATTTGTCTTATGCTGCTTTAATCTTGTTTTCAAATTTTGGGACATTTCCTCTCTTTCTGTCTTTATGTTATTGTTTTAATTTTCTCCTTAGTTTTTTGTTATATATTTTCCTAGCTTATTGTTATTGTATTACAACCATTTCGAATGACCATGATCATCATTCTTAAAAGTTTTTTTTAAATTTTATACATTCATTCATTCAACCGGCGCTACAACTCGATGTCGAGTCTTGGCCTCCTGCACCAGCCTCCACCAATTGTTCCGATCCTGCGCTGCTGCCATCCAGCTCCTCACACCCAACATGGACCTAGCATCTCCAGCCACTCCATCACTCCATCGAAGACGAGGTCTTCCTCTTCGCCTTGTTCCAAATATCACCTCCGTCATTATTTTTCTTGGCAGATCATTCTCAGCCATCCGAGCAACATGTCCGGCCCATCTCAATCTACTGAACCTCAAACACTGCACCACGTCTGGTTCCTATAAATCTTTGAGCTCCTCGTTTGTTGGACGTCTCCATACCTGGTCAACCTTCACAGCTCCAAAGAATCTTTCTCTCAAAGACCATCAAATTTTGCTCACCAGTTTTGGAGATAGTCCACGTTTCTGAGCCATAAAGGAGAATCGGCCGGATAATTGTTTTGTATAAGAGCGTTTCTGTGTCCTTAGTCAATGCCCGGCTCCTAAAATATGGACTGAGGCCATAGTAACAACGTTTGGCGCATAGCACTCTTCGTTTAATTTCAGAGTCCACAACATTGACTTGAGTTATGAGGGACCCGAGATAGACAAGCTCGGAGACTTTTTCAATAGCATACTCTCAGATAGTGATTTCTTCATCAACCCTGGAGATTTCCTCTGTGACCATGCATTTGGTCTTTGCTGCGTTTACTTTAAGCCCCATCTGTCTTGCTGCTTCTGCTAGTTTAAAAAATCCATCAGAGACAGCCTGGAAGGACCGTCCAGCGATATCAATATCATCAGCGTAAGCAAGAAGTTGTACTGTTCGGCTGATTTTTTTTTTTTTTTTTTTTTTTTTTTTTTTTTTCCTAGCCCTCCATAAATTTTTCTTTATTTTATTTTACATATATACAACAATTTATAAACATATATATATACAAATTTTCCAGGTCCTTTTATTGCCTTTTGGCATTCTAAGGTTTTACTGGCTTGGTTCGCTGTATGCGACAGTAGTTCATGTGGCTTTATGCCTTTATTATTTTGTCAAGTGTGGAGGGAACACTATGTAGGTAAGGAAAGGAAAGGATGACGGGTTCAGACTGCAGAGTCCAGACCCCTTCCCTCGGCGAGCACGTCAACCAAGGGGACACTACCTTGCCACCTCCCAGGCCTGGGTGGTGGTGCTACGTCTCTGAACAGTGGGTTTGCACAAGCCTTAAGCCCATCAAAGAACTTGATGTGCCTTCGGCCGATGTACTCAGGCACTGAGGGTAGATGGAACTCCTCGTGGATGCTGGTGTTTTTAGCCCTCTGGAGGGAAGTGCCTCGGACGATCCGTCGGAGAACGGAGTTCTGGTAGTGTTCGGCTGAATACTGTTCCGCCCACTTTAATACCCGATTCTCTAATGGCCTCTTTCAGAGCTATATCGAATAGGAGGCATGACAGTGCATCCCCCTGCCTCAGTCCTTTCCCAGATGTGAATTTCTCAGATTTTACTCCTCCGTTTTGCACCATGCATCTCACTTCTATCATCGTGAGTCTTACCATTCTAATAAGCTTTTCAAGTATTTCATGCTCTCTCATTACCTTGTACAGTTGTTCTCTGTCGTAAGCTTCTTTCAAATCCACAAACAGATGATGCGTATTAATCTTATATTCACGTCCTTTCTCAAGTATGATGCGTAAGCAGAATATTTGGTCAATTGTGGATCGTCCTTTTCGAAAGTCACACTGGTACGGACCCAAGATCTTTTCTGCAAAGGGGAGTAAGCGCTGAAAGAGGATGTTGGACAGCACTGGAGAATAAGGAAATACCTCTATAATTACAACAGACCAGCCGGTTATCCTTTTTGTGTATTGGACAAATTATAGACTTATTCCAAGATTCCGGCTATACTTCATCAGTCCAGATCCAAATTATAATATTCTGGATGATTTTTACAAGTTCGCTTTCTCCACACTTTAGTCATTCTGCAGGCAGTTCGTCAGCACCTGGCGCCTTATGATTTTTTTTTTTTTTTTTTTTTTTTTTTAATCATATCTGTTGGGATGAGCGATGTTATAAAACAAACATATATCTCGACCCCGTTTCTACAAACGCCGGTCTTTGAGCACAAAAAAAATGAATGAATAATGTTGGAAAAAAAATAGTTGCGAAACAGTAAAATAAATTAATTTTAATTTTGAATCGAGAGAATTACAGAGAAGTATAAGCAAAAACTGTAAATTCATTAATACAAACAAAAGGTGATATACAACTATACATAAATTAAACTAAAACCAATTTTCCTTTAAAATCATAATAAAAGCTAAAATAAATCTACAACTAAAAAATAAAACTAGAGAATTTGAAACTAACTTTTATGAATAAAAAAAATTGTTCTACTATTATAAAATTAATATGTGTAATAAAATTAAACAGATTGATTTTCCATTAAATCTATAACACTTAATAGTTTGTTAAATTCACCGATTTCTTCATGTGAATTAAGTTGGGTACCACCAACGCAAAAATGTCGACGAAATAAAAAAGGTCTTTGTTACCTTGCTTGTGTTATAACTGTGGTATGGAGAGGAAGGCTTTATTTTCCACTTCCATCGACGAGAGGTGCAGCTGGCAGCTGTTAGACGTCGTTCGTCGGAAGAAATTACGATGTCCAAGATGACGAACGATGTCTGACAAAAAATTGTGGCTCCTCACTCTTCCGCCTTCCTAAGGAAACCTGCCCGTAGGGCAAGGGGGGCACAGTTATCTCTTAATCCTAAACTGTATGTACCGTAGAAACAAAACAATAGCAACTAAACTTTCTCTCGTTTCAATACAAAACAAAAAAAGATATTACTGTTATTTAATTAAAAGTAACCAAAAAAAAATAATGTATACGGCTCAAACACATATCAATATCAGCTTTATAATTTTCAACTGTAAATATTAGATCTTTTTTTCTAAATCTAGAAAATTTAAATATTTAAATAAAATAAATAAGTTTATCGTACAAAATCTCAAAAAAAATTCTGACAGTTAATTCATACCACATATTTAGTCTTAAAACGTACTAATGACATCCATAGTCATTTAAAAATCGTTACACTATTATTGTAAGATAAGTAAATAATAATTTGTAAGATTTTTAAAGAAAATAAATTAATAAAATTAAGTCATCAAAATTCATATATTAAATTATAATCAACCAATAATGCAATGCAATTAATTCATCATATCGTATACAAATATACGAATACATATATACTAATGAAAATTGAAATAACATGATATTTACAAATATTATTGATGAATATATACAAGTTAAATAAATAGGAATATAATAAAATGTATACTTTTGTAGGTTTTAAGATTATGTACTTTAAAAAATAAAAAACATTAAAAAAAAACAAAATATTCCTATATATATATATATATATATATATATATATATATATATATATATATATATATATATATATATATATAAAAAAGATTTTATACTTTTTATGGGGTAATAGGTCAGAAACAGGATTTTAACTCCTTTCATAAGCTATTTATTCTAGCATACTTGGACGTTTCGATCCCCAGCAAGCATGGGAATCCCATATGCATGGGAATCCCATATGCATGGGAATCTCAGGACTGGAAAATAAAATAAATTACACTATATTGGTTACTCTTAAAATTCGTCCAAGTTAAATAATTTATAATGCAGAATAAATATTTAGCTAGGACGGATTTTGAGTGTAACCAATATAGTGTAATTTATTTTATTTTCCAGTGCTGAAAATCGAAACATACATGTATGCTAGAATAAAAAAGCTTAAGAAAGGAGTTAAAAAAATGTTTCTAACCTATTACCCGATTTAAAGTATAAAATCTTTAATGTATTAGATGAAGTTTGACGATAAGAATCTGAAAGTGAAAGCCTATGAAGATCCGTTTCTTCATTAGTATATTTCCAAATTATTTTGAAAATATCTGCTGACAAAAATGCCCTAAAACATTCTAACGGTCCCTTTGCCGTTCAACTTTTAGGAAAATCGATGTTGATTACTGTGAGAGGGCATTGGCGAATGCAATTTCACAGGACTTAGTAGTGCAATGTTCGTGAAACTGGTGTTTCAGCTCTCCACACCTTTACTGCTTCCACTACCAATTGAATAATACTTTTTTTCGCCTGGGAGACGTAAAGGGTACCTGTTTAATAAATAAAGTTTAAATAAATAATAATAAATGTTTCTTACGGAATATAGGTCGGTTATAATATTTCAGCCAGATGCATTTTAGTATAATTTCAGACAATATTGCCTCTAATATCTGAACATCGGGCAACTAACCAGTAAGTGGTGTAGGTATTCCTGAATTTTGAAATTATATTTGGTACATTCATTCTGAGGTTCTAATTATGTAACATGATATATCTACTGGAGCCTTTCTTTAATCAATATTTTTACTATCCTTGCCATCTAGATGAGGAAAGTGTTGTAATCGCGTCGAAAATTTCGATAAGCAGTTTTCATCGGATCTATGTTCTTCAGAATCCACTGATTTCAAAAAACGCATTTTCGGCCATTGCTCTGTCTGTGTGTCTGTACCACGATCATCTGAACGGATGAACCGATTTCGTTAATTTTTTTTTTTTTTTTTTTTTGTAGAGTTTTGTCCTCCGATGCCTGTGTACTAAATTGGACACCCTGCACGCAATAGCCGAAAAAACGGCTCTTACATTTTTTTATGAAATGTGCATAAAATCTTCTACTAGAAACCCATTAAACTTTCGTATATAGTACATCCCTCAGAAAAACCAGGAAATTAAGTTAAGAAGAAAAATTTTATTTGTGCATAACTCAAAAAGTATACATTTTTCGGTTGATAATATAAAATAATTTTTGGAAGGTAATTGAATTTCTTACCAAAAAAATCATCGAAATCGGACCATTATTAGCAAAGATATAGCGTATTGAACTTTTTATTACTTCTCTTACCAGGTTTTGGACCTACCACCCAAAGTGGTAAGGGAAGTCGTGTGAGTGGACAAATCAGATATTTATGTAAAAGTAGTATCTGTTGTTGCATAATTTGGTTGCATTTTGGAATTAAATATAAATATCGTATTTTAGTCTGGATTAAACTTTGATAATGCTAAATATTTCAAATCCTTTTAATGCAAATACTGTGTAGTTTACAATTTTATAAAAAATGTTTAAAGTAAATATGTTGTCTATGAAAATCAAAATTGTGATCCATTGCTTTCCCAAATAATTATGTTTTCAAGCCAATTAGGTTATATTGCATATAAAGAAAAAAAAAAGTGAAAGGTCAAAATTCCAGACATCTTACCACACACTCTAGTAGACTTATTTTTCTGGTATTTTAGAAACTTAAAGCTTTGTTATTTGGAATCTTCCAATTTTGTAACGTATTAAATTTAAATTTGATTTAGCATTGCAACTTAATTTAAAAATTTAAATAGTATTGTGAACTAAAATATTTTCATCGCGTAGTAATACGTATCCATACCCCAAAAGAGTAATGAATTCCAAAAACAAATTACAGTGAAACTAGAGCCATAGAGCTTCGGAAAAAAAAGGTATAAACTTCACTCGACTTCGCCATACTTTGGAAGGATCCTTTGTCATTTCGGCTGGAGGCAGACTATTCCTAGCCAATTCAAAACGGGGCAGTCCTGGAGTAGACAATGTAGAAGAGCTCTGGAACGATGAGGCTACCTCGCCTGGAATAATGCCGTTAGCATACGCTCAGCTTGCGTCAGTGTGCTCAACACCGCATTCTTCATCCTGCAAAGAAGAATAGGAAAGAAAACCCCAGCCTGCGGGAAAGAGGAGTAGGAGAGCGATAAAACAGACCGAAATGAAATGGATTTTTTTTTTCTTGAGGAGGGGAGGGTTGAAATAGATATATACGTATGAAATAATAATTAACTCTCGGAAAAAACATCCCTAGAAAATATGAAACACAAAAATTGTTATAAGGGAATTTCTTCCTTTATGAAATAATAAACAGTGTTATACGAAGCTGAAGCTTCGTATTTTTTCGTGATAATATATTTATATATATATTTATTTTTGTTTTCAAAATCCCATCAATAAGCGTTCTCCATTCATATTACTAAAAACAATTACTTATATCACATAAGTTATAACTCACTATCTTATGTTATGATATTAGAATTAAAAATTATTCTTCATAAAAAGATACAAACTGACTTACAAAAGTGTATTATTTGACAAAAAAAAATAAATAAATAAATATTACAGTAAATTTGCATAAGAAAATTATAAATTAAAATAAAGTTCAATCAATTTTACATATCAACAGCAACAGAAAGATTAGCATAACACCAACAATTCAGCAAATAAAATTGTATCCATCAAAAGTAAGAAATTTGGACATCGTGTAGAAAAACATCAATATTTTTTCAGTTTGAAGCATATTGTTTATTTATAATCAGAGCATCAATATTTGGTTGACATCCGCATGATGATATAGAAGGATCAAGCTAATTAGGGATTGATAAATTATTTGCCACTTCTATTAATTTATTTTATTGAAAACTAGTTTCGAATGTTATATATTCATCTTCAGTTCTAAAAACACACAAAAAATTCAAAAATAAGCAATTCAAAATATAGTTTGGTATTATTATAAATATTAAATTAGATGTATATAAATCAGTATTATAAAACATTTATGAATTATGAATTTAATTAAGACAAGAAATCAAATACATGTTGGTACTCACCAAGGTTTAAATGGATTATATCAAACAGAAAGGTTTGTACTGGTTTCTTCTCGCATTGAACTAACAATGAAAGAAGGATAGGTAAGATGTTTATAGTTAAACGGTTTAAGGGTCGGGGTTTTTTCAGTAATGCCGGTGAGTAATTGTTTTTTCTGTTATAGATGGGAATAAATTTAAGATTGGACTGTTGGAGATATTTATTTGGTCATTTAAGCAAAAATCTGGATTGGATTTGAAGGATTTTATTATTTCAAATGCTTCATGTAAATTTAATTTGAGGCTGTTTTCAACGTGATCACGTTTTATTGAGTGCAGATCGTGTTTATTCATCTTATAATTGATACAGTTTTAGCGAAATGTTATCCCTCATTGAACATGATAAAAAAAAAATTATATCTATGATTTTTGTTTGCTTGTTCGCTTACCACCTGGAATGTCCTTCCGTCTGGGAACGACCTGAGCCCTATTTAAAAATAAAGTACAAGTATAATTGGTAAAAATATTATTGTAAAAGTTTGTTTTTAGAGGTTACAGGTTACTTATCGTCTTTTGATAATAATAATTTTATTCAATGTGCTTTTTTAATTTACTATTTTTAAATGAAACTATTTTAAATGTTATTGTATTTTAACATTTTACAGTGTTAGTCATAGGCGTAGTAAACCATAGGCTAACTTATATTTGTATATTTGTACTTTATTTATAAAACAGGGGGTGTCTATAAAGTAAAGTAAAAGATATTATATAGTGGTTATATATTGTTAAAACAAAAAATGAATAAAATTTTTATTATCTAATGACGATAAGTAACTTGTAACCTCTCAACACGAACCTATACACTTGTACTTTTGTGCTTTTTTTATGAAATAGTGCCCTGATATAAATTATTAAGAATCTCAGAAGCCCTCTTTTTCTACAATATAGCAAAAAAATAATACTTTGTGATCAATTGATCTTTATATTCATATTGTTTTTATATGAATCTCTCCAATTTGTGAAAGATAGCTCACATACTGTCAACTTAATTTTGCTTTCTCTTCCTGATTTAGATAAACATCATTAGTGTAAACTGAAATAAAAACCTGCGAATCCTACAAAAATAAAAAAGGAAAAAAAAATTACGACAAAAAAGTGTGCTAATCAACTTATTTTCCACTCCCTAGTTTTCCATTTAAATCGCCGGAGAGGAAAAATGGAGAAAGAAATGAATGAGATAAATTTCTGGAGAAAATTTCCTCCCTAATTCTCTGACAGCTCAATAATAGATGCGGGCAGTTAGGGGTTGTGGGCGTTGTTTGCCTGCCCATGAAGGCTTCTATATGATATCTTCAAAGTGTAAGGGTTGTTTTCACCCTCTAACAGTTTGTTTCATCTCCCAACAATAAAATTCTAACGTCAAAAATATAATAAGCTTTGGATCTAAAGAGGTACTAAAATCCATGTTTTTCGTTTCAACCAACTCTACTTTTGCTTCCTCACTACCGAAGGTAGGGAAACCTCGTTATTCATGCAGGAAGTGAAAAATGTTCATATCCTCAGAATCGAAAGTTTCCACTTGCGTTTTACGTTTTAGACATCAAAGAACAAATTTGGTCCGGTGTCTTTCTGCCTATCGTCAAATCCACATGACGGGCATAACACTTACTTACCCTTAATCCGGATTTTAAGAAATTTTGTCTTCAACTACCATTTAGAAATTTGGAGAAAAATGTGTTGTTTTTTTTTAAGTTCTTGTTTGCAAGTAAAATCACCACTAAATCTACGAAATCCTCAAAGAATGTTCAGCAGATAAACGCAGAACTGGTACTGCCTATCACAACTTTATAACGACGATACTTTGGGCATTGGAGAGCCAGAGATTTTTCCGAGGGGCGAGAAGGATCTTAATTTACGAAAAATAAACAGTTGTGGGGGAGAAACGTTTGGGATTAAAAACTCAAACCAAATACTGCCGCTGTCTTTGCCTTAATGGATCCCAGACCCATAAAGCCTGTTTGCGCTCCTTAACGGTTTTATAGCTTAAGTTTGCCCGGAATAAGATATTGTCTTAAGCTTCGGCTTTTATGATCTTTCCTTGAGGATATGGTTTCTAGGAAGCGCTAAAGAACGTATGGATCATGAAAATTATATTAAATTCTTTCACGGATATAAAAAGATAGGTAAGTGGATTTTTTCAGTTATCACATTACAATTTTATGATATATAACGCTGGATATATGTGTAAAAAAGAAGACCAGTTTGCTTGTTAAGATCTTCCAAAGACTTATTAAATTTTTATTGTATAGTTAATAAAAATATGCCCCTCATGAATACAAGAAATGACAGTCATAGGATCGCTTTCATAACATTAAAAAAAGTAATTTTAATTAAGATTAATAAGAAACTAAACTATTTATAAACTTTTAAAAAACGGCTAAAGCTTTGAGATGACCGGATACCTATCTATGTAAAAAAAACCCTTAGGTGCGTCCGGCCGTGTCCGTCGTTTAGATCCGCTAAAACCTCTCAACCGTTCAGTATTGCGGGTACTGTATAGCCTGCCGTGTGTCTATTTCTAAGTTATGTAAATAGAAAATTTATGAACATCTGATACTGAATCTAGAGAATATCTGTAGAAAACGTTATTGTGGAGAGGGGGAGGGCATAAGTAAATAAGGCTAAATAAATAATTAATAAATTAAGGCTCAGGAACCACCCCAAGTTTGTAAATTACACTTATCACCCCAAGTAAATTATAATTAATTTATTAGAATTTAATAAATTTGCAGTTATAATTTATTACATAATTATAAGCTTTAACATATATAGATATATATACCTATATATATATACGCAGAATAGAATAGAAAAGAACATTATCCTAGGACAAAGACCCTTAAGAATAACAAGGATTTACAAAAATAAAAATTATTTCAGGGCCAAAAGACCTATTACAGTTAATAAATAAATAACATTGGGTATGTAAACACTTATCAAAAATATATGAAAGCAAAACGAAGAATGGTGAACAAATATATTCACTACTAAAATAAAAATAAAAATTTAATTCGTCCATCAATCGAAAGCCCAATCAAAAAATATGATTGCCTCTGTTATTTAAAAAATATTTGAATAAATATACATAAAATAGTAAAAAAAAGAAAAAGAAAAAAAAGATAGAAGTTAATAGCATAAGGTATATATTCTAATTTAGTAAAAATGAAATCGTTAATATATATATATATATATATATATATATATATATATAAGTTTATGCAACGGCGAACAAATTATAAAAATAAAAGAAAAGTGTTGAGAAATAACTGGCACGACTTCTGAGATAAGATTGTTTATCATCAAACTCAAATCCTCCTTATATACACACGGAATGTTACTTACATTCCAGGATGGTATTAAGGTTAATACTGCCACGCCTCCGTTCTTTAACTTATACATATATATAATTACTAATTAAGATATGATTAATTAATTTTTGTACAGAGACAAGAAATATCGTTGGGGTCTGAGTTCTAGATATAAGAGGCATAATTAATAGGGTAAAGGCTCTTCAACCTACCATCTCTGCTATCTCAGATCCGAAAAGACGCTGTGGACTGAGATTCGTTTAATTTATTTAAAAAATACTAATGAGCTTTTATTAAAACGTTCTATAAACTAATTATCATCCCATAGTTCACATTTAAAATTTAGAATTAACAATATAATAAACAGCTTCAACTAAGCTGTCCTAAGCAATTGGATATTATAATATAAAATAAAAACAGTTGTAATAATATCTTAAGATGGGCAAAACTTTTCATAAAACGTTGTATATTTTATAAACTTAAGAACGGAAATTTTATATATGTTTATTTATTTTATATATGTGAAATGTGATTTATATAATTAAATAAATGAAGCCTCAAAATATTTCACCACCAGTTCTTTTATTTGGATGCTACACATCCATCCTCAGGCATCCCTGAATAGGCCTTCAAACAAGTAGGTTTAAATGCATAAAAATGCAGTACACTAAGTCCAATCTGGAAATATTATCATCGATTTACATTAACATTAATAAAGAAGAAATTATATAAATGAAATATAGAAAATATGCCTGGCTCCTGATAATCGCAAACTTTGGACTGACCAAAATATTCGAAAATTCCTAAGAATGAAATTAATTAATTAATGAAAGTAGTCGTTATTGCTAGTTGAATATTGAGCAAGAAGACAACTTACATTTTTATTCCTTATATTCACTTCAATAATACAAAAATATTAATGTTTGTAGGAAATTCCATCTTCAGAACATATTCCCCGAAAATATATCAATCAACGTACCAATACACTCATGAACTATATTTATAAAATTTTAATTTACAATCGCATATGTCTAATTACCTTGAAAAATATATTATCACTCCTGTTGTTAAAAATATATAAATAATATCCCGTCACATATTTGCATTTTTTTTTTAATTTGCTTGTATCTTGTCCATGGATTCCACTTGTCTAGTCTTAACATTGTATGGAATATGCTATTTGTACTTTGTCCTATTTAAGTATCTTGCATTTTACCAACTATCTTCTCTAATTACTCATTACCAAAACAACTTAATATTTTATTTTTAGGTATGTTTAAAGTTTTCAATATAACCAATTTTCAATCATTATATTAATATAGTTAAATTATTATTTTTGTTATCATTCTGTTTTTGTTCGAGCGTCCAAATGTTTAGTATCAGTTTTATAATTAACTATAATACTATTATTTTTAGTAATGTGTATGGCTTCTAGTATTCAGATGAGCGTCAACATTTGTATGTTTTACATTTATACTTACAGATTTTCTAGGTATAAATTGTAACTGTATTTTGAATTGCTTATTTTTGAATTTTTGTGTAATATTAGAGCTGAAGATGAATGTATAACATTCGAAACTAGTTTTCAATAAGAAAAAAATTATAGAAGTAGCAAATAATTTATCAATCCCTACTCACAGATTTACCTATCACATATAAACAAATTCAATAAGAGATACGAATAACTGATGTACATCTTAAGAATAAAACGATTCAGAATAATCCGTCAGCCTTACAGAGATATCTAATGGATTTGCCACTGAGTGATATGAAAGAGCATACTGTAAAATGATAATGAAGAAAATTAGTTATAAACGAAAATGGATTTCAAATAATTTTGTTAATGATTGCAACAGTGAGATATCGATTTCACACTATCTCTCTGCTCACCATAGGCGATTGATCATAACCAGTTGTTATATCCAGTGGCGTTCGCAGGAGTGGCTATCAGGGGAATATCCTCTATTCAAATGTATGAAAAAATATGATTTTCATATGTTTTGTATTTTCAGTAATAATTGTTTATATAATTTGCATTATTATCCTTAAAAAGGTTCGCCTTATTCGGCGATTATAGGCAATTATTAGCCTTCTAATTAAGTCCGTCCCCCGAAAAAAAAATTAAATCCTCCCCCCCCAAAAAAATCTGCGTACACGTCTGGTTATTCCTCAATCACAACACGTTGTTTTATTGTTGATCGAGCTCCCAAACATCTCAAAAAAATTTTAACTGACCATTCTTGGCAATATTAGAGGTGATATCATATTGAGTATTTAAAAAAAAAAACTCCTTACTCACATTACTGGCAATCATGAATATTTTTTTTAGGAACTCCGGAGTGAGACGAATGTTATGGCCCTGAGTGTTCCAAATAAGCTGAGTAAAATGCATAATATATATTGTGCTTTTAATGGATCCTTTCTGAGTATAGCTGCAAATAAAAACAAATGCTGAAAGTGTTTATTAAAACATGTAGCATTTTACTACTACATTCGTCAAATATCCAACAAAGCTTTGTTAAGACACCGGTGGTGATTTAATTAACTCCCGAAGTTAGATATGTTGTAATACACGATAACATTATTGGACGAATTACAAGTGGCGATGAACCGCTGTGGGCGATAAAATCCCCTCGCCCGAGATTAAATTACGTTTTATTGCTGCTATAAAGAGCTGTCAGGCCGTCATTCCGTACTCTCACTTATAAAATCTAAATCCCAGTCGATTGTAAAAAAAAAAAAATCAACCTTTGGGATTTGGTCCAGAGGAGGGTAACACTTGGAAGTTATTGGCCAATGACGCCTCTGTAGCATGCTTTTAGAAAATTGCTTTTCAAGAGAAGTGACATTGTTTCCACTTTGTAGATTAGACTCGATGAAAAAGTGGTTTCTGTTGGTTTATGTTGTGGTCCTCTTTGTCGACAGGGATGTAACGAGCTTTCTTCTCTACACCGACGTTCTGTTATCCATCCATCATCTTTGAATTCCACCCTAACAGATAAAGATGAAGAACTAAATTAGTATTTACTGTATAAGTAAAATATTCTCGAAAGTATGGACTATAATAATGTGCATATATAATATTATTCGAAAAAGTAAATTTTCTTGCATTAAAATAACCTTTGCAAAATCTAAAAAAAAATATTTTTGATATAAAGGTTTAAAAAAATAAATATTAGACATTCATATTAAAAAGATCGAATCGATTCGAATTTGAATCCCGGGGAAGGAAAATGCTTATTATTTATTAATTAGTACGGGCAATCTACCACCAAGTTGATGTATTCCCGACCTACAACAATGTTGATATTTATTATATTGCTAATAACAGTAGTGTGTGCGTTTTATAGTCTTAAGTTAAAATAGTTAAAATAGAGCATGAACAATAGTATTAAGGGAATAAACAAGGTGGACAAAGATATTTAAAAAATGATAATTCAGATTAAAAATATTAAATTTTAATATTGTTCGTTATTCTTGTCATTTTATTCATAAATGACACTTTGTATTTATATTATTGTGTTATGAAAATAATTGATAGTAATAAATGTATGTTCTTTGAATTTATCTATGTAAAATCTTTTAGGCACGCATTTAACATAAATCGTAACATCACTAAGAGAAAAACAACGCTTTAAGGATTTTGAAAATTAAGTTTTGCGTACAGTATTTATTAATTTCCAATAGTCCACTAACATGCGTTGTGCCCAATGACAGGTTCTCAACTAGACAATTGAGATGGGCAAAAGGTACTCTTAGTAACGAGTACCGAGTATTTTACTCAAATACTCTCACTAGCCGGGATTAGATACGACTAGAGATGGAAGAAGTAGCGAAGACTGGCCAACCCCATCCATTCCCAGTCATATCTTATCACTTAATCTAGTCATATCGAATAAGTGAGAGTATTCGAGTAAAATATTCGGTACTCGTCACTCAAGAGTATTTTTTGCCCATCTTTACTTGATAATTTAGACGGCAATACAACGCCGATTGTGTGCACTGCACCCGGTACATATAATTGAGGTTATAGCATTGCAGCAAACGAAATGGGCGGTAAAGTTGTCTGTATGGATAGCTAACGAATCCTAGGAGTCGGCCGAAGCGTAGAAGGGATTGTGTTAGGTCTGACCTTGAGGTTTTGATGGTATTCATTGGAGAGATGTTATTAGCCAGGGCTGTTGGTGCTATCGGTATCGAACCTTCGGGTCCGATAAGCCTCTTATTATTCCATATATTTATCGTTATGCACATATTTGTTTACACGGATTAGGACAAGAAGTCTCCGTTTACAACTAGCACGTAATTTATTCTCATAAACATATTTTAAAGGAGTACTCCTACATATTATGTTGTTTAGTGCTACTTAAAAAAACTGAAATGACTATGGAAGTATAAGGTATGAAAGACTGATGTAAATTTTAAATTGAATATCGGACAGGTGGTAGATTCCGCAACAAATTGATACCATGAAAAACGGCCTCAACGGAATAACCACCTTGTTTAACTTTTGAATTTATTGCCAAGCTGGTCTGTACTTCAGGTTACTGCCTATAAAACATCTGTCACTGAGAACAGAACATCCCCTCAGCCCTCAATTACAATCTCAATTACATCCTTCTGATGTTAGTTTGTTTTTCAATTTTTAGTCGATAATAAATAAAATCTGGTTTGACAAAACAAATATTAATCGAAACTACAGAATAAAGAAGAATTTTTAAAATGTTTACAGAGCACATTTAAAAAATGTCAATTGTGGAATCAGCTCCCGAAGGTTTGTCATCAACGTTTCCACTACGTACATAAAATTAGATTATGCAAGCAACGCATTTAAATATATAGTACCTTTATTAGGGATTTCAACGATTTTTTTTCCTAGGTTCTATAAATTTCCTATCACTTTACTGCATGCAGTTGTAAAGTCGATATCAATATTTTTATCCGATTTTTTTTTATCCGATATATATCGTAATATCAATATTCAAATTTTAGTATTGAAAATCTACATTTTTCCGATTTTTTATTTAAAAAAAAAATATAAAATGAAAAAAATTAACAAAGAACGGTGGGTTCGACAAACAAAGAACCAATAAAACTTGTGTAGTGTGTGCGTGTTACTATCTATAGTGGCTATTTTCAAGTTGGCCATCACAAAAATATCGATATATATCTTATCGAGAGTTTTCAAATATAACGAAAGTTCAATAAATCAATGAAAAATATCGATATTTAGATATATCGGGCCTCGATGTTTTTACATTGAACTAAAGGATAGGGTAAAATAAATTATTATAAGTCTAATTCTTAGTTAATAAGTTATACTAACAAGTAATTGTAAGTCTTAGATTTGTAATAGCTTTAATAGCAATAATTAAATAACCATAAATAGCATTTCAAAAAAAAATCATTAATTTATTAACATTTTTCAGTAAATAATATATATGTGTATATATATATATATATATATATATATATATATATATATATATATATATATATATATATATATTAAATATTATATATTGCATACTAGGACCTAAATAAAACATTAAATAAATCACATAAGCATAAAAAAAAAAAAAAAAGTGGAGGGAAAAAAATCAATATTAAGCGGATTACTAAAAACTTATCAAAGTACTTACTAACATTTATGATTAAAAATATTTATTACTAAGAACTAGAGAAAAATTAATTAAATTACTTAACTTGAAAAAATTTAAAAAAATAGTATAAAAATCCTATCCTGAAGCCTATCCAACCAATAGAACTTGTAGATATTTTTACTTTTTTTTTTATCGTTTATTTAATTATTTATGGAAAAAAAATATTGGATTCCTATTATTATTTTGTTCCTACATTATTTTGAATTTCCTATCCAAATCATAATAATGGTAATTAGATTAATATTGTAAGATTACTAAACAAAGCCTCAAGTCTCTCAATAAGCAGCAAATAACTAAACGATCAAAGTTTCACTAATTCAGGCATCAGAATTAAAAACCAAAAATTGTATTAATGCACAAAAAAAAAAAAGTGAGATAGAGCATCTCATATCAATAGCCTATTACATGCTAGCCAAACAGATACAGTACATCACTCGTTGAACACACACTGTTTCTTCATTAAAGCCTGCTGAAATGACCAATCATTAATATATTCATTACTAAATTTTTGTTTTCTTTACTCCTATATTAATAATGGCAATCTCAATGTGATACAATATGACAAAATTTTGATGGAACTCTGGAGCCGTTATTTCAATTATAGAGAATTCTTTATTCTGATTGGCTCTGGATCATGCTATCAATTTTATAACGATAATGACTGTTTTTCTGTTCTTAGAGAGGGAAAACTAAAATTCATCCATATACTTTTGCTTCCTCACTACAGATTGTTTTTACTTTTCTTACCACATAAGTTTTCGATGTGCAAATTTCAATGGATCTATGCCTATCAGAACCCCTAGAGTCTAAAACAAGCATTTGCAGCCATTGGTCTGTTTGTGCCACGATTATCTCTTTTGTTGCTTTTGATCCGGGTTTTTTTTTTTTTTTTTGTAGGGTTTATTTATTTATCTGTGTACCAAATCGGGCACCCTGTGCGCAACAGTCGAAAAAATATGTAACTAACGATTATGATGAAACTTTCTTTAAATCTTCCCCTCAAAGCCCTTTTAAATTTCCTTTATAATAAATTCCCGAGAAAAAGATCTAAAGAAGTTATGAAGAAAAGGAAAACTTTATTTGCGCATAACTCAAAAATTATACATTTTTTGCATGATTATATGTATTATCATTTCAAAAGGTGATTAAATCGTCTACAAAATAAAAATAAGACCATCGGAATCGAACCGTTATTAGCCAAGCTACATCGTACTGAAGTTTTTATTGCTTTTCTTACCCCATAGGTAAGGAAGATATTGTAAGCGGGTAAAATTTCCTATGCAGTTTTAAACGGATCCATTTAAAGGTTTTTTTTTTTCTCATTACTCATATCAGCGGAGTTATAGCAAACATTTTATTTTGTATTATATATTTTATAATACAAACATTATATTTTATTTTATTTTGGACATTGGACCTTAACCGGTGAGAAAAGTCATGAGAGCGGACATACCAGATATGTTATTCTTACATTTGTAAATATTTTATAATTATCTACAGTTTATCTAGACGGCATTTGTTAGTCAACAAATGAAAGATTCGCGCTCCAAGTCTATATTATGGAAAATTCTACTCCTTCAGACATTTCAGTCCTTTAAATTAACCCATCACCCTTTCCCCCACCAAATGTTCGAGTTTCTTATTATCCGTTAAAGCACCCCTCAGCTCTTGTACAAACTAATCGTTTCTTATTTAAAAGCCTTCGAGGATGCTTTGAAGGTTGCGTTTGTCACGTCTCGTTAATCGGATATCCAATTACCTCGAAGCAATATCCCTAGCTGGAATCTAGATTAAATATTGTCCCTTGAGAACAATATTGCAAGACCTTATTAAGTCTTATTAGAAGATCGAAATTAATCTCGACTACTTATCGATTATCTTGTCCTTTTAGTAGGTGTTAATTAATATAAGATATATATTTGATTAGCTCTCTGTATTAGACCATTTAATCCTCCGTCAGAATACTCCGCGCACTAGATTTATTAAATGGATTCAGCGATTTTGTTTAAATTATGTTCAGTTGTCTCTTCTCAACTGGAGATTATGCGTGCATTCCCATATCGCATTCTATTCACTATTTGGTGTTTAGGTCAAAAAATCTTTGTTATCTCCTGTAATATTACAGCTTAACTTAGATTATTATAGCTGATAGCTCATGGTATAATAAATCCCTGACGAGTCCATCACCAAAGTAATAGAACCTTGGTACTTTTCAGTGATGTTCGAAAAAGTTTATTAAGGAATCACAGAGCGGTTTTCTTTATGGATAACGAAGGTCTGCTAGTGATATGAGTGCTAAACCAATTTAATATTTTTCTGGGCCTCACTAATGGAAGATTAATAAGAATTTCAATAATAATAACAATAATGGGAGCCCTTTTCTTGTATTTAATTACATGTTCGCTTAAAATATTGTGTGAGGCTATAAGAATCTAGTTCATCTCATTTAATAAGAAAATATATTTCGCACAAACGGAATCACTGACGGAACATTGATGTTAGAGTGTAAATTCGTTCGTTTGATTAATTAAATTATTTAATGCACCTACTCGCAAAAGGGGGGGAGGGGGAAGGTCTCATAGTATGATTAAGCAATGGCTTATCTGTGGTCTGAAGGTGCCTCTCTCGCTCTTCGCCTGTGCCTTTGTTGTCAAAGTCGTCATCCCGTTGATAGGACCAAGCCTCGGCGCCTACATCCAGGGTGATGAGTTAATAGCGAAAGCTATGACTTACCTGGGCCCAATACATACTCCTCTCAGTGTTGTTAGCTTGCGAATGAATTAAAGAGTGAGAAATACACCAGGAATGATTTGCAAGGCAGAGGTGGGGCTAATCCTTACCCACAAGTTAAGGGCGTCTAAAAACCGCGCATTTGGTAGTAACTCTCTTTGCTACAATGGATACAAAAAAAATGAGACCAGGGTCTTCTAGAAAGTATAATATAAAAAAAGAAAAAAAAAAAAAAAAAAAAAAAAAAAAAAAAAAAAAAAAAGAGAGGATGTGAAAATCCGACAAGCAATAAATAACCAATGCACCTAAAGTACAGCACCATAGCTCAGAAGATGGTTGAATAATTATAAAAAATATTAATCGGAGCCAATCATATCCTAGTATAATGTCAAATTCTTCTGGGATTAATCTATAATTACTGATCATAATGTCACACACAACAGGCCTCACATAGCAGACAGAGAAAACAAAACAGCGTACATCATAAAGATTGGACTTCGTTCTGATGATAACCTACAGAAGGTAGTAGAAAAAAAAATTATGCAGAATTAGGTGAAGAGGTTAGCAATTGTGTAACATGAAGTAAAGCAGAGTTCTGCCGATTGTACTCTCATTTAGTGGATCGCTGACGGAGGAAACGCAATCTTCTCTCAAAAACATGACTCATCGATGAAAATATATGAGAAAACGCAATCGACAGTGTATGTAGCGGCGAATATTTTACGATTAGAAAATTCGCTAATATCTATAACTTCCTAAAAATATTGATGTAATTATCGGTTGATCAAATATGGTTCTCAATTATGTATGTTAGAACTTCTTGTGAGAAATAATTAAATAATAATAATATCTCTACAAGCATTTGTTTACATTAATAATACATAGATGACGACCTTGCAGCTCTTTGCCACGCGTAAATAAAGTACCAACCAGCTCCCACCATCGAGATAAGCCTGATCTGTGTCATCGGAATGTCCAGTTGCAAACCTTTTTTTTTTTTTTTTATACGACTGAGCATATAGTAGGGAGACTTAAGTAGCTTAGGTTCCAAGTGTCCTGGCCTCCATCATTAGCCACACTAAGAGATCCTACTTAGAGTTTTTTTTTTTTTTTTATCTTGGTCACAAAAGAACTCCATTAAACTGAATAGGGTGAGGCTTTATGTATTGATGGGACGGGCACATAAACCATTCTCAATAGTCCGGGAGGGTGTGTTTGGAGAAGGTGGCTGAAACATTTAAGCGGCTCCCTGGCAGCTAGGTCGCCCGGGTAATAGCCTCAAGCCCTGCAACCGATAATCTACCCTCACACTTACTAAATATTTAATATCTTAAAACAGCTTCTCCATAAGGCACTAGATTTTTTTTTTAGTTCCATTTTTTTTTTTAAATTCTGATGATTGTCTTGAGCTCGTCTAAGTCCTAGACAATATATATATATATATATATATATATATATATATATATATATATATATATATATATATATATATATATATATAAATAAAAAAATTATATACTAATAAAACCTCTTTTTCAGTCCTTATCTAGCTCCACCCATCCCTTTATTCCTCCTCGAATGTTGAAACTACAGTGGTCACGTCATCTACAGTAAAATACATTTAACTGATCATGGCCAGATCCTCCACATTTGTCCAGTGTATCGCGGCTTAAGCGCTCTGAAGTTCTGAGATCTTCTAGCACCCTGCTTTACAACGGAAGGGGGACGGTTTTGTGGGTCCTCAGTCCAAGTGTAATCTTTTAAATTAGTATGGACGTGATTTTAGTGGTTTTCAACGGATCTATGCGTTTCAGAACACCCTGAGCCCAAAAACGAATTTTCGGCCATTGGTCTGTCTGTACCATTATTTCTTAAACGTATCAACAGACCTTGTCGAGTTTTTCTTTTTTTTTTTTTTTTGTAGTGTTTTTGACAGCAGGAATGCAAACAGCTCCTACAATTTTGATGAAACTTACCTAAATTTTTATACATAATGCCCTTTGATTATATATACATATATATACTCGTATATGTATTTAGACGGGAAAAAAAGTTATGATTACAAGAGCATTATATTTGCGCATAGTTAGAAAAGTTTGAATTTTATGGTAAATTCCTATATGTATAAGATCATTTGAAAAGTAATTGGATTCTCTAAAAAACAAAAACAAAAAATTACCTAAATCGGACCAGTATTACCAAGGTATAGCGTATCGGAATTTCTAGCGTAACCGTTCATTTTGTTTTAGCTTTTCGAATAACTCGAAAACTATAAATTTTCCGGAACATTCCAGAGGATCATTTGAAAAATAATTGTATGGTATATAAAGCCAATAGAAAATAAAATAAATTATTATTCTTATTATATCATTATATTTATTATTATTATTCGAACTTGTCCCACCGTTTGTAATGGAAGACACGAGACAATGTTGAGCATTGTTTCATTATGTGGAAGTCTTGGCAGACGAGGTCCCCAGTTATTCTCTGCGATTTGATTCTTATTTTATTATCATGATCTGACCTACAGAGAAAGTGTGAAAATTTTCACTTAGAACCTTTTTTGTGTGGTATAAAAATATTATTATAAAAAAAGCACTGACCCAAAAATATGAAGTTTTCATAGTTATAACTGGAACCGAAACGTGGGCCCTTCGCAAAAATTTCGCGCCTCCACCTCCTGCAAAATTTGGATTGTAACATTTTTTTTTTTTTAATTTTGATAATTGATTACTATGTATTTTTTAGCGCAGTATCCGAAAAATAAGAATCAGTTATCAAAAACTACAAAACACAACCATCGCAGACTAGTGTAATTAGAATTGCACAAGCAACTATCAATAGTAACAACATCCTAACAAGGTCAGCGATATATAGCAAATTATAGTTACAACAAATTTTTATTTATATTTTGCATAACCGACATCTGGTTCAAGTTTGTCAAATTAAAAAACATTATATAACAAATTTTGAGCCGTAAACAAAAATATTGATGTTTTATACTCGAACGTTTTAATTTTTTTTCCCTTTATAGGTCAGTCAATAGAGGGTGAAAACAGGGTTCTATGATGCAAAAAGTGGGGTAGAAGCTTTTACTTTTTTATATGAGTGCAAGTATGTAAAAAACAAAAATTCTAACACGGGTGATCTCGAGAGAACTTTTTGCAACCAAAAAACCTGGAAATTTATTTTTTTTGTTTTTTCGCTTATGATTTCTAAACGGTGTATTTAATCGAAAAATGTATGGTATAATAATTAAAGAAAATTAAATTCTGCGTCGAATGAGAACCACAACATAATAGTTCGATTAAGTAGTATGGTCGAAAACGACGATACAAAATAAATAAAAAATTCTACCCATCTTTTTGCATAATCCGACCCTCTACTGACTGGCCTATTATGACTAAAGTACGACTACTAAATAAAGGTCAACAAATCTGAGTATAATCTCCATGGATCATAAACTATGACGAGATCATAAGCATTTTCGCTGCAAAAAAAGTTCGGAAAGTGAAATAGTAATGTTATTTGTACATGTTCATAATTTTAATTTTTTTTTTTTTTTTGACCTTAATTTAGTCAATAAAACGTGTTTATGTTATGAGATGATATTAATTTTTAAATATATAGCTAAAATACAAATAAAAAACTGTTGACTTTTATTGGGGGGGGAGAGGATGAAAGAAGAGGGGCAGAATTAAGCTTGGAAAAATTCCTAGATCCAGCACTGCATCTACCATTTACCCTTAGGTTTAGCATTTATTTTACGCAATACTTTATTTTCGTAAAATACTTTGGCGCTGTACTTCGTTAACTTCAGCGTGTTCCTGCTCAGAAAAGTAAGAGAGACGTTCACGGTGGGAAATACAATTTTGAAAATTCCATTCAGTTTTTTAGACTCTTTGCTTAAATTGAATAATTTTACGACAGTGAAATAACAAGCCGGTTCAACTAATTAATACATATTGTGTTTTATCCGTATCTATGTCTAGTTCTAAAAAGAACGAACCTGTTCCGAAGCTTTATTTCGTAGTTCTCAAGCAACTCAGTGGAACGATTACAATTACAAATACCATTACAAAGTTTGAAGTTTCGAATATTTGCCAGAACAGCAATGTCGCAGGACAAAGCTATCTCGAAATGTTAAAAACCTGCCCCTTTGTTGCAAGCGCACTCACGTGATATCGTTTTCCAGTGAGATGGAGCACAACCCCATTGGAGCTTGCCAGTGCGTGCATTTTTTTAATGAAATTGTGCCTCAGCGGTGGATTGGTCACAAGTGTGATTACCAGATTCTCCCATTGGCGATACGTCAAGGACAATGTTTATGTTCCGCCACTACCTACTACACTGGATGGCCTTAAAGAGCGGATAACAAGTGTTCATCAACTCAGTGGATCGTGATATGCTGCAACACAATTGGGAAAAATTCTTCGCCTTGATACGGTCCGTGCTGCGGGTGGTGGTCATATTGAACTTCTTGGAGAGGGGACAAAACTTCTTCATTAAAATATATGTTACTAGGTTGCATTTTAGTACTACTGTCTATTACGGAAATATAATTTAATGAAATCGGTTCATTGTTTTTGAAAGACTGTATTTTTTTAGGTTCCCCATCATTACACTTAGCAATGCCGAATCGTCAAGCATGAGAATCTTTTAGCCCAAGATTAAAAATTTAAGAATTGACATTTGTATTTTTAAATATGACGTTCCCTCACTGAATAATTTTTTATCTTTAATATTATTATAGCTACCTATATCATATTTATTATGCTGGTTTTGAATATTATTTTCAGAGTATATACGAAATTAGGAAATAATTCATAGTTGTACCATTTCTCAGCCACGAGCTACTCTCAGATATGATCCTATCCTAAACTCTAATCCGAGCAATTTCTGTCTATCTGTCTACAAAATGGATCTCAAAATCCCGTGAAAGTATTTTGCTTAAACTTACATGATAATTTTTTCTTTGCTTCGAATCGATTGTCGTAATCCTTTATGAATTCCCATTTATTAAAAATTTAAAAAATTTCCATACAGCCAACATGGAATATTAAGCACATCTTCTGATTAATAAATCGTGTTTATCCTCATATTAGGTAATATTAATATGTTAAAAGTGTGCTGTTATATTTTGACACCTTTATTTAATAGATATTTCCGTTGATTTAATAAAGTAGTAAAATAATTGTAAAGCACATGACTGTACAATATATTACTACAGCATTTTTTTTTTTATTCACGTTTACTAATTAAATAAAACAAATATCGAGCATGGATCGGTAGTAGTATTAAATGAGCCTATGAGAAAGTCAATTTATTAAGCAAGTTTCAAAATATAGCTCTGCGTTTTTTAAATGATTTATTTCTGATCAATATAAAAAATACAGATTGGTGAATATCAGTTATATTCACTATTTGTTCCCAGAACCCATCCCATCCCCTGTAACAAAAAGAATGTACGTTTTGCAGTAATTAGCTTATCATTTTCGAATTTAGGATTACAAAATACTTCATGTACTCCTATAATAAATGTTACTTCAAAAAAGTTGAAATTTGTTGGGCTATGTTATGGTTATGGATTGTAATTTGATAATATACAGTTAAATAAGTAATAATAGCGTTGTTCTCCTTTTTAAAAATTGTTTTTGATGCAATATTGCCTGGGCACTTTGTGTGCCTTTTTTTTTTTCTTTTTTTTATCTAGTTATTTGTAAGCACACATTATGAGAAATATTATTTTATATAAGAAATTATTAGTAAATTTATTTGATAAATTACAAAAAAAAAGTCAACTTTTAACTGTCTTATACTAGTGCGTGTCCTTTATTGCACCATAAGCCATTAATAGGGAATGGCCTACTGTTTCTGTTTTCTCCGTAGAAGTTTCAAGATCCTGTTTGACTTGATGTTCTTGGAAGTTCTTCCAAGAAGATACATGACAGTAGACGGACAAATGAAGGTGGCTGGACGTGGTGTCTTTAGGATGAGTGCCAGAGGATCGATGATGGACGCAGTGGCGCCAGTATCCTCCAGCATTCCCTCGTCCTCGGAGTATACATCCCTGGTTCTTCATCAATGCATCAAGCATTCGGTTCTTCCGTCATAATGTACTCAACAGATGGGACGCTATAACGTGTTAAATTAAATTATTGGTTAAACGTAACATAACTTTCTTGTTATAACATTCTTGTTATGTTTTCTTGTTGTCTAAAGGATAAAATTTCAGATTTTTTTTATATCCGAATCAAATTCTGCATAGTTTTATGTCATGCTGTGAAACCATGATGTACAGGATCCAAGTAATGTGTAGTTAGAATATACTACAGCAAAATTATATCCAACATTGTAATGTTAGTACTGATTATTTGAGTTTATTTTCGTTGTAAAAAAAACAACAAAGATCGAAACTAAACTTTGCTTTACAGTTCCCTAAGTAGGGTCAATTAAGTAGATAATGTAACTTGAACTCCAAACAAAGTGTTTAATTTTTAATTACATCACTAATAGCAGCTATTTTCGGTTTATAACACTGTTTTTCTTGAGTTTTAAAAGTTGAGTTTTCTGTTTTAGGGTTTTGAAGTTATAATAAAAATGATAAATAAAATATTTTTCTATTGTGAAAATTATTAATCTGCCAAGGAAGATAAGAAGCAATGAGTCAATACTTTAAATCGTCAAAGAATTTTTATTTTTAAATACAAATATATTTTCATGCACTTTAATTCCGGCTATAGGCAGAAAATTTATTTTCTTTTATATCAGCCATTGATCGACTCTGGGGTATCAGACCCCCCTAGGGCACACGAAGTTTCTATAAAATAGGTACCTGGTCCTTCATTGCGTTAAGAAGCATTACTTTCTTCAAGCTCAGTCCCAGTGCATTACGCAATGTTTTACAGATAGTAAATGAAGTGTGAATCCAAGTAACCCTGTTTCAATGTAATATGGGACAATAATTATGTACTGTAATTTCGTATCAGTTTATTATAAACAAAAACAAAAATGCCCGAAGGGAATACCTTATTAAAGGAAAAAAAAAAACAACTGTTATAATTCGTGTTTCGGATATGTCTGGTCCGGATATGTGGAGATTTTAATCTTCTAGATATCTGTATTATATTATCTCGAAAATCCTCCACTCTTCGTTTGTGTAAGAAAATGTATAATTATCTTCTATCGTATTCCAAATATTATTATTATTTTTTCTTTTTTATCTCAATTGTATATCCACATCTGTAACTCATGTCGCGAAAATAAGTGGATGCATATATGAATATAATTAAACTGGCATGTCAAGCGTGAGGGAGGCCAGCACCCATCGGTATCTACTCCTAACTAGAAATTTATTAGTATTTTACACGAGGATATCCTTTAGCCGGCTCCATTTTAGCTTTATTTGGGTAAATACATGGCCATTTTCGCCATATTCTGCATGATTTTGGTGTAATCTCCCTCGAGTGTGTCGTCAAATGTTTGTAATAAGTGTTGATATGATATTGTACAGGAGCTATGTGTAAATATGTGTGTAGTCTTCTTTAGTTTTCTGTTCAGGCACAGGCGTTTCAGTTTCAGACAATCCTTCGGTCGAAAATGAATCTTAAAAGTCTATTGAATAGGTGCATTGTTTATATAAATCTGAGAGTATGTATCGTGTTCGAGCTTCAATATGTGTCAAGTTTATTTATATTGTCAACTGAAGTTTACTTTCAATTGTTTAAAATACTCTTGCAGTTGTAGGTAATGTTAGAGAATCAGCTAAGCCTGGGTTATATCTGTCTAATGAGGTGGGTTGCTATTGTTGTGTTTGTGCAAATTGGTATACCATGTGTGTATATAATGCGCAGCAAAGGTGAAGGAATAGCCCCCTGAGTCACTCCGGCTCTGATGAGTGGTTATAAAAGGGACATCTGATCCCTATTTGATAGAAAGGAAAAACCTAAGATAGTAAGTGAAAGGAATTAGCACCAAATATTTCAATTAAAATCGGTAAATTTTGTTAAAATAAATAATTGCGATATGGTTTATCATTAATCATTAATAATGCATTATTAAAAAATTCCAAATGAATCCTTTGCTATATCAAATAACAGTTAGTAACTAAACTGCCAACGTTTCGCCAATTCAGACATCATCAAGTAAATGGCAAAATCATATAAATGAATTTTAAATTATGTAAATTTTTTAAAAGTGGAGCATATGTATTTTTTGGAAAAACCAAGTCCTAATTGGCTAATCACAGTTCTTGAGAAAATGGGATTTGAAATTTTTCGTATAAGCCCTGGTTCCCCTCTGTTTTATTTCTCATACGTATTTAAACTAAAAATGCAGTTCATTATTGCCTCTTGTGGTTTTAACTCCTCATTTTTTTTTTCATTCTTATTACAATTCAACTGAGGGTGTTTTATGGTAGGTTTGCGTGTGTCACCTAGATGACATGTGACGATACGTCTGGTAAAGGAAAATTAGTAGTAGTCTCTATGGAACAAACAATCTTTTTTTTTCAGATCACGTTAATAAATCTCATTTATATTAAGAATTTTTTATTTATTGATTATTCCACCTTTTTTTCGGAATCTCTCGTTATCCGGAATAATGTAACCAGGGCTATTCTGGATAACGGGGGATTCCGGAAAAGAGATGGGATAATCAATGAATAAAAAGGGGTTCTACTATACCTACTATTGTTCCCTTACTATCGGAGGTAGAGAAGCCTTATATTCATGGAGAAAGTAAAAAAAAAAATTGTGTTCTCAGAATCGAAAATTTCCATTCACATTTTACGTTTTAGACATCAAGGAACTTTTTTGGTCTCGTGTCTGTAGGCAAATCCATGTGACGGGCATGGATAACAATTAATTAGATTTTGAAGCAATTTTGAGGGATTGTGTAGGTTGGTATGTGGATGGTACTAAGTCAATTTCATGAAATTCTATCCACTACTTTCGCTTACCGATGAGTAAACGTATTATTCTTGACAAGTATATTATACCATTATATTTCAAGAATAACCCGTTCAATTTGGGCAAAAGATGAAGGGAAGTTGAGGACTAGAGAAAAAATGATTTTGTATAAATGTTATCAAATTCCATTCTTTACCTTGCGCAAACATATATCCGAGCACGAACATTTCAAAATAATTATTAATTTGGCAGAGTTTGTCGCCAT